>JACSVZ010000006.1:63757456-66157456 GCA_014706295.1 Lycocorax pyrrhopterus obiensis | reverse complement strand
AAAAAAGCCTGTCAGGGCTGGAAAATTAGGTTTTAGTTCAACTTCTGCTGGTCTGTGTTAAAAAAGAGTTTGATTTAGAAGCTCTTCTGTCTAAAAACCACAATTTTTTAGGGGGCAGTGCCCTATTTCTCCACAGAAGAGTTTAATTTCCAGTCTCATAAGCCTAGGTTCTTCTGAGAACTCTCACCTCTGGCATTGTACCTTTTGGGGTTTATTTCTGCTTGCAAAGCTGAGAATCTTGGAGACACATCAAAATTAAAAGCAGGATGGGCAAAAGAGGTGTTTTGCCAGGAATAATGCAAGTTTTACGTGATGTTACTTTTAGACTGCTTTTCTTTCAACCTGAATGGGCCATACTATACTTCAGAGCACTTGCAAGAATAGCTCATACATTGATATGTGATGTTGGGTTTAAGTGTTAGGCAGACACCCTAATAAATACTGTGATATTTAGAGAGGATGAACGCTGAGCGATACCTAGTGAGTTATTAAGTTTTATTTTGTTCATTTTGCCATCTGTCTTTCTTGCTAAGCTTCTCGTGATCTCAAATGTAGATCCAGTAGTTTAGCTGATTTTGTTCTGAAGCAGCTCTGATGGACCAAAAGCAAAGTTTTCAAGGCAGACTTGCCAAGTTTGCCAATGCTGATCTGGAAGTCAAATACCCAGGTGTTTTGAAGGGTGAAAATTCTGGAAACTGCGTATCTCACTGAGAGTTTTGAGTCCTTTTCAAAACCTAGCATTCATATTGCCACCTCTCCCTGAGATCCTTTGAAGAATACAATTCTAAATGTGTATGTTGAGCACTTAAAAATTAGCCTTTTTTTGCTAACCCGGGCTCCGCGGCTTCTGTGCCATAGCACGAGCTGCTGCGATCTTCCAAGAGCGTCTCGTTAACGAAGCCGCTCGGCAGGACCAGCTACACACACACACACACACACACACACACACACACACACACACCTGCACGGACAAATGCATGGGCAGCTTCAGCAGTACGGGTGGACGGCAAAGAGGCAGGAAGGGTCTCCGCACAGAGCTCCACGGACGGAGGTTTCTTGCATCCACGCCGCGAAGGAGTCAAGAGGCGAAGACAAGAAACAATGGAGAGTCCAGGTTTAAGTACGAGAGTGGAGGGAGCACCAGGGACCAATGATCTGAGGGCACAGGGGCGGTACAAAGGCGGGACCAGGGAATGGGAGCCAATGGGGAAGCTCTGGGGGAGCGGTGAGGGGCAAGGGCCAATGGGGGGAACCCGAAGTGGAGAACTTTCTATGGCATGGGACATATAAGGTAGCAAGGGGGCGGGGTGGCCAATGGCCAATGGCCAACCAGGAACACAGAACTGGGGTAGAGTACCATAACCAAACAAAGCATTCTGGGAGAGGCTTCTGTTCTCACCCTAACCTAGGGACTGTCTGACCCAGAAGCTCTCTTTGTGTCCTGTACCGTAGAATAACTGGCTGCCACTGCCTTTGGGTTTTTTGTCAAAACAACTCTGCAGCTGTTTTGAACAGAGTTAAGGTAAGTACTGCATTCCCTGAACTCTACTCATATGGTGGGGAAAAAAAAGAGAAAAAAGCCATCAATGCCTTGCATCAACTCTTAATTGCACTTGACTAAAGCACACATTTGCTGGAAGCACGTACTCCAAAAACCATGCAGGTGTAATTTTAAAAATGTTGAAATGAATTGGCTAGAGCTTTTTATTTTTGCTAAAATACAAGTCAATGCTTTTACATTTAAAAAACGTCATTTCTGTTTCAAGAGATTTATTTGAGACTGTAACCAAAGCCAAAGAACAACTACCACACAGGCACAGGAAAGAAACTCTTGTCTTTTCCCCCAAAATACATGGAAAACCCATAGTTTCTGATCTTGCTACAGGTGATTTACTACAGTTTTAACTTGATAATCTAAAGTCATATGTCAGAGACTTAATATTGCTTTAGTTTTACCAAAACTCTTTCTCTTATGTAGCTTGGTATCAGCTAAAGTTGGGTTCACTATTTTTTCCAGAGCAGAATGACAGGATCAGAATTCCCTTGACTCTGCCGTGGCAGCCACTGTTTGGGCTGCACACTCAGATGGAGGGAGCCCCAGGAAAGGGTGCTCAGAGTAGTTCCTGCAGCTGAAGAAAGAGCCTACACCAACCCCAGGGCTTGCCTGTGGGTCAGCACACTGCTTTTGGAGGAGATTTTTAAGGAGTTGTGTGACTTCAGACTCGAAATGGTGAAATCAGGTACTGCAGTTACTGTGGAGAGGCACAGCATTTGGTCTGGGCTAACTGGAAATAGTTCACTTTCATATTTTTCCAAGGAAAATGTCTCTTCAGCCTGACTTAAAGCATTAATTTCAATGTCCACCAAGGGTTTCAGGTTGCTTATCTGGAGGTTGCTACTTTAGGTTTTGCCCTTTTTGTGTGCCACCTCCAGACATTTCTTTTTGAGCCCACTGGCATGGAGTACTCCAGCATGTCTGATTTTTCCTGCCTCTTTCCTAGGCAAAACTGCTCATCAGACAACCAGAATTTGCAGTTTCCATCTGCCCCAAGCTGGGCCTTGGGCTGTAGGAGTAGCTGCAGGCTGCTGATCTCCTAAGAAGCACAGGAGTTGGCGTCTAACTGTGTCACAGTGCCAAGAGTATTTGTCTGTTTTTGGTAAGTACATGCAATGTGGACACAGATGTAGCTTTTATGTAGCCCTCCTTTAGGTGAGCATCTAAAGTTCTTCTCCTAATACTCCCTTGAGCCTATGATTTGGGTGACTACATCCCATTACAGTCCTGGTCTGTGCTGGAAATGTTCATATAGTGAAATCTACTCAGGGTTTCTACTAGTTGTGCTGGACTTGGTAGATGGTGTTGTGTGGAGAGTGTGCAGCCTGAGCAGAGTTGTATGGGGGCACTTGGGCTGACCTGTTCTATCTTCAGAGTTGTGCATGGAATTAAATGCAGCAGGGAAAACTGCAGGGCTCCTTTTCCTGAATGATAGAAGTCCTTCTCATCAGATATAGGGAAGCTGAAATTGCTGTGTGGCCCCCTGTACTGATACAACACCGTTTCTAACATTTAAACAACAGTTTAATTTTTCTGGGGAGAAAATATCTCTAAAATTTCTGGGGAAAAAATGAAGTAAACCTTCAGAAAAATGCAGATGGAAAGCTTGCATTTATGTAAAATGGAAACATGCTGCGAATCATTGGAGAAAACCTATATTTTCTTGCCAATTATAACAATATTAGGTAGCAGGGAAGGTTTCCAAGGCAACCTGGCCACGGGTGCATTCATGTGGAGTGTGTGTGACTACCTGCTTTGTCAAGCCAATGGATGCATGTCAGAAGGTGGTGTGGGGGGAGAGTACAGATCATTTCATCAATCTACACTACAAAAACTATTTAAAAGCAGAGGGTTTGGGGCTTCTTTTTTTTGTGTTTGTTTGTTTGTTGGTGGGTTTTTTTGGGGTTTTTTTTTTGGTGTATGTCTGTGCCGAGCATTTCACTGCTTTTCTAGAATAGGCAAGACATAGGAATAGGCAAATGTGTGGGAGCCAGACTGAAGACAGGTGGCTGGTGGGGTGTCTGTGGTTAGAGGAGGCCTTCTGGGCAAGTTAGTGTGAAGTCTGCTCATAAATTCTCTGCAGATGTAAACAAATATACAGCATCTTCCCTGAATAAACTTTCCTCTTCCTTTTGCCTGACCTGACACCAGCCTGTATTTCCCAAGGTGCTAAACCAAAGGAGTTCTTCCAACACCTAGGTTTCTTGCCTTCAATTGCAGCACTTGGTACTGTCTTGTCTTTTCCTGCCCCTCATTCCTCTCCAACACATCTTTATTTGGTGTGTTGGAGCTTTTCTGGCCTCTCCAGCTGTCCTGTGAAGCACAGAGAGCAAAACACACGGCGTGGTCCTCCCATATGTTCTCTTCAGGCCATCACTCTTTTTTCCTCTGAAGAGTCATTACAGTTAAATGTTGTATGAGGACCCTGCTGTCAGTCTCCAGGGAATTCACTGCCTTGTCTTTTACCTTTTAAAAACTTCCGAGAACTGCAGATTAGGTTCGTTTAGGAGAAAAAAAAACATCAGGGCTGCTCAGTACCTGATACAGCTGTCAGGACAATAAAAAAAATAGCCCCATAGCCACCCAGGGGAAATGAGAAAGGAACATGGGTCACGCTCATCAGTCTTGACTGCTTTCCACATTGCCAAGGCAGCTGTGACACAGCCATGATGTAGAGCAGTCCATCCCTCACTTTAGCGGGTCAGGTAAGCTGAGCCTGCAGGTCTGAGCTGACATCGGAGCAGGGCAGACCACCGGGAGATGCAGCTGTAGCCTGAGATTTGGCTGAGAGTTTCCACTGTTCTTCAGTAGCAATCCCCTTTCCAAACTAGTTTTGCTTCAGGAAAAGGCAGAGAGGATTCCCAGTTCTCTTTCTCTAAACCAAAACTGTTGTGGTAGTGAGTTCACTGTAACTTTGCAGCTTCCCCTGGGAATTAAGTAGTCACAGGAGGTGTTCAATGAGTGATTACTCAGGTACAGAAAAATGCCTGTGTGGTCTCTGCTGGCTCTGGCATGAGGGCTCCAACCACACTGAAACTCTGGTAATGTGCACAGCCACGTTCCTTGCTCAGCACTGCTTTTGGAGTAGCCACAGCAGCTGCTGTGTGCAGCAAATGTCAGTCACAGCCTGAGCACCCAGAAGTAAGCTTGAAGTGAGAAATTAAAGTGCTGTTGCTTAAATTATTTCACCTAACTGTTGCCTCTTACTGTGGACTACAAAATGTCCTCTGTGCAGGCGGATGTGCGTGCTCACACACATCTAACTCAGCTCAAGAGCTCACACTTTTGTGCAGTGAAAACCCACCCAGCTAACCAAGCCAGGAAAATGTACCCATCGACCTTCCCAGAGATTTTCCTCTGCCTTGGCTGTCCTGAAATTTTAGGCATAAGCCTGGTGTTTCCTTCATGGGTAAGGGAAGATAAAACTTGGGAAGAGTCAGCCTAGATTGTGTCCTTTCAGTACCTGAAAGGGGCCTGCAGGAATGCTGGAGAGATGTTCTACGATGGCATGTAGTGATAAGAAAAGGAGAAATGGCTTTGAACTGACAGAGAGTAGGTTTAGATTGGATATTAGGAAGAAATTTGTTACCGTAGGGGTGGCGAGGCACTGGAACTGGTGTCTCAGAGAAGCAGTGTGTGCCCCATCTCTGGATGTTTATAGAGGGCATCTCATGGTGGCAGTAGCTCTTAAACATTGAATAAGTTACTGAATGCTTGGGCCCAAGTGATACAGGTGCTCCTGACACTTAGGTCTGGTGTTTGAGGCTCTCAGCCATCTTAGTGTCTTATATTATTTGATATTTTGGTTTCCAGAGAAAGGTGCCTCAAGCTCTTGCCTCTGGAGGCAAAATCAAACACAGGATTGACTTGCCTTTCCCTTTTACAATGTGGGACACTTGACAGAGCTACAGAAATCCCATTTGAAAAACGATAGTTGTTGATTTTCTGCTTGCTGAGAATTATTAGTATTTTTTCTATCCTGCAAAACCAGCCATTAAATCAGCAAAATACTTTGGCATTAGAACCATTTGGAATGTAAAAAATACTGCTTCTTCTTGTTGAGCGGCAAATGTTCAGTTGCAAAGTTAAGGGAAAATCTAAAAGTACGAATGATGATCTTAGTTCAAAAGACATTTTACAAGTAAACATACTACAGTTGTAGCTACAAATCAGATAATTGCTGAACATTTTAAAACCCAGGAGTATAAAATTAAAAACAATAAAATCAAATTTAAGTCCGAACAAATAACTGGGGAATTCTAAGTAGAAGGTTCATATTATTGATTTTTTTTTTTATGGACCATTTCTTTATCTCTAAAACCTTAAATATCGCATAGTGGTCTCTAATCATCTATGTTATAATATTTAAATGAGCATATACTTTAATATAAAGTGGTTTACAGTCGGTTTTTCTATTACTGTGTAAGAAATGTATCCATGAAACATAAAAAGGTCAACCACTTCAATGAAATAACTTTTAAAAATAATACAGTTTTATAGCCATACATAAATATATGTATTTTATTATGTCAAAGAATATGAAAGAATATAGCTCAGTGTTAAATTGCAAGTCTTTCAAGGAGAATACATTAGCTTTAAACTGGGATATATGATCATTGAAATACATTATTTCTGCTTTGGACTTTACATTTCCAAGTGAAAGGGTTTTCTTCTCCCTACTTCTCATCTTTTTTCCCCCACTTGTAAGAGTTTATCTATCAAAGTACGAATATGTCTTGTCATCATGTATTTTAGTAATGACCAGTTAGAAACTGGGGGCTGTGCTGGCCCCCTGCATTGTGTGCAACTCAGTGGCCCAGCTCTGCAATGCCAGAACATCCCAGCTGTTCTGACCCATGCTTTGAGAGGGTTCTGGCAGCTGGGGTGGGGAGCAAAGCTGAGGTGCAGCCCCGATGGAGGTGACAGAGAGGTTCTGGAAGTATCTCCAGCCGAGTTAAGACTTTGACTGAGGGGAGCATGCAAAGAGAGTGTGCTTATGTTGATGGATGTGAAATATTCATCAGAGCTCCCTGAGAAGGTAGGAGGAAAGGGAGAAGAGAACAGAAAATATACTTTGTATATGCATTTGGTCCTCCTGTCTGCCTGTGACAAATTATGGCTTGGTCTGAGCTGATCCTCAGAGAGGTTCCAAATCCCTGGATGGGTTTTGTAACTTCTGACAAGTCTATAGCAGCCCAGATCTCTCTGCCGAGCTGCCAGCTAGCTCCTTCTGTACAGGCTGCCAGCATGTTCCCCTTGACTGTGGGATCCCAGGAATACAGGTTCCCAAAGCATCCGCTGTTCCACTGTTATCTCTAGGCCATACTCAACCTAAATTTTATGCAACTAATTAAAAGGGTATGTTTATTTCTGAGGAGCAGCTGTTCACAGAGTTGGGAGGTAGAAGTAAGGTAAAAAGCATTCCCATTCCCTACACATCCTTCCTCTGAAGCAATCAATAAGTTTAATTAGAGTGGTTAGGAATGAACTATGAAAGCGGCAAAGTTAGTACCAGATAAATTAGGGAAATATTGGGACAGGAGATATATTTGTGACATTTTTAACAGAAATCTGACATAGGTAATTGCCAGTGCTGCTTGTTATGAAGGGGAGGAGTGCATGCATCAGGGCCTCGCAGCAGTGGAAGAAAAGTCTATTATAATCCATCCATTTCACACACTGTAACTGCGGTCTCCAGAAGTAATTGGAGGGGAGTGTGGTGTAACACCCACGCCACCCTGCTTGAAAATACTGGTGTTCTCTTGCTGATTACCCCCTGAAGTCAAAGGCTAACATACAGGTTTGGTATAATGCAGTATGATATAATCCTCCTGTGTGCAAGTCATTGCACTTTGCACGTACACTTTGCTTCCTTCTAGTACAGGAAGAAATCAGTTCAAAATAAGCCAGCTCTCTTCCATTCCTTCTGGCAGCTGTGCTGGACCACACATCTTAAAGATGCTTAAATGCATATTTTTAAGGAGATTGTCTCTCAAATGATGGGCATGGTTCTAAGACGTTGAAATTCTACAGTAGGGATCATTTATAACTGCAGTCATTGCCTTCCTAGAGAAAGAATTTTAAGAAAACACTTTATTTCTAAGTGACATTTTGTTTGTGGTGGGGCTGTTCATACTTTTGAAGTTAAGCATGTTCTTAAGAGACTTTGCTCAGTTTGGGTCAAAGTGAGAAGTGACAGAGCTGAGAGAAGCATTCATAGCAAATATCTTTGTGAAAAAATGCTATAGATCTGTTAATACCACAATGTTTTGTAGGCATACCCTTTTAGTTCTTTTGGTGTAGTAAAAATACATGAAATTTTGTCTGAGGCACTGGACTTGAAAATTTTATTAGCTGAAACATCTGAACTTCCAGTTTAAAATTGCTCCTTGTGACAATATTTTTTATATTCAATTGAGACACTTCAAAGCAAAACTCCTTGCATTTTGGTGGGGTTTTTTTTCTGAAAGGAAAGGGTTCATTTCTTGTGGAGGAGAGAAAAGATTGGATTATTTAGTCTAAAGGAGAGAACATCGTGGAGGACGTCTTTCCAAATAGATAAAAGGCTGCTGCAGTAAGGAAGGCGATAAATCTGCTCTCCATGTTCAGGGTGGATGCAAGAAGAAAAAGAATGGAATAGCAGAGAAAAAAACCCAAACCATCACATTAAGCATTAGGAAAATATTCTACTGGTAAGTCTATAGCTTTTGGAGAATTCTGCCTGACTGGAGATCTCCACCAAGCTATCTCAAACCTGGTTTTGAGGTAAAGCACCCTCAGGATAACAGAAAGGACTTGTTCTGCCTGAGGGCTGGACAATCTCTGATGTGTCTCCAAGGCTTGGGATTCTCTGATGCTGAGGGCTCTTTTCTTAAAGATAAAGCACTACTAATATGGAAAGAGTCTGGTAAGAGATTGTAGGTGCAGCAAGCAGACTCTCAAAGAGAGTTTCCCTGGGACAGTGGTGGCTTTGGCAGGCTGGTGTGGCTGTCCGCAGGCTTTGCACGTGCCTTGCCTGTATGTGGTCCGCATGTGCACAGGCACAGATGGGGCTGGCAGAGGCAAGACATTTCTTTTAATCCTTCTAAGAAATGACAAATTAAGATGTGATTATAGAACTGTTAAAAAGGAATTACCACAGAGGAATTTCCAGATGGTCATGCAGAATTACTATTGAAGAGTGAACTGCAAGGTTGATTTATTTATCCAAGTACAGGTCTTTCTTCCCTTTGTTTCGCGTTGGAGAGCCCCATTCTGTCCTCCAGTCCATGTAATAATTTCTTGTTCAGTCCAGTTACAACTACCCTTCTGCCTGATAGTTCATTTTCTTGTCCAGTGCTGATAATATTCTTTTATACCTAATTCCTCAAGAATATAGAATGGTGGGATCAGTTTCTTCCCTGCTGTGGAAAATAAGCTTGGGACTTTTTTGGCTGGTGCTAAGCTTATTTGACTGAGTGTAAGGGATGCTTTGGTACTGTTCTGTGGAGCAGCATGCAACTCTGCATGAAAGGGTATCAGAGCAAATCACTGCTGATAACCTTCTGGGTTAATTGCTGTGCAATGAGTGCCTTGAATCAACACATTATGTTTAATCCCAGAACACACTCTGGCTATCTCTTTACTGTGACTCTGTGGGGCTTCCAGTTGTTACTTATGCATGATAGGTGACACTTATTTCAGAGCTGCCTAAGTGATTTAGACACAACAGTTTAACTATTTTGCAGGATATCAATGTGTAGACATCCCTGTAGATGATTCTGGCACAACGTACACTGCAAATGTTTCTACATATTCCAGCTAATGCATAGATAATTCTCTACTCCTTTCTCTCATGAAAGCTTCTAAATCGTTATTTGTTCTAGCTAGATTTTTTATAGTCTTTTAAGTGCTGAGCACTGCACACGAGTCTCAGAGGTCACCATGAGATCCTGATGGAAATTCTTATCAAGCTGGAGGTTTCTGTATTTGATAGAGTGTCAAATGCTGTGTTTATTACAGGTGGTCCTCTGGGAGATGATCCCAGGGATGGAGAAAGATTTCAATCAAATCAATGGAAAGATTCATGTTGTCACTCCTTTAGCTCAGGCCCGTAGAAACTCCAGAAATCAAAAACCTTGCAGAGCATGGGACTTGTGGCTGCTGAGGATTGGGCTGTATTGCAGTTTTACTAAAGAAAATTTCTGAAGGTGTTTTACAGGAACTGGATTCACATTCCTATTGAGTTTTGTGGCAAATTAGATTTTGCTACTTCTGAAAAAATATACCTTTATGATCTAACTGGATCAATGCTATTGTGGTCCTGAAAGGCACACTGCTAACACAGCATCAAGTTTCCCTAGGTTAAAATAACAGAGCATAACAAAATAATATCCTATAAAGTAAGGCTGAGCAAGCTCTTGTTCATGAATTCACTGACCAGTCATGTGACAAGAGGAACTCAGGTAGCTTGCTCAATTCTTCTTCTCTATCCACATTGCTTGTGTTCAGTCTCCTTTTTCATTAGGTCTTGCTCTTCCAAATCACAACACTGTTCACAACCAACTATTTAAGTATTCTTGGCATGGCAGATTGCAAGGGAAGGCGGCTTCGGTTTCTCTTGTAACCTCTTACCCAAGAAATTGTGCCTCTGCAATGCTCTGTCTTTCATTTATTACTGTATCACTCACAGCTTCATTTTTTGTTGTCTCACACCTCCTTGTCTGCAGTATTCCATCCACAGTAATCAAGGGTGTGACTGAATTTGCATCACCTTGTTATGCAGGGAGTGGGGTAAGAAAGGAAGGGAGACAATGCTGCACACACCCTGTACATCTCAGAAAAATGGTCTGTGTACACAACTTGCGGTTAGTTCAGCTGTAGCAAAGACCAAAGAAAGTGCTGTTTTCTTACATTGCAGTCAGCTAGAAGCTATTACAAAAACTTCCACTATCGGCATCAAAATAAATCTTGGCTTCCAGATAAAGCAGTATAAGTTTTCTTTGCAGGTTCACAGAGTAGCTCCCAATTTACATCTTATATACAGAATCTGTGGAAGGAATGTGTATTACCTTTTTCATCAAAGTGTTGATCTTTGCTTTGTAGCCTGTGAGGCTTTCCGTTGCTTCTTTATTGCTTTCAAGGCTGGTTGTGTGCTCACAGTGAGGACTGCTAAAAGTTATTTTTCCTTAATCCTTCTCCATCATATTCTTGGACCCAGAATCTAAGCCTAGCTTATAGACTTTAAAGTTAACCTTAAGCTTTCCTGAAAGGAAATTACTGCAAATGTAACAGTGGCCTCTGTAGCTTCTTTGATTATCATTTAAAATTTTAACTTTTTTTGGAGGGGTCTTTAAACAAAATATCATTTGAAGTCGTAAAATGGGCATCTGTGAAAGAAGTCATGTGGCTCAAAATACAGTGTAGACACAGGAGTAAACAGCTCTGGCAACGAAGTACTCTCAACTACCCTTGCCATGTAGAATGACTAACCTGCTAAAATCATACTTATCAGCTCACACAAATGATCAGATAGGTTTCAGTGAAATGCAGGACTTTTCTGATAAATTGCAACTATGTCCATGGAAATGATAAGGATTTTGCTACTTGGGCTATTTCTGTGGATCTGTTGTGTCACTGCTATAAACTCTTTTCAAGTTGCAATTTTGTGAAAGATTTTACTGGCTGGAAATCACAATTTCTTTTTTGAGGAAAGTTTTTGTAGAGAACATTTGCTGAGCCTGATCACATCATGGTACAATACAGCTCTCTTACTAAATTTAGATCTTAGACTTGCTTGCACTTTAGGCCAGGGTTGAGGATTATCCCATAAAGGATAGGTTTACATTCTAATCTAATGAGAAGAAGGAAAAGATTAGAGGGTTGATGAGACTGTCAGCCAGACTGACAGCCTCACAGAGTCAGACCTGAAACCGGTCAGAATTTGCCCATGAGAATCTTACAGTGGAAATTTTGCAGCTTCAGTGAAACCCACAGAGAAGGCCAAGAAGATAATCAATGAGAGAAGATGTTCTGGACACAAGGAGAGGATGTCCTTGTTATGGGACATTGAGATTGTACCAGGAAGAAGTTGTGGATAACATGTAGCAACTATACCTTAGCTTGTGTAGCTAATTGTTTTACTGCCTGAATGGTCATTGTTTGTTAGACAGCCTTGTCATTGTCTGCTAAGCAGCCAAACTCAATAAGGCACAGCCATTGTAAAGAGGTATAAGAATAGCAGCAGAGGAAATAAAAAATCTTTTCTATCTCTCTCGGCTTTGGATTATGACAAGTGTGTGCTTTTGTGTCCACCTTGACAAAGCCACATATGGTGACCCCGACGTGATCCAAAGAGCCTGCCTGGAGAGCAGGAAGCCTGAGAGGAGGTCAGGGGAGGTGGATTCAACAGGAAGGAGAGTTGTGAGGAGAGCTATGAAGATCCGGATTGGACTGCAGCCTTTTAAAAGGTGAGCCCGTTGATAACAGAATGGGAGCAAACACATCCCAAGAGGAAAATTCAATAGTTAATATATGGACATCGATGTTAAAACGACGTGGCGTAAATTATGATAACATTGCAAAGACTGTGACTTTGGTGTAAAAGCCAAGGAATTGAGATTACTTGCGTCAATGCCGTTACTATTCGGACATGGGAAGCAGTGGGATGGCATATTCTCGATCTTGCCTCTCGCGGAGATGATACTGTTAAAGAATTTATGACAACGTGGAGGTTAGTTTTAGACACTTTGAAAGAACTGAAAAAAGAACAAGACGCTGCTGCAGCTGGCACAGCAGAGAAAACAGAGACAGATAATGTTGGCAAGACTGAGAACATTGCAGCGGGAGGGGTTGGCAGGGCACAGGCTGGCGAGGAAAGATCTGTATTGTTTCCAATACCCAAACCGTGCAGGGCTTTGCCTCCTCCCTTTTCAAATTCTGCTTCCAACTCCGCTTCCCCCTATTGTTTTCAGTATATTTGCTAAGTATAGTTCTTACCTGTTATCCACAACTTCTTCCTTGTACACTCTCGAGCTCCCATAACAAGGAGATCCTCTCCTTGTGTCCAGAACATCTTCTCTCATTGATTATCTTCTTGGCCTTCAATGGATGTGAAGATTTTGATGGAATGTGTTGAATGAACTTGTCTGATCATTCAAAATCTATTCATGCCCACGTTAAGGAATTACAAACAAGCGTATCAAAATTGCGTGAAGAATCAGAATCTGATTGGGTTACTAGTTTGTTTGGCAATTGGCAAATAGTAGGCTGGATCAAAAATCTACTTAAAATTGGATGCCTGATCCTATTGGTTGTTTTTTGCATCCTGCTCATTGCACCGTGTTTATTGTCTTTTTTTGCAAAGGGCCCTGCAAAAGTCAATAAGCCGCCTGGGGGGGGTGCCACAAAGTGACCCATAGAACTCAATGGGGGCTGCCAAATAGTGACCCCGAGGGGGGTGCCACAAAGTGACCCATAGAACTTAATGGGGGCTGCCAAATAGTGACCCCGAGGGGGGTGCCACAAAGTGACCCATAGAACTCAATGGGGGCTGCCAAATAGTGACCCCGAGGGGGGTGCCACAAAGTGACCCATAGAACTCAATGGGGGCTGCCAAATAGTGACCCCGAGGGGGGTGCCACAAAGTGACCCATAGAACTCAATGGGGGCTGCCAAATAGTGACCCCGAGGGGGGTGCCACAAAGTGACCCATAGAACTCAATGGGAGCTGCCAAATAGTGACCCCAGGGGGGGTGCCACAAAGTGACCCATAGAACTCAATGGGGGCTGCCAAATAGTGACCCCAGGGGGGGGGTGCCACAAAGTGACCCATAGAACTTAATGGGGGCTGCCAAATAGTGACCCCGAGGGGGGTGCCACAAAGTGACCCATGGAACTCAATGGGGGCTGCCAAATAGTGACCCCGAGGGGGGTGCCACAAAGTGACCCATAGAACTCAATGGGGGCTGCCAAATAGTGACCCCGAGGGGGTGCCACAAAGTGACCCATAGAACTCAATGGGGGCTGCCAAATAGTGACCCCGAGGGGGGTGCCACAAAGTGACCCATAGAACTCAATGGGGGCTGCCAAATAGTGACCCCAGGGGGGGTGCCACAAAGTGACCCATAGAACTCAATGGGGGCTGCCAAATAGTGACCCCGAGGGGGGTGCCACAAAGTGACCCATAGAACTCAATGGGGGCTGCCAAATAGTGACCCCGAGGGGGGGTGCCACAAAGTGACCCATAGAACTCAATGGGGGCTGCCAAATAGTGACCCCCGAGGGGGGTGCCACAAAGTGACCCATAGAACTCAATGGGGGCTGCCAAATAGTGACCCCAGGGGGGGGTGCCACAAAGTGACCCATAGAACTCAATGGGGGCTGCCAAATAGTGACCCCGAGGGGGGTGCCACAAAGTGACCCATAGAACTCAATGGGGGCTGCCAAATAGTGACCCCAGGGGGGGGTGCCACAAAGTGACCCATAGAACTCAATGGGGGCTGCCAAATAGTGACCCCAGGGGGGGTGCCACAAAGTGACCCATAGAA
Source organism: Lycocorax pyrrhopterus obiensis (assembly GCA_014706295.1). Lineage (NCBI taxonomy): Eukaryota > Metazoa > Chordata > Aves > Passeriformes > Paradisaeidae > Lycocorax > Lycocorax pyrrhopterus. The sequence goes on along the minus strand of JACSVZ010000006.1, from coordinate 66,143,374 downwards.
CTCAATGGGGGCTGCCAAATAGTGACCCCGAGGGGGGTGCCACAAAGTGACCCATAGAACTCAATGGGGGCTGCCAAATAGTGACCCCGAGGGGGGTGCCACAAAGTGACCCATAGAACTCAATGGGGGCTGCCAAATAGTGACCCCGAGGGGGGTGCCACAAAGTGACCCATAGAACTCAATGGGGGCTGCCAAATAGTGACCCCGAGGGGGGTGCCACAAAGTGACCCATAGAACTCAATGGGGGCTGCCAAATAGTGACCCCGAGGGGGGGTGCCACAAAGTGACCCATAGAACTCAATGGGGGCTGCCAAATAGTGACCCCAGGGGGGGGTGCCACAAAGTGACCCATAGAACTCAATGGGGGCTGCCAAATAGTGACCCCGAGGGGGGTGCCACAAAGTGACCCATAGAACTCAATGGGGGCTGCCAAATAGTGACCCCGAGGGGGGTGCCACAAAGTGACCCATAGAACTCAATGGGGGCTGCCAAATAGTGACCCCGAGGGGGGTGCCACAAAGTGACCCATAGAACTCAATGGGGGCTGCCAAATAGTGACCCCGAGGGGGGTGCCACAAAGTGACCCATAGAACTCAATGGGGGCTGCCAAATAGTGACCCCGAGGGGGGTGCCACAAAGTGACCCATAGAACTCAATGGGGGCTGCCAAATAGTGACCCCGAGGGGGGTGCCACAAAGTGACTCATAGAACTCAATGGGGGCTGCCAAATAGTGACCCCGAGGGGGTGCCACAAAGTGACCCATAGAACTCAATGGGAGCTGCCAAATAGTGACCCCAAGGGGGGGTGCCACAAAGTGACCCATAGAACTCAATGGGGGCTGCCAAATAGTGACCCCAGGGGGGGTGCCACAAAGTGACCCATAGAACTCAATGGGGGCTGCCAAATAGTGACCCATAGAACTCAATGGGGGCTGCCAAATTACGAGCTCTTGGAAACAAATAGCATTTGGCATTTTACCTCACAAACCTAAAAAAACAGTCACTACAATTTTTGAATTGATTGCTCAGACAATTATTAAGTGTCGGCACCAATGCCTGCAAATTGCTGCCAAAGATCCTGCTAAATTTACTATTCCTATTCAGCAAGATTATTTTGAATGGTCCTTGGCCAATAGTTCTGCACTGCAGAGCGCACTGCCAAGCTACACAGGACAAATTGATTACCATTTTCCCAGACATAAATTATTACAATTACTGAATACCACCCCACTATCAGCAAAACCTAAATTAAGTCATACTCCTGTAGATGGGCCTACAGTATTTACAGGTGGGTCAGGAAAAACGGGGAAAGCTATTGTCACCTGGAAAAATAAGAATGGATAGCAGACTTTGCAGAGTCAGGGTACTGGATCCGCACAATTGGTCAAATTAAAAGCAGTTACTATGGCCTTTTATCATTTTAATGAACCTTTTAACCTAGTTGTTGATTCAGCTTATGTTGCAGATGTTGTACAATGAGTAGATTGTTCCCTTTTGAAATAAGTTAATAATGCTGATTTGGTTCTTTTGCTAAAGACTTTATGGACAACTGTTTTGCAACGTACTTATCCTTTTTATGTTTTGCATATTTGAGCCATACAAACCTACCAAGATTTCTTGCAGAAGGTAATGCCCGTGCTGATGCATTATCTAACCCTGTTTGGGCAGTTCCTCAGCCAGGTAAACGAGCCCAGGCTAAAACATCTCATACCTTTTTCATCAAAATGCACGCACATTGTGTAAAGTTTTCTCTAACACCTACAGAAGCTCGTGCTATTGTTAGTGCTTGCCCAGATTGTCAGAACTTTAATGGACCTTTACCCTTAGGAGTAAATCCCCGTGGTCTTTTGGCCCTACAGCTTTGGCAGACTGATGTTACACACGTTTCAGAATCTGGTTGTTTTAAATATGCACATGTCTCTATTGACACCTTTTCCTCTGTTGTGTGGGCTTCTGCTCATGCTGGAGAAAAGGCCCGTGATGTAATTTTGCACTGGCAGCAAGCCTTTGCTGCTTTAGGCATACCTGCCTGTGTGAAAACTGACAATGGGCCAGCCTACGCCTCGCAGAAAGCTAAGACTTTTTACATCTGTGAGGTATCTCTCACAAATTTGGTATTCCTCATTCTCCCACTGGTCAGGCAGTTGTTGAGCGTGCTCATCACACACTTAAAACTGTTTTAGAAAAACAAAAGGGGAGAATGCAAGGGGAAACCCCACAGTCCAGGCTTTTGAAAGCTGTATATACCATAAATCACTTGACCATACTGGCTCATTCAAACAATCCCTCAATTTTAAATCATTTTTATTCTTTGCAGTCCACCAGTGAAACACATTTGCCTCAAGCTAAAGTATGGGCAAGGAATTTGCTTCCCAGCCAGTGGGAAGGCCCCTGGGACCTCGTCACTTGGGGGCGTGGATACGCTTGTGTTTCCACAGATACTGGACCAGGGTGGGTGCCAGCAAGGTGTGTGCGTCCTGATTTGCAGCAGAATATCCCACCGCCTGTTCGGCCAGCTCCTGAGGATAACAGCAACACAGGGTGATGACCTTGGCAGTGTAGTTCGAGCTACCTCCGACCAGAGAGAGCATCGAGCACCGGTGACCAAGGAGGACTTTGTTACACTGTATTATCCTTGTGATCAAGGGGTATTGGCTTACATTGGGATGTACTGGAGTGCAAATGGCAACAAATAACAGAAAAATGCAGGTGCCAATATGGTACTTGTCAGTTTTGCTGAGCTTAGTGCCTGCTATTTCTGCTTGGCCTGTTAGTCAGCTGAAAACCCATGTGTGGGTTACCCTGGCCCATGCAACAGGGCAAGATGCTCTGTGCTTAGCCACTGCTACTCCTGACAATCCTTTTTTTACCTGCTCATTGTGCTGTGTTTATTGTCTTTTTTGCAAAGGGCCCTACAAAAGTCAATAAACGCTGCCTTTGTAATACAAAAACAAAAGGGGGGACCTGATGAGGCTGACAGCTGGACTGACAGCCTCACAGAGTCAGACCTGAAACCGGTCAGAATTTACCCGTGAGAATCTTACAGTGGAAATTCTGCAGCTTCAGTGAAACCCACAGAGAAGGCCAAGAAGATAATCAATGAGAGAAGATGTTCTGGACACAAGGAGAGGATGTCCTTGTTATGGGACATTGAGATTGTACCAGGAAGAAGTTGTGGATAACATGTAGCAACTATACTTTTGCTTGTGTAGCTAATTGTTTTACTGCCTGAATGGTCATTGTTTGTTAGACAGCCTTGTCATTGTCTGCTAAGCAGCCAATCTCAATAAGCCACAGCCATTGTAAAGAGGTATAAGAATAGCAGTAGAGAAAATAAAAAGTCTTTTCTATCTCTCTCGACTTTGGATTACGACAAGTGTGTGCTTTTATGTCCACCTCGACAAAGCCACAGAGGGTGGCATTCACTGGTAAATTGGAAGTATCCTTCATTTGTGGTGAAAGCTAACATTGCCTTTATGTATGGAAGTGTATACTATATTACCGATGGTTTTCTACTTGTACCCTGTGTATTTTTCCATTCTTTCTACAATCCCTCAATTTTTGTAGAATAGTCCATGAAGAATTTTTCTAGTGATTGACAGCCTGAGACTGGGCATTTAAACTTGTGGAATGGCATAGTGTGTTAGGTGTGCTGCACTTTTAATTTGGATGGATGCTTTCAAAGCAAACTTTCATCTGTAGTAAAAAGTCTTGGGCATGTTATGAGTCAGCAAACCATCATTATTTGTAACAGGCAAAAAAGAGAAGCCACTGTTTTCACCAGAATCTGGAACAAGTGAGGGGGTCTGCACAAGGATTTTGCAGACTTTAAAAAAGCATGGAAGAAGTAATCAATGTTATGTGCTGGAAATGACAGGTGCAGAGCAACAATCAGCCACCTCAACAGAGTCAGATATGGCTGGAAAGGTTCCAAAGTACACTGCAGCTGGACTGTGGGTAGAGAAGCTGTTTCTCCCAGTCCCTCCTCAGGCACTGAAATGATGGCTGTGCCTTTGCCTGCCTCAGTGTCAAATGCTTCTTCTATAAAGTTTTGGGACACAGCAGGCTACAACAGACAGGCAACCATTCCTGTAGATCCACACAGCTCCCATCTACACCAGTCCCACTGCAGGCTGTTCTGGCTGAAAGCCTGAGGCTACACTGCTAATCTGTCTCCGCTCTGATGCATGGCCCTGCATTGAGGCACCTGAATTATCTACCTCAGGCTCCTTGTGTTGCAGGTTGCCTGTGGGGCTGCTTTAGCTGCTGATAAACTGCAGAACTTTGGTGTCCACGCTCTGGTTTAGAACAGTTCTGTGACTGCTCTGACCCTCCTGTGATGAGATTTAATACACATTAACCTTCTTGGGAAGGAAAAAATCATGCTCAGGTTTCTGGGCTCCTTGTTACATAATGCCTCTAAGCTCAGCTTTACGGAGGCGGGAATGACCATGAATTAGTGCTAAATGAAACAAGGAAGAGTGAAAAGACAAGTGTTTTTCATGTATGGGTATGTCTTCCAGGGAATGATCTGCAGAGGAACTGTGCAGGGAAGGGAGTATTTGATAATGGCTAACACTCAGTGAGCAGTCAAATCCAATGAAGATATGCCTTAGAAATCAGCTGTGCTACATGAAAGGGAGGTGCAGAAAATTACCAATGCATTCCTCAATATAATAAATGCTTTTTAATAGAAAAGGCAGAAGATGAGGCTGCACAAAGACCTCTCTTTCGTAGCTTTAGTTTTGTAATGAGACCACAGCAACTACCTTTTGTCGTGAGCAAAAAATGTGCTTTCTTTGAACATAAGTGCTAGTAGTTGCATAATATGAAACTTACTGATGCATATAATGGTAGCATTGGGCTATCTGAGCACAATGTATGCTTTAAAATTAATCTCTGCACAGATCAGCAAGCACATGCAGATTCTCCCATGTTGACAAGAGCAGTGCACTTCTTTAGGAGAAGCCAAACTTTCAAAGCCTGGCAGCTGGAGTTTGCAAGCTTGTTGTTCTGTTATTAACTCTGTAGGCCTTAGGGAAGGGGTAATGGATGAGAAGATCCCATGAGGTTCGTCCCAGACCTACTTTACTTGGTTTCATGATTCCTAACCAAGCAAGCAATAAGCAAAAGTGTTCTCTGAAATGAGCAGAGGGAAAGGGATGTGTATTAGTTATGCAAGATACTCTGTTCAGTTCAAAGCTATGTAGTCCATTCCAGAGTTCTTCAAAGAACAGGGGCAAGGAGCCACTGGCACAAGGACGATGTTTGGAGGGACCCTGCGACCCCCGGTGATGCTGAATGTACTTTGAGGAAAACCACGAGACTGTAAGGATTTGATTTCGAGAGAGTGAGTTTGGGCAGGACAAGACTGTTAGGGAGAACCTCTCCCAAGAGACCTGAAATGAGCAGACCTTGCCAACACTGCTTATCAAAATCTCATTTATTTTCAGCAAGAAGTGGCATTTTGCAGTGATACCAAAATAACCCCTATTGTAAATACCAGGGATTCGATTCACAATGGCAGAAACGCACTGGGTTTCGCTGTTGCTGACTTGTGTGCTGTGATCCTTTAGGAAGTGTAGGTCTGGGGGGAGAGGTCAAACTCCCACTCAGGGCAAGGCCATCACCACATCCAGGTACACTTTCTCGGGGCTTTGTCCACTTGGGACTTGAAAGCCTCTGAGGTCTGAGATTCCTGTGCTTGCCTGTCCTCCCAGTGAGCGAAATTCCACCCACTATCTGCTTTCAGGACTGGGGTTGCCAGATAATAACCAAGCCTGGCTACAGACTGTAGCTGTATCTCACCTCTTCGCAGACCTTTTGGTGCTCCAGTTGTTATCTTCACCCACCCCTTGTGGCTTGCCTTGAAGAGACCTTTCTTGCGTATTTGGTGGTTTCAAGTAATAGCTCCACTTTTTTTCTCTTTTTTTAAGGAAAAGGAAGGGCACATTTCTTTAGAATAAAATCTGTCCCAGTCTTTTTGCAATCCTTTGACTACAACAATGCATTTCTGTGGTTTTCCCTTTGCCTTCCCCCAACAAATCAAGCAAGCCTTCATTTCACGTTTTAAATGGAACCCAGATGATTTGTAGGCATTTTGTTATGCATTGTAGAATATTTGTACATTTATGAGCTCAGGTCAGAATTTTCCTCATGCCTAGAAGAATGAGCTATCTTTCCCCATCAGCTTTCAGGGTCTTTCAGGCATACATGAAAAAGACCCGGAGTGACTTAGGTACCTACTGAAAGTCATTCAGAGAGAGGACCTATTGCACTTTACAAATACGACTTTCTTCAATGTGTTAAAAATCCCAGCTGCGACAGCTGTGGTGATAAGGCATTAAGTTGAACTCTGCCTTTTTGTAAAACAGAGTAGTTTTTCTCTGTCTTCTGGCAGATATGCAATCCAAAAAAACAAGTCATTAAAAGATTCATTTGTAAGGATAAACAGAATTGACAAATAAAGCTGTTTTTTGAAACTAGGCTGAAAAAGTATTTTTTTTCCTGAGAGGTGATGATAGATTTCGAAGCTCAGTCCATGCTACCTAATGCCTACACTACAATTCCTCCCCCAATTAGCTGTTTGTAAGGCAGTGCCATCTTCCACTTGTCACATTATAGACTTTATTCAAATGAAATACCTGAAAGAAAAACCTCCAACCTGTCCAGTACTACTGAGCAGAATTCTATTATGTAAATCTACTTCCATATTTTGGGAACAAATGATAGGCAGGACATGAAATGGAAAAATAAATTATACGCACACGAGTAAAAGATCAGTCAGGCAATGTACTGAGGTATCATTAGGGCTGATGAATCACTATTATCATTATAAAAATAACATATAATGCTTCAAATCCTGCATTGTGGCTGACTTCTTTGCTGATGAATATTTATGCAGTTTCTTTTGTTTCTTTGTGTGTCTAACAGATGCCAAGCTAAGTTCAATAGACAAATTGCATCTCTGTGAACTGTCACAGCCTTGTCCTTGTTTTTTCTAGCAAACTGAAGTTAAATAGCAAAATAGAATAAATAAACAGAGGTCAGAACCTCCATCTCCCTACAAGATTCAATCAACTGATAAATATTCTGTGGAGGAATTCAGTTCAGATAAAAGAAGGAATGAAATTTAAATCTTTATTTGAAATGAACCCTTGCATATCTTTTCTCTAAGGATGATAAGTTACCATAACCACATAACCAATGTGTGTGTCATAACCTAATTAGTCACTTACCTCTACTAAATTTCTCCATATTCCTTGTGTCTGTACTCCCTACCTCCAGTGCAGGATGGGAGAATTATTTGGGTTTATTAGCAAATAAGGCTTATAAACAAATAAAAAATTACAAAGAGCAAAACAAAGATGGCTAGATAATGGTGTTTGGAGACACAAAATCTGAGGTCAACATCATTTACAACCCTTTTCAATTGGCAGTAAATAAGTTCAATAAACTCAGTGTCTTTGCATAATCTTGTTTCCAAACAAACTTTTATTTTAACGGAGTAGTTTTTATGGCAGGTGATTTTTTTTTTCTTTTTTCTTTTTTTTTTTTTTTGGTGTCTCCAGATGTACAGTGCTATTGATTTGCTTTGCAAGCTTTCTGTAGAAAGTAGAATCAATGGAGCACTGTCACCCAAACAACTCTGAAGTAGAATTTATAGATTTGGGGAAATGACTTAATTGCAGGAATTATGCTTGCAGCTAAGCCTGCCCACTTATGCTTGTGCAACTACTGTGCATTATCCAAGTCCCAGGCATCAAATATATAACAGTACACACAAGTAACTGGAAAATAATGTAAATACTTCCAGAATGTCATCACTTTTGTGAGGTATTACACTACTTAACTGGTGCTCACACAGGGATACCATCTCTGAACTTTGTCCCTAATTGTGTCTAGAAAAGCCTGGAGTTTCTTGACATCTCCTAAGATGCACAAGGCTTCCCACAGCTAACTTTGGCTGTATGAAAGCAGAGTTTGCCATTTAAAAACCATACCAGGCAGAATTAGGTTAAGAATTTTCTCCTTCCTCGGTGCCAACCATTTCTTTCTGTCTTCACGTGGAAAGTCTCTCCTTGCAAAAGCAGCACATGGGCTTTGGTAGTGATTCAAAGGGCTAAAGAGATACGTGCCTGCCAAGAAGCAAATAGCTCGGCCTCGCTTCACTAAGTGATACATTTGCGAAGATCATGGGTCTACTTTGATAAGTAGAAACTCACACAAAAGTTGATTCTCCCTTGTCAACTGACTGTTGCAGAGCCCATCAGTACAAGTCCCATGAGCTACTGTGATTGCTTACAGCCCAACCTCTTCTCTAAGGTCTTGTAGTCCCTCTGTTCCAGCTTCTTCAGGAGGCAAGCTTGCTGATATTTTGAGATGACAAGACTGCAACCAAGCAGTGAGTTCCCCCACAGGAGGACTGTTTGTTTGTTTGTTTGTTTGTTTTGTTTGGGGGTTTTTGACTTTTTTTGTTTTGCCTAGTAATGCAACACTCTAAATCTTTTGGGCAGCTTTGTCCAGGAAATTTTTTATATCTTCACATATACATCACCTGCTGTACCCAGCTATACAGAAGGTACTGAGCCTTACTCTGAACGCCTCCTACTTCTGTGCTTGGCTGCTGCCAGGATGTTTCCCAGTGATGCCTTTGCCGAGGGATCCAACAATGTGTAATACCACACCATTTGCTAGCACTTCCGACTCCCAAAGACAACATTAGGTCTGGAATCAGAGGAGTATTTTTTTAAGGGGAAATCTTTTTACATACCTGCATGGTACTGTCTTTAGCCAGTAGCTCTTCAAGTGGCAACATAAAGTCATTTGATTCACTTGCTTGACCAGTTTCTAATTGGATATAATGGAGCAATGCAAAATCGCTGTACACACTCCCTCCAGCACTGCTCAATTATTCCTTACATCTCTGTGATGAGATCAGCAGGACAATTTCGTACACACCGGGCTCTCCGTGCAGCTGACAGTCCCACCCAGCTAATGAGGCTTTACTGCTATTCCAGCGCCATCACATTTTTATTCACTCCTCCTTAGATTTACACTTCATATTCCCCTCTGCAAGTGCCACATGAGCATGTCAGCTTCTTAATGCAAAACAAATACACGATGTGGCAGTGTGCATTACACGTGTATACCTTTTGCTAAAAATCAGCTGTGCATTAAATGGGTGGTATTTCTATTTAAAACAACCAGCATGATCTGAACAGATACACTGTGAGCCAGTTGCCTAGGCAACAAAATTCCTGAAATTGGAGGGGTCTGTAACAGAAGATGTTTAGCTAGCTTTAATTTTGGGGCACGATTTCTAAAAATCTTAATTGATTCCTTTCAAATGTATTTTATCTAGTGATAACGCTACGTTTCAAGCAACAACTAGGACAGATTCATCTACTGTATCTGCTGCAAATTATAGCTATAAAGCATATAAAATAGAGACAAAGGTTAAAGGGTAACTTATTTCACAGTTTGGCAATTGTTTAGATGGTTGAGCCTTGCCTCTTGGCTGCTGTGTTTACTGAGTGTTTATAGTTTTCATTCATATGGAGCATCAAAAATTATTTTTGTCAATTTGCCTGCAGCTGGGCTATCAGATACCAACATTCTTCACCTTGTTTTTATTAAGTTCTGTATTTTCTATAATGTTTTCTGTTAGTCTTCCTGCGGCATGCTTCTGTCTCCACATACCTCAGCACCATGGATAGCGGTTCTGCCTAATCCTGGAAATGGTGTTGGACCTATTATGGAGGTATTGTAGACATTTTTGTTTTGCTTCACTCTTTTTTTTTGCTAAGTGGGACGGGCCTTTTCTTATCAGCAGAGCATGACTGCAGTCTCCCTTAATAACCCCTGCCTCCCAGATGGATGTGGGTGCAGGGTTGCATGTTAACACAGCTTTGCAGCAAGGCTTTAGGGCTCAGTGCTCCCACACTGGGGGCTGTGGATCCATGACAGGGCAATTGTGCCACTCCCAGGGCTTGAATCAGTGTCTTAAGGGCTGCATCACGCTCTGCTGTGAAGGGGGACACTGCAGGGCACAGCTGTTCCATCAATGTGAAGGTGGGGTGGCTGTACATCTGAGGGGATGCTGCAACATCATGTTGGAGAGAACAATTTCTAAGGTATTCCAGCACTGCTTTCTCAGGAGTTCAGCACCCACAGCTGGAGGGAAAATCCCAAAATGCTTATCTCCCATTAGTCATTACTTAACTGATGAGATATTCTAAAATATTCAATGTTTAGTAATTTCTGTTGTTCTTACAGCATCGCAGGCCTCTGAAAAGCCAAGCAGGTCTGTGGCAGCATGGGCACATCCTCCAGGTCTGTGGCAGCTGAAAAATTACTTTCAGAGGAGACTGTGTGTGCAAAGTTGTCCCCACACAGGTTCTCTTGGGAACCAGGTTTCTGGCTTTCCAGGGGCTTTGAATGGAATTAAGATTAATAGGAAGTGAGCATTCAGATTTCTTAAGAAGAAGTTTCAAAAGCAAAAGGCTTAATGTTTCTGTAGGTAATTTTTTCCAAAGCGCTTGAGAGATTTGAGAGCACGAGGCTCCCTGCAAGGCAGCAGGACTGCACTCCTCAATCCTTTTAGGGAGAGGATTGTGGGCTGCTTACCCAAAGACAGGTAGAAAATATCTCTCTGAACAAAAAGTTGAGAATTCTCCACCCTGTGTTTCCTTTCTTCTCACCTGGATTGTACTGATCTGCAGTTAAAGCAAGTGTAGGACTGGGAATCAATCACACATAAGTTACTTCTGCTGTCTGGATTTAGGCGGTTCTTAGTCCTTGTCTGGAGCTGTGGTTGAAGGGGAGGCATGTGCAGTTTTGTGAATTTTAACTTTGGGAGGAAAGACATCGGTGTGCATCTGGTTTGGACAGCAGAAACCTTGCACAGATTATGGTGATACTACTTTTGTTTTGCCTTCTCCTCCAAAACTGAATCTATTGCCTCTCCCAAATTAATACTGATTACCCCACTGTAGATTGAAATTTCTCAGCACTTTCTTTCTAGAGCAGATATTTTTGCTTTTGAGCACTGTTTTCCACAGATGTTTTTAAAAACCTTTGGTAAATGTATCTTGAATGCAACACATGGAAACAGTCATGTGCACTCGTGCTTGTGTATTCACAAAATAGAAATTAAACTGATTTGAGGAAATATGGTGAAAACAACCTGTCAAATGTAATAAAAGTTTCAGTGCAAAATGCAAGCAGCAAAATGTTTTCTGCTCAACTGAGGTTGCCTCATCCTCTTCTTGCTCTTCTAAACACCCATTTGCTCCCTCTCCTGAGGGCAAGATCTTTCTCACTTTCATTAGGCTTCTCTAAAAATTCAGCCAGCATTGTTTGTTGCTCTCTGCAGATACATTTTGGCCTTTTAAAGCTCAGTCTTGCTGTATGATTATGAATGTACTACAGAATACTATGTTTCTGGTTTTTTATTCTTAATTGTCTATCAATTTTTAGCACCTGAAAATCTCAGTGGTTTAGACAAGAGAGAGATGTCAGATTCAGCTTAAGGAAACTGCTGTGATAGCAGCCTGTCACTAGGACCTCTCAGTGACTCAAAATAAGATGCTTTGTTCATAAGTCTTCTTTTCATGTAGCTCTGGACATTTATTGTGATGGGTTCAGCTTGGGCAGATGTGTTAGCAGGTCGTGTCTTGTTCTTACAGTAAACAGGGCAGATGGAAAAATGTGCAACTAATTGCTAGTGGGGTAATGATTTCCTCATACTTTGACAGAGCCTGTTAATTAAGTTGTGATCCTGTGGGTTGTTTAACTAATTCTGCTTGGAAAAGTGTAGTCACACATCAGAAGGGTAGAGACCTGTACCATTCTACTCAGGATTAAAAAGAAAAATTCTGGTTTAGGTTGATACAAAATAAAGACAAAATATAAAGTCTTAGTCGACTAAGATATTTTAGAGCAAAGTTTCTCATTATTATTATTATTATTATTTTTACTATTATTATCTCTTTGGTGTTTGACTGAGGTTTTAAGATGTTTTAAAGATGAAAAGGAATATTTGGAAAGGAACAGTTATTTGGAATTGAATGACAGAAGTACTTGTTTAAAGAAAACAAAACACAACAAAACAACAACAACAAAATCTCAGACAGAAAACCAGCAAAAACAACCAAAAAAACCAACCCAACATACCAACTTGAGATGTCTAGATTGTTACCATCGTGTACCTTGTTCCTTCCCTGGACCTTCATTGACATGAGAAGGAGTAAAGGCAAACTGAAAGGTTCTTTTTCCAAAAAAAATACTGTAGTATTACCAGATGATCATTTTTTTTCTCCCAAAGCATTCTTTGACAGAAAAAAATGCTTTACTTTGCGCTTATCTAGGAGCATGTGACATTCATCTGAATTGCAGGTGAGCTCACGGGGGACTACAGATCTTCTGCTATCAGCAAAAAACAGCTTTCGAGTTAGCTCTGCACTGGAATAGCTGAAATCCTCTTCAACCGAAGGCAGTGGCAGCACAGTCATTTATGAGAAAAACAAACAAACTGAAACCAATCTGTGGGGGCATTTATTAAATCACATAGCCAGAATTCATGTATAGAGTATTTTAAGTCAGTAAAATCTGCTTGCGGGAAATACATTTGGGAGCAAAAGTACTTAGGATTTCTCAGTGTCATTTTACTTTGCTTTAATTTTCAAGTTAAGTTTGGAATAGCTTAATACTTTTTCTGAAATGTGGTAGGGCACAGAATCTAATAAGTGGAGAATGTCAGAAAAACTAAGACTGGAAGCAAGAAGCACATAGAGGTGACTTCTGAACCCTTGCTCCTTCCATGGCTTATCTTACCCTGTATGATACATGCTTATTTGCTCTTAATAGCAGTGGAAGTGGAAAGCGCTAATGCTGTTTGTTCCTTACCTTTAATTTCTTTGTCTTAGGTGAGAAGAACCCACAGCATCCGCTGGGGTTCAGTGGGTTAGTCCTCCTCCATGTCATCCCCATGCTAGCTGAAGTGCAGACCCAGACATTTCTGCACACAAAAGGCCCAAACCAACTTCTTCCAACATCATTTCTAGCATCTGCTGCCACTGGTTTGACAGAGTGCCTCTCTCTTTGACCCTGACACTGAAAACATGCCCTTACAAAATCCCAGTGGTGTGCTTGGCACCCTCCACAGCAGTCAAGGAAGTGCAGTGATGGAGGTCAGAGCTTCTACAGACTGCTCCTCCTTTTGCAGTAAGCTTTCCCCACTCCTTTTTCCACAACCCAAATCATCCAACAGGCTGAAGACCTGCCAACTGTTCATATTTACTCCCAGAAAACACCTTCTTTCCCTTCCTATCTCTGGAGGACTAAGACGTTTCTTGAGAGTTTTAAAGAAAGGTGCTGTCTTGGGGTGACTCTATCATGTGTATCCCCTATCATGCTCTATGCCCAAAAAGTAATTTTGTGCCTTTTCTGTGCCTTTAAACTGAGCTTGAGAAAAGAAAAAACCAAACGAACTTTTCAAAACAGTTTCCCAAGGACACAGAGATACACTCGTCTGCGTTCTCTGGCTGTGGGTAGCACGGAGGGAGCACCCTGCTCGCTTTCTTCAGCCAGCTGGATTTTTTTCCCTTTTCCCCTCTCGGTGTGAGATGGAGAGTTGAACTTTTGTTTCCTGAGACTTTGGTTTTTCCCTTCTTTTCTTCTGGACTGTTTTAACAACATCAAAACACATTCAGGAGAATTTCCTCCCCGAGGCCCGGGGGGTGGGCCCTCACCGACCAGCTCCGAGGAGGAGAGAGACCACACCTACAGAAGGACTCTGAAATCTTCCCAGGTTTCTCTCTATAGCGAGAGATTTCATTATTTAGCATCATTATCCTTTTCCTGTGTGTTTGTTAAAATAAATAGTTTTTATTTCTTTCACTTTCCTTCGAGGAAAATTTTCCTTTTTTTCCCGAACCTGGTGGGGGGAAGGGTGGTTGTAGCCTGGTTTTCTCTCAGGGGATATATTACTAGATTTTGGCCAAACCGGCACAGGTGCCTACGAGGTGGTGGCCTGCAGTGGTCCCAGCACAGAAACAAGGTTTCTCCTGAAGATTTGGTGACTTGAGGGAATATGAAGTCCCCAGAGCCAAGAAGTTTTGTGAATCCATGCAGGAATCACTTCAATCATCTGCAAAGTCACTTGTAGAGCATCTTAGAAATCATGTCTTATGTTAAGTATTTATCCTATAGGAATTGCTTGAGGAGGAACCACTTCACAAACTTTATGGTGAACATAAATTTAGGCCTGGCTGACAAGAGGGGGGTCTCTTCAACCTCCACGTGTTGCCAGCTCAGAAAAATTTTGTCTGTTCACCCGAACAGGAAAAATACCTTTGAAGCCCATTTATACCAGGGGAAATAGCTGTATTTCAGGCAGGTAAGTCACAGTTAATGTTCTTTGAGGGGTTCTGTACTGGGAAGCCTTACTGAAGGCAGCTGGATCTGGGAATATTTGCAGTGTTGATCTGTTTTCTGAAGAGTCAAACACACTTCTTGCATTTCAGGGATTTTCAGATGTTTGTTCTGTATTTCTTTAAGTTGCCTGACTCCTGTAAGGGCTTAGGTCACTGCATCCTGCTCACCAGGATAGGACACAGGGTTTTATGACCTTGCGTGCCCCAGTGGCATCTCTTACCTTTCTTTGTTATATTTTTTGCTTTCTTTCCCCATTTCTTTGGCAACTTTTGAAAATGTCCCCTCTATTATGCAGTTCAGCATAACTTGGAAAAAAAAAAAACCCCGTTAAATTTTCAGCAGGGTCAGATGTCGGGCTTTTTAGAACAAGATTGAACATTTGGCTGGCAATGCTCATCTTGGCAAAGTAGGGGGGGAAAATTCCTGTGTGGGGAAGCTTTTACTAAAATGTACAATACGTGCTGTGATTGTGGGTGATACGTCCCTGCACTGTATCCCCAGCATGAAATAAAAGTAGGGTGAAAACAGCAGAAAAAAATCAGCCACCAGTCTGGACTACCTGTATCCTTTTAGGCAATTGCATGCACTTCTGTCATTGTGCTGCTCCATGGGTTTCTCTGCAGGAACAAGGTGATGCCTTTTCCTGGTCTTAAAATCAAGAGTCAAACATGGTTAGAAGGGAAAAAGGGATTTTACCTTGGTATTTATTTTAAGGATCCTTAGGTGCACTACGTCCAGGTTGAATGCACCTCCATGCACGCCGCAATGCACGTACCCAAAAGATCTGGTATAATATTATAGGTCCTATTAATTAGCATATCTATCAAAAATTCCCCAATGAGAAGCTTGAGTGAGCCCCCCTCCCCAAGGAACCTTCCCCTGGATGGTTCTATCTTAGTTTACGAAACGTGTTCTGGAGAGACCTTGGGGTCTGGGGCACACTGATCCCCTAACCACAAAGCTTCTAAAATGTTGAGTCTCCTAGCTTAACAAACAAGTCCAAGAATGTAGGCAAAAGCATTAAGAATACGGAAGTTGTAAAAAGGTATAAAAGGGGTATAAAAGAAAAGGCAAAAAAAAAAAAATCATCATGGCATCATAGGGCACTCATCCTCCTGGTGCCACAACAAAGGACAGTTTAGAGGGAAGCTTTGCTTCTCATCTTGCTTTATTTAATGAGAAGACTCCAGAGCTCCCGAGATGCCCTCACTCTTGCTTACTAATAACACCTGAATCGTGCATAGGAAAGCACAGTGGTAAAAGACAATATCCACAGGGCCCATGTCATGCTCATCTGTTCCCCAGCAATTATGGTATCAGTGGTGAGCCACCCACACAGTCACTGCACAGCTGTGAATGACAGTATTTTACCAAAAGTCTTGTAAAAATTGCTGGTGTGGTAGTCAGTTCTTCTCCACCACTTTAAGAGAAGCTGAAGTTGCTAGACATTATATTCAAGAGCTGGACTCCTCAGTGTAGGACTAAAATATTGATGGGAGGTCTTCCAAAAGTCTGGTCTGACTAGTTTTGCCTCTCTGGAAATGACATGGGGCTCTGACCTTGTATTTGCAGTCAGGAAAGAATGAAAGAAGCCTTTCCTGTACACCAAGCCTGCAAATGAGATCAAAGGGGACTCAGAGATCAGAGCTTAACAGGAGTTTGGGGGAGAGCAAATAGCAGTTGTTTTTAAAAATTCAGAAATGTAGAATGAAGATCAGCAGTTTCAGAAGATACCGTGTTTACCACTGATACTTTATTTTTGTCTTCTTCCCTAGGATATGACAGTGTTCTAAATGATGGGCAGGCCAACAAACACACCTTGAAACCATTGGCTTCCCTCAGATGAATGGAGGGACACACGTGTGCGTTGTTTACACCTCTTAGTACCGAGAGGGGAGTGATGGGCCAAGATCTAGACCATGCCTCCCCAGGGGTGGGAGCTGAGATCTGTGTCTGGGGCATTCCTGGCAAGACACAGCAACGCGTGCCCCCAGCTGTGAGCTGTGAGAAGCACTGGGGTAGGTCTTTCCTCTGCACCTGTGACGGAACTCGGAGTGAGACGGAAATGCGGGAGGCGTTATTTCAAAGCGGCCTCTCCCTCTGTTGCTTTGAGGAAAGCAGAGCAGCTGTCAGGAGGAATATCCCTATTCCATATGGCTGTTCCCTGTAAATATAGCGCTGTAAACAAAGACCTGCCTGGGAATTAATTCCAGGGGGACTAAAAATACATGGGCATGGCTTTGCTGGCTCTTCTACCACTCAGAGAAGTGAGTAATAGAGGCTGGATTATCTATTTTAAAGAGATTCATTTATATTTTGCGTTAAAGTGCTCATATTTGTGTAAAAAATAAACCTCATTCGCCCTCCCCATTTCAAATCACAACTATATTCTGCTGCTTCTGGAGGAAGTTTGTGTTTGTTTCAGTGCTTTGAAATTAATTTTATATTCAAATAACCCCTTCCTCACTTAGGAACTCTTGAATTTTTGAAAACCATCAGGAACTCAAGGGTGTTGGCAAGTCCATTTCTTCAAAATGGTCCCATGGTGCAGATTTGAAAGCATTTAGGAGCTGTTTTGATAATCCCTCTACTGAGCTACTTTATAACTCTGGATTCTGAACTACTACTCTGACTCTGGCCTAAATTACTTCAAAAACAGAATTTAGGCACTTAAATCATGAAGAGAAAAAAATTCTGCCAGTAATGCGTAAGTCCTTCTGAGAGTACAACTCAATTTTCTTTGGCAGCAAGTCCATAGAACCCGCATGTCAGACAAGAAAGCAAGTTTTGCTAACAAGAAAATCTCCTCAACTTTGAGAATTAAACTGCCATGATACCCTACAAGTTATATGCTCATTGTAGCAGCCTGTCATCAAAGTTCAACACCTTGTTCAGGTCTCTCACACCGGAAAACAGTTGCCTTTGTAAACCAGAAGACACACAGGCATCCCTCCAGAAAGAGCAAAGCATGGCAAATTCCTTCTGTGTCATATCTCATGCAGCAAAATCAAGGAGGGGTTTTAAAGTGGTGCACAAAAACAGAAGCAAAAATAATTGGTGTAGACAAGTTAGATGACCTACTTAATTACACAGTAAATTGGTAATGCCTTCGTATGTACACATGGGAGAGTAGTTAAATATAGATCCTGACTTGTATTCTTCAACATGAGAGTGTGGTGGCTTGTTTTTTTTTTTTTTGCAGGAGGAGGGGAAACCACAGAGTTGGACTACTACAAACATGTTACCTTGTGATTCTGCATGTGCCCTGCACTAGGTAATACCTAGAAATAGTTTAGACATTCATTTTGCCTAAACCTGGATGCCCACTGTCACAGGGCTGGCAGATGGGAAATATGACCTGTGGGAGGCAACCACGTTTTTCTGGAAAGGTATCCCACTGCCTGTCTGGGCAGGAACATTTCTACCCTTGGTCTATAGTCTGCTTAAGGGTTAGTTCATCAAACCATACAATATCCTGCGTTTGAAGGGACCCATCAGGATCATCGAGTCCAACTCCTGGCCCTGCTCAGGACCATCCCCAAGAATCACACCATGTACGTGAGACCATTGTCCAAACGCTTCTTGAACTCTGTCAGGCTTGGTGCTGTGAGCACTTCCCTGAGGAGCCAGTTCCAGTGCCCAAACACCCTATAGGTGAAAAATCTTTTCCTAATATCCAACCTAAACCTCCCCCAACACAACTTCAGGCCATTCCCCCGGGGTCTTGTCACTGGCACCATAGAGAAGAGATCAGTGCCTGCCCCTCCTTTTCCCCTCATGAGGGAGTTGTAATCATCAATGGGGTGTATCAGCACCTGCAATTACATGGTCCCCCTTTACCTCAGAGACAGTGCAAGTAATGCAAGGTGTGCACCAATCCTAACTGTGCTGTGAGCCAGGGCCTCACTTCTGTTCTGCATGGGGTGACTCTCTCCTTTGTTTCACCAGCTGATTGAGTGTGATTGTCTTTTTATTGCGGCAGGCACCTCACTGCAGAACAACTTTCTAAACTGGGAAGGCTTCTCAGTGGCACGTTCCGTTTTGGGGCTTAGGGTCACCTCTTCACTTCTTTCTGCCCCATCTTCCTTTGTTTGGGAGAGGTCCTTTGTTCTAAAGGCTGTGATAAAGTCTTGCGGGTGTTATATTTTTGCTGTCTTTGCAGTAGCACTGCCGTAGCAGACAGAGGTCCCATTTCTTCTTCTCATTAACCTTTTCAGAGAGGGTAGAGGGTATTGATTTTCCTGGATTTTCCTTGAAGCTCCAGTCAGCTTTCAGCAGGTGTGGCACCCAGGCAAACTACTCTCTGCTCCCCTCTTGGCTGCCAAGATCCTTATTCTGCAGCCTCCCAGTCCACCTGGTGTGCTCCCAGTGAAAGCAGCTGTTTGTAGGGCTGTAATTGGCAACTCTTCACCAGACTCTTGCCTCACTGCTGCTTCCTAGAGTATTTTGGTGGGGCACAGTTTTGCAGAGACTTTTATCTTCTTTGGCAGTGCAAGAGGCACCAAAAAAATTCAGGTTTCCTAGGTTTTGAAGAATGACATCAGTAGCTTTGGACATCTTTGTTATGACAAGATATCTACTGAGATTTTGAGGGGAGGGGAGGCATAGCTAAGCCTAAGAACAGTAAACATTTAAGAGATAAGGTTCTGACTAGCTCCTTGAGTTATTCTTTGGGGGTATTATTTTAAGGTAGTAAAAATAAGAAAAGAAATCTTGCTGGTGGTTTGGCCCAAAAAAGATCTACTATGACGACAGGGTGATAGATGTCTCATAGAATGAATATAAAACACTTTAATGTATTTGATAGAGTGAACAGATAGAATTTCAACTACTTCTAGAAGCTGAAATACTGTTCCTATATATACTTGAAAGTAAGCAGAATCTGACTGACTACAGCCCAGGTGAGAGGAGAACTGGGAAGTCCATGCAATGAACAGGAATTTCAACTAAAAGACCTTAGTCTTACTACTTCATACATTTTAACCTGAACTCAAGTTTTAGTTTTTTGAGATCTTCAAATCAAAATATGAGAAGAGGTCACCATAAAGTTTTCTGCAGTTTGACAGGCATTATCAATGTCCACCACTCCATCTGCTTAACCTTCCTAGGAAGCCGATGTTCATCTTCGGGCTTCAGTTAATGGGTTTGTTTTACCAAGAAAGAAACCTGGATCAGTAGCAAGGCTACTGATGGGGCTGCCAAATGAAAATGGAATTCAAAAATGTTGACAGTTTCTCTAATAACCAACAGTTTGCTTTGAAATATTCTTGACACTTCCTTTTCAAATTAACTTGAGAAACATTTTTATATGCAAAAGTCTTAAGGAAGTTTTCCTGACTCTGGGAGTTTGAAGATTGTCATTTGTACGCAGAAAGATGAAGGGAGCTCCTGAGAAAACAGCCTGTAGAAATTCTCATTTTTAGTTCTTTGACTATATCCAAAATAGGCATTTTGCAGGTGAAGGGTTTTTTTTTTAATTGGGTTTTTTTTTGCTGTGTCCTTACAGTTCATCCGCACTCCTAAAAGAAATTTGTTGAGACTCTGACAGGAGGAAGTCCTGCTTCATTTCATGTTTGTCAGGGCTACCAGGTAGTCTTGGCCCTGGCATGAGAAATCTTGAATCATGTGGGATTTTTGGTCAGCATCAGGCCTTCCTTTGAGTTTCTGGGCTGCTGAGGATTCAGTGTATCCAGTACTCTTTAAGTGGAAGGTTTTGATTTGGTGTTTTCTGAACTGTGACCTGTGCCAACCATACTCAGGTTCCTCCAACTATATCATTCTGACTTTAGGCTTACAAACCAGACCTGAACGCATGCTGTTAAAGGGGTCTTTGTAGGCTGAAAGTCAAGTACTCAGGCTTTTGAAAAGCATCCTAGTTTCGTCAGTCCCTGCTCAATCTCCCTGTTGTTTTCTCTCACCCACAAGGCTAATCTTGCAGACTGGAAGGAGTGTGTTTTATCAGAACAGAAATCTCAGCACTAATTGGTTGTTATGCTTTTTACAGGTGCCTTGCTGGGGAGTACTTATTGGCTAAGTGACTAGCTACCTGTGTATCTCTTAAGTTCTGTTTGCTGCCTAGCACAAGGGTCTAAACTCATAATGCCAGCCCAGATGTGGAAAAAAGGGCAGTCCTTACATGAAGGACAGCAGGTGCAGCCTTCAGTACCTGTCAGCACAAGGTGTTGAGACCCCGAGGGGAGCGGCAAAGGTCAGAGCCCGGCACAGCTCATCAGTAGGAATGTGCCTACCATGGCACACTCTGACAACACCCAGCCTTGCTGCCCACCCACTAACCTGCTCCTGCCCACCGCTGGGATGGTGTCACTGCCCTGGGAGATGGGTCGGCCTCGGGGGTACTCGTCCCGCTTAGGAGGCTACAGTGACCTTCCCGCAGACAGGCACTGAAAAATGTCACTTCCTGGCAGCTGCTTGGAACGGGCTGCACTGGCTCTGTATCAGCAGGGCACCCAAATGCGAGGGGACCAGGTGGTCTCAGTCTCTCAGGAATTCCGGGGACAAAAGAGGCAAGGGAGAGGACCAGTCAGTGAAATCTTCCAAGGTTTATTTCCCCGAAAGCAAAGGGGAGGAACTGGCCGACGACAGCCAGAGGCGCCGAGGTTTTCTACAGGGGTGGCACCGAACAAACAACCAATAGAAGGTAAGCCCGGAGGGGGATCCCGGGGACACAGAACCAATGGCCAGGTTACAGAGGAGGGAATTTACAGAACAAACCTATGAACAACCGAACTTACCAGAACTTTCTGGAGAAGTGGTATGGGCTCAGAACCAGGTCTCGCCCACGGACTGGTCCTCGCTCTCCAAGTCGTCTGCCCATTGGGTAGGCATGGCATGATGGACAGCGGGCGGACCCCAAGTGGTCCGAGGCACCCCAACATCATGGAAGCTCACACTGTGCTCACACAGTAGCCAGGATGCAGAAACACAGCCATGGACACAGACTTCACAGCTGGCAGATGTTACTCACAGTTTACAGCAGGCTACAAGGCCACAGGCAGCAGCTGTGGAGCTGAGAGGCCTGAACAAGTCGTGTTGTTGGGAGGTTACCGTGCCTTGTTGCTGACAGACTGCACAGACCAACGTTTTGGCGCAGTGGATAACCCAGAGTAACTTGTTTTATCCCCAAGGGTACAGTGCTGGCTGTTCCCCTTCTGTTCACAGACTCCCACATGTTCAGTCACTGGTGGAGTCTCTTCTCTACCCACACAGGTACGGTGTGGGTGGCAGCTTCAAACAGATCCTACTGCAGAGATGACACACTACATATTTTAGTCACTATCTTGCTCAAAGGATGGGAAAATAACAGCCAGCATACAGAAAAGGAATAGAATAATTTCATATTTTTACAATCTCCTTCTTAGTCATTTCATAACACTTTCCCATAAAGTTACATGCCCACATACTACACATTTAGGTTTTTTGACATCTCTAATTGAGGAATCTCTTCTGTCTGCCAAGTGTTGCTTTTAATCTGTTTTTACCTACTCCTTTTACCTATTTAAGGACCATTAATTTCTGTAATATTTTTCTGAAAGCCTTGAAAGTATAGTTCTCACTTCTGAAGTTGCAAAGACAGCTTAATGATAACAAATTATACTTCACCAGATTGCATGTGGGAAACATTTGGTCTTAATTGAATTACTTGTTTCTTCCAAATCAAGTATCATTTGCCAGTACATATAATTATATCTAGAGAAACTTATATACATTCTTTACAATTTGTACGTAAATATACTTATGATCAGGTCATTTTGATCATATTTAACAGTGGGCAGAAAACAGTTTCTTTTTCGTGGACTCTCAGACAACCTTGAATTTACACCTTATTTTCTTCTTTCCTGTAACTTCAGTCACGGTCATGAACTAAGAGTTGCGCTTTTTCTTCCTCATATAAATATGTAATTGAAATAATTAAAGTTAGGCAGCAAGTACCTGTTAATGCTTTAGTGGGGGAATTAACTACTTGCTCTCCTGTGATATTTATGGAAGACATTTAAAAATAGCATGAAACTGGTGTTGATGACTACCTTACTTACTCAGCCTAGAACATCTTCCTCCACAGGAGTCAGATGTTAACAGCCTAGTCAGTAGTGGGTTATTTATTTTATTCAGTTTATTAGATATTATTCTCAAAAAACTGTTCACCAGCTTGTTATTTCGTGGTTTCTTCTCTTGTCTGTAACAACAAAGAGATAAAGTTTATACTTTAAAGTTGTAGTTGCTACATTTAGGCTCAGATTTTGCCATCTTTTTTTTCCTTCACAGGAAAGGTTTTAACCCAAGATTTATAATCCTGTGCCATAGTGTCAACCTCAAGAAACAGATGCAACAGTTAAGCCACGGTCATAGATGAGGTATGATTATCCTCTACTATTTCATTTGTTTTGGCCAGGACAGAGTTTGTTTTCTTCATAGTACCTTATAAGCTTCAATAGCTTATAAGGACTAGGTTCAGCTGCTTCTTTTCATATGTTGTCTTGTAGAGTGTAATCCTCTGCAACAAACCGGAGAACCCCACCAAGGTTATGGAAAGTGCTCGGGTTTAGAGCATTTTCGTGGCAGTTGATGGAGACTTACTGAATCACTTTGTAAGACCATCTGTTCCTGAAATTTGAACTCTTTGTCGGTGTCTTCATTTGTTTCATGATTCGGGAAGCTGTTTTGTGTTGTTGGAGGAGGTTTTCCAATTAAAAATAGTATTAGATTTTTTTGAACTTGCAGTCTTTTTCTACTTTTTAGCTGGGCTTCCTGGGCTGTTATCTGGTTCTCATTATTGTGATTAGCCTCTGCAGCAGGCCATCACTACAAATTAGAATTAGCAGAGGAGCTCTCGTGTTCTGCTTGCATATCCAGCTTCACCCTCTTAGTTATACCTGTAAAAATGCTGTAGCAGTTCATTCTGTAGTTGAGTAATGATTTGATTGGCATTCGTCACATCTCCCTAAAGTTTCTATATTGTGTTGCACCAATATCTTACACTACCCAACAGTCCTAGTTCAAGTCAACTTTTAAGTTTGCTAAATGCGAAAGTGTAAACTGAAAAGCTGAGAAGTAACAGAGCTACTGCTATTCCTTGAAAGTTGCTCTGGTAAGGGCAACGGTACCTATAAAAATGAAACACACCCTTCATATTTTGCATATTTTGCATATATGCCTGATGCAGAGGCAAAAGGCCTGTGCTGGGGAGCTGCCAGTGCACTGTGTGATCCTGCCTGGCTCCTACCACCTTCATGGGGATGGGAATGCAGCTCCTGCTTGCTCTGGTGCCACAGGGCCTCTTGACATTGTTGTGAATAAATTGCTGCCATCACTTGATTATAAGTAGCATGGTTTAATATTGATTATATGTTGAATAATCAACTTACAAGTATTTAAATAAGAATTAATTACTAGTTTATAAATATTGTCTGATTATTAAACACGTAATAATTAGTTAATAAGCACAGAAAATATTGTATAAGTGTAATATATCAACTTGAAGATGCTGTTTGGCTGCTTCCTGGAAAAGTGCCTTCTTTTCCAGGGATGGAGGAGCTCTTTCATCTCTGGTGAGTGAGGATAACTGGGCCAGTGACACTGCCCCCACAAACTGCCAAGCAGGAACCATGGAGGTGCTAGGACACATCATTTCTACCCTTGAAAGGAGTTGGGGAGACACTTGCCCAGGGTTCTCTGAATCTCTGAGGAAGAAGCCAGGCTGCTTGTGAAGAGGACAATGCTGCTGTCTGCTCTGCTCCTGGCTGGGGAAAGCCCCGCCTGTCCTTAAGCTAATTAAAGCTTCTGCTCATTATACCAGTGTGGGTTTTGACAAGGTCATAAATCAGTCACTGTCCTAGGAATATGAACTGCCATAATTGTGCATTGTCTAAATATGAACTAATGACTTAATGACTGTTCCAGCTGTTGGACACACAATGAATAAAGACTTGGACACACAAAAACAGTGTGAAAAATGTCTTTTCCCCCAGGGACTCTTTCAGACGTTGAGTTCAGCCTGATTCATGCTGGCCTCTCAGAGTTTGGGGACCAGCATGACTGAAACCCCACCTCAGGCAGGAGTTTCTGTCACCTGCCCACCTCCTGCCTGCCTGGAACCCAACACCTTCCCTCCCCACCCCCCTCCTCAGAAACAGGTGAGTCAGTCTCAGTTTCCGAGCCCAAACACACAGGACTTGGTCTCTGCTCCAAACCCCAGCCCACCCCCAGGAACCTTTTTCTGAGCCCCAAACACACAAGCCTTTTTTTCTGTTTTAGAGCCCCCAAAACAGCCTCGTCAGCCCGTTTTCAAGTCTGGAAAACCCAAAACTTAGTCTCTATTTTCAAGCACAGAAAACACAGGACTAAGTCTCTGGGTCTGATGACTCTTGGTCTTGAGGCCCAAGGACGCATATCTTCCTTTGGGGCCCAAAACCCATGATTTGCCCTCCTTTCCTGCAGTCAGATGAGCTGGGGTTTTGCAGCCCTGAAACAGCCCCCCCTGAGTCCATGTTTGGAAAACAGGATTTAGAAGAGGTTTCAGTGCCCTGGGCTGGACCAGCTAGTCTGGTTCCAGCCACGTTGTTGCCTTCCGTATTCCAAGGGCTGCTCAGCTCAGTGGGTGCCACATGATGCCTTCGCATCTGGGAAGTGATGTTTCTGAGAGCAAAAAACGGAGTAAAACCAACCACAATGATTCATTTCCACATCTAGGGCAGACCAGAAGGTTCTCTCAGGGGCAAATATACTGACAGCAGCACTGGATCAGGCACTGAAGGTGTCAGAGCTGCTTTGAGAGCACATAGACATGTTGGGAACTGCAGCTTCACGGGAGAGCACAGGGCTGGGTGCATAGGGTGCTCACAAGTGAAAAATATTGAGCAAGGAGAAAGATCAAAACAAAGAGAAGCCCAGAGACCTCCCTAACATCACGTTAGCATCTCTTTTTCTACAGTCAGGTTTGTGCACCGGAGGGTGGGTGTATGGAGGACACACACATTGTTATCTGCTTCTTTCCGTGTGCCTGAAGGACAGACACAAAGCCTCCTGCACCACTTAGCTGGAACAAGTGCCAGGAGAAAAGGGAAGTCCCATGCATGGAAGCCAAGCCTCCAGCCCCAGCCAATGGTAAAGGAGGAATCCAGAGGTGAGCAAAGGCCAGAGCCCTTCTGAACTGGCAGACTATCACCCAGCCTGGCATTGCAGCTGGTCAAACTTAGATTGGACAGACCCTTCCTTTCTCTGGAGCTGTCTGGGGAACTGCAGGGTTTCTGCAGCCACCAGCCCCTGCCTCTCTCTTGCTTGCACATAATTCTTTAGGAGAGGGATAGTTCTTTTGCGATACCACAGTGTGTCACGTCTGCCACCCTGCTGTGCTAGTGCTGTTACTTTGTAGCCTGACTGGACACGGATTTAAACAAAACCCTTCCAATCACCATCAAAATGTCCAGTTTTCATCCCTCCTCCCCGATTCGGGGCAGTGACTAATTCTCTTGACTTTGGAAGACCTCCCCACTGACTGTTGCATTTTGGGAAGCAAAGATGTCTTGGGAGCTGGCTGTCTCTCCCAGGACTATTCAAGGAATATGGGAGAAGATACTCCAAAGAAACCAGGGATTTTTGTCCCAACATGCTGGGATTTCACTATTTCTCCCAGAGAGACCACCTGCTCTCAGGCAGCAAAGGGCAGCAGCCCTGCAGGGCTCTTGCAAGACCTTAGAGCCCTTAATTGGCCTGAGCTGGGTCCACCCACTGCTATTTAAGCTCCAGCTGAGGAACACAATCTACTCTTGCTTCTCCTGCTTGGCTGCTCGGGGAGCTGGGCTTCCTCTTCGAGGCTGATGTATGTATGGGGCCTGCTTTTGGTTTGTTTCCAATCACGAGATTGTTCAAGGCTAGCCTGTAGCTTAGGTTCATGTGCAAGTGCTGTGGGGTGCTGTTGTCAGGTTGCAGCTGTGCAAGGTTCTGCTTCCTGCACCCTAAAACTTCTGATGGATTGAGACTTGAAGGAGATGGAGGTGTTGTTGATAATTGCAGGTCAAGTCTGTGCCTCCCTAACAGCTGTGAAGTGTTCAGTGCCAACAGCTTCTTAGCTCTTGGGCTTGGCTCAAGATGTCATTTGGGTGTGCAAATAACCATATTTGCATTCTCATGGGTGCAGGCAAGGGCTTGGGTGTGCTGCACCCTGGAGAGTGTGGATGGCTGCCCTGGGCTCTGTGGGAGTCAACCTGGGCTGTCTCAGGTGTGAGAGACTCAGTTCTAGTCTGTAGCAGGCCTTAAAGGCTCTTTCCTCCCTAGAGCTAAGCCGCCAGTTTCAGCAGCCAAGCTGTGCAGTATGGGCTTGTGAGCCTGAGGTGTTTTTGGGTTAACATATACCTGTCTGTGTATCTTTACTGTGCATGTCCTATGCAGCAATCCACACAATGCTCTGAAATTGGGTGCTCCATCATCTCCATGCACTCTCAGGGCAGCACTGATATTTAAGAGCTCACTCAGTGTTGTCAGGGCACAAGTTTTGCAAATAAGCAAACTTGAGGGAAAAGGCACTTAAATCCTTTGGCTGCACGAGATATGAAGCCTCTGTACTCACAGTAAAGGGAATGTGTCTTCTGTCATCCTTTAAGTGGCCAAACCAACAGTCCTGTTGTGTATCTGATGAACTGGAGAAGGACTTACGTTGCCTCTTCTTCCTCTGGTTTCTTCACCTCTCCAGATGGTGAAGACTTCCTTCCGTCAAGAACAGGTCACAGACTTCATGACCCCTGGCCTTCATAACATTGTGTGCTGGACCAACAGGATGATCACCTTTCCGGTGGAATTCAGAAGTGAAATACTGCAGGAGGTAAGAGGCCTTTTTTTTTTTTTTTTTTTTTTTTTTGACTCTGGATTTTTTCTTTTTTGCTGATGAAAAGCTTTTACTAACGTGGGATAGCCTGGCCCCTGCTGTCACAGGGCTTTGCCTTGTCAACTTGTGGGCAATTTGCTGTAGTGAAACTGTTCCTCTGACCTCAGGTGTGTTAAACTGACAAGATAATGTAAATTAGCCTTAATTTGTCCTTTCCAGTGGCCCAGGAGGCAAATTCTCCTTTTGGGAATTTCTGCAATTTCTAGCATGGAAAGTCTTCTTGTGGGAGCAGCTGGGATTTTTGGTAGCTTTGACCGAGTTTGGAAAGGTTTGCGTGGCACAACCAGCAAACGTCATCTCAGTGTGTGGTACTCCAATTCATCAGCTGGGGAAAAGGGCTTTTTATGAGCATGCAGTGCTCACTTCTGTGCCTGGTTTTTCTCTGTCCCATAGAACCTTGTGTGGGAGAAGGTAAAAGTACACATCTCAAAAATCCTGTGTGACCTGTATTTCCCTGTCCCTTTACCGAGGTTGTGGAATACCATAGCTGCTGAAGCTTTGGGGCAGTCAAACTTTGAAAGGTGCAACCTGTCTGCAGACCAAAAGCTGTATTATTTATTTCACAATTAAAAAAGGACATGTGTTTTAGATGACACAAACAGGGAGCTTTGGACAGCAGAAAAGCTTGATTCTGAAGAGAAAATCCCTTCATTTTACAAATGGCTGTCATAACTTTCACTGGAGGATTTAATATCAAGCAAAGGCTCTTGAAAACCTTTAAGGTGGCCTGTAATGAACACCAAAATGGCAGTTATATTGTTGAAAATAACTTCATCAGTTAAGAGGTCTATTTTTTGCTTGACTTTCCAACTGCCACTTTGTTCTCAAAACCTGAATGGAAGTCCTCCTTCCAAGAAGAGATCTTAGAGACCAAAAGGTGCATTTATGTATTAGTGAAGGTAGTGCTTAGCGTGAGCTATGTTTCCAGAGTTTTGAAACGAGGGTGAGAAGTACACTGTCTTATTTGCTGAGCATTAGTCTTGCAGTCTTAAAATCCAAAACAAGTTGGGATTTTGAAGCTGTTTCATAACTGGAAGGGACCATGATTGGAAGAATCAACTGCTGTGTATGACAATCTGGCAGGAGACCTCTTGCTTTAAGTCAGACCAGTTTCCTGCCTGCATTGCTGAGAGCTGTTGTGGGAAGTTGCACGGGTTGCTTGTGCTGACAGCTGAGCTTGATCCCAGGATGTGCTGTTGCCGAAGTCTGTAGAGACACTGTCCTTCCTGTGAGTGAGAAACAGTGTCATGCTAAAGACCTGAACAGACATGGACAGTGAGATGGGAAAGAAACAGCTGTAGAGGCTAAAGGAAGAAATGTTATTACTGATGCTTTTTAGCATTAATAACACCCCGGTCCAGTTATGTCTCGTACATACCTGGAAGTAAGGTGCCAAATGCCCACATTATCCTGGAATGAGGGAGGCATCAAGGGTGTAGGTTTGGAAGAGGTGAACAGGTATTTGCTTTATGTTATGCTGTTCACTGGTTCCTGGCTGTCTGGCCTGCCTGCAGGATACTTTCTTGTCTGCAAAAATGCAATATTAAACTCTGAGTGGACAACTGAGTGTAATTTATAGTGTTTTCACATCCCCTTAGTTTTAGGTTGGCATAAAATATCTTGTTTATTTTCCTGATTATTCATTTCAACTGTACATATGATTAAAAATAATGAATGTTATTAATTTTTATCATTAGTACCATCATTACGCCTACTCATATCCTTTGATATTATTGCAAAAATTATCTTTAATAGTTTTAATAGGAGCTATTCCCCAGGCTAATGAGGATATAAATCAAAGTATTAAACAGGGTAGAAAATAAAGTTTTGGACTCTATTCTGAAGTTGAACCCCCTCTGTGAAGTGGATGCCTTCAGGTTTTGCTCAGAAGAACATTTATATACATCTCTTCCATGTGCTTGCATGAGATGGGGTTTAAATTTGGCTGACATCAATTAGACAGTCTGTGGCAGCAGGGAGACAAATTCAAAGGCAGGAGAAGGAGCAGCAAGGATGTTGCTGCACTCTGTTCTTGCAGAGGTCAGGAGGTCTTATGCCACTGGCTGTAACAAGGCAAGGCAGACTGAGTACTCCAGGGAATCCCACCTGAAGGATTTCAGCAAGAAGTACAGGGCAAGAGCCAAGTAGATACCAATCATTAAAATCCATAGGAGCATGCAATAGAATTCTCTGTTTAATTACTACAATTCCATCTGTTAAAGCTGAGACAAGGCAAAAAGGAATAAATAATCTCTCTGGTAATCTTCCAAAGGATGTCTTCTAAACATGGGAAACCATCTCTGCCCTCTCATTGTCCTCTGTTGCTTTGCTGTTTGTAGCAGAGTGCAGCCTAGCAAGGATGTGGTGCTGGCAGGGGATCAGAAAGTCAGGCTGGCTTCCTGTGCTTTTTTGTTTTATTGGGTGTTTCACCCATTAATTTTTGCAAGGCTTTTTTTTTTTTTTTTTTGCAGTAAATATTGAACTAAAGTTCACTTTGTACAGCACAACACTCTTGCCAATATGAGCAAAAGCAGTATAGCAGATAATACTTTGGCATGTTCTCTGTGTTTCTAAAATTTCCTGTTAAGGCTTGAGTTCCCTGCTTTAAGAGGATTGCAGACTATTTACTACAGAGCCTGCTAATAAAAGGTTTTCAGATACCCAGTTTAAACTAACTGTTGTTAGTCTTGTCACAATTTTGGGGTCCAAGGGCATTGCTGCACTTCATGGGGGAATCTGTTAATACAGATTGAATGAATAATACAGTTGAATGAAGCTGCTAGAAAGCAAAAGCCAAGAAGTGCAAAGAAAGCAGGGTCGTGCCACCCAGCCTATTGCTGGCTGCACCCTGAGCAATTGTGGGCTTTAGGGACTTTGATACAGTTCTGCTGGCTGCATCTCTGAGGGATTGGTTTTCTCCTCCATTCTGTCGTTAACCACTTCCCCAGGAGGACAGCAGTGATGAGAGGAGTGAAATGTTGTAGAAGGGTAAAAGTTTGTATGGCCCTTGCCCTAGATAATTGCTAGGTAGAAGATAGCAGCTAACTGGACTTCAGTCTGATTCAGAACACATCCTCATAGATTCTTGCTCCTAGACTTTAAAGACAATTTGTTCCTCAGCAATTTAGGTATCAGCCTTTAGATAGGTGACAGAAAACAGCCTAAGCCTGGTGAACTGGAGCTGGATCCCATCTAGAACTGCTACCAGCAGTGCTGGGAGACAAGAGGCTATTGCAGGGAGGATGACCAGAGCTGTGACTTGGCTAGGGTCATGTTGCAAGCCTGCAGCAGTCTTTTTGAACCTGGGTCCCTGGTGTCCAGAGGCAGCATGGGAAGTGCCCCTTGGCCCCTTCAGTCTGCCACTCCCTGTATTGCTCCATGATGAGTGCTCCCCTTGCACTGGGATAAGGCACATGGGGGAGAAATTCTTTCAGATCTGCTTGGCTTCAGTAATGGGCTGTAATTAAAGCAGGCTTGAAAAACTTATTTTTAATGTTACACAACACTTCTGCGTTGTTGGCGGTGCTTTTTTTTTGCAAGAGGAGATGAAAACTGTAGAAGGAAATGGGGGGAATTACAGATGCATTTTCGCTTTGCCCTTAGTAAATGAGGTCTTCAGTGTCAGTCATCTTTCAAACTGCCTGATTGTATATAATCATGTGTGTCTGCCTGGAAGCGTCTCCCGTTTGAATAGCAACAGCTCCCTCTGTCTGTTCCGAGTAAACCGCGGGCTGTTGCACTTCAACAGATGATGCCATTTTCTTGTTCCCTGCCCAGAGAAATTCCTGCTCTCTAGGTATGATTGCAGCTTAAGTAGATTAAATTTGAGGAGGTTTTAGACTTTCTCTGTATATTTTTAGGAGTGGCTGTAAACTTTTTTCTGTAACTTCCCCTACCAGATTATGAACGGAATAACTGTTAAAAAAACCCGAAAGTGGCTGCATTAGTGGGAGAGATTATTTTCTGTTGAAAGTGAGCTTTGAACAACCTGTGAATTACTGTCACATTGAACACGTCTCTGGAGATTTGAAAGTTTTATACCCTCTTCCAAAGTGCTGCTATTGTCTGTGTAACAAACGAGAACTGAACTGTTCTGTTAAAAGTAAGTCATGCACACTTAAGAACATAATAGTAGCTCAGCGTTAGCAATGCTGCTACATTCATCCCAGCAAACTGTTACTGCAGTACAACTGAAGCTCCAGCAAACCATTTGCCTCGTGATGAAAGAGCCGGCATGCGATTAAAGGCGTGCTATTAACATTTCCTAGCTCTCTTCTCGCTCTGACATTTGTCCTGCGTGAGGTTTTTTGATCACAATCTCAGCAGCAGACTTTGCTGCACGGAGCACTCAAAGGTTTCGCAAAGCCGCCTATAAAGGATACATCATATCTCATCTGGTATTTGCTGCAATAGGTGGAGGAGAAACAATAAGCTGGCTGAACTTTGTTTTGGATTAAAATATTTTGCCCAAGAGCTTCCTCTCATTGTTAGTTCTTTTTCAATGTATGAAAATAGGGCTCCAACTTTAAAGTACAACACATATGATGACTTGATGCAGCTCTGCTACTAGGAAGGTGTTTGCGATGTTTTAGGGGGCAGAGTTTATTCAGATGACAAGCCGAAAATTCTTATTTTCCACCACAGGAAATTTCCTCCACAGAGTTTGTGGGAGATGTCGTACAGCCAGAATGCTCTGGATTTAGGTGGCACATAGAGGCCCTTTAGGCTGGCTGTGGTTCCTGTGATGTTTTGCTGGAATACTTCTGAAGAAGTCTTTCAGTTCTAGAGTTTCAATCTTTGAGAAATTGTCCTCTTAACATTGAATTCTCAACTGGATGGAGGAACACATTTTTCTTTTTGGTTGCTGTTACCTCCTGACTGAATTGGAATGAGGCACTTTCAAGAGTGTTCCCCAAGAACCCAGATTTTAAAAAACCACAAAAACCAAAAAACCACAATCAAAAAAGCAACAAAACGAAAACAGTAATTAAAAAAACGAATCAGGCCAACACCAGTTTGCTGCCACTCCTGAATTCTGCTTTTGGAGTGAATTACCAAGGTTGTCTTGGCATGTGTATGCATGGTCAGACGTGTAAGAAAATTGGCAATGAATATGGAGTTGTGTTTCATGGCATGGCTCAAAAAAGTCTGTATGCCTAAACTTAAGAAAAACCTTGTATAAGAAAAGCTATTTGTAGCATCCTTTGGTCTTTCATGCTCCATAATCAGGCCTGAGGGATGGAGTTTAGATGCATGTAATTTATGGAAGACAAAGTTAAATCTTTGTCAGAATTAGAATTTCCTCACAATTTTTGATAGCGTATACCATTAGCTACTGAAGCTGCTTTAGCACCCAAATCTCTCCCTGGAGGTGGCAGTCTCACTGTGGATGCTCTTGTTGGATGTTCCCTTCTGAATTTAACTCTGTAATTATACATATAAAATAAAATCACTTATATTTAAAAGGTCACTTCAAATTAATTATGCACATTCTTCTCCTTCAGTAAGTGTTGTCAGGCTCAACAAACATTCTGGAAGGAAAAATAGTAGCTTCTGAGAGAGTAGGCAGGAACCTAAACTGTGCAGTTCACTGACAGTCCATCAAGCCCCAGGGTACATGGTTAAATTATTGATTTGGCCATTGCTGGCTATTCAGCCAATGGCTGGTGCCTAGCCCTTCAAGTGCTTTGGCTCTATTTAATTGTTCGAGGCCCTCTGTCCAGCTGCTGCTTGCCAGGAGAGTGACTGCAGACCAGCTGAGTGGCTGTGGCCGTGTCACTCGGGTCACCCCAAAGTCAGTGTGGAAGGCTGCTAATCCCTTCTCCCCATGCGCCAGCTTGAGCTGAGCCTGAATCTGGTGCTGTCCCCATTGGCCAAGTCTAGTGTGATACACTGCACTCCATGCTGCTCTCTAACAGGGACAAAGATCCCTCAAGTTGTTTCCCATAATCAAAATACTAATTTCTCTTTACATCTTTCCTGAACCGCTACAATTTCTCCAAGTGAAGCTCTCCTGAATGCAAGCTCTATCTGTAGAGAGCTTGTTTTGGTGAAAAAATTGGGGGTTTTATACATTATATATACTTATACATATAAAATAATCCTAACTAGCCATAATTAGAACAAGTGTTATTGTCCTAAAAGAATTCTAGTCCCATGAAACGTAGTCATGCTACACCCTTCTAAACGCTGTAATGTAAACTTGCCCAAAGAAAGCAGCACATGGTGACTGCAAGACAGGATGCTTATATGTAAGAAGTGATGCTGCTGTCAGTGGTGTTGATAACAGACTTGCTGGTTAAAGCAAGGGGAGATGGATGAATAGCCCCTTGTTAACGGCATAATGGGGGCTGGGTGGGCTGTCCTGTGGTTAGTTGCATGTTTTCAAAGCCAACAACTCAGGGACACCTGCTGTTCTGCATGCAAAGTAAGTCTAAGGGGAGTCCTGCTCTTTTTCTGTTCACAAAATGACCTCTAGTCCCAGCACTGGTTGTGTGAGGCTTGGTATGCTTTTGAGAGCAAAGAGCAGATGTTATAGGGAGAAAGATACTTTGCTGATGTGTACCAGTCGGATGAATCTAGCTAGATAGATTGGAAAGATGAATTTAGGATACAACCATGTTCCCTGTGCTGTACTACAAAGGCAGATGTCTGGCACCTCCTTCCTGTTGTGTTGGCACTGCTTGCATGAGCACCCGCTTGTTACCAAGGCCAGCTGGCTGGCCTTTGGGATCAGTAGTCCCAGAGCACAGCCTTGCTGCCTGAAAAACCTGGAGAGGCAGCCAAAAGCATTGAAGTCTGTGTGCTTAGACCTTGGGTGTCCAAGTCTTTAAAGCCCAGGGGCAACATTTCCAAATTGAATTGGTATTTTGGATCTCCCATGAAGTATTTGAGTAATTGGAGCTGTACCATTTGGGTGGAAAAAAGATTGGGTTTGTTTTTCAGGTCAGTGAAAACTATATGGCCATTCCAAGGGCAAGTGAATGTAATTCCCAGCTGGCTTGATATTCACAGTTTTATTTCTGTTGCCTACAGTGACAAAGGGTCACAAGATCCTTCCCACGCGCCTTGACCTTTGTTTTGGCACTTAAATTCTCCATGCATGCAGACAAACCAGGAATAAAGGTGGTTCAGACCATGTATCTTCTGTTTGAAAGACGAAGAGAAGAAATGTTTCCCTCATGCCCATTTGATGGTGAGCATAAGGGAGCCAGGATGAACCCATCTGTCCTTTAGAAAATGCTTCCGCAGTGAACGAGGACCAAGGGCACTAGAAAGGAAAGGAGATGTGTCCAGGGACAATGTCTGAGCTGGCCTTTGAAAGCATCTCCTGGCTGGTGGCAGCATCACCTGGCTCTGTGGCACAAAGGTGGCAGGCAGCAATCCAAGCTTGTCAGCTGCTGCAGCTAACAGGGAGGAATTGGGCTAGCACACCCCCTGCCTGTCTTCCACCTTTGGGAAACACCCAGTTTTTAAATTCCAGCCCCATAAACCAGGGTTCCCACTCAGTCAGGGCACCATGAGGAGCACAAACATCAAATGAGGTTTAAATTGAAGGAATAGCCAGAGGCCTTAACCAGTCTCTGGTTATTCCATGAGTGCTGCTGTTGCCCCTGGCTTGCTGTTTACTCATCTGCACCTGCAGTGTTGAAAGCTGTACAGAAATCCTGTTCAGCCTGAGCCAAAAAGTATAGCTAGGCTTTGTGTGCACAGAGGGCTTTATAAAGGTCATGAATTGAGCTTTTGTGCCAACCTTTTTGTGATTTACTTCTCGTTGTTTCTCTTTCTCCAGAATTTCTCCTCTGAATTGCCATCTGCCAGCTCTTTTAACAGGGTGTTCTGTGTTGCAGATTTTCTATTAGTACAAGTCTTACTGCTTTTGTACAGGAAAGCTGGACCACTGTGGAGGCCTCTATGTGTTGCTGTATCTACTGGAGTCATGCTGAAGGGTGACTTGGTTTTTGGAGGGAAAAGAACAGCTAGCTCCCAATAGTCTGCAGCACTGGATGTAACCTAATTGCTGGGACAGCAAGGAAACCCAGGGTGTGTGTCAGATTGTTGGTCCAAGCACAAAATAATTTGGTTTTACTATCAGTTTTGTGGTTTAGGTCTGTGAGGGGTTCATTCAGACTCATTCATAAGCCTTCTGTTACCAGCCCTGAGCATGTTTTTAACCACTTTCACTCTCATGCTGTGGAAAAGGATTAGGCACAAAAGACCAGTTGCAAAGATGCTTCTTGTGGTCACTCATTATAACTGGGGTTTGCTGCTGTGCTCAGACCTGCCGAATGCTGATACAATAGATTAGCATGGTTCTGTCTCTCACTTTGGTGACAAACACTATAAAATGCTCTTTTTAAGATGCTTTTGATGAGTAGTGATGGAGTTATGACGTGCAGCCTTCATGTGTATGTCTTTCAAAATAGTCAAACTGACTGTGTCACATTATCAGCATTAAAAATTCTTCATAATTCTACTCTTGAAAGCAACCAGCATCTTCTGTAGCATACAGTGAGGGAAGCTTCTTCTCTTGAAACTCAGCCAGGTTTTGGTTTAGGAGCTTGTGATGCACCGATTGTAAATAGAAGACAGCAGTTTCTACTGCTTGTGGTTTCTACTATGGAGGAAAAGCAGAGACAAGGCTGTGCAGAGGAATCCTGGGGAAGGATTAATTTGCCCATCTGTGGACAAGTGTCTAAGTAATGGTTTCAGCTCCCTCTGATATGAGTGGGTTATCTGTGAGAGGGGCTTGATTTCTTTGCAATAACCAGCTTAGCCTAGATGCCTGACTTTTAGCCATTTAGCATTGGGTAAGATCATCATCATCTGTATATCTATATTGAGATACAAGCTGTTGATTTTTCCCCAGTTTTCCATTCTTAAAAAATTACAAGATTTCAAAGGATATTCTAGCAAAAGTAGAAATAGCAGTGTGATGTGTCCACTCCCTTCCTAATGCCAAAACTCGCTTTGCAGGTGGAAGCCTGAGAATATTGGTGAATTCTGGGTTGTGCTGCACCCCAAGAAAATACTGACTGTCCATATATTTATATGGAAATGCAAGGCATATATAGAGAAATGCAAGGCACATATTATTGGATAATGACAGGTGTCTGCACAAGGCAATCCTCAGGGAAAATGTGTTGCATTCCTTGAATGTCAATAAACCCCACTTTACACATGGAGGTTTGATGAATAAATAAAACCTTGGGTTTGTTCTGACAGGTGGCATCTCGTTTAGTGCTTCTCCATGAAGAGCCAGACCCCTTCACCCTTTTTATCTCCTGAGGTCTCTGAACTCCAGTTTGTCCCTAGTTCCATTTTACACACCTGTTTTGAGGCATGAGTTAATATGATGTTATCTAAATGTGAGTCCCTCAGATTCACTTCACAAAAAATAGGCTGTGTCTCAGGCAGCTGTGTTCAGCAAGGAGAAAGAACTACACTTTGCAGGTGGTATTTATTAGGAAACTTGGTATCATAGAAAATTGGAGGGGCAACAAAAAAACCCCAAAAAACTGTAAATAAAAGGGGATCTATGAAGGCTTCTGCTGACATTGCTGAGCTTGACATTGTGTCCTTAAAATGAGCATGAGGAGCCAGACACAACCTTGAGATCTCCAGTTTTAAAATTAGTTTTAATAGGACACAACAGGTAGATTGAAAGAATACGACACTATAAATTTTTAAAGATTAGTTGTGATGGTTGAAACAAATTAAATGAAGCTTTGTAGACAAGTAAGGCCATACTTGGTTTGGGTGTGGGGTGTTTGGCTGTTTTTATGTCTCCCAGTTAACACTGCTTTATTCTTCTGGGGTAAAACTGAAGCTGAATCATAACCTTGCTGGGTTCCCAAGATCAGCCTAGAATTGCAAATTGTAGCTGGCAGGATTTTCCGTACCAATTTTTACATTATTTCCCCTTTATCATCACAGTTAAAACTCCTTTCACTTTCCAAGGTAGAAGAACCTTTGTGGGGCTCAGGTTTTAATGCATAATTCAACCTTCAAAGTCCAAAACAAGCATGCAGAAATCAAAGGCTTGACATGAAGTAAGTTATTTCATTCTGCAAATAGCAGTGCAGTGGTTCTTCCATTGAAGAGGCTGTATTGCCTTTAGGATTTACTGTAATCGAGACAGTCATTTGCTGGATATTGATAATTCAGCTACTACCTCTCTGAAAAAAGTAATTCACTAACTGCTGTATAGCAATTTTCTCAGGAGTTGTCCGCCAGCAGCTTACATGCTTTTCTCAGAGTGTTTTTCTTTCAGTTTTACATATGTTAATATATATTATTTTTCTTTTGTGCAAGATTCCCAGCAGTAAGTGGCATTCTCATGCTGAAAAGTGGTGTTTCTACTTTAAATAGTCACAGATCCACAAATCCTGCAAAGGCAGGAGCAGGGCACTACACACACAGCTAGACCACTGAGCAGGCATCTTCCTGTGCTTGCTGAGTAAGACTGGATGGGTGTGGAGAGACATGAGGCTGACAGCTGAGCAGAGTCACCTGCCTCAGAAAATGAAATCCTGGGGTTAGCAATTATGATTCTGTCTCCCTAAATCCCTATAAATAAGGCCTGGGTTTTACACATTAGAGTCTGAGAATTTCCAGCCTCACCAGGATTTTTATCTAAATGTTATTTCCTAGCATTTCTATGCCAGGTGTGTCATTGTACATGTCAGACTGTGTCTTGATTCCAGTTTTGCCAGCTATAATGTTGTTCCACAGGTTCAGGTGCAAGTGCTGGCCCTGCAGCATGCAAGTTTACAACTCGAACAGGAATTGACTGTTGTAACTTTGCCTCCTAGTCTGCAAGTCCAGCTAGTCCTGGCCCAAAGGTGCTGGTTTGGCCATGCTTATCTTAAACCCTTTTCTGAACATATTCTAGTGTTTCCAATCATAATTGTAGTTGTAGGGGCCTTATGGGGCTCAAGTCAGGCCATGGCATAGATAATAGGCAGCATCACCTTTTTCCAAGCCACATCTTCAGCTTCTGTGTGATTTCTGGGAGGAATAGAAACCCAGACCCAGCAGTAAATAGACAAGATCCAGGCACTGCAGCAGTGGGGAGCACTGGAGTAAGTCTTGCAAAGAACAGGCAAGTCTTTGCAGGTCTGAGGTACACTCAGCAAGGCAGGGAATGGCTCCAGAAAAGCCCAGTGGACTCGCCGTGGTACCGTGTTTAAAAGGGTACCGTGCATAAAAGGGCTCCATGTTCCTGCCTGAGACTGACATGTACCTTTGGTGTCCTGCCTGGTCTGCAGAGAGATGGGAGAGACGTGTTCCTGCTGCCTCTCCTGTCTGAGGCGGGTGAATCCACAGCGGTGGAATTCACAGACGTGCCAAGGCAGAGTCCTCAGTCAGTTATAAATCATTGATGCTTTCTCAGTCCTGTGCTTCTCAGACTTCAATAATTTCATTGTTCCAGCTGAACAGGAGTTTTACCTTGTTAAATTCAGGGAGTGCCACTGATGGCAGCAGTCTTTTATCCTGTCCTTCTCATTTTCTGACAGACCCATAATGAATGATTAATCTCAGTGTGTTGCAAAGGGTTCAACTACCTGTTTCTTTTTCCTGTAATAAAATATATGCTGTTTGACTGATTGTGCAGCATTTGTATTTGGATTTTTTTCCATTTAATCTCTTTTATATTGTGAATCTACTTAAAAAGCTGTACTATAACTCTGGAAAATGTAATTTTTTCCCCTATTGTCCCTTTTTATTTTTAAGGAACTGATTTCGCTATTTTTAATGCACATCAGTGTGCGGGGCTTTACCACCCATCCGTGCTAACATTCAAGTTTATTGCTATAATATAAACATATATATATATATTTATATATATTACAGATATATATATACACACAATATATTAAAATATATATATTTAACTAGCTTTTGTGATTATTGTCAAAAATCAAAGCAGACAGAAACACCTCTAATTTACAAGCCCAGGTTTCCATGGAGGTATCACATTAAAAATCAAATTTCCCCTCTCTATTCATGGTCTAGAGCAGATTCTCCAGGGTTGTAAATTACTACAGCTCTGTGGGGCTGTGGTCTTCCAGAGCAGCACATTTTCTGACATGGATGAATATTGGAATCGTGTCAGTACTTAAATAATTCAAGAGCATGGAAACACTGGGTCCATTGATTTGTTCTTTTTCTTGAAGTTATTTAAAAAAAAAATTCTTTCAGTGTTCTTTTTTGGTTGAAATACTGAAAGCACAGTAAGATGGAAAATGAATTGTACAAAAACTTCTTCACAGGAGGCCTGATTGCTGTTAGGGCAAGAGCAGGTATCTTAATTTACTAACGTATCATTCATGTCAAAATAACATTGTAATTTTATGCTGTAAGTTCAATACTTGCTATTTAACACTGCATAAACTGTATTGCTAGTTCTCAGAACTAAACTTATTATAACATCTGTATCCAATATATACTTGCTTGGTTAGTTTGAAAGTCTAGTGGATTTCTTGCAGCAATTTAACAAAGTCATTGCTGACAGACTTGCTGCAGTGTGGTTTGTCAAAGATTAACTCTTTGGGTAACTAGAACTTTACAAGTGGCCCTGAAATCCCAGTGACTTACGTAAGCATAGTTCTGCAACTTGCTTGAATCTTCATGTCCTCAGGAAAGGAGACAAAGTGGTCACAGATTTTTAACTTGTTGGGTCACCTCCCTGGCACAGGGACTTGCTGGTGTGTTATTTTGCTTTTCTGCCTTGTCGAAGTGCTGTCTCATAAGCTGGTGGTATTTAAGGCCAGGAAATGTGTGGAGATCTTTTTAGTAATGGTGGTGTGAACTTTTGTTTGTAGCAACTCCCATGCTGTCTGTATAACTACCCTTGGCATTAGTGATGGTTTTCAGAAACCTGCAGCTGATGAAATGCTGAGCTAATGTACATTTTTCCATCACTTATGTTCAGATAGTACAGATGACCTCAGAGGTACCTACTCATTTTATGGGCACCCTACCTCTGAAGTCATTAGTGCTTAATTTTCACTGCTGCTTGCACTCAACAGCGTTAGTAGCGGCTTCATGAATTACTAATGTGGTGCTTAAAGGTGAAAAGTAAAGACCTCATCAAATTCTGGATATTTGCATATACATTGCAGATAAGTAAGCATCTGAGAGGCAAGGCTTTTTTCTTCTCTCCCTCCTTGCTGTTAGGGTGTTCAATAAGAGAATCCACTTAGTATCTCTTGCTGCTGAGGATTAACCTTTGTTTAATGCTGTCCGGTCCTATGTGGTGTATCACGTGCCGCATTAACCCTCGTTTGCAAAGCAGCTTCTTGGGCTCTGTCGTGTTTACACTGGCAAGATCCAAGAGGTGATTACAGAGCTTTCTTTGAAAGAAATTAAGTGCTGCGGATGAAGACTTCTCCAGTAAATCAGAAATCACATATCCAGTTCAGTTTAAGAACTCAGGGAGACCCTCTTTCTTTTCCCTCTGAAACTCTTCTCCATCAAATCAAAAGCAGTTCTTCAAAGCATTGAAGTGTATACTTAGCATTACACTCTTGAATTCAATAAGACACTTCTGCCTTTACTAAGCAGGCATGTCTTTAAACAAAACACTTAAACACATACTTAATTAGTTGTTGAGACAAGAGGCATGGTGTATGTATTCTGTTTCCATTCTAAAAAAGGGGATTTTTTTTTCCACGGAATATATGATCTCTTTAAGAAAGAAACGTACTTCTAACTTGAATGATGTTGTTTTTTCTTTTTCAATTGCATTTCAATTCAGTGTAGGTAAAAACGATCTTTTATT
The DNA here is from genome assembly GCA_014706295.1 of Lycocorax pyrrhopterus obiensis. Lineage (NCBI taxonomy): Eukaryota > Metazoa > Chordata > Aves > Passeriformes > Paradisaeidae > Lycocorax > Lycocorax pyrrhopterus. The sequence continues at coordinate 66,102,251 of JACSVZ010000006.1, read as the reverse complement.
GAATAAGTCAAAAGTTTAAATGATTGTTTTGCCCAATCCCTTTTGAAACCCTGTTCAGACGTACAGCCTCTTCAAAATAAATAATTGTGCCAGAAGCTGTGTTCATCAGGAAACTGTTTTTAGTATCACCTGCATAAACCAAATCACAGATGTTTCAATCAAGGACTTTTTTTTTTTTTCAAGAAAGGCTTTAAATTGCCTGCTCTGCAGTATCACGTGCTTGCTTGTAATTTAGTGCCTTATCCCGTGGAATGTCACACGGATTCATTTCTTCTGGAATATAGAAATGATTAGGAAATTAAAAATCCATATAAAATTCCGTGATATTTACGGAATACCAAAACCATTTGAAATAATGTTTAAATTATTATAATTCTTCTAATCATGTTCTAAACATTTTTCCTGCAGTCTACCATATGGGGGGGGGAGGGGAGGGAGAGTGTGAAAATTAGACTTCGGGTTATGTGCTATTTGAGTTTTTTGAAGTTTTTCTCTTTATTAAGGACTGACACTCTGGTGTGCATGGGCACCACACAAACCATTACTTGAAAGTGGAACTGTGAGGGATTTTATCTCTTGCACATCTGAGCTGATCGTTTTAGGGACAGAACTGTGATGTTCTCCATCTGTCCAGTGACAGGTGACATAACACGCCCTCTATAGACTCTGTGGACATCATAGTCACCGCTTATGTGTTCCAGTGTCATGGTGAAAATCCTCTTTTAGTAACAAGAGCAAAGCATTCTGAGTAAAACTGATTGTTCAAAGCTTCTCTGGAAACTGATCCTGACCTGTGTTTGTTTGTAACAGATGCCAGAGAGAAAATTCTCACATGCAGGTACACGTTCACCTGACTGAACCTGTTGATGCAGAGACTGAATCATATGTTCCTGAATCTGTAACAGTGAAGTTCAGACTTGATCACAGAGTAATTTAGGGGCATTGATTGTCAGTGTTGAATGGACATCGTGCATCATTTGGAAGTACTTCCACCTCTAATTCATCTAGCAGTGTCTGAACTGTGAGCAAGAGCCATAAGGGGTTTGAATGTCCTTTTAGCTAGTTAAAACACTAGCCTGGCAATAAAGCCTGCTACAGACCTGGAGTGTAAACTGCATCAAATGCAGAGATGTTCATATTCCTTCCTAGCTGCACTTCAAGACAACAGGGACAGAGGTCCATTGCTCTTCCAAAGGTATGTGGGCTTTTTCATTGATTTTTTTGTAAGGCATGCAAATATCGTGATTGGCTGGAGATACTTCGTACTTATGCAGAAGCTGTTAAAACAACTTCATAGTTAAGTGAATGCTTAACTTAATTTTCCTCCTTCCAATTCAAGTAGATATTTGTAAACTACTCTCCTGTTTGAAGCAGAAATAATTATTTTTTTTCTTATTGATATGAGGATGTAGGTCTGCATTTGGCAAGACTTTCTTTTGTGATGCATGAAAATACCGAGATGATTCAATCCTATGAAAAGATTCGGTTTGGAAAATAGCAGTTAGCTGTGCTCTGCTTTCACATACTCATATTCCCCAGGATAGATCTTAATTGCAGGTGCAGAGGTGACCTATCACCTCTTTGTAGGAGGCTGCAAGATCTTCAGTCACCACTGTATCTGTGCCTCTTGCACCATCTTTGGGAAGCAAAGGAGCACCATTATCCTAAATCATTTGTGCAAGATCACAGAGGAAGTGAGTGGTGGAACAGGACTTCAACCCATGCCAGTACTGTAATCTCTCTGCCCTGTCACTGCCTATGCTTAAATGACTTTAGGAACTGACAGCAAAACCTTTGGAATGCTGCTTTGCTGTAGAGGATTTGTCCATTGTCCATTGCACAATCCACCTACTTGTGCAAAATGCCCCAAAGCCTAAAATGTTCTTGTAATCAATGTGGACATAGGAAGTGCTGAAATCAATTGACTGTCAACACCTGTTTAATGGTAAGCAGGTGCTTAAATGTAGTGTTGCACAGTAGGGAATGGTGATAAAAGCTGCCAGGGTCTGGTGTTTTGTTTAGCAGCAAGAAATTTAAAAATCAGGAGGAACATATATTTTATTAGTTAGTAGATGTGGCTGTGCTGCAGTATCAGGGAATATGTTAAGTCATGCTCAACAGTCTGTCCAGCTCCTACCCATACTGTGTGCTCTGATAATGAGCTAAAAATTCAGTCTCATGAGTTTTAAGTCTGTACCTTTAACATGAAATTCACTTAAACTGTTGTGGAGAGTGTTGGAGGCAGAGGGAAGAGAAAGGAACATCTCTGCTCCAGTCTTGTTTTCAAAGAGACACATCAGCACATAATAAGTTTTTCCATCATATTCAAGTAGACGATCATTATCCAGCTCGCAGTAAACATCTGACTTGATCTAGACAATTGTGCAATGACTTGATACTTAATCAGTGTGGACTTGACCTTTACAAAAGCAGCTTTAAAAGTCAGATGCCATCCTCTTTCTAGTTTCTATTCCTCTGCAACAAGGCTACCCTTCACTTGGTTGTTTACTTGTCTAATTTTCATTGAAACAGTTTGCCAGAAATCAGAGCTAGCCACATAAGGCTCTGACGTTAAACTCTGAAGCATGTTACAAATATCTTACCAACTTGCCTTTATCACAAAAAATACCCTCCAAAAGACATTGGGATTTCTGTGTTCCAGCTCCCATATAAGGAATACAACTTGCCAGCTAGGACAAAACCTGAAAATTCATGGACTCAGATTTGGTTTGGAGGTAAAAGGCCTCCTGTCTGCAGCATTTTGAGAGATACCTACTTACCAGTGAAGCTCTGCAGGGGAAGGGAAGGGTGGAGTAACTATCCCATCAAACATCTTACCCTTTTTTTTGAGGCTTATCTAAAACAGCTTCAGGCTACTCAAAATTTTATAACCTTTCAAAACCTTACAAGCCAGCTGTAAAGCAAGAGCTCCTCTTGTTAAACAGCCAGCAAATCAAGGTGTGAAGCTAAGGACATGCAGTAGCAAGGGATAAGAAATGTGCCTCTTCTGCTGCATTTATCTTTAATAAGAGGATGACTAAAAGCGTCAGCTTTCTTTTATCTTTCACAAAGATTTACCAGAACAAGTGGTACTAAGCCTTTAATTCTCTTGCTTTACATAAACCAAAATGTTAAATTTTGTTTCCATTTTCATTCATCCTGATTTGAAAAACTTCTATGTTAAATAACAGTCTATTATTTTGGAAGTTTGTTTGGGGTTTTTTTCTGAAATGCCAAGCAGTACTGATTATATCACTGGAGTATTTTGAATTCTTTTTCACCCTCATATTTGCATTATATAGCCATGTAGCTTGGTATTTGACATGATTTTTTTTTCCTCCTTTCATCTTTGTGGAAATAATCAGTACTGCATTGTAACCAGCATCAGAACTTCACTGCGACAAATCTCCTGTGCTTGTTCAATGAAATGCAAAATGCACGATGTGGAACTTAAAGCTTTTGTCTGACTCCAGTGTCTGTTCATGCCAAAGTGAACTTGACACCTTTTCCTTTGGCCTGTGGCTGCATGGTAGATGATGTTCTGCAAGACCTGAGTCTTGAAGGCGAGGCAGAGCTGCTGTAAGCAATTTGCCTGACCCTTTGGTGCTGGTACAGGGCTATGGGAGAGCAAAGACAATTGCCCAGAGGATGGGACTGGCCCAGCCTGGGTTTGTGATGTTTCTTTGACATATGCTGGGACCAGTCATTGCAGACTCAAAGGAAAGTAAATATATATCCCCCCTCTTTCTCATCTCAACTTTTGCAATGGTCTGCCATGCTCTTGGTTGGTGTCTACGACCAAGATCTATTGATTTTAATCAGGTGGTGGTAACTTATGTTACCCAGATCCCAGCACGATAAAACTTCAGTCTTAAAGACAGTCCTTCCTCTCTGTCTGTTGCATGGCTTAACAGACAGAGTTGAGATCTCCTAAAACCCAGCAGTTTCTATTCCTGACCACAGGTGCTGCTTCTGCCACAAGCACACGAAAATGTTGTTTATTCTATGACGGCATGCCCGTCCTCTTGACTCTGAAACACATTTTGCTTGTGAGGATTGACCCAACTGGTTGTAGCCAGGCCACGGGAGTTTGTGTGGGAAGTGTTTTCTCCTACCCATAATTTACAGAAATACTTCTGACTACATAAGTTAGACACATAGAAAGATCCAGATTTTAATTTGTTTTTCTCAACTGGTGAGGAGAAAAAAAAGGAAAAGCACAACACAAAAAACAAATTAATTGGTCCTGCATTGCACAGAGAGAATGATTAATCTCCTGCATTCAGGAGCATCTGTCTACTACTTCTGCTTGAATTCCTCAAAAGGCTAAGAGTGTTTCTAATGGTCATTTAAATAATAAATGCCACCACACTCATTAGGGGTGTATCAGTCGTTCTTTTTCTGCTCTGGTGCTTGTTGTATTCTATTAATATTTATTGAATTCCAGGAAATTCATCCTGAGCTAGTGGTCCACATTTCTTTTCAAGGTCACCAAATATAAATATTTTATTTATCTAATTTAGAAAAACGACATTAGATGTGATGCAGCAAGCATGACAAGAGTATGAATTAGTGGAAAGCTTCCCTCAGGAAATGTATCCAGGTACCAGTAATGGATAATTATAAGTCCAATAGCTTCTCTCCTAGCAGGTAATAAAGATACATAATGGCAATACAAGCCCTCACTTGAAAGTGTGCATATGGCAATAACAGTTAGTAGCACAATAGACTATTTACTGCGAGGGCATTGGAGGCATCCTAATCTCTTGCTGGCATTTGGGCCCTAAAAAAGCTTATTAGAATTTCACCTTCGAATTTTGACATGGATATGCATGTGGGCTGCATGGTAGATTTTCAGCAGCCCTTTGGGAATGAATATGCCTAAATCTGTCAGATGCTTAATGTTGTGTCTTCTGCTGGCTAAAAAACCGTGGCATCATAGGAGTGGCCAGAGTACCTCATTTGGAGTATTGTGTGGGTTTTCCTGCCCCTGGCAGTCCACTGTTCTCCCTTCAGACAGGGCTGTGTTGCCCGCTTGCTGTACATGTGTAGTCCAGGAGTGTCTTGTTTCTTTATGACTAGTTATGAGATGAAAAGAAGATTCTGTGTCTGGGATTTGGTGTTCTGAATGTTCCATGCCCTTTTCTGCTGCATATTCGACTTCTGCACTCTTGGACTCTCTCATCTTTGTGTTCCCTGGAGATATAAAAATTTCTCTTATGATGATTTCATTTTAAGCAAGCATCATACTGCCTTCTCCAAAAAGAAGGCAATATGATGTGGGGGGTACATTTCAGAAAATGGTACTTGCGTTCTTGCAAGTGCTGGCTATAAGAAAACAATGTTTCAAAAACGAAAAAGCGAGTAGATTGTTTACCTTCTCAAAATGTTTACCAAAGAACAGTTCCCCCAAATTGAGTATTGAGCTGTCAAGACTCAAAGAAAACAAATGAAGTGGCATTTAATTTAATTGAATATTGTGCTTGTGGCTTTTTGTTTCTGTATTCAATTTTTAGCGCATTGTAGTCTTTTGCTACTGCTAAGGTTAAAATTAAAATTAAATGTTTGCTGCTATTGTTTAGAAATATCACAGACAAAGCACAGGCTTCTGAAGCAATGAAAAACTTGTGGGTTTTAGCAGTACTGTTTTTTAAATAATACACAGTATCTAAGGGAAGATGCTACAGGAGAATTTGTTACAGAAGGGAAAGACAGTAACTCTGGAGCTTTGACTTAAGTGTTGTGGTGTGGCGTGTGCTGCTTCCTGACTTTCCAGGTAAGTAGGTCAGGTGAAGGACGGGGGCAGGAGGTGCTCCAGGTGCCAGAGCAGAACTGCACCTGTGGAAAGGGACCCACAGTGAAGCAGTTCATGAAGAACTGCATCCTATGAGAAGGACTCATGTTGGAGAAATGGTGGACTGTCTCCTGTGGGATGCCCCCCATGCTGGAGCAGGGAGAACAGTGTGAGGAGTCCTCCCCCTGAGGAGGAAGGCGCATCAGCGGCAACATGTGACAAACCAACCACAGTCCCCATTGCCTGTGCCCCTGCACTGCAGGGCAGGGAGGAGGTAGAGAAAATTTAGCATAAAGCTGGGACTGAGAAGAAGGGAGGGGTAGAGGGAAGCAGTTTTTAGATTTGTTCTTATTTCTCATTTTCCTATTCTGATTTGAATTGGTAATCAATTTAATTTTTTTCCCCAAGCTGAGTTTGTTTTACCCGTGCTGTTAATTGGTAAATGATCTCTCCCTGTCCTTATCTTGACCCAGGAGCTTTCATTACATTTTTCTCTTCCCTGTCTAGCAGAGGAAGGGGAGTGATAAGAACTGCTCTGGAGGGCACCTGACATTCAGCCGAGGTCAACACTACACACCTTTTCTGATCTATCAAACTGGAGATTTATGGCTCTGTCTCATTGTTGACATTACTGATATTGAGCTCTGATAATGCAGTTCTAATTGGCAGCTCATTGATAGTCTCAGTGGCAAGGCCTTGACGAGAACAGATATGGGGAATAAATCACTCCATCTCCCTCCTTGCAAAGTTTGCTTCATGCTGTAGGGAATAGGCTAATCTCCTGCATCCTGGTTGAAACCATTTCAGATGGGTCTGTGGAATAAAAAAGAGGAGAAACAAGGTCATTATATAGTCACAGGAACAAACAGAGCTCTGATAAATATTGAGCTGAGTTGCTAAAATAAGTGTTGAAAGCATTGAAGCATCCTTGTGACTCTAACTCTGAGCAGTAGTTATGGACAAGTGGCAACAGGGACACAAAATGCTAGGAGAGGAAAGACTGAAAAAACTGAGGTAGCAGGAGAAATTGAGTGAAATGGAAAGAGCAGGTATCTCGGGAGCTGCATATATAATCAAAACTTTAGATCAGTTTCTGGAGGGCCTTTGTCATGAATAAAATATATCTCTGTGTACAGGGACACAGGGTAGAAAGCATAGATACACCTGAAAAAATAGCATAGGAGTGACCAAACAGCTCAATAAGCTCCTTAAACAGGTAGGAGCTTGAGACAAGGAGCTGAGCAACCTGTGTGACAGAGCAGGAACAGGGCACATATGGCAGGAGCACAGAGAGAGGAGTGCTCTGGGGACTGCCAGCAAAGCAAGCCAGGAGGGCAGAGCAGCAGCAGGTTGTTGAGTGGGTCTGAGCTGGCACCAGGTCTAGAGACAGGCCTGTTACTGCAGGCACTTCAGGGTGTTAGGCTGGACAGGGAGGAGAGGCTTAATGGGTTTGGCAAACAGCTGTGATAAGGCTTGGAGTTTATCATGCACTTGAGCAGAGCAAAAATATTCGTGGCACCTCCGTTGCTGCTCTTCTGTAGAATCACATCAGAAATTATGCATGCTGCATTAATGTATATATCTTTGTGTAATGCTCCACATCCTCCCCTTATTTCAAACCAACGTGGAAAACATGCATGGCAAAAATATCTTTGGCAACAAGTTCTATCATGATAAGCTCCTAAGTAAATACTGAACAGTTGCTAATTAAAGTGAAGTGTGTAGTCCTTGATTATTCAATTAACACACCCAACATATAGTAATGCCTTAATTATTTTTGTGCCTAAATATACTTGAAAGAAATTTGTTAGTGTGGCAGTGAAGTTTAAAAGGCAGGTGATTCTCTGTATATTCAGTGGTAGGGTAGGGGTGGATTTAAGTGAAATTGAAGGGAAGCTCTCATGCTTATGTACCATAGTCTGAAAATCTTTGGCCTTAAGTAATCTTGGCTCTTCCTGGTTTTTTCCATTTATTTTCACTTTACTCTCAGATAAGCCATTCTCAACCAATTACTTGCCCCTTCATCAGCCATGTGAGCAACTAGTCTACGAGAGAGCATGTTGGCCTTCTGTAGATAGTTCCGTCCACACAAGGATCAGCATTCTCTGCTGTTAGCTATGGAGTGCTCTGGCATTTTGTTCAAACCAGGCAGCTGCCTTTCCTCTGGAATTGTTGTGGAGGAGGCTGAATATCAGTGTTTGATAGGCGAGACAAATTGGAGCCTGGACGTGTCTGCTCTCACTCGGGATGAGCGAGTAACTGCCTTAAAGAGGTCACCTAACGAGGAGATATAGGGCAGGAGGACAGAGAGATGCCCATGGCTTCGCTGCTGCCTGGACTCCCGAGTGCCTAATGACAGCCTACTCCTTGCCTGTTCCCATGGCAGCACTCCTAATGGCCATTCCTGTGAAAACCTGCTTCAAAAAGGATACACCTATACAAATGAGGGATAATGGCTTAAATCACTCGGCAGTGGAATTTTTCGGGAGTGCTTAGCATTAGAGCTTGTCAGGATTGTCTCCAATGTTTTTAATCAGAAAATGCTGGCTTATGGAAACACAAAGTTTGGGCATGTTCGCAGGAAGTCAGATGAAAAATGTAAAAAACAAAAAGGCCAGATTTAGTGCGTTTCCAGGCCAACATGTGCTGACTGAAAAGTTTTTTTTCTAGGCTGAAATGAATTTAAAAAGCATGTGTTACTTTGGTGATTTTCATTTTGATTACTGATCATATTTAGAACAAATTCAAGTATGATTGACTTGAGCTGACACTGTGCACTTAGTTTTGGAGTGTGTTTTTTTGTTTTTGCAATTTTAGTATTAATGTCAAGTTGACATAGGGAGACTTTTTTGTATTTTATATTTTCTCCTGGGCAGGTAAAATACTGTCCTACCTATCTCTATTGAGTGTTCATCTAAACATGTTCCATTTTAGTAAAAGTGTGATTTTTTTTTTTTTTTCCACGCCCAGTGGGAGAAAATAGTAGGAAAATTCAGAATACTTTTGAAAAACTCTTCTTATATTTTGCAATGGAAACCCTACTACATTTTGGGTTTTAATATCCAAAAGTATATTTCCCTTTAGCATGAGGGCTATGGAGTTGTCTTCACTTTGGACGGACTGGGGAAATGGGGACACATGTCCATTGAAGTTGGTTTCTGCTAGTAAGAAACATGCACTGCTGCTTAACCATGAAATTCAAGCCACAAACCAAAGTAATCGGGCTGAAAGTTGCTCTAGCAGTTGGCTGCTAATTCTGAAAAATAATCTACCACCTGTTGTTTAGTCTGTAGGATTAAAGAAGGTTTAATGTTTGAGGAAAGAGGAATTTATTGCTCCAGATGGAGGACAATTTTTAAAAAAAACTATGGGTGAAGATCAGTTCAGTGCAATAGTCTACTTCTTTTGAAAAGGTACCTTGGCACAAGCCACAGCACTCTTAATAACTACCTGTGGACAGAGCCGTTTTCCACCTTTAGAAATTGTTTTCTCTATTTGGAAGTCCTCACAGATGAGTTTATCACAATTCTCTAACAGATAACACTGTGCAATTGTCACTTTTTTTTTTTCCGCTGTGTGTGTCGTCAGATTTTAATAAGAAGCAATAATATTATTGTCACACTAAGAATGTAATCAAAGATGTGTTTGATGCGCAGGATAAACAGTTGCTGGAGAGGAAAATATGAAAATTCAAGGGTTATTTTGTTTGGGTTCTATTTACTGACCATCTGGATGAAGGAAATACTGGCAATGAGAAACTTTCAGAAATCAGTGATGTGAAATCGATGAGAAGACAGGATAAGGTAAATCTATTAGTTGGAAGGACTAGAGCATATTGGTTGGAATATTTCTGCTCAGCAAAAAGCAGAAAATGGTTTTCTGATAGATGTATAATTTTTGTGACAGAAGGGCTTTCAGGAAATATTTCCCAGCTTGGAGAGAAGGTAATGGGGGATGGGAGAATACTTTCTGGTAGGGCTAGAAGAGGGGACATTACTGTCAAACAGTCATTTGTTCAGGGCCTGAGGAACTTACAGGGACATGGAGATGTGGGTCCCATTCCTGGCCTGGGTCAGCCTGGGATATAAATTTGAGGCATTTGGTGGGAATAGAGGAAACTAGAGCAACATCATGCAGAGGTATATGTTGTCACGGCAGGCATGTTGGTGTACAGTCAAGTTGGACACGTGATGCTCTGGTGCTGATAACCAGGATGTTCAGCAGGAGCCCCTCACACACATGCAATGCCCCATCCTTGGGCCAGATTTTCGGATATATCAAGGGGAGACCCTATGCTGGGTAGGATTTATTAAGCATCTTGCCTTACTTCTGGTCAAGCTTTGTACCGAGCCTTTTTTTCCAGTCCTGTTTCCCTCACAGACTCCAAGTTTTCTATCTGGTCACTCTCAATCCCTGTTTTTTCCAGTCAGATTCACCCAGCTGGGTGTGTTAAGGCTGGAAATCCATGGTGACACAGATCGCTGTAATCACAGCAATCCTGTTCTTTCTGATGCTGTTCCCTGGCACCTCCAATGTGCCCAGCCTGTTCACCTTGATGAGCCAGCAGAAAACTGGGGGCTTTTCTTTTGTTTGTCTTTGTGGGGATTTTGCTGCTTGTTTTTCAACAAACTGATCAGGCTGGACACAGGATCAAATGTGGGACTTCCCAGCATGGGATGGCACCAGGACCCTTAACTATTCAGTCTGTTCTAAAGCCAGGGCCTCAGGTCCTTTGGTCAAAAAAGCGGTCCCAGCCTGTTGGATGGGTCCTACAGTAGCCAGAACAAGACAAAAAACTCATTGCCTTTTGTTCATCTACAGCTTCTGTAAGAAAACATAAGGCAATGCAAACTGAGAACAAATCAAACGGTGCTGCCATCTGTGGTAGGTGTATGGAGTGGAAACTGGTGGCTTTTGGAAAGCTTTGTAGAAAGCAGCTTGACCAGCACAACCTCAGAGTACACATTTCATACTGGTTTAAAGCACTGAAATTAAAGCATCTCATTTTTCACCACTTGCATTTTGCATTTCAGTGGCAGTAAATATTCAAAGGCCTGAAGACATAAAGAATCCCCAGGGATGCTGTAGTTCTCCCTTGTTTTTCTTTAGCAGAGACATGCACATTAGTACAGCTGGTTAAGAAGAAATAGCTTTGTCTAAATGAAATCATTGAACCAAAGTTTACTGTTTACTAAAGTATTTTGGTTTTCTTTAAATTTTCCAGCAGAGGAGATTTTTTTCTTCCTTTCCTTACTGCTTGGGTTGCTATTCCCACCTCTCCATGGGAACAAATTCAGACAGGACTGACAACACCCCTCTGTCTATTATGCTGTCCTACCATAAAGAGTGTTTGTCATCTTCTAATGCTTTCAGGAGCGTTGATGTTTTGAAGTGAGTTACGTCATCCAACAGAAGGTTTAGCAGATCAGCAATGATACTTGAGAAACTCAGTGGAAGGAGGCATCTTTTAAGCCATCTTTCTTTCTGGAGCACCTTCTGGCAGGCTATAAATGTTTACCATTCTCAGTGTCTGACCCAGCTCATGGTTATGGTCTGCTAGAGTATGGTGGGATGTCAGTGGGGAAGTACAGCTACTGTGATTTTGTTCTGGGTGACCTGTGCAGTTTGCAGAGCTGGGTCCCACTCTGGCATGCAGCCTTTCTGACAGCTGCTTCTGAAGTGGCTGCACGCTCTCCAGTAGCGAGGCTGGTGGGCACATTTATGCAGCAGCCCCCCAGGCTGGTGCAATCATCCATGAAGTAATTCCCAAGCCACCTTTAGGGAACTTCTGCCTCAAGGAGTGCTTGCAAGGTTTAGAGGGAATTCAAAACTTTGAAAAGCAGGTCTTAGGCAGTGACCAAGATACCAAGAGAATGGATCATGTTGTGTTATGCAGCATGTTCACAAATACTTCCTTACAGTCAAGCTGACACCACTGTAAGAAAGGCCCCGTGAATTAAAGATGCCGTCCAAGGCCATAATATTTCTGTTGCCCCACAGGGAAAGAATAGCCCTTTTTAGAAGTATTTGGTGGACTGCTCCTTATCAATACGTTGCTAAAGACCTAGAATTTGAAGGTCTTCAACCAAAAGGCTCAACAATATGACAGCATCTAGCAGTAATATTTTGTCAGGTGCTAATGTTCCACTGTGGGTGCTAGACCCTGTCCTCAGTCTGTGTCTGAGAATTAAATGTCTTAGCACAACATCTGCTGAGAGAAGGAATCTATAGCTAAAGTGCTGTGTGTGGAGACTCATGCATATACATCACATGTGAATTAATACCAAAAATTGTAAGTAAATTAAAAAATCCCCAAATTATCCAGGATCTCTCCCCAGATCCAGTATTTCCTTAATTCTTCATTTATTGTAGTGACAATGCAATTCTTTGTGGATATGAATATTATTTTTTTTAATCACTGAACTGATGAACATTTAGCAGCATTTCAGCTGGAAGAAATGGAAGAAAATAAATTCATTGACTTTGTCATAGTAAATTGGTAAATGTTGACCTAGGCAAAGTGACAGATATCAAGACTTTTCCTCCTGAAGGAGCTGGATGGAAGGTAGAGAGCATGAAACAAACACCTGAGCCAGTAGTACACATAAATGCTGTGCTGCTGCATTTTATCCCTCAAAGGCTGTTCTGTTACATGCAGCACAATATTAGTGTGTTCCATGTTTTCATCTTTATATTTAATTCACAACTAATTTCACAGGGGACAACACAAACCTTCCTGAGCTCTTGAAATGAATAGTGTGTGATATAAATAGTGCTCAGGGAAAATGCCAGCCACCTCCTGGGAATTTTGCTTCCATGGTGGAGGATATGTAGTGTAGGTTGTGTGTAGACAGATTGGTGTGATTCAAGCTCCAAAGATTTGTCTGGAAGCTTGGAGAAAGCACTGGTTTGGGATTCAGAAGATGTGGTATTTGAAGACTCTGGGAACTTGGAAATTCCTTCTGTTCAAAATTACTAGCAGTTCAGTGCCTGCATAACTTAAATCTGACCCTAAAATCTGTGTGTCTGCCTTCCTGACACAGCACTGACACAAAGGGTCAAACTTTTCCTTCTGAATCTTATTGAGACTAGGAGGTTTTTGGGGGTGGGATTCTTCCACTCTTATGGTCAGAAGGACTGGACCAATGTGAATTAGGCTTATCAGTTCCTTTGATTTTCATATTTGGCATCTTTTAGCATCTATAACTCCTCAGATATGTTTAAAATCTGGCCTCTCATCCACAGCACTCCTCATTCTGATATCCCAAAGCAGTAAATTTCCACCACTTTCCTGGGATTATTTAGGATTATTTCACAGGCTGATGAAGTCAGAAGGGATTAATATCTATCCTACAACTTGTCTTGACATGTGTGAGTACCTTGCCAAACCTACTGCATGGGTCAGTTACTGGCTTCATCCAAGTAAGGAAAAGTAGATCCAGAGGGTTTTTGTCCTTCTCAGTCAAAATGGGCATCATTTTATCTCACTCATTCCACTCTTAAGGTGAGGTGTATATATGTGGGTGGAGCTGGCTAAACTTTAGCTTCCACAGTAACAGATCTTTTTTTGGCATCAGGGAAAGATGCAAATTGTTTTTATGTGGCAGGTGTTTCAACCAAATATCCTGAGATCAAACCAACATTTATCAAGTAACTTGAATCCTAGCTTTATGCACTCAGTGGGCATTGCCCACGAGGTGGTAATGCATCAGTAGGCAGAGAAGCTTAGAACACAAAAAAGGGGAATAAAAAATCACAAATCAACAAACTCAATTGCATTAAACATGCTGCCCAGGGATGCTTTCCTTGGGCAAAAAAAACCCTATTCAGATGCAAAGCTACTATAATGATTTTATAAAATAAACCAACTGTAGGTAGATCATAGTTTCATAACAAACAGTCAGGACCCTGAGCTCCATTTCAAATATCTCCTTGTCATATCATTGGTCTTGGAAGGGATCATTATTGCTGTTAAATTAAACTGAATTTGGTATGACAGAGTCTTACCAAATACTGGCCTCTGAGAGGGCTGTTCTTGCTAAAATTTGAATAACATGCTGTTATGACTGATGGTGTTTTAAATTAGTAAGGATACTAAAAGAAGTAAAAATAGACAGGACGTTGTGATATTTCCCAGCAACTGACGTGTTTGGCCTATTATTATATAGCTGAGTTAATTTGAAAAGACACATGAGTTTCCAGGAGTTTTAAATGCAAATATGCCAAGTAAATTAAACATGTGGGTGTGAGCTTTGCAGTGGGTTTTGGTTAGCCAAAATCAGAAAACTTTTGCATGTTCTTTTTTAACTTACTAGTGTCCAAGAGAATGCTGAATTTAGATTCCCCATGACTACATTCTTCTCGTGGCTTTCTAATCCCCTATTATAGCTTTGTTCTAGGACCAAAATTAACATAGCCAATTAAATACAAGGTGATATGGGGGGCTTGTTGTTTTTGCCAGTCTCAGATGGGGTAACCAACCTGCCAAAGGAGCCTGGTTGTTGCTGTGGGTAGAAGGTCTACAGTGGTTGGCAGGGAACTGCTGCAAGACTGAGAATATCCTGGGGCTTCCTGCAGTCTGGGAACTCAAAAGTTCCCTGCTTTGGACCATTAAACACTTGGTTCCTGGCATCTCAGCCTGGCAGCTCCAAATTTTTGACGTGGGATATGATGAGTGACTATAGTATCTCTGGTACTCATGTGATGTAGCATCAGGAGTTGGTAACAGACATGGAGATCACACTGAAACCCACCTGTGTTTTCTTCATGTGTTCTGTTTCTGCAGGAAAAGCAGTGTGTTAGTCTCTTGGTGGTACTGATCAGATGGGATAGATTTGAGGCTGTTCAGACATACGACATGACAGGTGGCCTATGTTTTCTCCAGCCCGTTTTCTTGTTTTCTGTTGTTTTTACCTCATCTTGTTTCCCCTTATTTCTGATGATGAAGCTCTGGGACAGTTCTCACTCTGGATGGTTAGTGGCAAGGCACTGTAACTTATGCTTTGTACCTCAATTAAAACACTGTATGGTGAATTACATTTAGCAGTAAAGCTGCTTGCCTGTGTCCTGGCTCCACCATTCCCCATTTTTTCATAACACCTTCCCTACCAATTAGATACCATAGTTTCTGTCAGTGACAGCTCAAACCAAAGCCTATATTGGAACGTCTCTTAATTGAGCATCCTTTAGCTCTTTACTTTCTTTTTCATTTCTTAGCTCCTTTAATACTGTCTTAATAATAGTTTTCTCTGAAGACTTCTTTTCAGAGTTTCTTTTCAAATAAATTGCTGTTGAAATGATCATAACGTAGCTTTTCTCTCTCTCTTTTTTTTTTTAACACACAGAATTATCTCAATTGGCATTAAGTTCAGGGAGTCAAAAGGCCAAATGTACCTTCATAAATCTGAGATGACTTCACCGAAGTTGTTGAATTTACAGTCTTTTAACAGAGAGCTCAGGTTGACCCCAGAGCCCACAAAATTAGCTCTAATGGGAAATTTAGAATTTTCTGGTGCACTGAATACAATGACACATTGTTAGGATTATCCGAGGATGGAAAACAAATGTTTGCTGTACCATAGCATTCCATTCTCCTCTGTATTTGTGTCTGCTCTGTTTGAATGGTGAATGACAGAGACTGAAATTCAGGGCGATTGCGTTAATAACCACTAATTGAATTCAAAACAGCACTTTTGCTGGGAGGATTTTTCTTTCCTCTTTCAAGTAGAGATGTTGGCCAGGGTTTAGGTTGATTTTGTTATTTGTTCTTTCAGTATTAGTCTTCTTAAGGGCTTCTCTGTGGCTGCAGCACTGGCCAGTGGCTTTTCACCATCACAGCCACTTCCCACGATGTTACCCCAGTGACTACTTGGGAGCAGCAGTAATTAACAGTAAGGCCCCAGGTTATTAACACAGGATGCACCAAGTGAGGAGTAGTGTTGTGTGGAGTCCTTGAACTTGCACAATGATACTCAGGATGGCAGTACCTCATCTTGCGCTCACCTTTTTTCATTAGGTTTTTGTATCCAGACTGCAATTTATTAGCTGCAAATGACTGACTTTATGTGTCTTGGTCATGCAGGTTTCCAGGCAAAAGCACTTTCTTTTTGCTTGTTAGCTTCCTCAGAAATGGAATTCAGTATTTGCAGTGCCACATCTCCTATTTGTTTGTTTACAATATCAATTACCTCCTTGTTCTACCTTGTCTCGGTGCTGTGTGTTTGTTTGCCCTCTTCCATCAATGATAATCAAGGGTCTGATCAAATCTACATCTCTTTGTCTTGACTTTGAAGTGCTTGCTGATTAAAGTGGGAAAGATAATAGAATGCAGTAGAAAGGATATACATCTAGTGAGTTCTGTATACAACATGATGTGTTAAACTTCACCCCGAACATGCTTTGCTTCCATTTCCTGCTGTCCCCTGTTTATCCATCCATGCCAGTTTTCAGAGCCCCATTCAGAGAAATGTTGGCCTTCTGGGTAGGACTGAGGAAATCAACACTGCAGACCTGCCTCTTCCAAGGTCGTGCTGAATCCCTTCTTCCTGCCATGTTGGCTGAAGTGCTGCAATGTTAGTCGCTCCTGCCAAATCTATGTCTTATTGTTGTATGTGACAAAAGCACCCAGCCAGTGCAGCTGATCCGGGTACCTGTGTCAGAAACCTGCTCCTCTCCTGACCAGGCTGAGGGCTGACCCACAGTGCAGGACAGCCACTGGTTCTGTGCTAGTCTGTACCTGTAATGTCAGATGTCAAAGGGTCCAGGTAAGCCAGGAATGCCACGAGCAGGCCTGCCAAGGGTAGCTGGTGTATAGGACATGTTGGCACGTGGCATATATTGGAGAAGTAGGCAAGCTACTGTAAATCATTGCAGAACACATATGGGGAGGGAAGGCAGGCTAAGGTCAAGCCTTGGGTTTTTTTCAGTGTCCCAAACAGAATTTGGCCACAGCCAAATGAAATATTAAACTCTACTACTATAAAGCAACCTCACACACACTTTGACCTGCTTGGTAGGGCAAATGCCTCCTGTGTTATATAAATGTAAAACCACATCCCATAGCAACAGCATCCATGTCACCAGTTCAGTGATAACCATGTTGTAATAATCTGCAAATATTAAGATTATACACAACTGGCTTGTCAGTTTTGTCGCATATGTTTATATGCAAACAGATCTTAAGACTAGCACTTCCAAAAGTAACTAGGAATGTGTCAGGTCTGAACACTCAGAGGGTTTTGTTGGTTGGGTCTGACCTGAATGTTAATCGTGTTTTTCCTTAGATGAGCATTAAATCTCTTCTGCTTCTGGAGACCAGCATCAAAATTCAAATATTTAATTTGCTCATTGACATTTATTAAAATAGCTTTGTGCTTGAATATCAAGTTAAGGCAGTGGTAGCTAATTTCGTTAGTCTAGATGACATTGGAAGTAAATTTAAATCTGATTGAGAAGCATTTAATACCCACTAAGAAAAGGAGGGAAAGAAAGGTCAATGGTATAAGATGTTGATATCTACAAACAGCAGAGCTTTAAGTTTGGCTTTTAAAGTAACTGAATGAAGCCTTAAAGCCAATGGCAGTAGGGATATTTCAAAATGTTAAGAGAGGCTCTTCTACTGCTTCCCAAGGTAGGCCTTGGTGTCCTAACGAGACTGAGATGAGTGAGAGCTGCCTGGTCCTGCCAGGTCGCTCTACTCTCACTTGAGTCCCCCTGAGTCTGGGAACCTTCTCCCAGCTCCTTTGGGAGCTTTGCTCCAGAACTTACCATAATCACCATTGCAGTCACTACTGTTGCCATGTACCTCACTGACTGAGGAGAAAGTTGCTAATTTAGATGTTGCCATTTAAGTGGGAAATATTTATATATGTATATGCACATATATTGCGGAAAGGCCTTGTTTTGAATGATATTAAGTACACGAGGCCCTTTAACTTCCATATAATATGAGGAAAGGTATTTATAAGTATAGATGTGAAGGAAAGACAGCATTTTTCAGCCAAGTTTAAGATATAGGAAGGAGGGACAAGAATACTTGGCCTCTCGAATAACCTTTTCAAGTTACTGGCTGGTCTCCTATTAATAACTGGCTTGTTGGGTATAATTCCAGTTTTACACCACTTGCTTACATGATTGCTTGTATGTTGGCCTGGAATACTGAATTGTGAATTTATTGTTAAATTCCTTTTCATTGTGAAACCATGCGCCTGTAACTGAGAGAAATATGTTTAATCCCCTGGGGTGGGGATCAACTAGGGCCATGTAAGTACAAAGGATTATTTTTTCTCTTTTTAAGAAAAGCTTCTGTATATTTATGGATCAGTAGATTGGAACATATTTATTCAGTAAACAAAGAAGAGCTAGGCCTTTTAGCAAACAGAGTGAGGTTTGCTTTGAGGGTTTCTGGTTTGGTCCTGTTTCATTGCATTTCTCTAGAAACACTTCTTTTGGACATCTCTGAGGGGGTTTTGTTGTTTCTTTAATCTTGGCTTTCATGCAGAGCTAGCAATGACCTCCTGAAGAGAAGGTTAATGTTAAGTGAAACTTCTCTAACTTAAAATACAGCTGTCAGCCCCTGTGCACAAGGGTCTAGTGACTAACATCAGTTTGAATAAAGCTCGTTGTTTACCTAGGAGAAATTGTTCTGGATTCTCAGTGGAGTGTCCTTCAGAAAGCCTGAAAATTCATAAAACTTCTCACACTGAGAGTCAGTTTGAATTAACCCCAAGTGGGATTTCTCACTGGAAAGTTCTTCCTGGGTGCTCTATTTCAGGAATGTGTGAGAGGTACCATATGGTCATATTGAAGAATATAGATGAGGACATTGCTGGTGACAATTATTTTGTCAAGTGCCTACCCTAGGAAAAGGTGGCCATCCTATTTTGAAGGCAACGAAAGCAGACGTCAGTCCCAGAGCACTGTGTGAACGACATCTGTTGCTTGGGTTTTGGCAAACGTGGTTTTCTCTGACGCTTGGAATTCTGTGTACAAACCCTGAGGTCGGAAGGAATGTCTGTTGATAACATTGTTTTGATAAAAATGCCTTGAAGCCCTTTAAGTAACTTTATAGATCAATATGGCTTTCCCAAGAGTAATTTTTTTCATTTTTTTGTTTTGCAGTGTATGGCAAAGCATGCTTTATTGTCTGTCTCCTACTCTCAGTTTAGCTGAAGGAACATAGAACAATCGATTAGGCATTTTTTTTTAATTTAATATTGAAAGGAAATGATGGAGTATTAATGAGGGAGTGTTAATGGTCTCATTCAAGAAGAGGAATTTGGACGAACACCCAGTTGCTCTCCAAGTACAGTTTCCCTCTGCTCTAGTACTCAGCTCCTCTGAGAAGTGACGCTTGCAACTAATTTAGAGAATACCTTCAGCAGAAGCTTTCCGTCCGCTGTTTGAGGAACATGCGTTTCTACAACCTCCTCATATGTAGGAGAAAGCTGAGTCTTTGAACTCTTGTAGCTTTTGAACTGAGTCCAAGAAATGTCAATCTTCCTGGACCCTTTGTGCTGAGAACGCCTCTCTTCACAGGCCCTAGAAAACAACTGAAAGTAAACTGCTTTGCCACAGCACCACACGCTTTGAGACGAGATCTAGAGCTGATGAGGAGAATCCCCATCCAAAACCTTGAAGCATCCAGTTTTATAACTGTGGAAGTCAGTTACTGGAGCTTCTGGAACATTTGGATTCCCTATGCCAGGTAGAATCTGGGAGTGGCTCTAGAGGTTTGTTAGGGCTCCCAGAAGCCTGCTGAGTACTCAAACTTCTGGAATCTGTGGTCCTGTGGTAAGGATGTAAGATTGATCAGCTTGTGCTAAAGGAGGTAAGAATCATCCCTGAAGTCAGGATTTCCAGGTTTCCCATGTTCATTGCTAGTTGGTAAAGTGTGTGCACATATGTGTGTTTGCAACTGAATGGATGGTGGCTTTTCTTTGCACAGATGTCAGTTTGGAACTAGAAAAAAACCCCTATATTTATGCTTTGTTTACAGCTCTGTCCAGGGTGTCAGAAAATGAAGTAATTCTAGTTTGCAGCTGGATGCAATCTGTCTGTACTGTCCTTAGATCGCCATCACACTCTGTGACCTTTCAAATAGAATCTCTGTGTGAATACTCTTCTCTGCTTTCTTCTCTCTTAGCTAACTTTTAAGGTCTTGGATTTGGGGATAGCCTATGGTTTTAGCTCTTAATTTTGAGACTGCCTGAAATGAACTGTTCATTTTTCTTGAGCACTGAAGGTCATGAACTTTCTAGACAACTTCAGGAGGCAGTTTCACAGATATTAACAAATTGTCAAGAAAACTTTGTTTATAGCAAGTTGGTATCCTAACAACAGTGGGTGCATGAAGAATCAGTGTTAACTTCTTTAGGTAGCACAACCACTCTGATCATGCAGGGCAAAGTGCTCCCCCAAAGGAAGAACTGTCCCTGGATGACTTGTCCCTGGGACTGGTACCTTGCCTTGGTTTGAGTGAAAAGTCACTGCAAGCAAATCAAAAGAAGAAAAATTCAGTCTGGATTTTTAAATCTTGAAGATGTTTAGAGCCCAGATGGATTGTTAAAAGTTACATGTCCTGTTTTCAAATGCAAAGGCAAAAATAACTATTTGGTTATTGTTAAATGTTTAGCACTGAGCTGGTTAAGGGGACATTTACTGTAGGAAGGTGTTGGTTCCATGAGCTGTGAGGGAAGAAGCATCATGGTAGTATTTGTTTTTAAATTCATCTTAGATAATAACTGGGGAGACTTTCTTGCCCATCTCTATTTGAGGGTGCATGTATTATCTTGGTCCTCTGTAGTTAGGGGAAGGACTCATCAATAAAGAGCTCAGAAAGCCGCTTCTAGTGATCTTGAGATCAGACACATACAAAATTAGATTTATCTCTTGATAGCTTGGGATACATGGTGAAAGCAAGCTTTTAAAGTTATTTCTGGCTCCTCCTTTTCTCCCGCTTCCTTGTAATTTCTCCAGCCATGTGCAGGCTTAGATTTAGCCAATCTTTCTTCACCCAAATACTTGCATTTTTTCCAAGGACTGGCACGGCTAGGAGCTAATGCTGTTTGTATTTGATGTAATAGAGATACAGAGTTGAAAGACCTGACATTTCTGCCAGCTGGGTCTAAACCTTCTTGCTATCTATCTTTGCAGCTGTATGTAAATGCCAGACTAGCTGGGGAAGAAGGCTTGCTCATTTTTATGGTCCATTGTTATGGGTTTATCAGCTCTAGCAAGAGAAGGAAAATTCACTAGAACCAAGTGCTTTTATGAATGCTGTACAAAATCTTGGCATCACATCTCCACTGTTAATTAAACTCCCATGATTGTGACCAACCCCTTTGCCTTTGGGACAAAATTGAAGAATGTAGGCTAAACTCTTCTTATAGACTACATGAGAGTCCTAGGGCCATGGATAGCAAATCCTACGCCTATTGAAAAATATTTTTAGTGATGTAGCTGCTGCTCTTCTGTAACTTGTCTGCCGTTCAGAATATCTCCCATGTTATCATCTTAATGCCCTGATGGGAACTGCTGCCTGTGAGCTCGTCCCATCTGACTGATTCCATTGTATTGCACACACCTCTGTGGCTGCAGAGAGGCCTTTGAGTTTGGGGGGAGAAGGTGATTTGCATATGCTTCATTTGTATTCTTGCAATAGCCATGCTCTGCCAATTATGCTATAAATAAACCGGTTTGTAGGAAGATAATATACAGTATGTTCCTGGCTGCCTTCTCTGCAGCAGGAACCATGTAGGTGCAGTGTTGGAGCGTTTCAGGGTTTACTGCTTGTTTCACAAGCTGGTCAGGGAAAATAATTGACATACCTGCATGCCCATAGAACTCTGAGTATGCAGCAGTAGAGTGGATTTCATGGCTTTGAAGCCACATGCTCTGTTTTAGAAAGTCATTGCTGTCTCTTCGATCTTCGCAAATGGGCACAAGCAAGGACCTGATGGATTGTTTTACCAGGAGCCACCTGTCGTATATTGGCATGTCAGGCTATACTCTATTCATCTTCCTTAAACCTTTACTTTCAACCAGAACAAAAAAAACCCATAATCAAACCAAAGTTTGCAGTACAGATAAATTCTATTTGAGTCCAAGAGTAAGGAGTTATAATTTCACGATCCACCTCAGCCAGTAAGGAGTCTGGAAGAAAAGATTTTTAAATAAAGTATGCAGAAAATGGCTGAAGGGATAATGTGGGTAGGATGCTTTGGAAAACCCTATTATATTCCCAGTCATATTTCCAGGATAGCCCATGGCCCGTGTTTCAATCACTACGTGAAATTAAAAAGCTATTTTTAAAGACATTCTTGAGTCAAATAGGAATCTTCAGTAGAATTCAGCTCTTCAGTGATTTCCATGAATGGGTCTGAAGATCCTTAAGCAAGTAGATGCTTTGGAAAATTGTACCCTGTGGGTCTTAGTGACATTCAGGCAACAAAATACTGGTTCCTTCTTCATGACTTCAACCTATGCACTGCTGAGAACTTTCAAGAGCAATCCCCTTTCCTGAGAAGTGGCAACGCTTGACAACACATTTCAGTTTTGGGAAAGTGAATGTGACATGGAATGTGAAGGGCCAAATAAAGGAATTGGTCGTTCTTTCTAAAAATATGTGAGACTTTGCTTTGAGATAGTGAAGGCAACCTACTATGCAGATCGTCCATTCCTTCCTATTAATGGAAGAGGCCCTTTTGGAGGCTCTTTGTACCCTCTGGGAGGTGAAAGGCAGTGTGGCAATACATCACTTTTCAGTTCCTGCAGAAAGCCAGGAGCACAGGACCATCTCCTCTGGTGTCCTTCAACTCTTTCCTAATCCGCTTCAGAGCTGTTGTCCAAGTCTGGACCCTTAATAGAAGTTGGCTGTCCCTTATAATTTCTCTCCCACTTACTCATTCCATGTCTTACGTGCTCTGGTAATGTGCCTACCTTTCTTTTTTCCTGTTTCTGTTTTTATGTCTTAGTTTTTTTCCCTCCCCAGTCTCTCAGGATTTTTCCCCCCAGCCCCAAATCCAATCACAAAAATGAAAAAAGTAATCCTGGAATCAATAAACCTTTCTGTTTAACTGGCTGACTTTGTTCAGACATTTTCTTCTCTTCTATAAGAGAAAAATGACACAGTTATCATTTTCTAAGTGCATGAATTATTTTTCGTGTTACTCACCTCAAACATATTTTGCTATTCTGGAAAGGCAAGTAATTTTTCACTTTAGAAGCAACTTCCAAGCCATAAACAAATGGAAGATTTCATATTACATCAGCAATGAAAAGGTATCAAGAATTCCACTAGAAGCAAATGTGTGTGTGCATGTGCACATATGCGTCTATTAACAGATGATGGAGGATGAGTTAACTTGTAGAAGATGATGATTGCCAGGCTCTCAAGTAGCTGGTATCTAGTTCTTTAGTCCTGATTTTTTTTTTTTTTTAATCTGTTTCCTAGGGGAGAGACTCAGGCAATTATATGGTTAGACAATTCTTGCAATAATTTCAAAATCTCCTGGAAAAATGGGTGCTTAAGGTCATTGTGTTCTCATGGGATTCCTGAGAACAGGTGGACGGAAGAGGTGAGCTATGCAGATTAATGCCCTTGCTGAGGGCCTTAAATTAACCAAATTTAGCCCTTAAATCTTGTTAGACAATAACTGTTGCTGTCTTTCTTGTAGTGAGTAGTGTCATCTGCGTGAGTTTTGCTCTAGATTAGCCACAGCATACAATAGCTTCTGCCAGACTCGTTTGTCCAAGAGAAAAAGAGGTATAAGGATGTGCAGGAGTTAATGTCCTGGAACACCATTCTTATCGGCGCAGGAGATCCACGTTCACTGGTTTCATTGCTCACTGAAAATCTTGTTTAGGTTGTGTTTTGTTTTCTGTGCACCTTCAACAAACACCAAATTATTACAACAGTATTTAACAGCACTGAAAGGTATTAATGGGATCTACCCACAGGAGACTTGGCTTGTGGTTTTAAACTTTCTTACCTGTTTGAGTGTGGATATTAGTATTATAGTGTAAAATGTAGTGTGTACTGAATGCACTAAACCCAATTCTGGGGTAAAGCCTTTTATTTTTCCAAATAATTGAATATCCTAAAATAAAGCTCAAAATACTTAATATGGAGGTAGAAGGTGGCACTTTCAGGTGAGTTATAGGAGGAGCAAAACAACAGTTGGTGACATTGTTAGGTCAACATAAAATACAGGGTGAGTTACTGGGTTGCTTGTCACTAGAAAGATCATCTTGTAGAAGATCCACTTTCCTTGGACTCTAAGAGAAATCAATCACTCCTGTTACTCTGAGAATTTAATAAGGTGTTATCAAGATGCACCAGCTTCTTTTCATCGGCACAACAGCAAGCCTGATGCCCACTTCTGAGAAATTCTGCCTTGCACTGGGGAGAAATGGCTCTGTGCAGAAGTTAAGATTTGGGGGTGTGGGATTTAACTGGTGTAACCCAACTGAACTTCTTGTGGAGGAGGTAGGATGTCTTCATAAGGATTTTTTATTCATGCCTCTGAGTGGACTGTATATTTTGTTCAGCTGTAACCATGGCATTTTCTACAAAACATTTGGCTTCTTTATAGAACTGTGCTTTGGGATATTTCCATATTCTGAGTAGCTTAGCTTGCTACTTCTCTTATTCAGTGGAGCTTTTGGATTCCTTGATGTATTTTTCCACTGCTGTTAAAAGCAAGTTGTGCCACCACCTTGAAATCTTACTCCCTCTGTTTTATGAAGTGCTAGGTCTATTCCTAGAAGCATTAATAATGTATGCACTTTGCAATTTCACTATTCAATTACTGAAGACGCCTGGTATGTGAGAACCTATTTAAGTTGATAATGCAAAGCTAGATGAATAGGATTATCTGTTTCCTAAGCGTACTGAATACAATGGTATATAAATCTTTTACCTGCAATGCTCTTTATGAAAATGCCTCAGAACATGCTTTAGTTCCCACTTGAATCTACTAGAATTGACATTAAAGAGAATAGAGTTCTTAAATTTAGAAGAGTATTAAAGGTTAGGTAAGTGTCCTGTTGGATATCTAGGTTACCAACACCCTTTGGATAGAGCTGAGCACAGGATATGAAAAACATCATCGAAAAAAATGCTAAAGAATGGAAAGTTTCTCTTTCCATGTTGGATTTTTTTTTTCTGGAAAACCAGAATCCAAATCTTTGTTCCAGTTTGGGAAGTGATCTCAGACCTTATACTGACTACTGGGGCTGCAGAGAACCCAAACTTGAAGAACAGCACTTCTCATAAACTTCACTTGACTTAAGAGAAATGTGCTAATGAATCATTAGCAAAACTTCTTTAGCCTCAGGGCATTCATCAGAGACTCCACAGCTACGTCCTGATCTGCTTTTGCTGAGGCACAGCAGGAGAATGCTGACAGGATCAGAGCTCAGGGAGTAGCGCTGCAGGGCCTGAGCTTGTGTTTATGTTGTTCCAGGCTTCCTTTTTTTTTTTTTTAATACCAGCAGGTCTTTCTGAATTTTCTGATTTGCAGTGAGCATGCTACAGAACTGCAGTTTGAGTTGTTTTGGGGACTTTTCCAGAGGTTTTGGACAGTCTAACTGGAAAGGTACCTTGTCAATGAAAAAAAACAAAGTAAGGGAACTAAATAAGAGTTGGGTCAGCTGATGTGTAAAAGCTTTTCCAGGTTTTTTTATATTGCACGGCATGGAAGAATTACTCAAGCCAACTTTTTTCTGGAAGACCCTTTACACTGTTCCAAAAAAAAGGGCCATGCCCTCCCAGGGCATGTGACCCTACGTGCTGGCATACACGCGCTTTCTAGAGTGGCTTCCTCTGAGAGTGGCAGGCCTCTCATGTGATCATATCATACAGGCTGGACTTCATGTTTTGAGTCTGGCTGCACCTTCCACTCCACCTGATCAAACTGGACTTCCCCTGGATCATTCTCAATCACATCATGCCTCATTTAATTTTCAGCAAGATGCATAAGAACATGCCTTACCAGCTTAGAATAATCCTATTAGTCTCAGTGGGCTTGCTCATACACTCCAAGCTGGAAGGCACTTTGCTAAATGAAGACTTTTGTAATGAACTCAGCATGAGGAAAATGCAACTTCTGTTCCTTTTGATTCTTTAGAAAACTCAGTCTGACTCTGAGAAAAGGTTTAATCAGGCAAAATTTCCAGGCACATTAGGAAAAATTTTAATTACCAAACATGCCCGTCAGTAGGGGTCATTGCTCAGGGAAAGTAGCTGATGTTAGCAGTCCTTGAAAAGACAAAGTTTTAAGTATTCCAGTCCAAATTAATATGCTATTGGTGCTTGCAGTTGCTAAACAAGAAAGAACAGAGTAACAATAAATACTTAAAGGCTGGATTCCTATCGATGTCAATAGGAAAACTCTTGTCTGCTTCACAGCAGTCTGGTCTTGCTTTCTTTTCCACACCCAGCAGAGGAAGCAAGGGTGATGTCCTGAAGGCTGCTATTTGGGAAGTGCAATGTGCAAAGCCCTTTTAAAGTCGGTACCTATGTTTTGTTGTGAAAAGCACAGCAAGGGCTGATGATCTTTGAATTGTGCACAGCACAGGTTTAACTTCCTAAGCTCTTACCTATCTCAAACCAGGGTGTGTTGTTCTGGGCAATGTCACCAAACTGGAATCACAACAATGTAATTCTGCTCAGGTCTTCTGGGTTTTACCTATGATTGTTAGAACCAGGTTGTTAGGGAACAGAAAGACAAGGGATAAAGGAGGCATGCTCAGAATTCAGTGGGGATTATGGCAAAAGCTGTGGAATGAAGTAACAAACAGATCCTGCCCCTTCTGTATACCCCTCGTTACAAAAGCAGCCATCGCCTCCCACAGTAAGAAAATGAGTGAACTGCCTGTTTTCCTGAGGGCAGCTGGTCCCTTCTGGAGCTGAAATAAGCTCAAGCTTATTTACTTCAGAAAGTAATAAGAGAAAATGCCCATTTGGATGAAGGAAAAAACCTCCTGATATATTTCCTGGGGGATAGGAGGACTTTAAAAATCATAAGGCAACAGGAACGAAATATGCCATGAGTCACAGGAGAATTATAACTATGGCCCTACCACTGCTCTGTTTCTTCCACAAATTGTCCCTGCCTTCTGGCTATGCTGGGAGGGGTGCTGAGACCATGAGATAGCTCAGCGAGTGGAGACAAGGATCAAGGGTTATTGTGCCTGTCAACCCACCACGAACAGGTCCGCCACTCTAGGACTTGCATGTGAGGACTCTGAAGAAGGGGAGCTTGCCATGTCCTTGTTGGTGGCTGGCTGCGTGCCCAACAATGGGCCAAAAGTTCCTGTTTCAGCCATATTCGGCAGTGGTTTTGCAAAGGGAAGGCTGCTGGATGTTGGGTGGTTTGGAAATTGTCTGTAGGTACCTAACTTGGACTGCAGCTCCCCGAGAAACCTTGTCCTCTGTGTGGGTGGTTAACATGTGAAATCTGGCTCTCATCTCCATGGTATAATGATCCAGGGCAGATGCTTTACAGGATTGCTGGTAAACTGATGCTCAAAAAAGTACAGCATGGAGCACTTTTTTCACTACCTATGACTCAAAAGGCACTGATTTATTATATCCCAAAGTACTGTTAGTCATCATATCTTAAAATCTTAGCTCTGATCCAATAAACAATTCTTTATCTAGGGCAAAAGCATTCAGTGTTAATTAGAAGCATAATTTAGTAAATAAAGGTCAGAGCTTTTTTAATACTTTATATAGGGCAAAAGACAACTTAATCTCAGGGTTATAAACAGTGTTGTTGTTAAGCAGACAGGAAACACTTCCAGACGGAGTCTCTGAAATGTAAATGAGCCTATTTTATCCCTTGATTTTCACAAATCTCTCATCATGTTGCCACTACAGAAGAGGAGATAAAGAATTCTAGTATTGCTTCCAAAGAGACCATGTGTTTCCTGAAACCAGGCTGGAGCTTGGTATGGGTATACAGTTTTGTGGAATTTGTAGCATTATTTTTAATATTGGTTCAACACAAATCATGAACTGAGAGACTGGTTTGGGCTGGAAGAGACTCAGAGACCATCCAGTTCCAACTCCCTGGCCATGGGCAGGGACACCTTCCACTAGACCAGGTTGATCAAAGCCCCATCCAACCCGGCCTTGCACACTTCCAGAGATGGGGCGGCCACAGCTTCTGTGGGCAACCTGTTCCAGGGTGACTCGCCACCCTTAGAGTAAATAACTTATTGAAATGGTAGCTTGCAGCAAAATCTAGTTTTGTACTGACAGATGGGATCATGAGTCTGAGCTCTCCTTGCGTACGGACAGTTCACAGTGGTGCGCACACAGCTGCTAAAGGTGCACCTAACAAAGGCCTCCAGTGCCATTATCGAACATGGAGATACCGGGGAAGCAGAACAGTGCTCAGAACTTACGTTATTGTGAATGGGGAGAGCAAACCAAGGAAACAGGTGAGTGGTCTGACTGATGGCACGAAGTCCTGCAGATTCTTAGTAGGAGTATACAGTTGGATCTCATGACATCCTTTGAGCAGATCTGCATCTCCCGTGCAGACCCCTTAGTCATGATGCAAGGTCAGAGTGAGACAGAATATGATCCTTTGCAGATAGGTCGGTGAAAAGGGATAATCCATGAGATCAGCTGTGCTGTATAGAGCTCAGGAGAACAAATATAGAAGGGTTGAACAATCCTACTGCTTTTACAGGTGAAGTGAAGAGTCTCCTCAAGGTCTGGACTTACTCGTGTTTGAAAGGTGAAAGGAGGTGCAAGGAGACATGGAGGGCCTTGGAGAACTGATGTCTCAAGGAATGGTAGAAAGCTAGGCAGTTTTTAAGAGAAGGAAACACAGGCATTTTGGCCCTTTTCTTTTTTTTCCCCACTAGAGGTTGGAATCTCCTGTGGTTTACAGTAGTCATGGGACTGTTATCTCACAGACCACCTAGATTTCTTCACCTTTGGAAAATAAATAAACTTCCACCAGTTTCACCTGCTGCATTTGAGACTGGGAGTTTGAATGGCAACTGAGTTGCAACTGCACTGAGGACTGTAGCTGCTCTGTGATAATCAAATTAGGTTTGCTTGACACATAATGAGATTATTGATTAGACACACACAGCTTGCCATTTCAAATCAAATCTCCTCTTCATTTCCAAGGGATGATTGACATAGCCTAACATGCTCAGCATCATTAAATGGAAAGAGTTATTTACGGTGTTGCATCAGAATTTATCACTAATTCCCAGATCTGACAGAAAAGAATCACTTTGTGTGCAAGGCATTTTTATCTTGCCATTAAAAAGTGTATCGAAAGCTTTAGATAAGAACTGAAGCTGAAATTCCTTCCTAGTCTATGTCCAGATAATCTGGCCTGCAAAACTGAAACAGGGAGTGGTGGGACGTGACATATGCAGTTCCTGATCCTTCAGCAACTTCTGACATGCTCTGGCTGCTCCAGATGTGGATCTCAACTCAAAGGGTTCTTATACTGAACGTCTTCTTTGTAAAGTTCTTTTAAGCCTCACTTTCCCCATATACCATCAGTTATCAGCAGCACCAGCTGTGGGCAGACTTCAGTGGCCAGATAACATGTGCTGTGTGAGCCTTCATTTAGAAATTCATAAGGCATCTCTTCCATTCAAAGGAGGTGATATTTACCAAGAGCAGGTTTAATATGCTTTTATTACCTTCTCCTTTTCTTGAGGAGAAAGGTGCGTGGCACCCAAAATTGTGCAGGAGAGGCTGTGAAGGGGCACTCTGCTCTTGCTACTGATCCAAAGCTGTTAGATTTTTTTTTATTCTGAATGTCAAGCATTTCTCCTTCAAAATCTCCTTCTGAACATTTGAAAGAGCTGAACTGGAATCCTGCCTGACAGGACAATTTTGCTTTAAAGTAGCTGTACATAAAATCATAACATCCACCCAGTTCTCTTGCAGATACTCATGCCATATTCTGCCAATGGAGATAAAGAGCTCTTCTGGGTAAAAGTACATTTGATTTTTTTCCTGAACAGTCTCCTAGACTTTGTGACAGTACCTCTATATATGTGAGACACCACTGGTTCCACACTTGGGCCCATCTGGAACACCTCTGCAGAGTCCCATTCTAGCCTTCATGCTTCTAGAAGTGATGTGAGGGTGGAGGGTGTTTGAAGAAAACACACACGGTTAAATGAGCTGTAAAAATATGCATTATACAGAGAGACTCCAGGAGCTCTCTCTCATTTGTCTCATCAAAGCAAAGATAAATGAGCAACTTCCTCGTAGGCTATAATTACCTCTAAGGGGAACAAAAACATTGATAATTGACAGCTTTGAGCTTGACCCTAGGAAATAACAAAATCCAGTAGTTGGAAATTGAAATTTAGAGTGTAGAGAGTGAAATTTAGAAACTGAGAGACATGAGTTTAACCCTGTAGTTAACTAACTATTGGAGTAGCAAAGTTGAAATTGTGTGATTACTTTTCAATCTAAATTGTGGGGTTTGGGTTTTCTTTAAAACATGCACTCTTCTTCTAATATGATTTTAAGTCCTTGGCCTGTATTCCCTCATAGAAAGGGCCAAGAGGTTTTAAGAGCTTAGCTCTTGTTTTGGCAAAAAGATGTTATACAGATAGTAATCCTGTTTGAAAGGCATTCTCCATCTTTAAGCTTCTGAAAGGGGGGAGGATTGCAGTTTTGAAAACCTGGTCCCAGCTGTGGGATTTGAGAATCTGAAGTATTGGGGCCCTGAAGCTGAAGAAAAAATCCATCCATCAGCATGGTAAAGGGTCTAGAGAAAACCAGACCCTATGTTTTGAATTCCTCTGTCAATTCCTCCCCTGTGTTTTGTCATGCCTGAAATTTCCACAGTTTTATTTGCATTATACCTGAGGTTTAGGCTGTCTAAAAATCCATCTGCCCAAGCAAAATGCAATGTGAAAGCTAAACCTGGTCACACAGCACATCTACAAACTCCCTAGCAATGGAATGTTTCTTTGTGTATTCCATGTGTTCAGTTGCAACTGCTTCCTACAGGATATTTTCCTTCTGCATCTCTTCCACTGTACAGCAGATGAAAAGGACTGACAGGCATCCTTGGCCTTGGTCCTTTGTCCTAAGTGTCCCTCCCCATGCGTTTGAGGTTTTTATTAATAACTCATTGGGCTAAAAGGGGTCCCCTCTGCCTTTCTTCTGGGTTTATCAACATCTTTATGCTGATGCAAGGCTTGGTTCATTTAGTACTTTGCATTTGTTCCCAAACTATAGCTGATGCTTTGCTCACCTTAAAAAAAAAACAGAGTTTTTCTTTATTTAAAGGCTTTGTACTTTCTGTGTAGCATAAACCCAAAATGAGAGCATAAATATGCAGTTGAATCAAGGCATTCTCTTGTCTAACTGACACAAATGATGTCTTTCGATTGTCCTGTTCTTCAGATTCTGTTTTAGGATCCAAATCAAATGAGAAATCAGAATGGATGCAGCTGAATCAGAACTGATTTACAAATCCAAAACCTACATGTGATAATTACAATATTTATGTTAACTATCAAATTTCTAGATATCGTTTACCTGACTATGCCTTGTCCTGCTATGTAGCTGGAGCCTTTTTTTCATGTTGCACAGCTGCAGCAAAATGGAGTCTGCTGGAAAATCAATGTGTGGATGTTAAATTAGGGTTGTTTTCTTCCCACCATGTGTCACTCCCAGTCTACAATTGTATTTGCCTGCCATTGGCCAGTCACTGAGTCTTAGATGTTCTTTCTCTTCAGTTCCTCAGGAGGTCCGCATCTCTTTTACTGTCCTGAATAACTTGGTGGTCTTATCATCAGAGGTGAGAGGAGTTGTTTCTACATGAGAGACAGCTTGGCCCAGTGTCATTATAATGAGAACAACATTGTACCTTAAAAGCCAGAATCCATTCAGGGTTGAACTGGCCATAAGGGCCCAGGCTGGGACCAGGGAATCTGGTAGCAAACCATCCTCTAAGAAAGCCGGGCCTCAGGCTGAACCTTATATGAGTTCCCAGCCAAGCAAGACACTCCTCCTCTTCAGTGGTCTGTGGGAGGCATTCAGAAAGTGTTTTGTGATGGAACACCATCTCTCAGCTTCTCAGCCCAGTCTCAGCTCATCCCTTTCTGCTTGTCCTCCAAAACAAGGTTGCCTCATGTTGTACAAAGTGAAAGATGCATTTTGAATGACTTCTGAATGATTTATGTTAACCCTAAATGCCCCTGCAGCCAGGCTGCTCTTGGGAGTATGGCTTTCTTAATTGCTCCCAGCAGGGAATCACAAAATGTGAGGACAGGGCATGCTTCTCATAGCCAGCATATTTACAGAAAACTCTTCCTTCCAGCTTTTCCCGTAAGTTTTTTGTTACTGTAAATAACATACAAGACAGAGGTGAGTAAAATGTTAGACCCCCAAACCTATTTTTTGAGGCTACCAAATAGGCTTGTCATGCTGTCAGTCACAAATAAAGCTTTCTTTTTGTCTGTGGAGAAGTTTGGTAAGGGTTTTTTTGCCTTTCATTTAGCTTTCTGAAAATGTAGGCTCCTGACCTTGATCTAGTTGGCCTCCCTTCTTTTCAAAGAGCTATAAAACAGCTGTGACATGCAAAAAAAAAAAAATCTGCAAGAAACCTGACTGCCTTCCCAGCCAACCTTGGCAATGAGAGCCCTTGAGTGAGACTAACCTTACCTTCACTGGAAAAGGTTTTGTTCAGTAGTGCCTACGTGCAGCTTGTCGGGGCCACAGACACTTTGTCATTTGGCTCCATCTTCTGGGATAAGGCAGAAGAAACAGAAACCACTTGAGCTGACACTTTGCAAGTCCTGTCACACAACATTTATTGGTCTTTTCTTACTCTTCATTAATGCTTCCATACAAGCTCACATTGGATGCAAACACAGTAGGAAACCTTTTGCTTTTCTGGAGCTGTTTTAATGGGAGCAAGAATTCAGTACACAAAAAAAGTACTGAAAATCAATAGCTTTTTTGTTTTCCGAGACTAAGAAAGGACAGTTAGTGAATGTTTGACTTGCAATTCAACAGTGACAGAAAAAAAAAGAGGAGCTCAGGTAAATGGGTTTTTGATTCCTGCATGGTTTTGCAGAATTAGCTCTGACTCTGGTTCAGCCAGCGCACTATTTGTTCTCTGCTGCTGGAGCTTTGAAGGAGAAAAGGGGATAAGGCATTATTGCTATAGCAACCTTCAAGTGGGTGCTGTAGGTGATAAAAACACATTTTTTGTTGAGGGAAGTTTTGACCATCACAGCCTCTGCACGCAGCACCCAGAACTGTGGGCCAGCTAACTGAGCTGTAGTTGCATTTGCTTCAATTTTCCATTCGTTCTTTGAATTTTTCCACTGTTCAAAATTAACAAAGTCTAAAAATCTTTTCAAACTTTCATCTCTGGAGACTCTGTGCTCCTGCTGTTGCTGAGACTGACTGACATTAGTCCATTCCCGGGGGCAGCAGCAGGATCCAGCACAGCTTCTTGTCACTCTGCTCTGGCTTAGGCAAAATCAGCAGCTGTACCCTGGCCATTCACTGCATCCATTGGTCAGCTGTGCTTGCTCCTGGTGCTCAAGGTGTTGCTGAAGCTGCGGTAATATCTGGCTTTTGAGATTGTGTGGATGGTGGCTTGTTGCTGGCAATGAGATCCCAGAGGAGGTGTCTGCTGATACCTGGCAAGCTCTGACCTGCTGGTACAATATCTGCCTTCATCTCGGAGTAGTGATGGCAGTGAGAGACCTGGAAAAAGGTGTTTGTATCCTCAGTACAAAGCTGCGCTGGTTATTGGCATGTCAAGGGGAGTTTACTGCAAAGCAAAATTGCAGAAAATAAATTAAGTGTTAAATCAGACCTCTATTTTGATCACAATTAAGCAATAGCTTATACTTTGTTTCTCTTATATGTAATTCATGAGGGGTGACTAAATGGTTAATGCAATTTTAGATAAACTAGCTGGAAATACGTTGCCTGAAATCATGCTATATGTTCATATATATCATATCTACTTCTCAAGCACCATGCTTATAGTATTTACCGTGCATTTAGTGAGCCTTTGTGAATGCATTGTAACAGAAGTCCTGACATAAAAGGGAATGCACTTCTTTTTCTCTTCTTTGAAAGCCAATCTATTTAAAATTTGTGGGTTTGACTTGAAAATGACTCCTTAATGTCTAAGATAAAGCTTGGTAATGAAATAGTGTGCACATTAGTAATAAAAATCTGTAATTTTATAACTCAGGAGTGTACTATGTAACCTTTAATTTAGAATAAGTGAATTGTAATTTGGAGGAAAAGGAGCTACCCATAAGGATGCCTCAGACATCACAGGCATGTAGGTATTCCTTAGGTCGGTCTTGTATATTGGACTTCTGGGAGCTGTCCTGCTAGTCTGATTCTTTCTCTCACTGCCTTGAAGAAAGACCCATTTCCTGCAGCCTTTGGGATGATTTGAATCTGCTGCTCTCTGAAGGAGAGTTTTGGCCTCTTTGGTTTGTAGTAAGCCTAGTCTGGCTTGGAGAAGGCTTTTTTGGTCATGTCCCTTGAGGATTAGAACTGGAGAATGGGTTGCTTAGAACAAGAGGCATTTAGCTGCTAGAGATGCTGGAATTAAAGCTTTAGGTGCAACTGAAATTTTGGAGGGACAAAGCATTTGCAGACTTGATGCGAGTTCTGCATTAGCTGGCAGCTGATACAGGACTGTGCACTCTAGGGTTTGTTAGTACCATTTGGGGCTTTCAGATGAGCTGTAACCATGCAGGTCCCTTAGCAAGGCCTGCTGTCCTTACCCTTTGCCCTGAAAGATGATTTGGCACTTTGCACACTGTAAACTTTGGTCATTTCCATCAGGCTCTTAAAAAAAACAAACCCAAAATGCAAAAACCACAAACCCCACTTTTTTCTTCCCTGAGTTTATAACTTCAGCAAAGAATTATAAAATCTCTGAGGATAAAGAGTGAAAGACCTCCAATCCCCACACCTTTTTCCGTCATTATTGCTTATGCCACAAGAAAGCTGAGGAGATTTGTGCTTATAAATAACAGTATTATTCAGAAAGATATGGGCAACTGGAAATATAGCTGCTATGTTCTCCTTTGGGTTTCTCCACTTTTCTCAAAATTAACCTAACCTAGGTGTTTCTTCAGTCAGATCTTTGAAGATTTCTCTCTGCAATTTTTTCTGTCCTGCTGGACTTAACACGAACACCTTGTACATGTTGTTGAATATTTGGCTTTTCCACTGACTCATGAGTGTGGAGCCATTGCCCTGCAGGTAGCCACAGTTACAGGAGGTGACAGAAGCTTTGGGGGGAGTGGTGAGGAGAGCCTGTATGAGTCCTGCCTGGAGGCACCTGAGGGAGCTGGCACCTAAGCACCAGGGACAAAGTCCCTTTTCCCTGGCAGGCAGCTGTAGAGGGGTGTGCTGAGAGAGGCAAGGAGCCTGGCTCTGTCCCAGAGGAGCAGCGAACCCGATGGTAAAAGGGAGACATGCCTGAAACCACTTTTTGCTGTTCCTTTTTCTGTTTTCTTTTCATTCCTGTGCAAAGCCTAAATAACACTTGGCATTTGAGCATGTACGAGCAGCAAATCACTGTTAGCAGTGAGCTCCCAGAGGACAGGTCTGCTTATACCCAGCTGGCTCCAAACTGTGGGTGTAGCACATATTTCACAAGGCACTGGCTGCAGGTCCAATAACTGTTCCCTTACCCAGTGCATCCTTTGACTAAGCTTAAACAAATTTCAGCCAGTATTCTGAAGACAAAGATGAAGCGTGAAAGAACTCCTGTGAGGGTTTTCCTTCCAAAAGAAGCCCAGGCATTCAGGGACATGGGACACTGATAAAGGTGTGCCCTGAAGACAAGGTACCCAAGGGCCACATGTGTCCTGCATGTAGGCACAGCCAGCTGATGCGTGTCATATATTTCTCTCTCTTACCTGCTGTTAAATTGTGGAGCTGTTGTTGTATTCTCTCCTAATACTGAAAGACAGATCAGGAGAGAGTTGGAATAAATGGGTCTTGCCTTCTATTCTCGTGTAGTCCAAGCCTCTTGACAACAGGAAAGAAAAGAGGGGGTGAATTGGCAGTGGCAGTCAAATACCTGGCTCTGGTGTGAGCTGAAGTGGATGAGACAGTAGCTGAGGTCTCTGCAATTGTTTCCACTGCACAGTGTGGACGTGTCAAATCAGACAAAGCTCACTAGCAGTGAGTGCTTGACATACTTGGTTTGCTTCACGCAACCTTACAGTAATAGACATTATGTACCCTTATGTGCAGCATTGCAAACTCCCAGTTCAAACCCCTTATCTACATTGTAGTCTGTAGTGAGATAGTAAAATATTTTACCTTGCTGCAGATAGTTAAAAATGAAGGTAAAGTGTTGGAAAAATTATAAATTTTTTGATGTCAGATGTAGTGAGAATTTACTTGCTCTTCCAGATGGCATTTGCAAAGGCACAGAATGTCAGAGGTTATTATCCTAAACTGAATAATAAAATATGCACAAGTTATTTTACATACCTGATTTGTCAAATGATTGCCAGTTAATAACAAATAATAGTTGTTATAATTAGGACTAAGTCATTTGTAATTATGGAACTCTAGAAGACAGACTATTGAAAGAAGTGAGGAGAAATAACTTGTCAACTCAACTCAGTAGCAGTGTTTATTGAATGATGAATATTAATGGATTATCAATTAACTAGGTGTTACCTGATATAAGTTATTTATAACTGGAGCTGAAATATGAGTTTGTGGCTAAGAATGTCTTTGTAGCCCATCCAGAAATAACTGAAAAACGAGCTGCTCTTAATTCTGTTGGCTTCAGTGGGACAAAGAGCTGAGGCTTTTCTTGGGTAAGGTCCATCTTCACTCTGTGCTTTTTGTTAATACAAGCTGCAGAACTTTGCTGACTTCATTGAGTAATGCAGTTTCCCTGAGAGCATAAAAATGACCTAACCAAATTAAACAATAGGTCTGGTAGAAACATGTGCCTGGGGGAGCAGCAAGTGAAAGATGAGTGGTGGTGCTTCCCTGAGGTGTGGTTTCTGTCAGTCTGGAACTAAGAGACTGCTTGGAGCCAAGGTGAAATTCTCATCTGATGGCTTTTAATTCATTGGTCTTCTTTAAAATTTTCAACTGCTCTTTGAACCTGAGAAAAATTTTGATATTCAGATAATCCTGTAGTAATAACCTTTACATTTTGACTGTGCATTGCATGGGAAATTGCAGCTTTTTCTTTGTCTTGACCCTACAACCTGCTGATGTGGCTTGATGCTTTTCAGGCTTTATCTTAAAAAAAGTCTATATGTATTTCAAATTCATTTTTAATAGCATTTTTTATTTTAAACCTGTATCATATCATCCCTCTGTTATTTTGGGCTGAAAAGCTGTAGGTAATCCAGTTGTTCCTTGTTTTGAAGGTATATCATACCTCTGATTTTCCTTTTCCTTTCTAGTTCTACAGCGTATTTTTTGACATTTGGGGAGAGGCCAAACCTTCAAGCAGTATTCAAAAGTCAGGGTCACTTTGGATTTATACAGATATTTTCTGTTTTGTTCTCTGTTTAGTTATCTCTATTTTGTCTGACACTTTAACTGCTGCTGGTTGAGTCTTTTAATAGAACTCTCTCTTTTAATTCTGAATTCACTTTTCTGAGAAGTAATGGTTTGTTCAGATCCCATTGTTGTGAATATGGAGTTAGGGTTGCTTTTTGTTATGTGCATCACTTTACATTTTTTCAACCTTAACTTTATCTGCCATCTACTCAGTATAATAAAATCTTTCTGCAACTCTTTGGAGTTAGCTTTTGGCTTTTTTTCTATCCTGAACAGCTCAGACTCCTTCCTTTTTGTGCATACATCTGTTTCTTGGACTCTTTAGGCAATGTGCCACAGCCTATTGCCATGTTCTACCCCCTCTCCTGTTGTAGGACAGTACAGCACTCGCTGACATGAAGCAGCACACACATTTTGGGGTGTGGCCACGCTCTGGAGCCATAGTGGCAGGCAAGAGGGATGTCTCTCAGCACATGTGCTGGCTTGTTCTGCTGCAGGTCAGGGCTGTTCAGCCTTTGTGAAAGTATGGCTGAACGGATCCATCCTCACAGCTGGGCTGGCCGAGGAAGCAGACATGGATTGCCAGCAGGCCAAGCATGTCAGCAAGGGTTGTGGTGTGGGTGGTCATCTCATGCTGTACACCTTGGAATTTTTCCAGGTATTATCTGGAAGCAGGTGGTAGACTCTATAACTCTATATGATCTTCTCGGCTGGCTGCCATCAATCAGGCTGCAGCTCTAGCTCTGTCTTGGGACCTCTTCTGCCTCAGCTCCAGCACTGAGCTGGAAACAAAACTGTGAGACCCCACCCTCACAGGCTTTCCCATCTGTCTGTTAAAGAAATGCTACCTAGAGAGTTTCCCCCTTCTGGGAATTTGTCGTTTTGGTCAATAGAATGTCTGAGTGCAGCGTAAGTTAGGGGTGGGAGGGGGCTTGGAAAGGCACAAAGGCTCATGGAATTGGCACTGAGGTGGGGATTTCTCTGGGGAATAGCTGGAATTACAACCGTTTAACTGAGAGTGGATATTGATTGTTTGCTTCCACCTTGCTCTGCCCCCCTGAACGGTGTCAGGATTGCTTCCTAAGTGCCGTGTGTCAGTTGCCCAGAGAAGAATGTTTTATGCAGTGAGCCCTTGAGCACTGCTGCTGTGAAAGCTGTCCTTTCAGTCTGAGGGCTCCAAACACGTGTCTGCCAGATGCCAAACCCAAGCACAGAGCTGCAAGCTCACCTGGAATGCATCAGCCAGCCTTCCTGTTGAGGGAGAGCTTTGTACCTGTGTTGCTCCTGCACTGCTCATGCATTTTATATCCAAGTCATTGCATTAAGGGAGGGAGGCCAGGAAATGGGACAGGGCGTAGAAAATCCCCAATGTAGGTTTTTTACTAAAATGCAATTAAATTAGTCTTTTAATTCCAGTTTGCAAACAGAAAGAAGGAATAATTTGGCAAGACTTCTTTCCTCCGCACACGATCTCTCCACCCAAATTTTTCAACCATGTTTTCTGTAAATAACAAAAAAATGTGTGTAAAAAGTGTATTGAGGAAAAATTGTATTCGTACTGTTTCTCTGGGGATGTGTATCTCGAGGATATAGGTAATTTGAACACTTTAGGAACTAGAGTAGTGAATGTGATTTACCTTCAGAAGCAGGGTTAGTCTTTATTTAAAAGTGGTATAATTTTCCTTTCCAAAACCACTAAAGCATTTTAAAAATACCTCTATTCAAAGTTAGGCTTTCTGTTATTATGAATTACTGCAAATTGTTACTAGCATAATGTTGATGAATAGATATTTGGGTGTTGAGAGAGGGGAATAACTTGAACTTTACATAAATAATGATAGGTTCTGGGCTGGCTGCTACTCCACAGGAAGTATGTTTGGGATTGTAATATTAATTTATAGTAGTACCAAAAAAGGATCTCAGCTGTTAGCAATTATCAGATGAGAGAATGGGGATTAAAGTGGACCTGTTGGAGCTGGTACAGAGGAGGGTCACAAAGATAGGGAGCTGAAGCACATTTCCTCTGCCGATAGCCTGAGAGTTGGGATTTTTCAGCCTGGAAAAGAGGAGACTCTTGGGAGAACTTAGAGTCCCTTCCAGTACCTAAAGGAGGCCTACAAGAAAGCTGGAGAGGTACTTTTCACAAGGGCATATAGCAATGGGACAAGTGGGAATGGTTTTAAGCTGAATGAGAGTAGGTTTAGATTAAATATTAGGAAGAAATACTGTAAGGGTGGTGAGAGTGGAAGAGGTTGCCAAAGGTAGTTGTAGATGCCTCATCCCTGTCAGTGTTCAAGGCCAGGCTGGAACTAAATGATCTCTAAGGATATTTCCAAGCCAAACCATTCCATGATCCTATGTTTATCATGTGCTCTTTAAATCCAGAGTGCCCTTAGATTTTGACTGTGCAGTCTGGTCCCGTCATCTCAAAAGGGTTATGGAAGGAAAGTATGGACAGGCTTCCTTGTTGGTGCATGTGAGGCAGGACAACAGGCAGTAAGAGGAGAGTGTGATGGTGGGTCTGTGAAACCTTGGGTGGGATACAGGTGGTAAATAAGGATCTTCTGCTTATTTTCATGTCGGAAGAGAAAGCACAGCTTGGAGGCAACCACTGAAGCTACGAAGTGTCTACGATTGAAAACAGGGCAGCAGCTTTTCACATTTTTGTAGATAATAAGCCTTTACATGACTTCCAGGGGCAATTTAATGAAAGAGATGCCTCTCAAAGGACTATAAAATAGATAATAATAAAAAGAAGAAACCTAGCAGCATCTCTGTATAGGGATGCAATTCAGCAACTTGGTTGTCTGCAAAACTCAGGAAAAAAATTGTCTGTTCTAGAGAGAGAGTGGATCTTTCACCTGATTTTATGTAGCCACTCTTACCAAAACATGGGAAGGCCCCCAGTGCTGTCAAATCTATTCTCTGTGGTCATTTTTACTTGCAAGCATGCTGAAACAAGTGCCTTACGCTTTTGTGCATACATACGTGAAGATCAGCTGTGGATGGACTAAAAGGTGAGCAGTATGCTGACCATTTCAATGAGTGTGAAAAGCAGGAAGGACTCGAGCTCTTACCAGAAAGGTACCCTGTCAATATATCATCTCACCTGAAAAACAGATGTTTCACTCCTGTCACTGTCTTTTTGAGGAAGCTTAATTGTTAGCAAGTATCACTCTGCATCTGTAATCTGAAAAAAAGCAAATAGACTTTTTTTAAAAAAGACCACAATTACACACCAAAGCAAGTAACCTACTGTGATGGTGCCGTCTGCCTTTTTCTTTTTTCTTTTCCTGAGAGTTTGTTGTTTTAAAATCTTTTGCATATGCATGTTTATATTTAATATTTTCCACTCTAGAAACAATCCGTAAGATTTGATGACAAACTGTTGGAGTTATGTACAGGGAAAACAAAAGGAAATAAAATATCACCTGTAGGTGTGTTGCATCACCTGAACTCAGTGAAACCATGCACTGGGTGAAGTGCTAGCCTGCTACCCTCAGTATCTGCAGAGCTTCTTGCCTATGTGGATATCCTGTTTTCAGGGCTCAGAGAGCTCAGACAGGAGGGAGCAAAGCACTTGGAGTGACATGAGAACCTGAACAGCACTGAGGACTTTTGCTGGTTACTTTATATTGGCATGAAACTTCAGTGCACCTCTCTCCACTTCTGGATTACTCATTTCCAAATTATTTCTTGTTCTCTGGTGCAACGGAGGGTCAGCCTCATAGTTTTTAAAGTTCATTTGAAACTTTATGAGAAGGAAATCAAGACAAGGAGGAAGGAAATAGGATGGTGACATTTTGAACTGATGATTAACTCAGCAGAATTACAGTGGACCAGCTGACATTTTCTTGCAGTGCTGTCTGGGAGACCTGCCAATATGGAATTATATTAGTCAATGTGTGAACTGACAGGATGCGTGGTCTGGTGTTTGCAAGAGAGAACAAGATTTAGATTGCAGATAGAAGCCTTTATCACCTTATTCCAATGTGAATCAAAAGAGAAGTGGAAGTTTTTTATAAAGACCAACGAGTTTTCCACCAATTAACAAGGGAATTGTTGTCATAAGCTTTACAGAAGAGTTGATGTCATTATGAACATTTCCAGTTTTCTAGGAATCAAGCAATTAACAGTTCGTTTTGAGAATCTGATCCTGGAAGGGTCACAAATGCTGAGGCAAATGAAATACTGGGTGTGAGTGGAGAGCAAAGAAACTGGTCCTCATTTTCACATAAATATTATTTCTGTCTCAGTACCATCTAAGGATATAAAAATCCCAGAAGCATCAAGTAAAAATGATGGGATCTAAAAATAATAGAGCCTGGAGGACCATCTAACTTCTCAGCAATTTTGCATTTCGTGTAGTAAGAGCAAGGCAGTCAAAATACTGTCCCAGTGCAAATGCTGAATGAGAGAAATTGCTAGGGAAAAGTTGGTTCTTCATGGGATCACACAATTTTCAAGTAAGTGAGAATCACTGTGCAGCTTCAAAATGAACTGAAATAGCAGTGAGAGTTAAGGGAGGTGCAGATTAGCAGGGAGTGAACAATATGTCTGAAATCTCTATTTTCTGTGGTTACTGTTCCAAAGCTTGGAACAAGAAGAATGATGTTTCAAGTATTTTTTTAATTTACTTGTAACAGACTCATACTTTTCACAAGGATGATCATATTACTTTTTTAAATATCTATTTTTAATTTCTCAGCAGCAAGATAGGCAGAAATGGGAAAAGCTGCTGTTATTGAGGGTTACACTGCAAACTGCTCTGACGGTACTGTGGAGAACAAGAAAGTTGTGGGTGAGGTCTGACAGCCTGCTGGCATTCAATATTCCATAGGCAACAGGGTCCCTTGGGTCTGAATGCTATGGATTTCTGTAAAGAGGATTTTCTGAATGGATTCTTGCATTTAAA
Organism: Lycocorax pyrrhopterus obiensis; assembly: GCA_014706295.1. Lineage (NCBI taxonomy): Eukaryota > Metazoa > Chordata > Aves > Passeriformes > Paradisaeidae > Lycocorax > Lycocorax pyrrhopterus. Next base: position 66,059,999 of record JACSVZ010000006.1, on the reverse strand, counting down.
ATGAGAAAAAAAAATATAAAATGTAAGTTGGGGAAATGATGGGTAAGAATGAATTGAATGGCAAATAGCTATAGCACTGCAGACATGAAAATAGTCTGGAAAGTCAGTTTTGTTGCCGGGGATGGTTTAAAATCTTTTTTGTTTTCTCTCTTCTTTTGCAGCTTTTCATGGAATAGTCTGTCTTTTCCCTTTTTGTATTCTAAGAATAGACACATTTCAGGTTTTGGCTGTGAGAAATTAGTTTTAGATACTTCTTTCTATGGATAAAATGTTGTTTCTTTTGCTATGGGAGTGTCTTTGAATTCATAAAGAATAGTGATTTATTTGTGTCCTGTTGTTGATTTATTTCCTGGGCAAAAAATAATGAAAAAATATTGAAACATGTTTGAAAATATTGAGGAATTTGTGATTGCTTATGACTACAACTGCAAAACCCCTAGGACTGGAAAGGACTTCTGAGCTCTGCCCAGTTGTGTTTTGGATATCTCCTGGACTGGAGAAGCCAAAACCTCTTTGGGCAGCCTGTTTCAGTGTTTTATCATCCTGACAATAAAATTGTATTTTGTTATGTTTGAAAGAGATTTCCTATATTTCCATCTTGTACTGTCACTGAGTTCCATTGGGAAGACTATGGTTCTCTCTTATTTACCATCCTCCCCCCTGCTTCAGTCAGGTACACACACACATAAAATCTCCTCTAAACTGTCTCATCTCCATGCTAAGCAATCCCAATGTTCTCAGTATACTTCAAACATCTCCGTTGGCCCTTTACTGGACATGCTCCAGCGTGTCTAAATCTGTCTTGAAAGGCAACATAAAAAAGAGTCTTTAATCTCTGAAAAGAATGACAGAAATACAGACTTCTAGAAATAGTCTTTGTAGGTACTGAACCCAGGGCTGTCAGATACCTGGCTGTCAAAACTGGAATTTGAGGGAATACGTCAGTAAATCATTATAAATCAGTAAATCACTTGACCTCATGTAAATCCCACTACGCAAATGGAAATTTGTTATACCTTTTCAATGATATTGTTCTACATGATACCTGATAAATTTCTCAAGGAAGGGAAAAGAGATGGAAAAAGAAGAAAATCTCCCAATCTGACCCCAAACTGTATTTTTATTGACGTGTTGCCTTAATTATGTTATTCCAATACTGATGGAGTGATACAGAATCCTTGTTTTGATATTTTCAGGCTCTTAAAAGTTGGACTGCTAGATAATACTGCTAGAGCTAAATAGCTGATAGTAAGTTCACTGAAGAAAAGTGATATTACTCCACAGGCATATGAGCTATAGTATTGAAACATTCAGTGGAACTGAAGATTGGATTCTGAAAAGTGTGCAGCTTCCAATGATTGCTGTAAACAACAGCATTTAAAAAAGGCAGCTTTTCAGAGGCATGGAAATGAGAGCTAAGTTTTACAGAGAATCTATTCTGGATGACTTCATTATTTGAAAAGAAAAGAAGAGCTGGTAGTGATTTCACATTAACTAAACTATATAAGCAAAATATAAATATTTGGATAGCATTTGAACACAAAATTCTTTTGCATTTCTCCTAGAGCTGAAGCAAAGTTGGGAAGTGCTGTTAGAATAGGAGAGTGAATGGATGCCAGCAAACACAGCAGTGGCAAGGCTGGCCCTCCAGCAGGAAGGCAGAGTGGGAAGTGCAGCTGAATAGAGAACAAACCTGATACTGTCCTGAGAGGGGTAACGTGGCATTGGCTTGCTATGAGGCAAAGCGAGGAAAAGAAGTGAGGTTGCTATTTATGGCCCAAGAGAATTTAATCCTTGAGGTGTGTGGTATGAAATGTTATTTGCACATTTCCAAGCTGCAAAAATAGTTGCAGTTCCCAGGGTTAGAGAAATCCCTGTCCCACAGCTCAGGGTGGGACTACCGCTGTCATTGATGCTAAGTACCACCGCTGTAACAGCATGGTGAGGTTTTTTGCCTTTGAAGTTCCCCAGTATCCATGAAGTCAGATTGACCTGAAAATCTCTTTGTAAAATGGGCTCAAGATGTGATGTCGGGTTCCTCAAGATTCCTCTTTCACAAGGTACCTTCCCCTCCCTCCCCGAAGGGTTTCGTGGTTTGAACCTTTCTTCCTTCGTACATCTGCCCACACAAGACATGGAATCAGTTGTTCAAACCTCTGATCCACCAAGTGAACTGAGACAGTGTCTGGGTCCTTCCTCCCACACTGGAAAATGTATCCAGAAAATTGTTTGAGGGGGAAGAAACAGGTGGGGGAGATATAACTTGTGTTGAGCTGATGAGCTGGAGAGGAGCCAGCTCAAGTCCAGGATGAGCAGGCCATGCTGTAATGTTTGCAGAGAGTTTGACGGCAGCATAAAAAAAAGGTTTCTAAACCTGAGGAAAAGTACCAGTATTTCAAGGATGGACATGGGATTCATTGAGACTGATACAATAGGTGTTCCACAAGTGAATTGGCTCTAATCTATTGGTTAAAAATCAAAATAATAATAATAAACAAAACGAAAACCTACCCCCCAGCTAGAGCTCTCCATGTTTAAGGTAAATTTTACAGAATTTGTAGGTGCTTATTTTCTTGACTAAATTTCAATGGTTTGCAGGCTGTTATAGGAAGGAGGGAGAAGAGCTAAAGGTGAGAGCTGTTACTGAGATGATTCAGTCCTGTTTCTTTCCAGAAAATGAAAAGCCTGTGCCTGAATGCCTGAATATAGGCACAATCAAACAGTAGGACAAAGAATCAACTGGTGGGAGTGTCAAAGGTCCAAGGCTTCTCTATTCATTTCCACAGACACAGTCAACCTGAAAAAGAAATTCACACTAGCATTTACTCGAGGCTTTCTTGTTTGATTGGTTTTATTTGGAGTGTTTCTCGCTTCTTTGGATTTATTCCTGCTCTCCTTTATCACATGGATGTGCCCACCCAAAGGGAACACATTCTGGAAGATTTTGATCCAGCTCATAAAAGCATTTCCCCTCATAGTTTTGGGCTTTCTGTAATAGAGATTTAGCAGTAATCTCACACTCAAGAAAAGCTTCGTGTTCCTCAGTTTTAACCAGAAACAGGAAATCATTGCTACTATCAGCAAGGTACAGGAAATTAGGTAGCACACAACATATTGAAAACATTTGGGACATGTAGTTCTCCCCCATGAGTTCTTGTCACTTTCTTTAAAGTGTGGTTTGTGTGTTTCAGGAAGGTTTTCTTTGAGCAAGGTTTTATGGTACGTTGGTCATTCTTTGGGGGTTTTTTGACGCTGAGATTTCTCTGCATCCTACTGCCTAATTAGACAAAGGCAGCAATGTGCTGTGAAAGGACTGGCAGCCCATTTTAGGGACAGCTAATGGGATCTCAGGCCAGGCCCACTGAATGCAGTGGGTCACTTAGCACGGCTTGGGATCAGGTTGTGATCGTCAGAACTTGTTTTGTTGCAATTGTTAGATACCCCCAGAAGACCTGCAGGAAGATCATCACCTTCGTATTCTCAGCAGATTTTCCTTTTATTCCCTGTCGTTGGTATATGCAGATGGTTTTGAAGGAATAAGAGGATATGAAATTGAGAGAGGTGTTCTTACTTCCCTCTGGTGAATGAATTGTATTGGAAATTTGGCTTTAATGATGTGTTTCTTTGACATTCTTCCGACCATAGTAACTTTCTGCCTTGTGAAGTCATGTGTGAACTAAATAAATGCTTTCCTGGGAGCCTCATTTGCCATCTATGCTGGTAGCTAGGTATTAGGTAGTCATTTTGCAGCTAATGAAAGATAAATCAAAGTCACTGCAGGTGATTCATAGAGGGAATATTTCCCTTCTGTTTAGACACAGGGAAATGATGTCTGATTAGCTGGCAGGTCTAGATTTTTGTATTTTAGGAAGTTCAGGTCCAAAGTAGGGCAGTTGCTTATTGTTATAGCTGAAATTAAAATGCGAGCACATTAAACTAAATATTCTCACTTGGAGCACAGAACACAATAATCAGAGGTCATAAGCATGCTTCCCTTAAGGACAGTGTCAGAGCAAAACAAAACTCAGCTTTTTCATGTCTCCTGGATACAGGTAACTTGCTGCATACAATTTTGTTATCCAGCCATCCAGAAGAGAGTTATGCAGAAGAGTGTAGGTATGGAAAGCGTGTGCTCCCCAGGACTGTGGACAATTTCCTGAAAATGTGTGAATTAATTAATTGTGAATTTACCTAGTGTTTTTCTTGTGTGAAATTGTTGACAGATGGATTACAAACAGCCAAATACTAAAGTTTACGATGGAAAGTGAGGGCAGTGCTGATGGTCAAGCCGCATTCCTTTGTTGCTCAGAAATGCTGTGTACATTTGGTGCTTAATGTTGTGTTTTAGGATTGGTTTAAGGTGACACATGATGGAGCTTTGAGCAGGGTTCTGCTTCTTCCCCATCTCTGGCGTTGTTTATGCAGTGCTGGTACCAGGCAGATCAAGCTGCCCTGTTTTAAAGGAGACACCTGCTGCTGCCTTTGCACCCCATGGCCCAGCAGCTTTGCCCTGGGAGAAAGGGAAGCATCCCCTGGAGCAGCACAGTTGGCATGGAAGTGTGGGGTGTTCTGCTGCAAAGCAGAAGGAGTGTCCAAATATCACATGTTCAGAACTAACCAGAGGTCAGTGGATTGTTTTGGTACGGCTGAAATGGGAATGAAATTCCTGATCTATCTTCCACAAGCAGGGTGGCTTCGGCTCTAAGGAGCATTACCTCTTGCTGACTCCTACCTCATCCAGTGGTGGCAAGTGACAGCAAAACCCTCTTTGTTATTGTCTGTAGTGCTGCTCCACAGTGTTAAACAATCCTCCTTCTTAACATCTGGAAAGACTTTTGCTCTCGCTATGTTAGGTAATAGTTTGGCTCTCAGTGAGAAGGCATCTCTAAGTAGAATTTAAATAAACTAGCTTTCAGATGGGACATGGTGGCCAAATCTAAGTGCTGGACTTAAATATATTTAATTCAGTGTTTGAGACTTCTTGTTGCCTCAGACAGGCAAACCATGAACAATGTGTTGCCACAGCAACAGGAGTCTGACAATGTTTTGAATACTATTTTCAGCTAAGTGCATGTAAAATAACTGCAATTTTTTAAAAGCTGTAATAACCACTTTAAGTACATTTATGCCTGAAGAGAATTTTTGTACTTACGTATTCTTATCCAAGGAGTTAAGAAAATTGTTGTAAAATGCACATTACCAGCATATCTAGACTATTTAAATGGTTAAAATGTATCAAAATAATCTTTCAGCAGTCCTCAGTTTTATTTATTCTTTGCCTAATATCATGTAGTTAAAGTAATCTTCATTCATTTTTAACTACTGATAAAAAGTACAAAAAATGAGATCTGTTAAACATCTTCCACAAAAAGTGATTTCGAAACCTCGCTTCAGTCACATGTAAGGGAATAAATAGTGTGCCATTTGCACAGTGTAATTTGGCATCCATAGCCCCTAAGGAAGCAAAACTAGGTCAAGAATACAACGTCCTCATTTCTAATCAAACTATTTATTTGAGTGTATTAGTTCACTGCAGAGCTGATGATCTCCGTCATGGTTTTCACACCTACAGCTTCTTACAAATGGTGTGGCTGCCTTTTCTAAGCTGCAATAAAATTGTCTCTTGCCAAAGAGAGTAAAAAGCCTGATTTTTAATATTCTAATATTAAGTAATCCTGGGTTTCTTCAGTGTACTCAAAGGCTTGCTTTATTTTCTATTTCCGTTTGGCTGAAGAAATAGTGAAGTTCAATAATGTACAGTGTTGGCCTTAGGTCTGAGCACTTGAGTCTCTGCAACAGAAGATGCAGGTGCAGATACCCAGCAGAAGGCGGTGATGGTGTGAGATCACTTTCCTGCTGGACCTGGAGAGTGTTGTGGGGTCATCTTCTGGACTGTTTCAGCCAGGCAATCTATGGCCCAGGTGGGACTGGGGCAGAGAGAGGCTGACTTTCCATGAGGTGCCTGATCGTTGGTGTTATGCATTTGTGATTAGGAGCCCTTTTACTTCACTGCAGCTTTACAAACCCATCTTGACTGAGGAGATTATTAGAAGGCGAGACCCCAAATTCCTGCATGTGAAAGCAGAACTATGTGTTAGAATCAGGGTAGATGTCTCTGTGTGAGTATCTGGCCATTTCCATAAGCAGAGTTATGGTATTCTGGAGATATGTGGGTGCTCAGGTTTGGGTTTTCTCTTGCTGCTTCCATGAATCAGCCTGTGGGCAAAACAATGAGCATTCAGATACTGCAGACAGAAAAACACCTAATTTGTCTACCAGTGATGCTGATACTGAAGCCTCACAGAGTCCAGCACAAATTAGTCTTGTTATTTGACTAATTTTGTAGCTGTGTGCAGCTGAATATAAAGTGCAGCTTACTGCAGGCTATTATAATGTTAGGTTGGGCATCCTTGAGTCGTGTCCTTGTTGCAAAAGACTGTGCCTATAGAAATTGCACGAGTCACTTCTTTAGGATATGGTTTGAAAAAAGCAATTAGTGAAGACAATAAAAGACCATGTTTCCTTGTGAGGAAACTTTATCTTCTGAAAGAAACCTTCCTTAAGAAAAACCTGCAGACAGTGATGTCTGTAGAAAGAGAATTAAAGCAAATTGATTTTATTTCTGGGCTTAGAATGACTGCATGGGAGTGCTTTGGGTAAAGTATTCTCTGGGTTCCTCAGTACCTTATGATGTATGTCACTGCAAGGCACTAATGCACTTCCTCAAGGAGACTGGTGTTTAAGCTGTGGGAGCTGCTCAGGCTCTGAACAATCACATCTCATTCCTGGAATCTGGCAAAACTAAGAAGCAGCATAACACATTATGAGCATTAGTACACACAAAGGGTAATATTTCTATGTAAGGAAGTACTTGGCAAAATTTAGTGGGTTTTTTCCTTTAGTGTGCCTTTCTGAAATTACTCACTGCTCCTCGGTCACTTAACTTGCCACAAGTTAAGAGGTAGAGCCGGTCCTTGGAATCATTGTTGCTCTGCATTTCTGTGAACAATATAGCTCGAGGTCTGCCTTGTGTTATTCCAGGTTGATATTGAAATAATTGCGCTGATGTTGATAGGTATGGAAATGGGATAAGTTAAAAGGTCCTTGTAGGTTCATAAATCCATGTTTACCCCAAAGGTAAACCTTTTTAATGGTTACTATTTTCTTTTCTGATGCTTGTGCTGTCCTCTGACTTTTAAACAATTATCAAGAATAAAGCCAAAATAAATAGTATATCTTTAAGATTGTCATCCTTCAAAAGGACAGAAGCTTTTCTTTTTTGAGGAAGAAGATGCCCAGTTGAAACTTCAAAGGGATAACTGCGCAGAACTGATTGAGCTCCTAATGCTTGAAAACACATCAAAGACTGCTGGACTTATAATCTTCATATTCTATTCATGAGCTCCTTAGAAGGAAGTGATTCAGCATCAGTGAATTTGCAAACAAGATACAAAGAAGGAGCATTTAGAAAAGAACCCTATTTAGTGAGGGGTGGGGAAACATCCTATAAGAAAATATCATGATCAATACTGATGTAGGCAGAGGAACAGGGTGCCTGACTAGATTAGGAAGTAGTTTAGCCTTTAACCACTGAGTCTTCATTTGCAATCCATGCCTGATGACCAGCAAGTCCTTGTCCATGTCATGAGTCAGCTGGCAAAGCTTCAATGTCCTTTTTTCTACTGGAGGGACAGCCACATCATAAAACGCCTGCCTTTTATGGGTCTTGGCTCCAGTGCTGGTTGAGGTTGGAGGCTGAATTTTCGTTTCAACCTGAAGATGTTTGTCAGCATATCCTTGACACAGGTCATGATTTCTGACCCAAAATGTATTTGGTATGACAGGTTGACATATCATCAAAACATCACCTAGACCAGTCTACTTTCCAACACAGGATAAACCATTCCTTCTTCCCACCAAGCATGTCAAACCTGGTATAGATACTCTGTGAAAACAAGACTGGTCTTCCCAATGCTCCTCAGTTCACATAGGTGTTAGGAAAAATATTTCTAACTTAAAATAGACTGGATCTGCCACAAGGAAGCCCTTCATATCTCACCCATTGTTCACTCAGAGATCATACTTGACAATTCTAAACTCTGTTAGTGGAGGTAAATGGAATAAAGGGAAATAATTGATTTATTTTTTTTTAAATCCTTTTTCCCCTGAGTCTGGAAAGCTATCACCCTGGGCAATTTTCTGGAGCCATGATCCTCACCTCTATCCCTGCTCTTCCAGGGTATACACAGGCTTTGTCAGCTGAGGTGGTCAGCCAAGTTTGGCTGGCATGAGTAATTCCCTGGAAGAAGCTGGTCCCTTGCTCAGTGACTTTTATCAATGAGCATGCTGTTATTCTTTGAAATGTCTTTTACTGCACTGACCTTCTATCAGGGAACCTTTAGATCTTTTTTCCCTGTTTCTTTGTTTAACTTAAATATTCTCCTTTCTACCCATGGCCAGGTCTTTTCTCCTACAGCAATGTTCTGAAAATATTGAACCAAGAAATTAATGTCTGCTTACTTCCATGTCCCCAAAGAAGAGTGAAAATCAAGATGTAAAAGCAAGTTTTCATGCTTTGTTCTTCCCCGTTTGTTCTGCAGCACTGAGAAATTGAGATGCTAATAGGCAGGGCAGCAGGCCAGATATCAGTGTAGTGCAGAAGGTGCTTGCTGGAAGTATATATGATTTTATGCCTGCATTTTTCTTTTGTAACTTAATGTCTAAGGAAAGACATTACATTTCTCTGGGAGCGTAGCTGATTGATTGAAAAACTTGACTGGAAATAAAGAGGTCTTGCGTAGAGTGTTCCAGAGACGCCAACCTTCTTTTTTTTTATTCTTGCTCTTCTTTCATCTTGCAAGCTTAGCCACGGTCTTTACTCTTTGTCTTTAACACTTGGAGAATGCAGCCTTTCAAAGATTAGTGTCTTTCAAAATCGACTGGAATTTCTAAGGCTGGCTATTGTAGTTGTTTAGGAAATCTAGTAATCTTTAATTGTTCCTTGGTATAATGAAATAAAGGTCTTGTGAATCTAAGGAAGAGGAAGAAACGGTTAAAATAGGTCACCTGATAGCTGCTGAGAGGGCAGCACCTTCCTTCTATGCAAAGAGCTCTGGATAGGAAAATGCTCAGTGAAATTTTTGCCATCTGCCTTGTTAGGGAGAGCTGCTGCTGTTAGGATCACCAAGTGGAATATTGGCTTATACATTCTTATAAAAAAATATGGTTATGTTCATACAATACTTTGAGATAGATAAATGATTTACTATCAAAACTTTACTCACTGATAGGGAATGTTTGTGTATTACCTTAAAGTTTATTAACAGGCTCTCGCTAAGCTTTGTTGCGCGTTTTGATTTAATGTCACAGTTCACAGGTGATTGAATTTGCAGAGACTTAACTTTTTCAGATGTCTTAATGTCTAAAGGCTTAGTAGAAACACCAGACCTTGCTGGAATGTTGTATATAGCATTCACTGTCTGATATTGCCAGTGAAAGCTCTGCCTGTAGCCTTCTCACACTTTTGTAGCACTTCAGCCTAATTCCATTGAGCATGTGTTCACTCTGTTGGGAAATAAAACTTGAAGGGTTTAGACATTTGAGTTTTGCTGAGAAGTGTGTAGCCATTCATCGTCTTTATTGTCACTTTTTAGCTCCACCAGCTGAGTTTGGTAAGTGAACATATGGGGTAGAAACCATGATAGACTGTCCTGTCTCTCTCAGCCTGCCTTGTGTCTGTCTCATCTACTCCTACTTTTTTGTCTTCTCATCTCCTTTCAGGAGTCAAGTGGTTGATATTAATAAGCATGATAAATGGAAAAATAGTAACTTTGGCATATAAAGAGCTGTATCTTCATGGTGACCTCTTCTCTGAAGAGACATGACAGCTTAGTTGTCTGAAGTGTTTGTGGCTTGTTCTGAAATAATTTGTAACCAATCTTTAAGTTGTCTTCATATCCCCTTTCTTGCAAGCAAAGCATTCCTATGAGATGAACTGTGTGATGTTCATCCCTCCTGTAAGGGTCTCCCTCAAAACACTGCACACTGAGAATTGTCCCTAGTAAGATGCGTAATACACATTTTTTAATATGTAGAATCCATGTTGGATGTGAAGAGAGCAAAAGCCGGAAGAAAAATTAGTTATACCTGTGTTGCATCCCATGTGTCTATTATGCAGCTACAAGGATGTGATTTCCATAGGCTCCCGCGGATAGGGCTGGAATTATCATAGAGCTCACTGTGTTACTCAAAGTGATCTGTCTGGAAGGCAGGTCTTTCCACATCTGCACACCTTTGAAATTACTTCAGGGCTACTCACATGGCATATTCTGTTCCCTTGAAATACGCCTTTTTGTCCACAATAGAAGTTCTTTCACGATAGAAATGTGTATTTTCTAGCCTTGTGTTTTTAATGATTGCCTGTCTGGATGCATAGGGAAACACACCCGACAAGACTCCTAAACTTATTTTGCCGCAGGAGCTTCTTCTACCCATTCTGACAATTTGTGGGGTTTGATGAATGATTTCAGTGATAGCTGTAGAGAAAAACTTCATTTCTGTAGCACAGTGGATTTCAATAAGAGGACTGATCCAAAATAGATGCAGCTCTTACCCTGGGGGTTGTGTAAAGACGAAACCCATGCAAGCAACCATTTCCTCGACAACTGCAAACTTTTGATGCGGTCTTTTCAGAGCTATTACACAGGATCAGGATAAGACTATTAAATGGGTCTCAACATAACACTGCCTTTAATCAGAGAACTTGATATTGCACGGAGAAGCTTCTAGGACATCTTAAAATATATTTCACCAAATGACTTGGCAGCCTCACTTTGCATGAAACCAGTGGCACATTTCACTTTTGACTTCCTGGTAATGGGGTTTTCTTTCTGTCACAAAACATTACTTCTTTTTTTGCCTTGGCTCAGAACAGATCCAGCTGGTGCTGGGTAGTAGAGCAAGTGCAATGTTATTCACTGTAGTTATGTGCTAGGTCAGTTTCTATGTAGCCATTTCATGGGAATGGAGTCTCCAAAATACGTGTTGGCTTGGTTCTTCCCTTTTTCCCTACCCTTGCTTTCAATTAGAAGTCCAAATTGTCCATCAGCTGTGAACTTCGTTCTGAAATTTAAAGCTGCAGATATCTGCAAGTAGTGAACCTATCTTGAGTGCAGCTTTTAAAAGAAGTGCTGTTAAAGTAGCCAGCTAAGTGGGTTTAGTATGTATGTCATACTGACAGGCTCTCACTGCTGTTTTAGTGCTTCGAAATGACTATTTACCTGTAAAGAAGTCTTTCCATAATATTAGTGCCCTCAAAAACTTCAGGCTACAAATTGTTCAGGATACAATTAATGTTATCTCTTGTGGATGCACTGCTGCATCTTTTGTATCAGAATGAAGTCACTACTTGTACATGGCCAGATATCTAGAGTTGGAAAATCAACCATAAAATTCAATCCACGTTGATATCTAGCCTTCGAAATATTAATTGTACAAATTACTTTGACAGCCATAATATGTCTGGCTGCAGACATTCCCTTTATTCCACACTGGATGCCTGCTTCTAAGAGGAAAACACTGTGAAAGTTCTGCAGGGAAATAGAGAAATAGGAATTAATCCATTGGATAAGGCAAGTTGGAGGGAAGGAACATGAAGATTTCTTGGTACTCTGTAATTAAGTATTTGCAGTCATTATGGGGAATAACTATTATAGGCATATTTTGGTTTGAAACTGAATTTCCTCTGTGGGCTTTAGGAAGTACTGGCAGTTTAACACATCTGGGACTTGGTACCAAGAAAGTAACAGAGTATTGAGGAAGTAATGAAGTGTCTTAACAATGGGAAGCGCAATTATGTTTTTAATTACTTTGCAGAGTGATTTTAAACTCCTGGAGCAATCCATGCTTTAACAGCTCTCCCATTTTTGTGGGATTAGGTGTTGGGCACGTCTAAAGCGATTTTGCAGTCAAATGTTGCAGGTGTTAATTAATGTGAGAATGATCAAGTTTTGCTTGTGTACTCAGCAGAGGCCTAAACTCATATCAAGACAAATTAGAGAAAGCTGAGTCAAGGCTAGCACAAAAAACTTTACAGCCCACTGCTCATCTGCAGCTCAGGCCCAAGGCATCCAAACTGGATTATACAACCCAAAAAGCAGTAAAAGGGAGCCACCAGCACAACACTGGGTTTGGTGCATTCATTTTGCTGTCAAGTGTACTTACATTGCAACGCTTGTGCATTTGGCTTGTGCAGCTTTCTGTCATCATTTTGTTTCTCATTACTGAGGTGCTGAAGAAGGAGACACGGGGATATTTCATTTTTTCCCTGATGGTCCCAGACAGTAACTTGCTTTCAGGCTCACATTTTTCTGGTTAGGCTCCCATCTAGAAACATTCCTCTTTACTCCACAAACTATGTCAGAGAGAGATAAAACCCCTCTCAAGGGAAGCCTTGGGTAGGAAGCCTCTTGAGAACTCCTAACACAGATCTTACCTAAGCAGCATATGAAGTATTTGCCCATAAGAGAGCTTTTGCATGTTGTTACCTCCTCTTTTCAGCAAAAATCAACAAGAAGAGGAACTTGATAGTTGGATCATTGCTCTTCCTATGTGAACTAAATGCTTGTGTGGAAGAGACAAAGAAGGATCTGTTCAATGTGTGAAGGGGAGTGGAATGTCTTCAGTAAAAATGCCAACAGTATATGAAATCCGATGTGCTTTCTGGTGTGTTTCAGAGGGGTTAAAGGAGGAAGGAGGTTCCCTGAAGTATTAAAGAGAGGAACCTTTAATTCTGAGGAATTTGGAGAGGACTGTGGATGCTGTGAGTGATTGACTGATGTCCTTTCCTGGAATAAGCTATCTATCAAATCTAGGCTGCTGGCTTGCTTCTAGAGGGATTTAAGGAAAGAGGTTTCTAGCACAGCAATTTGTCCAGTGATCCAACCATGTAAAATCTGAGTAACCAGATTTCAAAAGGGGCTTTTTTTATCCTCTTATTCTGAGAAATCAGGAGAAAATACAATTTTATTTCAGGTTAAAGGAGGATGACTGTATTAGAAGAGCCCTGAGAGTTTAGCCTGGGAAGCATTTCATGGGGTCTGAGGGATGGCAGTGGAGCCACCTGTGCTGATCAGAAGGCAGGCTGTCTGGTGGGAAGACCAGAGCAGAGCACACAATACCTTCTCCCTAGCTGATGTGGTGACTTGCTATCTGCCAGCTTAGCGAGCTGAAATGGCTCAGTGCAGGGTTGGAGGAAGCCCAGTGCTGGCACAGAGACAGTGCAGGGCCACAGTTTCTGATGGACAAAATTAAAATCTGGAATCTGACAGCAAGAGATTAGATGAGCCCAGGCTAACTTGGAAGTAGAGGTTTAATTTTCTCAATATTTTTTTAATGTTTTGACTGATTTCATGCCTTGTACCTCCCCCAAAGGTTTCTCTCCTTGCCCATGTGTCCTAGTGGTCCCACTGTCCTCTATGCAGCACCACATGGCTCTGGCTGTGCTGCATTATTGGTGCTTTCTGCTTCCTCAAAGTATGTATGCCCAGCAAAACTGGGCTGAAGCTGCAAGCTGTTTGGCTAAAGCTACTTCTGAAACTCTAAGACAAAGCACCCTTGATGCCGTGTTATTTCTAAGGAGACGTTTTTGGGCCTCAGAGGCTGGAGAGGTGGCACACACAGCAGAGAGAAGTGGTATGGGAATTAGAAATCTGTTGTTGGGTCTTCAGTCAGGTGCACAGCAGCTGCCTTGAAGAAGTAGTGGAGCACCGACAGAGATTTTCCTGCCTGTGGCTTTGGACACATAGTTGAAGTTCCCATCCTTGTGATTTCCTCATGTTCTCTGCCCAGTCTCAGTAATCCAAATCCCTGTTCAACTGGCGGCCTTGAGGGCTTATACTATCCTTACTAACATGAACAGGAATCACGTCTGTGGTGGTTTATATCTCCCTGCAATTCAGATAGCAGTCCAAGGTGGATGTGGAATAAATAAATCATAGGCTTGGGGAAAAAATAAGTGCATGGCTGCATTTCAGACGCTAGTTGTGCTGCCTTTGGAGAGCCACTTGTTCACTGCAAGCAGAATCATGGAATTGTGGAATCATAGAATCGTGGAATCATAGCATCATAGCAACATAGAATCATAGAGTTGTTTGGGTTGGAAGGGAACTTACAGATCTTCTAGTTTCCATCTCCTGCCAATGGACTGGGACACCTTCTGCAAGCCCAGACTGGCTGTTTGCCATGTGGGGACTGCAGGTCTTCGCTGAGACTTAGGTAATGACTGTCTGATCTGGGAGATGGTGAGCCCTTGAACCTCCCTTTGTCCAGAGGTTGGATTTGTAGTGGATGGTTATTCCCATCTCCCTGCTGTGGGTGTAGAAGTTACCCCAGGGTTGTAGGTAACATGGTTACCTGAGCAGGGTGCTCAACTCCCCTGACAGTGCAGAGAGAAATGTGTAAGTCGATGACTATCACCAAAATGATGCAGATTCTTTCAAGGTTTGGCAAGGTTTGGCTTAGTTTGTGGATTTGTCAGCAGCTTTGCCCAGGTCCCCACATGCAGCATGTGGTAACGCCTTGTGCCAATGAATGTGTCAGTCTGTGGTTTTGTTCTGCAAACTTTTCCAATGAACATTTGACTGTTGGCTTTCAATTTACATGTTTTAAATGTGATTTCTACACAAATGCTTTGCACTATGCTGTTTCCTAAAGCGTGATCAAGATGGGCTGTAAGAATTCTTGACTGTAGTACATATGCGAAATGTGCACATATGGGACAAAATTAAACAATAGACTCTCTCTTGGCAAAAAAAAAAAAAAGTACATTTACCTAACATGTACCTAGCATGTACCTAATTAAATGCTGAAAAATCTGTATTACTGTCATGCAAACTCCATAATAAAATTCTTGGTCTTCAGCTTCACTAGAGAAACATATACAGAAAATTAACTCTACCTTTTATTTTACAATAATATTTCTTTGTTAAATTCCATTGTTATAAGGCTTATTTTTCTACCAGTAAAGTAATAAAGGCATAAATGTTCTCATGAAACCACTGTCTCAGGTAAACATCATTTATTCCCTCAAAAGACATGCTGTGGTTTACTTTAATGGAGCAGCATCTGTTCATTCAGAATTGAGTGAGTTCCCTGAACAATAATTAATAAAGATATTGCCACTAAATACGCCTGGCATATTTTTTATAATAATAACATAAACCCATACAATTGGTGGAAACAAGAACACAATAGGTGCTCTTGTTTTCTTCCCCCCTCCCCCCACCCCGAGGGCCTCTTAACAAAGAGCTTCACTAGATAGTTGATTTGTTGGTCTGAATGCCTAAACACTGATAATTCATTTTCCTGGGAAGACTCGATGTGTTCTCAGTAGCAATAACTGTAGGAAGATATCTCATTCCTCTGGTTGTGTGATGATATGGAGTCAATAATCTGAAAGCATTGTGCTATGGTGCTGCAGAGACTGAGTATATAAAAGAAAGTCCTAATGCATGCTATTTTATGTTGTTCCTCACCAGCAAAATTCACTAGTCAAGAGAGCAGGTCACTGACCTTCCATCAACCAGCATGCAGCAGTTTCTCATTCTTTAGAGTGGATTTTGAGATTTGCAAATAAAAATGAAATCCCTCCAAGTATCACAGGAAGACAATGGTGAGTGTACTCACTTCATTTTTAATTTTTTTTTTAATATTATAAAAATAGGAAGTTGCATTGCACTCATCTTGGACATCAGATGGTAGGGTGTTTTCTTAGGTCTGGTAACCATTTCTCCTGTAACTTTGCTCCTGGTCATTCATTGCAAAGAGGTTTACTGTCTCACACAATAGCTAAACAGGACATGCTAACAAGCTGATGGTAGAATTTACAATGTTGTAGGAAAGATGTTTTTTGTGAACAATTGAATAGTATATCCATGTTATACAATGGTGCTGGAACATATTTTCCTCTGTTGATAATTAAGGAGAATTACAGATTGGACTTCTCTATTTTTTTATTATTTCTCTATGGGCTTATGCTGTTAAAGAGAAAGGGGAGACTGGGTTGCTGACTTAATGTCCCGCTATTTTTAATTTCTCTGGCTGTGATTACTACTTTCAGTGACACCTTTGCCCATTACATTTACATGTCACTCGATCTAGGACTGACGGCATCCCTATAAAGGTCAGTCTCTAAAAGAGCATGCTGGGATTTAGCTTTCCTAGAAGCATTCATCTTCCCTGAAAGGGAGAGAAGTGGTTAAATTTGGGGGAATGGAGGGTGGGAAGCTTTATTTATTCCATTGTGAAGGAAAAAGGCTTTCAAACAGTTCAAGCTGCACAACTGTTAACAATGCAGACTATTAAAGGGATAGCAATCAGCCTGCACACCAGACACACAGATTGAATTCTTTCTGCTTGTCATGTAACCAGAGATAAGAGTATTTTCCAGTGACTCTGATAAAATAAATGCTGTCATAATGATTCTGAGCGAGACTCATCCAGATGTTGCAGACTTCTTGCTGTGGTATTTATTCGTAAATCTTGTTAAAATATAATCAGAGAAAGCATGTCTCAATTAAAACCATCAAAACTCTGTGACAATGTTCATGCAAATGTAATAATAATCCTAATGTGTTGACACAAAATTTTTGCAGTAGGTTACTGGTATATTTGAAGCTACTGATTAGAGCTCACTAATTAGTACAAAACTAGCTTCTTACAGATAAAAGAGGATATGTAAGTTCTTCTGTACATGAAGGATTATGCCCTTTTTGCCTGTATGCATATGACTGCTGGGATTTCCACAATGCTTAAAATTCATAAAGATTTTCATATGTATTAACTTGTACATGTGCTCTTAACTTTCTTCCCCTACTCAGTCTGTACAGTTGTTACCTGGTCCTGGTGCATGATACCGTTTCATTCAAGAATCTGATTGTGTTACATAAGTGGAGAAGAATATAAAGATGAAATGGAGTTTTTATTAATATTTTAGAGAACAAAACAACTTGCATAAATTAGGGTATCACCACTCTTCTTTCAAACACTTGACTGTGCAGCCATAGCAGTCTGCTTTTCATTTCCCTCTGGTGAGCTGTACTTACAGAAGCAAAAAACACTTTAATTCTGTGTTTGCCTCTAAATTATCTGCTGCCCTGCTATAGGAATACTACTCAGTTACCACTGGGAGAGGATGGTTCTGAGCTGATGATTCTGTTAGGATGTGATCATGCCATGACAGATTTAACTGTGAAGATTTAAGATTACTTGTGAATGCTGAAAGGAAACAACTTAGCTTGAAAATTGTAACATCATGTGTCAAATATAATTTGGGAACAGAAAGAGCGCAGGGATAATTCTTGACGTTTAGGCTCAACATTAAAGCTGGATGAGCTTTTTGGGGACTGAAGTGCTGCAACAAAGTCTTGAGGATACTTACAAGTTAAGGCATGACTGGCCAAATGTATCTTGGCAAATTCAGGAGCATTCAAAGTAGCTGGATCGAAGAAAGCTAAGCATACTTGGTTATTTGACATGCAGTAGCTTGCTGCTCCCTAGTAACTTGTTTGTGACTGACACCGTGGTGAGACAAGTTAGGACTCCTGCTAAAAATTTGTGGCAAACCTGAGAGAAACAAATTCTCACACTGCAGGACAGAAACCACAATGCTGAGGCTTGTAAGCTGCAAATTGATTCTATAAGGCACAACTGTGCCAGCCCAATGGCTTTGTCTTTCGATAACATTGCACACTGTTGCAAATGGTTCCCTGGGATTCAGATATGCTCTGATTGCCTTACCCCATATCAGAGGGCTTTCCCATCAATCTCTGACCACTGGCGGGCAGTTCCTCCTCTGCTGTCACTACACAGCTAACAATTTCATACTTGGGAGAAATGTGCAGGAGGGTGTGCAGCTGTTGCACTAATACCTGCGTTTAAGTATTTTTACATCCTGTCTTGATATTAGCCAGGCATCAGAAAATTCTCTTCAACCCAGACTGGGGAAAATGAAACTGGAAATAAAAGAAGATAAAACATGCCAAAAAACCCCAAATTAAAAACTAGATCCAAGTTGCAAATTATAGGAGAAGGAATGAAAGAAAACTGCACTCGATATAAATTCACTGATCTACAAAGTCTCTCTCCGTGTACTCAGGGGAGTTCCTTTAGAGTTTCATCATGAGAGATTGTGTCCTCCCACATGCCCTACATCTCAGACTCTCTTTATGCAGAGAGGTCCTAGAAGAGAATCCCAGCTATTACACCTGATGACTTGCAGCCCTCCAGGGGCTCCCTTCAGTCACCCCATTTTCCCCTCCAAAATGCATTTACCTTTGAGTTATTCAGGGAACACACTTTTAGCTTCTGCTGGTAAAAGGACTCTTTCACTTTTTGAAGATGCAGGTGCTGCTTTTGCAGACTGGATGATGTTTCCTGTGCTGGACTGGCCTGGGGTCATTCTTTAGCTCTGAGAGTTATTTTCATCTCCCTCACTCCCACCGTGAGCCAATTTGTATGCTTCAGTGTGAAGTGTCTCCATCCACTAACCCTGTCTTTCTTCATGCACAAGCTGATGTAAAATGTATGTAGCTCATTTTTTTCTTTTGAGAGCGGATGCTTTGGGTGAAAAATAGGTTTGGAGTGATTGACTCTTCAAATCAATCTTTGGTAGTGTAACACACAGAACTGAGCTGCGCAGGTTTCTTTGTCCTTGCAAACCACACTGCGAGGCAGGAAAGTGCTGTTCTCTGTATTATACCTTGCAAATATGAGCACAAAGAGGCTGAGAGGAGATTCCCCCAAGTATTTCAACAATCAGTATTTTTTAAGTGCTCCTCTATGGCTGAATCAGTGTGTAGGCCACAAGTCTCCTACTGAATACCCCAAGTGCCCAAAGAGTGTTTGCGTCTTAAGTCCTGTGTGTTCCCAGAACAGTCCTCGTCCCACATGGGCACAGACAATGAGCATGAGTCTGTGTCTTCTAGACATTTTTCTGCCTGTGTTTTAAAAGTCCAAGAAGAGATTGAAGGGGTTGGAGAAGCTTATGTTCAAAAGTTATTGATTAACACACAGGGGCCCAATACCTAGGCAGTGTGTCTGGGATGTGGGAAGAGGAAGGTTTGATGCCCAGCTGTGCTTAAAACATTCAAAACCTTCCAGCATTTCAAGCAGAAAAAGAAAGAGCCTGGCAACTCAGGTATTTTATGGTGGGAATAACTCTCTCACAACTTTAATCTCTCTCAAAACATTTGAGCTTATGCTGGAGCATGGATGGGTACTTTAGGAGGAGGTGGGAGATGCCCCATATGAACTGCTCTGTCTGCCATCTTATGCTCCCAAGACTTTGATGTCTGGATAATGGTAGTGTGGCTATTTGCTAATGCTGAAGAGTCACCATTTGGTTGGATTATACATCTCCCTCGCTCTTAAAATCTTGGGGTGTGGTACTGTTTCCCGTTTTCGTGCTGAAAAGAAGAGTTTCCAAGCCTATCAAGAATATGCTGGTTAAAAGCTATAAACTGTAATTTCATAACCCTGTATTGTCTCAAAGTGTGTATCTAAGGAAGCATTTCAGTAGGCTGAAGTAGTATTGACTCATTGTCTAATGGATCTACAGCAAACACTACTCCTCTGTGGAGGGCAATCTAAGGACTGTGGCCCAAAAAACAAGTAATAGCTGAAATGTAATCATCACCAGCAAGAGAATGAGTTTATGACAGGAATTACTACAGGGGAAAAAAAGTGTTTTGGACAGAACTAATACTTCCTGAAGGATGGGTGCACAGCTTTGTGCTTATGATTGAGAAAGTTCAGGTTAAGTTTGCTGAGGGGGATATTTCTGCGAAATCTCTCTTGATGAAAGTCAGGTCCCTAATTTTAAAAGGCTGTCATACTGTCTGCAATCTATTTATCAAAGTAGGATGGAAGACAGTTCTCTTCAAATTTATAGCCTCGTCAGCTTGTAAATGTAGAAGTAAACTGAAGTAGAAAGTGTTGTGTTGTTTTAAAAACTGATTACTTTCTGGAAAAGACCTCTGTCTCTGTTTGCTTGTCTCATTATTGTGACAGCATTTCTGTGATAGCTTGCTGCTGCCAGTCCTTGTTAGACAGACAAACACATAGGTGCTTTGTGGGAGCTGCTGTGTTGTCCTCTGGATGGACTTTGTCCTCTGTCTTCCCAATTTCCCTATGGTGGGCTGCTGCAAACTTAGCACTGGGAAACTCTTGATTTCAAAGGTGAGAGTCTTGTAATTATGGCTTCAATTTTCATCTGCCAGAAAAGCCCCATAGTGTTCATCTACCCCAAAGGTGTGAGATGGGGTCCATGTGCGCTAACATTTTGATGCTTAAATAATCCAAACTACTGCTGACTGAAATCCTCTCTATAATCACTGAACTGCCTTTGGAGACTGATCTGTCTGGTTCTATCACAGTGGTTGTAAAGTGACAGGTTCAGGTGTTTAAACTTAAGTGAAAGCAGTGTCACCTATTTTACTCAGATCTTACTGGAAAGGGTTCTGGCCAGGCATAGAGGACCAGACGTTCAGAGGAGCTCAGCTCTCAGGCACTTAAATGAGGTCAGTTTTTCACTTTTTTTTCTCTCAATGTAAACTAGAGGGAGCTCAACAGAGCTGCAAAGTGCAGTTTAGTAATTTCAGCTCAATGTCAAAAATAAAGCAATGTCAAAAATACAGCAATGACAAAAGGATCTGCATGTCTCAGGAAATTGCAGCATTTTACCACCACTGATGTCAAGTCAGGGAAAGAGTTGAAATGCATCAACAGAAAGTTCACAGAGCACAGAGGTCTTTTACTTCACTGTTTTGCAATGATAACAGAGTATTTCAACATTTAAAAATTGTACTCTTGATTTTGTTAATCTCTAGGGACTGCAAGGCTCATA
Organism: Lycocorax pyrrhopterus obiensis; assembly: GCA_014706295.1. Lineage (NCBI taxonomy): Eukaryota > Metazoa > Chordata > Aves > Passeriformes > Paradisaeidae > Lycocorax > Lycocorax pyrrhopterus. The sequence continues at coordinate 66,039,097 of JACSVZ010000006.1, read as the reverse complement.
TGGGGAGACAGTTCCGGAATATTTTGTGCCTCTTTATCCTCCTTTTCTCACAGCCAAGATTAGCAGATGGTGCTCACTCTTTGTCTGTGGTCCTTCTCTCTGTCCTGTTCAAAGAACAAATGCAGAACTGGACCTTCAGAGCATGAGAACAGCCACTGTGACAAAGATGATAAGGGAAAGTGCTCGATTTAGTGTCTATGCTAGACTAGCAGATGAACTACTTGCTGGAAAACAAGCTAAGTGGGATGAACTGTAGTTACAAATAAATTACTGCTGGTGCTTGTGTGACAAGTTTGGAAGCTTCTCATAGCACCTGCTTTTTATTATGCTGCTCTTTGAGTGTTTGACACATGCCCTGATTTACACAAGCACATTTTGTGTTCCTTTTCCTTAAGCAAACAAGCAAGGAAGCCTGTTTTGTTCTATACAGGAAACAAAATCTCCATCGATACTGTAAAAAAGCAAGGAATGCAAAGTGCATCCAGCCTTTACCCCGTGGCAGCCACCTTTCAAAAGGGATTGGATTCTTACACACACAGGGCTTTGGAGGATGTCTTCGAATCTAAGTTGTTTTGTCAGGCCTGTGAATCCCACCAAACCTCACTAGAGATGGACCATGTTTACAGCAGCCCCTTCCTTCACACATGCAGATGTCCTCAGCAAAGAGCTGCTGCAGGGAAAAACAGGGTACAGGATTTGTGGCACCTAGGGAACGAGTGTCCACTTGTCCTGCTGCTGGGGGGAAGCAGCCACTGAGGAGGGAGTGGACGTGGAATTTGGAGTGAATATCTTCTCTAGTCAGCATGGGAAGGGCTGGCAAAACCTGTCACTTGGAACCAGTTGTTCCCCAAGCTCTGTGGCTCCTTGAAAATATTGCATTTCGGAGAAGCTGAATCAAAAAAGAGGTTTTGCCAGAAGACTGCGATGCTATTGCTTTTCCCCCCACACACCGTCAGCAGCTAGATATGCTGAATTTGCTGTGTGCAAGGCCGCAGTGCAACAATAATTGTTTTCCTACTTGCATAACAAGTTGGAACCTTTAAAAAGGGGAAGATGGATGCTTGGATGCTGGGTATAGCACAAGGTCTTGGTTCTAGCTTTTTCAAGTAGAAGAAAGCAAGCATTTTCTCCTATAAAAAGCAAGGGTTTAAATTCCTGTACACTACATATAACTTCTTTGCATCAGTGGATAGATAACTTGTGTCAACCTGTGAATACCCAGTTGGAGGGGCTGTCTATTAAGGTGATTAAGCTAATAATTTTCAATTATTTTTTATGTTAATGGTTTGGGGTTTTCCACAAGATATTTCTATTTGATTTTGTGTTGTTTCCTTGAGCATTAATAAAAATTGATTCAGGCAATAAACTTTGCGGTGGCAACCCAATAAATAAGAGAGACCTTGTGAAGAGGTAGTGAAAGAGGAGACTTATTATGAATTGCTTGAGCAACAACTTTCCTCTTCAGGTGCCAAACCATCAACAAGTAGCCCTAACTTATGTGCAGTAGCCATACTGCTGTAAGGTAAGGACGGGCTGGTTTTTCCTTCCAACAAATCCAATAAGATCTTGTTCCTTCTAAGAAACTGCTTTGGCACAAGTCTGTCATTCAACTGCTTGTCAGCTGTCTCTGAATTCATGTTAGAGAAGCGGGTTCTGGGAAACTGAGGTACTGGACTTTTCCTCCCCTTTTCTGTTTCAGAGAAAGGGATGATGCAAGGGGGAGAGTGCACTGTGACAGGGTAGGGACAAAAGAGCTGCAGTACGAAAAAAATGTGTTGAAATGATAAGGTGCTGCACACTTGCCTTGATCTAGAGCTCCTGAATTCCTCAAAATCACGCCTAAGAGAAGTTGAAATGCATGTAAACGATTAGGCAGTGCCATTTTCACCTGAAATGCTGACTCTTACCAGGAAGTCTGTTTCATTAAATGCTGCACTAAAGTGCTGGCTTAGTCCAAATGAGAGGTCTTTGCTGTGAAGGTCAAAGCAAAAGGATTGTCCATGTTGCAGAGAGTCTGGACTGAGTACAAGACTGGATTAAAAAAGGGTGGATAGGTCCAAGCAAGAGATAAATTTGGATGGTATGATATCTAGTGGCCCATCCTGCCTTCTCATTCTCAGATGGTGTGTTATTGTCTAGTCAAGGAGAATTCTGGGAAGGATTTCTAGTGAGATTATCAGTGACATTTAGCAAATATTTACAGCTGCTTTCAAAGACAAGAAAGGACAAAGAGGAAATTTTTTTATAAAGTGAGGGATTGAAGCCCCTGTTTTTATTCCAAATGGCAAATCTTGGGAAATTGTTCCTGCCAGATGTGTGGCATTTCCCTTTCTCCAGCATTTTTCTGCTTTATAATTATTTTCTCCCGTGGAAAATGATTGATTATTTATAAGAGTAAGTCAAAAGTGTGCTTTTCCTGTTTGTCCTGGATTCTGCTGGGATAGAGTGGGGGAAGACGAGCTAGTGGATGTGGGGTATTTAATTGTTGGCTGTGATCAAACCATGACACTGCTGAAACTCTGAGAGTAGGAGTAATGCCTGGTTTTCTACTGATCCTAGATGTGACGAAGTTGAAAGTTAGTGCTGCTCTTTGAGGGAGCTGGTCTATTGCATCAAAAGTCCTGCAGGATTCTTTGAAAATCCCTGCCAAAATTCCTTCAAAAAGTATTTACATAGTGTGTGCATCAGTGATTTGCACCCATGAATGAGATCACTGGTTCTGACACTAGTTGAAACATTATAAATAACTGTTATCAGGAGAGATGTGTTTTAATATTTAAGAACAGTTTAAACTTTCTAACATTTGCTTTAAAATTCTTGAGACCACTCTCTTAATGCTCTGTGACACATCCATGAAGTGCTGCGCACCCATTTGTGGGGCTAGTCCTGTTCCGGATGACTTACCAGGTTTCAGGTTTCTATGATGCATAATAGAAAATATTAATTTTGGGGTAGAGTTATAGGTCTGGCTGAAGGTTTGCAGGCAAATGCTGTTTGCATTATGACTGTGTAAAAACGTGCTGGCCAATGGCTCCGAGGAGGAAGCTATCCCTTTGGATGAGGGAGTGCGGAGCAGAACCTGTGCCTAGCTCCGGACATCAGCTGGACGTCTTAGAGCAGACTCAGTGCTGGAAAGAGTAAGAGAGGAGAAGCTGCTCTGGAGGGAGTGGGAGGTTGGGAGCTGTTTGCAGCCCTACGCTATCTGAACAGAGGAGGAAGAGCTTAGCCCAGTGGTAGACATAATTTCCAGTCATCTCAACCAAGCTCTGACTACAAAGAGACTGGGAATCTGTGATCTGAGGCTTACGCTGCCTTAATGTAACAAGCCTAGTGGAAAGTCTACAGCCACGGATATGGCCTGTGGTGCTGGATGTTAGAGAATATTTAAGGCCATAAATATTTCACTTGAGTCAGAATCCACAACGGAGTAACCTGGACAAGGGAGCATTTCTAAAATGAAAAGAGATGAGATAAGGTAAAGATGAAAAGAAAAAAAAATTGTATTTTTAAAAATGAGGTAAAGGGAATGAGTTGATCTGTATAACGATGAAAGCACAAAGGACTTCAGAGCTCTGTGGGCTTGGCTTGAGAGGCAGAGGAACAGCAGGGTTTAAGGATGTCGTAGCCTAGCAAAGGCTTTGCATCCGTTTTTACTTGGGAGAGACTTTTCTGTTTTCTGGCATGGAAAAGAGGTGACGGTGAGTTTTTACACAAGTTTAGCAACACTCACTTGGTGGGACTTGTAATGGCTTGTGGGGACGGGCAGCAGGGAAAGAGTTGGAAAGCTCTGCAGTTAGGAGCATCCTGTGTGTGAAGCCTCTTGTCTAGTGGTGACCCTGCCCCATTTTCAGCTGCACCTCTTATATCAAACAAAACAGAGTTAAAACATGAAGCATCCAGTAATAAAGACCTTTTAGTCCTCCTTATCTTGGTCCTGGAAGTGGCAGTCAGCTTTTGGGGAACTGGTAAGGAAGAACCACTCTGGTTTTGGGTTGTTTCTCAATGCGTTGCCGAGTGTCTAGGGAGTCGAATGTAGCTTGGAGTAAAATAATTGTTTTGAAAAAAATTAGACCTGGTGTATTTTTACTTCTCTTTGAGGCTCTTTTACGGTGGTGGCTGGTCACAAATCAGATTCTTATCATCTGAGAAGGATATCTTCCCCACATGGTTTTTAACTACAGAAGATATTGATTTCAGATAGTGAGGGGAGCACAGGTGCATGTGCTTAGGTTATGCAGCAGCCAGCTGTGGTGGTCTGAACGTGGCAGTGTGAGGTGTGAGAAGTGTTGGTGGGAGACAGCCTGTGCTCTTGGTGCTGGATTTCCGGGGTTTTTGCCTTTAGTTAGGAGAGAATGAATTGGGATGCTGAATTTCACATCTTTTATCTGAGTGGAGAACATGTAATTAATCTTTGCATGGCAACCTGTCCGATCCATCTACAGTCTTGTATGTGCAGAGCAACATCTTCCTTTGTAGTAAGAAAATGTTACCCATTTGTACTTATGGAAAAAGAGTAAGAAACATGCCAACCCTTTGAAGAAATATAGTTAATGCCTTGCCATTTGGTAAATTGGGGAGACAAAGTTCTGCCTGTCTCCTTCTGGACAGTCCCAGGCATTGGCCACCCTTTCCCCCTCCTGTCCCCTCTTCTCCCCCCAGTACAGTGCTGACAGGGGGGCAGATTTCAGCTTGGACAGTCTCTTAAACTGGTCACACCTTTTGCACTTCTTTATAGTAATTTTATCAGTGACCATCCTACCAGGCCTAGTGTTTCAGTTCAGGGTGGGAGGGAAAGTGTCTTCCTAGTCAGCAATATCGCTAGGTGAAAGAGATTTTGAAGATGTCAGTTCACCCAAAATACTTTCTAGGAGAAAATCAGGAAAGGTTCTGTTTTGTGAAGTTCACCAAGCTCCTCCTGGCCATTTCAAAAGGAACCCTTTGAGTCCCCCCCAAGCCTTTTTATAACTGGTCTTTTTTCACTCCTTAAGGAGTATTTCTAAACTTTTTTTTTGACTCTTAAACAGAAGCCAGAATTATTGGTTTTTTAAAACAGAATGGTTTTGTCACTGTGTTATTCCCCGGAATTCCATTTGAAAGAAGCTTTGATGGGATTTTTCTATTTGTTGGGAGAGTAAGATGTCAGCATTCCATGCTGAACTCGTGCTGCTCCCTAACAAGTGTCTGCAAGAGGGTTGTGTCTCACTGTGGTTATACTTCCTTGCCAAGAGCAGATGCTTCTACAGGGAGAAAAAAAAAGACAATAATGTTCCCAAATAGTCTCTGCTTTCTTGAAAACAAGTGCAACTTGCTAAGTGGCCTTTGGGGTAAATGTTGACACAGTTAAGCTCTCTGCAGTTTTCATTCTACACTGTACATGTCTAAAACAATATTGCAATTTAATGACTAATTTTCTATGGTATAATGTAGACTTTGGGGCAGTTCTTAGTTTTTATTTGTTTACCTGTGACAATCCAGCCACAGACTTATATTTGCAAGGTACTGAATGACCTCGGGGTACTTTTTATAGGGGTTGTTATACTAATATAACTTTCATATAAGAATACCTCTCTCTTCTCTGGCAAACTCCTGAATAGATTTCAGAGCATCCTGTTGCATTGTTTTTAAAAAACTCCAAAAACCCATTAAATTGCCCTCATCCTTTCTGAGCCCTGTCTCTTTAGGGCTACACGCACTGATTGCATTGGGCAAAGTAAATGCTTGCCGTTAAATAATTAAAGGCCTTTTTTTTTTTCTTAAACCAGTAGAGAATACTAAAATTTAGGCTCCTTTCTGGCAAGTTTTCCTCCTCTGTATCCTGGCTTTCCCACAGGCACTTTAACAGTTCTGCATATTTTCAGTCTTTGGGAGTTTATTGCTTTTATATTAATACATCTCTTTGCCAATTCTCTAATTGCAAATATTCTCAGCACCGAGGAATGCTGCAAATAGCACACCCTGAGCCGTGCAGTCACCTCTTTTCTGACTCCAGGGGCTGGGCCCGTATGAGTACAGATGCATCCTTTTCATCACTGTCAGGTCTCATAGTAAGCACCTCGATTTTCCATGTTTAGGAGAGGATGGGCAAATATTTGGGCTGCTTAGCAGCACGAATCTTATCCTGCCTGTGAAGCTGAGTGATTTAGGAGATCTGAGTGCTATGTTTAGGTAGATAAATGGAAGCTTAGCAGTTTCTCTCTGCTCCCTCCCCATCAATATTTGTCTCCACTTAAAGGTGCGAGCCAAACTGAACATGTGAGAGTGCGCAGAAATATTTCATTGGCTGTGTTTGGATCAAAACTACGTGGGAGAGTTTGGCAGACTAGTAGATGTATGAAGTTATTCCTCTGCTATAGTGTTTTCTTGATTAGGATTTCTGTCATATTACAAGAGCAAAAACCAAAAAAGAAAAAGGCATACACTTTAAAAATGCCAGAAACTTTAAAAAACACCCAAATGTGTTTTTAAAGGCATGCAATTAAAAGGCATGAATTGCCTCTCCTGAAGTGGAAAATCTGTGTTAAACTTGGTTGAAGTTTGACAGTCTTCAAGCAAGCGAGATACACATTAAAAATTAAAATATTTTCTGTCATTCCACTCCCAGGTTATGATGCACTGCTTAATCATGAATGACATGCAGTTTCACTGGGGATGGTCTTTTTCTTTATTTGCGTTCCTTAATCTCAGAATAGATGCTTAAATGAGAAGTTCACACTAGAAAAACTTCTGCTGTTTAGCAGCAAAGGCCGACAATATCCTGTTTCAAGTAGTCATAGTTCCTGGAGACCGATTTCAGTTTCACTCTTGAGCATTTGGGATGCTGAATGATGGGGCTTCAGGTCACTTCTGCAATCACCTAAGTTCTTGTTGGTTAGATTGTAAAAGCAGTCTGAAAGTTTTTGTAGTTGACATTACTTAAATCTTAGGCTGGGAATTAGGAGTTTGGAGCTTTGCTCCTAACTTTGCCACTAATTGGCTTTTACAGCCAGGCATTACCTACCCCTTTTTGGTCTCGTTTCATTTTCCAGGCTTTAGCTAATGGCACTACAGGGACTTCTGAGTTCCCTGTACTTACACAGAGTGCTTGGTGCTCAGTACAGCATGGTCCATTTTCAGCAGCTCCTCTAGATTGTACAGTAATATAATGGTCCTGATGAAAGCATTGGGGTGGAATAGTAACATTGTTGGCTTGTGGAGCTTGTGGACATGCTTCCTTTTTGCAAGACAACTCCTCCAATTTGCAGTGTTTCATGCTTTCTTTCAGTCACTTCTGTCGATGCAATTTTAGAAGAGGTTACATGACGAGCAGTCATGTTCCTCTGAGCATGTGTGGGTAGTGAAGACATGCTGCTGTAAGATAATACTTATTTTTGAGATAGTAATATTGGAGTTCATCAACAAGGCTATTCTAGCTTTGGAATAAGTTGGTGTACACATTCTGACTTCTGGGTGAAAAGTTCCTTTGTCAAAGGCACATTTTGGGATTGCCAGTTGCAGAAAGTAAAGAAGCAAAACTGAGAAGTATACATTGCAATTATTCTTTATTAAATATTTCATTTTTAATACTGAAACACCTCATGTTTTGCTTGCATTTAACACTAAAAAATTATTTTAAAATGACATGTAACAACGACCATAGGTTAATCTCATTTCTTTTCAATTGCCTATAAAAACAAAATGTGACTGATGGTTTACTTGAAGTATGTATGGGGTGTGTTCAGGGTTATTTAGTTGTGTTTTCCAGGAAAATCAAAATCAATTGTTTGGTCATCTTTTGTTATGTGTTTTTTCTTATCTGGTTAGTCAGATGACCTTGCTGTCTGAGTTTAAAAGACTACCACTGAAAATAGAACAAAAAAGGAAGGAAGGAATAGAAGATAAGGAAGAAAGTGATGTTTGCTGCTAGTTGCATTTCGCACACGTGTATATAAGGGGCCTTTTAGCATAGTTATCGAATGATGAAGATCTTCAGGGAGTTTTTCCCCTGTATCTTAAGACTTATGTCTGGAAAGCATGCTGACTGTGCTTGTGCTGAGCAGCCATGTTGTGACATGTATTTAAAACACAAAGCATACAAAACTTTGATCTTAATGCATTGTTATTTCTATAAGAAAGTTACCATGTTCATCTACCACTGCAAACCAGACTGTTGTCCAAAGACTGGGGAGCAGGAGGGAAGGAGAGGAGATGTTGAAGGGGGAAGTCAAATCAATACCATAAATGAGAAACGTGGGCAGTGCAAAGAGAACCTGTAACAGAGTTGACATTGAGTAAACATTGAAAAAATATTTCCCCTACATTAAAATAATTTAAAAGATTCAGAATTGTTTGGTGAAGCATTCAGTAAGAATCCAGTAAGAATTCATGAAAATGCGTGGATGTATTAATTGTTTTGCTATGAAATCTTGGAAAACTGAAGATATCGCATAAGTGTCTGAAAAAGATGCTTATATACTCATCTAAAATGTTTGGATAGCTTCTGCCTTTAAAATACAAAGTAGGTAAGAGACAGCCCTCCTTGGTCTCACAGGCGTAATGAAGCAAGGCTTTTGGCTGTTCTACCTTGTAAAGCAGAGCTCTTCCCCATTTGCAAGTGTGTAAATATCCCTTATGTTGTAGCTGACTGATGCTTTCCTTCCCTTCATGTTTCAGTAATGCATGTCATGGGTATCTAGTTCTGCCTTTGGGAAGCTTCTTAATAATTTCTTTGCTCTGAAACAGAGTCCACACTTTAGTTCCCTTGCTTCCATCCCAGCCTGACTCCCATGGCATGCCCTTGCCTCTATTTTTCCATCACACTGGGCCAGGTTATGCTGCCCAGACTTGACACTATTTTATCGAACACACTGTCCTGCTGACTTGAAAAGATTTGATTTGTCATGGTGGCCCTTGGGCTTTGAAGAACAATATTGTATTTCTTTTCCATACCTACCTTGCTTCTTTTTAAAAACGAGGAAAAGAAAACTGATCTAGTAGCACTGCAGGTTCTCTGCATATCTGGGGAGTAAAACAGGGGCACCACTTCCTCTGGAGCTTTTATTTTTTCTCAAAGTTTTCTGTCTTCACTGTTTTCCCAGTAGCCTGCTCTGTTTTGCTCAATAGGTCTTTAGTGTTCAGCTTCCCTCTCTCATGAGTTTTATGCATGTTATTTAAGGACTGACTTCCAAGTCCCAGAACTTCGTAACAGCTTTATAGTCAGTAATACAAATTATGTTCTTTAAAACAAATTATTGATGGCAACCAGAAAGAGAAGTTTCATTTTGTGGCTGTTTTCAGGTAATTCCTCAATAATTTCTTTTTTTCTGAGATTGACTTAGCAACTTTTGAACTGGCAGAACGTGGTGATGTTTTTAAAAATACATAAAGCACTTAGGGAAGGTAGAAATGTGAGGCAGCCCATACCAGGTTAAGAGGTGCAGAGACTGACTGCAGTGCAGAATATAAATGAAAAGAGAAGCTGGATTGAAGGGAAACTTGGGGTGGGGATACACACAACTCTAAAGCCAGAAACTTAGTGCTTTATTTCTTTTTCTTCACTGTGTTATAAATGCTTCAGGAGGAGGAAATGGCTGGAAAGATTCCCGCCCCCATAAGCAGCAATGCTGTAGACCCAGAGGGGTCCTCAGGGTGTCTGTTCTCTGCTTTTCTACATGCACAGAGCATTTTACAGATCCTGTTTCAGCAGCACTCCTGTGAGGCAGCTGATGCTGGTTTGCCTTAGGTGAAGTGGGAGTCTGTATCTAGCCCGATAATGCATGTGGTGTAGATGGAATTGGACTTGCTTATGCTTCTCAAGAGTAACAACCTACTCCCATTTCCCCACCAAATGACTCTTGGTCTGTGGTCTCCAGGCCCAGAATTAGAAAGGTGTGATCTCTGGCATGCGTGGAGCTCTGGTGCAGGGTGGACAATTATTCTGTTGTGTATCCATACACGGAATGTCTGCCAAGTTCTCTGCAGTCATTGGCTTTCTGACTGAGCTAGCCACATTTCAGATGCCAGTGCTTCCTCCAGACAGAGCAAGTAGGAAGTGAAGTTATGTTTCTTGGTCAGTATAAGAGCTCAAGGACCTGGTTTCAGTCTCTTTTATAGAAAGCAGCTGAATTGCTCACAGCAGCCATCCTAGACGACAGAGGAGGCAAAATTGGGAGAAAGATGGAAGAAGGCTTCAAGTAAGAAGCAAAAACTTGATGGTACATGCTAGATACATGTCTTCTCCTCCCTCTCTTATCCTCAATGACATAAGGAGCTGCTTAGAGCTAAAAAGAACCGTAATCCCTAATTCACTTTACAAATCTGGCCCTTCGGTGTTCATAAATAACAGCCAAGCAAAGCTTTATAAGGAATGTTTTCAACCACTTTTTAATGAAATCTGAGGCTATAAATGTGCAACCCATAGCAAAATTTTATGCCAGCTGTCACTGCTATAGACAACTCAGCAGGTAGAAATGTAGCTCAGCGGTTCCATCCTTGATCCTCTCTCTAGATGGAAGAATTTTGCTCGTTTATAAATGGGTGGACAAACTCCAAATTCCCTCAGGAAGAATGAAATTTAATAGTAGGAGAGCTTTCTTGCTCACAGCCTAAGGTACCTCAGACAGAGGCTTTTCCTTTATGCTTGGGCTATGTACAACTAAACTCCTCCAGGCTGTCTGCAAGTCCTTTCTTTTTTCCCATGCACTAATAATGTCCAGCAAAGCCTTTCATCCCTCTTTCTGAAATTTCTCACTTAATTCACTTGTGCCTTTGCTGTCCTTCCTCTTGGCTGTCCCAAAGCTGAACTGTGCTTGCTACCCTTGCCAGCTGGAGTGGGGCTTGCTGGAAGCTGAACAGTATTTATATGATTTCTACTTAACTGTGTAGTTTTTAGATATGCTCAACTGAATTAGAAGCCAGTCATATTAAAAAATAAAAGTCATTTATGAAACTGGGAATTAGAGCCTTTTAAAATGTTAAACCAAATCCCTGTTCAGGAAGGGATGGAGTAAATACAACTTCACAACCAAATCCCAAAGGTCAAATTTTTTCCACCATTTTTTTAAGGCTTTTCTCCTGCTTCCTTGCAAGAGAGATGATATTTCTTTTCCACAAGAGAGAGTGTTTGTCTGTGGCAGCATTCAAGGATTTTAATGATCTTAACATTAGACAACATGATATATGATGGGACCTGTTATTTCTCTTGGGTTGTCTTACAGAATTTTTGCTTCATTCTTCACTCATTTAATCTCCTGTTCATTTTGGCTGAGAATATCCCATGTAGCTGTGTTTAACTCAGTACTTGTGTCTGCTCTAGAAAGCACAGGAAAATGCCAGAATTTACTTCATGAACTTGAGCTACCCTTGCTAGGGGAAGTTTTGATGTCTCCTTTTGGTCCCTGAAACACATGAAACTTTTGGATGCTTGTTGTTGATCGCTCCAGAGATGTCAGTGCAGTGTTTCAAGGGGGACAGAATGGAGTGTCATCTGAAGGATGATGTCTCCCTCTGAGAAGTTTTGAGATGGTGCAGCATTGTGTGGTGCCACAGAAAAGTTGTATCTGGATGGCGGAGGAATTTGTTTCCAAGTTATCCACAGGTGAATTGACTGAATTTTGCAGTACTTTGTTTTTCTCAAAGACTCCCGAAACTGGAATTTTATGTGAGACTGGCAGCTTTTATTTGAAAATATCCCATGACATGTTTTTAACTGTTGCCCTCTTCCTACCTACTGATGGAAGAAACATGGGAAGGGTGAAGCATGAAAAAGAACATGGAGGCAACTAAAACAAGCAAGCATCCCATTACTTTTTTATAGTTAAAATCCTTACTTTTTAAGCCTGCTGTGTGTATTCTTGGAACCAGGCCCAAGGTCTGCGAGCTGGGTGTTGGCAGCACTGCAGCTGACATCCTGCTCTGAGCATCATCCTGCATTCTCTCTGTGTTAATCTGACACACAAATGTTTAAAGCCAAAGGGACCATTATCACCACCTGCAGACAGCAAATGAAAGAACTTCACTCAGTAGTTCCTGCACTTATTATTAACCGGGCAATGGAAGGGCTGTTAAGATAGAGGTGAAATACAGACCATGACTGTTTGGGATTGGAGTAGGAAAAGAGAGCCAATCCTTTGGATAGACACTGGACTGTCGCCTGTATATATTCCTGTAAGCCAAATGTATGCATTGGAATGTGTTTCGACTGGAAAGTGTTTTTCCTAGAGCTGTAAAATGACATATAAAATAGGATTGTATTGCATAAATGGAAACATTAGGAGGCTTAGAAAGCTGTTTGGCAAGCAGATATGTGGAGTTCTATTTTATAGATCTTGCCAATGTTATTAGGAAGCTGACATCTAATAAAACTTAATTCCGTAATATTAAAATACTCACTTTTTTGCCATAGAAAAAGCATCACTTTGTGAGAGAAAAGGGTGGAGGGGAATGTTCCTGGTCACTAGGCAACGTATTGCCACATTTCTACATTAGTGCAAATGAGACATTTACCAGGTGAACATGGATGAAATATTGTGATTACAGGAGGAATTTTCAGCTCGAAGAAATTATCATATGCAGATAAGATACAAAAAGAATGGCAATGAGAGCATTATTCATGTGATGGGGAAGGAAAGCTGTGACACGTAAAACTCTAAAAGGCTGCAAAGCTCTCTTAAGGGTTATAGTCAGGCAGCCACTCCTGCCTGTATTGCAGAGAGCATCATCATTTCTGGTCTTGTGGGGGGCAGGCTACATAGCAAAAGCTGGCCTCACAAGGCCTGAAGATCTTGCTGGTGAAAAATATAGAGAACTGACTTGCTTTGGCAAGTCCCTAGAGCAGGTTTGAAATCAAAGCAAATTGAGCTGAAGGGTAACAAGCACTGTGAGGGGGTTGACCCAGCATTTCACAGAATCACAGCAGGGGTAAGGCTGGAAGGGACTCCACCTCTCTGGGCAACCTGATCCAGTGCACAGTTACCTGCACAGTAAAGAAAGAAGTTCTTCCTCGTGTTCAGGGGGAACTTCCTGTGCGTCAGTTTCTGCTCATTGCCTCTTGTCCTGTTGCTTGCCACCACTGAACAGAGCCTGGAAACATCCTCTTGACACCTCCTTTCAGGTACTCATAGACATTGATGAGGTCCTCTCTCACTCATCTCGTTAAGACTGAACAGCTCTCTAAGCATGTCCATAAGGACAGATGCTCTTGTCCCTTAATTGTCTTTGTCACTCTCAACTGGACTCACTCCAGGAGCTCCCTGTCTCTCTTGTCCTGAGGAGCCCAGCACTGGACACAGCACTCCAGGTGAGACCTCACCAAGGCTGAGTAGAGGCGCAGGATCACCTCCCTCGACCTGATGGCAATGCTCTTCATAATGCACCCCAGGATACCAATGGCCTTCTTGGCCACCGGGGCACTGCTGGCTCATGGATGGCTTGTTGTCCACCAGGAGATTCTTCCAAGATCTCTGAAAAGGCTAACATTAGCTCTCCTGAAAGTGGATTCCTGGTTGTAATCTTACTTGCTGCCCTGCTTCCTTCTGACCTGGCACTGAACTCCACAATCCCATGATCACTGCAGCCAAGGCTGCCCCCAACCTTCACATCTCCAACAAGGCCTTCCCTGTCTGTTAGTATGAGGTCAAGCAGCACCTTGTTATTTCCTAGCAAAATTTTTATTTTAAAGCCACTACTATGAACTGCTTGAATAGAAATATTTTTGTATTCATTTTCTCTTAGAAGCACTGTTTTAATTTAACCAATTTGCCCATCCTTAAAGGCTGAGCGCAAACTGCTTTGTAGGTTGAAAGGTCTAAATCTCTGAGGCTGATTTAAAAAAACATCTTCTACAATGTGTGGTTTCTCAAGAATAAGCAGCTCTCCAGTACAGTAGGAAGGATTTATTGTATTTGTGTAGATTATTTCTATAACTTCTGAGTTTTGTGGTTCATTCTCAACTTATGTTGCTAAAGACAACTCTCCACGCTATCATGCACTTGATATATGCTCCTTTGTGTATTATTTTGATGATTACATGGTGATAGCAGATTCTCAGTAGCAGAAAAATATCAATAGTATTTGTACTTATATCCTGGCCCGTGAAGAGAAACACCCATGAATTTTCTTCTTTGTCTAGTTGCAAATGGTACAGTAGTTAGTAACTTAAACAGTATCTTCTAAATTAAATTCCTCTTGAGCAGAAACATTATTTACTGGCATTTAAATTTCATCATGCTGTTTTCGTATAGTCTTTACTCAGTTTACATTTATTTGCATTGGTGCCAAAAACACTTCTTCAGAGATCCACGGTGCGTAACAGCTTTGGATGGCTGGCATAACTTTAGCTTACAAAATTAGTATTTTTCTCCTCTCCTCAAATTACGAGTATAATTTCAATTTCTCTGCTGTGGATCCAGTGTTAACCAAATAGCACATGAGCTCAGTGATGTTTTTGTTTAACATGCAAGAATGGGAGCCACAGCTTTGTGCATTTAAAACATTTTTGCTGGAAGTATCCATGCGATATCTTGTGGCTTTCATCTCTTCAGAAGCATGTCCCCTACCTGGTTTTTTTAAGGAAGATTAAACTATCCCTTTCCTATATCTGGGGAAAGTGTGTGCATGCCTGAAACTCTCATACTCTGCCACATATGGAGTTACAGGATAGGGAAAAAGGGTTTTATTCCTTTCCTCTGTGTTCCGCTTTTTTTCTCTGTAGTGATGAAAAACCACCTTGCTCTGCACAGTGTAGTGATGTGGTCTCCCTATCTCCTCTGAAGGCAGAGGACACTACCAGATGTGATGTGTGGCCCACCCTGTGCACCTGCTGCTCAACCTTCTTGCCACAATATCTGCACTGATATGCCAGGGAAGGAGGGTGGGACTGACTGTGGTACCTGCTGGTCCCATTATCTCTGTGGCTGTGCCTGTCCCTTCCTCCTGTATCTCAGCCACTTCATCTGTTGGTGTGTCATCACCCCAAACTGGCAAGGAGACCATCAGCACTGGAGAAGTCTTACTGCTGCCAGGTATTTGTGTTTGCCTCCAGCAGTAACATGTTTCTGAAGGAAGTTCAGTGAACTTTTCCAGAGAATGGCTGAATAAACAGTGACAGAAACAAGAGCAGATATAAAGTAATTAGCATTAAAGCAATTTGAGAGCCTGGATAGAAACCTTCTGCCTTAATTTAGTATGAGAATGTACATTTATAAGGATTTCCAGGTAGCATCAAGCTCTTAAGATGGGATAAAGTGTTGACAGTGCTTAAGAATAGGAGGAGAGCTTGAGTTAATGTACTAAGCCGAAGAGGTGCCAGTTCATTGGTTTGATCTGTCACTGCCTAATTAGCTTTATATTTAAAATAGAAAATAAAACTCAAGTCTGCCTGTGAGGCAAAAATCTCAGTTCTATGAAGAAAACAGGTCAGAAATTGGGCAGGTGTGATGGAAACAGGGATGGTGCCTTAGCACAGGGACTGCTAACATGCTATGGACAATAAAGCTGAGGAAGCTTCATGGATAATGAGAAAATTACTGTCGTATGACAGTTCCTAACTGATAAGCTTTGGGACAGAGGCTGGCTGAAAGCTCTGCAGAGCTGCATCCCCCATAAATGGATTATTCTGTGCTGTCCATCATGTTGGGTTTCTGCTTTACCTGTGAAGCAGAAATGCGCTGCTGTGACCAGATTCGAGACACTTGATGAGTGTAGAACATGCTTAATATATTCTGGCAGTTCCTGTGTTGAAAAGAATGCCAGCCATATAAAAAATTAAGCTATGTCAAGTAATTATGAGCATTATTATTGTGGTTTCAGCAAAACAGAGATGGTTTACTCAAGATGCATTTTAAACACAGCATAAATCTTTCTTTCAAAACTGGGTTGCAAATGCTTGATAATCCAGTATCTAATCCAGTCAATTGTTAATTTAAGACTATTTTCAAGTCTGAGCATTCAGGAAGTCTTCACGGCAGAGATTGCTGCTGGAATCCTGACACTCCTATTTCTCATCTCTAGGCCCTGCAGATCATGATAAATCTTTCTCAGTTCTTCCCTATTCTGCAGCGTTTACCCACTAAGCTCTGGCCCTTGCGTGAACCCCGCATTGGTGAGGAGGTCTGTTCTCTTCTTGAGCTTATTGGAGGATCAAGATTTAATTTCAGGAAATGTGTGTTTTTCATTTCCTTTATAATATGGAAAGGGGCTAGATGTGTTCTGTGTGCCTTTGAAAATCCTATTCAAATGATCTCCTGCTTGGGCAGCCCTAAAAGCTCAGCATGTACAAACACGAATTCAGAACTTTTGAGAGGTTGAAAGCTGCTGCCCTGCTCTGTTAATCCTTTAATCGCTGAGCAGAGAACATCTGAGCACTGTTTCCCAGACATTGATTTGAACTACAGAGCAAAACTCTTAGATCCCCCTGAGACTTGTATCCATGGAACTGAAACCATCACCATCCTGGTGAATTCTGAATTATTAGTTTCACTTTTTTTTTGTACATGACCTGAGAAGAGTTACAGTTCTATGTCTTCATTGAATATTTTCAAGATGTTCCCAGTTTCTCAGCACTAAGGGTGCTAATATTAATCAATCCCTCTTAGCAGCTTCTCCCTTTTCCATCCCTTTACAGCTGTTTTGGAAGTAATTCCTCTCCTGATTTTATTGCATTGAAGTGCTTGTCTTTTTGAGTTCATCATGCAGTAGAAATTGCTCTATGTTCAGTGTACTGCATTGTCTCTAGGTAACATCATTAGCTCAGACTTTGATGTTACTGTTTATATCATCATATTTATTATTAGGGGAGGGGGAGAAATTGAAACAGAAAGGTTTACTTTCTTATCAAATTCTTTTGGATCTAATTACTTTGGCTTTAAATGCAGGTAGCAAGAATTGTCCATCCTGCAAATTACATGACTGTGTTTAGGAAAAAAATCCATTCTCGGCTAGTGCTAAATTCTTGTTTTCCTCTCATTTATAGAATCACTGAAAAATAAAAACCCACCAGCAGCATACAGGTCCTTTTGTATCTCTGCAGGAGGCTTCTGCTTCTTGCGTCTGAGGACAGGCTGTAGGACTGGGAACCAGATGTTATGGGGCTCCCGTTCCTCATCTTCTTGTTAAACCCTTCATTTTTGCTGTGCTCTGGAAAAAGAAAATCAAATGAGATGTCTGGTATCTTCTGCTCAGACTTTCAACTCTTCTTCCCAAAGCAAAATTTTGCTTTTTGGTGGACTAGGGGAAGGAGGAGGATTGGCTCTCTCCTTCATAAGTGTTCATGGTGCAAGAAAACTGACAGTCATTCCAGTCCGTGCTATATGGAATTCTACATTTTCCCGAGACTCATATGATCCTTCCAGCTTTCTCACTTGTATGTTCCCAATTCAGAATCAGCTTCACATGGCACTGCCTATCTCTAGGCGGCCCAATAAAGGGACAACTGCTTTCTTCTAGAATACAGGTAATGTAGGGGTTGCCTCTACTCTGTACCCCAAGGATGTGCTGACACTCATTGCTCTAGAAAACTGCTCAAGAATAAATTTAGGAACTTAATTTTGTGTTTAGGATGTCCATTACCCCTTAAGGTAGGCATAAAATGCTGACTTTTGCAAGTGGTACAATTTTGCAGCAAGGATTTCCCTTCTAAGCTGCTGCCTTGGTCATGGGTGATTTCAGTTCCAGTAACAAGTGGACAGAGCCTTTCTTTTGGGGAAGGGTTGCCAAGGTACAGAGTTGGAGAAGTTCTCAGAGTACTTCAAAAAACTGAAAATGTCTGCACCTGCTTGCAGTGTGCTGTCTGTGAGTATCTTAGACAATACAACATATTCTGCCCTTTATTTTCTCAGGGAGTGCTTGATAACTTGTGAGGGATAAGATACTCTAAGGGAAAGTACTTTTATTTTTTTGGATGGCTCTTATGACTGCTTATTTAGGAAGGCTTTATGGCACTTATGACTTGACAAGTCTGGCCGTATTGGAGGAGTGCTATTCAGTAGTAGCAAGGTTCAGTTACTCTATTCAGCTTTTAGCAGAGAGCCTTTGAGTCAAAAGTCTTCATCCTAAGGACAAGTAGTGTGAGCTCCACATGATTTTCACAGTGAGCTGGCTTTTTTCTGCTTCAACATCTCAAGGTTTTAAATTGTAAGTGACTAGAAAGAGAGTCTTAAAGTGTTTAGACTCCTCACCTTCATATCCTGAAGTATCATATCAGCTGTGTCACGTGTGTGCTGTTCATTCAGACTTTATGTATTCTGTCCATCCACTGGAAATTTGTTATAGATATGCAATAATATACTTCAGTCTTGGCACACAAATTGTATGTTCAGTGCCTTTTGTACAGCAGTGTGAGCTTTACAGCATAGCAAGTTTATCTGCATTAAAATTTTGTTGCTCTATGACAGTGCATCTCTGAATAAAGGGGGTTAAATATTTATCCTTCATTTTGAGCCACTTTGGTGAAGGCTTCTTAAGGGAAACTGAGCAAAACAAAGAAATTCAAAACAGATAATGTACTGTTCTATATAGCTGCAAATTATATTCTCTCTCCTGGCTAGGTGGTAGGCAATACAAATGTATTCCTGTGGGCACCATGTTTTTCCTAGTGCTGGTAACAACAGCAACAGCATTGCCCAGCATGCTGCACTGGTGCTGTGAGCCCACCAAACTTTTGTTCAGTTTGGCAGCTGATAAGCATCCTGTCAGTTTGGGCACTCTTTAAAGTTATTCACCACCTACAGCCATCAAATTCTGCAAGTTATGCTGGCACTTCATTTTGCAGGATAGTTGGCCTTCATTTTTCTAGGTGCCAGAGGCTGGGCACAAGGAAAAGTGCCATTTAGGTTGGCAAGTAATGTATGTTATTCCTTTTGGGGTCTCAGAAGGGAAAGCACAAGATGCTAATGAGACTTTATCCTGTCAGACACAGAGTGAATTTAATAGAGATTATGGACTGCGAGGCCAGAAGGGTGCAGAACTCTGTGGAACTGCTGTATATAAAACCACAACAGATGTGGTTGTGGTTTTATACCCTGCATGCGATTTGGACAGCCTGCACAAGATTCGTGCACAGCTTGACCCAAAATTGAAGGGAAGCAATTGTATGGGCAGGATCTCCCACACAGGGGGGAAGTGGTTATGTGGTCAAACACGCCCTCCCTGAAGCAGCAGCAGTGTTAAAACACACAGCTCAACACACAGCCAGCATACGCCCTCACTCCTGCTGCCCGAGAAAATTAACTCACCTTTGACAGGAGACTGGCAGAGCAGATTTGCCCAGCCCTTGTCCACCTCTTTCAGAAAGAGTCAACAGCTGGCCCTGGAGATGCAGTCCTGCAGAGATCAGCCCAAGTCCCAGCTGCTTGTCCTCCCAAAACCGTGATGAGACTGCACAGGTTTGAGAGGGGATCAGCGCAGCATTAATAAGGCCATCAGTCCATGGCAGCAGGCTGTCTGTTGCTGGTTTCATGGAGCTTCTTGGCCATTAAAAGTATCTGCTCTTGCTGTTTTCTTTCCCAGCTGTAAGCCTTATGGCACTTTTGCTTCTGATCGTGGTGTTTGCTTGACAGGATGCACAAACAAACAGGAGCCCTGTTACATCTTTTCACTAATTCTGTTAAAAGAAAAAAAGGAAAAAAAAAACCAGTATTCCTACCCCCAAAAAAATTTTTAAAGGTACATAGTTTCTTGTTTTCCTTTTTTTGCAGGATTTGTGGTAAACACAGAAACTCCTCTTTCCTTCATTCTCTCCAGAAGGCAGCTATTTCTTGAGTCAGAGGAGTGTCTTGGGAATAGGATGTAGAGGCAGATTTTAAAATTATTGTTAGAAGGAGTTGCTACTATGTTAACATCTAATTTTCTTTATGTTGGGCTCAGTAAATAAAATTCATGGTAAGTTGTAATAAGAATTAAGTTGAATTGAAGAGTTATAGTCATGGAACTGTTGTTCACTTCTCTGAAGACAGTACGACCCTAAAAGCTCCTACTGTGGCGTGCACAAAATCATGTTTTGAGTGAAAAGCTAATGTGTGGACCTGGGTAGTTGTTGACTGTTTTACTCAGCACTACTATTGCTACACTGGCTAGCTTGTAGATTTGGGGGGGGCTGGGTGTTTTTTTTGTTTAATACACTATAAATAACATCAAATGACATGAAATGGTGAGCTCTCTTTTACTCTGCATACCACCTGGAAAATGAGATCTATTAATACTATCACAAGATACCATCTCTCTCCTGAACAGCAGTCAGAAGGAACAGCTGTGTGTTATTTCTGCCTCGGGTTGGAGCTCATTTCAATAAGCTGAGATTGGCTGCATTTTCCAAGACTCTGCTATCTGGCTCATTTGTAACAGCCATTCTTCAGAGCTCTTGCATCTGTCAAACCTCATACAAATCCTCCCCTAGAGGAAGCAGATGTTAGAAAGTTATAATTTAGATGTTTGTTTTGCCTCTTAGAAGAATTCTGGACAGCAATCACTGTGGTCTGTTAAAAATCATTAGCAAATGCAAATTGTTGATGAACCTGTATTAGTTAGCAAGTGATGTTTGTAACAACTTTTCACCTCAAGAATTAGAGCAAGGGAAACAAGGTAACCTACTACTACAAACAGCTAGAACTGACTAAGCTATAGATTCATGCATAGAGTTGAAGGATGCTCCCAAAGTTACAATGCTGTAAATGTGTTGCTGGAGTCATTAGTAGTGTAGACTAAATGGAGAAAACCAGACGGTTCTGTCACCGGTGTTAGGTGTGTGAGCACTTTCAGAGAAGACCTTCCCTTCATTTTTCAGGTTGGCTTTTTGGCCATCTGGTGCCTATTTTAGGGGTTGTCCTTTTCTGGGGGAGTTAGAGCAGATAAGAGCTGGCAGCCTGGGGGACTTGTTGTTATTCCAGTGGTTTGCAAAGCTCCAGAAGGAGATGTGGGCATTTTATGTTGGGGCTTGGATTGGGGAGCACGGGCTCTGGTTGTGTGTGTGTTTCCAGAGTTTGTTCTGTGTGTGCACTGTGTCATGTTGGTTTGCTTTTAAAGGTCATGTGAAGGAAAAAAAAAAATATCAGGGAGTGTCTGTTAATCCTGACCTGGCTGCTGCCCTTGGGGATTAAGCAGATGAACAAAGAGGCATTTGTTTCAGCTAGCTGGAGTTCAGCACTGCAGCAAGCAGGATGGATTCTCTGTTGAGGCAGGTCTAGAGGGATGAGGCTTTTTTCATGCAATTGTCAGGTTTCCTCAAAAATCAAACTCTTAACAAGAAACACAAAATGCAGGAGAGGTTGCACCTAGTTTGTCCTCTGGCAAAAGTAGCACCTTGTTATGTACTTTTGTAAATGTCCAGAAGATGTTAAAAAACCAAAATGTGTTGAAGTGGCGCATTCTACTCTGTCTGCAGTGAAATACGTGCGTCATGGATTCATTAAAAAGCAGATGCTGCACACACAACCCAATTATTACACTACCTCTGCACTTCAGGCCTTGGAGTGCTGAGGTAGGGTCACAGGGCAGATTTTAATGAATTAACAAAAAAAAGTCCTTTTACTCGTGTCTCCTAAAATACCATACTGTTGTTGAATCTGATCGTCTCTAGTTTTGCTTTTTAAATCTCAGAATGTCTTTTTCCAAGAACACAACCTGTATTTTTTTCTTAAAACAATGATAAAATGTTCTGTCTGTTCACATGCTGAATTATCATCGACATTTTTCAAAGATAATTATGATCTGTGGCATACTTCATTCTTAATTAACAAAAAAGGAGTTGCTGCTGTTAACTGCCAACACATTTTGATGTGGGAAAAATTGATTATCCGTGCTACAGGAGATGAACAGGTCAGATTTTCAGTTGAGATAAACTGTCACAACTGCAGCTGTTTCTCTTGTCCCTATTTTAGACTTAATACTAAAATAATTTTAAAAGAATCTTTTATCAAGAAATGTTTCCCTGATGGATGAGAAGTGAGGCTAAAAGTGAATTGGGTAGAATATAACCTGTTTTTCTATGTTGCATAAGTCTGAGCAAGCTACTTTAACTTCTCTCTGCCTGGTATTTCCCCCCAGCAATTAATCCTCTCATCTAATTAGGCAGACCTCTTTTGGGCAGAGTTTGTGGTGCATCTTTCAGGCTTCTCCATCACACTGCAGTTATCCAGTCATCAACAGGCCTTCAGGTTGGGATTGATCATGGTCATTCTAGAACCAGGGAGTTGTCTCCCCAGGGAGGTGAATGAAGCTGAAGGAAGGATACCTAGGAAGAGCAGAAGGTAAATAATCTGTCATCTGAATGAGGTCAGCTACAGTTTTAGGGGATACAGGACTTAGTGAGGCACTTAATCCCACCATTACTGGCTTTCACAAACTGCATCTGAAATTGTTTCGCAGGTGCAGAGGCTGTTCTGGTCAGTCACAGACTTAGTCTCCCACACAAGTATCCATCATGGAGCATCCATTGTTGTCCTACTGTAGCTGTCCGAGGCTTTTCCAGTTGTTGCCTCACAGAGCAACAGTGCTTAGGACTGTGCAAAACTCTAACCGCACCCAAATTGTTTGTCTGTGCTGGTTCTGAAGATTAATTGTCCCATCTGCTAAATCTGTGTACCTAAATTGACTTATTTTACTTTGTTCTCACTTCAGTTCCAGTTACGGATGGTGTTATGACTTTCCTGAGGGATTAAAAAACTCTTCTACTTCAGGTTATTTGCTTCCTATATTGGCACTGAGACATCATGATCAATTCACTTACATACTATCTGGTATTTTATCAGTTTATTATTCCTGAAATGTGCTTGATGAAGAGAACTGCCAATATAGGGTGTCTATTTGCAGAATGGATTGACAAAACTTTTAATGGTTCCTGGAGTCTGTCTACGTTTGCTTGATGGCAGAATTTATTTTGTTATCTTTCAAACATCCCTCGTAGGTGCATATTGCACTCTGCAGCATCCTAGAGCTTTAGAATCATGTGGGATTGAATTCTAGGAGATCACCTCACTTTTAAATTTATCTTTTAAGCAGAGAAAATTAAATCATAGCATTTTGTTTTAAACTGTTTATCTTGGTGCTTTTTTTTTTCTTCCCACTGGGACGAGAGTGCTCTTCTGCATTATTAAAGATGTCTGGGTCCCAAAAACTCCTTGTATCGTACAGCAGGGCTAGATAGACCTTTGTTCTATAGACTCTCAGCTGGGAGGTATTACAGCTTTCATGGCTGGTGAGATGGGAGGCAGACAGGTGAAGGTGATCAAAAGTGTGAATGAATGAGTGATTCCCAAAGAAATTAAGTCAAGAAAGGCTTAAAGTTGTAGAGGTGCAAGGATGCAGGAAGGATAAATGAGATTAAATAAAATTCCGACACTCCCCTGAGACAAGTGAGATCTTTTCTGAGGTAGAGGTTTTGCACAGCCTCAAAGAGTCAGCTCAGATAATGCAGAACCCACAAGCAAGTAACTTGAGGAAGGCATTTCCTCTTAAACAAGGGTTAAAAGAACAAATTTGAGTCAGCCTTGGCCCCTGGTATAGCTGCCATGTAGGTGTTTGTAAGCAGTGAGCACTTAGCAGGCTAAAGGCAGCATTCCCAAGAATATGGCTACATTAACAAAGAAAAGGATGTGCGAATGTAATGCTGTGGTGAATCTTTGCAAAATCCTACTTCGTCAGCTGCTTGCAACATTTTGTAATGCGTTTGCCTGCTCTGTGGTTTGTGCTGATAAGCACCACTGCAGCCACACGTAGGCTTGGTGTGAGTGATGCCGGAAAACCACCCTTAAACCACCATAACTACTTGTGGTTTCTTTCTGAGGGACTTGGTGTATCTTTCTGGAGCATCTGCCATAGGCCCATTATGCTCCATATCTCAGTATGCCAGTTCTGCCTTGTTCTCTGAGCTCAGGCACATCCAAATTTGCTTTGAACTCACTGTTTGGGAAGAGACAGTGTATCACCTTGGAAATTTCTGCTTGGCTTCCAGTGTGGATACAAAATTCTTACCAACACTGTGCATAAGGGGACTCTGGCATCTGTATCAACACCCTCTTGGTGAGGTTTGTGTGTTCCTACATCTGCACAACAGCTTGTTTGGCTTCACAGACTCCCCCCATCTTCCTTATCCAAGACAGGATTTAATCTGCTCTGGAAAACTCATTTCTAATGCCTGGGTAGCTATCCAGCTACTGAGCTCTGGGATGAATATAAAGTCCCAAGAGCTTGTATTAGCCATTTAAAGACAGAGACACATGTCCTGAGGACATGTGGGCCGGCAGTGTGGCTAGCGCATGCTAGGAGCAGCAGATCACGGCTAAGAATTTTGTATCAAGGCCTTAATGCAAATATGTGTTAGTAGATTTCTCAGTCATCCTGTATGCATTACCCAAAAGATTGCATCAGAAGCCTGGAGAAAACTTGGCTGTGCAAAATGGGAGTTATTAACTAGAAACAAAAGGAAATAGTCTATCCCTAACATTAAGATTGTTTTGATTATTTAAGCATGTTGTGTCTAGGAAGCAATTTTCAGCTTCATTTAACATGCCATTCAAAGAGGAAATTGTGGGTGATAAGTGCTGATACTGTCAACCTTAACTGTCTGACTGAATTGGGGTCCAGGTGTCTATTTCATGACTTAGTTCTCAGTTAGCGAAGTGCATGTTCCTCCACGTAGGTTATTGGTTTGCTGTATACATATCTTAAGCAATAGGAATATCAGCTCTCCCTCCCTGGGAAATAGTTTGCAGAAAAAAATGCTTCATTAGCAGTAAGCTGTATGCATCACAAGCTCTCTGAAAGTCTGGTTTCCTCAACACGTCTTTAAGCAAAAGAACCCTTTTTATTTTTCCCTTTTGCAAAATACCTGTGTCTGGCTGCACCAGTGGGAAATCTGCAGAGTGCTGTAAGTAAGGTTCAACAAGAAATGATCCAGTCACCTCCCAGGGGAGGAGCACTCTGCAGCAGCAATGCAGCAAGGAAAGTGCAATTGAACCAACTGTGTTATTAGTGCAGTTTTGTTGTGGAGCAGCAGCAGTTTTCCACTGAGAGTCAGAACCGCTGAGTTACGTGTTGTTTGTTTATTTGTTCTTCCCAGTAACCGGCTCTAAAAACCTCAATATCATTAGATTGTGATTACAGTAGAAAGCAACAGCAAGAGGGATCTGGTTAATGAATGTGTTCCTTCTGTTCCTCTAAGTATTGTTGGTTACTGCACTGTTGCTGACACGCTGTGCAGTACAGAAAGCCTTCCCTGCACTGGAAACCTCATGTAGCATTTCTTATTTATTATTGCAGTTAAGATGTCCTTAAGCATAGCAGCTGGCAGCTCTAATCAATATCAAGGCCCTGTTATGCTACTGATTGTGCAATGCACCCTAAGGGACAGGTCCTCAGCCAGAGAGCTCACAGGGTGGCAAGGACTGGAGCAGTGACTGGACCAGCTTGATGCAACAGGCAACTGGCAAAGCCAGGACTAGTGTGCAGGTGTCTTGGAAAGCTTCTGGTTTCTCATTCCATCTTCTGCTTTTGAAGAATGTGGTCTGTTGCAGATGACCCAGTAAAATAAACAGGCCAATGTAGGGAAATGAGCAAAGTTGTGAGTTTTCATCCAGGAATGAGTCCAGAGCAAGCTGGAGGTTGAAAACTGTTTTTGCAGGAAAACTCTGCCAAATCGTTGCAAACGCAAGCAAATGAATGAAAATCATGACATATTTTCTGGCATGTTGTAAGTCTGTGAAAGTACTCGGTATGCCAAGTTAATAAAACTTGTTAGGACTTTGCTCAGCTCTCAACAAAAAAAAATCATGAGTTCAATTTGTTACTTGAAAGTTTTCAAATAATACAGCTCAAAGTAGAGATCTAATGAGTATGAACCTGATTTTTAAAGGTATTCTGATATTCAGGTCTTCACTTGATAAACTAAATAAATAAATTACCATGTCATTGAATTTAGGTGGAAATACTGTTTTTCCTGAAGAGGCTTCAATGCCTTGGGACAGCTGGTGAAGGAATCAGGAGCACAGTTTATTTTTTCCTCTATTCTTCCAGGTGCAGGTAGTGACATTGAAAGAAACAGATGGTTTCGTATCCCTGGACAGTTAGTGTATTAATACACGGCTCCACACCAAAATTTTTGTTTTATTTGATAAAGTAATGGCCTACATGACACTAGGCTTGCTGAATTCAGACAGGATTCACCTCTCTTAAAGGGGGAAGAGGGTCTTTAGTCAAGGGTTAGTGGGGCTTATTGATAGGGCTTTAAACTAGATAAAACAGGGGAGGGGAATATCAGGTCTAACTGTGATAAGGTGTGTAACAGCATGCCATGCCACTCAGCTCAAATCTGATTCTTGCTCTGAGTTACATAACTGTTGTGTCTCTGTTGATCAAGTCTTGCACTGATGCTTAAGCAACATAGCAGCTCAAGTCTATCAGTGTAATATTCAAGTTTTTCTTGTTGTGAGGAAGAAACAGCGAGGGAAGGAATCTTTTTCTTTGGATTTTTGGCTTAATTTGAAATGAGCACTTGAATTTCTTGATTTTATGGGATATACTCGGAGGTGCATTGCTCATGATCTTGTTCCTTTCATCTCGTGGGTGGCTAGAGGGGTCAGATCAAGGAAATGCCAAATGTGCTGTTAGAGGTAACATGGAGGAGTGTAGTGAACACCCCTGCATCTGGTGCCTGTCCAGCGGAATTCCCTACACCTGCACCTCCTCAGTGCCTGTGTGCTGCCAGGCAGTGAATTAGAGCTTTCTGATGAGGTTTTCAGTAAATATAATCAGCTCAGGCCCCCCCAAAGGGAAAGGCTTTCTCATATCTCAGACAAGAAAGGCAGTGGGACTGTCTGTGAGGCTGGATAATAAGTTATTAGTTATTATTAATTGCATTATTATTACATGCTTACCTGAGACCCATCCTCACTACCTTGCACTGATATCAAGCAGGCTTTTTGTAAGCAAGTAGACCTACTTAGGTCCATATGACCTCTCCTGAGAGTAAGACTTTGCGAAATCTGATGTCAGCACTTTAATAAATTAAGTCTCACAAACAAAAATATTTTTCTTGTTTTCAGGTACTGAACCTATGTACCAGACCCATGTCAGTGGGGAAATATGCCTGCCATTGAGCAAATGTTCTAGTCAGCAAAGCACAAGGATTAATGATGGAAAATACTAGATGAATGAGTATTATAAAAACTGCCAAAGCTCAGACTCCCATATCAGTTACATTTTACCTTACACATCCCCTTGGTGTAGCAGTAAATTCTTAATGCTGAAAACTGTTATTTCATTCATGAATAATTGAATATGGCACTGGATGGGTGATGGGGAGATAGTAAACAGTGTAGGAACAAAGGCAGTGGCTGCTGCTGATCCAAGAGGCTCTACACGCTAAGCAAGAAAAACCCTGGGTCATCTGTTGTGCATCTAGGAGGCAAGAATAGAATTGATGGATCTTGGAGCCCTTCAAAATGCATCTGGCCTGTGCTGCTGAGTGATACCAGAAGCAGTATCTGCAGAGAAAGTTTCAAGGAGTGGCATCTAAGTGTGAAGCTTCACAGGGAGGGTGTGTTTGTCTCAGCTCAGTATTGCATAGCACTTTCTCTGCAAAGGGTCGAAAGGGGAAACTGTACTTGCCCCATCAAACATGAGAGCCAGAAGGAAGAGCTGCCTGATGTCTGTGACAGAACCTGCCTCATATCACCAGGAGGGGAATCTGGAGTACCCTGGAGCTTTGCTTGAGTGCTGTAAACTGCTCTCTGGAGAACACTTAAGTGTCCAGGTATCTCAAATCGATGCCTGGAGGTAAATGCCTCTAGATTGCTCTTTGAAATTCTGCCTGGTTCTCACTTTTGTTGTTTGCAGTCCTTTTCTGGAGCGTCTGAGGGAACAGAATCGCTCTCCCTTCAGATACTCAGACGTTGATGAGGTCCCCTCTCAGTCATCTCTACTCAAGGCTCAAAAGGCCCAACTCTCTCAGCCTTTCCTCATAAGAGATGTTTCAGTTTCTTAATCATCTTTGTCTCTCTCAACTGGACTCACTCCAGGAGCTCCCTGTCTCTCTTGTCCTGAAGAGCCCAGCACTGGACACAGCACTCCAGGTGAGACCTCACCAAGGTTGAGCAGAGGGGCGGGATCACCTCCCTCGACCTGCTGGCAATGCTCTTCCCATGCACCCCAGGATAGCAATGGCCTTCTTGGCCACCAGGGCACTGCTGGCTCATGGATGGCTTGTTGTCCACCAGGACCTCCAGGTCCTTCTCCATGGAGCTGCTCCCCAGCAGGTTGGCCCCAGCCTGTGCTGGTGTGTGGGGTTATTCTGCCCCAGGTGTAGGACCCTGCATTTGCCTCTGCTGAATTTCAGATGGTTCTTCTCCGCTCATCTCCAACCTATTGAGGTCCCTCAGAAGGGCTGCACAGCCCTCTGGGGTATCAGCCACTCCTCCCAGATTTGTGTCATCAGTGAACTTGCTGAGGAGGCATCTGCCCCTTTGTCCAAGGCATGGATGAACAACTTAAACAGTATTGGGCCCTGGGGTCACCACTACTGACGGGCCTCCAACTGGACCCCCTGCCACTAATTACAGTCCTCTGGGACCTGCAGTGCAGCCATTTCTCAATCCACCTCACTGTCCACTTATCCATTCCACACTTCCTGAGTTTTTCTGTGAGGTTGTTGTCAGAGAAAAGCCTTGTGTCTGTGTCGAAAACCTTGCTGGTGTTCAGATAGACAACATCCACTGCTCTCCCTTCATACATCCAGGCAGCTGCTTCATCATAGGGGCAATTATGTTGGCCAAGCATGATTTACCTTTTATAAATCCATGCTGACTGCACCTGATCACCTTCTTGCCATCCAGGTGTACAGAGATGGCCTCCAGAATGAGGTGCTCCATCAGCTTTCCAGGGAGGAGCAGTTTACTGAAGCCCACCACAGTTCCAGCTGTAACATCTATGTTATAAATATAGCATTTCCTGTAGAGCATCGAAAAGTATTTGATCTCTGAGGATGCAAAACTGTGTTTAAAGTGCACTTGTTTGGAGCACATGCACGTCTTGGCACAAGAGCACCACTAAGTGAGCTGCAGGGTTGTCTCTAGGTCGACCTTCCAGCCCAGTCACCAGGCTGGGGTGTTGTTTTCAGTTTTCAAGCTTTGCTATCTTTTCAGCTGTATCATGAAACACAGGGTAAATTACCAAGTTGCTGGGGTGATTTCTCTTTGTAGAAGTTTCACGGCTTATTTATTCGTTGCTAGCAGGGATGGAAATGTCAAAGTGTTGGGGATGAAGGAAGGTTCCTCACTGTGGTATGCCAATTAATTGGTTCAGGGCTGATCTGAGACCAAGGGTGTTTCAAGAATGGAAAGAAAATGAGAAAAAGGTTGGATTTGCAGCGTTTATTTTTTTTCTTGTGAAGCTTCTGATAGCTGTGCAGAATCTGCATTCAAACAACCAGGAGCCTGATTTTCATGTGCTGTTTATTTTAGTGTGATTACAGAGGAAATAAGGGTCCCACCTCACCTTATCCTTGCATAAAATGAGACCTTATCATGCATGTGTGCAAATAGAGAGGGGAGTGCTGGCAAAAACTGCTTCCTGGAGTGAGGGAAAGGAGCCAAAATGCAGTTATTCAGTGTCTGCCTTCATCCTGCTATTCTCTGAATACTTCTACCCCCTTGCTGTTGGTATTTCTTTACTTGTGCTTAGCAATATTGAGTAGGTATTTTGAGCAACATCTAAACCCATTTTCTATTGCCTTCAACATGGAAAGAACTTCTGTCCTAATTTTGCTGTCAAGGCAGCAATCCCTTGACTACAGCTCTGGAGAATATTATGTTGATGCTCTTAGCTTTGTTTGGCAGCGTTTACACCTGGCTCAAGCTAGGCCATGCTGACAGTTTTTTCCTGACTTTGGGAATATTACTTATCCTGATGAAGGGGATGCATTTTGCTTAACTGGCACTGTTCATGGTACACGATTCCATTGCCTGTGAGTGACTCTAAACCGCAGAGATAGGCTCATAAACAAGATATGGATGAGAAGACTAGCTGATGCCTTTTTTTTTTAATTTGCAGAGATATGGTGAAGCTAAGTAAATTAAATGATTCATTTATGCTAATTTTACATGCACACCAAATCATGCATGCCACTTTTGTACTTGATTGTAATATCTATAATTTATGGAGATTATAATGTAAAATCAGCAATACTGTGAATTGAGTAATTGGTGGAATCTCCATGGCTCTCAAAGCGAAAGGGATCTGCCTCATAGTAAGGCTATCTTTAGAAACGAAAGAGTGGGGTAAGGAAGGGTGGGCACATTCATGGCACAGTAAAAAATCTGTTTGAGTCGGGCAAACAATCTATAAAGAGGTCACTTGGAAGAGAGCAGAGTAAAATAAACCGTCTGATTTTATAGGAAAAAACCAATCTGAAAAAAAATTTTGACATAGCTGGACATAATTTAGGCCACACAAAGGTCTGTCCTGCTGCATCAATAAAAAAAAATAATTTTTTTTGTGGTTCTTGCCTTATATCTGTATGTTAGGAAGCAAGAGTCTGCTCTTGCTTGGTGAGAATCTATTTGTTTCCATGCAGTTGCTGCAATGTTGTAAAAACGTATCTAAACAAAGTAGCCTGCTTACCTGAACCTGATCTCCTCCTGCATGACAATTAAAAGCCTCATTGAGCTGAAGAGCTGCAGCTGAAGGAGGCTGTGAGCGTGGTAGGTATGAGGCATGATATTTCTTGCTAACACGGCTTGTGGACAGCATAAACAGCCAGATTTTATCTTTGGAATTGCTTATCATATTGATAAAGGTTAGTTAAGTTCACTATCAGCATTTTTATGAAATATTTGATTGGAATGGTAATTTGTGCTTGCTAATTAGAAATCACATTGAAGCATCTTGTGACCTAGATATCAGGATAATTTGCATGCAGAGGCCTCTGCACCCAGTAGTGTTGTAAACTGAATGATTTTAGAAGCAGAAATAGTAAAAATGTAGTTATTTCTGTTTGATGCCTTCCCCCTTCTCATGTTTTCTCCTCTTCAGAAATATAAGTATTACTGATACAGAAAAAAATCTGAAAATTACCAGCACAATTCTGTGACAATTGTATTGCTAGACTGTTGCCAGCTTAGTTAGACTACATGTAAAAAGTGCATATATTTGTGTTTATTAGTAAAAATGGCACCACATTTTGAGGGCAGGAATGCCCTATCCCAAACTTTTCCCTTCTTTTTTTTATTTCTATATGCTAGGTCAAACAATATTCAGAGTACCTATTTGAATCATTGACAAACATTTAGTGCAGAGACACAGAAAATTCTGTTTCCGAAAAATGAAGGTTCTTGTAAATTACAAATTGGTTTTTCTGTCTGTAAAACATTCAGATGCTTCAGCTTCCCCGTAAAGATGGGGGCTTGTGAAGAGGAACTGATGTTAGTTAGCATTCAGATGCTGCTCTGAGCTGCTTGCACACGTCTCAGTGGGTTGCTTGACTATATCTGAGCAGAGCACTTGGAAATGGTTCCCACCTGCATCGTGCTCTGCGCTGAAGAGCAGCAAGTGGTTGATGGATGCCTTGTTGTGTAGCCCAGGCCTCTGACAGAGGGATCCTGGACACAGTCCAATCACAGGAAGGTCCCGTGGGAAAGCAAAAGCTGAGGTGATGGTGTCTGAGTCGGCTACAGACCAATGCTGGACTTTGTACATCAGCATGGCCAAGTCACCGTTACAGAGGAGGTTGTCACAGATGCTGTATTTACCCCTGTGAAAAAAATGCATTCCTTCTGGGAAGGCCTGAGGAATGGAATTGAGTCATTCTGCTGATTCGTTTTGAAAGGTGGATGAGGAAGTTTGGGGACTCAGAAGGCAAAGTCCATCCTCTCAAGAAGCAGACTCTTTCACAGCTGCTGGTTTGCTTTGTTTCCCTCCTGACATGGGAGGAAGAAGTTGAGCTGATTTCCATCTGAGCTGGGTGGTGAAGAGCAGTGTGGGTGTTATACTGTATCACTAAAGTTGTTTGTCCAGGCAGACATTGGATTCTTTGCTGTTAAAATAAGCCAATCTCCTCCTGGCAGTCAGGGTTTACACTGCGCAGCTTTGGGAAGATTGGGAAAGATGATTTTTATGTGCTGTGGGATACCACATGCAGCTGCCTTAAACAGAGAGACTCTCTCTGGATGTGTGGACTTCCAGCTATAAAAAGTTCTTCTGGGATTTGCAGGGAAACTTTTGAATGGAGAAAAAAGTTTTGATTTGCTTTATTTGAATCCTTAGTTCCAGTATCCGTGCTATCGTATCTTTCACCCTTCCACCTCTTCCCTACTAAAACGTCTTTCTTTCATATACTGAAACAGACCCAAGAGTGTTGGCAAAAGGAGAACCACCATCTGGTAGGTTGGATTCAGAGAAAGTCTCTCTTATTAATTTTTCTGGGGTGGAAATAAAAGTGCCCAAGGGTTTGATCCAGCTGTTCTGTTACCTTTCGATGATGCCCTGAAGTCTTATCTGAGCCCTTCTTACTGTCTGCAGCACCTGGTTATAAGTATTAGGCAGGCAAATCTGCCACCGATTCTTTTATTTCATTGCAGTAATCAGTAAAGTAGTGCTGGAATACATTTGGGGTGTCTGGAAAACAAGGCCCACTTAGGATGATTCTCGTCCTGGGAATGTTTGTAAAACCCCACTCCTGATTTCCAGCACTGTGTCTGTGACCTGTATCTGCCTGGTCCAGGACTGAGGCCACAGCAAGATGATGGTCAGATTTCAGCTAGCGTAAAGCACTTGGCTGATTAATGCCATGTATGTAGCTTAGATCTCAAGGCAGGGCTTTCACAGCCTTGTGGCAGTCACTGCTTGTCTCCCAAAGCCTGAAGATTACTTCTGCCACAATTTAATTTGCATTTTACTGTTAAGGCCTCAAGTAGACCTTGTTCTCTGACTGCACAAGTCTCCAACTTTTTCCTTTGTCCTTTTATTGCGAACTAAATAAAGCTGAATGGAGCTGCTGATTCATAAAAAGAACAGTTGCTTTTGGAAAATGTTAATATCTTGTGATAAAGCAGTCATTGCCATTTTATGATACCTGGCAGAAATTACCCAGTTTCTTTGCACACAATTAAATGGAATTATCAGCCCATTAGGTTAGATACATTTCACAGTAGGAAAATAAAACCTAATGTTTACTTATCGATGTTTAAATAAATTGTAATTATCATTCCATGACAGTCTTGTACTACTGTAATTAAGCTTTAAAATAAAGGGTAATTGGAATTAAGAGGGCTTATCTACATTTCATTTAGAAGTTATTGTTGAAGTCAGCTGTGGTAATGTGCAATAACTTTCAGAAAACAGCACTCACCTGTTTCTGCCATGGATTCCATGCAATGATGCTGGCACTCTAGAGAAGGAATTTGTGTACACCTCACTGAGAGAGCCACAAGGAGCCAGCTGCATATTTAGGGAAACTTCCTTACACTGAGCACTGATGGTTTGTTTTCTTCCTTTTCTTGGGATTGAGTGCCTTTTGAGATTGAATGTCTTTTGAGACTCAGCTGAGCTGCTTTGTTTTGCTCCTGCTCTTTGATTTCTGTTTCTTGCAAGAATAAGTTTTTCAGTTTTCAGGTTTTTTTCCACCCAGTGTGGCAAATTGAATGATATGGATTGCTGGCTGTTTGATTCAGCGGGCTTTGCATACAAACCTTTGATTTGCCAAGGAAACTCAGGGCTGGGTGAACAAAAAGGGCCCAAATCTACTGCTCGGGGACTTCTAAATTCCTAAATTTGATGCAGGAAACAGGACTTGGATCTTCAGGGGAATGAGTGTATATGTTCAACAGATATGGGGTGAGTGTGAGGAATGCCTCAGGGAGAGAAACCAGCTCTCCCCTCAGCAGCAGCAATATAGTAACAGTAATGCATTAGCTGAGACAGCTCTTGGCACTAGTCCCCGAAAAAAAGGTATGTCTGACTCTCAAGCACCCCTTAAAGGCTTCAGCAAAAGGACTTTAAAGGGGACATGATCTCTTCTGAAAATGGATGATTCAGAAAACACTTGGAACAAACAGCCTTCTGCCAGAGGTGTCAGTAAGTGGGGCATTCGGGTTCCCACCAGCAAAGGGATGTTCAAGCATGAGAAAAGTTGTAGCCTCTGGCTGCTTGGGTAAAAATGTTTCCTTTGAGACTGTGCCAGACATCAGGGAAGACTGCGATCAAATTTTTTCTGCAGAATTTTTTGGGTTTTTTAATGTATTCATCTTTTTTGAAGGCTTAGGAAGGCGTACTGTTTAGGATTTTTTAAATTTCATTTGGATATTGGGAATATTTTGCATAAGCAAAAGAAAGCAGCCATTCATGTACATCAGTCATTTGTTTGAAGCTGTTCATTCTGGTGGATTTGGGGTTGGTCTTGTTTCCTTCCTTAAATTGCTCTGTGTCAAGAATCTAAATTGCCTAATTAAAGGCAATATTTATTTGAGTTTCTCCCCAGGCCCTCCAATTCACCAAGGGCATGGACAGATCCATAGCCTCAAAGCAAAATGCATTTCCCGTGAGATAAGCTCCTTTGGTTTAGCTTTTTACTGCACACGAACACTGATGATGTTGGAGCAGCGTTGCATGCAGTCTTTACTGCTTGTTCTCTCCCCACTGTGAGTAGGATGAATTTTCCTTTTCCTCATGCCTGCCTGCCCCTCCTTGAGTCTGTGGGATTCCTGACACACTGTCAGGGCACAGTAGGAAAGGTCCGAGTACCAAAGGGCGCATCTTGAGTATCTCCCATAATGAGCTGTTCGTGTCTCAGAAGCCTGAGAGAGGCCACCTCAGCTGGTGGATGCACTCTCTCACACCTTGAGGTCTCATGGTCTCGTCCCATTTTGTGAGGATAGCCAGGAAGATACTTCCTGCTCTGTAGTTACTCACAGTAATATCTTAATTTGAGAGGGACAGCCTGTGCCAGAATGTGAAGTCAGGACTGAGAAAGAACGGTATGCTGGATAGGGGTTAAAGTTAGCTGTAATTGCCCAGACTGGTATCAGGTGTTGTCTGGCTTCTCGTTGTTAGCTACTAGTATTTCTCACAAGGCCACATAATTTTAGGGAGACACTTTAAACTATATATTTAAGACCTATATTTTAATTTGGTAGTGCCCTTGGAACTCTTCTTATGAAATAGTCTATAAACATTCGAAGTGCTCTGAACTAAAACTTATAAAGGAGCTTGTTTTTAAAAATATTTTGAGGATTGTGGCTTTTTAATATTGAGGGGGAGCTTTTTGAAAAAGTTAAGGCTGAATCTATTTTTTTTTTCTTAGAATGTTTAAATGGATTTGGATTAAAGCTCATCTTCAGCTTAAAAATAATTTAAGAATGTAGAGTGAAGACATAAAGACATTCAGGACTAGCAACTACGTCACTTTGAAAACTAATTAGGGAAAAATCAAGCTAGAAGATCATATTAGTTATGTAGTACTGCTATGTAATTTTTTTTTCTTAAGGAAAGTAAACACATGAAGCTATTAGCTGAGATAAATCAGATTTGTTCCTGTTACTATGGATTTATATTAGCTGGGGATTTACTTTGACTTCTGGGTGGTGCAATTCAAAATTATTCCTTTCTGATTACCTTGATTTTTTTTTAAATTTTGCATGTTTTAAAGGAAGTCAAACTTGCAGTCTTGGTATTGCAATTAAAGCACATGAGTAGGCTTGGAAGAGAATTTTCACATTTTTTTTAATCTATATTCTGAGGCTGGAATGACAGGAATTAACTACCTTCTTGAGTTTAACGTGGTATGAATTTTAGCAGTTAGTCTTTGATATTTATAATAGTCAGGCAAATCTAGAGTTTGGTTCATCATTTTCAGCATGTGTAAATTAGAAGATCTTACCTGATTTTAATCCCAGTTAATACCAGACAGGAACCTGCCCACGAAGTGATGACCAGAATTCCAAATATTTGGAAGTGATTTTTAATGATTTTCCTTAAACTATTTGTTAGTGTATTCACAGAATTCTCATCTTGTTTCTCTCTTTTTTTAGTGTTTTTTTTAGTATAAAGGGAAAAACAGTACCTGGATTAATCTAATAAAAAAAAAAGGTGTCATTTTACAACAAAGTTATATTAAATTTTAGCGTTTAAGCTACAAATGCCTCTGCAGCCAGCCAGCTCTGGAAGCTTTAGTTTGATGTGCTAAGCTAACATAATTGAGTGTGGTTACAGATCCACTGAAGTTAAAAGTAAAGTTTCCATTGTTAGTGGGCTTTGATCAGTAGTTGAAGAGGGGGGGATGTCAGACACATTGATCTCCATGTTGGCTCTATTCACAGTTAAATTAGTGGGTTGCACGCAGTTTCCTGGGTCGGATCTGCAGTTTTGTGAGTTCTAAGTTAGTGCCTTGTGCTGTGTACTTTCAAAGATGAACATCAGAGAGAAACATGGATCATCCGGACAGCTTGCTGAAAAAGAAAAATCCTTCTTCGTAGAGTTGGTTGGCAAGAGGGGAGCCTGGGGGTGGCAGGTTTGTTAGTTACCAGCAGTTGTGTCTCTTTGGCGAGGAAGTTCTTGTGAAAGTTGTGTAGCTGCTGCTCTGCCTTCCCCCATGACCGGTGCCTACCTTTTAATACTGGAAGTTGAGCAACTTGTGGCGTAAAGTCTTTCTTCCCTTGAGTGAGGGCACAACAGGGTTCCTCTTGGTTGCTAACCCTCAGGACGTGCTTTGATTTCCTGAAGGGTAACAGAGACACAGCCTGATAGACATCCACAATCTCAGCTGCTCTTTAACAGGCTGGGGTTTTTTGAAGGAGCATGCTGTAATACATATGATAGATAAAAGAGTGTTGAAACAGTAAAAGTAGTTTTAAAATTCCAGTGCTTGTTTATTCTCAGTTTGTGATCTTTACCTTGGGGAGCAGATGACGTAACACCTCTGTTTTAGCCTGAAGCGGGAGAGTGCAATCATGCTTTCTTATTCCACTATAAAATTTTACATTGGATACAGTTGACATTTTGGTGCAATGGGCCATAAATTAATGCTGGTATGAGCTATAAAAGGAAGGACATTAGAATAATCAAGTGGCTACAGAGCTAGTTGAGTGTGTGTCTATGGCACAGGATTTTTCGATTAGCTTACTTTTATGAGCCTGCTGTCTTCACTTTGTCTATGTCCAACATACCTTAATTTCATTTTCTCTCCAAAGTAACTCAAGGGATTGCTGAACCTCTTGAGTTACGGGATTTTTGTGTCAACAGAAATTTAATTACATCAGCGAAATGAATCACTGTAACCCATCTACAGTAAATCTCCACAACATAATCCAGAGAATATGTTTTTTGTTGATCCATAAGGTGTAATCTTTATCAGCATTTGTCTCTCTATTAGTATGACTGTGTTAGAGATGTAGTTGTTCACTTTTTTGTTTTGTTTTCCTCTGTGTAAGCTTTCACTGCCTTTAGGCTCGATCTCTGTTATGAAGGTAAAGACCTGCGTATGGATGCTGAAAAAGCTACACCAGAGAATTTCTTCAGCTCTCTGCAGCATTTTTGTGAGAGTTCTGTCTTTCTTATGCAAGTAACTCAAAACAATGTTACAGTTTTGTAAACTTCTTGCACCTGCAGGTTGTTTTGCAGAATTGTTATGGTTCTAACTAGAAAAACATTCAGAGATGGGTGTCTTAGAACTTGACCAATCCCCTTAAGGGGTGGATGGCAAAAAAACAATTACCTTATGCCACTTAATACACTTTTGCAAACTAACATATAAAAGCCTTCTGAGAGATCATTAAAGCGCTTCCATCTATCCCCGAGCCTGGACTTTGTGTCGTTTCTCTACTCGTCCGCAGGGAGAGCAGCGACACCTGTGCATGGCACGTCTCCCACGCTGAGGTTTGCATTTCACAGAGACACTGTTAGCACTCCTGAAGTGACTTGCTCATGCTGTGTTTGCCAATATGAAGTAACCACTTTACACTGGAGCTGGCAGTTTTTCACCCTGCCAATTATTTAATCAATGTTAATAGTGCATTGAATCACCTTAAATTGCTCCTGTTTTAGGAATTAAGGCCTGGACTTCTTTTTTTGTGGACTGTTTCCCATGGCACGAGCATTGGCAGGAGCTGAGGAGAAAGGAATTAAAATGAGAGGAAGGAAGGGTTTTGCTCTGTGCTACAGCTGGAATGGAATAGTGTACTCTGTTCCATGTGTGTTTTGCCAATTTGACCTGTAAATTTGTTAATTCAAACTGAGTTCTATGTAGCAACAAGATAAGATTTTGGTTTCTAGCTACTGAGAGAAATAATTTATTTCTAAGGCATTAAAGTTCTCAGCTGCTGAAACAATCTGAGCAAGAGAAGTGTGGTTGTGGTCGGTTTTTGGTTGGTTGGTTGGGTTTTTCCTTAATCAGAGTTCAAAATGGAAAATAATACTGTGCAGGAGTCAGAAGTTCTTTCTTATTTGTAAGTTGGTGAGCAGATTTCTTTCCAGTTCAAAAAGAGGAAAAATTCCTTTTAGGTGGACAGTAAGTGTGAAAGCGTTAGTTTCCACTAGAGTTCCTAAGAAAGGTTGTAACTGAGGGGAAAAAAAATTACTTTTCTTTTTCTCCCTACAAGGAAGACCATGCTTGTTTTTCTTATAAGTTTCTTACTCAATGGTGGTCTCAAAGGAGTGAAACTGGTAGTCTTCTGGGAATTTTGCTCACATATCTGCCATGGCAATACAACACTGATGTATTTCAAAGATATCTTATGTCATGGTAATATCCTATAATTTGCTCTGAATCAAATTTGTTATTACTGTGTTATTTCTGTGTCAGTGCAGCCTTTGTATTTGTGATGTTCTACAAGATGATGCCTTGTGTAACCCATCTAAATAATTTCCAGTTTTGATCCCTGTGATGTTTTTCATTCTAAAAGAAAATAGAATCTCTCTGTCAGAGTAAAGGTGTATAAACTGGCGCTATAGAATTTGCTTTCAAGTAGGAATTCACTTTCTTGTACCACACTTCGCGGCAAATATGCTCTTTACACTTGATGGCCAACAGTCCTGTGAATATTGTGGGAACTGGTACTGTATCTTTCCATGCTTCCAGAGAGGTTTCCTTGTTTTGGTAGCTGCTTGCAGTGAGGTCAGTGGGATCAGCTATGGTTCAGAGATTCTCTGGATCTGAGTTCTCTGCCATATTTGACACAGAGAAATCACCTGGCAGTGAAGAGATCTGGGATATGCTGTTTGTGAGAGACAGTATTTTTCTATCCTTCTGTTCACAGCCTTCAGCAGTCAGGATTATTCACCTTTTCCATTCAACATTTTCATAGAATCATGTAGAAATGCTTTCCTATATTTATCTTGAAACCTTTTTATTGCAGCTTACTCCCATGACTTGTCTGCGTCTTTAAGGAAATGGAAGACAGAGGCCTTGGCATGTTTTACGTGTGGATATTTTACATTTAATGCTATCATACTTCCCTGCAAGACCTTTTCTTTTAGGTCATACTCTGAACTCATTCTGTCTTGTTGGTAGGCGCTGTTTTCTAGACTTGAATTATTCACAGTGTTCCCATCTGGATTTTGTCTAGCTGCTCGTTTGATTTTTTTTTCCACCTCGTATGTTCGATTTGTCAGGATCATTTTGGACTCAAATGCAGTTTTACAATGCAGATTATGTCCCTGCTAGTTCTATATGGTTGTCAGTGGTAAGTTTTTGTCACTATTGAATCATTCAGGTAGTTCATGGAACTACTGTCCTAAGTCAAAACCTGTGGTGAATAAACTCAAAAGCATCTGACTCTAAGAATGGGGTTACCTGCTTCTTTTTACCTCTAGGTGAATGTTACGTCTGTTTGAAATTGTGCAACTTAGGTACAAATGAGTTGGGGGGGGTTGGTTTTTTTTTTTTACTATTTATATTTCCCTCTTTTTCCCATCCTGTCAATCCTTATGCTTCCACAGAAATGCTTCTTAACAAATGCCAAGCGACTCATTTTCAGCCCATCAAGATAAAAATGCTACCGAAGCAGCTCAGACTTGCCCTTAGGTCTTAAATAGGACTGACAGAGCAATTAATTATTGCTATTCCTAATGACACCAAAGTCACAGAACATTTAGTGTACTGTACCTGCATGCAGAGAAGGAATTAAAAGGTTCCTTTTGACCCAAGAATAAGACAAAAGAAATATGAAGGCAGGCAAGTGATATGACAGTCTGAGATGAGTCTCCAAGACCTTTTGATAAACCTCTGCCGTACTGTCGTGGTGGGATGAGTTATCTGAGGCCACCAGCAAGCTAGTGGGTGGTTTGTTTTAATTAAGGATTCTTTTGGTGCAGACATAGTCTATTATATTTTAGATAGATAGATAGATAGATATTTGCTGAAGCTTACATGCACACTAAATAGGTATGAACATAAGTCCTTGGTTTCTGTCCCCACTGCCTATTGGTTCAGAAGGCTGCCAGCCCTCACGTACCGAACTACAGCTTTTTCTCTCAAGCAGCTGTAGCTTGTCTTGCTGTGACCCTGCTTGATCCCTCTAGCTGGCTTCAGGCAGTATTTTGAAATCTGCTTTTTAAAGCGAATACCACAGCAGCCATTTGTGGGCATATATTGCAATGGTTCTTTGCTCATCTTCTGCTCTGCTTGCCAAGAATCACATTGAAACTAAGCTTATTAATATAAAGTAATTTACTGCATGTCCACCGTTCTCAATCTTTCCAAAATGTACTCTCTGTCATTGTACAATACCTTTGCTGTTTAAAAGTGCCTGCAAGATACCGACAAAGATTGCTGCTGTTACAACCCAGGTCCTCACTTGCTGTAAATCACTGCAGTTAATAGAGCAATACCAATTTCTCCAAGAAATGTTGAAAATACAATTTTCCAACAGAAACTGCTTATTCAACAAGATCAAAACATTTTGTGGAACATGCCGACTTCAATCAAACTCCATTTATAAAAGAAATCAAAGTGAAGTAGCCTTTTACCTCATTAAAATATAGCTTTTTGATTTTTTACTTTGAAATTTAGATGAGGAATTAGAATATGATAT
This sequence comes from Lycocorax pyrrhopterus obiensis, assembly GCA_014706295.1. Taxonomy (NCBI): domain Eukaryota; kingdom Metazoa; phylum Chordata; class Aves; order Passeriformes; family Paradisaeidae; genus Lycocorax; species Lycocorax pyrrhopterus. The sequence goes on along the minus strand of JACSVZ010000006.1, from coordinate 65,998,118 downwards.
TTTTAAACATGTTCAGTTTTAATTTATTAAATGAAATATTTGCACAAATATGTATTTTAAGGGATATTTTGACAGTTGGCAGTTCATTCAGATGCTGAATTAAGTTCATGAATGGTGCAAATTCCTGCACATCTGAGGACTTTTGCCAGGCATTCAGGGATGCAGATCAGAAGCCATTATCACTGATGACTTCTTGGCATTTTCAAATATAGCCAATGAACGATTAAGAAGGGAGAAGCAGTTTGTCCCTAAGGTAGGAATGGTCCCTATGGTATCTTATAATGAGGGAAGTGTAGGGAATTGTGCATTTCATGCGATATAAGGCATACTTGCATACCCATGTCTAAATGACTACACATTTATGGATGAAAATGATGCAAGATTCCTTTCAGATTTATTTCTGTATAATATAAACACACAACATGATAATAATGTCTTTAAGTACAGGTAATGAAACTTTATTAGCCTGTGATAGCTATGTCAATAAAAATGTGAAGGGTGTGCAGCTGTTCTGAAATAAGCTTTGAATTGTGTGTGGCAATGGAGTTATTGCCATCTTTGCTGGATAACAACACCCATTGTAGAATCAATGGAGCTTTGAGGAAATGAGCAGGAAGTTGAAACTCTGGCTCAAGATTTCCTACTTTGCTGTGAAAGTGTGCACATTATTTTGGAAGAGAAGGGGAGATGCTGGCTGTGAAACTGTGGTTTAGCCCGGTGGATGATGGGGAAGGTAAGAGGCAAACCAAAGGAAAACCTCCTGGGAGAGTATTTGCCGGGAACTGCTCACATTAAGGCCACGGAGGTGTTTGGTTTCAGTGCTTCCCTGGAACTGAAATTCCGATAATGAAATGGGTGAGTGGGGTAGGCATCATGCCCATGTTCCTTTGTAAGAGCAGGCAGTGATACAGTCATCTGGCCAAACTGGGACTTGCTGGTATTGGCACCCCACGTACATTTGTACTGTAGCCAGAAATGGTCACGCAGTAAGAAGCCTTGGAGACGCCAGTGACATTTGTGGTAGCTGCTCCTGCAGTCCTTGGAGAAATACAATCTTAATCTATGATTAATTAAGAACACGAAGCAACTATGACTCTTCTGGTCTAGCTGATATGTGATTGTAGTCCACTGCATGTCCCTATAAATCTGACGGCCAAATAGTAAACAATAAATTTGGGCTATAAAATCAGGCAGCGAATGCTCTGGTGTTGAGCAATGCTTGGATCACACATAGCATAGATGATTTGTGCATTACAAACAACTCATAATCACACATGCAGCTTTTGAAAATGCCCTCTAACATAATGGAATATACGTGTAACTGTTTGATAATGTCTGTAACTTTGGACAGTGCTATTTACCTGTGGTTTGGGTCCATTTCTCTGTGTGGAGATGTGACTGCCCATCTTTCCAGGCTCTCCTTTTCTCTTGGTTTGTACCCTGTCTGTAGTCTAGTGTGGTATGGGCTTTTCAGAGAGGACCACTGCTATTTTTGCCACTCCTTCCTTCTACTGCTGTTCACCTGCTTCTGGATCCCTCATTGCTGCAGTTGCACAGTTTTCTTTTGCTTTCTTAATGCCAGACTAGCTGACAACAGGGAAGGATCCAAGCCGAAATGTAAGCAACACCATAGTGTAATGAGAGGTATAACAAGTTTCTTCAGAATTACCTTGGATGAATTTCAGATCAAATTGAATTTAAATTCAAATGCTGAGTCATACCCACGCGTAAGTCTGGCTGAAACTGGGTACCCTGAGAAATGAAAGATGCAAGTCACTGAGGCTCGTTTCAGTGCTGAGTTTCCATTAATCTTAAAGATACACAATTCATGCATTCTTTTGCAGGAAGGAAAGAAGTAAAACACTGTCTGGATATATTTACACTTATATTTGCAGTCACATTTTTTAACTTTTAAAGATACTGTGGAATTCAAGGTTCACAATACCAACCTGTATTGTTAGCAAAACAAATTACTCAAGGGCCTTTTCACTGCAGGGAATTTTTCTTCCTGAAGAGAACAAATCTGTTTTCTTTCCAAGTACAAATTAAAGAACAGGAGTTGCATTACTGCTGGCAGATGAAAAGATGGCTTTTTCTGTGCTGTATGCTGATCAGGGTTTAGAGTATGAAATTGAAGTTACATCAATTGTTTTAACCAATTGCTAGGCAGAACAGATTTTTCCACTATGTTACAGCTTTTTCATGAAGGAGAGCATAGTATCTGCTTTACAATTTAACTTTCTTTCGTGTTTAGATACCAGAAAGATAAGTGACTTTCTAGAAACTTTGCTAGACTTGGTAAGCAGCATAAAAACCCACTACCTCATTCTTTGTTTATATCTAGGTATAGCCTCTGGACATTATCCAGAGTTGTTAAGATTCACAATATTTTAGCACATCTTTGCAATTTTTCCATCCCTTCAGGTTATACTCTTCATTAAAACTCAGTTCATTAATTTACTACTGTCTGTGCTTTCTTTCTAAGTGGCAGCACTAATATTCAGAGTTATCAGTTATTGTTTTCTTCCAAAGTATTTTGTTGTCTCAGCTTTGTACAAGCCAAACACTCTAATTGCTGCTTTTAATCTTTTGAAGTGCTTTGCAAAGATGAATTAATTAATCATCATAACCTCCTTGTTGAGCAGGTACAGTTGTAGTGGGCTTAAATTGCAGGACTCTGTGCTTGCACCTGAGTGCCCAGTTATGTCCCACATGGGTGTTGTATCAGAAATATGTCATAGGGTTTCAAACATTTAGGTTCTCCAGTTTCCAGTAATTTACTTGGAGGAATATAGATGCTCTGGCTGCAGAGCTGAGCTAGCTTAAGGGAGATGTGTCCCAGAAGAACAGGGTCACTCTGGACAGTGGATGGAGGCAGTGATCTCTGTCTTAGAGCCCTTAAGATTTAGGGTAATGTAGTGGTACCCTTTTCTGTGACATCAAATATTCTAAATTTAGTGCAACTTATGCCCCTGCAGGTCTCGTTTGCTCATAGTGAGAAGCACATGCCTTCCCCTGAGCTTCTCTGCCCGTAATTTAGTTGGCAGCTGGACACACTGGTCCTAAACTGGCCAGCCTCAGGGACTGAAAGGTTCACCTAGGTAATAAAAATCAATTTACATCAGCAAAAGCCATTTCCCTTCCCTCTCAACAGTAATGCTTGCACCCAAAGTCTGCTGGGGGAGCCTTCTACATGAAAAGCTGTTTCTTGTTGAAAAGCAAATTGGAAGCAGTCGTGTCCTATAAATCTTTGACTAAAAAGATAGGTTGTCAATTTTATCAAAGTTGCACTGCAGAATAGCCCTAAGCAGGAGTTTCTAAAACCCTACTTCATATTCTACAGATAAGGATAAATTATAAGCCTCCTTGCTATATATCTCTGAAATATAATGTACCTATGTCTGTTACACAGGCTATAAAATGGAAATGAGATAGCCAGCACTGCGGCGTTTTTCTGATGTACAGAGGTTATCCTGGTAATATATCTCAGAAACCTCCAGCTATATTTTAAAAGATCAGCAATGTCAATTTGCATAATTTGGTATATAATCTTTTCATTTTTCCTAATGGCTGAGGAATGGTGAATAAAATTTCACACTATTCACAATAAGGACAAATAATTTAATGTGTGAAAATGCTGCTGTTATCTGTTACACAAGGACCAAAGTGAATACACTATAAGTGTGACTTTCAGAAACCTGTCAATATTATCTTGGGCTTATACCTTGCACCTATAGTGGAGTTACAACTGGAAATTATTTAATTACCTCTTCGTCAAACTGAATGGATATGGAAATTTTGTGGTTGACCTTTGACATTTTGATAAATTTAATTAATTAGATTCAGCATTTAATGGTGTACTAGCTTGGATTACTGCTGTGGCAAATGTATGCAAGTTCTTTATAAAAAATGCTGGTTACTCAGTGTTTGGGTTCATAATTCAGTGGAATGCCAACCATGAGACCTTTACTTTTTTTTCACTAGGTCTTCACTGGATTAAATTTGTTGGGTCTCAATTTTCCCAAAGACTTGGGGTTTCCATTTTTTTCAACAGACATATTTGGATAAAAAATTTCAATTTTTCTGTGAAGGAGATTTTCTTCTTGGTTTTGTGAAGGGAGAATTGAATATTTGCAAAACAATACAAATTTCAGATATAATTAGCACCAACTTCAATTTCAATGTTCTGCTTTCTCAGCAAGTGAGAAATAATTTCTTTCATTTTGAATGAAATTGTAACTGTCTGATTTGGGGACAAAAAATAGAAAATGCCATTTTGAAGGGAAAAGTCAATAGCTCCATTTTAAAATATGGCCACAAACTTCTGACTTGGGCTAGACTTTAGTCCTAAACTCAGAGAGATCAACCCTATGTTTTCTACTAATATGCTAGGTGTCAGAAAACTCTAATCAGCCTCTCAACCAGGTAAATCTCTTCAGTTCTTTCAGCTGCCTTTGACTATCGATATGACAGGCTGTCTAATCCACAGATATTTCTTCTACATCTACCTCTCTGGAAATATTTGTTCAGCAAGTTAAACTTATTAACTGATTTTTTTCCAGCTCTTGAAAGCTGATCAATTCCTTGCGCTCAAAGTATATAAATTCTCTCTCATACATCATCTTTTCATCTCATTGATCCCGATATTATAACTTTCCTCTATGTGTATTTCAGTGGGGGCTGTGTTGAATGAGACCAGACCAATTTCAGCCATACAGAGGTCTGTATTTTGTCTTTTTCACTGGTGTTTTGTGAGAGCTTTCGTAGCTGCTGTTGCCCTCAAGCTACTGCTGTGCTGCAGGGCAGATGTGCCTCGGTAGGTGTGTTCCATTCTGCCCAAATAAGACACTAACAACTGACTGTGCAAATGTATTTGCTACAGAACTGTGTTCATTCTTGCATACGGTCACAAATTTGGAAACAATGTCAGTCTCATTTTTGTATAGAGAGTGCTATAATTCATGATATATAAGGATATTGTAATTTTCTTCTTTTCCCAAAAGATCGTTTTCACAAACTGAATCATGCTTGGGAAGATATATCTTGGATATCTCCAGTGCAAACAAATATAGAATATAATATTTTTTCCTCCTAACAAATACAGAATATAATTCTTTTCTCCAGCTAACTATATTGACAAAGCCTTATCTGTTCCATCATGAAAAGTTTTGGTGACTCAATTTATCCTGTAAAAAAAATTAACCTGCCTAACTGTTTTAATGCATTTATTAGTTTGTCTCGCCCAGAGGTGGTATGAATACTAAAACGTGAAGGATGTGTTGATGTTCAGTCCTTGCATAGTTGAAAAGTGTCCTCACACAGTTAAAACTTATTTTCCTTCTGCTTCATCTTAGAACCAGAGATTTGGCAAGTCTGTTCTTTAAGGTCCAATAAAGGAGTGAACCAAGACTGAAGGATCTTACTGCACCAGCAAAATAACACCTGCATACGTAATGTTCCTCTGCTTTAGCTTTGCTGTTATCTCAAACTGCTTTTTCGGGGAGCTTGTGCTGAAGGCTCAGGTGCAAGCACTGATTAAAATGAGAGAGGGGAATGCCCTAGCTTCTCTTCCTCATCCCAAAACAGCAGGGTCAGGCACCCATTACCACTTTTCCAGAAGTCTGAACATCATTTTTTCATGTATTTGATTCTCCTGGTTGGTCCTAAGCCAATCCTTTCAACTGTAAAAGAAGGGGTACCCTCACATCTCATGAGATTACATCTTGTGTTAATAGTGGAAGTGCTCAGCATGTGCCCTGTTGCCTTGGTCTCCAGGAGGCCAGACCTGCATGTGCTGCTGTCTCATCATGCACAAAGTCCCCAGCTGTCATCACTTGCACCTAGCTGATGTTGTTATATCCAATATCATCTTGCATCTGCTCTGTGGGTGTTCAGTGCACAGTCACTAATTATTCCTTCAGCAGCATATGCAGCTGTTTCTGTGTCAGTGGTGTTTGCTTCTTGCTTCTGGCCTCAGACGGTGGATGTGGAAAACACTTTGTACTTCACTGAGACCTGTGGCTGATGAGCTTGACTCTGACCCTGAAGGCAGTACTGCCACTGTTTACAGGACATGATCCTGAGGTTTTAATGGCATGCTTCTTGCAAAAGTTTCTTAGTCCTGTGACCATACCCTTCTTGACACTACCCGTGTACAGGAAGGAGTCCCTAAGTGGGGTGAAGCATCCCCATTGTTGCTTTTAATAGAATATGTCGTTTGATTTAAACATAATTTTTGTTAATGCTGTGTTTCATCTCATGAGGCAGAGCACATGAGTGTGTGCAGGGAAATCAGTGGACTTGTTCTGTGTGAATGAGCACTTACTTGGCTTTTTCCTTTTGTGAGTGATTTCCTTATTTGTGGAGGCAGAACTGGAGTTTAGGAAATGAGCAGACACCATGCTGTCTTACAGGTGCAGGGGATGGAAGGGACAGGATGTTGCCCCTGCACGAAGTGCGAAATTGGGCTGTATCTACATCTGTTCTGTTTCAGATCTCGTTCCTTGAAATCTATCAAGACTGGAATGTTTCCATTAGCTGAAGCCAAAAGTCTGTTGTTTGACTCACAGATGAGAAAGTCTGGGGGACACCAACCTTCCAGAGCTCCTAAGGCACATGTCAAAATCTTTGTGTGCCTGAGATTCATTCAGCTGATTTCTGGTGTGAGCTGGAAAAGGGAACATGTAGTTGCTGGGTGAGATATCCATGACTCCAGCTTCCTGGAGGTCCCACCACCCTGTTGTGGAAAGGCACTGACCCATTAGTAAGCCATAGAGGACACTGGATGCTGGACTCACCTGCCTCTTCTGACTCAGAGCTTCATTGGAGAGCAGCTTTCCAAGGACCATCACAACAGCTGGCCATGTCAAACTCTCAGTCTGCTGGGAACCTAATCTTGTACAGAGTTAGAGAGGAGAAGGCAGCTGGGAGGCACTAATGAAATGAGCAAAGAACTGCAAAGGCCAATTGATGGGGAGTATCGCAGGGAGGTGAGGCGACTGAGCATCGAGATTTTGGGCTAAGCTGGTAAAGCTGGTAGATAGCTACTTCTGTGGGTGTGCAGAGTTTGTCCGTGGATTGTGTCCCAAGGTTTCTTGAAATGAATTGTATCTTTTGAATATAAACTTTCGCAGCAGCTTTTTGGGGCTGCTTTTTTCTTTTGAACACACTTACGTGGTGCAGAGCAAGGTGTTAATGACCCATGCATTGAAGAAATTCTTTCTTTGAGACTTTGGCTCTCAGGGATTTCTGTACAGCAAATGAGAGTGGCAGTGGAAGGAATGCATGGAAACACAGTGAGCTTAGAAAACCTTACCACTGTTATCCGTAGTGTAAGAGAACGTGTCATCTGCACTTTACCCCCTAACTGCAGAGAGCAAATGCAAGTTAAGAGAAAGACAACCTCTGACGTATTTGAAGGTTTGAAAAGATTTCAGTTAATTTGGCCAGAGTTTGTCTCTGCAGGTGCAACACAGATCTGAGCAGTTAAGACTGGCTTTGTTAGAGATTTCATAAGGCAGGGGAAATGCAGAAAATGGATCCTGGCAAATTACCTAAGCCAAGTCTACAAAACCTAGCAAAATCTAATATTGGAAGAATCTGAGACGTCTCAAGCCCTGCACAGATGGCCCTACTCTGTGCGAGCATTAGTGCAATGCATAGATCCAGGGAGAAGATACCACTGCATTTGAAGTGTTGTTCAGGAAACAGGATGGTGTGCCAGGACAAGACAAATGGCCTGTCAGCCTGAAGGTAAGGGGACACTTATTAGTTTGAAGTTGGACACAGGCTCAGAAGCCAACGTGGTGCCAGAAACCATGTTAGCATTGCAGAAGAAACCACAGATGGTTGAGAGAAAATAGTTAAAAGTCCAGGATGACAGCTGGGATCTGCCCTCTGCTTTAGAAATACATGAACCAAATGTGTAGCTAACAAGGTGAAACAGATACAGTTTGTAAAAGCATCTGAGAATGGATCACCCTGTGGGTTAGAAGCAGAACAAGTCCTTGGTTACACATGGAAAATGCTGCTTTTGCAAGAGTAGAGTAGAGATTTACATATCTGTCCCCTTGAAGGTGTGCTCAGACACCCTTCATCAACTTTTCTGCACTCTGCCGGAGTCTGACTAAATCTGCCGGGGGATCAAGATGCATTTGAATTGTCAACCTTTGGCTCAGAGTGATTATGAGAACTCTTGCCACAACATGCAGAAGGTATCTGATTTTTTTCCTCGTTAATCAGTGCCTCCATCAATACTGCCAAGATGCAGTATTTCCAGACTAGGAAATATTTCCAGAGGCAGCTAACCACTCAGGAATGTGTGGTTGAGTATTTTCACATGTCTCCACTTTATCATGGGAGTTGAGAGCGGAAACATGGAACAGTCACCAAACTCCTGTCTGTTCACCTGTGAGCTGTATGTCTATCAGTATGTTTCTATTTCAACTTTACCTTACAGTAACATGCTTTTTGGTTGTTTAATCTTTCCAAGTATATGTTTGTGGCAGCTAAGTAGCCATTGAAAAGAAAGCTACAGAGACGGAGTGATGTAAAAATAAGTTTTATTTCAGTTCATCAAGCTTCAGTTTGGGTGCTGCACTCATGCTCTTGCTAAATCAACAGGAATCACGCTGTTTCTTGGCATTTGGTGAAAACAGCATTTAATTGAAGACCCAAGCAGTAGTTACAGATGAATACTATTCCTCATTTTGCTTCTGGACACTTTAATCAACCTGCCTGCGTGTTGGGATCAATCAGTTTCAGCAGTTCTGTTCATTCATCTTTGTCCTGCCATTCATCTCATGGCAGCAAGGAGAACACTGTGTAATTGAATTTAGTTGAAATCTAATAAGAGGAAAAACCGTGACAAGTCACCTATAATCAGCTTGATTCTGAATTTTCAGAACAAGCATTAGCTTTGTATTTCCAGGAGGAATATGTCGGGGGTCCCGCAGAGCTTCAGTGAGAAAGCTGGCAAAGAGAGTGAAAAACTGGAGACGTGGAGTCTGTTTTGTGGTTTGGTTGGGGATTTTTTTGCCATTTATACTCATTTAAAATAGAAATTATGATATCTTGCTTGCTTTCACTCAGCTTCTACACTGTTTGCTTAATTTAGAAGGGAAATCCACAGCCTTTTCCCTTGTGTAAGAGGTATAAAATGACATTTTTGTGGTGTGTGTGTGTGCATGTATTTGGTTTTTTAAGGCTAATGTAACAAATCATAGAGATAAAATCTCAAAATATTTTTACTGAAGCAGATGTAGGTCTGGATTTTAAATTTTTCTAAAGTGCTCAGCATTTGATCTGCATTTTCACATGGGCTCCCTTAGAAACGATTGCAGTATTGTCATGTTCATGGACTTACTGCTTTTTTGAAAGCAAGATATTAACCACCTGGGTTTAACATGCTCTAAGTTATGCATGCTGTCTTTAGAGTTTCAGCTGATCCGACTTGACTGAGTATTCCCATGGAGCGGTGGCTTTTTTAAGTCTTTTTCCATTGCAGATCTTTCTGACAGAATTGGAGGATATCACTATAAACAGAAACCAACTTAGGAATACTCAAAGGATTTCCCACTGCCTGCAAATTCTTTATTTTTGGTAGTAGCTTTATGCATGAATTGCAAAATGTATTCATAATCTGAAATAAGGGAAGTAAAATTGGGGAAAGAAAGGTCTCTATATACATATGTATGTGAAGGGATTGCAAAATAGTCCATCAAGGACCTATTACAAGGGCTTATAATATGGTACTGAAATAGGATATTTAATAAGATATCTCTTTTCTTGGAGTGTTATTGCAATACATTGCCAAGCTCTTACAGAGTTAAACTCCTGGGAAGTGCATGTGTGACCATTTTTTCAGATCAAATTTGGTGAGGGGAATATGCATCAGGGTACAATTCTAATTTTTCCATTATAGTTAGACCCTACTATCCTCCAAGACAGTAATATTCATGGTCTGAAGGTTGTGAGAGTATATCATGTGTCCTGATTACATATATATAGTTTAAGCAAAGTGCTTCAAAAATATTATTAGTTGGGGAGGGGAGTAATAAACCTATTCCTCACATACATTTTTAAGAAAACTAGGAAAATATCTGCTTTTGCTGGGTTTTGACTGCTGTAGCTGTGCCACTGAATAAGAAATGGATATGCTCAGAATGCAGCATTTGGCTTTTTGGTGATTTCAGATTATTACATCAATGAGTGCTTTAATGTTTTACAGTTTAGAATGTCTGCACAGCCACCCACTGTGCAGCATTTAACCATGAGGTGGTGCACGGTTTTGAATTGAAGCTTCCCATATTTCATGCACCACGTTGGACTGGCATGTAGAGGAAATGGGTATAAAAAATGTGGAAGATTTATCATGTCAGAATACCATTTTGCATGTTAAGGGAGTGCTTTACCAGTCTGTGGCCATGCCTGGCTACAGGAAAGGAGCAGCTCTGTGTACTGTCATTTGTCATAGGCAAATGAGGAAAGCACAGTGACAGGGACATGTGCTGGCAGACTTGAGTTTGCTCTGCCTTTTTTCTGACCTGACTGGAGATAAACAAGTTTTGGACTAAGGCTGTGCCCAAGCTAACAAGCCTCACTCAGCCTCTTTAATTCAATTTTCTGAATTTCCCAGGTCACCCACCTCTCACAAGCCCTGTGCCTGTTGGACATCTTTCACAGCAGTCAGTCACTTCAGGTAGCTGGGAAGAGGACTTTAAGTTGTAGGCAACTCTTTTCTGTACCCAGAAATGAATTTCTGAGATTCCAGTTTTTGTGAATCATTTGGTTTTTTTTAAAACAAACACAAAAACATTCTCGAATAGCACCATGGGCACAGTAGTTAATTTTCTCTCACTTTAACCAAAAGTAAGATTAATTGTAATTGATTGTTTGTTATTCTTGTTATTTCTCTTCTGTGAGAGTAACCAGTCCAAGCAAAAAGTATCCAAGACTCAAACCCTCTAACTGTAGTGTGAGATAAGCAAGAGTGGGAGAGTACTACAGGGTGGGCAGTAAGCGGTGCACAGTGTGCTAATGAGGTCAATGCAATTAGCACAATAAATCCTGGCCAAATCATAGCATGAGCTTGTGCCAAGAAGTTTAATGCATTTTTTCCTTTCATGTGAAAAAACTGAGCAAGTGCTGAAGTAGACACATGGCTTTATTTTGATTTTTATCTGAAAGTGTTTGGGTTTTTTTCCCTCCAAGTAAATAATCTCTAATTACAATGTACTTGTGTGTACTCTGCTTGCTGCTTTCTATTAGTGTATTTTTGAAATCACTGGAATGCCTGGAAATTATTCAAATAGAACATCCAGGATGTTCTCATAGGCATAAATATTATGTGGGAATGAGGCTGCTTAATCTTCTTTATCCACTAAATTTGAAACACATATAGATTATATTCTGAGACGGAACATAATTTAAGGGGGATGTAATAACTCTCATTACATTCCCATTAGTCAGTAACATAAACCACTTTCTAGCTGTGGAAGACTTCACGAGAATAGGCTCTGGTATTGTGTGCATGAGATGTTATTCATGGTAGTGATTAATTCCTGTAGTTTCTGAGATATTCTGAATATGTACCCGACCTGCGCTGCCTCCAGTGTTACAAGTACCCACTGTTTTTACTTTTCTTTCCTCATAACTCACTGTAACAAATTCAAATTGTCAGTCTTTCTTTGGGTGGCAGAGTTGTCCTCCAACAGCTAAAGGTATAATTGTCTACTGGTGAGAACAGGCTGCTCCAAAACCGAGCATGTTCATTACAACAAAACTGATTTTTTTTTATTTTATTGTAAGTTTTAGTGTACTGCAAGAGGGAAGGGATGAAAAATGTTTTTAAATGAGATTCGCCGAGTTATTGGCTGCTTCATCCCAAGTGAAACTACTTTTAAAAAAATAAATTCTTCCAGCTTCATTCTACTACATTGAGTATTTCATACGTTGTAACATTTGCCAAATTTTTACCAGGGCTTTTACGGTGTTTCTAGATATTTCTACTGAAAGCAGTAGAGTTTGCCCTCTACTCATTGTGTTCTTTTTGCAAAATTTTACTAATTTTGAGGTATGTTTTAAACTCTGAAAGGATCATTTCATTACCTAAATGCATCTGCTAATAAAGTACTCAGACATTCCCTCTGTAACGCACCTCAGTAGCAGAGAGGTTTTGTAGGCCTGGAGAGGGATTGGAAGTGGGTTCTTGATCCAGGTTCTTTGTCTCTCTGTTTATCCATTTTTCTCTCAACAGTTACTGTTTCCTTAAATCTACACAGCAGAAGAGACGAGGGACATGAACGTGGGACTTCTTCCCTTCTGAAAGGATTTATTTCATACTAGCAGCACTTATACATAATACGCTCTGTGGAGAAGAAATTTGGGTCCAGAAAGTTGGTGGGAGTTTAGCTTTGCTGCTCTCAAAAGGCCAAGATTTTGTTCTGTCTCTTATGCTTTAATTTACTGTAAACAGCAAAAGCATTCCCACTTACGTATGTGGGGAGGTCTAAATCATTGTAAGTCAGTGCAAACAGAGGAAAACTTTATATGCAGCCTGTCAACAGCAAATGTCAATGGAAGAGCATTAGTAATAAATGTCATGGTGTGCTCTAATTACCTCCTACAGCTCCGCTCCTTTAGGGTAGATGTTCTATCCATTGAGGTCATGCTGTGGTACATATTAATTAAATCTCTTCAGTGTTATCTGCTGTTTCTGGAAGGCAGCAAATGTAATGTGCAAAATAGTGGCTTATCTGGAAGGAAAAGAACACATCCCAGAGCAAGGAAATATCTTTATCTTCTTGAAATAGATATCATCTATTATTAAAGAAAACAAAATGGGTACCTGCTGGATTTTCTGCCCTTGTTAATGGCATAGTTTAGAAATATTGACTAGAAAGAGGAAAGGGAAATATTCTCTGACATGAAAGCGCAAGGGCCATAGTTGGGTAAATATGTGTTTCTATTAAAATTATGACCCTGCAGAACCAGTGGCTAGTGAAGAGAGGCATCCATAAGCATTGGAAAGAAATGCAGATACAAGCAGCTCTTTGCCCTTTGCTTGGAGAGATTCCATTTTATCTGATGCAGAAGCAAATTGTTCCAATCTGAAACCCTAAAACCCACTAAAGTCAGCCAGTGAAAAAATGTGAGGCTTTCCCGTGATGCATGTGTCTGGCTCAGGTTTCTGGTACTCTTCTCATGTATATTAACACTCACATAGCCATTTTTGACAGAGCTGTTTTTAAGAGCTACTTTTGCATTTTTATTTCAGCTGCAAAAATGTATATCTGCACAGGCAAAACCACCTTTTTGCCAGTCAAGAAATAGGATCACTGCCTGATTACACAGTGGAAAGTGGAAATTTTCACAAACTGTCTGAGAAAAGGGAGAATACATTTTGGGTTTGAGGCAGCTTGCATTCATGTCTTTTAGAGCTTAGCAGAAATGGTTCTTAAATTTTTGAGAGTCTTCAGAATCACTAAAGAGCAGCTTGTTCTAGGAGCAGGGATTTGGTTCACAGTGGGTGAGAAAACCTCTATGGTCAATTAACAAATTTAGTATATTCCAAACAAAATTAGTTAGAAGCACTGCAATCCAGTTTCCTTGGCTCTCTACTGTCTAGGCTCTTGTGCCTTGTTGATGAATTGGGATCGATGTTCTGTGGCAGAGGGAAAAAAAGGTATTTCCATTACACTCAGTTATAATGTTCATCCAAATCATTGAATATGGACATTTTTTAGTAAAGTCTGTTTGTTTGTGGGGTTTTGGCTATGTCTGCGACGCAAATACCGGTGGACAAATATTTAGAAGAACTCAGAGTATTTAAGAACTTAAGTCTCAGGAAAGTTCAGGAGCAAATAGTTCCTCTTGTTCCTAGATGTACATATATGTTTTGAAACCTGGCTACTGTATTAAGTTTTTAAGGCACTAATCATTTGGTCTGTGAATTACCTGATTCAAAATATTTTGGATGCAGCATCTGATGAGACACAAACATGTAGCTCTGTCAACAGCATGAATGTACCTCATACATTTTACAAAACTTCTGGGTCCAGCCTGAGCTCCGTTAGGCCCAGAAAATGTAACTTAGCTGTACCCTGGGCGGATCCCACCATTACATGGTGATTTGATTTGTGAAAGTGCTGGACCGCTGGTCATCTTGAGTGCTGAGGATCTCAGCCTTGACACATGCAGACCTTCACCCGTGTGTTCACCCTGTGTTGGCTGAGCACAGGTGTGGATGCACCAGGTGCACATGCATCCAACACAGTCCTGGCAAGCCTAGGATTACTGTATGTGAGCTTACACTGGGAGAGAAAGCTGTGACTGTTCCCTTCATCCTGGCAACCCTGGATTTGAGCTGGTGAGTATTCAGGGTAGAGAAAGCAATGCTTCAGAGGGGCTCGGCAGGGCTGCTGAGGCTGTGATAAGCTATTTGAACCATCTCACATACCTGAAGAGGTGCTTCGATATTGAATAGCAACAGCTATTAGCATAAATTATTACTTTAAGGGAGATACTTTGGTCTACTGCCAAGCAATTACAATAAGTAGTGTTTAACTAGGTGTAAACATGAAGGAGAATTTCTTTCTTCTCTGCTGTACAATTCAAGAGTTACCACGTAAATTTCAAAAGATGAAATGGAGAAAAAAGAACACAGTGGAAGGGGATCACATTGCTCTGTTACCACCCAGCTCAATTCTCTTCCTCAATTTTTAAAAGTACAAGGACCAAGTTCCTAGATAGGTTCCTGGATTTAGATCCAAGTTGCTGTCCTGAGCTTTTCTCCAGCTTTTGAGATTTTGGAGGAGTGTGAACCTGGATACAGAGATTAATATCTAGCTGCTTTTGAACTAAGGTGCTTAGTCTAGATGTGGTGTTCTGATGCAAACTTTTACTTCAGGCCTTTTTCTAGTTTAAAATGTTTTCAGATAGGACTTGTTTATTTCCAAGGCAGGGAAGAAACAGGGCAGCCCTGGAGAAAGAGGGTATTGTTTTCTCTGTATTTCATTTCTTTACAATCTCTCTCATTTTAACTTATAAATATTTAGCTATGAATATTCTTGACAGCTTCTCCTCATCCCATTCCTAGACAGAAGGCTCCTGCAGATAACCAACATCACTTGTGTGCCTTAATCTGTCTGCCTGAATATCCCTTAGTGCAGAGATGTGCTTTAAAGGGTCTGGGAATTGCTCTGGTCTCTGCATACATTGCAGACTTTCAAGCTCTGGGTCACTACTAGGTCTCAGAGGCCATGTGCACCTTAGCCTCCCACTACTTGCTGCATTTCTTGATCAGGTAACAAGGAATTCTTGTGGTATTTACATGGAAAAGGAGATCTCATTAAGGGAAGAGCAGAATATCTGGATATCTGTACTAGCTCTTGGCTGTAGTTCAACACTCATCTGTTTTCACCGGGTCCTGGGGACTGGCATCGACCTTTCTCAGCAGACGTGAGGTGAAAAAGTCACATTAGAGAAGCTAAACAAAAAAAAATTGCTTATATTTTCAAGTGTGGGCACATAAATTCTCTCTCCACAGGGCACAGGTGTGTTACAAGTAATTGGAGGTTTGCATCTGTTATTTGATATAAGACCTTCCCAAATAGTGGTTTTCTGCTGATTTCAAAGAGTCATAAAGAAATTATTTTAATTAGCTAAAATAAATAGATCTTCCCGTATATCACTCCCCAAATGTAGCTGTATGAGTGCTAGATTCTTTTTCTGTTAACCTGAGGTAGTAGCAATAGGCAAGAGCACCACACAAAAGAAATTTAAGGCATTAATGATGTTGCAGCTGTCCAAAGACATCTGCTCTTTTTATTACTGTACATCTTTTGGTGATGTGACAAATGATATAGCTAAGGCCATGGCATAGAAAGATACCTGGATGTCAGCTTGCACAAAGATGAGAGCTACTTTCTGCCAACAATTCATTAGAAAGTCAATGAGCATAAGCAGTTGCCCACAAATTTACAAACATTCCTCTTTATTACATCAAGTTGTGTCTTTGATATCACCGAGGCTAGCCCTCTTCCTCACCCACCTGAAACATCCCACTGCCCAGCTGGGTCTCCAACAGCACTGAAGGCATCCTTTGGGAAGAAAATGGTAACAAATGAAATTCAAAACCAGTGAATTATTCCAACAGTGTAGATGGATATGAGTTAGGGCCCGAGACCTGCTTTAGGTTGCAGCAGTGTTTTCAATAGCATGCAGCCCTCCTGTTTGCTTAGGATCACCAGATAGGAAACCACCTTGCACTCAGGGACATAGTTATAGTGGGAAGACATGGAGGGAAGTGCAGCAAAGTTAGCTGAGTTTTAAGTCCAGCTCTGACAAGATCTTGCAGAGAATCTTGAGGAAGTAATTTGCCTCAGTTATATGTAATTCTGGACCTGTGTTTTTCTTAACGTGTTCCAAGTTGATTTTACTCTCCAGCATTAATCTGGGAAATTCTTTTCAGCCATGCAAGCAGCTAAGTTGTTAAATCACTTTAAAAAAAAACAAATAGAAGTGCAATGCTGATGTGAAATAAAATTGCGTGGTAATGCTTAAGAGACGAATAGTCCACTTGGCAGGAATTCCAGTTGCTTATGTTCTCTTCCTAAATCTGTCATCTGCTGTCACGTGGCACTCACCTGTCAGGTATCCAAAATACTGCAGCCCTTGCTTGGGAAAGACTTGGTTCAGTAGCATGGCTGTGAAGGGATGGAGCCTTGAGAAAGAAGCACTGGAACCACTTTACCACGACCACCACAGCTCTCTGCTCAGTTCCTGCTGTCTAGCTCTAAAACAAATACCTGCATGAATGTTTCCTCTCACTTTGCCTTTTTGCTCATTGCTCCTTTTTATGTGTTTATAGACTGCCCGAGAGCAGTCGAAGGCTCTGTGCTTGGTGCTAGTGTAGCACACATCATGTTACAGATGAAGTTCTAAAATCTTTGTGCTTGCAAGGCTTCATCTAGATTTTATGGTGCATATAGCAGCTTTTAAATGCTGCTTGTGGAGGTTCCCATTTGAAGGATAATGTTTATAAACAACTGGTTCATTATACACTTTGAGATAACACC
The DNA here is from genome assembly GCA_014706295.1 of Lycocorax pyrrhopterus obiensis. NCBI lineage: Eukaryota > Metazoa > Chordata > Aves > Passeriformes > Paradisaeidae > Lycocorax > Lycocorax pyrrhopterus. Next base: position 65,981,040 of record JACSVZ010000006.1, on the reverse strand, counting down.
GCTGGTTTACAGTCACACAGCTTAACTCGGTGTGCTTGGTAAATACTGGGGTTCTTAAAGGCACTCCAGGTGGGGTAGTTCTTGAGTTATTCACATTTTCAGCACTGAATCAGTCTTGCAGGAGGAGTATCCACACTTCAGTTGTTAAGTAAATCTTCAGGCAACTAAGTGATTTTCCTCAATCTTCAAAAAGCCTGAGGTCTGAAATCATCCTGAAATCTCCTAGATATCTAGAAATGCCACAGAAAATTGAATGCAAAAGCCTTTCTGAGTATCAGGTTGACTTTAAGTATCATATTTTGAAAAAATTTGTTTCATCTTTGCTCTCCTAAATCATTCAGCGAGTTCCTTCATTATATAGCACGGATTATGTTCATGACATTAAGTTTTTGACAATCTCCTTGCCCTTCTATTTTCCTAAGTATTGATTTTTTTATTTTTTTACATGGAGGAAGGGAAGGAGGAGGAGGGTATTTTAAAAAATGGAGTTATATTCAGCACTACTTTGAAAAACTGTCACTTGCGAAAAAGCATAAACATTCTCGGTATTTGTTATGATTTAGCAGAGTTCTAACAATGGCATAAGAGAGCAGATTCATAAAAGGGAGTATTTTTCTTCTTTGATAGAGAACAAACTGCAGTTCTTATAGAAAGGAGGATCATTTGTACTGGGCACTGTGGTTCTGACAGATTAGTAATAAAGCTGCAGAATTTTTCCTTTGAAATCTGTGCTTCAGGAAGATTTATGGTGAGACAGAAAACTCCATTTGATTCTGCTCAAAATTTTGGGCATGAAAAGCTTAAGTTTAAAATTCTTTTGAAGAGAGTCCAAAGTAATAGAAAAGATAATTTTGAAGGAGCTGTGGCTTAAAAAAACTATTTGTTTCGGAGTTAGGAGCTCTGCAATGAATTTTGTGCGTTTCAGAAGAGCTGTAATGTAGTTCTTCTGCAATGGCTTAAGGCCAAATACTCGCCACTACTTTAAGGAGAGTGATTTACAATGAGCTTGTGCCTTTAAATAAGACAGTTTGACTTCTCTCCGGAATCTTTTCTGTCAAAGCCAGTCATTGCCAGCCTTCAAGTGACCCACAATATATTTCTTTAATCGGCTACCTTTTGGAGTAGATTTTTTCTTTTTGAGGTTTTGCTATCTCCTTGACAACCTTCACAGTATAGCAGTGTTAAAAAACAACAACATTTTAAAATAGAGGCCTTTAAATCTGGCTGGTTGGTTGTGTTATGTCTTTTTGCTTGGTTTATGACTGTTGAGAAATTGCAATGCGGATAAATATATTTTTCAGCTATCCTTTAAAGGAAGTAGCTCCTGCCAAACCATTTCCTTTAATCTCATTTATTAACAGTGACTGAGTGTGCCATCCATGTATGCATTTGGAGACACTGTGCTATATTCAGATGATGAAAAAATTCATCTCACTTCTTTGTGATAAGGACTGCATCACACGTGCAGCAGAGTTTTTTGTAGAGGTGGAGCTGATTTCCTCAGGGCAGGGAATATCACTGTGGGATCTTTTCAATGTTACTGTGTGACTAGTCCTTATGATCTTAGGAGACGCGTTCTGCTGAACTTTAGATTCAAATCTCACCTCAGTTTTGATAGCCTTAAATACTTTTTGTAGCTTGGAACTAATTTTAAGTGATCTTTTCTCCAAATTTAGTGCTGATGAGTCTTCATGCTCGGGGATGGACAATATTTAGCCTTAAGGAGTCATTTTCAGGATCTACATTTAGGGTCAGGAAGGTGGAATGATTCCTGGATGGTCACTTCTCTCCAAGTTTGTTCAGTCTATTACTTCTGTTTCTACAACAACTAATTCATGTGTCCTCCAAGGTTTCCTTCATGCACCGAGGCTTATTTATTCATCTTTGTTTCCATTTACTGCTGTAATTTGGCATAATGAAGTAGATTTCCAGTTGTGTCCTGATTTTACGCAAATTTATTTCCAGGTGGCTGCTAGAAAGCCAAGTACTCCATATAGTTATTATTTTGATGGACATCAGCATTTGAGTGTCAAGTAGTTACTTATCCCATCGTGTAAGGAAGAATAAAGCACTTCTGTAAAGCCTTTGGCATCACCTTTCCCACGCTTTTTTCCACTGTTGCGATTTCTCTTTTCCTGTGCCCCAGGCTGTGATATGTAGGCGCTCTTCTGTGCTGAGTTGCCTGGCGCAGCTCATCCTACAGTGCTGTTTCTGGGAACGGCTCATTATTATCTCTGTGCTGACTGTCAGGATGCATAAAGAAAGGACTTTATTTTTAGGAGGTAAGATCCAAATACACTTACAGTCACTCCCATTTCCTCTTGAGTGCTAGAGACACCACTTCAAACTACCATAAAGGTTGAGAACTAAATATTTCTGCTTTGAAGCAAAGATATGTCTATGGAGCCAAACTAGGTCCTCAGATGCTTAAGCGCCATTTCCACTGGACAGTGGTGCCATCCTGCCTGGGAACACAAAGCAGAGTTTGGCATAACACAATGGCTCAAGAATTAAGATTTTATGAATTGGCAGTTTAGTTGTTACTGCTTTTGTTTAAGGCAAGGGTGCGAAAAAATTAAATAACCACTGTGAGGCTTAAGAGTCACTTTTCAAGAAGCAGAGATTGTCTGTTGGGGGGATTTTAAAACCTCAGTTTATGTTTTGAAATAAGTGGCCTATATTTCATATATGTTACAACATACGTTGCTTTTTGAAAGTCTTACCCTTGTCTTTCCTGCTGCTGTCTTTGCTGTTCTTCACTGTCCACATGGTATTAGCTTCCCACCGATGAACACGACAGAGCCCATGCCACTCACTGTTAGACTGGAGGCTAAACCAGCATGGAGCCACAGCAATAGCCATAAAACAAAGCATCCTTAGAGTTAAGAACCCAGCGTTTTACTGCTCCTACCATTCTCACAGAAGTCTTTTGTTAGAGAAAGCTCACCTTGTTGACTGTGCTGCTAGACTTGAACTTCCAGAACCTACCACAAAAATGAGCTGGGTGCCTCTGACATCCCATTTTACCACTCCTGGCTTTGTTTCCCCCACCTGCACGGGGGTCCTAGGGTGATCTTTGGACACTCTGCAAACAAGATGGGCATCAGGACCTCCTGCAACCTGCAGGACTGGTTGAATGGGCTCAGCTGGATGAGCTCACATTAAATTAAGAGATTGCACCTTGCTGATGGAGACATGCCTTTTCCTTCCTCTGTAAATTATGAATGGTGATGGTTTGGGCAGCATTTCTCCTGAGTGAAAGCACTACCAGCTCAGTATTATGACTCACCAAGCAGCACATTCCTATAATGGTAGGCTTTTAAAATATTTTATGGGGTATTTGTATGGGATGGAGTAAGACTAAATAGAATTGCATGGAGCATTTTCCACAAAATTTGCTATAAACCTCTAACAGGGCAAAGCTCATTGCAGACTAATTAAAGAGATCCTGCTGAAATGAAATTTGTCTTTATTGCTCTCACTTGAATAGTTTGGAATATAGCAGTATAAGCAGACCAAAGGAATTTTTAATCTTAAGATATAGTAGAAGTATTTGATAATATTTCCCACTGTTTAACTAAAAAAACAACGTTGTACAAGGTCAAATCACCAAGGATCATCTTTTAAAGCTGATCCAATATTTGGAAACAAACTTTCCAGGCAGTCCCCACACTTTGTCACCTCCACAGGGTGGGCACTTTCTCTGCAGGTGTCAGCACCCTCCCTGCAGCTCTGATGAGCACCCAGTGCTGTGCAGACTGAGGGTATGTTGTAAGTTCAGTGGTAGCTGTCACTATGAGAGGGTTTGAACCCCTTCCATGTGAAGTCTGAAGCTGTAGCAATATCCTTGTGCTAAGAGAGAAGTAAGAGATGACACTTGTCTTTAAATAGATTAGGTGCAGAGCTCGTCCAACTTATTCCTGTCTCCAGACTTTCCCAAGCGCCCGGGTTCTGTCAGGAGCAAAAACAACAGATGCCATAATCTTCATCTGCAGGCCAGAGAACACATCTTCATGTCTTCTGTTTTTTTTTTTATTTTTCATCTTGCCTCCTGAAACTTGGAAGAACTAAGAATTATGTGTAGTAGAGGAGAAAGAATATTTTTAACATGTGCGATAATTGCAGTGTCTGCCCTGGTGTGTACTTCATTATATGCTGATAGCTTATTCATTAAGAGCTTTATTACAAACACAGACATCTGACACTTTAATTGAAAGAAATGGAAAAGTTTGAAAATTGTTTTGTGCTCAACTCTTATGTAAAAATTACAAACAATTTCTCTTCCTGATATATAATGCTGATTTTTCATGCTGGAATGCTCTACCTGTGGAATTTCATCGTAGAGTGCATTTTAATAGCTGAGTTCTTAACCCTTCCAAATAAAAGCATATAATGGAAATAATGATAGACTGAAATTCCACCCTTAATTTGAGCTGCGTTAGAAAGCCTGGGTATAACATTATTCTATTACTTTTTCCTTTTTCGAAAATGAGTACGTACTTCTGTCGCTTGGCTTTATGCATATTCATACACCATTTAGCACCCTTTGCTCAGCTGGATGAGATATTCCCTGGGTAATCTAGCTCATTTATCTTCAGCAGTGCAACTTGTGCTCGGCGTTATTCACCAGTGGGGCCTGTTAGACTGGAATGGGGGATTTTTGTGCTTTAGCTGTAATGTGTATGTTTTTTCAGTTGTAATAAATGCTGAAAGCTGTATATTCAGATGCAAGTGTATTTCCACATGATAAAGCCTTGCTCGGTTCATGAAATACCATCTGTAGAGCTTTACAGACTCTGTTCTCTGCTGCATTGTCCCCATGCGTGCTGGTGTGACCACTGGTGTAGGAGTGATGGACAAGTGGTGTGATAGAACGAACCATCAAATTCGGAATCCCCAAGTGCTTTCCAACCTGTTGTGGTGAAAGCTCGTAACTGGAAGACAGAAGTTCGTGTGAGCTCCAGCTCAGCTGACTGAGCTGCACAGGAACTTGGACACGCTCAGGGCTTCTCTGCCAGATTCTCGCACTGGCTGTGGAACAACTTGTGTGTTCTTTTGTTCACTAGCAAGTGGCCATGGAAGGGGGAAAGAAAGTTTCAAGTCCTCCTTGAAACCTCCTTGATGGGAAATTGTCACTTTTGGGCTTTTTTAATGACTCTCTACAGTTTTAGATTATCAGATGTCGCAGACTACTGAGGAATGTTGTTCTTTAGCTTTAAACTTAAGGACCATCAGTGATTTATGCCCCACAACTTTGGAGCACTTGATTTTGATTTAGGCTGTTCCCTGCCACTTGCCAATAGAAAGAGAATGTTAGAAACGAGCTGTGTCCCTGCATGAGGAAAATATCCTCTGGATGTAAATGTCTCATCAGTGTAGGTCTGTCAACCTGCATTTCAAGAAAAATTGATGCTTTCTTTTCTCCTTCCCTTTAGGCAGTTGTGAATCATTAAAAGAGCCTTTTGTTTGTTTACTGTGGGGCTGACCCCATGGGAGCATGGATGTCACGCATGATAGATTTATTGACGGATAATCATTTGTTTGGGGCTCTACCGTGAAAAATGGTTTGACTTCATAAGTATCACCTTCAGAAATTATTTAGAGCCTTTTCTGTTTAAATTATGAATCTTTGCAGCAAGGAGAATCCTTGACAGAAGCTGTCTGTGGGAACAGGCAGCCTTCTCATATATGAGTAGCACTAAACAAGTAACATCCCCCAGGTACATCTACATGGGCCAGGCATCCGTGTGGGCTCAGAACAAGCTCCAGCAATGTAAAATTGTGAGCTGGTTTCTCTTCCCTTTTAAGTATGTTCATACCCTACACAGCTCAGATAAATGCAGTGTGGAACTGGTTGCAAACCACATACCCTCAGTACCTGGGCTGCAGGGCTCAGGGCTTCTTGCACAGTACAGCTCAACAGTGAGTTAAATCAGGTAGGAAAAAAGATAAAAAATAAGGAGACTTAGAAAATGTGAGCTTAATAGAGATAGAGATAGAAGTGAATGCTAGTACTGGTCTGGTACAGTCTCTGCAGAGTTAGTAGTACATGTACAATTCAGAGTAGCTTAGCTTGTCCTGACTACAAGACTCTGAAGAAGAGCTTTACATTGATGCTTCATGAGTCACTAAAACCTGCTGCTAATTGCCTCAGTCTAGAGGCCTCGTAGAGAAACAAAAAGAAAGATCCTGCAGATATTTTAATCGGTGTTCACAGAGCAGCCCCGTTGTGCTTCATGGATTTGATTCAAGCTGTTCTCAGTGCTGGGATGGGAGGTGGCAGTGCTGTTGCCATCTACACTCTGTGGGCGCTGCAGCCTCTCAAGGAGCCCCAGCAGGCGCCATGGTTTCAAAGCAGCTGGAGCCATGCAGGGAAAAAGCATTCCCCTCCTCCTGGTCTAGGATCCCAGCGGTGTGCAGCAGGTGAGCAAGCAGGTGATGCAATGTGGGGGAAAACGCAGAACAGCAGGGAATGTACCATAGGCAGTTGCAAAAACAGTGGAGGAGTTAAATCCACATCAGTTAACACCGTAACTGGTACCTGACGGCAGTGCTTTCCCAGCAGTGAATGTAGGTTGCTTAGGAATGATAAAGAAGTTACCTCTCCCAAAACAGTATTTGCTTTGGGGGTTGTTTTATGTCCTATAACATTTACTTGATCCATTATGAACAGCTCAAAGAAGTTTAATGCACACGATACAGAAACTGCAGTGCTTAGGGGCACCATATGGATATTGGATATATGCTGATGATAATCCTGGCAGATAAAGGTAAGCCTTGAATATCTGCCATTAGATACTACAGTATTTTTGTTGCAGTACACTTTCTCAATAAATTTGTGTGAGAGAGCACTTTGTTTATCTGTCAGGCATGAATTGTTTTACAAGAGAGAGGTAAACTAATCTGCTAAAATTAGCTAGAAATTAGGTAGATGATTGTGAAAACTGATGTTTAGCTGCTCCCTTTTGTTTCTTGCAGTACAGAGTGCTCTTGTGACCAAATGATGAGAGACTGATTGAGTTATGCATGAATAGGGCTCAGTAGTGTTAAAATAGAACTATATTTTTTGGCATTTACAAACCATTGTGCATATTCAAAGCATTTAAAAATATGAAAGTTTAGATTATGATCCACTGCAGTTAATATCAGGCACGAGTCACCGGTCAGCAAAGAAGGCAATGCAGAACAAACATTTTCCTCCGTGTGTTAAAATTCTTGTTTGCCCCATAAATGGAAAAATTCTCATCAAATGACATTTATGGGTCTCTAGGGTTGTTTGTGCTCAGGATATCAAGGCTGACTGTTGTATCAAGAGTCAAGCCTGATTGCCCAAAATGTGAAGTACAATTTTCTTTAAAGCAGAATCAAAGCAGAACTGGGTCAAATTCTTTCCATTGGAAGTTGATTGAAAATGTGTGCCTGAATGTCTTCTACCCTTTGAAAATCCAACCTAGATACTTCATTTTATGAATCATAATTGGTTTAACTTGTAGAGTTGGGGGCATGTCGTTTGAACATGTTATTTTCTATAGGACAATTTTATAGGCCGATATGATCCTTCACCATTCTAGAGCAACTTGACTTCATGGTGATAAGCTACTTCACTCAGGTGCTCTATCAGTTAATAGCTTAACATTTCCTGTAATAGAAGTGTAAGTCTGATGCTTGCTAATTTTTTTTCTAATAGCAATTTTACACCTCCAAAGAGTGTATCTTAAGGCCAGTGGGCACAGCACTGAAATGTGGGGTCTGCCTAGCTATTAGACTGCTGCAAGTGACTCATTTTTCTGTACTTGGACTTCTGTACCTGGCTGTGTTTCAAAAAGAAAGCAATGATTTTGGCATTCTCCATAAAGTGCCCTGGGAGTGGCCTATTAGTTAACATTTTTCTTTTTGCTTGTTGTCTCAAAATCTAATTTCTGCAATCTGTGCAACCTTAGAGCTTTGGGGGCTAGAAAAGAAACTATTGGAGTAGTCACTTTTTTCCTTGAAAACTGAGGTTTCATAAGAAAGCAATGAGTTAATAAGGTACCCCAAAACCCTGAATTCATCTCCTCAGGCTTCTGGCTAGCTTTGTCTGCTAATGTCAGTCATTTTCCCTCACAAAAACACCCACATTCTATGCAGCTGCTTTAGGTTTGCTCTTGTAATGACATATTTAAGGCAGGACACCTTTTCAAATGTGGACAGTCTCATACTAGTGAAATATATACAAAGAAAACGGTGAAGACTACCAATGCCAAATTAATGGATTACATTATCAATGCCTTATGGAAAGAGGCATGAATCACATTACAGGACAAAGAATGAATTTTCCCCTTTTGCTTTTGAAAGAAAAAGCAATATATGGTCTGAAGTCTAGCTTTGATATTTCTCTCTACTCTTCTCCCTCTCAAAGCTTTCTTATAACCAATAAAATTCACAGGTTTGCCATATCTTATTCAGTGAGAAGGCAACTTAAAAACTAATGTGCTGCGTTGGCACCAAGTGAAAGAAATTGATTTAGAAGATGACAGCAAAAGGGCCATGCTGAAATGTGTATAGCCAGGCAGTGTCACACTTCCTTGGAAGGCATTCAAATCAATTTCTCATGGATATGTATTCCTGAGGAGCTGTATCAGACAAGAAAAAAAGCTTCCTTCAGGAAGCGCTGATCTGTCCAGTGGGCTCCCATCAGAGCACTTCCACAGTGCCACCCCAGAAAGATTTACTGGATCAAATGTACTTTTACATTTCTCTGGTGTGTTAGTGCTGTCTGCCTAACAGTGGCAGACTAGGCTGGCACCCAGGATACCCGGTGCTGATCTCAGCTTAACTCCTCATTTGTCACTTGGTCAGGGGCAAGACACATCCTTTCAATTCACTCCAGTTTCTCCACCTGGAGAATAGGACAACTGAATCTTTTTACTCAGGGTTCTGAGAAAATGTCTGAGGAAGGAAGGATGAAACAGCTAGCTCGTTGCTGCTGCTGCAGTTGTTGTACTTTAGTTCAAAACATCTGATTTAGATATCAGTGTTTAAGACCCTAATAGACTGTATACACTTTTCTGTTCTTATGCTGTATCATTGGCCATGCCAAGCCTCAGGCTTACACAGGAAGGACCAAATTTCTGAAGGAAGTGGTGGGATTTGTGGATAACAGTCTGAAGCAAATCACCAGCATTTATTTTTCAACGTTAGTGTCGCCAGCCACAAGAACTTCCTCTTAATGTATTAGGGTTTGAACTTGCACTGTGGCCAGTTGTCCAGAGAGCCAGGAGATTATCACAGGAAGCAGAAAGTTTTAGTATACTCAAAACTTCGTGACAAAGCTTGTTGGGATTTAAGAGTACAGATGAGGTTTCAGGAAGGTAGACAATACCTAGAGAAATGGAGATTATATCCATAAAGAAAGGCAGCGAGATTGGACTGTTTAGAAACTTGTCTTTTAAGAAATAGTGACTGCAGGTTTCATATTCCCAGGGAATGAGATTGCATGCGCACCGCAGTGCGAAAAAGGAATAATAATGCAAAATGGATATAGAGCACATGAGCGTGAAGGTTTTCTGGTTGCTGATCTTCCCTTCCTCCCCTGAATCACAGAGTCTGTCTGCAGAAAAAAAATGTATAAGTGGTTTCTGTTGTTCTCCCTGGCAGACAGAGCTTAGCAAGTTGCTAGCTTGGAGGTTGTCTTTTGCATTTTTTTAAGGAAGATCATCATCGTTCCTCATATGCATGAAATCCTGTATATCACCTCGCCGCTGCTGAACTCATTGCTGCCTCGGAGTTCATTATTTGAGAGATTAATTTTCTGTTTTACTTAATGGTTTTGTGTGTGTGGTTTATGGGTTTTGTTTTGTTTTGTTTTGTACAGGAAAATACACTTGCAAGCACTTCCTGTATCTTCAAATTCATAGAATCATTGAGGTTGGGAAACACGTCTAAGACTGAATCCAGCTATTAACCTAACACTGCCAAGCCTCAGGTGCCTGCATATCATCCTTTTGGAAGCACAGTTCCCTTCCTGCTTCCCCTTTGTTCTTAAGACAGCCCTTTGCTGTTTGACTAACCAAATTACATCCCTTTTTCTTTCCCGTAAAAGTCTCCAAAAAATGCTTTATTCTGTGCAGTCCAGCTCCATCTTTGAGTCACTGGAGTCTCTAGGAGTCCACTTTGAAGCAGATCCCACTCCTGGGCAATTACTCCGCGTGTGGAGGTCAGGTGGCTCTGAACCCAAAGAGTGTCACTCCAGGACCAGCACCAAGCATTCATTTCTAGGTCCTCTGTAAGCGCATTTTGTAGATGGTTCACGTGAGGGTGCATTTGAAGGAGCCGAAGGCACTGCATTAGTTTATTCAGTTACAAAAAGGTGAATGCAGCTCTTCCGGGGTTCTCCTGAAATAGTGGTTTGAGCTGTTGAGGGAAAGAAAAAAATATGAGGACTATGAAAAAAAGAGTTTCAGTTTTTGTCATGCTTTATTCCTGTTTCTTTGATGAAATGAATGGAAAACTGTTGGTTTAGAATTAAGCAGAAATGCAACATATTCATTTAGATCTTTCTGAAGAGGGATGAAATGTCTTGGGGTTATTCCCCCTGAGACTTGTGCCTTGTTTCTAGTTTTTGTTTCTTATCTCAATCCACTTTTGTAATGATAAAAAGGAGCGAGCAGGGAAAGAAAAAAACTGCAAAAACTGAAACCTAAATTTTCCTCTCTGATTCGTATCAGCATGTAATTTACTTTGGTTGACAGAAGGTTTTGCCACTCTAGACATCCCTACTGTTGGTGAAGTGAAAGAGGCAAAAGCGTGTCGTCTGGGTATGTTTGAAACAAGGTAACATTGGTTGAAATATAACATTTTAAAAGAAAACAAGTTGATGCTTTGTAAGCAAATGAAATAGCATGTGAAGAGCAGAGACAAGCCTTGCCAGTTTTCAGACTGGTAATCATTGGAATGTTATATCAGTATCTCAGTTTTTCCTGGAGGAGTAAACTGGGATTATTTGGTTCCATAGCATTTTGTTTCCCAAGTGTTATAGTGGAAAATTCTCAATATTTTCAGATATCTAGCATTCAAATAGGGAAAACTTAGTATGTTTCTTGGTGTCCTATCAGCAGGTCAGGACTACATTTTCATGTATGTACTTATTTTTCAAAACAATAATAAACCCTCCAAACCACACTTTTGTGGATTTCTTCTAGGCAATGCTTGCACCTTGCAGTATCATTACCTAAACAAGAATTGTATTTTGGAAATATACTTCACTATTTGCCAGTCTGGCTTGATGCACTCACTAGACAGTGGGCTTTTCCTGTTTTGCAGAGGCTGATGGGTTAAGTGCTTGGGCATAAACAGACTGAACTGAAAGTTATCTAAATATTCGAGTGTTCAATGCAGTCATTCACTGACATATCTTGTCCTAGCAAGTGGCTGAGGTAGAAAAAAGAATCCTGGCAAAACCTGGGGTGGGATCCACAGCTGGTTTCCACCACTTTCCTTGGAATCATCTTGGGCACACCCCACTTTGAACACACCCCACTACCTACGAAGATCTGGCTGACTGGGCCTTTTTTCTTACTTTCTTTGACTGTGAGCACAACGGTGGCTGTTATAGGCTTTGAACTGGTCATGGAGCTCAGGTTTTATGAGTATCAGGCTGAAAGCTGAACAATGATGCCTGCCTTCCATCTCAGAATTCCAAAGTGTCCTCAGCATCCCCTTGTAATTGTGCTGCAGAAGAGCTGAGCTGTGGGCTATCAATGCCATTCTGGGTGCTCCTTTGCTCTGGTTCTGTATGATGTATGACACTAGAGATTAATTAATTGAATATTTTATTTAACAAAGATTAAAATAAATTAGTAAGCAATGTACTTCCTGGCCTGGACACCCAGTAAGTACTGGTAGTTTTCATTATCCCTCAAGAAATCATTGACTATTTTATGCCATGCAGTGATGTATTATTCATAGACAATTTTCTCGGTTACATTATTGCAGATTCTCAATGTAGCAAGAATGTACATAAAGACATGAAATCCTTAGGAAGAGGACAGGTGATCTTCCATAAAAATGAGAATGTACAGTTCATACACACAGAGGACTACAGATCTTCTGGAATCAGACAAATACCTTTTAATCCTGATGGTGAGCCTTATTCTTGAAGCATGCCTGCTACTACACATTTTAATGCACTAATCCCTCTCAGTTTCTTCATAATGAACTTTAAATATCAGCCTGAACTGTTGTTCTCTGCTGGAAGCTGGGTATTTTAAGTCCCGTTGTTAGCAATGCACCTGTATTTATTACATGGATGAATGTCCACATTCCCAGCCAATTTATTCACCAGGTTTGGGACCTAAGAGCATGCACCTGGAGAAACTCGTCTGCATAGCTTGAAGTCTCATCTTCTGCAGTGACAGGACACAGCACACAGAATTGTGTACCCCACACTGTCATCTAAGGAGAAGGACTCAATTTCATGGTGTCTCTTTGACAGTGTAAAATAACAGCAGTTCGGAGACATTTGTTCAGCCCCCTCCTGGTGTAAAGATGCGTAACTTTTCTGGCATCAGGAATTCACCTATTATCATTTCAGACCATGTCATCAACTATAACTCTGTCTTTCCCATTCCTTGAATTTCAAGTTTCTCAGCCTGAATGCTGTGTCCAAGGCAACTTCTTGTCTTGCCGCAGCAGGTTTTTGTCAGGAGTGTGCTTCTTGCTAATCTATGGTTCTGCAGGCATTGTGAAATCGAGGAATGAGCCTTTGTTCCAGTGGTAGCAGATGGCACTGCTACTTTATGCTGCCACCCTGCAGCACCATCCAGCTGGCTTGGGCCCCGCCACAAGGGATGAACTGAGCTCTGCCTCACCCACTGCTGCTGCACAGGCTTAGCCCATGTTCTTGTGTGCTTTCGGGGACCTTGGTGCTGTGACTGCACTGTAGGGATGCTCTAGAGCTGCTGCCATGCCCACTATCAGACCAGAATCTGTCTAAAGGCAGTGGATCTTGGATTTCACATCAACAGTAGAGGTCTAAAACTGTCATTGTATCCTGCACAGTGTGTATCCTGCTCTTGTGGCATGGGCTCACAAACAGAGACCTTGTGATACTTGCACTGAGTGCATTGTAAAAGCATATTGTGTTAATCCTTTTCTTTTTACTCTATGTCATATGGTTGTCCTTGAAACCTTGCAGAGAGTGTTGTTATCTAACTGAGATATATTGCTGTGAGAGCTTGCTACACTGGGGCTCTTCAGAAAGCTTTTACCATTTCATAATTTAAATGTATGTTTGTCCCTCTTTAATTGAAAAGTTTTTAGGAGTGAAAGGTTTGTGTGTCTGAATTGTTCAAAGGCTGCTTTGACTTTTGGTTGCCGAGGAAACTGTTTTAATGTAGAATTGTATTCCAGTGACTTCAAAGTCTCTGTTCTGTTATGGTTTGTGCATTCCTCAGGATGGGAACTCTTTCAGTGAGAAACTGTTTCAAAGTAGTTCAGTCCCATTTGGGTTTGGCATATCTAAAAAGTGCTGATGGGGCTTCAAAGTTCAGCTGGCACTGAAATTTCTAAGTCACTTCTGTGTTCCATATGGATCCAGGGCTGGACCTGCCATCAAAGCTGCTGACTTGTGACTTTGGAATACATGCACCAACATGTTACTCTGTATCCTGACTCATATCCTCAACTCCTTGTATTACTCCTTTGCCTGTTCATACAAGTGGAATATGCGCCTGTGGTGTCATGGTTTACCGAGTGGTGATTATGTGATTATACTGGAGAATCTTCACATTAAAGCCCCTATGAAAATGGGAAAACTGTTTGCTTTGTACAGTTACTGATGAAATATTACATGAAGAAGGCAAAGGAGGTGATGAGTCTACAGGTCTGCAATCCTCATCCATCTCATGCACAAGGTGCTGGAAAAGAGAATTAATCCATCTCTTAGAATCCCACACTGAGTCTAGGATGCCTCTTCACTCCCCTTTCAGGCCACTATGTTGCTCCCAAAGATGGGTGGCATTGGTGCATAGGATCTTCCATCCTTAATTTAGAGCTGAGCCATCAAAACGTAGAGTAAGGATTTGCTGAAGTCCTTGGAAGTATTATCTTGCCTCTGGTTAAATCATGAGATTTCTACAAATGCAGCCTCTGTCTTGGCTGCTAATCTCATTGTTCCTGAGGCTGGGAGTGAATGACCTAAATTGCCTGGACTCCACTGGCAGCAGGGCCTCTCTTCTCACAAGCTGTCAGAACTGCAGAGCAAATAGATGCTGTGGTGTAACCTCAGGGGCAGGAGGACACAATTAAACCCAGTTCTGCAGGGGAGGCATTTCCTTTTCACAGGGAAGTATCAGAAGGTTCAGTGGTAGACATTTCTTGCCCCCATTGCAGCATTTAACAGACTATATGGAGTGGTGGAGGAAGCCCATCGTACTCCAGGCGCTGGGCTGAGGAAATAGGAGGGGAAAAACTCTTGTGTCTCAGCAGCTCAGACATCTGATAGCCAGAAGCAGCTTCAGATCATGCAAGTTGCAAAAGTGCCTTTCACCAAGAGTTCTCTCCCATGTCAGGAAAAGACAAGACTTATCTACAGTAGTGGTTGTGGGGAAAATAGCTTTAAAAAAAAAGTGTATTTTCTCCTGGAGGCACATCCTTATACACCTTTTATGTGGAGCATGAATGCGTTAGCACAGAGGAAGAACTCTCTTCAATAGCAGGTTCTGCTGCGCAGCAAAAGGCCACAGCTGCATGGACGTGAGCCTCCAGCCTAGGAGGGGAATTGCACATCAGCTTTGGAGGCTAATAAAGGCATGACCTTCTTGCTTAATGAAAGAAAAATTTCCCAGGAGATGCAGTTCCCTGCTGGCTGTTTTACGTTTTCCCACTCACAGGCCACAGTCTAGTCCCTCCTTTGCAATCAGCAGCACTTGTGTTGTCACCCGAGCACCAGCTGTGGGAGGGAGAAGGTCTGGCTGGATGTGAAGCTCTGGGTGAATGATCAGGAAATATTTTTCAGGCAAAGAGGTCATTAAAAAAGTCTTTTATTGCAAAGGAAGCATAGGACATGAGGAAGCTTAGCAAAGAGAATTTTTGAAGGTGGCCAAGAGGAGATGTGGGTGATGAGCCCTGTGTGGCCAAATGCTTTAAATGTCCTGGAGTTTATGCCATCAGGAGCAAGGCAGAGAGGTTTCAGGACATCTGGGCCGTTTTTTCAGTCCTGGTAAAATATAATAATTATTACATTGAATGAGTTTTGAAGGTTCAAGGGCAGAACTGGACGATAGGATTGGGTCGTTTGGAGAAACCTTTGTGAAACTGATATATTCGTTTTGATTTCATCACAATCCAAATAGTTTGTGAAAGTGAATTGATTTCTGGGCTGCTATTTTGGAAGCAGTGGGGGAGAAAAAACTTGACTAATGTCAAAACATCCCATTTTGAATCTGCAAAGATTTCATTTGGGTGGAGGTATTTTTGTTTGGTTGGTTTTTGTTGGGGTTTTTTTCTGATTTTTTTTAATGGCATCATCGTTATAATGCAATGTATAAGTGCAATCTAATTTATTTCATAGCACAATGCTGGATCAGTCCAAAGCAATTATTTTTCTCCTAAAATGTCATGTTTAATTTTGCCTCTTAATGAATTTAGAATTGGAAATCTCAAAGCTGTTGATGAAAACCAAATGTTCATCATTTTTTTGGACAGTTCTGTTCAGGTGCTTTACATTTGGCTGTGGTAGAGTCACTAGATAGCACAGACAGCAGTGTCTTCCTCCTGCCCTGAATCTTCACTGGTTGGGGTGAAATCACTTAGAAAATAAGGGCTTTTCCCTATGCAAACTGTGAAGTGGAACCGAGTAGTAATTGTCATCGAGTTTTCCAGGGTCTACTACAGTACTAATTCAGGCCACGTATCTTGTAACAGGCATTAACAACAACTGTATATATAATAAGTTTGACACATTTGAGTTTTAACAACCTTAAACTCCAGGGATTCAAGCCAACTTCATTAAAACGGTGGAAGAAAATGTTAGCAAGTCATTTTAAATGGTGTTGGCATATATACACCTTTTGACTTGAATCACTTACTGTTGTCCCAGTAATTCAGTCTGGGTTTTCTGGCACACTGTGTGAATGTAAGGAGGAAGTGGTGGAGTTCCCTTAGACTCCCACTGATGCTTTGGCTGTTTTCTTTGCAGTACTTGCTCCCTCTGTGTGTGTGTGGGGAGGTGTGTATTTATTTGTGTATATATTTATTTATTTCTGGTTTTTTGTATATGGGGAAAAGCGTATAATTTTCATATGCAAAGTATTATGGAGCATAAGCCCAGTTTTTAATGGTTAAGTCTTTTAGGTATTTTACATCTTGGTTGCTAAGGTAGGTAGTAGGGCTTAAATAATTGTGCTGTCTGGACATGTATATTCGTCTGCCTAACAGTTTTTGAAGCTGGTGGCCAATTTCAATTATATTTTGAAGAGAAGCAGAGGTGTCAGAGGGACTGCACCCCTACAAGTTTTTAAGGATTAGTGGCTCATAGAGGAGCCACAGTCAGGGAAAGCTAACCCTTTGTTAGACAGCAGGAGAGCACACAGAAGAAACACTTGTGAACCTGATTTACTAGTTCCTATGGCTCATTCAAATTATTTGTTTAAACCTGAAATACACCTCATTTATACGGAGAACAGTGTGTCTACGC
The DNA here is from genome assembly GCA_014706295.1 of Lycocorax pyrrhopterus obiensis. Taxonomy (NCBI): domain Eukaryota; kingdom Metazoa; phylum Chordata; class Aves; order Passeriformes; family Paradisaeidae; genus Lycocorax; species Lycocorax pyrrhopterus. The sequence goes on along the minus strand of JACSVZ010000006.1, from coordinate 65,964,365 downwards.
ATATTTGTCTGTTATACACACGCATAATGTTCACTGAAATCCTTCCAGAAATTAATTGTGCTCTTCCTTGCTAAAAGCAGAACCTCAGCTCCATCTGGTGGCTCTGTGATTGGTAAGACAAAACTGCTGAAATTTGTCTTTGCTGTGATTTTGCATTTTGTCTAGTGAAAAAACATAAGCATAGAACCAGGCACACAGATAAGTGTTAGGTCCCTCGAGATAGATTTTATCTATAACAGAGAAGAGCCTTATCTTTTGATTCCTTTTTTTGAGGGGGGCTGTTTTTCTGAACTTAATGCCTTTAGACATCAGGGGGCTTTTTCTTCAAGCATGAGCTAAAAAACTATTCAAGAAAAAAGGAGAAATTTCCCTCTACCTCACCTCCATCCCTTGAGAGCAGAAGGTAAAGCTTTATGAGGAAGGGCAGATATTTTACCTGAGTTGCAATGTCTTCCTGGTTTATAACTCTTGTCATATGACCCCTGGAACAAACCTTCAAGCCAGCTCTAAAACCAGAAATATTCATGGACTGGTGTAGCTAATTCTTTGCTAATAACATATTTTGATAAAAGTGAAATGCTAAGAGTGGGCATTTTCTTCTTTCATTGCTTTTTCTCTGCTTATATTAGGAGCATATAGTGGGCATAGATTTTCTGTTTTGTAGCTGATTTGTAGTAAGAAAATATTTTTATTCCAAGTGGGATAACAAAAAAGAACCCTGAAATTAATTTTTCATCAAAAATTGGTGTTAAATCTGGCAGGGTTTTTGTTTTGATTTTGGTCACATGTTTTTAAAAGAAAAAAAATTAGGGCAATGCTAAAACTAAAAAAAAAGAGAAAAAGTTCTGTTCAAACAGTAGGCATGGCTTCACATTTTCAATAAAATAAGTGATGTAAATGGATGAAACATCTTTATGGTGAAAAATAAAATGGCTTGTGGCAGTGAGCTGTGCTGTCTGATTTTGCACAAACCTGAGGGCCTAGAAGTAGGGCAGTGAGAATTAGTATAGGCATGCATAAGGTCAGCTGAAAATTAGCTCCTTTGCTCTTTTTCCACTGTGAATTGATACAACAGCACTGCTGAAACTCTGGGCTAGATTGTATAATTTAAATATATTCTAAATTGAAAAATTTTGTTTTGAAAATGTTAAAATTGAACAACCTGATTTCCCTCTGCCTCCCACTGTCTTGTGAACCTGACTGAAACTCAATGACTGTTTGGATAGGCCCAGAAACATGTCTTTGACGAATTTTAATAATGTGGCTGATGTATAATTCTTCACCCCCTTTTGGCAATTAGCAGAATTGGTGGATCATCATTCAGCTTTCAGTGCTTGTTTTGTGTATAGCATGAGGCTATGAAAGGGGAAAACCATACACTTAAGGTGCTGAGGAGGAGGAGGGGGAAGAGATTGTGAACTAATCTGATGAGAGGAAAGCCAAATCCAACTTCTTCAGCAGATACTTGCTGAGAGAAGAAGTGAGGCCCAACACTATGGTATGGAAACAGTAATCCAAGACTGGAATTCATTATTCCTTGTACTGCCTTAGTCCTTTGGCACAGCCTGCCACTACTTCATAGCAACATCCCCGATGCTCTTAGTGCTACAAGCAGTGAGCAAACCTGAACCTACACAGAAGAGGAATGGAGAAGTGTGGGTCAAGGCATTGGGAAATGCAGCAAATACAGCCAGGTAGAACAAAGCTATGAGTTGAGAGTCAGAGTAAAACCAGGACATCTTGCAGGCAGTTTTAATCCTTAAGATATTCAAGTTTGCTGCAGAGGTGCCTTCACTGAAGTTTATGGTCCCCATGTGCTCCTGGCTTATGTTGCACTTACCCATCGCTAGGCATTTGGCAGTGGAGCAGTTGCATATTCTCTCCTTTTTTATACATTGCACTTTCCTGTGTGTGGGGAAGAGTTTTATATAGCCACAAAGAGTTTTATATGCCTTGGTGACATTTAATCTACATACTCTCCTCTACTTCTCCGTGTTCCTAATGAACAAGCTGTAGGCTGCATATTTTGCATACATTAATGCTTTGTCACTTCGAACTCGAGGCAGAAGACTGTTCCAGGCAGAAATACCATCTTGTTCCTGTCACAAGTCTTAATACAGGAGAACATAAAAAAACACAGCATTTGGAATCTTTTAACCAGTTTTAAGCAGCACAGGGTGTTTTCCTGTCTCATCTGTTTATAATAATGCTTAAGATCTTAAATGAGAGCTGTTTCTTCCATGTGGGAAGCACAGAGTTCATTAGTAATGAAAGACAACCTTTTCCTAAGCTGTGTACACTCATGATAGACAGTGGCCAGGAAACGTTCATCCCTCTCACCAGTACTGGTGCGGAAATCACCAGACATGACCAAGGTTACACAGTGTGGTTGTGTCAGAAGGGAGATTTAATCTCTGCTGCCAAAAATAAGAACATACACACATACACAAAATGAAATCAATTGCTTAAGACTGCGGCTAACTAAAACAAATGTGTGGTCTACTGCTAGGCAGCTGTAAATGGTGTGCTCCAGAGAAGGGAGTTGTGCAAAATGGTTAAGCAAAGCCCATGTGACAAAACTATTCCCCCATTTCTGCCACTTCCACCTTTAAATGGATGCTGAACGCATGTTTGAAGAATGGCATCTGCAAGACAATATTTTCCCAAGAACAAACAAACGGTCTTGTTGGGGAGCAGAGCTGTTTGGTGTTTTCTATTCCACTCATGAAATGGAGGTGAACTTTTCTGGCATTTATAAAAAGAAACAAGCCCAGAGGACGCAAGAGAGTGATCGTACTTGCACGTGTTTGTGTTCGCATCCAGGTGCAGTGGGGGATTGTGGTGTCAGAAGGCCAGACATCGATCTGGGGAGCAGAGACTTCTCAGGACAGGCTGGAAGGATCCCCAAAACAAAAGCATCACAGCTCATGGGGATCACTTGGCTTTCCCCCCCTTCTGAGCAACCTCACTTCCTCTTCATAGCATAAGGTACAATCCCTCCATGTGCTTGTGTGCCCATTTTAAATGTGGCATTAAGGAACGAGGCTCTCTATGTACAGAGGCAGGATTTGTTGAGGGAGCATCCCATGCTGCCTCAAAAAGGGCACTGACTTACAAGTTCACCATCACACATCCCCACAGAGACCCTGAAATGCCAGATCTTTAAGGATACAGTAGATCTAAAATATTTGTTTTAGAAGGACAGTGGTCTTACCCTACTGATCTGTAAGGAGCATGGGAAGGATGATGACTTGACAGGTAGATAAACAGACAGCATACACCTCTCACATCCCCTTAGCAAATATCAAACCCTTTTTAGTGGTAGAGAAGCCTTTTGTGGGGTTTGGTTTTGGTTTTGGGTTTGGAGTTTGGTTTATTGGAGGGGAGGGGGTTTCATTTTTTTTAGTGCAAGCAGAAAAATAGGCAACAAAAAGCCAGAGCTAGGTGTTCATAGCAGCACCGCATGTCTGTAGTATCACCACCCTTTCTGTGGAGATTGCAGAGTTTTGAAGCACTCCCTTCCAGCAACTCACTAATAATTATTAGATAGAGATCATGGGGGCCCCGTGGCAGCGGAAGAAGTATTCATTTTCTTGTGTGGTAGTTAGATAAAACCTGACCTTTTGATCTTGGTTTGACCAAAAAGGATAAAATCAATCATAAAATTAATATACATTCCGAAATCAAAGTGTGTTTCCTAATCAGCGACTTTTACAGCACTGCAGTAGCAGCTTTCAACACGCTTGATGCGATTTTGACACGCTGCAATTTGGTCTGTGGAGTTCTAATGATTGTACGTGAGGTAACATTGATTTTAGGCTTATTTTTCTCCTTTGCTGTTTTTCTTAGTCATCTGCTATGGCATCTGAATCTACACACATAAAATGAAGTGTTGTTCAATCATGCCACAGTCGTGGCACTGTCACTGCCCCTGAGCTTCTCTCCTTTGATGTTAAGAGAGCCTGCAGAGCCCAGGCTCCTGGCTTAAGCATCAGAAGGAAGCTGCTTGATGCAGGCTATCTGAATAGCCTTTTGCTGCCCCTTGTCATCTCTTGTAAGGCTTTCTTAAAGTCACATGCTTACTTAGCAATGGCATTTTTGGAGGAATCTGTAGCATGGACTCAGTGGATTTCAGATTGGGAGTGTCTCTGAACACCTGAACTTAAATATGTTGCAGTTTTATGTGGATATAGAGGAAGAAAAGGACAGTTGTAGTGGTAGTTTGGGTATGTGTGTCTCACTGGTTGTCTGCTCTGTGAAGCTGTTTGCACTGCACCGGGTCTGAGCAAGAAATATGACAGTGGGTGTAATGAAAACATCGGGAGCTCTCATTAGGGCTGGCTGACCTTTCCGTCTGAGCTGTGGGTCTGCAGCAGGTTCCATTAGAAGCAAATGTCCAAGGAACTGTTTAAAATAAGTGGTCACTTATTTTAAGTGACAGCAGTATCAGCAGCAGTATCCCTCTGCTGCATAGGGATACACTTCCCAGTCCATAAGAAAGTAATTTTTCAGCATCACAGAAATACCAACAGTGGCAGAAGGCAGAATATTTTTCACAATGGTGAAAAATCAATATGCTTTTCCTACCATTAATTTAATCAAAATATTAGACACACCAAGTTGATGATTTGACCTTGGCCTCTGAAAATTTTAGAATGACCGTAAGGGAAGCTTTGGCCAGAGAAGATAGACCAGACAATCAAATTTATCTAAACTGAGCTTTTGAACTGTGCTTGTTGAAAAGCTGAATTTTTACTGTCCTTCCCTGGAACAGGTTGTTATTTTTGGCAGCAGTATCTGTGTTATCATCAATGTCTGATCACTTTTTCTGTGTGTGGCAGCCCCATTCCTCTTCTCATGGCCTATCACAAACACTGCTCTGTTCAGAGATGCTGGGGAGGGGAGGGCTTGGTGCCCAGTTGTAACAGCAGAGACTCCCCCTCAAGGAGCTTCTGATTAATATCATGAGGCAAAGTGCTGTTTAATTTAAGGAAAGATAATACCCAGAGGTGATATATTCAGTCACAGCTTAATTGAAATCAAAGAGCACGCAAAAAGATGAGGGAGACAGCAGACAAAAGGTTAAGCAGAGCACCTTGTATCAAATGTTCAGCTGAGGATTAGCTGTTGATTGTGGAGCATAAGCCAAAAATCAAGTTTTATTGTGTGCCCTACAGAGATTTCTGTGTTCAAAATGAAATCAGAAAAACAGGCACTTGTTTATCTCCATATGTTGTTGCAGCATGTGTGACCAGAAAATAAAGAAGTAATGAAATATTATTAGTGCTTTCTTTTTATTGATTACTGTGTTTCTTTGGCTGCAGGAAATACTGGAGAAAATTTATGGCTCCAACCTTTAGTTTAAAAATTAGTGTAATTGTTAAGCTGTGGAATTATGAACAGCTGCTTGTCGAACAGTAACAAGACAACAACCTTTACAAAAAACACCTAATATTCTGCCTGCATCAGGAAACTTTCACACAATAACAAGAGCCGGTCAGTAAGAGTAATAATCTGCTTTAGAAAGGGAATGTAGATGACAGTAAACAAACACAACTCTTGAAACAGGCAGTGCAAGGCACATGATGAGTGTGTTTCAAAGAGGCTTGCAGTAAATAGAGCTTTTTTTTTTAATAACAGGATGTTTACAAGTTCCTCTGACTTTTTACTCTTGAGTCCGTCACAGTAATTCCACTGGCTTAGATGGCACAGTAATCAAGTCAAGCCTGATGAGAGTTAGATTTCTATTCTAAATCGTACCCACTTCATCCTCCTAGTCCACTTTTGCTCAAAAATGTTTCCTCCACAGAATGCCATGCTCTTCCTCCAGAAGAGTTAAATAGTGGGGGCAGTGACTTTACAAATAAGCTGTTGGTTTATATCAGCCTTTGTGGCTGACACTTCATCTGTCCATAAATTTTTATGCTGCCGTGACGGTGCTGTCGCATCTTTATGGGAGTGGTGCCTCTCTTTGCCCCATCCAAAGTATCTTCCCTTTGCATGAGTTCTGTCTGCCCAGACTCAGAAGAAACTATTTAAAAGAAAATACTTTTAAAGGTTGTTTCTGGTTTATTGTAAGATATTTCTGTTCCTAAGGCATCTTTCATCTGATGATTAGCATCAAAACATTTTGTAAGTCTTGATTCTTTAGCTTTCTCTGTAGTCCCAAGGTATACGGAGAAAAAGGTTTTGCATAGCTCAGAGTTGAAACTTACTTCTTAGCAGCACAGAGCAAGGTGACACAACAGCTTGGGCAAGGATTGAAAAGACAAGTGATGGATGGCTAAAACTGTGAGAAGAGGCTGATATGGAGAAAGGAATCCATGAGTTGACTGGTCACATGCAATTGAGACCTCCCTCTCTTTCACCTTCATCTTATTTTGTCTGTAAAGCTCTGGAGGAAATACAGAACTGGGCACTAAACAGAGATTACAGAAAATCTTGCTGAGCTGGAAAATGGAGGTGTAGATGGAGAAAAGAAGTGTTGGGTCTAAGGTCACAGCCAGCTTAGGAGAGACCAAGGGCTTGGAATGCTCTGTCATGGCCAGCAGATGCATTGGATGAGCAGCACCACAGCCAGGACGTGAGGTCCTTCAAAGTCCTCCATGGAGCTGAGAACTGGGAAATCCAACAGCACACAGCAGGACTGCTGAGAATCTGGTAAGGCAAGCCAGCCAGGAAGGGAAAAAGCAAGTGACCATCCTTCATCAAAAGGGACATGGCTGACAAAGCAGTTCAATTCTGGCCATTTCTACTGGTACAGTTGTGCTGAAAAAACAGTTCTTCAGTGTTAGCTATAAGCCCTCTGAGATGTTTACACATGTTTTTTATTTCACACTAAGAAATGGTCAAAAGAATATCATTGGAGCCTTTCACTGTATAAAAATTGAATGAGTGCCCCATCTTTGCAAGACTGAATGGGCAGATACGACCATAGGTGTAACAAGCACCATCCAGTGAATCACCTCCTATGCCTGATTTTCAGGTGTCTTTAGCACCCCCACCAGGGATAATTGTTTAAAGAGCTCTGTGCTCAAAGGGACGAGATTTCTGAGTGGCTCAGCACTCTGGAAACAACCTATTCCCTTAGCATCATGAAGAGATATGCACACCCACTACAACACAGACATGTGTCTCAGTCTTCAGTAACTAGCTGTCAGTCCTTAAAGATGATGCTGAAATGGAAAAGGATATGCAGCCTGGGAAAATAATGGCTAAATTTGTTTAACATACTTTACAACAATGGTTATGTCACGTAATTTTAAGTGAATCTTGTTCACTAAAGGCTGAGTCTCTGCATTCAGTGCTGTAGAAGCCTGAAGGAATCACAAAGAATTTGTCTAATTGGCATCATGGATGAAGGCTGCTGAAGCATTGGGAATGACCAGATCTTCCGCACCAGTAATGATCTTATTGCCATAGTTACAGTTGTCTGACTCTCCTACTCCCTGCAAGCTGACAAATCGCCTTAAGAATATTTGCAAAACCTTGGAAGTCTCACCTAGGATGCAAGCAGTTGAACAGCTGCTTTAAAACCCACTTCTGCCTATTGTCATGCCCAATCCTGCTTCAGCTGTGGGGGAAGCCCTCATTGTCTGTAAAACCAAAACGTCTGCTTGCTCCTTAATCCCAGGCACTTGTACTCCAGGGACTCCTTCAGATTTGTGGATGCTGAGCAGGCTGGGCCCTGCAGAGGGCTGTGAGGTAAAGTAGAAGTTTCTTATGTGCCTTTCTTACTAGGGAAGGGAATGAGTATAATTCTTGAAAACCTGTTCAGATCAGGAGCCTGGGTTTGGACTGGGGCACTGAGAGTGAGTTGGTGTTGACTTGTCCTGGCAAGGCTGATATGTGTCTTCTTTCCATGAGGTGAGAGTGTTTGTTCCAGCCACCCATGAAATCTAAGCCATCTTTCATACCCCATCAGGCAGCTGAGGTCTACCTGAACAGGGGAGGTGTACAAAACCACAGGCTGTGAGTAAGAGCCAGAGCAAGGGCACTTATCACTCTTGACTAAAGAGCCTCAACTCTGGTTCTGTGAATTAAAGAATAAAAGGCTCCAAGGAACATAGTTACTAACCCACTATGGTGCTTTTAATGTCAAGTTGTATTCCAACCCTTACAATTTGTATCCTTCTTTTTCCCTCTGCATCTCTCTCTTAGCAAGCAATAGTAGCTTCTTTTTCCATTTTCAGCTCCTCTTGTCTCAAACTGAGTGGTAAACAGGGTGGCCTGACTTAGTCAGGTGCCTCACAGGTATTAAGATGACTTTTCCTTTCCAAAGCACTTTGTCTCACTTTCCTGGCTTGTAAGGATCTGTGGTGATTTGGGTAGTTTCAGCATACTCTGTAATCCGCTGTCTGTCTTATTCCATGGAAAATGTGAGGGTGTCATTGTCAGGCATGCACAGAAGCTAGACTGCCAGGCATTCTTGCATTTATCTTCTCCTTATTTTGTAAGCTGACTTGATAAATTAAGAATGGTTCTCATACAAACCGACTTCCAAGACATCATTTAGTACAATTAATGGGATGGGCAAAGGGTCTTTTTATGGAGCACATTGTCTTTGTGCTCATCTGCCATCTCCTTTTGCGGGCTCATTTAAGGTGAGCCTGAAATGCGTTCAAGGTTTCAGGAGAAGCATCAGTTTGAATCTTTCATTTGAGGTCAGGAGAGCGGAAGCAGCAAGGAAACTTGAAAATCTAGAAAGGGGGGGAAAAAAGTCCATGGGTCTGAGACAAGCCTTGTTGCAAAGAGACACAGGTTTGGCAAGAAGCAGGGCATGTCTTTTTCTGACAGTTTGCTCTGACTTTTGTGGATGGCGTCAGTGAGCCTCTCCCTCTCAGCCACAGAGTTTCCCCTCTGGACCATTCCTACACAGGGCTCTGAGGCCACAGCAGCTTGCAGAGGGGGAATTTTTTGGTCTGTCATGGGAAATGTAGTCCGCTCAGAAGCCCTCACCTTGGAGAGAGGCTCTGGCACAGAAATACCCATGGGGAGCCACAGCGGTATTTCCAGTTAAGTGTCAGTGGCACTTGATAATTTTCAGTGTTCAACTTTCCATTAAAACAAAAAAAAAAAAGAAACTGTTTTTGGTGAAAAATGCTTTTCTGCATTTTTTTTCCAAGCCTTTGCCTACGTGTTTCGCACAATTAAACCTTATTATCCAGCAGTGTGGAAGGGATGAACTCTGCATCTGTCAACATGCTCCACACTAACTGCATTAGCCTCTCCTCCTTGGCCATATGGATTAATGTTTTGAACTGTCACCTGTAGCCAATTTCATAATGGCCATTAATAACATCTAAAACCACATGGGTATTGAAAACGGAGGGAAGCACTCTCCTTTAGGTGATTGAACAGATGCATTATTTCTGTGTAGTCTTGGCAAAGTTACTGTTTTCCCGTGAAACCACACGTTGGGATTTTTTTGCTTGTTGGGTGAATTGACAAAGATTGCATCAGGCATGAGTTAGAAGGCATCAGACCAACAAAATACAAGGACTTGTACTGTATTATGCCTTTCACAAGTTGTTTGAACAGTGGGTCAATTCTCAGTTATTAATAGTTTGCAATGAGAGATCAGGCTCTGGTCTTTGATATGGTTTTTAAGTTGAACCCTACTGATTCAACTGTGCACACAGAGGATGTCTGCAGTCGCATCTTCGATTTTTAAGTTATAACCAAGCTGCAGGAAATAAAACCTCCATGCCGATTAAATTATAGAAGACTTTATTTTACTTAATCTTGCCCAGCAAGCTAAAATAAACATGCATCCTTAGATGTACCAGTAATTCATGTAACATGATAATTACTCAGTGTGCAACCATTACATTTCCAATAGCACTCATTACCCCAACAGCTCTCAAGCATTTCTGCAGCAACACTTGGCTTGTAGCTGTAATGATACCATTTTGCAAGTTTCTGAAGGCATTTTTTTGCTCTGACTAGCATTGATTGCATTTCATTTACCTTTTTGCCCCTGCTATTGTTTATTAGCAAGAGTTTATCAATTAGCTCAGTCAAGATCCCAACAAAAACTACTGTTTCACTCACTAAAAATCAATAGGGAAACTCAATAACTCTTTCCAAAACCCAATAAAGAACCAGCAAATAAAGTGTTCGCAGCAGATATGTGCACAGGGCTTTGGTTGAATAGTTTATCTGATGAAAAAAATCATGGTTTTGTTGACTTTAACTACCAACCAAATGCAGCCTGAACCTGCAAACAATTTGTTCCTGCCTTGCCCTTTTGCTTTTGTTTCAAAATACTGAAATAAATGTGTTTTTTTCAAAGAGGAAGTATTTTGATAGTTTAGAAATCATATCTTGAGATAACGGTTATGGAAATGGGAAAGTACCACCATTTTTGAAAGTTAAATTTGTGCTAAAGCCAAGCCAAAATATTGTGTGCAGGGACAGGAAGGAAGAACAGGCACTGTTATGCTGCTCAGCTCAGACCAAAGCAACCACTCTTTTCTTCCACTTCCAAGTGACTTTGTAATTGTCCTTTTGACCTCAGCGGGCATCCATTCCTCATGTTTAAAATGGGAGTCCGTCTGGTGTATAATTTTGGGGACAGGGGCTACAGCTCATTTGTTCTTTTCATGATTAGGCTAATATAGTGACCTTCATAGCAGAAAGCAATAAGAAATTATTTTGTATTGTAGTTTGGGATGACAAATTCAAGAGGAATATATCTGATGATGAGCTAACAAATTCTAATGCAGAAGCAGGAGAAGTTTTCAGCAGAGTTACAGCAGGATCAGTTTTCAAATGCCCTTTAGATACAGGCAATAATTCTTGCTCTTTTCTACTACTGTGGCAGCTAGAGGCTTCCAGCCAAGCCAGAATCTGGTATACTGTGTGATGCTGCATTGTTTGTGCACACAGTGCAAGACATTCCCATCCCAGAAGATGTGCTAAAATAAGCAGATTAAACAAAAACACTGAGAGAAAGGAAATATTTTTTTATTTTTGCTTGTTCAAGTGATGAAGATAGCGGAGAAGTTAAGAGATACTTTCTGATTACCCGTGAAGTTGCAAGCACAGCCCCGAGGCAAACACTAGTACCTTCATTTCCAGTAGGATACTTTAAATTTGTGTTATCCATCATGTGCACAGGAACCAGAACACAGCAGTTGGGAAACACTGTGCTTCTCATGTTTTGAAATGGTCCAGAGCAAGCAGCCGCTTTTACATAGCGAAACTGCTTAAGGCTTGTCAACAATTAACATCGTGTTTAGAAGGGAAAACATATATTTTTAAAATCTGCTTCACTCTGATCAGATTAGACAATAGTGTCAAGGCAATTAAAGGAAAATAAAGAAGGATGAAACTGCTCTCAGAGTAATGGAAAAATAATTATCAGTGTGCCAGCCGATAGCGTGTTGTCCCTGCTGGATGCCAGAGGAGAAACATCTATTTTCAAAGTGCTTTTTGGGCCTCATCCTACATCGTGCTCAGCTTGCTCAGTTCCCATGCAGTGTTGATAGAAACTAGAAGCACCCAGCACCTCAACAGCTGCCTTGAGTATCTTCCAGGATCAACCCCCCATGGACAAGAGCAGCTTGTGCACTGGCAGTGAGAGCAACATAGAGGAAAATAAAATAAAATGTGTTGGAAAATTCCACATTTAGAGATGATGGCTTTTAATTGTGATTTATTAACACGGTTGCTGCCATGTTTCCAATGATTACTGTTTTGGAAAAGTGTCTCCTTGGATGTGCTGACACATTCGGGTCTGTTTACAGTGAGAGATGTCCACAAAACATTTCAGCAGCTGGGAGGCTGGTGATATACAGGAAAGTGTGTGCATCTCTTGGAGAAAAGCCCCCTGAACTTTGGTGAGGAGATTATCATGAAGTGACTTTGAAACCTTGTCCTCCTGCTCGCAATAAGTTACTCCTAGGAAGGGGAATTGAAAATAAAACTCTGATTTTAATGAAAACTTTAGGAATGTTTGCATTTGCTTTTGTGGCCTTTGGTTTATAAACTCTTGCAGCAGCAAATGGAGAGGCCAGAATTAGCACTGGGACATAGCACAGCTGCAGTTTCTCATGGCAGGGGAAAAAAATAGTGAATTCCATTAAGCTGTTGGTTTTTATTCTGCCTTGCTGCTATTTAGCAAAGGTAAATGCATTGTGAAGATCAGGGGCACAGCAGTCACATGCTCTGGCCTGTGACACAAGCAGGTATCAAATGGTTTTGAAGTCTTCCCTTTCTTGGCTGAATAGACGATGGCAGCAGGAGAGTTCATGCCTCACCCTCCCGCTCTAAGTGCTCTTAGACCTTTCTAAGTGCAGCCAAGGGGAGGGCTTTCTTAATCAACCTCTTTGGTGATCTGACTGAAGGTCTTTAGCAAGGTTTATTATTTTCTTCATCTTTGGCCTGAGTTGGTGAGATGGGTAATTAATTATAGTTTATCCATTTGTCAGGATGATTAAAGCAGCTCTGCTGTGTAGCTTGACCTTCAGGTAACCGGAGAATTCTTTTCACTTAACTCTACCCTACCACTGCAGGAAATTTGTGCAGCCTCTTGCACCTAATATTTTCCTCTACATTGTTCTGAATGTTTTGTATTCTTCTAGTATGATTTTTTTTTTTTTAAATCTAGAAAATATGTAGAATCGTTCTCATTAGGACTGGAAGAAATTCTGAAGCCCATAAGAATATTCATATTGAATGTTGTGGGCATTCTTGTAGGTTTATCAGCTTTTCTACAGATCTACATCCCTTTTATTAAAACTAATATATAAAACTTCCCTGCCTCTTCGTAATTTATTCTCTCTTTCTTTACTGTAGCTAAAGATAAATCTTTTGTGATCCTGCTCTCAGAGGTTTTCTTGAAAACCACACTTTTGCTTACTGAGGATCCTGAGAGAACCAGTTTGAATGCCTACCAGAGTGGTGGAGGATACTGAGGTTTTTGTACTGAGAGTCCAGACTGATGCTGGAAAGGGTATTCCTGCAATCTTGCTTGTGCTGAAACAGTAAAAATAAACTAAGGATGTCTTTCAGATCTTCTTTGTCTTTACCATTACTTGACTTGAAAAGTCTCTCCATTTCCTTCTCTTTCCTAATTATCTCTTTCAATTTGTCTAACTAGACAATTCCAGCAGATACTCCTGTTTCTGTCTTGGGAAGGACTTTTGATCTTGGATCCTAAACTGTAGTGGTACAGAACAAGCAGCATGATGGAGGACAGGAAGCCTGAAACTTGGCCACCTTCCTTCTGGTGTGCTTTTGAAAACTGCCTGCTATTTACTCCCTGGTGACTTTTCTCACAGCACCATTGTCTGTTAGTTCACCTCATGTCAAAGGAAAATGTTCTGATTTAAAATACAATAGCGCCTGGTGTCAATACTGTAATTGTGTATTCATATTCATAGATCACATCAGAAAACTCCCATACTTGCCAGAGTACAGAAGTTGTGAGCAAAGATTCCATAAGTCATGAGATTGCCTTAAAATCTCGAGACTCCAGGGTGTGTGAATGTGTATTTCTCTTGGGTATTTCTTTAGGGTTTCTATTTTTCAAGCTTTCGCCTGTCAGCTGAAAAGCAAGTCACTTATGAATAAAAGAAAAGCTGAGAATTTCCTTCATGTTAGAGGGCTTCAGGAGCCACAACTTGAGCATGAAATGTCACTGGATCTGTAATGAAATCATAGGAACTGGCAGGACTGCCAACATACTCTCCTTTGCCTACTTCTTAAAAAAAAAAAAAACTTTAAAATTGGGCTGTTGTTCATATAAAAATTGTAATTAAATATTACTGTCCTTTAATACATACCTGCATGTGTAATTATTTTGCATTAAACATATGATTAACAGCAGATAGAGCTACTTGATAATGATGAATAGCTGAGGATTTAGTGTATATCAGATGTGAGTCCATCTCTTTTTTTGTGCTGATGTTTTTTAGCTGCAGTTACACATCTGCAATAAAGCTGTAGTAAATACTTTGAGGAAACTTTTGCATTATTCCTTCCAAAGAAGATTTTTCTCTACAGCCTAAACTTTTGTAATTTAAAACCAAACATATGCATTGTCCGCACGTTTCAAGAGGCAGCTGGAGTAAAACCTTTTGGATGAGATTTTAATGAATGACTCTGTTCTCTCACTGAATCAGTGCAGGGAGTAAATTTTTAATGACTCATTAACAAAGTTAATAGTTTTGAAAATCATTACAGTGTGATTCCATTATTTTGTTTCTTTTTGCAGTGCAACTAATGCTCCATGCATCATAGTAATGTTTTTCTTTTGGTGCTTCCAACGAAAGTTGTTCTGACTCAGAGCTTCCTCTAGGAAATGTGTTATGAAAATGGCAATTTAGAAATACTCTGAGATGCTCACGAGTAGGATTTAGGATCACAAGAGACCTACTTGAGGGCCAGACACCACAGCCTATATGGGCCTCTTTAGAAAGAGATACATACCTAGTAAGATTTTCAAAAGTATTTGAGTAGCTTAACATCGTGATTTAAGTGTGAATGGGAGGCCAAATTTCTGTAGGCACTCTATATAACCCTGTAAGCTGCCTAGATTTGTTTTCCTTCCTTCACTGTTTGAAATGTTTCACATATGATTGTGGTCCTTGGTCTGCATTCATACGCCCCCTGACCAGCAGCCTTTGCCTGGCATAATAAGAGATTTATGCTCAATACTGTGTATTCCCTTCTATCTACAGGCAGCACTTTCCTTTGGCTATATTTTATGTACAGACAATTCTTTTATAGGAGCCTTTTACTACAGCTGTCACCCTGAAAATCAGTCTGTTGCATTCAGTTCAGATCAACTACTTTGAGCGGATAAAAAAATACCTAAAATTATTTTCTGTAATTTATCTCTTAGTCAAATGTCTGTATAGTCCATTGCCCGCTGAGTGAAGAGAATTTATAATAAATGCTAGCTAACAAGCTTCTTCCTTGCTAACTAGAGCATTAAATTCATTGACAAATGTTGTCATGAGTTGGTTTGTGAGCAAATAAATGGAGTTCAGAAGTAAGGAGAAGAAATATGAGGCCACAGAAAGGTGCCTGGAGAAATTTGAAAGCTTAATGCTTGTCAGCATTAGAGAAGACCTTTATCCTGACAAAACCATACAGGACAATGTTTTATAAAGTGATTAATGGAGGAGGTAGTATGGTCCCCCAAACCATACTGAAAAGTGTAAAGGTGTTCAGAAATAACAAAAGGGGTGAATTTAAAACTAACACTGTGATTCTCATTGATTTGAGAGCAATTAATGGTACTAAATGAGATAAACACAGCTGGTCTTATTTTTTATGAAGATTGCCTCCCATATAGCTCATGGCCAGACTACCCAAGTTGTCTAAGGTATCAGGAGATGATATTTACAGCTTGAGCCTAAATGTAAAATAACCATAAGCTTAAGCAACTTCCCCTCTTGCCTATCCAGCCCCAGCCAAGCATTTTGTAATTTTGACTCTTACAAGATCTTTGTAGTCAAGGAACCTCTTAGCCTGCAGCACATATTTCTACTGAGGCCTTGAGGTCCTGGTATGGAGGCATCATATTTCTGAAAGACACTAAATTTTAAGACACCTTTTCTCCATTTTGCATGTTTCCTGCTCATCTTCATATCCATCTATGTAATGATGGGGACTGTGATCCAGGGGATCTTCACGGATTATATTTCCTTAGTCTGCAGGCAACAGGCCCTTCAGTAGTCTCAGTCTTGCTGTTGTGCAGGGACTAAAGCCTGCTGTCATAAGAGTGAAATGAGTTACTAGCAGAAATTTAGTGCTTTAAGGACAGAACAATATGGAATAAGGGCTTTATGAACCACCACGATTCCTACCTACTCAAGAACTGCTTGCAGATCCCACCATTTCAGTCATAAATGGGAAGTTACCTGTGTGTCACTTATCCAATCTCACTCCTGCTCCTGATGGTCCCCAAGTTTGTTTCCCTTTGACAGGGACACTGATTTCCTTATCAGTCTCATCGTGGTGGTGGTGCATAAAATTCAGGGCTGGCACTGCCTGTGCCAGGAGCTGGCGTGACTGAACAGGTCTTCAGGTAGTTTGGTTTCAAAGGAACAAATTTATTTTTTATGTTGGAAGTGTCCCCTGATTTTAAGGACAAGAAAGAGATCCATGGAAAAAGAGTAACCATCTTGAGGAGTTAGACTTTGCTAAGCAGCACAGACAGGGAAGAAAGGGAACCCATATTTTTGGGCACCAGCCTGCAACCCTAAGGCCTGACTGTTTCTGCAGGTCCTCTGTGGTTTCTTAACAGGTTTTTGCTGTATTATCATAGTTGCTGATACAGGTTGTAGTCAATCTATGCAAGCTATCGTAAAATTTGGATTTAGGTGCATGCATGTTTAGGTCAATGCAGAGTGAGAGCAAGTAGCATTTGGAAGGGAGGCTGCTTCGTATGTGCTGCCTGTTACTGGATATTTAATTCAAGGGGAAATTCAGTGCTTTGTCCTCACAAGAAATCAGTGAACTGTGCTGTACACTAGAAGTTCTGTGTAGAGTTCTCAGAAATGGAAGTGCTGAAAGAATAAAATGAACTGATATTACCATTGGCTCATTCAGCACTGCAGTATTTTTAAGGCTACTTATTGATAATATATAGATTCTAATTGGTAATTCCCACTTGTAATTATCTTATATTTATTTGCAGCAAATGGTCCCCTCATTCTTTAATGTAAATAAATTTGTGTGAGCATGTGTTTAATGGCCTCTTTCATATTTTCCTTTTAACCAACACTGGAATTTATTCTATTTGAGCTAAGCACCTCCATATTTTGTGGCAGTTTACTTTCCTATCGTTCTTCTGAAAATATCACAAACAAGATAAATAGATTGGCACCAATTTGGTACTTGGGTGATTAATGTCAAAGCTATTTCTAAACCATTAGTTTGTTATTCATGGCATTTTATCTTTGTTTAGAAAATGAATGCACTAAGTGCAGATGCTAACTATAGATTAAGAAAACTTAATTCATTTTGAAATGTAATAAACTTTGGAGAGGGGATTGCCTCCAATGGTAATGTCCTCACCCATAGATGCTCAGTGTTAAATATTTTTATTTTAAATGCACTTTTACTCATTAGTTTGAGTTGATTGTCTGTCTAAATAACAATACACTTCAGAAACATTGAGTTATATTTGGTTTGAAAAAAACCAAACATCACCACTACTCAAAACGCATTGTTTTTCCTGCACATCCCCAGCAACTGAGGAGACTGAATAATTTGATACTCAAATTCCAGTATCAGATTTTGTATATGTCACTTCTGAGTGAAGATATTTCATCCCCAGCAAAAACTGAAGGCAGTCCTTTAGTGCTTTTTTCACTGATTTAAGTTAAATATGTAATTTTATGCCTGTATACAGCCTGGGTAAAGGTTTGGATCTGGGTCCCACAGGGCCTTCAGTTTTACCAGCTGAATTTCTACTGAAAGAAGCCAGTTTCTACTGAATTTCTACTGAATTTCCAGCCAGTTCATGCAGAACAAATTTCAATCCTGACTGTGTAGCTGATCAGTGGATGTCACAACAGTCAGCTAAGAGTGTCACACATTGCAAAACGTCTGGGAGGGATTGATTCTGGGTGATACAAACTATAATACAGACACACAGTCACTATTTGCAGTATGTCACCTGAACCTGCAGAGCAATAAAGCAGGGAAATGGAACTATGAATTACCGTGGGGAGGGAAAAGTGGTCAACAGTGTGATATTAATGAGATTCATGGTATAGATTTCCATTTGCAGCCACAGCACTGCTGATAGAGAAGTAGTAACAACTGTGATCTATCTGAAGGAGGTTAGATCTTGTGTGCTGTCTATTTAAAAGCAAGTTTTGCACCCCAGATCAGTTCTTGGTAGCTACAAGTTATCCAACAGCCCAAAGAGACCCTAGTCCTTGATTAGCTGGGAAATTGAGTTTGGAGTGACGTCCATGGCAAACCAATGCTATGGTTTGGAATAGCACACTGTATTTTGACTTCTACCCTTAAATATTAGTTTTTTCCTTCCACATTGTGTCTAAAAATACTTTAATATTTTACTCCAGGGGATTAAAATGGCCTGATTCTTGGAAGTGTTCTCCTAGCTGCAGCCAGGGAGATTGGAGAAGAGTGCCAAGTAACTTGAAGACATATAATTAGCACTGTCAAGCACATTTCCCTAAGGATAGGCCTCTTTAAAAGCCTTGATTTTAAAAGCCTTGAATCCCTATGGAGATCAACTTGTGTGTCCCAAGCACTTTTGCAAATTAGGCTGCTTATGTTGTCAGTGAGGTATCCTTGTGCAAATTTGAAATGTTGATAGACGCATATTAGCTTTCTGCAGGGCTTACACGTGGTGACTCCTGTGGAGTTTGGCCATTCAAAGAATGCACTGACTGCAAGAAACATTTCAGTGTGTCCCATGGTCTGTCTGCATGTGGCATCTCATGTCACAGTAACAAAGGAGATAGTTCTTCAATTGAATAGAAAACAGTTTTGCAAAATGAGAGCTAGTGAGAAAGAAAACTGAACACAGGAAGATAGAAAACATCATGACAGAATTAGTAATCTGTTCATCAATTTCTGTTTGAAGGGTATGTTAAGTTCTTTTCTTTTGATTTCTATCAGATGGATCAGCACTTCTTCCAGGAATAAAGTCATCCCCTTTTTGTTCCTTCTGCTTTCTTTCCTTTCCTGCCTAGGACACATAATCAATATCTGTAAATTTCTTCATTTTTAGTGGTCCAATGTGAATTTTTTACAAAATACTTTTAACTAAGTCTTAATAGGCAAAACAATTTTTTTCTAGTCATCACCTGAAGGCATGTTGATCTTCACTCCTGCTCAGCACTTGGAGTGAAACCTTCATCTGATAAGAAAGGAAAGAGGAATCAGTGACCAAGGTGTACCTTTATCTCATACCTCTACACAGAAACCTCTTTATTCCTGGGTAGGAAATGCTACATCTGCATTTTTGCTACCTTTTTTGATATTAAATTTTAGGGGTTTCATTTAGAAACTGGCAACCAAAACATACTTACCTTGCTATATGTGTTCCTGCTTTGGTAGGTGTCATACAAATTATAGTAGAATCTTTTGGGACCTCCCTGCCATGGGCACAGACATCTGTTACTATATCAGGTTACATAAATCCCCATCCAACTGGAATTTGAACATTTCCAATGATGGGATGTCTACAATTTCTCTGGGCAACCTGTTTCAGTGTCCCTCCCCCTTCAGTGTAAAAATGTCTTCTTTATATGCAATCAAACTTTACCCTCTTTCAGACATGGAGTTTTGAATCTTTGTATTTGCATTGCAAACTTGAGCACATTTAATTAAAATAAGAAAAAAAGCCTATAAGCATTTCCAGTTACTTGGGTGCCATTAATCTTTGGATTAATTTTCTTCCAGCAGCTATAATTTCCATGTGATGCTATTGAATAGCAGTTGTCTGGGCTCTTGCTCCTAAGTGGGGATCTGCTGCAGGAGTGTGGTAGATGTGAGCTGGATCACAGATGATTGTTTGGCTTGTGTCGTGCTTGGCATGCTGGGGAGAGCAAATCAAGAAGGGCACGCATTTATTACATTGTGGAATAGAAAAGGGGAAAATAAGAAATGAGAGAGCGTGAATATGCGCATGTCTGCAGGTGTACTTGTGTTCACAGACCTCTAACTCTAGAACTATTCATTCTTTGTGGTCAGGATATGGGTATTCAGGAGGTCTAGGAAACATCATTCATGTCCCAGCTGTGAGATAGCCTGAGTTCACTGCACCTCAGCAGAGCACTTGACCTATCTACTTTTAAACCGGGCTGCTTTTTCCTGTCATCCCTCTGATTGCACTGTTCCACTTTGAATGCATCGTTAAAAATTCCTTGGAACAGAGAGAGCCTGTTTCTCTCTGGCGTGTCAGGTCATTCGTAATTCGTGCCATAAGAACATTTGGGGAAGCATTTGCCTGAGAAGGGACTGCAAGCACATGTGAATTCTCTAGTTACTCTATTGGTTAACTAGTTTTCTTTGCTGTTCCATGTTCCATCAATATTTGAAGTTTCCATTGCGTTCAGTTTTTGCTCGGGGATTTTCCTCAGTGTAAAAGTGATGCCATGATGATTTTTGTCTTTTCTTTTATACCCCTGTTATACCTTTTTACAACTTCTATATTCTTAGTGCTTTTTGCCTACATTCTCAGACTCGTTTTTTAAGCTAGGAGACTAAACATTTTAGAAGCTTTGTAGTTAAGAGTTAGTGTGCCCCAGACCCCAAGGTCCTCTCCAAAACACAATTTGTAAACTAAGATAGAACCATCCAAGAGAAGGTTCCTTGGGGAAGGGGGGCTCATCTGAGCCTCTCATTAGAGAATTTTTGATAGATATGCTAATTAGTAAAACCTATAATGTTATACCAAATCTTTTGGGGGTGGGCATTGCAGTGTGCACTGAAGTGCATTCGACTATGTGCACCTAAAGATCCTTAAAATAAATACCAAAGTAAAATCCCTTCTTCCCTTCTAACTGTGTTTGACTCTTGATTTTAAAACCAGGAAAAGGCATCAAAAGAAGAAGAACTGCATGGTTGTAGCATTTCTGGTTGATATTTTCTTCTTGGAGGGGCAGTACTTCGATGTGAGTTACTTGGAGAAGGCAGGATTGTGACAGTATGCCTAAGGGCTGACTATCAGACTGCAATGAATGAGAGCATGTATGCATTAGCTGTGTGAAACACTGCAGTCCTGGAGTATATGCTTGTGAGTTTGTACCAGACATACAGCAGGCTTTCTTGGATAAGGAATTACTGAGGTTTCGTACAGGGAGCTCTTATGTGTATTGATAGCTGGCTCTGGAGCTGTGCTGTGACCTCCTGGCTTGCACTCTGCTAGAAATTCCACATACCGCTTTATCCTGCACTGGAGCTGTGATGCTGCTGAGGCTATAAATGCAAACATAAATGAAAAGCAGGGTGGAACAGTTCTGTGCTGTAATTTGCTGGTCTTTTTGCTGCAAGGGCTGGTCACAGATCAGCTGGAGGGTAACCCTTTCATCTTTCCACTATGTATGTGCAAAGGCAGTTCTCATCAGTGATAGTCCTTCTCTTGTGAAAAATGAATTTACTGTTGCCAATCCCACTGCATGGGCTCTGCAGGTGGCACTTCCTGGCAGTATCTTCTGGGATCTTTGGGAAGGTCAGGTGCCACAAAGGAATGCATTCAAATAGTAGAAGTAAAGATTAAATTATCAAAGGCAGCCATTTTCTTTCTTTTTTTTTTTTTTCCCATAATGCTTAACTGCAAATACAGAGTGTGCTATCTAGGGCTGGCTCTGGAATTTGGGCTCATTTATACATCTGTGTGTATGTGCCTCATAAAGGGGTCAGGTCAGCTCATCTTGGGTAGACATAGTTTGATTCCAGCTCACATTCCAACAACCTTCACAACAGACTGCGAAGTTCTACGCCAAGAAATACAAAGGGAGACTTGAGCAGTTTTAATGTCTAATTTGATCTGACTTTTTAGTGCATGTGGATGTACGGCATTATTTGTATTATTCTATGTGTGGGCTGATCAGAGAAGTGATAGATCCCTTACTTTCATGCATGGAGCACAGGATTTCAGGATGCAACACCAGACTTGACAGCTTCTGGGAGAGAAGGTGGGTCTCTGCAGCAGCTGGGAATCAAGCTGTAATTTTCATTTCCCCATCCTGGGCCATCAGCCCAAAACGAGAAGGGAACTGCTGCAGGCAAAGGCTGCAGGGTCACATGTTTGCTGAATTAAAAAGGACTGGAGGAGAGACCAGCTGGGACAAAATGGCACTGCTTTGTACCTCCACACGCTTTTTGAGGGGATTGAGTAATACTTTGTGTGAGACTGAGGTCCTTGTACGGTCTTGCTCAGAGTTTTCAGCTTTGATTTAGTGTGTTTGCACTGGATCCTGATAAACTTGTTTAGAGCCATACTGTAAGAAATGTGGTTTGGCTAAAATTCTAGTACTGTACCAGATCTTAGCTGATCACAAGACACTTCTGCAAAGCAAAAAAGATATGGAACCTTTTTAGGAATACATGGTTTTGATCAAGAAGAGGTTGAAATATACATTTAACAGCATTTCATTTCTCAATTTACAAAGATCTTTTTCAATGGCTTTCAAACAAGCAACAAAATTGAAGCAAAAGGGAGGTTTACAGGAGATGTATGATTCCAGAAGTAATTATAGAGAGTGTTACTAAGACAGAGCACCTAAAACAATGCAACTCAATTATCCCAAGATAGATGAATAACAAATCCTCTCAAGATTAATTAAGGTCAACAAACACATTGAAAAGTTTCACAGAGGGTAAAAAATAGGAAGGTTCTTTAGTCATTAATCCAATTTTAAACCTGAAAGAATTTATAGAAATAAACTCAATAAGAGAGGAAGACAGAAAGTAGAGGAATGATTTACCCATATAGAAGAAAAGTTGCAACTTAGAGTTTGAAGGTTTTGTTTTGGAGTCACTTTGATGACAGTCAGAATGAACCATTTCTACTCTTAATTTTACAAGAAATGAAAATGCAGGTATTATTAGCATCTTTTAAAAGACACCATTTTTGTGGGTAAAAATACAGTGTAAAAAAGTCTGGAAACAGTGATCAGTGTTAGTAATCATGTTTGTCTGCTGTCATGACTGCCCTTTGCTGTCCTGCAGTCTGTCCATGGTAGTGCCTCGAGCTGTAGTATCCCCTCTCTCCTATCTCTTCTCCATAAAACATTCCTGCAGATGTGGAAGCTCCTTTTTCTCATTCAGGTCAGGGCTGTATATTGGCTAAGAGCTTGTGTCTCAGAAGGGGCAGCTGCCAGGATTGTTGAGTCAAGTTCCCAGCATCATGGGATTCAGAGTCATCTTGGACAAGTGTGTGGCAGCCAGTCCTCTCTACATCTTGGGGGTTTTTTGCCCTGTGGTTTGACAGTCGTGCTATTTGCCATTTCCTGCATGCAGGGTGTATACCCAATAATGCACTCTGTAGGTGCCAAAGCTCTTCAATTGGTTGCTTGGCTATAAATATTAACAGAATACTTGACTTGGTGACCTAAGATGGGCATTAACTCAACAGGTTCTCTGCTGATGGCATTAGAATATGAACTCCTTTAAAAGCTTGACCTTTTAATCACATACAATTTTGCAGGTTAAGCAATAACCTTTTGATAGCTAGAAGAGACTTGGGAGGGTCTAGGCTTTAAAATTCCAAGTGGTGTCTTCAGTGGTAGCTTTTCATTCAGCTTGGCAGATCTTCGTCTGTCCTAGCTGACAATTAAAATCTTCTGGCAATGAGAGGACATTTGCTTGTGAGTTAAACTGGACAGAAGCTCTGCAGGAAAAAGCAGTCTTGAAAACATCAGTGAGATACTGGATTTATCAATGTAATGTCACTCAACAGTTGCAAAAAGCCTCACCTGAGTTGACGAGTTGGAAAAGGAAGTACAAGGCTGTAAAAAAGGTATTTTGATAGGCTGCACTGTGCTTAATGATGTCATGTTTTGAATTTGGGAAGGTCACAATCTGATACAGACTTTTAGTGACACTTAAAAGGATTGGTGCTACTAAATCCACATCAACACACCTCGGTGGTCCCATTAAAAAATGCTGTAGCTCTCAAAATTCAAACAAGCAGAGAAATTCCCAGGAACGATCTGGAGATCTCATGACAAATATTTATACTTTGAGCTAAAAGGAACACCGTCTTCAAAAGGTGTTTTTCACCATTTACCAGCTTCCATTGTTCAGATAAGAGCTGCAAAACCAGAGGCTCTTGCAGTCATCACCAGTTTGCTTACCCATGAACACGGTAGTGGAGCCCTTTTTTTGCAGCAGCAGACTTCATATTTTATATACACGGATAAGAAACATGACAAAACAAGGGTTTTCCACTGGAATAGTGCAGTTTAAGAAAGCAGAAACTTCATGGGCACATAGACAATTTGATGCCTTTTTCAATCAGAGGGATTGGAAGCAAATAGCTTGTTCGTGTCATTTAAGTAACACTGAATTGTTTCTCTCAATTAGTTAAAACATTTAATTTTCATGCTGTTTCATTTAATTCCATTGATACTTTTGTACTATAACATTCAGTTTATGCTAAAATGTTCTCTATTGTCTTTTATATTGCTTTAATATTCATTTAAGGCATCCTCTTTTTAAACAAAAAAGATTCATCTGTATGAAAACGCAGCCTTTTGGTATTTCACAAGTTTTGCAAGAATTTTTAAGTATTTTTAAGGTTCACAAGAAACATCAACTCTTGTGCTATTTTGCAATACAAATGCATTTCAAAATGACATAAGATCCTACTGAACAGAAATATTTTCTTCATGATTCTAGTCAATAAATTGCTTTTGGACTGTTACAAGTACTGACAGGATGTATTATTACTTCTACTGGGTGGTATTTTTTCATTATGTCTTCAGTCTGAGTTTTGTCTAGAATGTGTTTAAGCACTCATTATATTGATCTTGTATCACAGGCTCATTCAAAAAAAAAAAAAAAGTATGCATTATTCAGTTTTTCAGTGATTGTGACCACACTCTGTATATGAAGGAGGGGGTCAATGTCTTTCCAAAGAGGGATTTTATGAAATTCCTATTCAGATTATCCTAGCATAGCACTCTGCTGTTTGGTTTTTGTGGTTTGCTCATTGTTGTTTTGTTTGGTTTTTTTAATCTGGGTGGCATGCTATTATTTCTAATCACACACCAAACAGCTATTCCCATTAGTCAGCGTGTGGGCTTTCCAGTTTTGTTTGTGGAGGGGTTGGAAAGGTTACCCACATTCCTTGGAAAGGGCTGGCTTTTGTCATTCATCTACGTCATTCCTTAGGATAGCTGGGGTAGATATGGTGAGCGGGGCGTTTCAAAGCAGCTCTAGGCAGCACAGCCAGCATCCTGAGTTAACATCCAGGGTTTCTGCCTGTTTGGGTGTGTGCATACTTTGGAGCGTTCTGCAGCCTACAGTCAGCTCAAAGCCACGGACCATCACAACACCTTCATCTGCAGATGGTGTTTGCTCCAGCCCTGAGGACGTGACTCTTGATTTCAGTTTGCTTCTACTGCAAACCTCTTGCCTTTGCGAACCACACTTTTGTCTTAGATAAACCTAATCAAATGTCTTTAGTTTCTCAGTGAGGCATGTGATTTACATGCTGGCCAGTGCTAATCACTCTTTTGTACTCTCTCAGGTCAAAGGTAATCAGGAAAGCACTGAGGCAGAGTGGAGATGCTGTGCTTTACATGAAGCAGCTGAGCAGAACCAGCTCTAGTGGGTAGATGTCCACTAAATCTGGGTTGGTAGGTTGTTGGTAGGTTGGCCAAGGCTTAGAGCTATAAAAATAACTTTCTTTTGGACTGCTCACATACAACATTTTGATGGTGAGCACTGTGTATTAGCAGTTTCAGAGCAGCTTGATTTTAGAACTGCATTTTGAAATTTAGTCTTCATGCAGTAATTGTGACTGAAGATTTCTGGAGTGATTTAGATCTGTGGTGAGCAAGAACACAGCCTTCCCTCTCCCCCATGCTGTCCCAGTGGTTGATGAGAAGAAAACCTACATAAGGTGTGCTCCAAGTGTACTTTCTACACTTACTTTTACAATCCTTGTAATATGTGAATATATTTTGGTTTTTTGTTAACTGCAATTAACAAGAAAGGATGAATCTGCTCGCCTCCATGGTTCCCAGAATGGGAAGAAACATTGCAGATTTGTTTTCTCTCAATCTAACTCAGAGCAGTGCAACCAGCCAGGCTTTTAGTGAAATGTGTAGCTAAATGTCCAAGCTTCTTTAGATAACCCTTCCCCTGTATTCCTGCTGTGAATCACATCCCTAAGCCTCCTGTATGTGATGGTAGGACACAGAAGAGGGAAGAAGAGTGGCTGTGAATTTAACTGTTGTCCCTGCTTCACAGAGTATTTACAATACTTCTCTCTGCTGTTAAAAAACAAGTACCAGAGATGATACACTCCCCAGTTATTGGGAGATTGTTTTCCTATTTATTTTATGCCCTGAGTGCTCTTAGGACTCAGTATCAGTACTCTGCATTAAAGAGGAAGGCTAAAGAAAGATACAGTATTTTGCTTGACTTGTCTCCTGTGCTAACAAAGAGGCAAACCAGAGGGCATAGCTCATATAAAGTCCACAGAACACCGTGTTTCTTTTTCCTGAGGTTCTGCATAGGAGCAAACCAAGTGTAAAGAAAACCCCACAAACTGAAATGTTAAAATAAGCATTTCTAATGGTGTTGCTATGGGATCATTTGCTGTCGCAATGACACTCCATCAGCAGGTCTGAAAAAGGTGAAGGATTCTTTGGCCATGCTGATCCAAATCTTCCATGGCACATTTTCCACTGCAGATGGTCATGTCAGAGCTGGAGGCAGTCAGGACAAAGGGAAAAAAAAGTGCTACCCCCTCCCCACCCCACGCCCCCAAATTATGGTTTCCAAGGCTACAAAACTGAGAAATAAAATCAAAGGCATGACTGTCATTTGGTGTCACAGAAAATGTTTTGCTAAGTGTTCCAGTAAAGATGATACAGTAATGGTGTCACATTGTGCATTTATATGTCACAATGCTTTTTACAGTAGCTATAGACTTTCAGATGCACTCCTTGATAATCTGGCAATTTTATCATCAGGGAGTGATAACCTCTCAGATATGAAAGCTGATGTCAGCGTCTTCTGCCACTTTGATCTGCGCGAGCTGATGCCTTGAAAATTAATGAGAATACTACATGTGAAATCAAAATCAATCTACTGTGGATTCTTTCCTCTCTCTACCTTTCCAGGAGAGCTGGCAGGGGGAGGGGGTCGGTGAGAGACATGCATTATCAAGTCTGAAGCATGGCAGAGTATAAAGGCTGTAATCTCATCTCAGGATTCTTATGGCTTTAATAAACTCTTCATGCTTCATTCTTGCATTTTACTGCATCATAGGGACCCCTCTGCAAAATTGCAGCCATAAATTTTCCCTTCTGCTGGACAGATTTTACTCCCTTGCTTTGGTATATATGTCATCCTGCTTTCAACAGAGTCGAGACATGACAAAACATTAAATATTTGTATTACCTTTTCAAAATATACAGAGAAAAGTAGTTTCTTAGATAGAGGGAAACAAGGCAAAAGCATTGTTGAGTATAATTCATGGAGACTTCTTGGTGCTTACAAACAGGCAGCAAAAAGTAGAATTCAGCTTTTGTCACCTCTTGGGGTGAAAATTCCTTGTCGCTTGATCTGAGATTGGCAAAATATCTCTGTTACCATTGGCATTTGGCAAAAGGTATTAGTCAATCATCCAAAAAAGCATTATTGTCCTGCCATCTGCTCCCACATCTGCTTAAGCCTTGATGGCCCCCAAGAAACTGTCTGCCATTAGCAGTGATCCCTAAAAAAAAAGTCCTTTTTACTCTGAGTAAGTGAGCTAAGTAGACCATGCTCTCCCTTAAGATGCTTGTCTGGCTGTGATTGCACATTAATTATGTTTGGGGCTGACAGCTGTAAATTGCAGTAAGTGTTTGTTGGCCTCTGCTGGAGGAATATGTGGGGTGGAGCCTCTTTCATCTCTGTTCTTCCTCTCCAAGGCCCAGGCATAACCTCAGCTCACCCTGCTGCTGGCAAAGCTTCCTCCTGTGCTACATGTACAGCTCTCTGGGGCCAGCTGATGTGGCACAAGGCTGGCAGCAGCAATTGCTGTTGAACTGAGCGCAGCAAGGTGTGACACCTTTGTGTCCCTGCTGCTGTCACCCGTTCCCAGGAGGTGAGCACCGAGGTTTCCTTGGAAGCAGTGCTAGAGCAGAGATGGTTTCCGTGTTCTGAATCAATGGGATATCTGTGCCTCCCGTTTTCCAGCAGGAAAGGCATCCCCAGAGCTGCCAAGGGAGGGAAATTGCAGAGTGTAGTTGGAGTCAATACAGCTGGCAAGCGCCCGTGACAGCAGTTTGGTGCACACAAGTGAGTGAGCATCAAATCACCAGTCTGAACTGGAAGAAGGCATCTCTGGGCACTCTATGCATGCATTTAGATTGTAATCTGCCCTACATGGAAACTGTACTTACAGCTAGGAGTAAAGTATTATGTGTTTGGTCTTCATTGCGTGCTGTTTCCAGTGTTGAAATTGGGTGACAGTGTGACACTGGTAAAATATTTGCTTTGTGTTTTGACAACTAGGAAACAAACTAACCAGAATCTTTTTGGAGGGGGTTGAGATGATTAGAGACATGTCCTTTTACATGGGCAATGACCTTAAGAGCTTCATCTCCATTTTCCTAAAATTCTCCAGTAAGCTGCAGAAAAGGTACCATGCATCACAGAAGTTTTTCATTATGAAAAACTGCTTAGTACTAAAACTTTAAAGTTAAGAGCACTGCCCTTACATTTCTTTTGTTTCAGGGACTTGTGTTCAAATTAATCATGACAAATATATAGAAGGCTCTTTTACTGATAATGAAAAATAAATTTAAATAACCCTGGTGCCTTGGTATAAATGTCATGAAGTTTGAAAATGCAAGTCTACAGTACCAAAACTCAAAGGTCTTCAAATTAAGAGCCAATTTTAAATTTGCAGTTATCATGCTGGTTTCAGCAGGGAGCAAATCTAAAAGAATGCAGTGCATGAATTGAAAAAGCAGTGAAGATTTATGTGTCTGCATTACCATTGCCAAAAGAATATTTTCCTTCTTTATTTTTAATGGCTCATATAAAGTCTGAAGATTCCAAAGGAAAGGAATAAAAGATACTAAGCCTTAAATATGAAGACAAGCATGCAAAATAAACATTTCATAGTTGAGGAGGCATGTATGATGGGTGAGAAGGAAGATGGATAGACAATAACTAGAGTTTCTTCTGGCTTGATTTCCTCTTGTCCTACAAATCTGATCACCCATTCTGATCATCCACATCCATGCTGGGACCCATTGGTGTGTGGCAGTGCTTCTGCAGGTTCTTCACCAGGTCTAGTTGCATTTGTAATTTGTAAATGAAGACCAGCGATTAAGCTCTCCTGTTTTAGCCAGGTGCAACCCTCAGGCAGCTCAGCGGTTATATATACTCACATGTAAATTCACAGTGTTCCTAGGACCTCTGTCCTTCCATAAAAAACTTAGGAGGTTTTTTTTTTTTTTTTTTAATTTCCCCAGCTCATTATTTTCTTGCCATTAGCCTGTGGAAGACTTTGGTGCCTGCAATATTCCATGATTCCCTTGCTCAGCTCTTAACATGCATAGCCACATGAAGCACTTCTGGTCTGTAGGACACTGCTGCTCTTTGCAACCCAGAGTGCTGAGGATGGAACATAAAGCCCTCCTACACTCTGTGTGCCAGCTGTATGAATATGATGAAAAGACCTTGAGGACCTTTATGGTGTCTCACTGATGTTTTGCCTAACAGGTTGTAACAAAAAAAAAAAAAGGTGATTGAAATATGGAACACCAGGTTCTTGCTCTCAGTGGGCAGGAAAAACAAATAAAATGAGGATTTCCAAAGTACATGAGGGATTTAGAAGACTGGTTTCTTAGGAATTCATAAAGCTGGACAGGAAATTATTATCCAAAAGATATTTTAATGGAAAATGTGATTCCTGCTGAATTGTTAAAGGCATTTTATTTCCAATGGCAAAGCTGAAAAGTCCATTTCAGGTCAACTTTAACTTTAGGGATCTATGGATCTGTGAATAAGAGTCTAGGGTGTACTTTCTTCTGGTAACTTGTATTTCCAGCCCTTTCCATCTCCTCTGGACAGAGTGTCCGAAGTACTGGTATTTCCAACGTGCACTGTGCTAAAATACTTGCAACCGAGCTGTACCTCGCAGCCTGACACCAAAATAGATGTAGTGCTTTAGGGAAGATGTGGTTCATAGTAGGATTTTGGGCCACAAGAAGGGCAAAGAGCTACAACTTCCAGAAGCCACCTTGGGGATCTCAAATGAAGAAGCAGCCACTGTAGCATTGCTCTGTCAGCTTTAGACAGACAAGGACTACACTGATGAGCCTTCACATCTCATTGCAAGGTCTATTTGCTCAAGGCTTCCCTTGAAGGAGAGAGGTGATGTGCCGAACTGATTTGACAATAAAAGCATCAATGTCAGTTCTGCAATCCTTTATGAACTCATAATGTTTTAAATTGAAATACATTCGTTCAGAGCCTGCCATGAGTGTATATATATCCATCAGAGAGGAAAATAAAGTATCATGCTCTTTCTGATCCGCCAGCAGCTGTACAGAGACTGCTGCTCTGTGTCAAATGTGCTACTTAACCAGGTGGAACAGGGGCAACAAAAATTTTCACAGCCACATCCTCCTTTCATTGTCCTGCTGTGTCGATTTCTGCTTTTCCAAGGTATTGAGTTCAGAGCCAAAACTTGCCTGAGCATTGGAAATTTTCAAAGGTATCCAGGACAGCTCACCAACCAGCTCCCATACCAAACCCTACTCATTTCAGGATCAAGATATGAGTCTACTCAGTCAAATAAGATGCTGTTTCTTGCAGGTTTATTCACTCCCTGTAGTTGTACATGCAGAGCAGAGCAGGATTCCAGAACAAGTCATTGCAGGATCCAAGGGAGAAATTAATGGATATCTGCTAAGCAGGAGGGTGTCCAGGAGAACATATTAGCCCATTTACTTCCCAGTACTCTGATCAGACCTGTTTTAGCAAGATTTGTGATCCGTGATGTGTCCTAGAATATCAGAGGATTCAGTCAGTGTAAAGCAATTTTTGTTCATAGGAAACATTGCACTGTCTTTGGTTTTGAGCTCGATATCTCAAGAGCCAAAGGCAGGCTACAGACTTGGTGGCAGTGTTTGGATTGTCTCCTGTCATTGTCATGCATTGTCCCTGTCACTTGGCATTTGCTAGTTTTCTGTCCATTCTGCTTGCTCAGCTACTTCATCTGTTCTCATAACAAAGCTACAAGAAACAGGTTAAGCTACATATTAATGTTTCAGTGCAACACTGCAATTTGATAACAATAAACAGAAGCTTTTATGAGGCTGTAAATGTCTCTTCCATTTATAAATATTGTACTATAACTGCAGGCTCTAGGGTTATCAGGCAGTCAAACCTTTCATCAAAGCCAAATAGTTCCTAAAGTACCACTCTTAAAAATCTTTTGTAGGCATTAATGTTTCATTAGTTCCCTCAAATGAGTCTCCTTGGGAATCTGTATAGCAAGTAAAATCTAGCTCTAGCCCATGGAAAAATTAACTGCATTTTTAATTCCCTTCTTTAGAATTTACTCCACATGGCTTGTGGTGGTACGTAGCTGGTGTTTCAAATGCACTCAGCTTAAAGGGTAGCAGTAACATTAATAACATATGTACAAAAGTACATTATACCAATGTGCACTCACCCTCCAGCCAGGATTCCTTCTGCCCATCCAACTCTCCATCTATCCCTTGCTTTTCCACGGAGGGGGACTTCCTGCCTCTGCTAGCCAAGCCAAATTTAAGGAAACTACTCTGAAGTTGCACCCACAGTGCAACAACCAAGAAAGCTCTGTCCAGGTATTTGATTGATTGACAGATTCTCAGGGCAGCAGGGACCACTGTGACTTCCATAAATACACATGGTTTCTATCCAATGTGCTTGAAACAAATTGTGCCAGCAGCACACACAGCCTGTGTATTCAGCGTTCCTTTCTACCTCCAGCCTTGTAGAGAACATATCCTCAGTTCCTGCCCAGTGTTTCAATGTGCCTAATTGGCAACCTGTTGTTACTGCACGTTGGCAAGGAGCTTTATAATTGGTGTGAAAGAAAATTATTTGGGCATCTGAAATGGCTTTATCTCAGCTCCTATCTAGCCTTCCAAGCAGTGCTTAATTTTGTGCAGCTTAAACAGGAAACTTTTAGTATAAAACACAGATTGAACCTGCATCTTTGAATTCACAAGTGACTGACAGTTTTTCCTCTGTGAGCAGGTTTTTGGTGGATAGTCAAGGCCTGAACTCATCAGTAGATATGCTTTGTAAGCATTTGTGGTGTTACAAGGCTTCCTAGGGGTAGAAACAGCAGGAAATGCCTGCATGCTGCCTTTGTTGGGATGTTGGGGTTTGGCATAGTAGGTGCTGGAGGGAGGAGAGAGGTAAGGGAAAGGCAGGAGCATGTCAGGAAGGTGCATCCCTGGGTGCCTGGCTGCAGGTGTGGGAGTGGGCATGAGCACACAAAGCCCCAAGATTTATACTGCTGTCCACACCACTGGTTTGAACAGGGTTGTAGTTCAAAGTACAGTGAGCTGAGCTGTTCCTTACTTGGCCACGCCCTGCTCCATGTGACCTTGGCTCTCCCGATTCAGAGAACTTTGGATTTTGGGATGAAATGAACTGCTAGCATTGGGAAGAAGTGTGAGTCTGTCTTTGAGAGTGAGCTTGAACATGGTTATACCTGATGTCAGCACATCTGTAGACTGCTCCAGATTGTCTTCATTCATCTCATTCCTCTCACATCTCTGTTATTGAACCAATTGTGTGTTTACTGATGCCCAAAAACATTGGTAAACAGGGAGTCAGCAACAAAATGGTCACATATCTGACAGGTCCCCCAGGAACCTGATTGGACTGATTCGTCTACAATATCTGTTTCTGTAGTCTGAAAGAAGCTGTTCAGTCTTTGATCAAAAAAAAAAAAATTAAAATTATAGAATTAGTAGAATGAAAAATAGTGATGGGCACAATCCCCTTATATGGGTGCTGTGAGACTGTGGGGTGCCATAGCTTGAACTGCCGCTATAGCACAGCCAGCACAAGGTTATACACCCAGGAATGCACGCTGTGGTTCCTACTGGGTAGATGGTGTGGAGTGTCTCATAAAATGGTGTCTCAGGAGAGGAGCTGAGCATTGCAAGAGTCACAGCCAACAGAATGTGAGGCCATGACTTCTGCAAACATCCGCCTGCAGCAAATCATTATAATAGGGCACAGGGATGTTTCCCTGGGCCATGTGCTGAAAGCATTTGTCCTGCAATGTCACATGATCATCTGCAGTGAGTACAGAGTCTCAGTTTGTGAATTCACTCCCCAAGTTTTTCCTCTTTCTTTCTGTCACACTTGATAAAATTGCTGTCTGTGGCAGTGACAAGGAAACATGTAAATACCTTGCAGAAGAGTTATTCGTCATTAATGCTGGCAGTTTGAAGTCGTAATCAAACAGCATTTGGCAGGAAAAAGTTTTTAATGAGAATGGCATTAAAGAATTTAATTTAAAACCCGTGAAGAGATTCTTCTTTGCACATGCCTCTTGTTTCTCAGACTTCCAGTTCTTTTCCTGTCCACGAAAGAGTTAAAAAGTAAAAAAGAAGGCAACTTGGGGTTCATTGATTTCACAGAAAGTCTTTGCCACTTAGCTCCTCACAAGCAAGAGCTGCAAAAAGACTTTAGACTCAGGGAGAAGTGCAGCAGGGATTTTTGATACCAGAAATCTCTAAGGGGAAAAAAGGCATCATGAAAATAATTGGCTGGAAAATGAAGCTGGCCAAAACAAGTATATAAATAAAGTGGAAATGTTGAACAGGGAAGGAACAGCTAACCTCAAGCTGGGGTGAATGATCTTTCTGTGACATCTCTCTAAAGCAACTCCTAGTGCTCAGTCAGGAATTACAGGGTCGATGCAGAGATTATTTGGTATTGATCTTTGGCCTGGCTTTATGCAGAGCATAAGCCTGTGAAATTACAATGGTCCTTCCAAATTTATTAAAATGGCTTAAAATTTATTAATCACTTTAGAAATGCAGGTCATGGACTCTGAACTGGAATAATAAAGCTTTAAGCCACTACCAATTATCTGAGAAGTTTGTACAACACGATGGTTCAATTACCCCGTGTGCAGGTTTCCCAGCTAAACTGCAGCCAGACCACATTTGCCATCTGTCGTTTCCTAGGTAAATGGGGTTTCCAGCCCTCCCCAAATTCACACCATACCCCACCATCAACAATCATTCTCATTAGTGAGGTAAATCTGCAAATTTTTACAAGGATATTTAAATAGATTGTTCTTATCAGAATCAAAATATGTCAGTCGTGAGAAATGGGAGACATCAGAAAAAGCTATGGGCACACATTACTGTTCAGGGGAGCAGCAGGGGGGTGCTTTCTTATCTACACAGTAATAATGGCTGTGCTGTCATATCCCATTGCTCCTGATAAAGGAAGAGGTCATTGTTGTACATATTTTTTGACAGAATGAGGTCGTTGATGTTATCTCTGATTAGTTGAATAATGATCATGACAGATTCTTAGTTGTCTTACCTTAGAAATGACAGTCTGCTTTCCTATCCTGGCTGACCTTTTTTCCTTAAAGAGAACTGTACTTGCAAAGCAGCCACAGAAACTGAGAACTGTGGGGGCTGGGTTTTCTCCTCTCTCCTTGTGCAAGGATAGTGTAAAAAAAGGGGGAGAAACATTAGTGGCTGCTGTAGCAGCAAGCCCTCCTGTTTATCTTGCAGTACACATGAAGGATATGATCTCTGTGGAAGAAATTCCCCACCTCAGCTGTGGCAGACTGTTGCCCCTCAGATGAGGAAGGAGAGCTCCTTGCAAGGTTATTTTATTAGATCATCTGCTTTGCCCTCAATAGAATCTCAGCCCTGCGCCCTGCTACCAAGCATAATAATGTGACTAAAACACCTCTTAACATTTAACAGCCCCATTAATTTTCCATTGATGCACCACACAGACTAAGGGATTTGCACCCTTGACCTTGGGCATCTAACACATAAAATATTAGATTATGTTTTTGCAAATCTTTTGTACACTCTCAGGCTTTCAGTGCTGGGAGCACAGACAGTTATAACCACCTTAGTCAGACAACATAAAAATTTAAACTTTTCTGGCATAGACAAGGCTAGAGACACAGGAGAAATTCAGTGTCCTTGTCTTGTTTAATAAGTCTGCAAGCTTGAAAGTCTTATTAAGCATTCAGAAAACAGAACGTGACACACTTAAAGAAAGTTCGTGACAATTACCTTTTCTTTTTTTTAACTCTTGTTGAAGTTTCCTTGAAAAACGAGAACTGAGAGCAGAATTCTCATTTTTGGTGCCTTACAGTAATTTGGATTGAATGTGAACTGTTTTCTTTTCCTCTCCATTCAGTTAGCCAGCAAATGGAAAACATATATTGTTTGAAAAACCTTTAGGGAGTGAATAGAAATGAAGTTATTCTAAACAATCACTGCATTAGAGAAGTAATATAAATGAGGTTCTGTTTTCCTGTGGAACTGCTGTTGAATTTGACTTGAAATGCAATGAACTAGATCAGAAACACACCCTATAAGGAACAGATAAATTATAGGAAGTAGAAAAGATTGTTAAAGTTAGAGCTAGAGCTGACCTATATCTGTTCTCTGGATCGCCCTTCCTCCCTGCCCACCATACTTGGAAAAATTTGGAGTATTTAGTGTATGCTCTTAGCTACTCTCTTAAGCAGCTCATGGGAATTAATAAATCACTAAGACTTCATGAGGACAAACTTTAGTGAGTTAAGTGTCTGCTTTCCTGGAAGACTCCTTCAGACACTTCTTACTTTATTTCCAGCAGGAAGAAGGATGAGATGTAGATACAGGGAGTCTGGAAAGCCGAATAAGCTCTCAGATGAAGCGTGGTGCTCTGCTTCTAAGACTGCTGTGCCACATGCAGCACCTCTCAGGATCTGGCAGGGAAGCAGGGGGGCTCTGAGACCCTCTGCAGTGTCTGTGCTGGGTGGTGTCAATCCTGATCACCTACGGAGCCCTTAGGGCTTTCTGGGCACTCCTGCTGCAGGTTTTTGGAGGCATGTTCTAAGCAACAACGTCTCTTTTTCCTTAAATGACTCCTCATTTTTTATCCTGTTAGAAAGCTAACTCAAAGAGCTGTAGTGCTCCAGCTCATCATCCTCTATCATCCACTACAATGAAAATAATGAACAACCCCTGTGTAGAAAAAGAGAGGGGGCAGTCTGGGATGGAGCAAAAACAAGCTGACAATCTAAAGTTATAATCCCAAAGAGAAAGATAAAATAATATTTTCTGAGGTTGTTATCAGGGAAAGTTAATAAAGCCCTAATGAATATTAATTTATATCCATATAGATTGCTAACTTCTGTGCTTTTGCTGGCATGGCGAGCTATCAGTATTTAAACATCTAGTACTTCTTTTGATTTGCCACAATTAATGTTTCGTGGCGTGTATTTGAGTTTATAAATTAAAAAATTTAATTATAAGTTGTTCTTCTTGGAGTTTTTTTGTAAAGACCGAATGGCAAACAGAGCTGCAAAGCCGTGACATACTCAGTCAGGATGCTGATATAAATATGGGTAGATGATGCTAACTAAGTTATTTCCTTTTCAATCTCTTCCTATCCTGAATGGAAACATGGCTTTAGATGAAAATGCTCATTATACAAATTAGATGGATGTTATTATTGAGCACATTAATCATTTTTTTCTTCAAATGTTCACTTTACAAATGTAATTATTTTTAATCATACTGGTTCCACTAAATTAGAGATTTGGTTTCCTTTCAGACTCAAATTCAAGGTCTCTGTATTTAAAAGCACATTATTTTTTATAGATTATTTCCTGTCATTTTACTTCAAAAGCACCTGATAAAATTTCAGTAAATGTGATTAAATAGCACAAGAAAGTTGCCATGGTATTTTTCTTCCTTTCAGCCTCATAAAATCGCTGTTTTCTCTATGGCAGGTTTGAGGCTTCACAAGGGTGTGGGTGTGTATTTAACCTGATTTCTTAATGAGTGTATTGAAAACATATTTTCTTGCAGTTCGGTGACTGATAGTAAGCTATTGAGTATTTAGCCCTGGCAGAAGATCAGGACAAAGCTTGTATGACAGTGAAATACCACCTATAGCTTGTTTTGAAGTCTCATAAGTTACTTAGTAGACCTTGCTGACGCCTCAAAACCGAGCACAAACTCTATCCCATGCTTAAAAAAACCCCAAATCCTCAAACCCACAGGAGATTTTACGACCTGTTTTTTCCCTGGTCATTTGCAGCAGAAAAAGCAGCCCAACATCTTGTGTTATCAACAACCATCTGGCAAAATTTCATTGTCTAAGCTTTTCAGCTGCTTTATGAGGAACAACAATTTAACTCCACATTGAAGACTGTGCAGGCTCACAAGCAGATCCAGTCATTTTCAGTACTGCCTTTCCGTTAGTGTGTATAATTAATATGGACTTTGAGACATTAAGCAACAAATTCTGTAACTGGGAGATATTTCATGTGCAGATTAGGAAGTAACCATCTGCCACATTCTTTATGCAGCACTGTGGTTATTTTAGAAAGACAAGAAAAATCCCAACATATTCACTGTTTTGCAGAGACCAAGTATGTTCCCAAGAGAAGCTGGCTTTGCCTCTGCTGGAAATGTACTTCAGCTACAAGTGTAAACATACACTCTCTATGCACCTTTTCTACAGCAATTTTGCTAATATTTTAAGGAATAATACTTCTGTGAAATTCTGCTTTTAAAAAAGTTTAGCAGAAGTTAAAAAAAAAGGGTAGGCAACTATCCCTGTCTGATGTTGTATGCTACAGTGGTTTGGTGGGTTGATTCCCAAACTGCACTTCAGAGATGCCTCCCCATTCAGCTTATAAAATCTTCTTTTTTTCTTTTCCTTTTTAAAAACAAAACTCCACCTAGCTCCTATTGTCCCTCACTTTGCTGTTGGTTTTATTACAGGATCCGCGTCTCCACAATTTGTCTACAAAAGGGATCGTGCAAAAATGCAGACGAAGAAAAGAGATTAATTGATGGGCAATTGTAGTTTGTGATGAGGCAGAGATGTGCTATGAATATTTGTATTAGTTAAAGGGAACCATGGGCATTCATAAACGTGTGAAAGAGAATATATATTCAAAAACTATTCCGTGGATAAACACTGTTCATCTCATTGTGTTAACAATTTAATGCACTTTGAAAAATAGCGTGAAATATTGTTCTTTTTTCATTCATTGTACAACAGGTTGCTGAGCACACTGTTATAGCATTGATGATTTGTGGTTTCAAAGGCATTTTTGAAAATTGGCGAAACATCTTTTACAGTTTTGCAAAAGTGAGCAAACAGCTGTCGAAAAGCAAGGTCAGGAAAAAAAGACATTGAAGGCATTGGAAGAAAATGTAGCAGTGGTAGCTATTACATGCAGTGGCCCACTTGTACCCTGTTGGATGCAAGTGTCTGCAGCGCAGGAAGGTGGGAGGAAGTCCCAGAGCAACTGGGGTTCTCCGCTTATGCTGTCATCTATTTTCTTCTGCAAGGGCCTCTTCTACAACTCACTCCATAGACATCTGAATTGATCCACAAGGGTTGCGTATGTAATTCCTGTTTTGATTTTAAAGCTCTTACTAAGATGATTGTCTTAGATTTCCACATGAAGTTTAAGGAGGCAGGGAGCTGTTTTTCACTGAGTTGTGCGTATCTCATAGTGTTCTGTAAGACCCCAGGAGAAATATTTCTCTTTTGAACTTCTCTTTGCAGTGGAAAGCTCATTTTTATTCTCTCTGCTCCACAGTGGACTCATCCCCTCCTTGTAGTTCCAAATATAAAACCGCTTGGTGAATTACCACAGAAATCCAATGTCATAGACTGTCATGGCAGGAATTACCTTGCCAGCATTCTTACACTTCACTGGGATGTTAAAGAGCTGGCAACTCCATGAGTGGTGGGATGGATTAATTTGGTTTTCTGTGGCTTTTTGTACCAGTGTTGGCTTGTTAGAGGCTGATGGCAGTGACTCATCCACATCTGTTCCTTCAGTCAGAGGCTGCTAATATATCTCCCCCTTAGCTTTCCCAGTTTTGTGAATGTTTTCAGGAATTTACTGTCTTTAAGATCTCTGCCTTTTTGTCAAACTTGATGGAAATATTCACATTTACTGGGGAAGATGAAGGTGTAGATGTGCACACACAAAGACCACGATTACATAGCCTTTGTTTCCTTAGGGAAGCTGGATAAAAAGTGTCCACTGCATCCCAGGTCCCCATCAGTGCACACCAGTGAAGTTGTCTTCCTTGAAATGCATTAAATTCTGGCACAATTTTAAAAGACAATGAGTGATGTGAGTTTGTAGTAAGTGGGCTGGGATTTTTTTTTTCAGTCCTCAGAATCCTTGACATATAACCTTTTGCTTATATAAAACACTTCAGCTGTTCATTCATAGGTTTAACTATGCTGAAGACTATCCAGTGGAAAGAAATCTTATTATCTCCAGCTTAATATTTCATTATCTGGCACAATATGAGGATATTAGACTTTGATTGCTGGTTCTCTTCAGAGATTACAGCATTTAAATTCTTATTCCCATCTGCATTTTAAACTTCATCCTTTTTTTAAACTGGTCACATTTATGTTTCATTTAAATCTTGTCTTTCAAGTTTTCAGGTTAAAAAGTTTAGGTGTAAAATATTCAAACTAGGTTTGCCCTAAATTTCCCCAACTATTCTGGTGTTGACCCACTCATTTTACGTCCTAACAATATGCAGACAGAATAATGGACATCAAGGAATTGCAATGGTCATTCACTACACACCAACGTCACACATCTGACCAAAAAAAAAATTCCTTCAAGAGCAGTATGACGACCTGATGCACCTAAACCTTTTACAAAACTATTAGTCTGTGACAATGTCACCCAAAGTTACAGTAAATAAGTTATTGAAGTAATTTTATGGGTCACAGTAATGTATCTGTTTGGAATCCGTTGTACTCAGACAGGCATATACATTTGCTGTAAATGGATCTTCAATCTCTGTGAATCATTTTATTCTTTTTATACACACTATAAAATTGCCATTTTTATGGCCAGGCTTGATGTATGATATGGCTGAAGAGCTGTACGAGTTAATTAAAGAATAAAGGGCTGTCCCTTCTGCTCTATATTTCTGTTCATGACATTAGTATCTGAGAATCACTGTTTTGTACCACGCAGAGATTTTGACTTTAAGGGAATCATATAGGTTGAGGTATGCATACTCCTAAACTGTGCAGGGCGTGTGATTGGGTCCAAAATCCAGAGGCTTTGTATCACCAAGGTAAGCATTTGCCCTGCTCAGGCATCCCTGTATTTCTTTGAAAGCTTCAATAGCATCCCAGAACACAAAGCAGAGTAGTTTCTGTAAATGGTGATCCCACCAAGAAAATGAGTGTGGAAAAATAGGGCAGCGAAGGATCACTTAAATTCTGTCTGCTGCCACCACGGATGGCCATGCTGTCTCATCTCAGTTAGGCATGCACCAGAGCTCAGTCACATCTCTCTCAGCCTCTGCTTTGCTAAGCTCAGTAAGAAAAACCCACAGTTCACTCTCGAGAGATAAACTTGCCATTTCTTTGATCAACCTTCACCTGCACCCGCTTGCATTTATATTTTTGCACAGAGCTGACAAACACTGTCTCCTAAATTTCCATCAAGATCTCCCCAGGTTGCCTTCTGTGGAAGATCATACTCTTGTGTCCTGGAAAGACGGGGTCAGGACCACCAAAATCAGCCTTTGGAGGTGAATGTACCAAGCACCTGACTCTGAATCCATGTATTTCCCAGTCAGTAGTTCTTGTCTCATACCAGACCAAAGATGAGCAAAAATCCCATAGCAAGAGAGCATCTTCAATTTCAATTCTTTCTCTTTGAATTCTGGCTGCTGTGCATTAAATAAGAGATTTTCTTCCTTTGTAACCATGTGATAGAAGTTCCCATAAGCACTTTCCTTTCATCAAGAGGATATTATTTAGACAGCCAAAAGGAAGGTAATTGTAGCACAGGATAATCACTGGATAGAGAAAAGAATGCCTCCTTCTATTTACATTTTAGAAAGCATGAAATTCTGTCTCACTTGCTCGTCATTATCCAGTATGAGCTAAGACATTTGCAGAATGTGAGCTCTCCAAAACAGTTTTAAAAGATAAAGTATTCTGATTACTCTGAAGTGTAGAACAATATTTTTCTCCATATTAATGCTAGAGAAAAATAGCATAAAAATGTCAGGAACTGTAATTCATTGCTCTTTTTTCACAAAACTTAATCATGTGCCTTCATTTTGAAGCCCACATCCAATAAAGCAAATTCTCTTTGAACAACATCTTTAAGAAATCATCCTTCTTTTGTACGGTCTATATTACTGCTGGTCCCCTTCTCTTTTAGTTTTTTCTTCCTGTAAATGCTACTGTAGATGCAGATATTTAATATCCCATTGATACCTAAGTTTTCTCCTTGAGATCATTTTGTTCTAAGAGTTATAGTCTTTATTTGTCACAGTTACAGGTGGATACAACCTCTCATTCCCGTGAGGCACTGGCTTGCTGCAAACAGGCTAGAGAAGCACAGTTAAAGAAATGAACACTTGAGATGGCAAAACACTGCAGGAAAGGTTTCAAATGCCATGCAGGTTATAGGTCTTTAAAAGGTACATGGCTCTGTCATATTCCTTCCCAGGACCCAATTTTGTCTGCACAAATATGACATACAACTATCATTCCTCTCACATATTAGGCTTATCATCTCCTTGCCCTTTACAGCCTTCCTCATGTCCTCTGTTAGCTCTAATAAAAGTTAATCCGTAAGAAAAGGCTCAGAAGACCAAGCAGACCAAGCTCAATTAGTTCTTTGATTAACTTCATAATTGAGCAATAAGCCACAGAGCCAGACCTTCTCCAGCTGAAAGGGACAGCACTCTCTGTGTCAAGGTACAGCCTGCTCAACATGCATTTCTGCACAATTCTATTTATTTCACAGTTTTCTGTAACTCAGTGGATGCATGCAGGGGTTAGGGGTGTATACCTTGGTTAACATCAGGTATTCTGCCCTCAGCTGTGCCCCAAACCTCTCATGGGCTCATGACCCTTTCTCTGACATCACACTTCCATTTCTAAGGTTTAGTAAAGAGGTAGTCTTGGTGTACCATAGGCTTTTATTAGGAACACCAGAAGATGCCCAGCCAGAACTAGACATTAACTTTTAGACTTGGCCTTAAACCTATGGTGAGAATGTCCTTCTGCAGTGTACTGCAAAAATGCCATCCTTTTTAAGGCAGCTCTGTAAAGAAGCTTTGTATTTAAGAGTGTGAGAAACTGAAGGATTTGGGCTGGTCCAGAAAGGGTGCTGACACACGAGTGTTTGG
Organism: Lycocorax pyrrhopterus obiensis; assembly: GCA_014706295.1. Classification (NCBI taxonomy): domain Eukaryota; kingdom Metazoa; phylum Chordata; class Aves; order Passeriformes; family Paradisaeidae; genus Lycocorax; species Lycocorax pyrrhopterus. The sequence continues at coordinate 65,922,261 of JACSVZ010000006.1, read as the reverse complement.
GAGTAAAATCCAGATGTCTGTTCCTGCAGGGGGGAATCTATCCCTCTTGGCAAAACGTGCAGTATGTGGGGTTTTCCATGTGTGGTTCTGCAGTGAGATATCCACATAGACAAGACACTATTGGTGTTTTGGAGATGGGACAGAGTAATATATTTATAAGGACTCTGCAAAGAACGCAGACTGGGTTTTGGAAGTTTCCTCCTGAAATTGAATATTCGAAATTCTCTCACAATAAATGTGTGCCCATCTGTGATATTCACAGCTTGTTTTAACTTTATGATGCTGGAGGCAGACCTCCAATCTCAGCGGGTGCATTCTCACTGAAGAAATGGCCCTATAAAAGATAATGGGTAATTAATATCATAAAAAATTCCTCAGTAATGACTGGGGATATCAGAACTTGGTTCATATTTCCTTTTGGGACCCTGGAAATAAAATTTTATATTTTCCAGCAAAAAAGGCTGATCTTTGTATTTTGAGTACATGCAACAGCAAATAGTACACTTCCACAGTTTTGTAACATGCTGACTGGAATTCGATTTCTTCCTTTACCAGCTGAGGAAGGAAGATCCAAAACATCCTCAAAGTCTTACAAGATGTTAATGTGCTGAAAAGAGCCTTTGAATGAGCTTGTTTTAGTCAAAATATTGCAAGTGTGTTAATTTTAAGACCTCTAATGGCACTAAAAACATTCATTGACAAATGCCTCATTTTCTCTTAATAACACTTGCTTTAATGTTGCTGTAAATGATATCAAGTTTGCCATAATGATACTGCACTAGCACTTAAAATCTACCTTCAATGGTTACTTGTATTTTAAATTTTGCATTTTCATTTGATCCCATATGCTTTTGACAACATTGGATTGATTTAAAGCCAGCTGATTAAAGAACACTGAATTAAAGTGGAATCTCAGGTACATTACAAAGGTGAAGGAGCAGCTAGATTCTAAGCAACACCTGAGCTAATGTCTCTTTTCTAATTGAGTGATAGTCGGGCAGTTTGCAGTGCCAGCAAGTATGGTTAAATCAAATTGACTTTTAGTGTTAGACCAATGGTGCTAATAGACTGGGTTCACTGTCTATAATGGATATGGAAAGACAAATACATTAAAAGCAAAGGTCATTCTTATCTTTTGCTTTTGGCAGCAAAGACTTAACTGTACGAAGTTCGTTTCCCCTCCAAGAAATTATCGTTCCTACAGTTTATCTCAAATGAGGTTGGGCATGAAAATCTAGATGGATTTTTCCTTTCTGCATCATCCTCCATAACTCAAGACTTATCGCCCTTATACCTGGATGCATTGTTTGCCTTTTCTCCTTGTGCTCAGATGGGACTAAGGGATTGCTGTCCTTTTTATTTTTGCTTACAGAATCTAGTATAATGACGTCATGATCTTTGCTTCAAGTGCTAATGTATCAACAAATAAGCAACAGTGGTTCCAAGCATGGGAGGCAGGATGAGGTTGTGAGTTGTCTGGGGGAACATGGAGCATGTGGTAGGAAATATGGGCCATTGCTTCCTTCGGGAGTGAACAGAAAGAGCAATAGGCATCTTGGTGAACTTGAAACACTGTTTCCCTGCTGAGCTCATGAGCTTTTTGCCAGTGCTAAAAGAATGTCCTTTTCATATAGATGAATACTGTGGGGAGGGGAAGAGTTTTAATACTGCTTTCAGGGTTAAATTTCAGGTGCTGAGGGCTGCAGAAGCCTTAGCCGATTGATTTGTGTGGGGCTTGCAGTCTGCTTGGGGTTAAGTACGTGTGTGACTGTCTTGGCTCAGGATGGCACCCAGAGAGCTCTGAAAGCTCATGAATTGCAGATTAATAACAATGCAGGTAGCAGTTAGGGTACAGAATAACTTCCTTGAGCACAGTGAAAAGGATGCGTGTTTACAGATCAAGGTTTGTGTCTGACGATGAGGCAAGATGAAGGGAGTTGCAGTTCAGTAAGGACTTCAGCAAAAGACAGCAACATCTTATGCTAACAAGTAAGGAAAGATTTTGTCAGTAAATAGCAGGATCCTCTACCTATTGTCTGATTTTGGCAATGTCTGATTTGAAGTGTTATGTTGTATCTAGGGCTTTCTGACCCATAATAGGCTGCTGAAAGCCATCTGGGCAGTGCCATCCCCCACAACAAGTCACAAATGCAGAAGGAGAAGCTCTCCTGGGAGTCTGATCTAGTGAGGGGATCCATATGGGATGTGCTTCAAATCCTGACAGCACCCACAGGGCGGACTGGAAAGAGTTCCTTTACTTCTGTTTTAGAGCCCTCTGATATGCCATACCTGATGGCCAAAATTCAGTGGCAATGCATCACTCTCTCCCTAAGTGCTGCCTTACCAAAGGGCTTCTCTCCAGTCTCAGACTCCATGGTTTGCTTTCCTGGAGGGTGCACTTGGAGAGAGTAACTTCTGCATGCTTGGGTTTAACAAGTTGAGAACAAGCAGTGCTCTGTGCGGTGCTGCTGCATCCAGGAGGGGCTGCATCATCCTGCCTGTCACACTTTCTTTTTTTAATAGTTTTATTCTACCCACCAATAGTGCTGCCTATTTATATTAGTTTGAATGATTGGTAATTTTTAAATGCAACTGTCATACTCTGCCTCATGAATTGCAGTGATTCTACCGCGCTGTAAAGAAACATTCTGACCTTGTAAAAAAAAACTTTTGCTAAAACATTTTTGACATTCATAAAGGTAAAATTTTAGTATGGTTTTCATGGTTTCACTATAGACCAGGTACAAAATTCTGTTCCACAATACATTTTGAGTGTGCAACTAATATTTCTCACTTGATTTAGGGAGGACAGATTAACAAGCAAACTGAATACCAAAAGATTGGAGTTACTAGCAAGTTGAAAATACCATGGCTTGTTTTCCACTAATATCAAGAGAGATAAAGTTAATCTGAAAGTACACAGAAATTCACATTTACAAAATCTGGTCTCCACGAGGCCATGAAATCCTTAATTTGTTTATTTCTCCCAGAAGAATATAAATCACTGTTGCATCGCCCAAATGTTTGTGAGTTTATCAAAAGGAGCGTTTATTCAGCGTTCGTTCCACCCTGTCATTAAATCCTCTGGATTATATGGCTGTTGTTGTCCTTTAAATTCCTGATAAATATGTTGCTGACAGCCAGCTGTTCTTTCCAGTGCATCATAACCAACCATCCTAGAGTAGATCATTAGTCTGCTTGCATCCATCTATTTTGTTTATGCCACTCAGGGAGATTACAATGGCCATCTGCAACTGTGGGCACTTTTTGTTTTGGAGGAGTGCACCATCAATGGCACAGGAATGTGAGGGACAGGGCAGAGTTTCAATGGTATCAGCTCTCTTGGAGTGATAAGTCTTGCTTGCCCAGTAGAGGGACACTTTTGTGTCTCTGGTGGCTTCAGCTCTTTTTCCCCTGAGGCGGTTTTGGGGCCATGCAGACTGGTGACACTGTGAAAAGCCTCTTGGGGCTGAACCCCCAGGCAAGGCGTGGGGAAATGCCTGACCCATCACACCACCTGGTTATCCCTGGGAGCAAAAATTCAAGTGTGCAATAAGTGTCAGTTGTGGCACAGACTTCTCCCCCCTCATATTTCTATGCCATATTACATTTGTTAAATAGAAGGTCAGAGCTTTCCAGAGTTTCCTTCTTGGCAGCAAGTTGATTTTTCCTGCTGCTCTTTTGACTTTTCAGTGGTCTGAAGCATCAGGTTTGGTTCACTCGCAGTTCAAGCTGTCAAACTCCCATGTACAGAGCAGTCAGAGTATGTTTCTGCTGGGGAAATCTAGCAGTATGGCTTTCCAGTTTGCAGCATTCAGCCCACATGGTTTTTTCGCAGGAAACAAGGGAATGCTGCCCCTTGCACTTGTAATTTACAGTAATTAGCAAGGAAATGATGCTTGGTTTTAGAGAAAGAAGCACACTGAGCAACTCATTCCTAAAAAGATTTGGAAAGGAGGCTCACATTGGGAAGTAGTACATTTTTATTCCCATTGTAAACATAAATATTCAACGCTTTTTGCAAATCAAAAATCAGAAGGGAGAAAAGCAGTGATCTTTGGATTGATTGAACTTTTTTTCTCCTAGCTTATGCTGAAATGCTTAATATTTCAGCTGTGTGTGAAATGCAAGTAAGCTGATAGATTGGTTGTACTAACTGGAAAAAAAAAACCCAACCCAAAAAAATCCTAGACACTCTATTTTCAAAGAACAGATGGCTTTCTTTACTTACAGCTGTAGAATATTTTGCTGCTACATAAAGACATATAGTATATCCTCTGGGGATGAAGGAAAATGCGATGGAGAGAAAACATTGTGGGGAAAATCATTAGAAGTTCTACAGGTAATAGAAATACCAGGCCTGACTTTTGGTGTCACTAACCTTTGTTGGCTTCAAATGACAAGTCCTACTTGAGATCAAGACATCAGCAGGACCCCTGCTTGCCCTGAGTTTCCCGCTCTCCTCCCCATGAGGACAGCAGCAGGAGAAGCCTCACCTGCAAACATTTCTTGTGGCAGAGGACATTTTTTATGTTTTCTCTACCAGTCTGCCTGGCTTAACCTTTGGACCATCCTTCAGCTGCCTCTTAATGTGACCATTTTATCAACAACTGCAGTTAAAATGGCAGTCAGTTTAGCCAGCTCTGTCTGCTGCCGCTTGAAATTTTATGTATTGTGACCTTCTTTGTGCCCTTAATTTCTGCTGGAGATGCTCATCTCCTTGCTCTGTAACCAATGAATCAATTTTATTTTCTCTGCTGAAAGTGTTGGGGGGGTGCAAAGCAAAGTTTCTCCTCCTGCTCCTTATCTGGAATAAGAAAACTCCTGCAGTTTTTCTCTCTTTGTAACTGCCTATTGATTGTGTATGTCAACTGTATGTCCGTGGGCACTGAAGGATTTGATTTTATTTCTGTTTGCTCAATGATATCTAAAAAGTGACTGCTTGAAGGGCTGCTGAGAAGTGGGGGTCTTATCCACAGGTTTTATAATGCGTTATTTGCCTATAATTACAGCAGTAATTACACAAGGTATTTCCTTTTACTTGTTTAGGTATTCTTTTTGAATGACACATGCACCTGCAGTCCCAAGGCCCCAGAACTGCCATAGGCAAGATTGCCCCACACTGCCTTACACATGCCCAGATTTAGTGCTCTTGCACTGAATTGTTTGCCAGTAGATGAAAGTAGTCATTTTTCTGAGTGTTTGATGGCAATGGATGCTGTGCTCACTTCTGTTGGTCTGGGCAGTCCTCTGCCACTGAGAGCAAGTCAGATGTGTGCCTGAATGAAACAGGCTGGGAAGGACAAGAGTTGCCTAAGGAATGAGAAGCAAACATCAATGACTTGCTCAAGGATGAAGAAGTGTTTGGTAGGCTACTTATTTAGATGGCTAAGCACATCTTGCATTTGGCTCCAGCATCCTGGCCTTGCACTTATAGCACATCTCCTATCGCATCTGTGACACCTGAGCACTTCAAAGAGGATTTGTGCACTGAACCTTCTTGTCAGGGCCTCGGCCATCAGCAAAGGGACTCTGAGAGGGAGAAGTAGCTGGCATGGGCTTTGGTTCATCATGGGTTCAGAACCATCAGCACTGGAATGGGGCAGTCTGTGGGGACTGTTAACTCCTATCTATGACTGCTGAGCTCCCTCTGCGAAGCTCACACACTCTGACACCCTTAGTCAAAGTCTTATATGTGCCCTAAGGGTCTGGCTATCAGGCCCAGGGGGTGATTCCTGGGGTGTCCTGAGCAGGGCCAGGCATTGGACTTGATAATTCTGATGGGTCCCTTCCAGCTCAGCATATTCTATGATTCTATGATAGAGTAGTAGCTCATACCGTAATTCCCTGTGTAACTTGCATTACTCAGTACAAGTCTGTCATGTGTGTGAGTGACAATTATTCTAAAACTGGTATTTCCAAGCCAAGTGCAAAAGTTTCTGAGGTACAGCTTCCAGCAAATATTATTATCAAATATATTATCTCTTTATTTAATTCTAGATCCATAATCAAGATCGCCTTTATTAGATTTCGGGAAATCTTTATTGCACTGTCTTCTCGTGGGAGAGGTGCCCAAGGGACTGAGCCCCTGAGCAGAAGCCTGAGTGAAGTAGAAGTAGTTCTCAAATTACCACAGCCCTGTTCAGCTTGTCCCTGTATCTGTAACAATACGATACCTATCTTCCTTTTACCTGATGGGGCCTGCTGAATAAGATGTGTCAATCGTGGGTGAGAGGGTTGCTGTTTCTAATATTACAGATTTATGATTTCATAGCAAGATACTAATGCAAACCTGGAAGAATTAAACTTCTACTTTTGCAGAGAGAAGTCCCTGAGTAGCTCCAGCCCTTCAGAGGTTAAGAGCAAAGGAAGCAAGGAGAAACATTTTGAAGTTAGGGCTCAGATAGTGCCAGCTATTGCAATTCGCTGCTTGAAGATTTAGCTCTGTGTTTGCGACTGGATTAAGGTGGGATTTTTGGCAAGTCTCTGAACATAGCTGAACATCGTGCTTTGCGTGGCTGTTGGAAGGATGTCTGAAAATGGCAGCAAAGTATTAATGGATATGTGGGACAACAGGGCTGGAATTGGTTAACTGTACAAAACATTCTACATCCTCGGCGTTTTGAAATGAAGAGATTTTCCTGTGACATAATTGTGTATATCAAAGCTCTGATAGGTGAGTAATTAAGAGTTTGAATGAGAGGCATACAGGCCCAATGCAAAGCACCCTTTGCAAAGAGATGATGTAAACCAGAGGGTGAAAGAATACAGTGTGTGTGTATATGTGACAAAAATTCCCTGTTGGTTCGAGAATAGATGCTTTGTTTTTCATTAGATATGATATTGGAGATGTGTCGTCTTTAATCCATTTCTGTCAAGCTCGGTTGTCAGAAAGAGTGAAATTTCTTTCAAAAAAGACGTAGCTGCTAATCCCTAAAAGCACACTGCAACCACATTCTGGTCCTTCCAGATCTCTAATCAATGTCTCCTTCTGCAGAGATGCCCTTGAACCTTGGAAATGGCCTCATAATATTAATAGAAAAGATTAAAAGTACCCTTTTTTCCCTATTCTTACCTTGCGGAGAGAGACATCTTTTTAAATATTTGTTTCTTTTGTAACTCAGTGTCACAGTTTCATCAGTCAACTGAAAACTCATCAACTTTTCAGTCTGAATAAGAGTCAAAAAAATGATTGATGTAATCTGTTTTCCTTAGAGCCTATCTTGTAGTGCTTTAAAAGAGTCCCCAAATGGTGAAATCTGCAATTTTGAAACAAAAGCCTTTTCCCGTTGAGTATGGCCAGGTACTCATAACTGTGAAAGGAATCATTTATAGAGCTATATTACTTTTTCACAGGAATAATACTGTGTGTCAGGAAAAAACTGGCTAACAATCAGATTTCTTTGACAAAAGATGTGAAGTTTGCTTTTTTAAATATGGAATTCATTAGTATTATTGAAGAGTCCTATCATACTTCTTTGAACTATAAATGATTTCCTCATACTTGGTTCCTCAGTTTTCAAAGGCTTTAGAAGTTACATAAAAGCAGGTACACGATAGAAGACTGGGTATTGTGGAGGTGTTAATACGTGGCAGATTTTTTTTTAACCTAAGCACACATATTTCAGGCCCCATTATCTTGTCTTTTCTTTTGATAAAGTGGTTTTAGATTGGCTATTACGTTCCAAGGAAATTCAGCACAGGTTATTTCCGTCACGCAGTGACCGGCACTCCTCACCTGGACAACTTCTCATCCAGTTGGACAAGATGGAAAAATAAATGTGTTCTCAAATATCCTCTCAGGGCAGAACTGGGTGAAAGGCAGTCTCTGGTGTGCTAGACAAATGAATAACCAAAACAGGACCATGATAAAGGCATGGGACAGCTTGGCTCTTGGAGATGATACCTGCAGAAAGAGTTGTAAGTTTGAGTCACAGGTGGCTGAAGATGTGCAGAGACCATTAACATAAACATTCTTCTGTGATGCTAAACATGTGTGATGTGAAAATCACCTTTAATTGTAGCTGTACAGCAGCCTCTGTGCACTCACCTATGATAAACCAGGCCTTTCATAAAAAAATATTGTTCATATAGGTACTAATCTGTGTTCAATGACAGCACAACACTTCATCTACATTTATTTATTGAACACTGGGATAAGCATAGAGTGTGTTTCTCTAAAAGCTTCCATGAATGTTAATGACAAGGAATATCACTTGTAGACAACACTTGTGCCTAGGAAAATATAGGAAAGGAAAGCCAATAAAGCGTCATGTGAAAAATATTAGCTTGCTGAAAAGCTTTTTATGGTTTGAATTAATTTTTAGTTCAGCAGCACTTGTTAAACCTATAAATAGATAAATAGTCTCTTGCCTTCCTATAGCTTTTTTCCTCTTATAATGTGCTTTAGAAGTCTTCACATTCAGTGATTTTTATTATATTATATTTAGTTAACACTACAGGCTCTCTTTCAGAGAACTGCTTTGATAACAGGCTGTTTCATCTCAGTTCCTAGTGTGATAAAAGCCAATTTAGAGTCACTTACTTTATACAAAACAATGCAAAGTACAAGATATTTTGATGATAATAAGATCTTTAAAAAAGGATGACCATCTGCCTTTATTCACTTCTCCTGCTTTCAGCATCCTTTTGAGCTCCACTTTCCCTATGGAAAGATGAAATTACGGCGATCGTTTTCAGTCCTGTCAGCTGCGAAGATGTGGTAACCATCTTATAAGATAAACATATGGCTGGGTCTTAAGGGCTTTTTCAAACTGGGAATCCAAATATAGGCTGCCAAGTTGTGTACAGAAGCATCTGCCGCGTCAGTTCCCCATCACAACGCCTTCCTGCGCCACCAGGAAGCCTGAGCTGGTGCCTGCTCTTTTCCAGGTTGGCATTTTATGGCAAGAACCAGCCACAAAAATGTAGAGCTGTGTATCTGAAGGCTTAACTTTAGACTCCTTAATCTCAATGTTTTAGGATTAATTTGGGACAGACGAGACTCATCCATCAGGAGAGTTCCAACAAAAACCCTGTTGTAAGCTGCAGGGTGAGCATGGAAGGACCTGGAAGCTGAGCAGTCTCTCCAGGTGGATCAGGGAGTGATTATTCTGATATACACTTTAGTCCCACTGGCAATGCCATTCATACAGTCCTTACTAGGCAGGCCAGGAAGGATCTATTCATACTCCATCTGATTTGTTTTTACACAGTTCCTGGCAAAACTGTTGTCTGCTCTCTGTTTCTTGCTTCATTTGTGGTCTGTTGGTTTAGATGGCTTCCCTCCTGAGAAGCATTAAGCAGGAATTGCCCCATACATGGGTCTGTAGCAGCTCCTCATAGCTACCCAGAGCATGTCTTCAACTTCAACCACTTGATTTTCCTGCTGTACAGCGCTCCTGCCTCCTGGCTTTTGTGAGGAACGTGGTTATTTGCTTCTGCGAGCTATTATGGATTTTGTTGGAGGCTGGCTCTTTCCGTTTGACCTTGTAACATGGTGGGATTCTGGTAGCAGGGTGGCCTTGCCCATGCCATCCTTCTACTGGTGGCTCTGAAGAAGTGAGGTCTGTGCTTAAGAGAAAACACAGCCAAACGAATTTGCAGTTGGCCACTGCTTCCTCATCAGCCCCTCGTACAAGGAAGTCCTGGACATATAGAGCTTAATAAGGCATTTTTCTCCAGGTAATCAGCACAATTATGACAAACTTTCTCATTAAGATGTTTGTGTGAAGACAACTCTTTTGGTTGAAAATGTGCATGGTGCTTGTGGGTTAAAATCACTGTTGGAAGCAACTTTCATATAGCAATACTTTTTTTTTAACTGGGTGGGTTTCTTTGCTTGGGTTTTTTTGGAAACCTATAAGCAAGGCCTCTGAAATGTTTATCAAAACAAAGACTGGTGATTTTTATAAACTTTTTGTTTTGAAGCAGAACATGCTGCCCTTTCCAGGAAGTTAACTTACCTTTTCTAATCGCATGGAACTTGCCCTGAAAATCAGAGGAGAATGTGTAATATAGAGAGATCCATAAAGGTGCAGGAAGTTAGATTTATTACTATTTGTGAAGCCATTTAACACTGCTCAGAGCAGTTTTAGCTCATCAATACCAAACTGGTGAATCTCAAAATATCTATCATGTTTATCTGAGACAGCCTTCTGCAATGTATCTTCATTTGTTCTTATCTAGTGTTTGCTCTCACCCTTTACTTTACTTTTTACCGTACTTTAAAACTTCAGTCATTTACTTCAGGAGCCAAAACTCTCTTCCTCCTCACCCCAGGTACTGAATAACCAACTAATAAACAGGGAGGTAAAAAATTCCGGAAGTGCTTCCTTCACCTAAGCTAACTGTTGAATAGGAATGGTGTTCCCAGCAATTGGCATCACACTGGAAATATGCCTTGAACAGACTTAAAGCTGCAGCCATTGCAATCAAAAGATTAATAGATAAGTAATTAATTTTAATAAGTTACTCTCCTACATGGACTATTTTAAAACTTTAAGATTGCTGAAATAAGACATTTAATAAACACGAAGGAAAAAGAATCTCAGTAGATGGATTAAAAAAACCAGACAACAGCCTTGACTCACACATCTAACTTTGTCTGGAAAAAAAAGTTTCAAAAATGTTGTGGTTAAGTATCTGATTAAAGAGTACAGAAAACAATTTTTCAAAAATAGATCTTTATTAGCAGTCTGGGTTAGAGAACTGGATATTCACTTTGATTAGGGTTTTCCGTAGAGAGGAATAAAAATTTTAGGTTTTCACAGGTTACAAGTTAAAAAATATGGAAAGTGATGTATTTACATTACAAAGATGAAATTGAGTTACAGTGGCTAATAGGATAAGTGTTGCAAGTTAGACATTAGAAGAGGGATATGAATGCAATTTACTGGGCAAATTAACTTTGTTAGAACACTTGAGCTGGCGCAAAGGTAACAGCGCCTTTAGGAGACAAACTGCCTGCCTTGCTTGTGTACTCCAGTGTTTCTCTAATGATTATAAAATTCTTTAGGTGAGATTTTTTTCACCAGCCTAAGGGTACCGAAAGACATTGATAAATGTGCAACAGAAACAGAATGAAAGCTGGACTCAATGCCCTAACTCTTCACATCTTAATACCTGCTGAAGCAGCTCTGGTTCCTTTGCTCTGCTTGGCTAAAACTGTGCTCCTGCATGCCATGGGTGCCACTGATTTGCAAATGGAGCTACTCAGTGTTTTCAGGACTTGAAGAACAAGCCCAGAGAACCCCTTAAAAAATAATGTCCTGGAAAGCAAAGTGGCAGGTAGAGCCTGGCCAAACTGAAGGGGAGCTGGAGCCTGTCAGCAGTGTCCATCTGAGGCAGTTCAGATACGGACTGAAATGCGTTTGGCATCTCTTTCCTGGTTGATAACGAGCCATACTCTGGTTCACCCTGTTCCCAAGGCTTTCACAGTGCTTCATACAAGTAAGGTGAATGGTGTCTGGATACAGTCAGGCACTGAACAAGGCAATCTTAACATGCTTGTTAGTGCAGAAGGTCTTCTGCTATTTCTAGACTGCTCAATGTGAGAAAGGGAAGTGGGCTTCAATGATGTACCCAAGGTTATGCCTCAAATTAGTTACAAGATGGGAAGCAGTCAAAAACGGTCCCCTCTGAGATCGTGGGACTGATCTGCCTTCCTGAAAATAAAAGAAAGCCAGTCCTCTCTGCAGTGAGCAATTTAAGCCAATTTGTATTGAACAATTTGCTATGAGATTTGATTAAAAAAAAAAAAGAAAAACTTTGTGAAGCTAGACTAAACAGTGTTCACAGCATTGTGGTCAGCTTTTGATGTGATGCTTTAGAGGAGCTGAGGCAGAATGTGCTTTTTCTGTGCAGTTTAATAAAAATAAGGCTGTGAAACGTCTTCTGATGCAAAAATCCAAGACTCTCCTCAACATCTAACACTGAACCTTAAAATTACCATACCTCAATGCATGCAGATGAGTTGTGTTCATTAATTTTAGCAGCATCTGTGCCCATTTACACCAGGTAAATATCTAACATTCAATTTTCTTGTCCCTTTTCAATTAGCTCCATTACAGAAAATCTAATTAAATCATATCTTTTAGCAGGAACCAAGAATTCAAGAGCTAAATTTTTGCACTTAATTAAAACCTCTTCATCTCGAACTGTTAATTTTCTGAAAAAGATATCCAGTAGGTTTTTCCTCTGATCCACTTGGCTCCTGAATGAAATGGCTCATTTACTCTGAGTTGGCTCTTGAAATGTACGCTTAGGCTTCAACTCTTGTGAAGATCTCAGAAGATGATAGGAATCATAGCTGCTTTTCTCCGCACTTCTGGATAAAATCTCTTCAGATAAAGCTTGTGTTTCTTTTGGGCCCACAGAGACATCTGGATGACCATCAGGAAAGCAAAGATGCCAACTAGGAGGGAAAAAGATTTAAAGAAAAGGATCATGTGTGTTCTTTCAGTGTTTGTTTCTGTAAATACAACAGGGTTTATGGAAATGCTAGGCCCTAAAGCAAGGAGGCAGTAGCTGCCTCATCCAGCTGCCTGGCAGCAAGGTCTCAAAAAAAGCCCAGCAACTAAAATACTTCCCAGGACCCTGCTGTGGCTGTCAGGAGCCAGTAAGTGGATCTTGGGTACCTCTCCCTTCAGGGTGAGTGGCACCAAATGGGGGATAATTTCCCTGCATTTGCATTTTGCAAATTCATTATCCTTTCTTCCTTACAATGAGGTAGTTAATCAGAAACATTCATTTGGCGTCCAGTCAAGTTATGTCTGGGACAATTACAGCAAGGATGAGTGTGCTGCATATGTTGCTGCTCCTGCCATTGTAGGGACAGCCCTACATTGTCCCCGAACTTTCAGATCATTTCCATACCGAAGCCTAAAGAACAAAAACATTTCATCTTTTCAAACAAAATTTCAATTTAATTTTTCCATGATGCAGTTTAACCCACTTTTGCAATTAGTTTCATTTGTAAACCACGTGGGGCTACTTCTTACAAGTAGTTTTTATAGGTTTCTATTTTGAAGTGGAAAAATAATTAAAAAGTGAATGTTTTGGAGAGCTCAGTCCCAGGGACCATATTTTTGGGAGTGTTTAGGTCTCTAAGGATGCAGGAAAGTACTGAGAAAGTCACAAATGCTACTAAGCAGGCTGGTCTTACGAGCATTTTGGAGGTTTATACATTTATCTCGTATGGGGAATTCGACGGCAATATTTCATATGCTATTATCTTTTTTGGCAAATTTTAAATGTCCAGAATTCACTTCCACAGATGACACTTTAAATGCTGTCTTCAGTCTGTTACAAACTTACCTGGCAGAGTCTGTGTCATCACTGTGAAACTAATCCAAGACCCAGCCTGTTGCAAAGAAAAAGGCACTGTTAGTTTTATATTTTATGTAAAGCAAAATGGCAAGTTTTCAAAAGCTCCCCCTAGAAAAAGAGTGTGGTACTTGTACTGGAAATGGGAGAGGAAAAATGGTAAGAAACTCATTTGGTTTTTCAAGATGGTCAAATAGTGTGCTGGATGGGGTGGAGAGATGGGTGGTAGCTCTTTAGACCACTGGGTAGACTGTAGTGAAGGGAAATATAGACAAGAGTCCATGGGATAGTGACGTGAGGGAAGGGGAGGGTCTGGTGGAGAAGCTTATGTGGGAGCAAGGAGACTCTGACATAGGAACAAGAATTGATGGGCAGAGGAAGCTGTGTGGAGGTGTTGCAGATTTTCTGCAAAGGCTGAAACAGTGACCACCTACCCTTTGCATATAAGCAGAAGAAAGTCATGTACCTCGTATGTGTAGTTGGGACAGGATACCAGCAGGAAGAGCCATGTGAAGGGGTTGTAGGTTGGACTTGGAAAACAGGTTCTATTTCCTTGTGAAAGGGAAAAAAAACGGTGGGGAAAATCAGACAGAACCAGTTTCGGTAAAGGGAGAGGGAAAGTGAGCCTTATCACAGCCTGCCTATGTAACAGTGATCTCTTGGGCCAATTCCCTCAGAGCACAACCTGTTAGAAAAGCTTCAGTGAAATCTTTTGAGGTAGCAAAAGCTATACTTATCCCAGTGAGAATGCTGCTCAGCGAGCCTTGTATCAGTTTTTACAAGGTCTGGTGTGTCCAAAGGATGCAACTTCAGTTCAGAAGAGAGAGACTAGTTCAGTGTGGACTAGTCAGCAGGCAAGGACTAGGGGCACTCCACTGGGATGTAGGGGATGCAGCTGTATCTTATTCTGACTCAGGAACATTAATCTGTTGGCTTCCACATCCTCACCCTTTATCTCTGGAGAATAGGAAAACAACTCCAGAGCTAACGGGATGCCTCTCTACAGCCACTGATAATGCTCACATGAAAGGCATCAGTGTAAACTTTGTATTTTAGCTATTTAATATCTAATACAAATTCAGTGGCCTCATAAACATGTGGGATTGGTTGGGGGTTTTTGCTTGATTAGTTTTGATGTGGCTTTTTTTATTTGGTAGTTTTTATTCCCCTTTCCTCCCTGCCTTTGACTGGTAAAGGATAAAGAGAGAATAGGTAAAAATAATCCTTTTATTCTGGAGTTGGAATTGAAGGATTTTCTGTTAGGAAATATCTCAAAGTGATTTCTGATCAAGGACGTGCATTATCCTATCCAAGAAGTAAGAAAAGAATTGCAGAAATTATCAATTATTAATAAGCAACACCTCATTTTTAAGTTCTGGCAGCAATGCTATCTTTAATACTTGTAGACACTGAGAATTTAAATTAATTTTTTGGCTCTTGCTGCTTTTAAACTGAATTAGGCCCCTTGCAAGAAATAATATAAGCAGTTTCCTAACCACAGTGCATGAAAACCTTCAAGAACAGAAACTGACTTTTGTGTGTGAAGTGGATCACTCTGTGGTATTTTCTTGAATAGGGTGTTCTAGTGGGGAAATTACACTACTACTGTCTGAAAACATATTTTACTTTCTGGTATAGATTGTATAACTTTTAATCTCATGACACAAAAGTGCTGAAAACCCAACCTGTTAAGAGCATATATTTACATTGATGCCTGTGTAAGTATGCATGAGTCTATCTCTGTGTATTTGAATATATGCATGTACATCTTTGCCTGAGATGAATGTGTCTAAGCTCTGCAATACAGTTTAGAAGTTTTTGAGACTTATTTAAAATGAAACACACTGCTGTCGGTCACCAGCATGCTTTAAAGGACTCCTGTGCTTAAATCCATATTTAAATTGCAGTTGTGTCTAATTAGGATAAATTTGCTATAAGCTTTGAAACAATAACAGTGTTGCTAATGTTTCCTTGTCATCCCATTTGTTTTGAAGGTGTTAGACCAATGGCATGATACCTACTTCATCTTTCTTTATTCAATGGATATAGGTACATAAATTACTGTACGGCAGCAGGAGATGGATAGGTTGAGCACACTTCAGTCTTAAACAAACAGGAAACAAAGACAGACCTGAATTGGTTTGGTGAGCTAAAGCTACGTTGATAAAGTGATTTCCAGCTTCACACATCTGCAAAACATTAAAAGCATATTTTCAGTTGTACACCTAAAAAGCTGCGGTAATTGTGTTGCACTGCATAACCAGAACCCTCCCCATTACGACTCAGCCTCTGTATCCAGGAAATATGTACTCAGAAAACAGCCTGTGGTCACAGTCACACACACACGTGTCCAGTGAACACGGTGGGTGCAGCCTAGGGTGACAGCCCCTGGCACAGCTCCGTAGAGCTCCGTGCAGCCAGGCTTTCTGTGGGGTTCCCATGCCCAGCACATGCGATATTTGGCCCTGGGGAGATCAGACAGACTCCCTGGCTCTAAGGAATTCAGCAAGATGCTCTTCTTGATTTCTTCTGGCTTTAATGCAAGCTGCAAAGAAGAAGGTGAAAAGCTGACCTCTGGTTTTGTAAAGATGTCACCAGTTAGTGTCCTTAACCTTTTCCTACACACACTTTCAAAGGTGTTCAGCAAAACAGGAAGGAAAAATAGGATGAATAAAAAAACCAGCAGTTCTCCAAAAGGCAGACTGGTTGAATGGACAGTAGTCAGGGATTGATAAAGGAAGGCAGCCAGTACTATTCCTGTTTCTGCAACTCTCTGGTTATGCTATTTCCAGCCGTGACCAACCTCTCAGCATTGGTCTCCAACATTTAGGTGTTTCAAACCTTTGGAAGAGGTACCATGTCTCCCCATTTGATTACACAGCCTGTGGTACAGGCTGATTTCAGATTTTCTTGGGGCTTTCAGTACTTCATCAGCTACAACTACTGAATAATCAAAGTCAGTATTTACCCATATTTAAAGTGGGAACTGGTAGGAAAATTAGTTTCTATTCCTGAAGAAGAAGACTTGTCATCACAGTTATGTAATTTTATGGTTTTCATTTTTCCCCTACTCTGTGAAGAAAACCAAAATGCTGTATACAGTTCAAGCTCAGGCTGAATTGAACTTTTTTATTCATTTCTGTGTTTGAAGACTGATTTGTCCTCTCAAACTGGAAAAATGCAGTGTTTAAAAGTTGCATTTTCTTATAGCATTTGTCGTTCTAAATTTTGCAAGGTTCAAAAGGGTTTAAGAAATTAAAATTAAAAGGAAAATGTTAAAGCCTAGAGATGTTAAAAGTGTGAAGCCACAAAATTAATACAAAAAAAGAGCTTCAATTGTCATTTTTAACTCAATTCTGAAAGTCATCCATAACAAATTTTTACTAAAACTAATTGAAAGAAATATGTAACTTCATTTTATATTGAAACGTGCTATTATCTGAAAGAACATAGTAGATAGCATTGCTGAAGAATTTTCCCCTTTTTGGCAGAGATTTTTGTGGGGCTGGTTTGGAAGGTTTAAATCAGGCCTATTAGTAAATAGACCAGTTATTGGCTGTTATTCTGCATGGGTAGGTAGTTGTGGTTCAAGTCCTGCTGTCCTTTTAAATTTTTCTAATTCCAAATAACTGTCCATCCTCTATCATAAATACCAGATGTAAAACACTAAATAGCCAGAAAATGAAATTCCATTATAAAATACCATATCAGAAGCTATAACTCTAACCACAGCAATGGACGTAATTTTAATTTACATACTTCCAATTATGAGCTGGGAACGTGATTTGTTTTTCTGATTGCTATTATGTTAAAGAAAAAGGTTTTGTGGTTAAAAGTGGTTTTGTAAAACACTATACTAATGAGATGCCCATACTATTGTGAAGCAAGAGATATTCACACATATATGTAATTAACCCCCACTCATTCTAAGTAAAACAAGCAAAGGGCGTTTCTGCAGGGATTTTTATTGGCTTACCTGTGACTCTGCAGCTGCATTCTGCTGTGATTAACCCTTATGCACCTCTTTAGAAATGGGACTGTTAATGTTCTGCGTTGAGAACCACTGCTAAATTTAAGCTAGTCCATGGTTTATCATATATAAAATGTGGGGCAGCGGGGAGCAGCAGAGAAAAAGCTGGCTCTATTTATGATTATAAAATATTAAAATCTACACACTGTTTCCCCTCTTTATATTCCATATGTAACCTATGAGAAAAATATCCCTGCAAAGCTTAATTTTTCTAAACATGAGAATCTTTCAGGAGGGCCTGCAGACACTCTTCAATTACTCAGTACTGTTGTTTACAGAAGCTGCAGATGTATGCACTTAACTCAGGATGTGTAATAAAGACAAGACTTAAAAGAGGGTAAAAAAAAAGAAATCTTCCAAATATTTTATTCATATATTTTAGAAACCCATGAAAACAGCTTCAAATTATTTTATTCCTTATGTTGACGTATTAAATTCATTGTCTGGAGATCTGCCAGCACAAGATCTGAAAGGGACAGGTTTTGAGTTTCTGTGGTTAGAAAGTTCTCGTAAGAGCTGTAAGAACTCAGAGCCCAGACCAGGTGCTGATGCAGATCTTAAGGGGATTGACATATTTTACAGCAAACACCCCGAACAGGACTCATCCCTTTGCTCCATGGCAGAATTTTCCTTACAAGCTATAGAAGGGCACGTTCCACTGATGCAGGGAAGGACGTTTCAAAGGAAAAGGAGGCCTTCTCTAAGCAGAGACTTTGATGAGGACTAGTTTTGCTGGTAGCACTGAATATTCAGGCAAGCAGTTTGCTTGGTTTCAAACACCCCCTGAGCCTGGGAAGAGTGCACACAGCAAGGTTATGGGCATACTGCTGCCTACCAGTGCCACAGCCTCCTGTCTCTGCAGTGCTGGGTTATTGCTTTTGGCTCTAGAGCTTCATGGAGTGTGTGAACTTCTTCATAGGAGTGTTTTTCTTGTCTCTGCTATACCTTATTAGAGCAAGAAAAGCTAAGAACTGCGTGGCCAGCCCCAGAGACAAACTGTCAAAACTGTGACCTTTAAGGGTCTTAATTTACAAAAGCATTCAAATATTGCTAAGGAGTTTTTGTATGTTTTTTTCTGAATAGTGTTTTCCTGAAGGAGGGTAGACATATTACTGTCCCATCGCCCTGTTATATTTCTGGAAACTGATCTGTATCTGATTTTCAAAGAGGATGTTTCGGCTACTGACCCAGCAGTTCCAGAGGACAGAGAGGATATACATTCCCATGCGAGAACTTCTTACCAAGCCTCTGTCTCACTGTACAATTATGTTCATTCAAGCACCAGGTTGGGTAGTCTCAGCCCTCCTTCACCAGCTGCATTTTCCTTTGGTTTATCCCATTTTGGCAGGGATTGTTTATATAGATTTTAATAGCTGTTGAGTATAAGTTATTCAGGGTACACTGAACTATTGCAGAGTCTGCTTAGGATGTAATTCTTCAGTATTTTAAAAATGACAAGTTTCAGTCTGTCTAAATATTAGTGTTCTAACACAATTACCAGTAGTAATAATGCTCATGATGTGCTCATGGCTCTCAAAATACAGTATTTCTGTTTAAACTCTGTGCACGTAAATATTAGCAGGACACTTCCTGACTGAGAAACCTTAATAGATTAGTACTAAATCTAGTCAAAGTACACAGGGCTGTGGACATGGACTTATAGATTATACACACAAATGCACAGAAACATTACTGCATTTTACTAAATCGTGAGTTAATCCTCTTCCATAATCATAAATAAAACTTCATTTTCGTACGTACCAGAAAAGCAAGAGCAGCATAAGAAACTTGTTTGTGGCCAAATGCTAGAAAACAGAATGAAATTATAAATTGCATTTTACGGTATTCACATGGTTTGCTATGGGTGAAATTAATCTAGTGCTGAGGAGCAGAAATGCTTCTTTCCTGACAGGCTCTGCAGAAAGATTGGATATTATCACACACAATATGAAGACAATACAAACAGTAACAGCACTCTAGATATGCCAGCTTTACACCACTGATCTCAAGGCAGTTTTCACCCAACTGTTTTTAGTATTTGCCAACTTCATATATCCAAGCATTTTGTCAAAGCAGCTGGTGGTAGAGATTCCCTTGAAAAGACAAGGAGAGGAGTGAAGGTCAGTGGTAAAGCCAGGCCAAGAATCACAGCCTTATCCATAGACCCTTCTACTTCCACGAGCACAAAACCCGATACATAAGATATCCATTACCTTTTTTAATTTTAGTAGCGAGGCAATACTCAGGCTTTACTACACAGCCACTATCTGCTTCACAGTCATTCAAGAAATACATTTAATATTTGTAAATTTTACCTGCCATTTGCCTGCCCTCTCCTTTTTACTGTTGTCCCAGACCAATGTAGGGCTCTACCATGTTCATGTCCAAAGGTTTACAGTTCCCAAGTAAACCTTGGTCATAGCTGGGGGACACAAACCATGTGTACGTACCTCGCTTGCCTTGGCCATGTCTCATCAAGCCTTTACTCTTGAGAACTCTTTTTTCCTGGCTGGCACAGGACTCTTCTGTGGTGCCAAAGGCATTTTAAGGCAGTGGCAAGCAATTAGAAATATTTCTTCTGAATGCTTCCTCTTTTGTGTCATGAACAAAGAGTTTCCCCTACAAAGACGCTGCATTTATTGATTTGATAGCCCAGACTGCTAAAAACTGTGTCTAGGGAGGTTTCTGCATTGTTTGCACCATTGTTGTTAAAGCCACACCAAATCCGACTGTCATTCAATGAATCACATAATTTTGAAATAGAACTTCTGTGCTATTTTGAAAGAAAAGCAAGTGTCATGTAGGAGAAATTTTTGGTTGAAAAAACTTAGCAATTTAACTGAGGGTAAATAAAAATGCCAAAGCAAATGCTTTGTTCCCAAAGTTCATAGATAAATCTGAGAGGAAAAGAAAGACTAAGGTATAGCAAGGAAAGTAAAGTAGCAGAAAATAAAGCCTGTGCCAATTATGCTCAAAAGAAGCAAAAGTCCAGAGAACAAACAGAAAAAAAATAATGAAGAGCAGGGTAATAGTAAAATATGAGGAGAGGGAACAAAATGATGAAAAGTCTAAAAATTAAAAAAAACTTTCTGTTATCAGCAGTATGTGATGTATTTTTACTGGTTTCTCAGGGGGAAAAAAAAGAAAAACCTTAATTTTCATGAAAAGGATGTATCTTTAGCAAATACATATCTCCTCCAAGAAAATGCAACCTGCTCTAGTTCTCTCCTGCATTCTTTAATACAAATGTTGTGAAAATGAGCAAAATATATTGATCTTTGTGTTTTCTCTACTTGTCCAAACTGGACAGCGATTGACCATTGCTGAACAGGCACAAACATTCAACGGCACAAAGCAGAGGTGCTTCCAACACAACAACCTTCCTTCTGACAGGGAGCAAAGATTAATTTCTGGATAGATTAGTCATATAATCTAATGTCAGAGCAGTCTCTTGATTTTGGAGGACTTCAGGTTACATGGCAAAGACTTTTTCAAACTGAGTTTGTCATCTTTATGTCCTGCTCATACCTACATGGTGGCGTGTACCGCGGGTGGTTGATGTAGTATGCGATCCAGGATGTGAATCCCCAGTAAAAGGCACAGCCCTGGAACAGACAGATAACATTTTGAAAGGGCAACAAGGAAGTACAAACTATAACTTTAGAAGTATAAATTCCGCCAAGTGTAAAACCCGGGTGACCACTGAAAGACTCTGCAGTTGCTCTGTGAGCCTCAGAATATATATCTTTCTAAGACGCTATGAAGCAAGTAAAAAAAAAAAATTGGGGACACAGCGTGGATTTTTTTTTTTTTTAATTGTGTGAAATGTGCTTTATGCCTGTTGGAGGAATTGGCACTTGTTTTCTCCTTTTTCGATTCTACTGCTGAAGAGCAGATTTCTCTGAGTTGTGCTGTTAAAAGCCTAGGGCTGGTTAACAGAGCTGAGCTGTTACTGTACCTGAAATTCAGCATTTCCAAGCAAGACGGAGCAAGACAAACACAACGCTGAACCAGGCAAAACAAGAAAGAGTAAAAGTGAAGCCCCCTATGGAGGCCACGTGTTAATCTCCTTCACCAAAATCCTAAATGTATTCCAAGATGTTTAAAGGGAGGGTCTTTACGTCACACTGAAAGGGGTGGAAGGGTTATACAAAATGGCCAAGGTAGAGTGTGTGAAATAAAAGAAACGAAAGCCTATGAGTAATGACACACAGTTGAAATTCAGGAAGCTTTGGAAGAGAGAAGACCTGGCCAGCTCAGTATCTTCCTGCCTGAGGCCTCCATCTATAGAAGGAGAATTTTTTTTTCCTACTCGTAATTTGATTTTCACTTCCTAGCACAAGGCCTGTCTCTTGCTCTGTATTTATATTGCACCAAGGAAGCACTGTATGATTTCTGTCAGCACTGCTAGATGTTGCAGCAGCAGCTATCATCATAAAATACCATTCAGTCTGAAAAATATCCTGGACATGACAATCAGCCCCTTGGGTGTATGAGTCAAAGTGGACATTTACATGCAGGAGCTAAAATGGACATTGATTTCAATTTATGTCCTTGGGGACATGGTCCTGAAATCCTTCCTGCATCTGCATTTTCACTAAACATAATTCTTGGAGCTACAAAATAAATTAATTTTTATTTCCCTATCTTCTTCCAAGGACTGCTTTGATATGAGGATATTCTCTCTTACACAAGATGATAAACATATTGTCACCTTTATCATATTTTTCAGAGGAGTGTGCCCTTCCGAAAACTTGTGAACAAATAACGTCTCCAGAAGATGTCTGATGTAGTGTAAACAGTGACAGAAACAGGCCAAGCTGGAAGGGAGAGGAAGAAAAAAAAAGGGAAATTAAGGTAAGTGAAAGATTTTTTTTATTACCTCACAGTTAATGTCATGAAAGGAATAAGAACTAATATTCCAAAACTGCAGTCACATTAAAATTGTGGGATTTAAGATACTTGTCTTAATTGAAGCATCTGGAACCAAAGATTAATGGAATCATTTTCAGTGTTATACAAAGTTGCTTGCATTTTGCAGGGAAGCAGCTTATTTTTACTGGCCTTGAAATAAAAAGAGCTCCCCGAGCTCTGGATGTGATACATAGTCCTGACAAGACATTTAGACAGGACAGATGTGTATACAGCCAGGCGTCTGACGCGCTCTTCCAAAAGATGTCTTCCACGTTTAAGGCCACCTTAATGCTCCTGTAGGATGTGTCTGACACTTAAAAACATTCTGAATATCTTCTGAATGGTTTCCTTGTCCTTTGCCAACTCAAGTAGCTGCATGGAAGTAGTTTGTGTTTCATTTCCTTGTGGACGCAAAATGAGATTTTGTTGCTAAATTAATCCATTCTGATTGCTTTTTTGTTGCCTGTTATAAAGAAATGAGGTAATTGTGGTAGAAATTATTATATTGATTCTCTTTTGAGGAAGATTATGAAACAATAACAGGCATTGCTGATTTGCTTCCGAGAATGAGTTGCAGCTCATAGTGATTGAGTTCCAGAAACAAATGTCAGGAGTGATTCCTGATGGCATTTTATCTTGGTTACATTTACCGTACTACCATAGCCCGTCTTGCTGCAAACCAATTATAAGACATAAATGAAAAGTGGTTTTCAGCATGTGAAATCTCAAATAATTTTATTATGCACCGTGTACGGTAGCTAAAGTCAAAGATTAAACAATTTCAAAGTAATTAAACCAGAGAGAGTTGAGCTAAGAAAATTTCAAACAATTAACGACTTATCCAAAGCCTGGAGCAAACTTCCAGCTTTGCTGGAAATTTTTTAATTAATTTGGCTTAGGATGGGGACCTCAGATGAACCCATTAAGGAGTGGTCACTGGCAGGATTCTGCACAACCCTTGCCCACGTAAAAGAAGGCAAAGGTATTGCAGGTTCTTCTGTGCTGCCAGAAATGCTCTCCTTTTAAGCACATGCACAAGAGAAGGAAGACAAGCATCTTGCTGCTCTGGATATGAATTCAATTGTTTTGTGTTCTCATTCCCAGCTCCACTAACTCCCTTAATGCCTCTCCAAGTGCCTGTTCCTCCATCTGTAAACGGCATTATTACTCACTGTATTTCTCTGCTGTATACCAGTTCCCCTGATTCTGCAGTCACAGTGTGGAAGAAGTGTGTGGGACAGCTGTACAGTCCTTGAGCCTCCTAGTCCCTGTGTGCCCTCCCATAAGTGGTCCAGCTTATGCAGGTGACAGGCTTGCTTTGATCACCTTTCATCCTTCTGCCAGGCACTAATCACCCAGAATGGGGACAATTCCACTGAAAGGAAATTCCTTAAGTGTGAAATTTCACAGTCTGACTGGTGAAGTCTACCACCGTCCTGTGGACATGCTTCTTTTGAGTTTCTTCACCTGACTCATGACATGCACACCTGTTGAATTTCCTCTTTCTTGTGCCTAGGTGAGAGCTGGTGTGGGGGTAGTTATTTTCTGTGCTGAATGCTGGTGCTGCTCATCTCAAGAGCAGGAATGTGCTGTAAGGAGACTGGTAGTGGGGCACCTGGAGTCTTGTCTTCTCTTCTCTGTCAAGCATGGCTTTGGGTTACTACCCACTGTGTTTTTTTATTTCACGTTATGTTCAGGATTTATGTTAAACTGTTTGGGGAAAGGACTGCATCTCCGTGGTGACTCTATTGCAGCTGGGATCCCATTTTTGGTCAGGCTTATGAGTGTTGCTAAATGTCAAACAGGTATTGGTAAGAACTGAATCTGACACCAGGTAAGCAGCCTCAGGCCCCCTGTAACATCCTGAGCCCTGGAAATGCAATCTCCATCCCTCTGGTTTCTCATGCTCCAGGAAAACAGTTCACACAAGTGTCACTTACTGAACCACCGGGTGGCGGAAGTTCTTCCTGCTTTCCACTTGATCATAAATAGTCGAGAGGCGAATGTAAAAGAGCAGATATATGAGAAGAGGCCCAGTGTATTCTGTTAGAAAAAACTAGAAATGAAAAATAAAATAGCTGTGGCAGAGTAGAAAATTGTATCAGGAAAGGTGTGAGAAAAAGAATACCCCTATCCACAACCCCTATTCATCCTTCAAATGACTTTTTTTCATTTTGGCTTCATTTTCAGCACTTAAATGGCACATAGGGGTTTCTTCTGCAGTCTCTTTAGCAAAGGAGCAAAATCCATCTAGGAAATGATAGATAGGTTTCTGTGCAGAACATTAACCCAGTCAGGAATGCTTCATGGAAGGTGGTCAAAATTACAGCTATCTCCTCTTTATACTTTTGGCTGTGTCATCAGATGCCTATTTGGAATCTAAATAACACTGAAAATCAAGGCCAAGAAACTGAAGGCAGCTTGCTTTCTGCCAGTGTTTTTTGCAATTAAGTGGTACAACAGTTAAAAGCCAACCAAGCATGACAGAAACAAACAAAGCTTTGAATCCTGGTTGCTAGCACAGTCATCTGGAAGGGAGGCTATCACTGCTTGAAATTTCATGGTGGGTGGGAGAGCAGGACCAGCC
The DNA here is from genome assembly GCA_014706295.1 of Lycocorax pyrrhopterus obiensis. Lineage (NCBI taxonomy): Eukaryota > Metazoa > Chordata > Aves > Passeriformes > Paradisaeidae > Lycocorax > Lycocorax pyrrhopterus. The sequence goes on along the minus strand of JACSVZ010000006.1, from coordinate 65,897,404 downwards.
TGCCTGGTGCATGGTGCTTTCAGCTCTTTTTCAGTGACTGGGTGGTGCTCCTCCCTGTGCAGGCACCAGCAGAAATTGCTTGTGGTGGGCACACTGGACAAGTAAGTTACCCTACTGTGACGAAAACAAAGCAAGAAGAAATAACTTCACCTCACCACTGTCACTCCTGCTAGGCACAGAGAGCTGAGAGGAGGGGCAGGGGGAGAAGGCAGAGTCGTGGAGATGACATGAGCCACCCTCAGTTTTAAGGTCTGACTTTGGTTTGGTACAGTCTGTATTGCTTTTTTTGGGGGAACATTCCTAAGCCACACACAGCTGGAAAAAGTAAAATGACATTAGAGTGATGAGAGGTCTAGATTCGATCACCTGTCCCCGCTGGACTGAATCCCAGAATAAAATGGAAGTGGTGTAGTTCTACACATTTACAAGGACTTGCAAATCGTAACTCAAGTGCCTATCATTGCTTCAGGGAGAAAGATTTATGACTGATGGGTTATTTGGCTTTATGGTGGCTATTGGCATTGCTGTAGAATTGTAATGAATAAATACCTGTGGCTTAAGGTAGCAACACTGACTTTAGACCATCTTTCTCAAAACTAGTATTTGACCCCCCAGCAGGCTGTTCTTCTAATCACTCTTCAGAAGAGCATTGAAAGAGAAAGGTTTTCCTGCAGAAATATCCTGCAATTAGGTTCCCTTTTCCTCTGTTGCAGGGGGAAACTTTTTGAAATTTTATCCATTCATAGCAGGACAGACTCTAAAAGTAACAACAGACTTAAGTGCTCTCTACCAGGGGAACGTCAAACTCCCTTTTGTTCCAAGTGGCATCATGACTTCCGTGCTCCATTTAGACTCTGCATGATCCCAAGAGCAGGTGTGTGTGTGTGTGTGTGTGTGGGTGTGTGTGTGTGTGTGTGTGTGTAAAAGTATTTAATCTAGGAGTCCAAGAGCACTGATTGTTGTGGAATACCTCACAGCCAAGGGCTTTTTAGAATTTTGTCCTAGTAGCAGCTGTATGGTTCTGTTCCAAAATGTGAGCCCACTGGGTCTGGCAGTGCGCAAACACTGTAAGGGATGGCCTCTGCTATTTAAACCTAATACGCTAAATCTATGCTATGGTGGTACAGGGGACAGAGGTGCAGATAATATGGTCTGGGCAGGTCAGGGGAAGAGCCTGGAACGAGCTGCTTTCTCCAGTGTAGCTTCTTCTCTCTGCCATGAGCTGCACCCCAAAGCACATCCGTAACTGCCAGCTTTCAACATCTGTTTGGCACGAGCACGTTACAAAGCTGCCAGGAAGAGTTTGGCAGGACTTAGCACCAAGTTGTGCTCACTTGTCACTGCACCAAGTGTTCCCCCCTTACCCCCTGACTGATTTCAGTTGCTGAAAGGAGAAGGAGAGTTTCAAGATTTAATTAAGAATTCAGTCTCTCTTTAAAAGCCAAAGCTCCCAGACACAAGATAACTGGATCCTGTGGCAGGGTTCATCAGTGCAATTCAGAGAAGCAGGTGAGAGCACTGGCAGTAGCTCTCGAGCTGGGGATTGTGGAGGTGAGCAGCATCAGCATGCTCAGGGTGCTTCACAGGTTGGGGACAGGGTTCAGTCTTGTCTGTGTGTCAGTCACGTCACCCATGTGGAGGTGGGTGGTGCAGGGTCAGCCATGAGATCTGCAATCAAACTGGGCGCTGTCTGGCAGGCAGGACTGTGTTTGTCATAACTGAGTCACACTGGCACATAGTTAGGATCAGTAACATTCTGTTTTAGAGGATGAGGTTCAATTTGCCATAGTTTTTGTCGTAGTTTAGTTTAGTTTAGGTAAGTTTCAGGCTGTTTCCTTCTGTTGCATCTCTCCTGCTGCGACTGCTGCACTAATTCTCTGGCCCACTGATTTAAGTTTGTCATAAATGAAAAATGAGTTCCAGAAAGGCAGGCAGAGAAGCTGCTAAAAATTCCCATGAGTTCAAGCAGGTGAAAGGAAAAGTAGTCTTAAATTAGCACAACATTACAATTATTGGTTCTACCCACTGGCAATCAAGGGCAAGCACCGTTCTTTTACTATTGATTCTCAATGATTATATGCAATTAAGCCTACCTAGTAGCTTCATACTCATCCTATAGCTGAATAATTGCTGGGCTTGGGGAGGTATTAGTTCTGTCAAGGATCAGTTCAACCTATCATTTTTATAGGTTCTCAAAATTGCTAGTTCCTGCTGACATATTCTGCAAAAATAGTAATCACTTTTTAAAAAAAGGCCTGAAAATAATAACATTGTAGCTTGTTGTTTCTGAACAAAAGAAATATCATTTTATTAAAAAAAAAACAACTGATCATTTAAAACATGGAGCAGATTTATCTTTTAGAAATAATTTTTAAAAAGCAAAACGAAACAGAAAAACTCCAATATTTAAAAGAAAATTATTTTTTCTTTACCATCTTGTGGTCCTGCCTAGATTATTTTGATGTACTGGGTGCAACCAAATATGGTGATGCATAATAGCAAAATTATCTTTTCCTGGAGGAGCAGTATGTCTCTATAACAATGAGCATAGCTCAATAGGATTTAACCACTGAGTTCATCATTAACCCCCTGAAGAGAGAAAACAGGAGATTGCCTCTTTTTTCTACATCTGTAAAGTCTACATCATATCTTACACATTGGCCAGTTCTCTTACCTTCCTTCTCTCCAGTGTCTGACATTATATACTCTGTAGACCTCTTATTCCCAGCAGCATAGAGAAAGTGCTCTTAAATGAAAGTATTCTGGAATCCAAACTCTCCCCAGCATGGTCTCCATACAGGATGCTAAAATCAACCTTCTTTAACCATCTCTGTTATCAGGTCCTCAGGGATGTGATTCAGTAACACCAAAAATGGAAATACCTACTACATAAACATCAAAACTGAGATCCAAAACATGTCAAAAGGGAGCTAAGAAGGAATTTCCATTATCCAAGAGATGACGGAACAAATGGTAAAACAATACAGGAGAGCTAATCTGCAAATCAGCAAAGAATCTCATCTTGCAGGAGCCAGATTGTACCTGCTTCTTTTACCTCTCTTCAGCTCACCATGCCAGGAACACCTTGCTCAACAGAGTAACAGCCAGGTCAGGAATTCAAATCCCGGACCTTGTGAGTCAGAGGGTATATTTAGGGAGGTATGAATGCAGCAGAGGTGAAAGGAGTTCTTTGAAGTTATTGGAGGGATTTTCTGGCTGGTAAGGGCAGCTGACATAGTGCCTGACACTGTCCCAACAGGTCTGCCAAAGGGAATGGAAAGGATTTTGATGCGAGTTAAAGTATCATGTGTACTGGTCAGGAAAAGGCAGAACAGGACAAAGGGAAGTTGTAAAGAGAAGCGGTGGAGGGGAGGGAGTCTGAAAAAAGTCCAACCGAATCTTTATAAATGAACAGCCCACATATTAGTATCTTCACATGAGGACATCAGCTCATTCCTCTCTGTAATGTTTATGACATGCCCTTTCTGTAGTATCACACAACACACCCTATCTTGTTGCCTTTTGGCATAGTCTCACATAATCTCATTTATGACAAGCAGCAGAGCTGAGGAAAGGCCATACAGCCTCTTCCACACTGATCCCTTCCTGCAGCTCTTTCCATGCCATGTAGGGCCAGTTTCCCAGTCACCAGTGCTGCTTGTGATGTTTTCTTTTCCATTGCCCATGGGATGTCTGGACTGAAGTAGAGAGCATGGGATGAGGGTAATACCTGCAGCCAGGACAATGGCTTTGGGTCACTGTCTGTAGTCCTCAGCACAGCAAGAGATACAAAACAGCTCAAGCATGTCCTGGGTAACTCTGATGGAAAAGCAGCTGCAGTATATAAATTATCTAATGCACAGGGCTTAGTTTCTCTGATAAATGTGAGACAAAGGCAGTAGTTGCAGTCCTGAGCCAAGGTCAGACTGACACGGTACGTACTGCACAAAGAGGAAGATCTGCTGCTGTTAAACAGACAGACCATTGCTGTGTGTGAGTGTACAGAGCACAGACAGGATTTCAGAGAAACCCAAGAGAAACAGGCAGTTAAATCCTCCCAAGTCCCCAGATCGTGTTAAACTTAGTGTATAACTACCTTAGCCTCCTTTTACAATCCCAGCCCTAAGTACTCTTGAGCTAATGATCATTAAGAAACATTATTAATTTCTAGTCTAATTTCTACTTCATATGCTTTGTTACCTCATTAAAGGCCATACAGTTACTTGGGGATGATAATGGCATCATTTTAATGCCATCTCTGAAAACTTCACCATTGTAAAAGTTTTGTATTTTCATGTTTGCAAAATCCACAGCAGCAGCAATTTTGCATCAGGTAATACAGTTCTTAAGGGCTGCTTGATTATTCAATTACTTCTTGTTTCAATTCTCACGGAACTGGCTAATCCATTCTACAAAACTTAAATTGTGCATGCAGAGGCACCTGAAACGTCCCTTGTCTGGGCAGATTTCGCAGTGACTCGGTGTCTATGAGTATTTCAGGCTGCTGCTCAATGTTTACTGCAAATACCAGAGATAGGATGGATTTGCTGTAGGATTTTATAGGCAAATTGCAGCTGACTCAGGCCAGTTTCAGGAGCTGGGGAGTGAACAGCAATGGACGCTGTTTGTCCCTGAGTCAGGCCTGTGCATGCTCTGTGGAAGAAGGCAGGGGAAACCCCAGCTTCCTTCTGTCTCTTCTAAGACTGAGCTGTCTGAAACCTTGGCACCAGGCCACTTCATACTACAGTCAAAATTCTTCCCTGAGACCACAAGTCATTTCATGTTTCTTACTCAAAACAGAAAATTATTGCAAATTAACAAACATTATTCTTATGCACACACATATATTTATGTTGTAAATGTTTGTACAAATACATATTCAGTGAAGCACTCAAGTCCTGTTTGTAACCAAACACCAATGTGAGTTCAGGTTTGCTGCCAGATCTTTACTGGTCTTTGACAGAATTTTGAAATATTCCTTTTAATGTGCATCGTTTTAAAATGTGTATTTATTGTCTGCTACGCAGATACATAAACAAAATTGTGCTTTTTAACACCTGGTTATTATAAATACCCTCATCTGTGCTTTTCATCCAGAAGCCTCAAAGCACTTTGTAAAGTCGAAAATACTGTTACTTTCTTGCCAGTGTTTTGGAAGCTGAAATACAGAGAAATTCAGTGACTTGTCAAGGGCATCAGACAAAGGTGGGCAAAGGGGCACCTGGTCCTCTCAAACACTGGTTCTGTCTCTGGTTCACTCTGCTGAACGCTGGTTCACCCCATGGTTCACTCTCCTCTGTGCTCTCCTTGCACCACGTATGGGGTTGGGCAAAGTTCCCCATACAAAGTAATTGTGCCAGGCTTATGCATTCTAGAGGGACTATAACTGCTCAAATTTGCATAGATTGACAAAATGTCAACCTCCTTAGTTACTCTGAATACAAATAGGAAAGTGTCGACATTTACCAGCACTGTACAGCAAGCAGCTCTTTGTTCCTTGAGCAGCAGGAAGGGTTTAAGCATAAAGTTGTGTATAACTGAAAGAAACAGCTTGTTCTATTCATGCTTACTGAATTCTCTCTACCTTCTTTTTGCACTCAAAGTGGTAAAAACTCAAGGGCATTCCTATAAACCCTTAGGCATAGGTCTTTCAGTCTTGGCTGTGCTTAACAGTAACTAGAACCCTCAGAATTAATTTTTCTAGTAGCTCCCTAATTCCCTTTGGCAACTGAAAAATTGACACTCTGGCATGGTTCATCGTGAGCTAGTGGCATTTGTTGCCGAGACCAAGAGAAATTATTGCAACACTGTTTGCATCGTTAGAAGCAGCATCTGAAGAATCCAAATCAGCCAGCTGGGCAGTTTTAGAGGTCTCCTCTTCCCTTATCTGTTAACTTCATGCTGCCACTGGGCAGTAACAAAGAGCCAAAAGTACGTGTGGCCCAAGGAAAGACACAAATATAAAACCATGGCAAGAAATCAGGCAAATGCAAGCTGTTCTCTCCTGATAACCCTGGAGGTTGAAAAATATTAGGCTTAATTAAATGAAAAATAAGAGCAATCTTGTGTGTGCAGTTTGCCTTTGTGAAAGGTCACAATGTTTTTAAAAGTTCGCAGCTTTTGACTGGGATCAGCTCAAGACTTGGCCAACTGTACCAAGGTAGAGCAACGCTTACTGTGTGCTCAAACAGAAACCTCTGCCAAGTACAAACTGTTAGCTGTAAAACAGAGGTGCTTACATTACAAATAATTGTAGTTGGAAAAGGCACTGTCAAGGAAATAGTGACTTCTTTTTTTTCCTGGAGATCATGTTCTATGAGCAAATTATTTATTGATCCAAGAGGTTTAGCAGTGAAAAACCATTTGAGGATTTTTCTGTCTTTGGCACTTTTTTGTAGCTGTTCTTAAGCCACCCATAGATTCACACAGAATCACACGTTCGTTTATTTGGCACTTCTGCAAAGTTTTTCAGGTATCCACAGTTCCCTGAGAGTGTTATTCAATTTGTAGGGTCCTATTCCCACAACTAATTCTGTCTGATTTGGCCACAAAATATGCAAACCCTGATATGTATCTGCTGAGAACCATTCAGTGACATTCTCTGATACATCAAACAGATCCTCGTCTCTCTCTCTCTTACCTGGACCTTAAATTCCTTCCTAAGCTATGATAATATGAGTTTTCTTGCACTTACCATCTTTACACTGGCTTACTAGTTTGCTGGGACTCCCACCCTCACACTCCTTCAAACTCCTCAGATCCTCTCTTTTTCCTTTTCTTGTAATTGTCTGTAATTTTACATCCCATTGAGAGGTTATAGACCTTTGCCAAAGTCTCTTCTTCTGTTCCCAAATTAGGGAAAATATCTTAAGTTGCTCCTCATGGGGAGTCCAAATCTGATCTCAGTGCAGAGGAGGTGGAGAAAATGAGCCTGCAGCAGTTTGGCTGCTTTTTTTCCAAACCCATCAATACACAAATCGCTTCCTATCATGATCGTCCCACAGACTTCATGGGATTGTTCTGCATTTACGGGACCAGCGGATTGAGCTGTGCCAGACAGTCAGAGCAAGCTGCTGCTCCCCTCTTCACCACCAGGACCGAAAAACTTCGGCGCACAGGCACTGTGCCAGCAAGAGGAGAGAACCCCACTAAGCAAAACGCTGCCTTCCCCTTGAGAGAACAGCAGCACCTCCTTATTGTGCTTCCCCACTGTGTACAGCGGCTGTGCACAATCACGCAGCTTCAAACACAGATCCCTTCCTGGCTTCTTGCTCGTTTTCCACAATGTCTAACTTGGTGATAAATTTGCTTGCCAGCCAGGAGAGAACAGATCAATTAGTGAAAAATGTGGATTTTCAGACTTCAAAGATGCTCTTGGGTTTAAAGAAGTATTAGTCTCTACACTTCTAAATTGAGCAGAATCTTTTTTCATTAGGAAATTTGAAATGGAGCAGTTCTGCTGCCAGCCTTACTATTTTAAGGCCCTCAGGAGTCAAAGTACTTAAGCAATCCCTAATTTTAAACCACAGTTACAAAACATATTTACTGAAGTACTGTATTTCAGGTTTAATCTTCTGAAATTCACAGGCTTGGAGGTAAAATATTTTTTTACAGTTCTATTCTGTTTTCTCAGTTCTATTTGGATCATTTTGGTACCTGGCCCAGGTAGCAACAGGAAAACAGAAGCTGATAAATCAGAAATTGCAATCATTGCTCAAATAAGGAAAGCTTTAGCAGTAGTGTGAATTTGAGCAGAAAGAATGGATTTTTTCTGATTTTTCTTCTTTTCACTACAGCAGCAGTGTGTATTCTTAGCAGAAAAACACCAGCCATGTTTCAAAAAGTCACCATGCTGCATTGCAATTATGTAAAAAGAGGTGTCTGTCAAACATGCTTAGGCCCAAAATTGCAGAGATTAAAAATAAAAGCCGTCACTCCAGTGGTGGGAATTTCAAACATCCCTTGGGGTAAAATCTTTACAGGGCCATATAAAACAAATCTATAAACTCAGCTCCCACTAGTATCTCTGCAGCATCAGTCAGCAAACCTCAACTGTACCCTCCAGGCAGGGTAAAGAAATTGGTAAGTCCTGTGCAGAAGTAAGTTATGTGTTTCAGGTAATATTTGTTTTATATAAAAGAAGGGAGAGTAGAGCAAGAGTTCTAACAAATTTCATGATACTAAGAAACAGGTTTTGTTTTGTCCCTGAATTATATTCTGGAAATCAGCCTTGAGGGCCTCCTTTCTTCTAAAAGAGCCAGCTGAGGTTGAATACCTACATTTATCCCAGAAAAGGACCTCATTTTTCAAAAGAGACTGACAACTAATTGTTGCAATGGAGGAGAGTCACAAATCCCTCATTCCAATTTGTCCTCCTCCCTCCATCAGAGCAACCCAGCCTCTAGAATTTGTTGACAACAGCCAATCTCAGAGCTGTGGTGTAACCTGAGCCCTGGGGAAGTCTGACTTTTCATTGCACAAAACACCAAAAATATTTTGGTCACTGTGCAACAGTGTTTTAGGAAAGCTGAGGAAGGGAAGGAAACATCCTTCCTATGAGGTGTCAGCCTCTGGCAGAGGGGCTAAGTAGACAACAGGAGACAACAAATCCTTGAGCTGCCAAGGTGGAGTGTGACAAATATTGTAAATCTGAGACTGTGCATGGCCCAAAAGGGAAGCTGAAGTTTCTTGATTTTCCTAGACTTATTGATGCACAAACTCTTCGTTTGGGAACAGAGAGCAGCATCACCTTTTATTTTACATGTTTGGAAAGGGTGCTGTGCCCAGGAGGGGGAGGTCGATACTGTTTTCCTCTTTTAAAAACCACAAGTCATTGTGTTGGTGTAAATCCCCAGCACTGGGGGTCTTGGTCCTCAAGTGTGATCTCCAGTGAGGCGACAGAGGCCCAGGAGACCCAGGTCTGTGCTTAGCATTCCCCTAGACAGATCCATGCCCAGTGCATCAACCTCTGCAGCCCCAACATGTCGCCATGTGCTTCTGTATCTATTTTTGGAGTCCAGACCTGAATGTGGCCCTTTGCACCTTAGCTATCATTTTGCTGATGAGATAAGAATATTTTCATTCTGTGCCTTGTTTATTTAAATGTCAAACCTTTAAATCAGAAGCCTCCCTCACTGTGTGCTTAAATCTGGTAGAGCGTCAAGGGGGATGGGAGCACAGGAGCTCTAAGCACAGTAAAAATGGCAGTAAAACTACACATCCTGTGTACAAATGCATTTCTATTTGCTGTTGTTAGAATACAGTCTTCTGTGAACCTTTTCTCTATTGCTGTAGACCAGCTATAATATAAAAATCTCTTGACTGTTTAAATGACGTGGCTAGGAAGAAGATTTCTCCCACTGAGAATGGAGACAATTTAGAACATGGAGTAGAATGGGATAAGATGAATATTCAGAAACTCGTAGAGTCAACTTTTTGCATGCAGATTAAATCATAAAAAAAATGCCACTGCCTGCAGTACCTACTCCTGGTCATAACTGCAGTATTTATAATGGGATATTAAGCTTTAGTTATGTTACTGTCTCAGGCTACATAAACCACCAGGAAAAGAGAGAATAAATAAGGTTCTTGCAGATTACTTAATTGTAGCAAACAGGAAGCTGCAGTAATCACAATTTTGCTTTGCAAGGAAATTCCATGGTTGAGAGATGGTGGGATGGATTCGTGAAGGAAACGGGACTAGCATTAATTAGTCTGGCCCCAATGGGCCATTAATCAGGATGGGGTAAAGCCTCAGCCTCAGTAAATGCACAGACCTCTACTCAAACAGGTAGGTCACACGGTGGGAAATGCTGTAGCTCCACTGAAGTAAACTGCTGGTCACCTCCTGGGGATTTGGGTCCTGTCAGAACTGGGAAGGATGGACACAGGTCATGTTCTTCTTCACAGGGACTAAAAGCTGCCAGACTTTTTGCTGCTCAGGGCTATCTGCTTCCCTGGAGAAGGAAAAATGCACATGATCTTGAGCAGCTGGGATGGATGTGACCTTATAGAGCTGATCCAGAGGCTGACTTTTCCCAAGTCAAAGGCAGTTCTGGCAGTAACATTCACCTTGAGTGTATGTTTCAACAGATAAGGAACTGTAAAGTAGCATAGCCATTCCAAGTGTCTTGTAGTACTGCTTCCTAGCCCGTAGTGACCTATTGGAGAGAGGAACTGGGACTATCACCTGCAAGCTGCTCAAAGACCTGACACCACAAACTCCATCCTTGTAGGCACAGCCAAGGAAGGACAGAGGCTTGTAGTTCCTCCATGTGAGCAGGGTGGGATCTGTGGGCTGCCTGAGGTAGGAATCTCATAATCTGACCAACAGCCATGATGCCAGTTAGCAAAAACTCGTTTGCTTCATTAAAGGAATTGCAAGCAACTGGTAGTTTGCCTTCCATTGCCATGAGAAGTCTTATTGTGGCTTTTATGGCTTTCAGAAACTGTAGTTCTGTCTTACTCGGGTTTCTCAGGGCAGAAATTGGGAAACTCGTTATCCAATATACAGATGTGGGCTGTGTGTTACTCCAGCTAGTGCTCTACTGCAACAAAAGCTTGGTCAGAGTGATCATGAGACTGCTTTCAGCTCCCCGCATGTTCCTGCTGCAGGACATTGGAAAGGTCTCTCCTTCTCCCATTCCTTCACTGTCCTTTCAAACCCTCATACTGTCTGCTGTCTTTGGGCTGTGAAAGAATTTAATCTTTTACTTCTCACTTTCCCAAAGGAGCCTGTAAGGTTAGAGTTCCCTACACCCCATTTGAGTGGAATGTGCTGCCTCTCTCGCAGCACCCTGACCTTCCAATAGCTGCCTATGGGAAAATAACTAAATTCAAACCAGGTCTACCTACAGCATAGGACAGCTATTGTTGTCATGGCAAATGCTTTTGTTTTACAAGGAGATTCAAAAGTTTTGACTCCTGAGCCTGGCTGGGCATCTTCTGCCTGGAATCCTTGGCCTCTCTCAGAACAGTTCTTTGCTTGAACAAAGCATAAGGTATTTCCATCCAATTATTTTCCTGCATTAGTAACAGGATTACTAGAAATCCATTTTTTCTTTATAATATCCTTCCACTTTCAAAGCTGAGGAGTCTTTCAGTAAATTAATGTATTTGGCTACAGTTCTGCACAGGCATATGAGCCCAAGATAAGCGAAAACTGTTTTTTAAAATTGATTTTTTTTCCTCAGGCAGTATTTTTATGTTCCCCTTCTAATCTTTAATTGGAAGTCAGAGTTAGCATATTGATAACTTGGCTCACTCTCCATTTAATTCTGTTTTGAGTGCTGATAAACTAATTATGCCATTTTACATAAAGAAGCGCAGGCTGAGGAAGCTGAAGCAATTTGATGCCAAAACACATTGTCCATTAAGATGTATCATTCCCACTGCTACAAGGACATACTTACTGTGGTCCAACCGACCTGCTGACCCAGGTCTGTAAAATACAGTGTAACGATGGAGGAGACGGCAAGGCTTTGAATGCTGATGGAATCCTTCAAAAAGGGCCCGTCTGCAATGACAAAAATGGAAGAGGAGATGGCATGAGCAAGAGCTGCCCTCTCAGAAACCCAGCATAACACACAGGCTGCCCTGCTAGCGGTCCAGCTGTCGGCCCAGCTTGGATTCTGACTTACTTTGGTGACTTGGTACTTATTCTCCAGGTTAGCAACTTAGAGCTCTTCCATGAGAGTTATTCCCTTCCCGTTTTAGCAAAAGCATGAGGCAGCAATGTGTGACAGCTGTACGATGCTGTCTCTGTTAACCTGGCCCATTAGGGACAGGCCATGCAATCACACAGACAACTCCACAGAGCACTTCTTGTCCTGTCTTGCACGACAAATGGCAAAATCTGTCTTATGCAGCCTCTCCCTCACTGACATATTTTGCTGAAGCATTTGCATTCTCAGGCTGTTTTACAACAGGCAGCACCTGATGATGAATGCAACTTCTTGGGCAAAGGCTCACAATCCAAGGTTTCTTTGCCAGCTATCTGACCTAGGCAGACCAGGTGTATCTGAGCATTACACTACTGTTTGCAGTATTCTGAGGCGTCTGCTTCCAAACCTAATGGATCTAAAGTGTGCAGGCAGAGACATGAAATAACAATATTTGGTTGTTTTTTTTTTTTTTTAATATAGGCAGTGAGCTGGATATTGGAAAAATCCAGCAGCCACTGGCATAGGATGTTGCCATGGCTGCAACATCTCTTTGTCCTTTTCTTTATGTAGGAACTCCCTTTCAATATACGTTTGTTGACTGTTTACATCAGTGAAGGTGATAAATTCCATCAGGTGCTGAACCCTCATTTTCTGTGGCTTTGCAATTCTACACATCCACAGACCAAACACCAAACAGCTTCTGGCAGTTTTATCTTCCGCTGCTATGTCCACCAAGAACTTGTGGACTGACACAGAGTTTGCCTCCTGCAGCCAGCTGCATCTTCTGGTGAGGCAGTGAGCAAGTATTAAAACAGATAATGCAGTGAGGGAAGGAAGGGAGTGAATGGGCTTGAAACTTCAAGACAATGCCTTGTCTTCATTATTTGATCCATACACTGTATCCTGGAACACTTCTACTCAGTGGTTATGAAAACCATTAGGTTCCTTTATTAATGAGAAAACTAATAGGTTAATAACTGATGTCAGTTAATGAGAATGTACTAACAGTTCACCCAATAACAAGTATAGGGAGAGCAATACAGTGAGGAGGAGAATGTGCCAGAGGATTAGTAATACGGTAGGTGCCTGTATTCAGCCATATGAATACTCACTGCGTTCTAGCTGCAGGCCAACACGAGATGGGTACCACTGGGGACCTGTTCCAATCACAAAGCGTGGCTGTTAATTTCATGATAGAAGAGCTAAATTTCTGTCAGGTTTGGGTTTTTTTTTTTCAGCTGATAGCTACAAAAGTGAGATGGAATAAAAAAAAACACCTCTCTTTCAGTCTTAGCTATACAAGGAGAGCTGGGAGAAGCACAGAATACACACATTAGACCATAAATCCCTTCTCCCCATTTGAGTGTTGGAAGGCCAGTCTCAATGCTGAGCTCTCCCTCAGCACACCCTGTGTGTGCAGCACTGGGAAATATAAAGAGGACTCTATTTATTATTATATTTGCCAAAACTCAGTACTAAATGCATCAGTCTTGCCCCTCCTTCTAAAATTATGCCTGTGCTACAGTCCGGTCCAAAGGACTTTGTGTTTCCCCTTTATGAACATAAAACCTGACTAGGGATGTGCAGCTTGTGTTAGTTCTCAATCACAGATTAATCAGGGAAATAGAGACACAGAAAGTAGGAGCACGTAGGAGCTAATACTTATGATTTCCTTGATACCCTCAACTTAAGGATGTTTCCTAGAAGTAGATTTTTAAATGCTCTGGTTTAAAGGTCAATCCAAAATGCACAATAGCATTTGGCAGTTGTTATTGGATTCCATTTTTTGATTTTGAACAGAGACCTGTCAGGCTGGTCAAACAGGTACAGGTCTCCAGCTTCATTTGTTTCCCTTGGTGTCAGAGTAAGCTGATAATTGCCACAGACGTGGGGCAGAGGGGATCATGGCTGCTCAAGTGGTTAATTTCGCCAGCCCTTTGAAGTTCCTCTATGCAGAAGGCTGTGCTTCTGCACCTGTGCTGCTGAATGGACAATATAAACACTCCTTCTTTGCCTCACAAGGACAAGCAGCTTTGCTTAACCCATGCACACTCTCTTTTTTTGCTCTTGAAGGTTTTTTTGCTCTTGAAGATTTTTAGGGCTGACCTAGCACATTTTTTGGTTGACCTGAAGCAGCCTGGGGAGAGCTTACATAGCCCATGATGTTGACCGAGATTTGGGGGAAGCAAATACTGTCCGAGAAAAGTGAGGAAACTGCTGCAGTATCACCATCCTCAGCCATTGCTACCACATTTGTCTTTATTTCCTTTGACACACCTGAGGACAGTTGATAGCCTGAAGGAGATTTGTTTTGTCTTTTCAATTCAAAGCCTGGGTGAAATTGGTCAGATTTTTTTTAGACTTATCTTACAACTCTTAGAGATCCTGTATTTAAGGTACAAATATTCCCGTACCTTTAAATGGAAAAAAAAATGTTCTCAATGACTGTGATCAAACATGGGAACATTTACCTCTCGAAGCTGTGGAATCGCCTTCCCTGGAGATAGTCAGGCCTCTGGAGATGACCTTGAACAGTCTTATAGGACTTGAAAGTTGGCCCTGCTCTGAGCAGGAACCTGGACCAGATGAGCTCTGGAGGTTGCTTCTACCTAACTTATTTCAGGGTGATCAGGAGAGCTTGTTCACTCCAACAGCTGCCAGCTGGAGGGGAAGAGAGCTGTAACACGGTGTGCACTGTGCAGTGACACCCAGCACACTCTCATTTCAAAATGACTTTTGTAGGCAAGAACAGGCATTAGATGAACCCATGAACCAGGGCTAATAGCAGGAGGTGAGATATCTATCAAGTAAGTTGCAAACATTTTTTTCAAGGTACCACAACAATCCATGGCTATTAAAGATAACAAAGGGAAGATAGAGAAGGAGCAGCTGTCTGACTTGTCAAGGAAGATATGATTTGCTCCAGGACAGCAGATATCAATAGTTATTTGGGAGCCTGAAATGCAATGTATTTGTGTTAAACTGGAATCTTCCCCCCAGCTTCCCCCTTCATATTACAGTATGTTTCAATAAAAGTCAATTTACCTGATCCTGTGGCAATGCTCTTTTAGGTATGGCTCATAATCTTCGCAAGGGCAAACAGAGGTTGTGCGCTTAAGAACGTCATCCCACATTTCCAGTCCTTTAGCCTCAGTACACCATTATGTTCAAACATACTCAAAAATTTAGACAGATGGAAGTGTGCCTTTGCCGCTGCTCGTCTGCAGTGACCTTGTTATCATATCAGTGTGTCTCTGGTTTCCAGGCCATGCTTGGAGTGCTCTGTGTATTCTTCTGGAAGGACCCGGAATTAGCTGTTCCTTCCCTGCTCCTTGTGTTGGTGGGGGGCCACCAGCTAACGTCAAGTGGAAATGCTAAATGGAGTGGGGAACGAAGGCCAAACACATTTCTACACTGGTTTGAGTGAGAACAAAGTTACCTGCTTTCAGTCTCTACTGTCAGCAGATTTCAGCAAGGCTGTTCCCAAGTGTTAGCTGTCCAGGGTCCTGCAGAAGCCAGCATTGCTCCTGGGGAGAAGTGTGACCCCACAAGGAGTCTGCTCTCCCAGCTTGGTGAGACTCATTTCAAATAGGAAATCTCACACATTCCCAGGCATCCTGCTCACCACGTGGTAGCAGTCAGCCAAGGGGACCCTGGCCCCACCTGTCACCACTTCTTTGCCTTCCTCCAATGACTATTTTCCACAGGGATTCTCCAAAAATCTCACTAGAACAGCTCTGGATTTCTGTTTGGCAATGTGGGACACTTTTAAAATCCAGACTGCATATGGCAGACACACATTGCTCTCATTCCTATAGCAGGAAAGCTCACTTTTCATTAAGTAGTGAAAAGAAGCCAAACTGAGTGACTAACTACCACTTGTATTAATTCTTGCTACTGCCTGTCAGAATGAGGGGTTGATGGCTCTCTTGGATACCCAGAGCCAGCGCTGTCTGACAGAGCAGCTTCACCTGATATCAGCGGGGGTTCAGAAGTGCAAGTGCAGAGTCCTGCCCCCAGACAGGGTAAACACGCACTCGCTAAAGGCAGAGGCACAGCCTCTGCAGCTGTGTGCAGCACTTGAAGGCCTCTCTGCACTCCCACACCTGGCAGAGCTCCCCTTGCTTCCATTAAGGGTTTCTCTTTTGCAGGGTTGTTTTGGGGGTTTTTCAGCAAGGTTTAATTCCCACTTTTTTCTTATTAACATTTTCCGTTGCTGCCTCCTGCAGAGATTAAGGGCAATCCAAGACCATGGGTGACTGAAGTTTATCTTGTAACTCCTGTTGCATCTAAGATCAGGCATGCATTAATATTTACTTTCTGACATTGTGATGGTGCATCAGAGCTCAGCCACAGCAGGTCAGAGTTTCTGTATAATCCTTGCGGTTAGCAGAGCTGTTCAGCTCCCTTGTGCAGGGTTTATGGGTTTGGATATGTATTTCACACTAGGAACAAAGCTGTAAAAATAGCATTTCAGCTCACTTATACATCCCAGACTGGTTTTGACTTGGAAAAGCAGCTATAGGCTCTCCAGGAAATAAGAGTGGCCATGATGGTTCAAACCACAGGTCTATTTAGCCAATATTACATCCTCTAATATTTAGTCAATATTCTGTTTCCTCCACATCTATTACATTTCTAGCATTTATGTAAAACAGCTTTGAGTCCTCTCTTTGCAGCATCATTGGACAGCTATTGAAATGTCTTCCTAGTTTTCCATCTCTGTTTGATTATTTCCACTCTCCTGGCTTATCCTTCTCTGGAAAGATGTTTGCCTCAGACTCCAACATGGTCACCCTCCAACTGCAGGTATGTGGGCGCCTGAAAGCTTTGCCCATTCCTCAACTGAAAAGTTATTCACAAACTTCTGGAATCTAAATGATATCACCTTCATTCTTCTTCACTGAGCAACCTGATCTAGTTGAAGATGTCCCCTGCCCATGCCAGGGGGGCTGGACTAGATGATCCCTCATTATCCATTTCAACCCAAACTGGTCTACAGTTCTATGAGTTACTCTGTTATGATTCAGGCGAAGTTATTTCTATGTGTACAGGCTTCCATTAGTCTGGAAGTGTAAGCAATTATGACAGGTCTTAAGTCTTTGACCACATTCCGTCTTCTCTATCAGGAATTTGTTCCAACTTTTCATTAAAAAAATCCATACATTTACTTCAAAAAAGCTTAGAATATTTTAATTCTATTATGTTTAAGGCATCATAATTTTTCCACACAGGATGATATTTACTTGGAAAGAAACTCAATGTTTACTTTTAATAACCTCTTTAAAAAAATGGATATGAGGAAAAATATTTAATTTTGGGTGAGTTATTTGTTGTTCCTGTCCATATTTAAAACAGAAATTAAAATACAAGCAAACTGACAGGACATAAAAACTGACAGCCACCTTTAATTTTCCCATAGCCAACTATGGAATTACCTGTTAATACTGGCTACAAAAAGAAGATATAGTGCTGTCAAACAACCATACAAATACCAGCTAAAATGACAGCCTCAGTGCCATGCCCAACTGCCAATACCACTGTGCAAAAATGCACAGAAAACCAAGTTCCACTGGTCCTGCTGCCCACATGGTTTGTTTTTTCGCTGCCTGTGTACTAGAATCCCAGTAAATGAATCAGCTGACAATCCTAGCAACCAAGGACAGTTAGAAGAGGCCCTGTGCAGCTTTAACAGTGTCCAAAGGTACTCTACCCACATGATTCAAATTGACCCTAATGTGTGCTCCACCACTTAAATATCACAAGATGTTTTGAAAATTTAACAACTGAGAAATCTAAGTCCTTGGTACTTTTCAATAGTTATGAAATTGAAGGAATAGACCTAATTTTTATTAAGTTTCATAAAGAATCTTCTACAAAAAAGTTAGTGCACTGTCTGCTCTGCAGTAAATTGCACAATCAAATGCCCATGTGTCACAAAGTATTTATGCAGTTACATGAGCCTGTGTGAGAACAAAGGTGTAACATGATGAAGACCTCTCTTGCTGGGGAATTCGCTGTGTTCCTTAGAATGCAGTCCTGCAAAAGCTATTCCACTGGGGAGCGAGGAGTCTAAGAAATGCAAAACACAGCTGACAGACACAATTTGGAGATAATTAGCAGATTGACTTTCCATCATCAGCTAATTTTATTACCAGTTAAATTGTTTGCTTCTCATTGTATTTCACCACCCGTGCATCTCTAATAACAAATAGCCTTAATAATTACAAGCAATACCTGCTGTGATATGAATAGGGTGATATGAACAACAAAATTACTGTAATCAATCAGCAGCAGCATGTTGTTTAAATTTGCAGAAATAGCGAAAATTCCAACAAACCACTGCGGCATCAACCTCCCTTATCTGATCACAGGAATGTTGCACATGAGCTGAGAAGTGTAACAGCACTTGCTCGTGTGAACCGAGCACGGCTGAAATGCTTTCCACGACCTTAACCAGATGGCAGTTTTGATATCCATGTAGCAATAAGAAGAGTTTGCTAGGAAAGACTCGCATGTTAGTATGTGTGGGGATGCTGGGTTTGTGCACAGTGTATAGAGACAGGCAGGTTATCGTAAAACTTGCTGAGGTCTCTCCTTGACAAGTAAATGCTGAACAAATACAGTTGTCCCATGCCTGTGACCTTAGGCAGTGGCCATAGCGTTGCCTGCCTTGGTTGCAGCAGCCGTGCCTGAGTGTTCCCAGGAACACTTCTGAGAAAACAAAGATAGAGATATCAGAGATATCAGAGATATCAGAGATAGAGATGTGGTTGTGCTGGCAACCACAGCCTTTGCAGGCTGAAGTTTGCGTACTCCTGCTTCACTGAGCTGAAAGCAGGAAAAGCAGGATGCTGAAATGACTTGAAGCTATTGCTTTCTGCTTTTATTTGGGAAAAAAGGGCTGTATGATTTATTGGGCTAACATCACACTTGAGTGGTTCCTGAGCACGATGGCAGAAAGCAAAGCACACCAAAGAAACCACAGTAAAACTAAGCTCGGCCACAAGATCAAGAGAGAAAGTACCCGAAGTGATAACCTACTGTGCTTGCCTCCACTGTAATAAATGGCAGCCGCTGAGAGCTGCAATCTGAACGACCGGCCCACTTGAAGTATTGCAGCTCTCAGCAGCGAGCCTGGGGCAAGCAGGGCCACAGCATCTCTTCTCATGGCCCCTCTCAAAAGGCCCTCTTTGGCTGCAGGCCAAGAGATGTTTTGCTGCTTTGACACACTAAGTGCCAGCACAATCACCTGGGTCTATTTTCCAGGGCTAGCGCAGAGACCAGCTCTGGCCAGGCCCCCTCCAGGTACCGCTCAGCTGACACCAGACTGAGCTCCTGAGACCAGCAGGGCTCGCAAGGATCAGGCTACCACCTCAGGCTGCTTCCATCTCTTGCTAAGTCTTCAGGGCACAGGGCTGACCTTGGGAGGGCACTTTCTGTATCTGGGATCATTCAGCTAGGCTGTGTTTTCCTGGTAGAAGGACCTCTGAGAGGGTGTATCAGAATATTTAAAGAGCAGGAGCAGATCTTGACCTAGATCCATGTTTTTATGAGAAGTTAGTGGAAAGAGCAGATCCAGTGTGCCCTGTTCAGTAAAATCTCAGCAAAGTACTGAAATTGATGTTGTTTTTAGTGGCTCCATAGCTGGGGATAAATCCCTTTTCTTGGTCAGCTTTTTTCTCTGAGTATTTTCTCTGATTTGTTTCATTTGTAAGCTTTCCAGGGAAGATCTTTGGCCATGTGTTTTACAAAGGCACCTTGAACTCTAGTTGCTATGGGGACACAAAAAAACACTTTCTTGATGGCATGTGGAACTTGAAAAATGAGCTATTTGATCATAAGCATCCATTTCTTTCTTCTAGTTTTTGCAATATGTGAATTCATCAAGCTACAACCACACTGCTTGCCGAGGGAGAGCAGGCAGTGGGCTGGCTCAACTGATGTCTCCAGACACACTGGCTAAGACCAGCAGTGCTGAGGACAGGGTCTGGCCCAGAGGCAGGACAGCATGCACTTCCCACAGACTACTAAGCAAGTAAACCCCAGCCTGACTAAGTATCTGGCTAAATGCTTCTGGTTTAGCTGTTCATTTGATTATTCCCATTGGCCTTAAGTGTTTAAAATCTGTGACCATCCATTTTCCTACATAAAGTCATGTAACAGTCACCCTGGCAGCTCCACTGAAGCCTCACAGAGACTGGTCCAGAAGGTTTCTGAGAGCACACCTAATGTCTCTATAGCACAATGCACACAATGCCTGCACCCATTCCCATTTTAAAAAGTGTCAGAATTTTGCCTTTCTTGCCCAAGATCTGGCAAAAAAAGATAGCCCTGTCCATATGTTGGTTCCTGGGAGCAATTCAGCTGCTGTGACTGTGCCCAGATGTGAAGCTCCAGACTGCGTGACTCTGCACTGCACCTTGAGTCACAAATTTACTTGACTGCATTTTCATTAAAAGAACTTATATAAATGCCTGAACTTGCTGAGGAACAGAACACTCCCCCCATGCCTTTTTTTCCCAGTGAAATAAAAATTTAAAGTCTCATACTTCAGCTATATTCTGATCAGGCAATAATGGACAAATTTCTTAAGAGTCAGCATCGTTTTTCTTAAGGGAGATTGATTCTTATTAGTGGTAAACAGAATATCATTTGTCATTTGGATGTCAATTTATGTCACTAACACATTAACCTTTCAATATTCCTTCTGAAACAGTCTGCAACTGAAAGCAACTGTGGAAATTCAGACAAGCAAAAAGCATCAGGAAAAAAATCAAGCAAGCATGCAACATTTAGATGCATATGTTAATATTTTTTCTACATTGTTTTTCCTTTGCAGTTCCAAAAAAAAAGAGGAAAGGGAAAAGCCAGCCCTGTGCATTTCCATTTTCATGTAGCCCGCTGCAGAAAGCATAATTAATTTTGATCTTTCTGTGTGAATTTGCATTTAAATTAATGTGCATGGGCAAAGGAAGGGAAAGGGAATGAGGCTCACCTTTTATTTCATTAATAACAACCACAGACCAGAATACATAGAAACAAGAAAATAGGTACTGTGGCAAGCTTGGAGCTGGAAGGAACTTTCGCAGAGGGACTGCCCTTCACCAGTGCAGGGAGGTGAGGAGGTGCTGAGCGCGTGGTGCTGCGCAGAGCTGGCCAGGACAGCGCTGCGACCCCACGGGGCAGTGTCACTGCAGGGCTGGCCCCCTCACCTAGCCCTGGCTGCCCCTGTGACACAGTCACACACTGCAGGGTGGCAGGGGGTGGTCAGTGCAGCTGGGCTCTGCCTAATGGGCTCGGGGAGCCTGTTGATCAGGAACCCCCAGGGAGTGCACTGCAACAGTACTGGGTTTTCTTCACACTCGCAGACAGTTGGGTTCTGGCTCTGAAATACCAGCCCAAATTAAAAAAGAGATGAGTAATTTATGCCAAGTGAGGATCTGTATTCTGGTAGTTATCTTTGCCTTCTATTCTCCCATCTCCTCAAGTCTGGAAAGGGTAACAAAGATAATGGCTCAGGTATCAGGGGGATGTGAGAACTTGAGCAGGATTCTCTTCCTAAATATACGCTCTATCAGTGAAGCCTTCCCGCGAAGGGCAACATAAACCTGAGAAACTGCACATTAAGGAACTTAATTTTGCCGAACTAAGTATGTGTTTCAGGGATGAAAAATATCCTTCCTTCTCTATCTTCTTGTTCATAATTTGACATGGGATTTTTAAAAACGCAGCTTAATATTTGGTGGCTTATGGAATCAGTTGCTGTCTATCTCAACCCATAAATGCTCAACTATCTGTACTGGTGGGGAGTAGCCAGCCCAGACAAGGTTTTCACTGGCAGCAAAGCAGAGCATTTAAACACAGGTATCTGTCCACCCTCGTGGTCTCAGGAAACACAAGCAGTAAGATATTAAGGCCTGTTTTAAAATGTTGTTCCTTTTAAAACCTTTGTTCATGCTCATCCCATGCCAGGTTCTGAGAGAACAAGCAGTGCTGTGCCTCGCAGTGTCGCAGATATGCTGTGCTTCAGGACACTGATAACGCAGGTCACTGCTCCCTCACTCCAGAAAGCTCTGGTGTGGGTACTGCCACAATCAGCACAACTGCTGAGTACATTTAGGTAGCAGCTCTCCACAGAGCTGCAAGAGGGACAGAGAGCAGAGAACTGGCGAGGTCAGTGTTTCAAACCAGTGCTGTTTGCACGCTGCCTGAATGCAGTCTGGTGCCAACACACGTTACAGCAGGACTGGGGCCCTGCTGGTTTTATATTCCAGCATCAGAAAGTACACAGTGGTCCAACAATCACAGCTGATACAGGAAAGATGCCTCAAAAGCTCATTTGTGCCTTCCCCGCTGATGTGCTGGGCAGAGTCCTATGCCAGGCTCTAGCTGTTTCTTTAAAAGCATTCCACAGCCAATTAGCTAATAAAGTATGCTAATTAAGTATAATTTTCTTTCAATATTGACTATCCAAGGGATAGCGCTCTCTCCAGCCACTAAGCTAATCAGGATGTTTTCCCTCGCTGACCCCCAAAGCAATGTGGGTTTTGTATCTAATGGCCACACCAATGCCATCAACAATTAACTGAACACATTTGAATTGACACGATTTCGTCCTTAGTACAAATTAACTTCTCATAAATTCATTGGTAAATTCACCACACTGAAAATTAATCCCCACTAAGAACGGAGCTAAATTGTAATTTCTCCAGGAGCAGTGAGAAAAAGGCAGCAGAGATCTGCCCTGCTCTGGCAGCAGATCAGACATTAGCATGTGAGCCAGAGGCTGCCATGTTCCCGGGTCCTTCCTGGGAGAAGTTTATTTGGGCTGGTTTAATTCCCGCATCCGACCACTTTACTTAGGTTGTGGAAAGGCTTTTGTGCCTCAGAAGCACTGCTACGAGGCTTGAGGGGACCTGATCACTCTCTACAACTCCCTGAAAGAGGCGGTAGCAAGGTGGGGGTCAGGCTCTTCTCCCAGGCAACAACAACAGGATGAGAGGACACATCCTCAAGCTGCACCAGGGGAGGTTCAGGCAGAACATCAGGAGGAATTTCTTCATGGAGAGGGTTCTAAAGATTGGAATGGACTGCCCAGGAAGTTGGTGGACTCACCACCCCTGGAGGTGTTCCAGAAACAACAGAAAATGGCACTCAGTGCTATAGACTAGTTGACAAGGTGGTGATCGGTCGAAGGTTGGACGCAATGATCTCAGAGGCCTTTTCCAACCTAAAAGCTGATCAGCAAAGTGCTTTTCCATGGCTTCCCAGACACAGCCCATGAAGGACTTGATTGCAGTGATACTGCTTGTTAAGTATTCGTTCTCATATTTGAGGGATGACGTTTCATCCCAATCTATATGGCAAACACTTCACGGCCTTTGAACACCTCTTCTGCTTTCCGTCTGTAAATGTTATAGACACAGCTCATCTAGGCAGTTTGTGCACTCTGAACTTGCAGTCTAATGGCAGGACATAAAAAAATATTGCCTTCCACTAGTGCATATTTAAACCAGAGCAACATGCATTGTTCCAGTATAACTCACACATCATTTGTTTCAGTGGTGAGTAATTTTCAACAGCAAACGTATTCAATATCATTGCGACTTGGGGACAATTTAGAAAGAGGCAAAACTCTGCTACATTATTTTTACTGTGAATCATTTGTTCACCTTCTTGTCTTTGATGCATTGCTTTCATTAACTTGAAACAGTTGCAAATACCAAATTTTGTTTGAAAGCTTTCTTGTTTTGCTTGTTCTTAGGGTTTCTTTCCCCACATGCCCAAATAGGAAAATAAATAAAGAAATAGGCTACAAATATGAGAGAGGGCTTGTGTGTAAACAAATGCAAAATAAACCACTATCACAGGGTGAGATCCTTCACACACAGGTCTGAACAGCCCCCCTTGCTCTTGTGCTCACCTGACCCTACCCCTGGAACTGCAGCTACTTGTTACATCACATCTCTTCGCCCTGAGGAATCCATGAGGCAGAGAAGACCTGGGGGAAAGTCTGAACTTAGAAGCTGAAGCTGCTGCCTCTTCTCTAGCCTATCAGAGATGGCACCATAGGACTTGTCATTTATTTCCCATGTTCTCCCAGGTTTTTCAAGGAGGAAGGTTCCTTCCACTCTGACAAGGGAGATTTACTTCCTCTCCTGTTATCCAGTGCCTGTTGTCTTTCACAAGAAGTCCTGAGATATTTCACACACATCCATTCCAAGCAGCTCTTCGTAAGAGAAGCTGTTGGACCTTTCAGTAAGGCCACATGCCAGCTTAGGTCTTCAAAAGCACAGGGATTCCTATGAAAAAACCTGATGTAGATGCAGAGCACATTTGAAGCCTCAGGTGACCTTGACCCTGCCTTAATCAACAGACACCTGTCTTATTAATGGACATGAGATTCTTTTCACACTAATGAAGGCCCACTGGGGCTTTCAGCATCTTGAGTTCCTTGAATGAACATTAAGCCCATGAGTCTGCTGGTGAACACCAGGTTATCACGGGAAATTAGTCTCATCTTCAGACAAAAACCATTAATATCTGTGTTTAAATTGATGCAGGAGCAGTTTTAAACCCAAAACTACTTTGGCATCTTCTATTAACAGTTCAGTAGGCTTTAATTCCTCATTTTCCCTATGACTGGATATTCTCTAGGGCCTAGATTACTTCTATAGGGCCTTCTACTATGATTTTCTCAGTTGAGCCATAGGCAGTAATATAAGACGCATTGTAAATAATAACGGGCAATTCTGGTAAACAAATTGATGTTTTTCATTTAGATCTGTCAATTAAATCTACTGCAAAGTCAAGAAAAGCAAAGAATCTAGCTATGAAATTTCCTTTTCTTAATGAGGCATTTAAATAGCATCTCACATTTGTTCTCCAATTGTTTACATAGGATGTCATTTGTGATGCATTGTTAGAGCACTGTAAGTCTCAGCTGGGAACAATATCCCAGAGAGCAGAGGGGGACAGTTCTGCTTCAAGCTACATCTCAATAGAATTGCTGCCTTTTCTTTTATTATGTTACTCATCTGAAATGATATCTGTAATCCTGCTAATGAAATGCAATAACATCAGATGCAGCAGCTGCCAAAAAAAAGAGAAATAACGTGAATCTTCATTAAACTTTTTGAGTTGATCTTCACTTTTTCCATTGCTGATTTAAATATTGATGGTTTTCTGAAGGTCATCTTATTTCTATAAGGATTTAATGAATCCTGGCTTTTGTGTTTTAGACACCTTGCTCCCTCTGGTTCAATAGGTCATTAAACATAAATTTAAGTCATTCTTTGTCCCAAGTGTTTCTTACAGGATCACAGCCAAAACAGACAAAAGATCCCAAGGTGGAAGAAAGGCAGGTTAATTATTCTTATTTTATAGATGAGAAAATGAAGCTCAAAAGGGGGAAGGTGTCTAGCTCACAGCTCACTCCAGTCAATAGCATGACTCCTATTGGTCAAGTCTTAAAGACCTAAGTCTTAAACATCACATTCATTTCAATGTTAATCAGGAGACTTCAAAAGTCCCGGGGGTATTCCTGGCTTTTATTATTATCTTTTGAAGACCAAAATGCTTTAAAAATCCGTCTCTTAAAGTCTTGCTTAAGGTTCTCTGTGACCTGCTTCTAAATCAGCTTGGTGAACCAAACCTCCACCACAGTTTCCTAATATAATACATAAAATATTTTTGCAACCGTGTATGTATTTCAGGAAGCAAAACTTCATGGATACCTGATCAGGTGCTTTTCAGACTGCTTTAATGTCTCTTTCTCTGCAACTTATAATGAGATTCAAGTTCTCAGCAGAGAAAAAAACTGCAGATGCCTGGTCTGGTGCTTGCTCTCACTGTTGTTATCTCGGCACCCCAGCTAGAAATGTCCAAATGCAAAATCTGGGCCTTAGCAATGTCCAGAGACACATGAGTGGGGCTTGAATGGGAGGCTGATAACTGCAGCTCAGAATGCACTACAGTGTCTGTGAAGTGCACAGAACCTTCTGGAGGTATGTGATGGGCTCCATGCATTGTCTGTCCCTTTTGGAAAACAGGCAGAATTGTTTTTCTGTAATTCCAATACAGAATGGGCGTGGGGTGTGTGGTGCCTGAGTAAAAGGTAAATCTTCATTCACTCTGAAGATGAAAATCATGAGGTTAACTCAGTTTGGCTTCTCCTTTCTTTTGACAGTGTTAGGTCAATGATGCCATTCTCATTTCCTGTCTGGCTGTTGCAAAGGAGTGAAAAAAACCTCCCAGCTTTCACAGGAGGGCTTCAATTATTTTGACAGCCAAGCCATAAATTCAGGTCACATGAATCTGTACCAGCAGACAGACTCCTGCATTTTGGATAGACAGATTTGCTCAGATATGTCACAAATAAGCTGAGAGGAGGTCATCCTCCTGATGCTTCTCCCTGCACAGGCTAGAAATGAAGCTACTGGACAGGCTGGTCTTGTGACTAAAGCCCCATCCTGAGGCAAGAATTTGGGTCCCTGTTCTTACAGGCATGTGCTGTACTGGCAGGAAGCAATTTACTCATGGATGAGGTGTCTGATTGTGAGCTGGGAAGGAAGAGGGTAGCAGCCTCTTTGAGTTTTGTGGCAGGAGTTGTTGCTTACTTTGTGCTCAGAGCTGGGAAGCAAAAAGTAAAGAATTTCAGAACTACAAGCCTCACTGAGGCAGTTACAAGAAATTCAAGGAGTTTCTAATAAACTGGGTTGTATTGACAGGCATAGAGAAGTAAAAAGATCTTAGAATTGTGTCATTTGAGGGATACTGAAATTCATCAGAAGCTAGTGTTCTATTGATCTCTGCTGTGTGCCTAAGACAGAAGAAAAATAAAGTATAAATATAGGATGGAATAAATACCATGTTTCCTCCTAATCTAGTAATTTCCATTTACAAAGTCAACACAGATGAATGAGCAATTTACACTGATGAAATCACCGTTCTTCTTAGGGCCCATTTGTAATAACTGCCCATCCCCAGTGATTCGCCTTCACTGTGTAATTTCCAATTGAGTTGTTATGAATGCAGAGAGGGGAGAATTTATTGAAAACAATAGCTGGATGTGACTGCCAACCCAGTGTGCTCTGAGAATCCGTACTGGGGACGTAATGCTGGGCCTCTGAGCTCTGCAATCAGATGCCTGCACAGCAGGATATTGTCTGTCCTTTCGAAAACTCCTTCATATATGGATTCTGGGCTAGTGTGAACTACTTAGGACACAATCAGGGAGGAAGGAGTTTGAGAGCTGATAAAAGCTATGGACTTTATAGCTGCCTTTCTGTCCGGGGAGTGCATCCAGCTCAAGGCAACTCATGGTGGGATCAGATCATTGCCCTCTTTCAAAAATTTTGGCTTTCTCAAAGCCTGATCTCCTAATATAGGACAGAAGAAAGATCCCTCTGGAAGGCTCTGTGCCCTAGATATAACTTATTTGGGTCTCTTTGGTTTGAGAGACACATGGGTGATTGACAGGCCAAGACTATGAAGTCAACTTTGCTGAGCCATAAATAGCATAATTCAGCTTCTCTGAGTCCCCAGCAGATGTATTCATCAGGCACATAAGTCTCTCCAGGCATCAAAATTGACAGATTTCATTAACTTTCTGCAACCTGAGAATCCAGCTGTAATAGACAGTGTGGAGAAATCAGAGGAGCTGCAGGTTCTCAGCAAGACTGTGTTATCAGACAGTCTTGATTATACAGAGCCGGTAGGCAAGGACTGGCTTAGCAGTCACCGCTCTCCCTGGTACTGCTCTTAATGACTAATCCCCACAGCATCCTTCCTCACCTCTCTGAGCCTTGCAGTTTAACATCACAGCCAGCCTCCAGAAGGAAATTACGTGATGCAGTACAGTCATCCTTTCCAGCATCAGCTCTGCATCCTGCTCTTGTGTGTCAGCACAGGGCCTGGCAAAAAACAGTTATTCCTGATGCCCCTGCTATTGGAATCATGCTGTTAGATTTCAGACGTCATGAAAACCAGAACAGTTGCACATTCAGGGCATGAAAACCCTTAGCAGCCTTTTTAGAAAGGAGAAAAGAAAGGACTTCCTCCACTAAAGAATTAATTTTAGTACTTCTTGTGCCTTGAGCTGTGCTCACAAAGCTTGCCTTGTGATTTCTGAGCAGTGAGAGATTCTCCTCCTTGCTCTTCACCCCCTCAGCTTGACTTCCGCTGCTCTGTGTTTTGAAGATCTGCTTCAGGGTTCTGGGTGAACAAGAACCTGTTGGTTTTAAAATGCTGCTCTCCCTGCAGCTGCTGAGCACTGCCTGAGCAGAGCACTACTGACAGGCAACTGGGGGTAGAAGCGAGCTGAGGGCAGTAAGAGGTCATTTTGGAAAGGGGAGGAGGGAGAATGTGCACAGGGAAAAGAATTGTGTGATGTGGTACTTCTGCTTATGTTTGCCTTCAGAGAGTGCATCTCCTTGCACTAGGCAATAAACATCTTATTCAAGCACCTGGAAGTCAGTGGGAGTGTTTGACAGGCATGGTGAAATGCTGTGGTGGAAGGGGAGCCTGTGATCTGCTTTTGTGCAGGCAGTCACACAGGGGGGTGCTCTGACCAGGGGGTTTGCATGGTGATGGAATCCGCAGGGCTGCCGGTTCTCCTGTGGCTTCTGGGGAACACTTAGGATGAGTGCAGTAGGTAAAACCTGGCAGACGATCCCTAACACACTGCCCTACTGTAAGGAGGAGGCTAAGAGAGATTGGTCCCATCATGAAGAAGGAATTGCACTTTTTCCTTGTCCTCTCTCCAGAGAAAAGCAACAGAAAATATTTCAGCAGCATTCCAGGGAACATAGCTCCCAGGATCACTATAGAAATACCTGTAAGGAGCAGTTAGAAGATGGTACAGCAGGATTCTAAAGTTTCATATTGTTTAGAAATTATGCTGTTTATTCTTGAGTGCCATCTACTGACAATTTCTGTATTAATGATTTGCTTTCATTGATATGGCTTATTTTAAATGCCCTGCATAACTTCTGTTAGCTTAGATGTTCCTTATTCCTTGAGCACTTTATTTCCCTCTGAGGACCAGGATACCCTTGACATGATTTTTTCAGTTGTCTCTTGGATTTCCCTTTTTCCTTCCACCCATCACTAGGCTTCCTGCCTTCCCTGCCTGCTCCTTCTGCCTAGAGGGTAATTTCTGGCCTCCCTACGCTCACTCTTCTGGCTTCAAAATGTAGCTGCAGTTGTGCTGTCCCCCTTGTGCAAGAAGTTGCCTCCATCAGTTTGTTCAGTCTCAGCAGTCTCAGTACTGCTGAGATCTTATTACCCCCTTTCCTTTCTGTTCCTCTTCTTTCAGGAGCTTTTTCAGCAACTTTCATGCAGTAACCTTGAAAATATTTAATGATCACTGACTCCACTATATTATCTGTTCTAGAGGTATTTTATTTTAGTTATGTGATACTTGAATTAGCATTATTATTACAGTTTTTCATTTTCTGTCTCTAAGATTTCCTCCCCCAGCAGTCCAATACATTTTGCAAGGATAAAAATAAATTAAAGGTGAAAAGTTATTGCCAAGGACAAGAGCTCAGGAATTTTAGCCTGCAAGGTATTTCTTTCTCCATTAAAAACATAATCTGTATAGATAAACAAAATGCCAGGTACCTAACTCATTATAAGCAACTGAGAAAATGGGTCGAGAGACTTCTTTCTTATACACTTAGTTTTTGGCTTGGTTCCATCTCTGCCAGCTAGCCAAAGGAATGAGGAAAATTCTAGTAAAGTCTCCTAGTGCACAGCACCGATTTGATTGAGGCTTCTTTGCCCATGCCTCAGACAACTCAGCATGATGGCCAGTGATACCCTGACACACAGCTGCCACTCAATTTCAGGCAGGAAACATCAATCTGTAGAAGTGTAGGCATTTGTCCACAACACGCTTATATTGTGGAACTCCTTCCCAGAGGATTTTGCTGAGGTCAAAACTGTAAGTAGGTTTAAAAAGGATTAGACAGATCCATGGTGGGCAGGTGTGATGTTTGCTATTAAGCATGACAGCCTGGCTCCAACATCTGTTAGAGAGAGCTGATGGCTGGAGGGGGCTGCAGCAGGGAATCTGCTGTTCTGGGCTGACCCCAGTTGGTGCTGCCTGTCCCTCCCATGGGCAGTGGCTACAGCAGCCAGGGGATGATTCAATACAGCTTCAGTCTGGACAAAGCCTTTGAATTCCCATGAAAATAGAACTCTGTCTGAAATGGTTATTCTCCACTAAGATCCCTGAATCACCAGTGATAAAACTGGGATTGCCCCCCTGAACTCAATGCCACAAAAAGCACAGGGTTAGGCCTTGCTGGGGTTGTTTCAGTAGAGACAGTTTTGCTGAAGTGAAAGCTGAGGAGTATTTCAGTGTTTGTTCCTGGACTTCTAAATCCATATTCTGCCTTTTGTATAAACGCAGATCCAAACTAATATTTGACTAACTTAGAAATTACTTTTCAGTATGATGGCACATGTCACTTGCATCTCATTTCTTTTATTTTAATGACTAACAGCCTGTGCTGCAATTCATAATTCAGTCTTTTTGCTTCTTTCTTGAATCAGGCAGCAAAACCTGATCAGTGACAGAGACGATGCTTGTGAAATTGCTGCACAGGGGTTCCTCTCACTGAAGGGCTGACAAGATACCAGCTGAGGAGAAAGCTTAATTGCATGGGTGATCAAAGGAGAATGTATGAAGGCAGGGAGACTGTAAGGGGGTGTGCGTAGGAGTGTGTTTTAATGAGAGATTATAGGGGAACATGTGAGTCTGGCACACACAAAATGACAGAAATGAATGCATGAGCTAGTACAAAATAGCACGCTAACCAAAGGCATCCACAGATCAGCTTCAGCCCCTTCTCAGCCCTTGCCTAAGAGAACGATATTCTATTAGCTGTCATCCCGCTAAGTATACAAAGAGAAAAAAGTGAAGGTTTGATCTTTGCAACTGGGAAAGGAGGAAAGGGGGGGGGGAACATCATGAGACAACAACATCCAGGCTGAACTGGAAAAGAGAGATCAAAGCAATGAGCTGAAATGAGAAGAAAGGGCAGAGGACACTGATATGGTGTACTCCCAGGAATGGGAGGAATTGACGTAAAAAACTGAGAACTTAAAAAGCATTGAAGGCACTTGCCAGCCCTTCCATGTGCTGTAAAACACTGCACTGCCAGAGGTTTGGTTCATGATGTGTACTGTGCTTTGTTGTATGCTTACCGTCTTCCTTTACACTCAGCTCCACTTACATCAGTGGGGGTACTTGAGATGTAAGATGCCTCTTAATATCAAAACAGGTGCCATTGAAATGGCTTATACACAATCTTGCATCATTTTAGCCCAAATCCATTAAAAACCTCATTACAGTTATATTGGCATAAACCTCTGTGCCAGGGTTCTCCAATGAATTTAAACTGCATCAATATAAATCCAGTTTCAATTGATTTAAGAGATTCTCGGCAGAAGTGCACTGCATTTGACAAACTGAGGGGAGGACATACCCTTACTGAAATATTAAAACTTATGCACTCGATCTTTTTATATTCAGCTCTGTGGCTTTTGAACTTTTGCCATTTTGTATTTTACAAGCCCTTACAGGGAGGGAAAATAAGTAACTTTAGAGCAGTCAGGTTAACAGCCTTTCGCTTCATCAACTGAACCCGTGTGCAACCACAGATGCCTTAAGCTTCAGTGTTTTATAAAATTCTAAGGACAGAGGAGAAGCATAATGCTTTTTCTACTTACCCTACTCTGAACTCAAGCATATTAGTGGCTGACAACCTTTTTTTTTTTTTTTGGCAAAAGGCATCTAGCCTTTAGTTGAACACACCTTTTTTTTTTGTAAAAATAGTGAAAGCTCAGTATCTAAGATATCACCACTAGACCAGGGTGCTCAGTGCCCCATCCAACCTGGCCTGGAACCCTTCCAGGGACAGGACATCCACAGCTTCTCTGGGCAGCCTGTGCCAGTGCTTTGCCACCCTCACCATAAAGAATTTCCTCTGTACATCTAACCTAAATTCAGATGTCATTTAATCACTCTGAGCTCAAGTTCCCCACTACAGTATTTTTTTGGTCCACATGGTCAGTTTAGGGCCAACTTGAAGCAGTCTATATTTATTGAAGTTTATCCAGTATAACACTGGGGGAACAAATGCAGCACTGGTCTTGAATTGACACTGTGTAATGTTAAAAACAAGACAAAAACTACTGCCCCTCATGTGCTGGCAGTGATAAATTATGCAGTTTTCTCCTTCCAGTCTCTCCCATCTGCAATAGCTACAACAGAACCTTAGTTCAAACACTGTTCTTATTGAGTACTGGAGCTGTCAAGCCAGTCTCAGCTTTTGTGTGAGATTCATGAAAAATAAATTTGACAATTTCTCTAAGTGAAAGGCCTCTAACCATGCCTCCAACCTGGTAGCCATAGTACTTACATGCTTTGTGAAATTTGTGTTTCACATCAAGAAGGGTAGATGCTGGAGGTACCTGGAAAAGAAAGCAAAATGCATGCAGATTAATTTTTCTTTCTTCTTCACTTTGGGGTCCTTTCTCCACTCCTTTAATGCAGATATGCTTAAGTTTGTCTGCAAGTTCTTCAGGCTAAAATGAAACAAAACAGCAAATTTGCTTTCACAGGTTGGTACGTTATTAAGGATTGTCCACATTTGATGTACACATCACCTGGACCGCCTCTGCCTGGTCGATGGAAGGGTAAAACCACAAGGGTCAAGAGGGAAAGCTGCTGGCCCTGCTTGATGCAATAATTGCCCCCAAGGTCAAACCAGTGGGAAAACTTAAAGGATTTAGCTTGAAAGTTAGATTCAAGCATGCTGAGGTCCATCTCCTAGAGACATGAAAGGGTTCTCTGGAGAGGCCAGTAGCAAAGTGTCAGGTTCTGTCCTTTTTGCCTGAAATGAGTTTGCTTCTGCATGCTTTTATTCATGCCCACCGAAGCAATTCAGGTGTCACAGTGTTAGAGGGCAGTCTGGAGGCTTTTTAGGCTCTATTTTATTGTGTGTATTGATTTCTTAATATACTTTGCACAAATTGTCTGACAAACACTGAATTTACTGGAGCGAAAGACTTGGATTTCCCTTTTGTTTTCCAGGAAAGGCAACGGGACTCTTGAGGAAGTAGCATGTTCAGCTAGTTATTAGTGGATTGTGTCAATAACCATGAAAAAGTATAGAGAAGAACATAAGAAATTCTCCTAGTAGAGATCAGTCAGAACCTTAACATACGTTGTTTTGTTGAAAAGATTGAGTTTGGAGAAATACTGATGCAACAAAATAAAATTGCTGACTCCAAAGCAACAAATCAGCACAGAAAGAAGTTTACTCTTATGTAATTTGACACTCCATGCAAATACACAATATATGTGCTATCAGTACTTATGAGTAACCCAACTTGCTTCCAGAAATAATATGAACAGGCAGAGAGCTCAATATGGATTTCAATGACCTAAAGATGTAAAATGACACCTGTGCTAAAAGGCAGTAAAG
The DNA here is from genome assembly GCA_014706295.1 of Lycocorax pyrrhopterus obiensis. Classification (NCBI taxonomy): domain Eukaryota; kingdom Metazoa; phylum Chordata; class Aves; order Passeriformes; family Paradisaeidae; genus Lycocorax; species Lycocorax pyrrhopterus. The sequence continues at coordinate 65,864,238 of JACSVZ010000006.1, read as the reverse complement.
TACAGACCTCTCTCAGCTTTTTCCTTGGGTTTAGCTGAGAACATGCAATTTTCCACAGTCACAGAGGGTTTTACTGGGCATTGGAAAAGTCCTTATTTATAGGAACTGCTGTAAATTACATTCTACTTAAACCCTGACTTGTCTCTCTGTTGTGGCTGCTAAGCAATGCCAACACCACCCAAATCAAGGCCTCGGCTCCTCGAAACCAGGGACCACCTTTTCTCTGTCCCCAAACCTGTGTTGACCCAAACCACATTGGACAGTACCGGGCCAGGCAAGAGGCATCGCCCTTGGAGTCTCTTTTCCTCCTAGCTACAGCAAACAATAGAAGACATTTTATCTTTCTTAGTTCAAAACTGAAAGAAAATCTTTTATCTGTGTTAATTGCACTTAAGCCATTAAGTGCAATAGCAACACCCAGTAGAACAGCACATCTCCCATAGTCTCCAGGTGTCTTTTCTTGTCACGTGTGCAACCTCTGTGGACTTGAATACCAGAGCTGGGGGGCTTATGTTCTCAAAACCCCTAAAAATGTCTGAAATTGCTTTATCACACTTTGTAATCTCACACCTGTGGGGCCTGGAGCCCAGAATCCGTCAGATATGGATGCAAGCGCTGTTAGCTGGCAAAAACTATTCAGCACACAAGCCTGCAAACCAAAATCTGTCTTGTGTCCTAGCACAGGGCAGATGTGCAGGTATTCAGAGCTGGCACTGCCAGCTGAAGGACAGGGATGGTCTTTTCCAGTTTGATGGAAACACAGTATAAGCCACAGTACTGCAGGGCCTGCATCCCTACAGATCAGCACCTCACTGTGATGGGTTCTGGGACAGAGTAGCTAGGGCCAAACCATGCTCTGGAGAGCTGATCATCCGATTTAGTCAAAGAAAGATGAAAAACTGTAAAGCTTAGCATGCTTACAGAGCAGTGCTTGCTCAAAACAGAGCCCAAGTCTCCATCTCTAGCTCTCCTGTTTTGACTTCAGGGCAGAGCTGCTCTCAATCTGTTCCAAATGTCTAGCCCAGTCCTCGTTAGCAACTCTACCTTTACATCCCTCTCCCTTTTTTCATCCTGAGACAATCAGTGCTTTCTCCCCTCCAAATCCTGCTATGGCAGAGCCTAACTTCAACTATTTAAAAAGTTGATCTAAGCTCGTGCTTTAGGTTTACCTGTGGAGCCATCTACATGCCTTAGGTGTTTAAAAGTTACGAAGTGCTCCCAGTGTCCTGCTGCAGCCCAGGAACCGGTGAGTGTGCCCGTGGGGTGTGATGTGCAGCACCACGCACCTCTCCCCACCTCCGAATCCAGCACTCGCACCGTGCAGCAGCAGCTGGCAGGGCCGTGCTCTGTACACCCCTGAGCGAGGCACAGCTCATTAGCAGGAGCACTGCTGTTCTTGGCTACATCCAAGCTGCTTCAGGCCAGAGCTGGCTTAAGCCCTGCCATCCCGGGCCCGGAGATGTGCCGGGCTGGTGGGTCGCGGTCTGGCAGCTCTGCGCAGCTCTGCACGGGCTGTGGGGGCCCAGGGAAGGCATGGAACTCACATCCCGTCAGGAGGGCAGCAGGACACTTGTTTTATGAGCCAGCTGGCTTAGAGGAGGACCCCTCCACTTGAGACAAACCACACAGATTGTGAGCTGAAAAACAACACAAATACTTTCCCCCTTCAGAATGGGCTGTGAAATAGAAGAATCGCTGTGTCCTTTCCCAGGCAGAATAATGAGGCTATAGCCACAAAAGAGTGAAATACATTTTTTTGTGGTCTTGATAATTCTGTGTCCTTTTTTAAAGACCTCATAAAACAACCAGTGAAGTTATAGTTTCTAATATTGATCAATGAGAAGATGGATGCTGAGACACCAGCTTACTACTAAGGGTGTCCTCTTCGTAGACCATTAGTTTTCTTTTGTTCTTTTCATTGTACATCAATACAAGCTGAGGAATTGTAAGGACTGGGAAAGCACCTGCTCTTATTACCCTTTGTGCTAACTGAATAAAACACCCTGGAATATTTCACTGTAATTATTAGTCTTACTCTCATTCTTCTGAATTATTTCTAAAAGTGTTATAAGCCTTTCTTTCTTCTATTTCAGCACTTTTCAAATATGCAAAGGCAAAGAAGTGTGAGAGACCACCCTCAGTTTGTTTAAAGCAAGACGGATTTCTCCTCTTATTTGGTATGTATCTTCTGCAGTCTGATGCTCAAGCCAGTTTTTCCCTACAACTTCTTAACTTGTAGTCTAACACCAGATTTAAATTATAGTCAACTTTCTAATAAGTGACTATCATGTGTAAGGTTCAAGACTACTTTTTCTTGAAAAAATGTTATGAATAAATGCATATTTTACAGCTGTGGGTTGCATTCATTACACTTTTCATTCAGAAAAGGATGATTTTAAAATGTCAAATCCTGCTTTTCCTGTACTTTCACAGCCAGAAAACTTTTGCTTTTCCATTTGAGGCAACTTTTCATTTATAGGAATTCAAGAATTAAAGGACCTTCTGGGTCATCCATACCAGTTCTGTTCTTCCTTTCGACACCAATGCACAAAGCATCACATTTCTTTTTAAGATTTAAAATACCATATTAGTATTTTATGCTATGACTCAAGGAGGAGCACTAAGTGGAAGATATTAAGGGAACTTAATACTGCCTTTTGTGAGTGCAAGCTAATCAGATAGTTATCCACTTTCATACCTCTTTCACATTTATAAGTCAAGGAATTATGCCAAATCTGGTGATCTGTATGTAATTGCATCACACAGTTCTTGCACTAAAGAATTATTGTAGGGGTCAGAGGTCAGCAGAATATCAATAAGAATTTGAATAATAGGATTTCAGCAAATAAGTAATCTTTCATTCAACATTTCCCTATGAATATTTTTTTCTCTTTGTGACATATCAGTACCACTGCACTGCTGAGTCACCTACTTTGTAACAGGCATTTTCCATAATTGCAGAAGTTTAGAAATTCTGCCACTCCAGCTGCTCATTAACCACCACTCCATCTTCAGCCAGGGTAAATTTGTTCAAAGGGGTGGCATCAGTTTATTGCAGCTGAGGATCTGTCTGCGAAACAGATAACCAGCTAATGGGAAAGCCAGGTAATTTCCAAATTCAGCACTCAACAAATACTTCATCATTACTGCTTTTCCACCCTGTCCTTGTTTTGGGACCATGCTGTATTATCAGAAACCAGCAGCATTCCACAGAAAGTTAATTAGAAAAACACCTGTTCTAACTGATCTCTGTGTTTCGTGAATTTGGCTTCTAGATCAGACTGGCTCTTTCTTACTCTCAAAGACAGAATTAAAAATTGGGCACTGTTTTGCTTTAACCTTTCCCTCTGTGTCCCACACTGCTCTCTTGGTGAACCAGTGTGCTGGTCATGCCCAAAGATATATAAATAAATGAGCTCACCATGGAAATGACACAGAGGTAACTACATATAGACAAGTGCTGTCAGCAGTTGCACAAAGGCTTTATATAGAATCCAGTATTTTACTCAGTATACTGCAGTGAAGTGGCTCCCAAACAGCTGGCTCTGATCTCAATCTCTCAATCCAGTCTTTCCAGAACCAGGAGATATTCCGAAGTAGAGTTTGAGCTGAAGTAGTTTCCAGCACACGTACGTAAGTAGAGGGCTGTCTCACTGATCAGTCTTCCAGATTATTGACTGGTCACATGAACCTTGGCATATGAGATAATCTGACTAATATTTCCAGCGATTATGGGCCAAATTAGCTAAGAATACACGTAACCACATGCTTGCCGGGTGCAGTCATGGCAATTTACACCAGGCAAGTTTGTCTCTAAAGATGATTAATTGTTTTTGTACTGCTAGCTGGGTGCTTCTGTTAAAAAAAAGGATCCTCTCTCTTTGCAAGTAATTGCCTGAAAAGTGTCAGACGCTGAAAAGAGCTTTTTCTCTCTCTGCTAAAGATGAGAGTGGAAGTAAAGAGAATGTAATTCGTTAGCAGAGAGAAGGTGTGCAGGCCATCCCTCAGTTTACAGAATTCAACATGTACACCAATTTCTGAGCAAATCTGACTAGAATCGGTACATCCCCACATCCTCTGACCTTTTATTAAGGGGGATTGAATGAAGTTACTGTTCACCTCAGCATCTGAATAGCAGAACCTGTCAGGAAGCCTCTGTTACAACACTTTTCTACCAGGGAAATGAAACTGTTCTGGCAAAACCCTGGATGTGTAAATTTGTGTTGACTTCAAATTTTAAAAATGGAATGGAAATTTTTTTTAAAAAATCTGCTTCTGGCACATGCTGGAAATTCATTTTGTTGTTATTTTCATTACTTTTTATCCCTCATCGGTATGAAACTTTCATTACTTTTGCATTATTTTGTGACACATCTATCATGACGGCACAAAATAATATAACACATGGCTCTCGTGTCATTGAAAATAACCCAATAGGAAATAATATGCAAATAAATGCACTATTAAGTTGTAAAATAAATTGAACTTGAAATATTTATTGTGTCATAACAGATCAAAATATTTCAGAATTAATTTGTAATGCAATCTTTCCCAAATTCTACCTCATCAAAAATTCAAGACTCATTTTTTTTTCCACTGTCACTTTCAAAGACAACAACATTTGGGATATTCACTTAAAAACAAATTATTTGACAAAAATAAAAGCGATATAAAAGAAAAATAATAACAGAAACATGGAAACTTTAAAATGAATATGATAATGTTTTATTACAAATAAATATAACTATGTTTTCTTGAATAAAATATAAATAATATATTTTATTTAGAATAAAAAAGAAAAATTTTGACCTGTACTTCGCAGGAAAAAAGTGAGGCTTGGTGTGGGGCTTATGTTTTTATTTGGATTTTGATTTCCAATTCTAGCACAGATAAAGCATATGGCTTAGCTGTGGAACCTCTGAATTTGTCTTCCCTTTTCTATCAAATGGCTGTATAGATTTTTGTTTGGTTTTTAATATCTACACAGACTGCTAAAATTTAAAATCAAGAAGTGCACCCAAGAAACTCAACCAATATTTAGCACAAGATGGTCACAATCTATTTGGGGGACTGCATGAAGTAAAAAAAAAAAAGCCAAAAGGTCAACCAATTCAAAAGAAAATTCACAGAAGAATATATTTTGTCAAAACAAGTGGTTCTGTGAGTAGCAGGGCTAATAAAGCAGGTCCATGGAGGGAAGTTGGAAGCTGAGAAGCAGCAGATAGGAATGGGAAATGAGGGTGATATATGAGAGCAACCAGGCAGCACCAGGTCTGTTAGAAACCCAAGTACTGCTCATTATTCAATACCACGTGCAATGAAGAGATGCTTGCTGTACTTTTGGTAGAGATTCTCTGACTGCCACTATTTGTTCTTTTGAAGCACAAGGAATGTGGCTATTAGGAAAGAAAATCTTGCATTTTAAGGGCTTTTTTTAAATCGAAAATTACTTAAACATAGGAAGATATAATAATAGCATTAACATATACTGCTGGGTATTCATAGGTCCATGACTACATGGCTCAGGTGTTTTGTGAAGAATCACAAGTCTGATTTCAGAAAGAACCTGAAGCATGTTCTGATGGAGCCATAAATCATTTGCAGGAGTATTTTAATGCTACAGTAGTGCCTATATGAGATGCCATTATGCACCTGACTTTCCATCATGGGCTTTGCTGTTAACTATTAGACTAATAAAACATCTACTGCTCCCTACGGCCTGGTATTGCTCCAGTACATTCATAATTTGCAATAATCTGTGAATTATCTTTGATGCAAGAAGGCAAATGTGCGGCTGGGGTAAAATGTCATAACTTTGGCGGGAAAGAGGACATTTTCACACTGGCTGGGAATCTGTATCTGTTGAGAATTTTTGGCAATATTCACTGCTCTGGTAACATAGCTGCCTTTTACTGCTGGCCAGAATGGCTTATGTTCAGGAAGAGCTGGAGCATCACCAGTGTACCACAAATTCACTCTCTTGTTTTTGTTGAACTTTGTATGAAACTTTAATATTTTTTTAATATTTATTATATTTGTTTCTTTATTTCTTTCCCCAGGCTTAGGCTTTTTTTTATCTAAAATAAGAGATGCATAAAACCTGTGATTTAAAGGCACTTCTAAGCTTTGATTAGTATCAGCTGAAGCATTAGTCATCTGTTGCAGCTTCTGTAATTCTTTAAATTATCCCTTTACAAATGCTACATGCCCTGAAGTTACCAGCTTCTCCCCTCCCCAGTCTCTCTCTTCTAGAAAAATCAAAGGCCATTTCTCCAGGTATTCCATTTAAAAAGCCATCTCACAGCAAGCAAAAAGTTATATGTATAGTTGCCTCTTTTCATCTGAAACCATCCGCAGCTATATTGACATTAAAATTATGTGAATTTCTAGCAGACCAGGAAGAAATAAGTGTCATGCATTGCTACAACAGAATTTGAATATGTTTACCTACTTTACCAAGTATAACTGGGTAAGAAAATGCTACTGTCATCACCTCCAGTAGTGGGGACTACGCGTAAGATTCAATTCTTACAGGCAAGAAAACACACAGATTTTATAAATGTATTTTTTTGCAGTGCCCCCCAGCAGGGACCAGATCCCCATTGTGCTGGATGCTGCGAAAACGTACAGTAAAAGACACCACAAAATCCTCCTTCAGAAAGTAAATTTAAAAAAGAGGACTTCTACAGCAATGGGACTAAATCCAGCCATTTTGCTGTGGGAATTGCTGCCATGTGGGACTCAGTATCCATGTCTTACTATTGAAGCCCCCCACTTTGGCACAGCTGGTTATTCAGCCCCTTTGGGCATCTCTGGCATCAGAGGTGGAACATCTTTAATGACAGATTGCTTGAACAAGAAAAATTATGATAAAAATCCTCTGCGTGAAATGAGGCCGCTGTGGACGGTCACAGGTTCTGCTCATTCTCCACAAAGAAGAATATATAGTCCTCTGAAGTGAAATATTAGAAGTGAAAGATTTAGGGGGGAAATACTTAAAATGGCCATGAAAGTATTAATCTCTTTCCTGGGAAAGGACTTCTTTGCTTCCCTAGAATGAGGCTAATGGGGAGAATCTGACATTAGAGGCAATGTTCTGGTACTGCAAAGAGTTCCTTTGCAGAGTTTCATTGCCTACTTTAATGACTGCATTTGCTCACCTAAAATGAATGTGGTATGTCTAACCTTCAAGCCATGATGTGAGAAGTTATTTTTATTTGCTAGAGCTGACTATGCAAGAGACAGTGATGACTGCTCTCCTTGGCTGTTCACTTTCTGTGACAGAGCAGCAACCCACAGGCAAGAGGAAGAGATTTCTGATACCAAAGACAGCATTTCTGCATGCAAATGGCTTTGCTGACATGCCAGTGTCAATTCATTGTATTGTTAAGTCATCTCATGCAGGTACAAAGACACTGTTGATTTAGATGATTTTCAAACAAAAAAAAATGCTTATGAACGCCTTCAGAGAAAGACAGGCCTTGCAGAGCAATCAGAATAAGCTCTAATTCATCTTTGGCAAAAGATGTAGTGATATCCACACTGTAATATTTATCTGCAAGTGGTGGTGTGTTTGTAGAAGGGACTGGGTTGATGCACAGACGTGTGTCTATGCAAGGGCCTTTTAATTCACTAAAAATAACAATATTCACATGACATTCATTGTAGGCATTGCACAGCATGCCTACACTCACAAACATATAGTTAAGTGTTCCTAGAGTGTGTGTTGCCAACTATAAACATTTGGCTATCACTAACTGGGTTTTACAAAGAGATTTCAGTGGGAGAGGGCACGAGGTGGTGCCTGGAGTGGTTTAATGAACAGTAGGAAAGTTGCCTCCGTTATCTTTGCAACACATCAAGGAAAGAGGCTCTTCCTGCACATCTGAGGGAGCAACCTCTCTTCTGCAGGGCTTAGGAAGCGTTCTGAAAAGGAGGGTCACTGCGTAGTAGCCAAAACCTGAGTTTCCACCTCTGTTTACAGCTTAACTTGCAAAACCGTACAGCACAAAACTACTGAGCTCTGAGGCTTTTGAAGGGAAAAACCATTCTCTGCTGGTTCCCCCAGAGGTGATTTATTCTGTAAAAACTGTATTGTGTAACACTTTCTGCCTTAAAAGCAACTCATGCAAAGTTAATTACATTGCACTATGTTTGTGGGAAAATACATTTTACTACAAGTTAATTTGAAGAAAAAAATATTATACAATGAGTGCTATAAAAGAAACAGTTATGAGTTGCTTTAACAGCATTTATAAATCAAATCACTGCACATCGATAACTTTAAAACCAACCTACATCAGGCTTTTGGAACTATGCATGAGTAAAACAGTTTTTGAGTAGCTATGTATTTTTCATAAGTTGTGGGTGGCAGGAAAAAAAAAAAAAAGTGGGTTATTTGATGAAAAATGCGAAAAGGAATTGTTTTCTTTCATTTATAAGACTTGATGATTTTTGTGTGTGCTGGTTTTTTCTGTGGTTTTTTGGAAGTAATACAGAAGCCAAAATCCTTAGACATTTTGTGATGCTTTTTAATTCAAAATATTTTTTACAAGAAATCACTAATTACATGCTTTCCTCTTTACACAGAGATAGGAATTTCATCCATACAAATTAATAAATTGCAAGGAAAAAAGGGACTTTTGATCATCTAGGTTCACCTGCTGTTTTACACTGGCCAAAGAAGTGATTCATTCCTTGCTAAATACTTCTTTCACTCACTGAGCAAGAAACCAGTATGATTCATGTTTCAACTACTTATTATTCAACTATTTATTAATCTGAGAATCTCTTCACATAAATGCAGGGTTGATGTGCATGTTCAAGAGCTGAAGATTGGCCCACAAGACACTCAGCTGTTATTTAGCATCTCTTGACTGTCAAAATATGGGCCAAATTGCTTGGCTAAATTTTCCTAATTGTGGCTTTCAGGTACCAGCTCTTGTAAGGCCTTTGGCTGCTTGAGTAAGCACCTTCCTGCTCAGAGGCATCCTCTCCTGGGCCTGCCTCCTTGGGGAGCAGGGAAAGAAGGAAGGAAAACCCAGGATGCTGTCCTGCACACTGACCCAGACACCTGGACTCTTGGCCTGTCGTGGGCAGTGTGTGGAGCAGGAGGCTGCTCGTACACCTCCTCACAGCTTCAGTGCCTAGTCCCAAGGCACCTCCTCTGAGCATTTATGTACTGCTTTTAAGGGCAGTTGTAGCCTAAGTTTAAATCAACTTTCCCCACTGGGAGACTTCCCCTAGTTTGGGGACATTTTGTAGAATAACTGGAAAAAAAAAAATAAAGTGAGGCAAGTTTGTGATTCCTCCATTCCCTCCCTATCCCCCAAAATCAGAAGCCTCTTCTCCATGGCATATCACCTCAGAATTGATTTCTGTACCAAGAGCAAATCTGGGGAAAAAGATCTCACAGTGCTATTATTTCTCTTCTAAATTCTTTACATAATTCTCTGGAAAAGCTTGTGTGCGCCAAACCACTTGCATAATGTCATATCCACAGAAGAGAAAGTCCCCAGAGCAGGTTGACAATATTAAATAAATGATACTCCTATAAAGAATTTCATGTTCACAGCGTGCATGTGCAAAATAAACTGCCAGTGTTGCTGACTCGTGTGAATTTTACTTCAAGTTTTGCAAGATTAGGTAATTTCCTTCAAGCCTCAGCTCCTGCAGGACATGACTGTGGGACCAAAATGTCTGGGATTTTTCTCTCCTTCTGCTTCCTTTCAGTATTTTTTTCTGCCTTTCCTGGTTGTGGAAAGGCCTGCAATATGATGTGAATGTGTCTTAAAGGCTTAAAAACAGACAAATATGTATTTATTCTGTTCCTTGAAGTTAAAGACAATCAAGAACTTATAATAACCACTTAATATAAGTGACTGATCCTTCACAAAAGTATAAGATAGGTAAGAAAACCAAAGGAAATAATGTTATTTTCCTTTTTCAGATGGAGAATTAACTCAGAGAATTAATTGTCCTGGATTCAAAACTTTGGATTGATGCCAACTGATCTCTCAAGCTCACACAGCCAAACACACCTTTTCTGAATCCCTGACACTGCATTGAGGACAGGAAATAATTTCTTGCTAAATACCCGAACTCATTAAATGTACCATAATTTTGCAGACTTTGCAGAGCTCCCACTAATCTGAATGGGGTTCATAGGCACATGCAAGAGTCTCCTAGGAAATCAACCTCTGGAAGCAGGTCCTGCTGTTCAACCAAGGAGCATTAAGCATTGAATCACTCTGCCTGAGTTTCTGTTGGGTGGAGAAGGAAAGGGTTCTTCTCTCTGCCATTATAATACAGTTTGTCCCTCTAGATTTATCACAGAATATTACAAACACATTGCTAAATCATAATATTCTGAACCACTAGCAATATGCAATAAGAATCTAAATACATACATTTTAAAATCTATGGTTCCTATTCTCTCCTATTCTGACATGCAATAATTACATGCAAACCAGAGAAATTAAGTTAATCATAACTGTCTCACAAACAGAAAACAGGCATTAGAAGTGTCATGTTGGGCCTGTATCAGTTATATTTAATTAAACAGAAAATTATGCAGAATTCAGTACAAGAGACTCTTGTTTGCTCTAATAACCAACTGAAATTAAGGTCACCAATAATAACAAGTGCTCATGGAAGCAAGCAACTCAACTTCTGTACTTTCAGGGTTGTCTTAGGAGGGGATTATCACATCAAATAAAGGGACTTAAACAGCCAGGTGAATGAGCATTCAGAAGCCAAATTCTTTTGGCAGTCTCAGAAATCTCAGCCTTGTACTGTACTTGTACCAATCCCTTGGTACTGTGCCAAAAATATTTTTTTAAAAGTCCGTGCTTCTGGCTATGTAAATTGAACATATATTCCTGTTTCTGAGCAGAGACTTCATGCTGTTATTGCCACCCTCTGTGTATTACCTCTGAATAAAGAGTACTTAGCAATCACCACTCATGTCTCTCTTTTCACCGCTACAGGGGCAGAGCCCATGGCTTGGGGGCGGTATAGAAAATCTTCAGGGTCAGAAAAACTCAGAATAAAGATTAAAACACAGGTCTGGTATCATCCCAGCAGCATGAAGAATGGTAAGATTCCTGAAATGTGGCTCTTTGCCTAAAATGCCTTTCTGTACTATATTTCTTTTAATCACACTATAGGAAAGCTCAAGATAGGAAACAGTCTTTCTTTTGATCAAAACCTAATTCTAAATGTATGCAGATAAGCTAACAACTGTGTAAATATCACTAAATAAAATAACGTGAACACTATCATCAATATTGTTATTAATAGTCATGCTACTTGTTTGACCACTTTGGACATGTTTCCTGTTTGGCTAGATTAAAAAAAAAAAGTAGCAAAAAAGGTTTTGCCCCATTAAGAATGAACAAATGAATCATTTACCTTTAAGTAGGCACATAAATTGCAAAAACACCCTTTAAATTATCAAGAACACTGGAAATCTGGTAGTATTCCACCCTGCATATTTCAAAGGCATTAAATTAAACATTTGAAGCAAACTTATCTACCTGTTCCAGCTCTTGCCAGTGAGGATAAGGGATTTTTTTTTTTTTCTAGAAAACAGTAAGTCTCAAAACTCCACTAAGTTACTGAAAAATTCCATAGGCTAAACAGATTAGGATTCCCATTTTCATGGCAGGCAAGAGACCAACTCTTTCACTGAGGGACAATGAATCACAAAAACTGTGATGAAAATATTTATGAAGCATTTTTTTAGCTGTTATTTATGGGTTCGTAAACTTCCTTCCTACCCAGTCCTCTCATCCTACTTATGCAATTTGGCTGTAGTTTATATTGTTTTACTCATGTTGTTCAAACAAACAAAAACTCAGAACACCTATTTTAGCTAAGACCCTTTGTTTAAAACTACATTTTTTTTAATTGCCAGTTCCAATCTAATAAGCAGGGCACAGCAGAGTACATTTAGATACCAGCAAGTACTCACAGCATTGCAGAGATGGTAAGCTTTACAAATGTACTAAAACTGAGTATCCATTCTGAAACAAATGTTTAAGTATCGTGCTCTGAAACAGATACTGCAATCTAAGTGTCAAGAGTCAGCCTAAGGACATAACTTTGAACCCACAGAGCAGCCAGGAGGTCTACAACAAACCAGTGCAGGATTATTTGTAAAAATCCTGGAGAAGAACAGCCCAGAGTTGTGACTGACAAGGAATTCTTAGTGTCTCCCAGAGAAAGGAATGAAAGTAGTACTACTACACAATAAGACCACAACACACTGAAAACAGAGTCCCTGAGCTGGTGCCGTGTGAACCAGGCACACCCACAGCGTGCTGGGATAATACACTCACCTTGTCCACAATGCAGATCTGCTTTTTGCTTTGCACATCAACAATTTCTACTTCAAAGTACGTGATTTTTGAATGTTTGAGCGCTGGTGATGGTTTGATCCGGCCAGCAGAGAGCACCAGCTGAGATAAGCTGAAAAAAGAGCGTGAGTCATTGCGAGACATGGACAGAGCTCCTCCATCGGCTGCGAGATCCCTCCTGTGTTCTGGAGCGCCGGGATTCTGCCTCTTGAGCATGGTGTGAGCCAGCAGCAGCGATCGTCATATCAACAGGGGACAGTTCCAGGGGAAAATGTTTCCTCCCTGCCTCAGTTAAATACAGTCACAGACTGACGAGACACAAAAGGTCAAGTGGCATTCCATTTTAAGTGTACTGTCTTATTTAGCAGGAGTGAAAACAATGGCTCTGTAATCCATGTCTATATTTAATCTGCTATCGTGGTGTGCTGCACTGGTGCTGCTGCTGCTTTCTTATTTTCTTTTTTTCATTTTAAATTAACCAGCATTTGAAACAAGACATGCAGAGATTCCCTATTACCAGATAAGAGATCCTGAAATTCCAGAGCCCCAGAGAGGCAACCAGAAATGAATGTAGTAAATTCCACTGTTACCTACTGAGACAGATGTTTAAAATGTCTGCATACACACACGAAAAGATGTCATCTATTCTAGAATAATCATCATCATCATCATCAGATATCAGCTGTTCTAGAAACATCTACTAACAAAATACCATGAGTTCATCAGCAAAATTTAGGGGATGCTTGCCCACATCTGCTTGGTTTTAGCACTGTCGATTTTCTGGTATTTAATGGGGTAGAGCTTTCCTTACAGTTCTGCCAGGGAAAACCAACTGAAGGAAAGGAAATTGTAACCTTAAAGGCATTCATTCTGGGCTTGGATCATTTCACTATTTTCTTATTCCTTCTTGACAATTTTTGCAACGCGAGTCTGCAACAAAACAAAAGCAGCTTTAATGGTAAAAATAAAGACTACACAAAACAACAAATTTTCTCTGAAGCAGCTTCCCCAAGCCTTGTTTAAACTTCATTTTTCTATGTATGGCTTTTAAACTTTCATTTAATAGAACTAGCAACACTTTTCCATCCTGAAATTCTCCCTTAATTTCCCTGGGCTGCCCAGGATTACAGTGTTAGAAGGGCACCATGAGTTTCTGGAGACAGCTCTTTCCACTGAGTAAATTCTGAATACATTTCTCCATGGTAAAATCTCAGGAAAACTACAATCACTATTACAAAAATCATATGGGTTTGTTGCACAGAGGAAATCAATTAAGTGGAAAAAAGCTTCCACAAAGTAAAAGTCACCACACAACTAACGCCCTCTCTGGGATGCAGAGGGGGAACAGAACAGGTCTCTTTTCTTTGATTCTGTTATAACTCACAGAAAATTTAGTGGTCACTACATCCTATCTAGAGACACATGGCAAGAACCTCTGTGAAATAACAGAGAAAATAATTGGTAAGTTGCTCCAAGAACTAAAATGAGAGTGAGGGGGACCCCCAAAGGAAGGCAATTTCCACACTAGTTGCTGTTAATGGAATAATCCATGCTGTATCAAGTTGTATATGTGCTTAAGTTCTGGAAAATCAAGCCTGCACACGTGAAACATGTCCTGCTTATAAACACATGGCAAAGACATAGAAAAATAAAACAGTGAAATTAACAGAGGCTGAACTTGTGGACAGGTCTGAGCTCAATGTTAACAGGACTGGGCATTTGAAATAAGAAAACTATTTCAATGTGAAGAGACAGTTAAATTTATTTTTTCAGCCAGTGGTTCTGACTAAAGAGTCTAACCCAAACTCATAGTTAAGATGCTTTATGTCCACATGACATGACAAATTTTGCAGTAGCTTAGACTGAGAGAAAAGTCCCCACTGCTTGCTGATGCAGTCATGCAGCCTTTGAATGCCTTTACTGGATTTGTTAATGGAAAGCCCTGACTGAAGGAATGCAGATGTAAAACAATATCGATCCTCTACTACAAAAAACAGGATTAAATTTTGACCATACTGAAATCAGTTAGTGTCTTGCCATTGGTGCAGAACAAGTCAGCATCTAAAGGAAAAAAACAGTTTGACTTTAACAAGATTATATCATATCAAAGAAGTTCACCTGCGTCTTGAGTTTAAATGAAAGGGGTTCAAGGAACCATCACCTTGATGGAGTCAATATAGCAAGCAGAAATTTTGGTATAAGCTAGTCACAACAGGAAGAATGACAAATTATTGTCCTATTGTAAGGGGCTTGCTGAAAACAGCCACTTAAAGACCACAGAACGCACAGGTCCTAAAATCCAAGTGTGAGAGACACTTATTTGAACAGGCTACTGTAAAGAAACTGTACAAACTGCTGTACAAGGGATGAGACAAACTGATATAATATCCCCTTTTAGCTCTAAGTTTATATGAATCAGTGAGCTGTAATAGCATATATTAATAAATTTCTAAATTTATTTCAATTCGAAAGCCATAAAGAATAATATTGATCATCAAGGCTAATTTCTGTGTATATAAAGGAACTGCTGTTACAGTCATCACTGCGGGTATATTTATAACATTTAAAAAGATAACATCTGAGCTGCTGCTGCTGCTGAGAAAAAAAAGCTTTTGATTTACTGCAGGCATTTAAAAGATCAGAATTTTATTACTGACCAATGAACACTTGAATATCTGAACTAATTCCAGGAAAATGCTTACAGAAATACATTCCCATTTTTTCAACCCAAGCTAATCATTTGCAGTTTCAATATTTTGGTGAACAACAATCTTTACAGACCCAAACACTTTGCTGACATAAATTAGGACAGCTTCACCAAAGGTGGCTGTCCCTTTCCTCCCTCTGTTTTATAATGGATTTAGGATCAGACTGCAGCAAACATAACGCTTGCATATAAGGTGGATGAGAGCTACTCTACCGAAAATAATCAGGGACAGAGTTACCACTGATAACCTAAGCTCTAAAAGGGAGGTGAATAAAAGCTGTGATGATTTTGCCATTATTGTAACAAGTGCTGCACTTTCCTGAAATGGCATCAATGGGTTTGGATGTTCCAGCTCAATGTGAAGTCATCCAGCCCATTCTGTGTGGAAGCGCACATGGGAGGAAAACATTAATTACTGGACAGAAGGCACATCTTTCCTTTCAATGCAGTTATTGCACCTCATCTCAGTCCTCAGCATTGGAAATGGGGAGTCCCAGCACGTGGGGACAAGCGATCGGTCCCATGGTGAGATTTATTGACCCGCATTACACGGATATAAGGTGCTGTCCCCAGAGCTGTGGCAGGGCTAGCAGCCAGCAGCCACCCAGCCCCTGACCTCAGCTTCACTCTGGGATTCTGAGTCAAAGAGCACTCAGCAAGAATTAAATCATCTCTGACAGCTTCAACTCGCACTCAAGTTCAGGCCATATAAGGGGCCGATATTTTTGAGGGGCTGCAAGAATGGGCATCACTCTTCTCAAAGAGTGGCTCTGCCTCCTCTCCTCACTTGGCACTCAGCTCACATGAGCTGTTTTGGAGACAGGCAGGCACTTGGTTAAGCCATCCTTCCAAAGGGCACTTTTTCCAGGAGGCAGGGAATGCCTGCCCCCAAAATCACAGAGCCTGGCCATCATCTCTGGCTAATAGAACTGCTGATATTTTCAGAAAAAAAGTAACACCTGTAAAGGTTTTTTTTGCACCTTTCTAATCAATATCTGGAAACAAGCATCAGCCTGTGCTGGTCATGACAAAATATGTAATAATGCACTGGTCAGGGGCTAAGGCAGCGTTCAATTTCTGCTTATGATACTGATTACCACTGACGTGGTAGGGAATTGCTGGTTTTCCTGCTTCTCCCTTCCTGTTCCATATGCCTTCCTTGTGTGAGGCTCTCTTGCACTGTGCATTTTTCAGACAGCCTGGCACAAAGGGATTTCAAAAGATCTCATCTGGGGCCTTAAGGCGCTTCTGAAGTTCCTTTTCATCTCTGGTTATGTTTTGAACTCCTCCTTCCCCAGAGAACTGGTCATCTCCTTTCAGCCTGCAGAATGTCAGCTGTTAAGTCAGCAGCAGAGGGTCACCTCTGTCAGTCCAGATGCTTGTCAGCAGCCCCTCACATGACACTTTCTTATCCCACACACTTTGAACGCTTGATGGAACCAGGGTTATTCCTTTCCCACAGGCTTTGCCCCCAAGACACAAAACTCCAGAGCCCAAAGCGTGCAAGGTTCAGAACCACAGGTCATGCAATCTAAAACAAAGCAGATTGCCAAGGTCACACTTACCTTAGTGTCCCATTTTTGGAGACTCTGCCATTTGTCTTGCTGGGGAGGGAGATCTGAGCCAGTGTGTTCACATGGCCCTTGGCCTCACACCTTGTCTAGCAGCTCTGCAGCGCTTACACCTGGTATTGTGCCTGATCTAACCAGCACTGTTCACATCTCCCTGTTTCAGTCATGGATTTCATGTTTTCAGGGCCAGGCAGGAGTGTAGCTGTTCTTCCAGTGTCTTTTTATTGAGCCATCCAAGGAAGGATTTAAGAACCTGATCTAATTTACTCATTTGGAAGAACACCAACCATAATTTGTGTGTCTGGCTCCTGGCTTCCTCTGGCAGAGAGTTTAGGAATAGGTTTACCAGATTATTTGGGGGGCTACTGCATTTAAATATTTTGTTTGATTCTGCTATCCATAACAATTAAATAACAACTAGAATGTATTTCTGAAGCATTGCAAAAATTTAAGCATGAGCCTGCCTGCTAGGGAAAAAAAAACAACAAAGACCACCCTGCATGAACCTCTGGCATTTCTTTGCCTGCACACGCCTACTTTAGAAGACAGAAAATCAATTTAAAACATTCTATCTACATGCATGCACACAAAAATGCCACTTAGAAGCAGCTCCACAGCATTACTACTAAAACTACTCAGGTCATTTCGTTTTCTCTCTTGAAGCTAAGTCTCTTAACAAATAAGTAATGGACAAGAGAAAGGCACAGAAGGAGAGTGTCCTGACTCTAACACTAAACAATCCAAAAGCTATTTTAAGTAACGCTGAAGCCAGGACTAAACCTCACCAGCTAGGGGACAGGGTAAAAGTGGCATACACCCATGTTTCTCCTCTTCAGCTACACTGGCAGGGCTCCTCAGCAGAGGATGACAACCTTTCTGACCCTGTTACATGGCCAAAAGCCACAAGCCCCAAGGCACATCCTTCAGAGGCTGTGAGAAGGGAGAGTCAGAGGAGCAGGGCCCCGGGATCTCCAGCGCCCACCTTGTCCCCGCAGGAGCTTTTACCACTGACCAGAGCAAGGATGTTTTGTCAGCTGTTTAAAATCTCACCGTAGTAGCCTGGCTTTATCCTTCTGGCTTTGAAAACTGAAAATATTGACATTAAACTTCGGTGTGGGTGGTGCCAATTAGAAGCAAATTCACAGTGCAAATCAAATCCAAAGCCAGTGTTTGTTTTGTCCCCCACAGACATCTACGAGAGACACAAGGGAAATAAGCAAAGTTGAAATACAGGCACAGTAATTCTATCTGCAAGCAGTACACAGTGAAACCTCCACCCCCAGCCCCTGTAGCACGCAAACACACACCTACTTCTCCACCAAAATAAGTACAGCCTGATACAGAACTCAAATCTGATGACGGGCAGGATATATTGTAACAGGCAGCTGCTGGACTGTAAATATGGAAGAAGCCCAAGAAGATGCTCCTGGTGGTGAAGAGACCCAAATGGATCTTCAAAGGTGACCAGTCTTTTAAGGTCACTGACAATAAATAGCATATTTACAGCTATGAAGTTTCAGTTCTTGTTTACACGAAAACAGTGGAAATTGTGCTATTCCGTTATTTGAAGCATGTGACAATCTTCTCCCCTATGCATCTGGAAATACGTGGCTATGTGAAATGCTATGTGAAAAGTCTTTTTTTTTTCAACATATGTTTTGTCATTCTCTTTCACTCAGGTAAATGTGTAGACCTTCTAAACATACAGGAAAATCTGAAAGCTTGACTTGAAAAAGTCTGAGGAAAAAGACTTATTTTTTCATGTCAAAACACAGTCTATGATTTTTAAGCTAGTCTTGGCATTTTGCAGACAAGGAGATCAACACTCTACGTGTTTTAGTCCTTGCACAGACAATATGCTTTGTACCCCATTGTTTCTTTGAGGCAAAGATTAGAAAGCAGTATTAGAAATCAGACAAAGAAATGTCTCCCAAACTTGTCCAAGAACTAGTTTTAAGGAAAACTCCACTGACCTTTACCTGCAGGATTTTCCCTACAGCATTACACTCATCCTTTAGCATGTCCTCAGGCAGCTTTTGCCTCTCAGTGGCAATAAGTGCATCCATACATTTGCCTTAATGTAGTGTGACTCCCCTTACTGCATCATCAATTCTGCCCAATAAAATGGCACCTCAATTAACAGAGGTTAGAGACGGGCTTACAAGCGTCTGGCTCTATTTCAGCTTTCCACAGCAGGCTTTGTGCACTCTCATGTGCCACTGCTGACCTGAGGAAAGCCACTGGGATGAGCTCCCTGTCAGTCTCAGCCTGGCAGCCAAGCTATCAGACAAGGCAGCATCTAGGTGGATGAGGCTCCTCAGAGCATGGGCAGACAGCAAGTTTCCATGTATTTCACTGTGGCTTTATGTCATCGTGTCACTTCACAGCGTAAAGAGAAAGGGCTGAGCAGATTAACGAAGGACAGGTGCTGATACCCTGCACTTTGCAGCAGTGCAGCTTACTCCATGCCCTCACTTAATTTCAACTGAGTATAGGTATTACTGACAGCATTTTTTTTAAATCCCCTCTGAGAACATATCCTGATGAGATAATGGATTGTAAATTCACAGGATAGGATCAAGTAACCACATTATTGGAAGCTGATCAGCCACTAAGTAAGGATAATGAAAAGAAATACAGTTAGGCAAAGCCATTTCTCACAAATGGCAGCAGTACAGAGCTGGCAAATCCATGTTCTTACAGCTGAGATTAGGTGCATCTTTCATTTGGGCAAAACTATTACATGCAAGATGAAGTTGGAGTCACTTGGAGTAGTTTCAGGGGAAAAAAATGTTGTTTAAATATGCATTTTTCAGTGACACTGAAGCAGTTAAAAAGATTTACTCATTTGGATGAAAAGATTTTGAGGTTCAGAACAATCTAGTTCTCTCTAATAATTTCTGACCAGTAGGAGGGAAGAACAACCTTGACTAGAACACCTACAGTTTCCTAAAGAAGCTATTTCAATATTAAAATATTCAAAAGCTCTTGTTTGCCAATGTAGAATGTATAAAATCCTGAAAGCTCAGTAACTGTCACAAAAATATAATCACGGTCTTTCAGACAGTTCTATCCAGAGATACATTTAAAAGTTTATAATGACAAAAAGAAACCTAACTCCTATTTTACAATCCTTCTTTATTGTCTGAAGTTCTTGGGGTGATTGGCCTTTCATTGCTTTTGAAATGTTACACAGTATTTCTTCTCATACAAGAAGCCAAATTGTTCTCAGTCTTTTTCATTTCAGGGCTTCATTAATTAGGTTTCTGAAACATCTGTCAGCATAACCTCCTTCTTTCACAAACTTTCAAGTTTCCAGAAGAGTTCCTATTTATTATGGCATTTTTAATACTCAGTCTCAGTCCTTGAGCTAAATTATCAGTCTTTTTTTACAATCATTTTGTGACTGAAAAATACTCTTGTGACACTTTTCTCTCAAAGCTGAATGATTTTGAGAAACAGTAGAATTACTGGAAACTTGGCATTAGACAAGTAAACAAAAAAAGACCTTATTTATTTCATTAGACCTGTTGTTCAGTGATAGGTTTTTTCAAACTTGAAATGTTTGAAAAATGTTTCTATGAAGCAAAATTTAGGGGAAAAAAAAAAAGCAAGCATGCTCATCAGAATGAAATATTATTTTTTTTTCTTGGATTCTTTCTCTTGTTAAGACTCTTCTGCCCCCAGACTACTGCCATTCCCAGTAACAACCCTGATAAAAAAGTGACCCTGCCCCAGCATGGAGATTGTGTTAGTGCCTTCTGTTTTGACCATTATTTCTGACAAGCCTGCATCAGAGCCATGCTCTCCTCACAAGGGGTGTTTAAAACAGCACAGGAAATCTATCATATTTAAGGCACTGCAAGAAGCCCTTATTCTTTATTTTCATTCCTTATTTACACTTCAGAAGCAGAAAGAAGTCTCACCTGTGAACAGATCACTCTTCTGCTGGGGCTGGGGTCTGGTCCAGCACGGGAAGCAGTGCTCAGCCAGGCAGTTCTGCTGGCAGCAGGTTTAGTGGAAATGTTGCTGATTTACTGCCACTAACTGAGCAGGTTCATGTGCTCAGGATTACCACCTCATCAAACCTGCCATCCTCACAGCACCTGGAGCCACCACATGCCCTGAAATAAAATCCGCCTTTCACCAGGAAATGCAGGGGATGCTGACAGAACCACAGAAAGTGGAGGCTCCATGGGGAGCCCAGTAGCACAACCACATGTGTCATGCTGACCTATGAGAGCTGGCTCTCTCACAAGCCAGCTGAGCAGCCTGGCCCTTTCTCTCATGCCTGAACATGATAGCTGCCCACAGACACAATGAACCTCAATATAACGTCAGGGCATCTTCCCATGCACAAGAGGATGGAGCTCATGTGAGCTCAAGGCCTCCCCTCTCTCCCATTGTTGACTATCAGAAAAAAATGCAGACACAAACAAGTTTCACCTCTGTAAGGGTATTATACCACACAGCAACCTGGAACAAGTTGAAAACAGCAGGATGTTAAGCTTGAGCCCCAAGGAAAATGGTCCCATAATCTCCAGAAATGCTTCTGTGTCTTCTCATGAAACACCTGCACTCCTAGTGAAGAAAGCATTTTCCACCTGGCTCTTTCTTACTGGCACATCCCAGTTTACCCATGCTTTGTTTTATCACACCAACACTGGCACAGAACCTTTTTAACATAAAAAATGTACTTCTGTCCAGCACGGTTGGCAAGGAAGAATGCACCAATTTGTGTAAGGTTTACAGTGCACAGGTTTCCCTTGTCTGGTAGCAAGTCAAAAGGAGAGAGGCTTGATGCAGCTTATATTAGTTAGCATGTGACAACCAATAGTGATAAGTGAAAAGGAGTTTGGCTCCAGAGACAAGCAAAACCAAAGCAAAGGACAGCCATAGTAGACTCTGAACCTTGGCAGAACTGGTATGTGAGCTCAGGCTGCCAAAAGGCAGCACTTGTTGCTTGGCACACGAGGACAGCAGCGTGTCGCTCAACACCTCTGGAGTCTGAGCTCCAGTTCAACAGCTCCCAGTCAGGAATGACTGCGACCAGCTTGCAAACAATGTCAGGACAACCACCGTGTGGTTACATCCAGCTGTCAAAATTATCTTTCATTTAAACAAAAAAAAAAAAAAAAAGCTGATGCTGTTCCTAGGCTGACAACTGTCTCCGTAAGGCATTCCTGCAATTTCCATAGCCGCCCTGGGGGCAAGGTCAGAGAGATAGGCGTGACAAGGAGAGCCCTGACATTTAACAGTCTGGGAAGCAACACTGCAACAACATTATAGGTAAGATACCAACACGCTTGACCACGAGACGAGTTCCTGTTGCAGAAAGCAACTCAGTTCCACAGACGGCTTCAAAACTGCTGTAAAATAAAGCCCCTGGTTAGAAACAATGCCCTCTCTCTACATCCAGCCTTAGGAAGTACTCTAAAAGGCTGAAGGTGTAGTTTATATACAAGGGTAAAATGAAAGAAGATTCAGTATCACATCTGCAACCTTCCAGGGCTAGAAATTAAATGGTGGGAAGGGAAAATCCACAGCCGCCCAGTGAGACTCAATGAGGTTATTGTTAATTCAACAATCTGATGAGATACATAAATTCTTTTTTTGGGGGGGATGTGGGGTTTTTTTATATTAATAAGAACCCTGGCTTACCTGTGCTATCTTCCAGCAGGACGCTGGAGTATGCCTGCATTTTAAAGGACAGGGAGGTGTGAATTGACCAGGGTCACATGCTGTGCGTGTGTGACAGCCACACACTGCCTTCACAGTGTCCCTCTTTCTCTGCAGAGCTGCAGACAAGCGTGGCCATCACTGCCACGAAAAAGACGCTGCTCCAGCTGCTTTCTGATGCAGCTTTCCCCGGAGACCAAACCGCATACAAGCACCAGAGATGCTGTACTTGAGTCCCTCCAGTTTAGAGGTCTTTGTGCCTGAGCTCTTGGTGGTATGTCAGCCCCAGGAACAACTGGCTGTGCCTGAAAGTTTCTTTTCAAATAAGAAACCTGGTTTGCTATTGCTGCTGTTAATACAGAGGATCTGGGAGTGCCATTAAAAAAAAAAAGCTGATTTTGCATGCAAAAGCACAACAGCCAAGGAAAAAAACTTTTGAAGAGACTTGACCACTGCCTTTGTAGGTTTATGTATTAGTCTCAGGTTTCTGATTGAACATTTGAATTCACAGCATTTAGAGCAAAGCTGACTGACCATTGGTGTCAGCTTCTTGTAAGCTAAGCACAGGACACTACCTACCTAGAGAAAACCACAAACTCCGTCTTGAAATATTTCTTTCAGAGCACTCCCTTAGCAGACTAATACCCATTTAAACTTAATTACTTGGTTCTTCATCAAGAACAAAAATACAGCTTTAATGAACAGGGCCAAAAAAAATTAATTTTTCTTTATGTTACTCCCAGAAAACATTTCTGTTTTCAGCTACCTGTAGCTCTCAAGGGTAAAAAAAACTCTGTCAGAACAGGAGCATAGCAGCCCTCTATCTTTCTTTTGCACAGATTACCACCAGGCAAGAAAAAAATAATTTCTACTTGTTCTGCTTTTATCATTTTTGTTGTTATATGCTAACTACCACAGCACACCATTTTAAAACACTCCTAAACACAGAGGGGTTTTTAAGAACACTAAAGGCCCCAGGAATGCCACACACAGAGCCCAGCAGGTCCCCTCTTGTAGGTGATGCACAGGCTGGAGTCACTGCCATCGGCACACTCGGATCGGGAGACAGGCTGAGCTCTTCAGGCCCACGCCTCGAGTCAGCACTGTTGAGACGGCGATAAAGAAATAGACAAATTCACTGGCAAAATCCTTAAAGGTTCTTTTTTAATAATGTTCTGTGTGTTGCTAAAGGGCAAGTTCTGAGCCAAAAAGTTAACGGCTTCCTACTTGATGGCCTTTGGACTTTGAGAGACAAGAATTTCAGAATCAGTGGCTTCTCTCATGAATATACTTTTCCAGCTCTCTCTTGCAAAATGCAACCGAGAAAGGCAAAATATTCAGCAGCAGCATGTGCTTCATTTTCAATAGCTCTGTCAGCTTTGTCTCAAAGAAGTTGAAACACAGATTACATCTCTCCTTCCTGAAATCCAACAACCGATCGAAACAATGCAGGACAATATAAAAGTGCCAGTGAAGCATCTGTAACTACTTAAAAACGACAGAACAAGCAGAAAGTCATTAGTAAGACTACTGAAACCCACAAATTAAATTATATATTTCTCCCCTGAGGAAAATGAGAGGTTGAGCATCACAAACTGTTCCAGAGGAAAAGACCATCTGGGCAGAATTTTGAAAATCACAGCAAGTGCATTAGCATGGACTGGGCATTTGGCCAGAGGGAGCTTACCAAAAACTGAAGGCCTCAGGGGGCTCAGCGGACAGGGACCTGGAGGCTGAGCTCTGAAACAACACAAACTGAGATGAAAATCTATGCAGCAATCAGAAGAGACTTGGGTTTGCTTGAATAACACCAACACATTCGTGTCCTTGATTAAAAGTAACCAAATGAAGCACTTAAAAAATGAAATATTGTGAAATCTAAAAGAGATACTAACATTTTATGGGATAAAAGGCTTAAAGAGTTTTCAGCTTAGCTATCTCATTCAGATGATTTTAGCCTAGAAATTAATAAAATACAGCTATTCACTCCATCCAGCACAGGAAACTGCATTTTGTACCTTTCCTCCATACACAGTCAGTGAACAGAAGATAAATCAAGGCATCTGAATCAGGCCTGAGAAAAAAACCCTTCCTTTTCCATGGAATGGCATTCCTAAGGTCGGGCTCTCTGAATATCATTCCAGATGCCCACCCCCAGAAACTCGCAAGGAACGAAAGCTCTGCTTTCTGCTCTGCTTTAGTCACTGCATGGCTGAAATTCTGGGACTAGCAGACCTCTCAGAAGAGGTAGGCAGGGATCCAGCCAATCTGTACATAATCAGAAGCTGCACCTTAGATTCAGCCACAAAAAGCCTTCCTGTAGCTCAGGACTCCCATTAGACTTCAGGTGCTCCCCTGTTCTCAGAGCAGTGTACGGGAACACTTGCAGCCAGAGAGGGAAGGACCGGGCCACCATTCCAACATCAACACTTGCAGATAAGCTTTTTATTATAGAAACATCTGCATAAATCTGTTAGCCCCAGCACATTTATTGACAGTCCTTAGGGGTAACCGAGATCAAGATCTGGGCTTTCACTTTCACCACACACAGTCCAATTAAGAACAGATACACACATAAAGTAAAAACCCACTTTGGGAACTGATTTTTAAAGATGGATATTTATCATTTTTCTGCAGAGTAAATGGCTAGGTTAAGTTTAATTCATGTTTATTAAGGCCCATGAAAGTTGCTGTATGAGGGACAAATACAATTATCTTTACTATGGGAATAAATGTATAATGAAATCCTGCCTTTCCCTTGTTAAAATAACATACTTCACAATAAGTATAGATTTTGGCAAAGCAATGTTCCCCTGCCACACAGCACATGTTTAATGAAGTTACTCCTCAGCTGTTACTGAACTGAGCCAAAATGAGATAAGCTGAGTCCGTAAGCACTCCTATTCCATTAAAATGGAAACCTCCACTGAAGAAAAATGCTTTACAGTTTCAATCTAGAAACTATGTCAGCTTATTGAAAAGACAATCATTCTATCTTCTCTCAAAGTAATTAGAGCAGAAAGTAATCACAGAAGGGAATTAAGTATTTGTGGTCAGATTTCCCATCAGGATCACTCAGGCCAGCTGTATTCATACAACCTCGTATCTTTCCCTTTGCCTTGTCACATCCTGGCCAGCAGCAGGTCTGGCACAGGTATACTGAAACAATGCCAATGGCACTTGCATGCCCTACAATTAATATGCAAGGTTCTAATTTACATATTAAAAAAATACATTCTAGGAAGGTAATGAAAAGCCATTTTCTTAACAAAACAAACTATTTACTCTGGTCTGAACAAATGATCCTATTATTACACAGACCACATGAACACAGACGGGAAGATTTTTTGGTTTCATAAAAAGAAAAAACAAGGCTTTTTTGCATGGAAAGCCATGTCACTGGAACAGTATGAGCTGCAAAATGGAGCTTTAATAGTCAATAAAGACAGAAAAAAAGACACTGCTTGCTACCTCATAGCTAGCAGGTTTTCAAATTATGGAATTCATCTGTCACACTCCACTTAGCATATCTGTATCACTTCGCCAAGTAATGCCACCATCAGATAGTAATTTTAATAGTAAACAGATAAATGAATAGTGTGAAGAGTAATAGAATGGGGAGGAAAAAGAGAAGAGCACTAAGTTAAGACTTTTTTCTTTTTCTCTGACACTGTAGAGTGAAGATTCCTCTTTGACTTACTTTAAAAGGAAGGAATATAAAAAAGAGAGAGACAGAGAGAGATATTTAACATGGTAATTTAATACAGGAGAAATCTTCCAGCTTATTTCAGGGGCACATCTCTAGTGGTGCTTGCAAGGTGCTTCCCAAGGGTAAACAGAACTTACTGCATCAATTTACATAAAGCAAATGGTGGTCCAAGAGTGGCTTGAGATTCATCCCTACAAATTCAAAGCCTTCATCTTTACAGTCTTTGTTCTCCACAGCAACTGGTAAGCCATGGTCTGCCAAGGAGTCCTCAAGGTTCTTGAGCAGGCTGGCTGTGCCACTGCACCCACACTGCCTCCTGAGTGGGCAAAATGCACAGGTCTGCTCCACCACAGGGACTGGGGACCTGTGGAAATGTGGGCTGCCCTTCACCCCAGCTCACATTCGTCAGCACAGCTGAAGCTGCCAGGAGATTTCAGCAGCCACTGAGTTTTGCTCCAACAAGTTGTTTCCCTCAGCTCCTCTGGTTCCAGCACTAGCTTGTGCTCGAGAGGCTGCACAAAACACAATTGCATCCTGGAAGCTCAGGGCTGTACCATTTCATGTTTTGTTTTTAACCTGCCTTCAGTTGCTCCTGTGGGGCACTGCTCCCACACCATGCAGAGCGACAGAGACTGGGGGGAGTGAGGGGAACAAAGAAAGAAGAGCTTTTGCTCACAGGGCATGTTTTCTACTGCAAAGCCCCAGCACTCTCTGACACATGCAGCCCACCCATAAAATCTGCCCTTTTATAATCTGCTGCTGCCCACATACTGACACGTTTTAACCACCTCACCAGAAAAGAGCCCTGTGTCTTCTTCCATTCTTCCCATTCCTTTTCATAAAATATAGTGTACCAATTGCACAAGAGATTATCTGAATTTTGCAAAGATCTTTTGTTCATTATTTACTAGAAGACGATAGCGTACATTCAGGGAATATAAAAATGCTTTATTCACTATCTTCAGCTGACTCTTATTTTTCCTGTACCCCAGTAATAGAGTTAATACATTTGTACACATCCTCAATGTAGCATGTCACATTCCACCTGCAGATATATCTTTTTGTCTTTGAAATATCTATGAACTGCATTAAATAATCACTGTAAGCCATCTTCTGTTGATAACTTTATCATTTTACTGCCCTGAATTATTCATACAAAGCCAACACCATATCACTATATCATTACAGGAAAGCAATTAAGGTGGAATGTACGGTTTCAAGAAAATGGAAATCCCTCTATTCTGTTGCACAGAGCAGATTGTCTCTGTCTTTTACTTAAGTCAGTGTCAGAAAACACCAGAAGTTTGCAGAGCTATCTGGGGGTGGGAGGGGGGATGTGGAGGGGATACTCGTTTAGTAGGGTTACCAGTTGCATAGAGGAATAAGGACAAGTTTCTTAGCCCCAGTGCCTGCCTCCAACAGAGCACTTGTCAGCAACACACATATAAAGAAGTTGAGTCCAATTTTTTCCCTGGCCATAGCTGGTGAGACAAAGGCATGGCAGAGTCTGCCTCCAGTTATACTCACGGCTCCTGCCTGCTACCAGGTACCTGCAGTTCCCAAATGCTGGCTCATCACACAAACTGGCCTGCCACACAACCACACCAGCAAACAAAACCCCAGCCTCACCCCAGCAGCTTGAAGTGGCTGGTTTTAAAAATGCAGCAACTGGTTTCAGGTGCCTTAACACCTGTGTATTGCTTTCATGTACCTGAGAAAGCCGCTGATCCCTTAACACCAGCCTGGAAATTAAAGTCTACACTGTGACTTACTTCATGGAAGAATCTGAGTCCATCTGAGCACCAATCTTGTATCTGTTTGAAACCTGATACCTAAGACATACTTATTTCCTTTACAGGGCACTCCTTGTATGAGATAAGACTATCCAATAACTCTTGGGTGTCTTTTTTCCTTTTAACAGCTCCTGAAACACTGAATAAAGCCCTCTCCAATATAAAATACATGTCAAATTAATGGATATAGTTGATTTAATGAAACTAACTAGGAAATGTGTATAGACCTTCGGTACAGCTTTTGTGTTTAGACCAGATTTGATGCAAACATGCCAGAACAGAAAACAGGAGTTGACCCCACACAGTCTCCCATAGCTGTCATTATGTCCTGGAAGAGCTAGCCTGTGAAAAAAAATTTATCCTGGGTGGTACTGGCAGAAAATGGAAACACACCACAGAGAGACATCTCCCCAAAGCTCCCTGTTCGTCATGAAAAGCTTTTGCTATGAGAAAGTATAAATACTATTAGACATACAAACATACACACACACACATTTATATATATATATATACACATAGTTGGGGGTTTTTTACTAGTTCCAGTAATGAGCATTTTCTCACTCTATAGAGACCTATTTGTGGTAATAACTGTGAAACACAAAAGGAAAAAAAAAGATAAGCAAAAATAAGAACAGGGTTCAAATTCTGAGGGGAAAAAAAAAAGAAGTCCCTCTTCTTTGAAAAGCTGAATTGGTTAAAAAAAAGCATAAATAAATTCTTCCTGCTTTGCTGCTATCCCCCACGTTAGCAACTGTGCCTTCTCACAGGGACCACAAAACAAGCTGGGACTGCATAGTCAAGTAAAAAGACCAAAACATGCAGCTATTACATATAGAAAGTGAAGTGAAGCCTTTTCCCTCTGCCCACTGCTGTGCAGCACACAGATGAAACCACAGCCCAAGCTGAATAGCAAAATGGCGAGGCTGAGCCTCTGTCCAGCATGTCCTTGAGGTCTACAAGACATCTCAAGCCTGTCTGGAAATCCTGCCCACTTGGCAGTGGAAAGTATTAGGCAGAGAGGAACCATCCCTGTGAGCAACAATTAGGAAAGAAAAATAAACTCTCCTGCCTTTAGGTAGCTGTGTCCTGCTGCTAATGTGTCCTTTCTTATCAACTGGAAACAGCCCTCATGGACGTAGAGTGCAGAAAAATCACCTCTAGCTTTGCAAGAAACCATTTTAGGTTCGATGGAAAGAAAAAAACCCCTCTGTCAAGTCACTTTCTCTGTCATTTGCACAATGAGACAATGGTCGAATAGGCACTATTCGCTTATTCACACTCAGCAACCCAGAGCATAAAACAAACCAGGGAGCTGGCAGGTTAGCTGAACATAACATGCTGCGTAATTTATTATACACAGCTCCCTAATGAGCTGTGAAATAAATTCAGATGTGGCCATTTTAGCAAATTCAGAATAATCTCTGTCTCTCAAATATCTGAGCTACTGATGCACAGTTTGTTCAGAAATGGAAATGTCACTCCCCTAGCCTGTTGTTGCTGGTTTTCATGTAAGGGGAGCAGCAACAATTCTGTATCTCTTCTTTACATCACAGAGGTACCTGAACGCTTCAGGCCAGCTCAAGTTTCTCTCCTACCTGGGACTGCACAGTCTCTTTGCACTGCCCTCACTGCAGGGAGGACATTTTCTAAGAATTTTGAGACAGCTCAGAAAACATCTTTATCTGAGAATTTTGGCAAGGACTACCCTGGCTACTCTTCCACATAGTTATCATCGCTTTTCTCCATTTAACCACAAAACCAGTTCTCTACTAAGCATACCTTAGTATGAGGTTTTGGGTTAGAGTTGTTTGTCGGTTTGGGTTTTGGGTTGGTTTTATTTCAAAAGTGAGAGGAGCAGATACACATTCAAGGTAGCAAAAAATATAGTGGGTTTGTGCTTGAGACCCTCAAACAGATGTGATGGCATGCAACAGGTAAGAAGCACGTATTTGAGCCCAGCTATAAATTTACAGCACTATAAATTTCTCAACCTTCAAGACATTTGTATTCTGTCACACCCAGTTTTAAGTCTCAGGCAAAGGTGATTTTCAGACTATTATATTTCATTAGCAAGAAGCCTTCTGGATACTCATTTACAATTTTCCCTTCCTTAATTAAGTCCAACTACTTCTAGCTACACCTTTGTGTGCTTCATTAAATCATTTAATTTCCTCCTTGGTATTTAATAGCCTTCAGTTATTTGCAGTCCGCTGGGCCCTGTTCTCACCCTTTAGGTTGGCTAGTGGCCAAAACTAAACTAGCCAGCTCAGATCCTCAGCTGGCATAAATCACTTTAGTACTTTTAATCTTTCTCATACTGTACAAGTTGTTCATTCCAAGTCAACGATCTGCTCATCAATTTTTTCTCTTTCAGCTCTGACCTCTCCCTACTGATAACACAATGCCCAGACTCAGCACAACGTTCAAGAAATGAGTGCACCAGAGTTCTTCTGTAAAGGCAACCCAGATTGCCACTGGCTTTTTCTAAGCAGGTTGCAGGCCCACGTCTAATTCTGGTCTGCTACCCAGATAGTAGACTCTGTCTCCTTCAGTATTTTCTTTCCATGCTGTGTAAGTGTGGATGACTTTGATAAAAAATCACTGGAAAAAAAATAAAATTTAATAAACTCAGCTCATTTCCATATATAATTTTGTAGGTTTTCCCTGCTCCAGTGCTTTTGTCTGTCTTGTTGAATCATGGAATCTCGGCTCTGTTCGTTTCATTCAGTAAAACACGAGCTCCGAATGAATCTCCCTGGAGCGTGCACCTTTCAGGTGTGTGGGACTAGCTGTCTCTGAAATGCAATGGCATGACACCTATTCAAACCTGCTCACCAGGAGAGATGTAGGGGACACCTGTGATGCTTACAGGTATCTGCAGTGCAGAACTGAAGAAACAAAGCTAAAGTCCTCCAATCTAAATTATTATCTAGCAGGGCTAGAGCTGCCGTGCAAACAGAAAACTAGTCCTTGGCTATGCTGCTTGCAGCACATGTCATTCAAAGAATTGCAGGCCTGCCTGGGAGTAATTTTATTGCTTGCTACTGAAGGAATTGTGCCTACTGCACAGTGCTGTCACGAGGTGCAGAACTGATCTCTCTAATTGGATGTATTGTCCTCAGTAATTTCCCAGTGACTTCAGTTGAATAGCTGACAGAAGGAAATAGCTTCAGGCTTCTGTGTGTCTGAGGACTCAGCTTCCCTCACAGCCCAAGGCAGATGTTGCTGTTTCTGCTGCTCCAGGGACTGTACTCCTGAGTTTTGCTTCTAACCATAAATGCAGCCACAGAGCCCAGAGTGTTCAGAGGTCATTTTGTGCCACGCAGCTCCTCAGAAACAGCCCCACTAACAGGCTGCAGATGTGAAGCATGACAAATGGCCATGCTGTGAACAGCCATGGTTCCTCACGACAGAGAAGGCAGGCTCACAGTGCTGATAAAAGACATGAAAGGCATTTAACACCCAGCTTTTCAATTGCCTAAGTAGAGTGATTATTTTCCTCAAGAAAGAAAACAATCATGACTGGGGTATTGCAAAATAGTGTGAGCTGAACACAAATGCCAGGAAATAGTTTTCGACAGAACTGACACAGCTGAACTAGTGTTTAGCAAACAGGTCAGTAGCTGGGGCTATCCCAAAGGGCTGCAAATGTCAACATGGCCAAGTAATTTCTGTGTGAGATGAAGGGAATTACATCCTACCCATTCTCTCGGAATAGCAACATAAGGGACAGTGGCGTGACTGCCAGCTTCTAGAAAGATCACTGTAGGTTGCTTCTTGCCCTTCCACACTAAAATGGAGCACATATTGCATGCCATAAGATATATACATCTATTCCACACAGCAACAGGATGGTGAGCTGAGAATTACCTGAGTGCAGGTTAATGAAATAAAAACTGTCTTCTAAGACACACTGGAAATAACTCTAGCAAAAAACCAGCCCTTCATGCTTGCCGAAGAGCAGTCAGGGAATCAGATGTTCAGATCTGCTAATTAGACAATTCCTTGCTATGTCTTACTAAATAACCAAAATTAATCACGACTGCTTTAGAAAATCCTGTTCTTTACCTTCAGATACATCAGATTAAACACTCTCAGCTTCTCAAGTCAGACTGATTAACACATTAGAAACTGCAGACTATGAGAAAGCTGTTTCCAAGGCATTCATTCTCAAGACCAGAAATGGCCACATTATTTAAAGCTGCTCTGGAGTTGCTCTAAGCTTCACCATACACACAGGAATTTAACATAGACAGTACCAGTGCAGGAAACCAGCAGGCCCCAGACAGATATGGTCTGTACCTTCCTTCCATATGGCCTGCATATTTTTTCTTTCATCATTATTAGATGCTAGCACTATTGTAATGAGTGCTAATATTTGTCTCATCAACGATCTCACAGGTCAGTTCTGCTCTCAGCCACTAAATGTTTGGCCCTGATCCACGCCAAATGTGGGTACAGCCACAGTGATCCAGAAATTAATGCTGTTATTAACTCTTGACAGGAACATCTCCCATTCCCACATAAACACCATTTTTGTCCAGCTGTGAAACATCCTAGAGCTTTGGGATGTCTTTCTAATCCAAAGAAAATCCACACAGAAGTTGTAATTTTGATTCAGAACCTTAGAGTAGCATAAAGTAAGGTCTGCGTAGCAGAGTCCAGCCAAATTTCAGCATACATGAAAGATTAATGATATAAAAAGATAAGAAAGAAGTCAATACAGGAAAAAGTTGAAATCTGAGTAGTTTACCCAGCAAGTTATAAGAAGAGAAAGTTGCAAGTAAGGCTTGAAAGACAACACCAGACCTGAGTCGAGAGTCAAGCTCTCATCAGAAGTTCTGACAAGCTAGTGCACTGCAAATTATCCTGGACTTTAAAAGCTGCAGTTTGAAACTAGACAATTTTTAAACTAATGAAATACAGGGAAAATGAAGTCTATTTTCTGTTAGAGAAGTCTTTCTTCCTAGAGGGGATCTTTCCTTTGTTTTCCATCACTTAAACTGTTTTAATTCCACTGCTGACAAAAACAAGTCCCATTATGGCACAGGGTATTTTTCTCCAAAATTATCCTGTTCTGTAAATCAGATCTGCAGAGATATTAAGCACAAACCTTGTAACTTTTGATATTTTCAAGATTTCCTGGAAAAATTCACCTCTTGGACTAACCTCTTGGTTATGCAAAACCACACTGATCCCAATAAAACTTTCGACAAATGTACCCTGCCTGGATTGCAAGTGCTGACTTCTGTCCCAGTATAAATAAGTGTTAGGTTAGTGACAAGCTCTTTGCCTTCAGTTTTAGAGCAGTTTTACCTCAAGACTCTATCTAATTTGGATGCAGCCACTTCAAAAAGAAGAAATGTGAGAGGGCATCAAATGTCTCCTGCAGTGCCTGCTTTAATTAAGCTGTGTTGAATCAACTGCACTTTGAGCTTCCACTGCCTTTGTTTGCTGGGTATGAACTATCTTCATCATTTCTGATTTCATTCTTTTGCTGATGGAAAAGATAGCAGGAAAGGATTCCTCAGGATTGATTACCTAAGCTCTCACCCCATTGCCCTTGGTAAGTTTAAAGAGAACTGAAGGTTATAATCATCTTTATCACTGCATGATGCAGAGCCATGCAGATTTCCATCTTTCACTTTACCATGACTTTGCACTTAAAGGAGCATTTAGCTCTGCTAAAGCAACCATCCCCTCTCTCTCCAGCCAACAGTCTCCAAGACAGTTTTGGACAGCTACACTATGCTGTGGAGCCGCCTTTGGTGAGCACGGCTTTGTAAAAGTGCTTATTGTGGTCTAGAGTACATGGTGTTAATTAAATGGGGGTTGAAATCGACGCTTCCTCCTATACTACCTGCATGACTTCAGGCTGTTCAGGTGGGATTATAGGGACAAAAAATAACCCTGTAGCCATAATGGTACTTACTTTTTGTCAGCAGCAGAATTAAAACGATTTAAGTGGTGGAAAACAAAGGAAAGATCCCCCCTAGGAAGGAAGATTTCTCTTACAGAAAATATATTTCACTGTGTTCTTTTGTTGAGCTTGCTTTAGTGATACTAAAGAGATGGCCTGATGGATCTGGTGGAGCATTGATTCCATCTCCTGGTTGCCTACTGGAAGTCTGAATGGGAATAAGACTTTATTGCCACAGTGAAGCTTTGTAAGCCTCCTTCTTCTAAGCAGTAAAGCAGAACAGAAAGGAATTACAAAGAATAAACACATGAACTGTGGGTTTTTTCCAGAGTTTAAAGGTGAAGTTGTACAAATATCAGAAACTAATTAAGCTGATTCTGTGATATTTAGTTATCTTAGATCCTGGGAGAAAAAAATTGATTTCTGTTGCACTGAATTAAATTACATTTTCATGCTGATTGACACAAGCTGACTTTGCTTCTACTTGTCTTACAAAACTACCCGTTATCTGACTTTAGTTCTTGAAACTGGGCTGCTGACCTTCTGCAGTGATGCTATTTTAGCACTGTATTGACGAACAAACACTTTGTCTACGGGTAGCATTTGTCTGAAAGATCTTATATACCTCTTACCTTGCTTGTTCAACCAAGTGCAGGTTTGAAAAGGACATTATTTCTCCTAAGTGAAACAGTGTTTTTAACCTGTGCAAGTATGCTGTGCTGCTGCCAGCTTCCACATGCACAACCTTTTGTGTGAAAGTGTGAATGCAAGTACCAAAAGCTTTTTTCCTCTACAATCAGCTTTTAAAACAAAGTCAGTGCCTGGAAACCAAGCACTGTCACATGTTTGAGCTGCATGGCCCTTGCATCTGTCCCAGCTGATACCAAACTTCCGTCTTCAGGAAAGTGAGCCTTAATCCCCTAGCTGGTCTCACATCTGGTGCAGGAAGGGTGCTGAGCTGCATGATGGCCCTTAATCAGCAGTGGGACAGGTGTACAGTGTCTGGGGGCAGGGGGAATACCTGTTTTAGCCCACTGCCTGGCCTGCTTGCTTTCCATGACCTCTTCCACTACGTGCTGGTGCAAGCATGAATTAAACTTCTGTACAAATATAGGTACAAAATGCTTCAAATTGTGACTGCTTATCTGACAAAACCCCCAAATTCAAGGATGTGACATCTACTGCTTGGCAATGGTGCCACAGTGCAAGTTTTCGATCTCTCATTGTCAGGACAGCTGGTGTTCTCATCCTCTGAAAGCTGACTCCACCAGCAGCCCATATCGCTCCTGTACCACAAAGGGAGAGGGTGCTTGTGCTCGTGGATTAACTTCCCAGTGTCAGGGAAAGGGAAGGAGGATGTAGTACACTACTCTTAAGTGAACCAGGAAGATGGTCCCAAATAAGTGGAAAAAGCACCAAAACATTTTTGTATGTTATTAAACCTGCTTTCCTACTGTGAGAGAATTTATTTTTTGCTGGTGTGGGGGAGAGGGGGCAGGAAATACAGGAAGGTTGATCTGAAAATGTTATGTTGCTATCTTGATGCACTTGGTAATGGGTGATCTTCCTTTGATCTTGCAAAACAATTTTGAGAATCCCCTTGATTCCTATGAAAAGCAAGCACACCTGGAACTGCCCAAGGACTCCAGTGTAAATAATTTTTTGAATGCCTGACTCCTTCCACTCATTCATGCTTCTCATGGATTCCTGATGATATCTGTAACGGAAATTGCATGTGACATGTCTTTCACACTCATGGGCTTATCAAGGTAAAGCTGACAAGTTCTCTTTTCTCAGCCTCTGACTCTACATGACAACCTGTAGTAAGCCTTGGCAACTTCCAGACAGACGACTACTTCTGTTTTGCACAAGGCCAGGGACGTTTTGTTACAGCGATAAAGTGCGTGTCACTGAGTGCTGGGGTTAAGTGCTGCTCAAAATACACCAAAAGCAATGGGGAACTGGCACAAGAAATGATGAAAGGGAGAAAAGGAACTTCAGGCTAGACCCGAGGACTGCGAAGATCTTGGTGACTTTCCTGGGAGAACAGCTCAAACTGAAGTCAGTGGACAACCTTTGGATGACAGACAAACACAAATTCACATGGATTTCTTAGAACACAGCCATGTTCTGTGTCTACCTGCTTCCCAAAGTTTTAGATGTTTTTTTCTAAGCACTGTGAATAACTTGGACACAGAAATCTATGCTCAGAATCTTTGAGACAGCAATTCAAGAGTTACATTATGTAAAGGTTGGCCAAAAGCCTTTCCACATATTTTGTTTATTGTTTCGAAGCACTGCAGAAAGAGATCAATTTGCAGGCTGTTGTCTTTCATAAAAACCTGTCCTTCCTATCCCATCTTTATCTCAAATAATGTTCATTAAGGCAGTTCCCCTTCCTTTATGAAGGCTGAAGTAGATGCTTTCTTAGGTATTATTTGAGGAAAATCTGGATTCACTGAGTATTATGACAAAGACTTCTTCCTTGTTTGCTTTTTTCTTTCATTTTGGGTAGTTTACATCAAGTGAGTGTAAAGATATTTCCTTTGTTACCAAAAACTACTCCAGTACTTCCTCACACAGGAATGTACAGAGACAAAAAGTCCTAATTTGTAAGACTAAAGTTTGTAAGACCCACTAGCAAATGTGAGATGTTTGCAGATGGTGTTGATAAAAAGCAAAAGTGCCAGGATAAGCAGAAAGGATAGAAATAAATGAGGTAGAAAGGACATTCTAACAACACCAAAATAGCCTTCAAAGATCAAGAGGTTGCGGCTGAGACAAATGAATAATGGTGCAAGCACAAGCTGCTGATGCACAACCAGAAGAGAAATGACGGCTACAGAAGTGGCAATGGCCTTCCCCTAAATTCACCAGCTTACGTGGCCTCTTTTAGAGTAAATTCAGCCTGCAATCTGTTGTTTTTATTCTCATGCCAACATTAGCTCTAGGGCAGAGGTGGACACTGGGTTTTCAGATGGGGCACGGGGACAGTGGTCACAGAGCAAAGCCAGCAGTGTTTCTCCTGCCCTACACCACCCTGCAACCCACCAGGTGCTTGCTCTTACTCTGCTCAGCCAGTTTCAGAAGTAGTACTCAAGGACTAAATTTCCACTTAATTTAATTGAGAAAGGCTGTAGGGCTTTACTGCTATCATTGTTTAGCAGTTATTTTTCCTGAAGCTGCAATTATCACTGCCAGTGCAATTCAGTGGGTAATGGAGGAAGTCAGGACAGTACACGCTTCACAACCTCTCAGGTGCTACCAACCCATGACACTAATTTATGAGGCTCCCACTCTGCTCTCCGTTGTTTCAGGAAAAATAAAAAGCGTGAGCTCTCCCTGGTTTAAACATCCAGCTCGTCTTTTACCCTTGCATTTGAAGGAGTAGGGAAGGAGTGCTGGGGGAGGAGGGGAAGAAATTCACAAAGTTAAACAAGGATAATTAGAGAACAAAGGCAAGAAGTCTGCCCTTGTTAATTTAGCCCTTGAGGAGCTGATGAAGTGTCAGAGTAACAGACAGTTAAAGTCATGGCCAGGAAAAGATTTTTAGCAACTGTATTGTGGACCAGGTAAAGTTTTTGTAAAAAAAGATGGTGGGATTTAGGCATCGGTAAATACAAGGGTCGCTTGGCACTCAGTCATTTGTACTGAGGTGCTTCCAGTTTCCCCGTTGAGGTTCTCCTTCAGAGCCTGGATCTCAGCCCTTGAACAGAAGGTGCTCCTGTGAGAGTCAGCCACTCTCTACACATTTCACCCTAGTCCCTGAAATTTTTTAACTTCAGGCCCTGGTCATTTACATTTTTCCATTAAGATTCTGCCCATAAAGAGCTGATAACTGTTTCAATGCTTTCTTCATGAAGTCATAAAATCCAACAGACCAGCAAGTTGTTTCTACCTGTGGTCTGTAACCATCTGCAGCACTCACTGATGTATTTATAATCATCCAGAGAGAAGTGGCATATGTGATAACATTTAATACTCATTACTAAACCCAAATAGACCACTGGAGAATGTTACTTTGCTATGAAGTTGAATCATATTTTATTACTCAAAGGACATAAACTAATTTCCACCTACAGTTTAGCCAAACAGAAGGTGTCATTGGTTTCAGTAGCAATTCATTGCTGCTTTTGAACTGAAAGGACAAAAGAAAACCCTGAACCACACATGAACACATGCAATGAGCAAAGCTGTTACAAACCTTCTTGGAGGAAGAAGAAAATATTGGGCAAAGAAAATTTGTCCCCCTTGCAAGAAAAGGCTCAGTAGGACAAAGGCAAGTTTCTTACAAAACTTATTGAAATAATGAAAAAGTAATGAATTATCCAGGCAAACTTCTGGGATTAAAATTGCAAAATACAGGGCTTTCTTGGTGTAATTATTTTGTATGCCCTGCTTATTCCTACTCAATACTACAGTGTTAGATTTCTTTAATCAATTAAACAGGTACATTCATGATGCAGAACAAATTAAGTGGAACAACTTTGGACAGGATTTGCATGTGGATTTCTGTTGCCTTCAGCCTGCAGTGTGCTATGCAAGTGTGCCATCAAGTGGTACAGAGAGAAAGAACTCAGCAAAGAACTGATCCTTCACCTTAAGCCTATTAAAGACAGGAGACCGACTGTCCCCTGAAATGCCACCTTTTTATGGGTAAATAACCAGAGACAAATATTTACATGCCACCGTAAAACTAGCTGGGAAAGGGCTGTATGTCTGGGGTTGCTGGGCACGTG
This sequence comes from Lycocorax pyrrhopterus obiensis, assembly GCA_014706295.1. NCBI lineage: Eukaryota > Metazoa > Chordata > Aves > Passeriformes > Paradisaeidae > Lycocorax > Lycocorax pyrrhopterus. The sequence continues at coordinate 65,825,761 of JACSVZ010000006.1, read as the reverse complement.
GCTACAGGGGCAAATGTCTATGAATTCAAAAGCCTTTGAGGCCCTTGTAACGGGCTTATATAAAAGCCTGGCATTTTATAAGTCTGCCAAAGGCCCTCATTACCACACAGGAAGGTGTATGTCCCACATCACAGAACAAAGCAGCCCTTGAACGACCCTTCTGAGGAGCTGGTGAGCAGCACGGCTTGTTCAGGCAGATGATGCTGATTTCAATGCAGCTCAACTGAGCCCGGAAGGGAAACTGTCACTGCCATCTGGGACCTGCTGGTAGTGCCTGACTGGCAAAAGACCTGTACACCAGTGTGGTGACACCAGGAGATTCTCCATCCTCCTCCTTGTGCTGCTGCCAGCCATGCTGGAGCTGATGACTTTGGCTCAGAAACGTTTGACTGGGGTCAAGGATTAGGCATTAATTTAGGTACACAAAGAAACATTTTTGGTGATTTCTGAGCATTCCACACCCCTTTCATCACCAAACCACCTCAGCATCTCAAAGCTGAATGCCATGTTACTACGAAAAAAATGTTTTACTGCTTTGGTTTTGGGGTTTTTTTTACATCCAGGTAATTCAAGCACATACAAGGAAAACAGCATACTTCAAGAGCTGCTAAGGCACCTGTAATTCAGTAAAATCACTAGAAATTAACTGCCCCTAAATACCTTTACAAATATGGTATTAGGTGATTTGTCTCTGAGCATACAAGTACATTGTACAAACCCACAGTTTTCTTGGGGGGTGGTATGGTTTTTTAATAAGTGTGGTGGGTGGTAAGACCAAGAGCATCTTAAAGCAGATCTTGTATTTTTCAGACTAGCCTGGCTTTGGTTTTACCTCATATATATCTCTCACTTACGAATTACCATTGCAGTTTCCATTCTGGTGGAACTGAGCAGCAAATATTACCCTACGCAGATTTTATTTCCCTCAGTATCACCTAATGCCAAACACAGCTCAACACTGCCTACTGCCTTTGATGTACAAAAAGTGCAACTCTGTAAGACAGTGTGTGGTTAGTGTTGAAGCAGATATCTGAAATAATGCAATAGGAAAATGCCAAGGAAAAAGAACAATATGAGCAACAACTGAAAGATTCTTTGGGGAGCATCAGTAATTTGTGGGTACCAAGACAGCGATGTTTGAATCAGGACCACAACTGGTAATTTCCTAAAAGTGAATAAAACAAACCTCTACAAATCTGCTTGTTCTCACTGTGAAAAGCGCTAGGAAACATTGCTTTCCTCTTTTCCACTGATTGTGAAGACTTACACTCAGTACAGTTATCCATGGTCAGCTGAGCTGGGATATCTGTCCGTATTTCTGTTCTCACCCACAGCCCACCTTCCCTGGGAAAAGAGTCACAGGAGCATAAAGGAAGCCGTCCTTTACCCGTTGAGGACTACCCGCACACTGGCATGGTGAAATAGCCAGGTGGTCTATTCTCTTTGTTATCAGTAAAACATACTGCACACTGGCAGACCTTCTAAGCTACCAAGGAAGGCTGAGTGACAGGGAAAAGTTCCTCAGAAGACAATGGCAAAGAATGAAAGGGGATTTATTAGGAGATGTATGCCAAATTACCTGGGAAAGCAAGGAAAGGAGCACTCTGCTCACTAAAAATACATACAGATCTGAAAGTGCTCAGTATTCAAATTGCAGATGTTCTCTACTCACTTCAAGTGCTGTTGGAAAAGTAAATCTGCTGATGCATGAAGGCATAGCTAAGACATGGGAGGCTTGGAAAGTAGCACGTGAGAAGTAGAGGTTGGTGCTTTAAAGTGATTAAAGAAAGTGAACATTAGAACTTCCCCAAACTCTTCTAAGGTGCTGCCTTCCCCCCTACTGTGGCGAGCAGTCCTGTCTTATCATGCTCGAGTGACTGCAATGCTGGTTCATGGAAAGGGCATTTCACCCTCTGCTCTTCAGCTTTTCTATTGTAAGGCACTGGCATTATTCTCTCCTCTTTAAAAAAGCAAAACTTAAACGAGCTTTTCTCTTCCCCACGGTGTGGTTAACGTGCTGCTCAGTCTTGTACAGCCAGACCGGCCCAGGCTCTTCCTTTCGGTAGAATCTGGTCTGAAGTCTGCAGCTGACAGATCTGTGTCAAACAAGGGCCATCAAAGCTGAGGGCAGTGCTAGAGGCACCATCACATATGTACTTGTGATCTAGATGTATTTGCTATAAGCCCTATGTTTAGCCTGCAAAAATGAATGAAAATTCTCCAATTCATAGAAAGCAATAATGTATTATTAAACAGAGCAGCTTTCAAGCATCTCTGTTTATGTGTGCAAACCTCCCTCAGGGAAAGCAGGCTGAGTTCAGTCTCTGTGGACTAGACAGAGCTACTGTGCAAAGGTTCAGGGGATCAGAGCTAATGGTGTTAGAAATCTCAGCGGCAGAGAAGTATCTCACAGCAGTAGGACAGAAGTTGCCCACCTCTCTTCACTGTCTTAAAAATTATGAAGTTGACTTAAGATGACATTTTCATTGAATTTACCTTTTCCTTTCATCTGCTCTTCACGTCTTCTGACTGCAACTTGTAAGACTTCTCCAATTTTCAAATTGATTTTCTCATAATTAATTGGACAATTAACTGTAACTTAGTAATTATTTATCAAGTATACTCATTATGCAAATACCTGCAGATCTAAAATATATCCACATTAAATTAATTTAATAAGAAGGCATCGCTGTGGATATTATAGAATTGTTCTTCACTTGCACCAAATATTTGAAAAGCAAATGTTAGGATTCTATTTGTTTTTGCAGTCACCATAGGTTTTTGAAATGTGCTGTAGAATGTGTTCTCTGTTGCCACAGGCCAGTATGCAATAGCTTAATTAATGCTGAAAGGTCTGTAGGACATCCCTTTTTTTTTGCTGCTGCTGCTGCTGCTGTGGTTTTCCTCTCTATCATGAGCCACTCAGAGAAAGGTGAAAACACCGAAATGGAGAAACTTCGAAGGTCTGTGGCCATTTCTGTAATTGGATATTTTTATTTTTATGGCTGTTTGAGAGGCAAAGCATTGGAAATACTTGGCCTGCAGTTATTTGTGAGTACTGTTAAAATATCCATTTTCCTGACAAGTTGGAAAGCTCAGAAGGCCATTTTATGTTTGGAAAATTAAGTTGCATCAACATTTAGCAAAAAAAAGCTGCAGGAATCCAAGAGCAAACTTAAAGAAAGGCATATATCACTTCAGAAATCAGAGTTAGAAAGAAATATTCACAATTATTTATGGGTGGGAATCCAGAACGTTTTTACACATATATTGACCACATAAAGTTTTAATGAAAAACCTGTGATATGATCAGTCTGATTACGTTGTTTTCAAATACTTCAGCTTTCATAGCATGCTCAGTGAATGGCTTTTTGTTTTCTCTTTTTGAAACTTTCCCAGTAGAACATTTTTGAAGGGTATTTTTCCCAGTCTGATTTACTTTTGTCTATGTTTTCCCTGGTAATCTGACTTCCTGAAGAACCAGTTAATCATATCTGTGTTCCTGGTAATTCACTATTCCGTTTGCAAAAGGACATAGAAAAAGCCCCAAAGAATCCAGTATTGTGTAGGTATAAATTATTCTGGATTATTCTGTAGGTCCTTCTTTTGCAACTGTGGTAAATCTCCAGGAAGCAAAAGAGATCCCACCAAGATAGTTCTGGCTTATTTCTAGCATTCTAGAAATAGAAAATGTCTGGATGCTTAAGGAAGATGTATCCCATCTGATCCCCAACTCAGGGATGTAAAGATGTAAGGTCTAGTGGCAGGTTACACAATCACAAACCCACAGATTCCTTGGGCCACGGTGCTCAGTAATTATGCAGTGCTTAGGTGCTTTCAAGTGAAAGTGGGTTTAGGTAAAAGCAGAAGTAAAGCAAAGCTCAACTGAACTGTGTCTGGTAAAACCTCACTAGGCATCATACTCTGGAAAGTAAATAAAAATCAGTGGCAGTATCAGCAGGAATGCTACTACATTTACTCTTTGGTAAAGAATTAATACTCACAGATAAAGAATTAATAATCTAATCTATCATTTAAGGTTTTATATGCACCCAAGTAAATAAACCCCAGTCAAATCAGTATCGCTTCCATCACAAATATGAATAAAATACAGTCACCACCGTTATCATCAAGTATTTCCTTTAGGCAGCCTCTGGCATCTCTCTTAGAAAATATTTTAATAGAAGTTAGAAGATTAAAAGCGATAAAAGAGAAGGTTTTCCTTCTTTTTAAAACTATATCCATTTCCATCTTAGTTTTCATTTCACCAGCATGACAAATGTTTGTGAGATTTGATGTAAATGTGATGCAATTTCAGGAGAACTCAAAGCAGCATAAAATTTTTTGACAGACTATTGAATATCAGAAGCATATGTATTATTCCTTATGTTTTTTCAAAAGCTGACCTGTTGGCAAAAATGGAACGATGTCACTTTCCTTATGCTTAGATTTTGTCATGGACATTAGTCCTAACCCAAAACTGAAAATAGTTTGGTGCAAACATACATTTACCAATGTACATTCACAATGTAGTTCAAGATAAACATGTTAACATTGAAAAGAACATAATCTTCAAAAGTTAAGAGACACATGCAGCAAAATGTTTTTTTCATAACTAGTTGAACATATGCATACTTTCCCTTAAAAGTAGTGTTGTAAGGATTTATACATGTGGTTATTTTCATCCTGTTGTGTTGGCTGACCTTGGCTTTCAGTGAGGCTGCCCAAAATGTGCCAAAGGGCTTGCTTGGGTTTTGTTTGTTTGCTAGAATTTCTCTTTGCTTAGCATAAATGATATCTTTAATCTCAATTTAGTTATCTAAGAGTTAGGCATGTTTAGGAATCTTCAGTTTGACAGTGAAATTACCTGTGTACACATGGATAACTTTGAGTACAACGGTTCTGCGCTCACTCTGTGGTGTTCATTCCCACTGGAGCCAGTTCCTTTAATTTGTTGTGTGTGTTGCTCCTTTGACCACCATCAGCTTCACCTCTCTCACGCTCCATTAGCCAGCCTAGTGCAGCACAACTCTGCAGTGATTCCACAGAGTCCTCTTAATCAAAACTTCACTGAAAGGCTGCCTTTTTGGAATCAAGGATCATAACCCTAACCTAAGTCTCTGAATGGTTCAAACAGGACTGTTTTGGACTGCATTGTTGGGGAACATCAGCAATTTTATTTCTGGTTATTTCTAGGCTTACTGTAGTTTTGGTATCTTTAAGCATGCCCTCTACATGTCCCTCTTTCAGAGGGCACTGACAGCACTCAGACTCCTCCTGACCCCTTTTTCTTTAGTTTGCCTTTTTTTCTAAGCTCAGGGAAGGGGAGAATAGAATTTGCCAGTCCTTGTGGGGTTAGGCTAATAAATGCCATTTATTAGTATCCCCACTGCTTTCTCAATGACTCAGTATTCTTAGCCCAGCTCTCGATGTTTCCTTTTGTCAAGGTCATTACACATTGTTAATTTGCTGAGGGTTTCATCCCGCAAAAGCCCCTATTGATTGACTGTAAGATATTAAATGGGTCAGTTGCATAATTTTTCATAAACAGCACACAGTTCATTCCCTTCTTTGCCACAGAAGCCTTCCTTACTTTGAAGTTCTGACATCACTGTTGGTCATCCTCAGGTTGTATCCCACCAGTATCACATTTAAATAAATTGAGCAGCCTTAAGAAATTTAATGTGAACTGGCTAATTGGCCAGTTCTCAGCTCCTGCTTCTCAAACAGGACTGCCAGCAACAAACCAAGTGGCAGTCTGCCATTCCCCTCACTCATCCAAAGGTGCTTCTCCGTGTGGATGCCAGCGATCCTGAAACACACTCATTCCTTTTTATGACACTGAGGACTGCCATACTCAGCGGTACTGACTACCACAGTAGTCAACCTTTAAAAAGGTTGAATTATGTATTATCACAAAAGAAGGCTTGGGAGCTACTACATAGATGTAACCACAAGTCCTAGAGTTCCATGGAGGGAGCCCAAGGTGCACAAAGCCCAGCAACAAATGGGTGTGTTGAAACATGCATGCCAAATGATTATTTCCAAAATGCTCGCTGGATTCATAAAGATCAGATACTCAAATTTAAAAGCATTTGCCTGTCCACTACAGTTTTAGCCAAAAATCTCTAACCCTAAAATCTGTGGGACTTTTTGTCAGTAGAGATAAACCTTAAATTTTGCCCAGTGAATCCCTGTGTCAGTTCATTGCCTGGTAGGTTCTAGCCGAAGATATTTACTGCATTTCCCAGCTAGTTCACATCAGGAAAAAGATGTCCTCTAAGGCACTTATTTGAAAGGCTTAGGTGCATTCATGCTGTCTGACATGCTTCCTAATACATATTTGGAGGAATTTCCTTTACTTCTCTAAATTTCCCTTATTCTTTGTACAAAAAGGAAGAATATGCTTAAAGCTCTGCCTATGGGTCCCCTCACCTTGTAGAGTAACAAAGTATGAACAGCATGTCAGTGAGGTTGACCTTCCTCTGTTGGATACCATGTTTTTACTTTTTTTTCTTCATTTCTCCCTTTTCCCGTATTTCCTCTGCTTGCCATAACTGCAAGAGGTTCAGCAAGTTCTCAGAACTTTTGCAAGTGTATTTGATATATCTTTATTTTCTTGTCCCACTGTTAATGTTTACAACATATTTTGTTATTTGCAGGATTTTATTAAGGTCTTGGCAAATCTGACATTTAGAAGCTCAAGGACCTGATTCTAACCTCTAACTTTGCCTGCCTTGACTTTTAGAAAAAATGTCAGGCTTCCCTCACTTCACCGTGAGTGTTTTTCTAAAATTAAATGTGCTTGTTTTGCAAATACAGGAGGTACTGTAAAAGTGGTTTTAATTCCCATCTTGTAGACAAATAAAACAATGCCACACCAAATGTTCTAAAGGTGTAGAATAAAACCTCTCTCATTTTTGTAACTGTAGATAGCTTCATTTAAAATTTCAAAATTCATGTGACTATATACCTGTTTATTAATTTCAGACTAAATGCAGTACAATCTACCATGCATAGGTTAAGATCAGGGCTAATTTTGTAGTTAGGCTTTTATTTCAAATTAGCAAATTTGTAATATGTAAAGGTATTATTTGTGATCTCAGGAATTGCTTGGTGAATTCAGGTGTACCCTTAAAACAAATGTAGTACATTTTCTTCTGTGGTTTTGGATGTGGCACATACATCAGATCACAGAGACATGATATTTGATCTCTGTGGACAGATTTTTGACAGTTTTGTGAAGAAGAACAGTAGCTATTTACATTTCACTGTGTTTCTAGAACACTTGTCAATTGTACCTCATTCCAAAACCTGTTTTAAGGTCTGTGGGACCCAAAGCCCAGGCCCTAGTTTTGAAATGTTCCTGTGGTGAGATTTGCACGTAAGACCACAAAATTTAAACCTTGTTGTCTCTAACTGGAGCCCTCTTTTAACCAGTTTCTGCTACTTTTTTTTTTATTTGCTCCAGCTTTTTCCCTCTTCTTCACTTTTTGAGTGTTTGAAGTTCTTAATCTTTTTACCTTTCTTTTTCCAGGCTCTTTGCTGATGGAAGGATAACCCAACTTTTATTCTTCTATAAAAGTTTGAGGAACAGTCTGTGCAAATTACAGTCTGTTTCACACTGGGAGTGGAGTGACACCACCCCAGGCAGTGCTGCAGGAAGGACTAAAGCCACCAAATGTGTGTGAACTTTACAAAGCAAAAAGGCAGAGCCAGGGGTATTCACCTCTGCAGCCCATGACTATTATGCTCAGCAGTGGGTGTTTTTATGGAAATCAGTACCAAAGATACTTTAAAGCTGGAAGCTAGACAAATGGGAGTGATAGATTCTCCTGTGGCCTGTAAGCACAGCTCTGAATTCAGGCACTGCAGAACTGCATCATCCCCACAAGAACATTATAGTGGGTTCTGCCTCAAAAAGCTACAGTGCCTTTCAGACCTCTGAAGTGTAGAGGGGAAGTGCTGTCTGCCAGTGCCTTTTCATGATGTACATCATCCACACACCTGTCACACAGCCAAGGATGAAAAGGAAGAGGTGTCACTTTGGTATTTTTCAATACCTTCACCTGCTTTTGGGTTGTGATATTAAGCTGGCAGCTCTGGCAGATCTTGATAATCTTTCTCTCTCATCATCATCTGATGCATGTAAAATATCCAGGAAGAAGTTTGGATTGGTACATTTGTTCAAGAGGCAGAGGTCCCTGTCTCAGTATTCTCGTGCATTCTTCTCAGTGTTCTTGCTTAAGACATAAAGTGAACAATGTAACTTGTTCATGCTGTTTCTAGACACATGAAGAAGTTGTTTGGCCTGTTGCCAGCTTAAATATGCTCAAGATACCCAGTCTGGAAGAAATGAAGAAAGCAACATGGTTCTCCCATTTAGCTATGAGCAAGCCAAGGAAGGGACTTGATGAATCTGTGGCCTGCTCAAAAAGAATGGGCAGAATTCGTACATGGGTTGCTTTGCTCTGTGTTATAACAGTTGAGATAAATACGGCACTTCCATCACCACAAAAGTCATTTTAAAATGAATCTCTAAAAAAAAAAAGCTTCTAGAATCTTGTTCTTAAACATTAAAAAGATGGTGCTTTTTCCCCTTTGTGAGGGGGAAATTGAAAATCACAGCATTGTGAAGATTAGCACAGCTAAAACAGATAATCCTCACACCAGTCCTGTTGGCAACTCCTTCAGTAATTTTGGCAGCCAAATGTGAGGCCTGACAGCAGCACAAAGAAATCCAGCCAGGAAGATAGCTACAGTCCTATATACCCAAGCTGGAAAAAACACATTCTGGAGCTTGCTGCCTGGGCTCTGATGCTTGCCAAGCACACCCTAGGAGTGGCCACACGTGCTGGCTTCCACAACAGAGAAACAGAAGGAAAACAGGAGAGCGTGTGAGTCACAGCCTGAGCAGTGAGCAACATGCTGCAATAGTCCTTTTCCTTCTAGAAAGAACTAGAAAAGACTTCCTGAGAAGTCAAGGTGAGGGTGCACATATTTTGTCTAATGCACAGGAGGAACTCTAGTCTAGACACAGACTGAACACACGTGAACCACGTTCCCTGTGTTCACTGGCAGTAGATTCATAACTCCTTCATAAGGAACAACTGATTTCCTACACCGGCTGAACTGGGCAGCCGCCAGCAAGGACAGGGAACCTCCCTCAAGGCAGTGCCGAACTTCAAACCCACCGTGGCCCTGCTTGGCCCACCCCATCTCACTGGACCCCAGCGTGGGGAGCAGGGAAGGAGGCGGCAGAGCAGGGCAAAAAAGAGGTGAAGGAAGTGGCAGAGCATGGAAGTGGCTCTGCAGGAGGCCCCGGCAGCCTCACAGGGGGGACAAAAGCAGCCCTGGGCAGGGGCTACAGAAAAAAATGGTCCCAACAGGGTGGGTCAGGGCTGAAAATGGGGGAAACAAAGAGCAAGGCAGAGGGACAGGTTTCCCTAAAGGAATGCCAATATATCCCAGAGGCAACAATGGTGAGAAGAGGATGCTGAATGAGCCAATGACTTCTGCTGAACACCCGGGCTTCTTCAGGACAACAGCCAAGGGCCCAAGGACAGCAGAGCCACCTCTGGGGAAAACATCAGTGAAATGGTAAGGAGATTACAAGATAGTCTTTTTTTGCCTCTTTTTCATCAGACTGGCTGGCCATGTCTCTCACACTCTGCCTGTCTTTGGCAGATGGAGCACATTTATTATTGCACTGGAGCTTTCATGTATTTAGCAAGATGGTTATGCCCTCAGAAAGAGTGCTTTGTCAACTACGACACAAAACAGCGTCTGAAAAGTTTTATTCTACCCCCTTGGTTTCAGAAACTTTTACCCAAGCTACGGAAACCAAATCAAAGCAGTGAATTGCAAAACTTTCCTCTTCAGGCATATGAGCAGACCCGCTTTTCATCAAATCACCTTTCCTGTGTCCAAAAGCAGGATACTGCACACCATCATCTGCCCCAGATGTTGGAGGCGAGAAAAGACACGACTTTTGGTTGATGTTGTTGAATCAGTATCAGCCACTAGAAGGGTCATATCCACACTGAAGCATTCCCTGCTCCTTCCACCTCCTTAACTGTGGAAATACTGTAAGAACAAGGTCATGATTTCGAATGTGAGGGAGTGTGCCTGCAAGAGACCACCTACTCAATGAGCAGCAAAGTCAGACCAGATCAGGAAAGTGAGTTTCCACCCTGTATTTCAAGAGGGGACAGGTAAAGTGATCTGCCCATTGATGCAGATCCCAGGGAGAAGCTGTTTTCCCTCCCACAGCAAGGTCCCAGCCCCTCAGTTCATTGAAAAGGGCTGCAGTTCAGCAGCTGCATCAGATGTGGATTTGTAGGGCTCCCACCCAGGCCTGCTTCCCAAAATGTGTCTGCTGGCCTTTAAAAATGAGTCCAAGGTTTCCGAATACCAGTAAGCCACAAGGTTCTCCAGGGGCTCTTCTGTCTTCTGCCTTGCTCGGATGATGAGAAACACTATCTGTTTCCCACAGTTCTTAGGTTTTCCACAAAGGAGGGAGGCTTTTTGGTCCTGTAGGCAGGAGTGCCTGGGATCCGTGCCCCTCTGATGCTACTGATGTAAGGCAAAAGGGGAGGCTCCCGCACCACCAACGCAGTGCCCTTGGGAGTGTAGGCTCGGAGCAGCAATTCCTCTTCCGCATGAGCTGTCACTGCCACCCAGCCTGCAGAGCCAAAGAGAATATGGACAGTGAGGAAGACAAGTCCCTAGGATCAAAACAAGGTTCTGACACAAACTACTGCCTCCCACAGTGCCTAAAAACCTGGGCTACCACATGTGGTTGCTTGAGAAACCAAGCTCCAAGGTCATATCCAGCCCTTTCCCAACAGAAGGCAGCACCTAAAGCCACATGTTACTCTTCCCAAACACAGCTCTTTCCTGGTACACTTAAGAGGGATGGTGGGAACTACCAAAACCACAAGAATGAAGCTTTCCAATCAATGGCCCTTTCCCTCTCACCTGGAGAGCTGACAGTGTCACAGCCATTCCTGATGCTGCAGAACCTGTATGGCAGCCAGAGCATAAAGCATTCCAGTGTTGCCATCCTGTACAAGCATGGCTGTCAATCTCCATTCCTGGAGGTTGCCAAGCTTCAGCTGGCCAAAGTCATGGCTGCTATGATTTTGTGTTGTTGAAAGTCCTGCTCTGAGCAGGAAATACAGGTTCACCCCTTCAGAGGCTTCTTTCCATCAATGTTTCTAGGATGCAGACCCTGCAAAGCAAACTAATGAAGAAATATTAAATTACCTGCAGAGGAAAGCTTGATATCTGCAACTGCCTCAGTGGTACCAATTCCCTTCAGTGTAATGTCCTGAGGGACAAGTGGGGGGAACTCTTTCATTCTCTCTTCCCCACCCATAGGAACCTAAGATTAAAGCACAGGGAAAAGATTTAACAGTCAAGAGATGCTTCAGCACTCCTACCTCAAACCAACAAGCAAGACACAAGGGAGAATAAAGACATCAGACATTTGTTAGCCAATTAAGAGCTGGTTTGAATAACCTACAGGAGTTATTGAAGGTTTGCCAGAATAGAGTCAGGATTACATCAGAGGAACCCTGTGGGAGGTAAGCAAAGATGGAGTGCCCACTGCAGGATGCAGCTGGTGGATCAGGCCAGCTGCCTTGATGTGAGTGACAGCACTTGTTCTCCATGTGCACAGGAATGGAAGTGTCAGGACAGGGACAGCTCACCCCATCTCCCATCAATCTGCAAGTGCTACACAGAACACCGCCATACCAAGGAAAAAATCAGACCACCAAGAGATGAAGATACGTGCAGAAAATCCAGCAGGCAAAGAATAAAAAAAGGTAAATTTTTCAGCTGCTTTCTGTTCCGAAACCCCAGTCAGCAGGTTTGCCACGGAAAATATCCCTGTTGCTGCCTGCACTTTAAGGCTGTTCAAGAAGAGCCAAGTGTGAGAAAGCAGAGCACTGCAAATCTTATCAGCCTGAATGCTAGAAACAGAAACTGCTGAAAACGCATCATCTTGAGTGCTCTCTTAACACACCTCAGCCATGCAGTCTGTGCAAGTCTGCTCCACACTGCACATCTCCACTCACCCACTACAGAAGTCCCAAACTCCTGATACCTGTGGATGTGCCCTGCCAGATGTGCCCCAGACAGGGGGCCTGCCTACCTGCAGCCTGGAGCTCCCCCAAGCACCTCCTCTTACCTTTAGGAACTCTTGGGCTGTGTGCTTCTCATACACAGCATCAGCGTTACTCAGCGTAGTAACGTGGACCGGCAACAGGTTGGAAGCCAAGACAGAAAACCAGGCGGGCTTTTCTCCCTGAAATAAATACCAAAAGGATGTTAATTATGCTAACAGAAAAGCAGCCCTGAATTGCTCTCTCCTGGCCCATTTCTTTCCTGCATGTTGAAAACCTGTTTGCCTGATGTCCCCTCCCTGTCCGAGGAGTCTCTGCCTCTGCCAGTGAGAGCAGCCAGGGATTATATAAACTGGGGAGTTGAGCTTCCAGAAGAAAAGCACTCATAGCTTCAAAGCACTCCCAATGCCACAACTACTGTCAGCACAGCTACTCAGCTCAGGCAAATCATCCAAGAGAGATCTTTGCTCTCATTTAATTCACAAGAACAAACCTAGTGTGGTTATTCAGCACTAGAGGTGACGGACATCTGCTCTGGTGCTTCTTCCCCTATCTCTCTACATTTCTAACACACAGCTCTCATCAAACAGTACTTGGTTCCAGCACTCTCAAGCCATGCAAAGTCTGTGGAGCAATTGCAGCACACACTCTCATCACATCTGCAGACAGAGCAAACAAGGTCAGAGCAGGAGAGACCTCTCCAAACACTGCAAGCAGCCTGCAATAAGTGCAGCAATTCCTTCAAGTTCAAAGGCGTAATTTGAGGCAGGAGCTTCTGTCATGATCTGAGCACAACTGTCCTCCAAGATCTCAGGAGGATGCAGATACACAAAACTGATACATCGATGTGTGCTCCTGCCATACCGGTACATTTTTTTACTTTACAGAATCCTGCCCCCTCCACCTTTCTGGTTTTCTTCCAGCAGGTCAAGAGTGTTCTTAGCAAAGCACTGATTCAACATTTCTGTGGTGATCTTGGAAAGCAGGCTGAAACAAAAGAATAGCCATACGCCCCCCTGAAATAGGGCAAGCTACTGAGAAAAGGATCTAGGACTTACGATAATATCTATCTGGAAAAAACTGCCCCTTCCAGAGGAAACATCATGGGAGGCCAACTCCACACAATTCAATAAAGGTGTATGGCATGAGATTTTTAATAAATGGAAGAAATTACTGGCAGGGGGGACACACAGCACCTTTGAAAAATATTTTTTACAGAAACTAAAATACATGTGCAATTAATTGCTTACACTGGCAAATTCTTCAGAGGTCTAAGTCAGGAAAGAAAAATGTCTATGCTTTTCTGTCTTGGCAGACAGCTTTCACAAAACACAGAAATGATGAAACCCACCTATTTTCCCAGTTAATTCTGACATTCTCCTCCCTGCCTTGTGCCTCTTTGTATGCCACGGGAAGCAGATTACCCTGAAGACATTTGTCAGCATTCAAAAGCAGCTCCCATTATATGCTATGAAATACTGCATGCTTATAAGAAGTAACAAACCTTTCAACTACCCATCCCAAGGCATTCTGACTTTATGCAGTGAGTCAGTAACTGATTCATCATCTCCAAAGCAGCAATGAAAGGGTCTCGGAAAGCTACCCAGAAAGCCTTTTATGGCTGGTACTACAGTAAGAGACAATGCAGCTGCTCCCAAAATCCTTTTTTCCCTTACCTCTAAGTAGTCTATACGTCCCAAGGCTGCTAAAAACAAGACCATTCCTGGCTTGAGAATGAAGGTCCGTGGAACAATGGCATGTGATGGCAAAACCAGCTTTACTTCCTTCTCTGTCAGGAGATTTAAAACCTGCAAAATAAATTGTCATAACTCATTCCAGATGTTTCAATGGGAACAATGAAATTAGTATTAGCATTATATTGATAGAGGAAAAAGACCAAGTAAAGCAGTGTCAAGAACATCTGACACAACAGTTCAATTCTGGTCCACACAGTAAGCGAAAACAGGAAGAATCTCCCCTGCCAAAATCTGCCACATAGACAATCTGCTTGTCCTCCACTCAGATTGAACATTGACTGCAGGAACAAAATTCGATCTGAAACTTGGCATGGAGGTCTCTAAAGGAGAACACAAGGAGAATCAGAATCAGAAACAGCAACAAGTATTTCTGGATGCAGGAAGTATTTTCCACATGGATTCAACTCCAGAAGAAGGGAGGAAAATATACAATCTCAAGTTACCAAACAAGGTCTCTAAGCTGATGCCAGACTCGACACTGGCTATTAGAGACCTAAGTGCTACAGTAAAGCAGGTTACGGTCTGGCAAACACATCACTAGGAAACCAGGAGTTTTCTAGTGTTCATAAAAGCAGCACCTGCACTTGAGCTGTAGTCTCAGCACAGTTCTCGCACTTCATTCTCTTCAGAACCTTCCTGTCTCCCTGTACTTGTTAATCTTCCCCAAAAGGTCACCTGCACCTCTGCATGGGCATCAAAATGATCAAAAATCAAAACACGCCTGTTTTGGACATGTGCACTTTGTCAGCACTGGCTTCAGTAGGGCATTGCTCTACTGAAACACTGACAAAGGCCTGACATATTGCAGCCAGTAGCAGCAACACTGTAGATCCTGCCAGCTTCAGGAGAATGCTTTCTCTAAGATTTGGTTCAGTCGTACAGCTCTGGTTATCCTCCTAAGCTCCACCTTTTTCAGTAGGCTGCGAGAGCTAAAGAAGTGCCAGCTTCACTGGGTGAAGCACTCTTGCTTACTCCCCTTCACGCAGAGGTTGTGGAAGCTTGGTGATGCAGTCCTACAGCTCCTTTGCAAAGCTGGCAGTATTACACTATTCAGAAATGCAACAGCATTACCACATGAACCCTTTCCAAGTAAATAAAAATCTTAATACAATTCCCAAACTAAGGGAATCTTAATGCCAGGACTACAGCAGAAATACTCTCCCACAGGCACAGCTAAGGCAGAACAGTCCTCCCAAACCCTGTCACTCTGAAACACAGCACCACAGACTACCTACACAGTCTTCCTTTACAATTCCTGGAGTGTCAAAACACCACCGAGCATCCTTCACTTCGTTGTGTGTGAACTCCTCCCTTTCCTCATGCTTCTTAGGGGGATCTCTGGGATCTTCATCCATGCCGTAGGAGAGCATGTCAGGGTCGAAGTCAATCTCAGAGCTAGACTTCTGCTGTTGAAATGTTCTTCCAACTCTTCCTGGATTAAAATGAAAAGTTTCCTGGTAATTAACTTATTAACTTGCCTTTCCATCAATCAAACATCTGCCCCTTTCCTGGCTTAACAGAGATGCACATCAGTAATGTAACTGTGATAAAGACACTGTGGCTAGAAATTTGTGCGTTCAAAAGCCAAAATGGTAAGAAATCCCCTTGATAATTCTTGCTTAGCACTGCTCAGACCCCAAAATCTCAGCATGGACCAGATCACAGACACTCCATTATTTCCAATTTATGGTAAAGCTGACTGCCTTGCTTTTTCAGTGCCTCAGACGGCCAAACACAGAATTACCTGAAAACCAGAGCTATCTTGTGGCAACCTCCTCTTTTGAATACATACTAAAACGATGTACAACCCCTGTAGCCTGCAGCCCAAACGTGATTATTCAAAATTATTTGGGAACAAGAGATGGCCCATCCTGTGGTATCCTTGCAAACTACTAAGCTATCAAAATTTGCCAGCCTAGTTCAGACAGGAAATGCATTGCACAGAGGAACCCTCTGCTACTATAGCAGCTGACAAGTATTCAAAAGAAGTACCAACGATGCTGCTTATGGAGGAGACAGAGGTCTTGCCCCCATTAATCTGGCAGCAAACACTGGTCAAAATAAATTTACCTTTGTGTAATGCAGTATTTTCATAAGGGCCAGGAAGGTAACACCTTTACTCAGGCAATACTCACCCACTAAGTAACCTTGCTTTTTAAGTTGATTAAGATGCTTTTTTTCTTCACTGCTTAGCTGATCTTCTGTTTTTGTTGCCTCTTCTTTTAGCCTCTCCTGCCTTCGGAATATCCTGTCACACGTAGGGTTAATAATTGGAAATTTCAACAGGTTCAGTGTTGTTCCTGGAAAAACAAGCAGAAGGCAGACTTGGGTCTCTGACTACCTGATACATTGCAGCTCTGAGGAACAAGATTACAAAAAAACTACTTCTCTAACTTTTTGGCGAAACCCAGTAACACAGTGTCAGAGGTGGAACTACAGCTGCTCCCATAAAGTACTAGCCTCCCAGACTGGGGCAGCAAAAGCAAGCCATCCGAGGGCATCCAAAACAAGCCACTTTAGACCTGCTCTCACTCATAGTTTGAACAGAACGGTCTCAAAGCCAAGAGGTGCCGAGACTGACTTAGTACACCCCAGGTAAGTCTCACCTCCTGACAGCTTGGTTTGGCCTACAGGTGCTCACCACTCCACCTCCGGGTCTCTCCAGACTGGAGGGCAGGGACAGGCATGCAGATCAGGTGCCATCCTAACTGGCAGGGGGGCACACAGGGGTGCCCACTCTGGTTTACCAAGCCTCTTAGCGCTACAGGATGCGCAGCACCCTCACCACATGCATCCCACCCATGCTGCCCTGAGGAATCACAGAATCAAATAGTGCGGAAAAGGCCTCTAGGATCATCGAGTGCAACCTATGACTGAACATCACCATGCCAACTAGACCATGGCACTGAGTGCCACATCCAGTCTTTCCTTGAACCCTCCAGGGACAGTGGTTCCATCTCTCTAGACAGTTCATTCCAATATCTAATCACCCTTTCTGTGAAAAAAATCTTCCTAATGTCCAACCTAAACCTTCCCTGGTGCACCTTAACATTATGTCCTCTTCTCCTGCTACCAGCTACTTGGGACAAGAGACCGACTGTTATCTGGCTACAACCTCCTTTCAGGTAGTTACAGAGAACAATAAGGTCTCTCCTGGGCCTCTTTTAACAGCCCCAGCTCCCGCAGCCACTCTTCACAGGTGACAATTTGAAGCATGGCGCAGCTCTGGAACTCAGTGCTCACCACAGAGGTGCTCAGGGTGGCAGGTACCCCTTTGGTGACAGGTTCTCCTGCTGCAGGGGTGGCCGAGAGCAGCCTAGAGGCCCACAGCCCATTGTTTTCTGCGCAGCCCCCACCCCCATTACCCGTGCTACAACGGGCCAAGCGGCGCCCTGACCTGGCCACGGGGACACGGTGGCCCTGTCGATGATGTCGGGGGCGCGGGACTTGCAGTAGTCGGAGCGCAGCAGGGTGTTGAAGAGCGTGGACTTGCCGGAGTTAGTGGCGCCCACCAGGTACACGTCGCCGGCGCACTTCCAGGAGCGCTGCAGCCGGCTGACCAGCCCTTCCATACCGAAGCCCGTCTTGGCGCTCACCAGGCGGATGTCCACCAGCGCGGCTCCCCGCAGCCCGGCCCGGGCGCAGGCCGCCGCCACCCGCTGCCGCAGCCGCCCCAGGTGCCCGCGGCAGTCCGCGGGCAGCAGGTCCACCTTGTTGCCCACCACCAGCACGCCCGCGGCGGGCACGTCGGGGCCCAGCAGCGCCGGCAGCTGCGGCAGCACCGGGTCGGGCAGCTCCATCACGTCCAGCACGTAGAGCAGCAGCGGCCCGCGGCCGTGGCGCGGCGGGCGGCGCAGGGCCGCGCTCACCACGCGGCGGTGCTCGTCGGGCGGCAGCCGCAGCCGCAGGGCGCTCCCGTGGTGCGCCAGCGCCCAGCACCGCTGGCACACGGCGCCGCGCAGCCCCGCGGGGCCCTCGGACAGGAGGCTGCGGTACTTCTCGGCCGGCACGAAGCCCGGCGCGCCGCCGTCCCCGCACTGCAGCTCGGCCCCGCAGCCCGAGCAGCTCACGCCGCTCGGCGGCACCGACGGGTCGGACAGGCTCGGTACCGCCGCCGCTGCGCCCCGCGCCCGCCGCTCCCGCCGCGGCTGCAGCTCCCGCTCCCGGCGCAGCGCCGCCGCCGCCCTCTCAGCCGGGTCCGGCTCGTACTCGAGGAAGACGAAGCGCTCCTGCTCCTCGCCACCGCCCGCTGCCGCCGCGCCGCACCGCCGCAGCGGGGCGCGGGGCCGGGCGCGGGCCAGGCGGGCCAGGAGCACGGGGCCCAGGCGGAGCATGGCGGCACCGGGCGCCACGCACCGCGCCGGCGCCCCGCTGGGGGCGTGCGTCTGACGTCACGGGCCGCGCAGCCGCCGTGCCGCTGCCGCTCGCTTGCCCGCCCGCCCGCGTCCCGCCGCGCTCCCGCTCGTCCCTCGCTCGGCCGCCGCCGCCGCTCCTCCCGCCGCCACCATGTACGACGCGGACGAAGGTGAGGGGTTCTCCCTTTCTTTCTCCTCGCCTTTTCCTCCCGTCCGTCCCGGCGAGGGGGCCGCGGGTGGCGCTGGGCGCGCGTGGGGCCCGCTGGAAGCGGGAGATGGGGGGGATGCGCCGGGCGCGGTGGGAATCTCCCGCGGGAGCCGGGGTACCGGAGGGTCCCTGAGCTGGCGAGGAGGGACACCGCGGTGGTCGCAGCCTGGCTCACGTGTTGTGCTTCCCTGCAGATATGCAATATGATGAAGACGATGATGAAATCACCCCCGACCTGTGGCAAGAAGCCTGCTGGATTGTTATTAGGTGACCTGCTAAAACTCGGTGTCCTTAAGCCTTCAACACGTCTGCTCCCGGTCGTGCAGGTGACATCCAGGCTGCTCCCGGGAGCACGTCTGGGAGCTGCAGGCTTGGTTGTGCTAAGCTGTGTGTTGCAGCACGTTCAGAGCGGGAGGGCTTTTGGCAGAAACAAAGGGTTGTCGTCAGGGATTGAGAAGCTCTGGTGAACCCCAGCACACACTTTTTTAGTGAAAAAAGAGGTGGTTTTGGTTCCATATCAAGACCACTAATCTGACAGCTGATGCTGCATTAGGACATCAGTGCTTGGTTATTTCCACCATTTTGGTGTTGTTGTTTTTTTCTAGTAAAACGTGAGCGTCCTGCAGCTTTCTGTGAGTGTTAAGGAGTGGGATGCTGTGTGGAGCTGAGTAAAAAGTGTTTCATTTGCTAGTTACGTCATTCATAAGATGTACCCGAGTGGTGTCTTAGAGTAGCAATTACAAGCCTAAGGGTAGATCCGTGAGTCTGGTCCCATAGACGGTCTGCTTGGAGACCACAAGTGAGAAACTTCGGAGGCAGTTCTGGGATACAGGTTGATCTTTCCCATCATCCTTTTTCTTGGGCAACAGCAGACTGTGCAGCAACAGCATGATAGCCAAGGGTGGGCTACCCTTCCTGGAGGAGCCTGAACTTGTTGGTGGGGGGTAGTTCTTCCCAGTTTTCTCTGAGATGTTGGCAGTGATGGGACAGAAGCTGAGGTAACGTGAGTTCCCTCGCTCACTTCAGTAATGTGAGGTAGAGGAACTTGATGGCATGAGTGAATGCAATAGACAAGGTTAGTTTATCCCACTAAAAGTCAGGGTGTGGAGCTTTGAATTTGGGCTCTGATTTGTAAAATTAGGTTGTGCTGCGTTGAACTTAGGTGACCCAAAGGCTAAGGGAAGTTTGGAGGAGTGAAGCTGGGAATCTCTGTGTGGCTGGAACAGAGGTGATCCAAGCTAGAGTTCTGAGAACTATTACCTGGACTTGGGGGCATGCTCCCAGTTTACTGCAGCTTGGAAAAGTTGTTAAAGCAAAGTAATTTACCGGTGTTTTTGAAAACTTGAGCTGAAGCCACTTTCAATGAGGTTTGTCATCATATTTTTCTTCCAATTTAAGGGAAATTTAAAGCACTGACTGTGCATGCAGTCGTGGCTTAGCCAGGAGGTGGCAGCAAGTCTGTCACTCTGAAGTATCTGTGTCTTCAGGCAGTGAGGGAATTGTTGAACATTTGTGAGGAGTATCAGCATTTGAAACTCATGCCTTGGGATAAGTGAATGTGTTTGATTCTGTTCTGTATTTCATGGCTTTTGGAGGTTTTGTAATAAATATATCTTAAGTTTGTTGATGTGTGAAGTACATGAATTAAATTAAGATTTCTTATTAACCTGCTCTTTTTTTTTTTAGCTCCTATTTTGATGAAAAGGGTTTAGTCAGGCAACAGCTGGATTCCTTCGATGAGTTTATTCAGATGTCTGTGCAGAGAATTGTTGAAGACGCTCCACCAATTGATTTACAAGCTGAAGCCCAGCATGCCTCGGGAGAAGTGGAAGAGCCAGTAAGTGGAGAGCCCTGGCTGAGATGATGTGTTTTTACAATGCAGAATCATTTTACATCAGTTTTATTCAACCCCTGTCCTGCTCTTTGAGTTGAGAAGTGACCAAGAACAAGTGGCTGCTGCAGCTCATAGTGTCAGTCCCTGTGCAAAGCTGCATGGACAGAGATTTAGTAGAGCAGGTCAGACAGCCAAGAGCAAATCATGTTTTGGGGAGATTTTGATTTTTCAGTAGCTTTGCCATGGCAAGAAAGGTTTATGACTGAAAACTTCTCTGTTAGCTTTGACTTACGTCCCTGTTCCATAAGTGCAAATGGTGATGAGCCATTGCCTTGCTGTCAGTCACTACCTAGATGCTTTCCTCTAGAGATTTAAAGGATCTTTAGGACACCCAAGCATTGAATTTGTTACACGTTTTTCCTGTTCCTTTGCATTTTTTTGCAAGCAAACAACTATCCTGAGATGTCTTTTGGTTTCTCTGTTAGACAAACTGTCCATAAGCATCTATCCCACTAATTCTTTTTAATGTTTCCTCTGTTATTCTGTATATAATATGGCAGAATTCTCTAGCTGTTCAGTTCTGCAGTTACTCTTTGCACTGTGCCTGGTCACTGTTAGGTCACAAGCGTGGTTTGTGCTGGGCTTCTTTTTGCCCAAAAGCTACTATTTACTTTCTCAAATCTCAGAGGTTAGTGTCTTATTCTCATTTATTAAATGCAAGTTTTCAGGAATAGGTTTAGAGATGAGAGAAAGAAAACTTACTTTTTCCTTAAGAGTCACTTGCAGGCAATCTCTCACCACATTTGAAGACTGACCTAATTTAAGGAAACTGCGTGTGTTGGGAAAAACTTGATTGTTTCTGTCTCCCTCTATTTCTCAGTCTCAAATTTTGAAGGCAGTTTAGAGCACATGAGAGGGTCTAAATGTGTCCTCCTTAAGATTGCTTTCATGAGAACTTGGGAAACAGTACTGTATGTGGCTGTTGCTGCAAATCCAGGAAAAGGCGTTTCTTCACATAAGGGTTGAGAAAGAAGGGGCTTTTGACCTACAAAATGTTTGCCAACAAGGGTCTGCCCCCTCCTGTTGTAGGAAACTTTTGTGCATTTTAAAAATCAGATTGTTTTCCAAAAACTAAAGTCTTACTTTGGTTACTTGTCCTATAGAATCATCCTAGGGAACCAGTGTTACTCACCTTGCTGTGTTTTCATTTATTGGTAGTGGCTGTTCTTCTGCAGGAACAGTTCTGGTTGCTAAGAAGAGAGATGTTTCTTCCATTACAAGTAAATATATTCTTGTTTTCCAGCCCCGGTATCTGTTGAAGTTTGAACAAATCTATCTCTCCAAACCTACACATTGGGAAAGAGATGGAGCACCCTCACCTATGATGCCAAATGAAGCCAGACTGAGAAACCTTACGTAAGAGCCAACTCTGTGGTGGATAAACACAAGGAAGAACTGCTTCTGCTTTATTAATTGATAGTCTTTTTCAGTGTAGAAGTGCCTTGAAAATTTAATAATTACTGCTTTATTTAAAATTCCATGTCTGGTTGTTAAATGCAGACGGTGATTGATGATTTGGTCGAGTGCTTGGATAACTGCCTTCATTACTCAGGGTTGTACGGAAAGATAGTAACTGACAGATAACACAGTGGTGGTTTTATTCTGTAGGTATTCTGCCCCCTTGTATGTGGATATAACTAAAACAGTTATTAAAGAAGGAGAGGACCAATTGCAGACCCAGCATCAGAAAACCTTTATAGGAAAAATTCCTATCATGTTGCGTTCCACGTACTGTTTGCTGAATGGCTTAACTGACCGTGATCTTTGTGAGCTGAATGAGTGCCCGCTTGATCCTGGTGGCTACTTCATCATTAATGGATCAGAAAAGGTAAGAGACTATACCTTGCACAGCCATCTTTACAGACACTGGAAGTTCTGTTACTTGTTTCCATATGTTTTGTGCCAGGAGCATAAACTCTCTTATTCCAATGTATCAGAGTTACTGTGGGAGCTCCTGATGGAAAGATGGGCTTTTAATCTGTTAGGGCTTTTGCAAGCCACCTTTTCTTCTTTGAGGCACATTTCCTGTCTTCGGGTCTTCCCTTCTTCAGTTTTGTGAACTGTTTGCCACTAAGTACTCCAGATATTTGTATTTCCTTTTCCAGAATTGCAGAGCAGCATGCCCTCTGAAATGAGGCACTTCTTCACTCAGTGTCCTTCAGCTTGTTCACAGCCATATAGATGCATTTTGTTTTAAGAATAGGTTCTTGCCTCCATTGCTGTGGAAGCAGCTTCAGTAGATCATATCCACACATTGTTAGTGCCTCACCAGTGAAACTGCCATTATTTTTTAACTGATAACCTGGGCAAACACAGCAAAATAATTAGAATTTTATATTCTTCTTGGGGAAAAAAAAAATCTGGCTTTGATTGTTGAGCTGGCATTTAAATTTAAATGCCTGTGTAGTGCATTGGCCTTGGAAAAACAGATAGTGAAATGCTTTCTTTATCAGTGTTGTGCCTACAGCTAACAGAAATGTCTCAGCACAGCCAGCAGGTGTGGTAAATAATCACAGACAACAGTGTTCCCTGAGTCTCTTGTTTTAGCTATTCCATCTTAACTAGCTGTAGATTTTGTTTAAATCTGTGTTTTTAAAATATAGAGTATAATCCAGCTGAGTTTGGCAAGTTGCCTTCATGTTGTGCAGTGCTCTAAAAGTTAAAGCACCTGAAGGAATAGTAGAATCACTGTGAGGGTTGGTTTCAGCACGCTGTTTTGTCAGTTATTTACTGGTGCTCTTGTTTCCAACACAGGTTCTGATTGCTCAGGAGAAGATGGCTACAAACACAGTGTATGTGTTTGCAAAGAAAGATTCAAAATATGCCTACACAGGAGAGTGTAGATCTTGTCTGGAAAACTCCTCTCGACCAACAAGTACTATATGGGTCAGCATGCTGGCCAGGGGTGGACAGGTATGCCTTGGCAGTAATAACCCCAGAGATTGTTTTAGGAGTTTTGTTACTGCCCTGTCTCTTCAAGTCATTTGGTTTTGGGATAATGAGAAGAAATTTCTTCTGATGATAAATTGTAAAGAAGATGAAAGTAAATGAAAATTTGCTTGTCAAACGTTATGCCTGTCTGTATGATAAATAATTTCAGGATTGAAATGAAGGCTCAGTTTGTGGCAGGTTTTAGGGTAAGGCTAAAAATAATTTTAAAATTAGTGTACACAAGTTTTAAAAAATTCAACAAGCCGTATCCTGTTTTTTCACAAAGAACAAATAGAGGAGCAGGGACCCTCTCTTTGCTGATGGCCAAGCTAGCGTTGAAATGTATTTTGCAGACCACATATTAATTCATATTTAACATCTAATCATGCCATCTGTGAGGGGAAATAAGTGCTACTTGTAACTTCTAAAGCAAAAGTTGTCAGTACTCATTTAGTATTGCACTGATGTTTTGAAATTTTCCAAGAGCAACTTAAATAGAAGCTTTACAGTATTCTCACTCCTGATGTCTGGGGCACTCCTGAGTTCCTATGCAGCCCACAGTGTTTCCTTCTGGAGAAGGGGAGCGGCTACTTGAATAATCAGTTGCACAATGGGTTAGAAAAGCTGAGTTTAAGCCTGACAGAAGGAGCACTGAAGGTGGATAGGATTGCTCGTGGCAGAAAGGGAGAGAAGTGATGCAAATGGGTGAACGAGTAGTATTTACATTCCTTTGTATCAGCAGAAACCTTACAAGTTTTTGTAGACTTCTAAAGCTCAAATTTTTTCTAAAATAAAAAGTCATTGCTGGAGTAAGGTTTCAGAGTAGCTCCTTAGTTGGCCTGCTGAGAAGTCGTGTTTTCCTGTGGTGCTTGAATAAATACGCTTCCGTTGTATCATCCAAATCCAGAGAGAGATTTTTATTGAAAGGCAGGATGATTTTAGAGACTTTTATTGAAAGGCAGGATGATTTAAGCCTAACCTGTGCTTCCTCCCATCTCTTCAGGGTGCAAAGAAGAGTGCCATTGGTCAGCGCATTGTAGCAACTCTGCCGTATATCAAACAAGAGGTGCCCATCATCATTGTCTTCCGTGCACTCGGCTTTGTGTCCGACAGGGACATTCTGGAGCACATCATATATGACTTCGAAGACCCAGAAATGATGGAAATGGTAATACATGTGAAATTACTTCCTGTCTTCATGTTTGGTGGTGTATAGGTGCAGCTAGTCATCACTTGAAATGTTGTTCATTTTCCAGTTGTAATTTATTTATTATTGTTGTGGATTCTGTATTAGAACTGTCAAACGTTCTCTACCTGAACCTATTCTAATAAGTACATTAAGTGAACAGAGTTCAGTGGAAATTTCTAAGAGTTAATATGTATTTGGAGAGATAGGGTCTTCTCCTGCTGTTGTTGACTTTAATTGTAAACTCTTGATTGTATCTGAAACAGCATCAGGCCTAGAATGTACTTGAATGAGAACTACTTTCCGAAGTTTAAACTATTTTTTGTGTTCTTCCTGCATGCTTCATTACTATTTTCTGGTGCCAGAAAGACCTGGATCAGTAATTAGCAGATCCTGAAAGGAATCATCAACAAACTACTGTATAGTTTCCTTCAGCCGCAACAGGCACTGGTTGCTACAGGTTTTTGCTATATATTTGTGCCTTAGGTCAAACCTTCTCTGGATGAAGCATTTGTCATTCAGGAGCAAAATGTTGCCCTAAACTTCATTGGCTCGAGAGGTGCCAAGCCAGGCGTCACCAAAGAAAAGAGAATCAAGTACGCCAAAGAAGTCTTGCAGAAAGAAATGCTCCCACATGTTGGTGTCAGTGACTTCTGTGAAACCAAAAAGGCCTATTTTCTAGGGTATGTCAGACCTCTGTCTCACAGCTGCAAATGGACCCTAAATACGTATTTTACTCACATATATGTCTGTTATTGGAAGAACACACTGAAGGGAAGTTTGTTTTAACCTCAGTCTCCTGGATACTCAGTGATAAACCTTGGGGCACTGGTATATTTTTGAGGGTGAGAAAATTCAAATTTTGATAAAATACTAAAAAAAAAGGAAACAAAATGAGCCCCCAACACATTTTGGGTCTTAAATTAGATGTGATGATACCGCTAAATGACTTGATATCCAGTTGCATGGACAACATCTAGAAATTGATAACTAAGATGTAGATGACTCTGATAAGCTGATTGCAATGTAAACCACTCTTTAAAACTAGTAGCACATTGTCTTGATCACTGCTTATTGGTATGCAGATGATGAACTGTAGCATCAGGAGACTTGTGATTTTTATAGCTGATTGCATGTGCCTAAACAGAACCTATATTACAGTACAGGACAGATATTTAAGGCATGACCATCATGATGTAAATATTTTCTTCTCTCAGTCCTTAGCCTGAACTTTCAGTGGGTCATCCACCTCTAAGAATATGCTGAAGAGGTTTATTTTAGAACAGTGGTATTCTAAAGATCTAGAATGGACAGCCTAGTAGGAAAGAGTTCACTGATTTATCTGTGAAAACATGTAATCTTTGTTGTGAATGTCTGCTGTCAGTTTAAAACATAAACTATCTTATTTGCTTAGGTATATGGTTCATAGATTGTTGCTGGCAGCACTGGGAAGAAGAGAGCTGGATGACAGAGATCATTATGGCAACAAGAGACTGGATCTTGCTGGGCCACTCTTGGCTTTCCTGTTCAGAGGGTAACTATCACATACACATTTTCTTTGGATGTAATTAAGGGTAGAGGCATTGCCAACTCTGTGCTTCTAAGTCAGACTCATTCTGTTGTGTCAGAGAGCCAGTCTTGGGCAACACAGCCTCTATCTGATTATGACTTTTTCATGGAGCGGTTAAGTCTCCTCTAACAGTAGGGGGCTAGCATTGACTTGTTTTGAAGCATATTTTGTGCATGCTTACAAACAGGTTCATTTGCTTTATTCCCCTCTGCCCCCCCCCACTAGTTACAAATTTATTCTTTTCAGGAGGCCAGTGACATTTTTTCCAAATAGTCCCAAGTAGGCTGAATTTCACAGCACTGTTTAATCATATTTCTCGGTGTCTTTCTTCTACAGAATGTTCAAGAATTTGCTGAAGGAAGTGAGAATATATGCACAGAAGTTCATTGACAGAGGGAAAGATTTCAACTTGGAGTTGGCAATTAAGACAAGAATTATTTCAGATGGTTTGAAATACTCATTGGCAACAGGAAACTGGGGTGACCAGAAGAAAGCTCATCAGGCCAGAGCAGGAGTGTCTCAGGTACAATAAGGACTTTGTCAGGTTTACAGTTTTTATGGTAAAACTGTTATCATGGAAGAGTTTAACATTGCTTAGCAGCCATGCACATAGTATGTTAAATAGAAATATTCTTAAAAGGAGACTTCCTTAGGTGACACAGATGAAGATCCAAATCGTTGGGTTAGGTGTGTGGCTTAGAGTTTTTTTGTCATGGTTGGTTTGTTTTGGCTATTGCATTCACTGATAAACAGTTGGTGTAACTCTTGTAAGGATTTTTTTGTTAGATCATACACTTCTTTGTAAATTCCTAGTCCCAGGGAATCTTTCAGGAGGATGGATTTCTTTCCTTTAGTTACTTCCAGTGCTTCACAAGCAGTTAAAAAACTTGAGTGACACCTTGTAGTATAAAAGTTATGTATTCCACAGCAAATGATGAGGAGCACTGACTTCATTAGCCCAGTGTAGTGTTTAGTTAAGCCTCTCTTTCCCATAAGGGTGAAAACAGGAAAAAGTTTTCAGTTTTTAAATGCCAACACAGTTTGTTGCTGTTTGCTTTTTAAATAAATTCACATTTCAGGCTGTAAAGATAGATTTTCTTAGATTTTAGAGAAGCTTTGAGAAGAGTGAAAAGAATATGAATGCTGATGTGTTCCTAATAACTAAGTGGTCTTAGTTTTCCAGAGTTTGGAAAGACAACTGTCATTGTACTGGCAAACCCTCCCGGGGACAATGCAGCTTAGGAAGTATCACTTGTTCAGTTCCTTTGATCAGAGTAAGCTCCACAACAAAAACCAGCTCTCTGCTTGGATAGAAGGGTGTTCATCGTGCTGGGCCTTGCTGTGGCATAAGCATGCTCTGGAAACTTCTGCCATTATAACACTAGTTAGGAGCTTGAGACTCTAGGCGTAGTGTAAGATTAGTGGAGGTGAACTAAAAAGTGTAGCTAACAAATATCAGAGCTATTTTAGTTCTTTGTAAGCACATAATTTCTAGAGGGCATTGATCCTTTGTGCTTGTGTGTCATGCTGCCTGTCAGCAACGCACTTGAGAAGCTTTGACTGACTGAACCCCTTCCTACGTGCAGGTGTTGAACCGCCTGACTTTTGCATCCACACTTTCCCACCTGAGACGCCTGAATTCTCCGATTGGGAGAGATGGAAAACTGGCCAAGCCCCGGCAGCTGCACAACACCCTGTGGGGAATGGTTTGCCCTGCTGAGACCCCTGAGGTAATGAAAGCAGGATTTGTGTACTAACTGCCTTTCCCTCGTGGTCATTTTGTAGCCATGGCACTTGTGATGATCCCTTGCACTTCTTTTAACAATGCTGACACAAATATTTAGCTTTATAGCTAGCTCAGTGGTTAAAAGCATGTTTTGTGTCTGGTTCCTTGAGGAGTTATGTTTAAATTCTTGGATCTTCTTGGGGGAACCTCTTGATTTGAAAATGCAAGTTAACTTTGTGTTTCTACTAGGGTCATGCAGTAGGACTTGTGAAGAACTTAGCCCTGATGGCTTACATTTCTGTGGGGTCTCAGCCATCCCCGATTCTGGAATTCTTGGAGGAGTGGAGTATGGAAAACCTGGAAGAAATCTCTCCAGCAGCAATAGCTGAGTACGTGCAAATGAAACTCTTTATACAGACTTAAGCTTTTTATCCTGCACAACACTTCAAGGGTTTGAGGTTCTTCGGTGGGGTGGGATTTTTTAAATTATTATTTGTTTGTTACCCCTTTCTAGTGCTACCAAGATCTTTGTTAATGGCTGCTGGGTAGGAATACACAAAGATCCAGAGCAGCTCATGAATACCCTAAGGAAGCTTCGTCGTCAGATGGACATCATTGTGTCAGAGGTATAAATTTTTTACATCTAGAGTTTGGGTGTCCTTTTACACAAGAGAGGATAATGCCTGGATACTACTTTGCAAGCTCCAAGTAGCATTATTTGCAAGTCTGTTTCTGAATATATTTCACATTGGGTTTGTTTTGCATTTTATTTGGGGAGGTTTTTGTATTTGATGCATTTGATATTATTATTATTATTAATAATAATAATAATATTATTATATGCTAGGTGTTGTGTATGGTTTGTTGTTTGGTTGTGGGGTTGGTTTTTTTAGGGGAGGTTGTTTGTTTTTAAAGAGGACCCAGTTGAAAGTTGAAAATAATCTTCTGAAACGCTTCTTTTTGTAGGAGCATTAGTGTTTGTTCTGTGTTTCTGATAGTGCCTAGAAAGTCTTTGCTTTAGAGAATTTAGT
Organism: Lycocorax pyrrhopterus obiensis; assembly: GCA_014706295.1. Classification (NCBI taxonomy): domain Eukaryota; kingdom Metazoa; phylum Chordata; class Aves; order Passeriformes; family Paradisaeidae; genus Lycocorax; species Lycocorax pyrrhopterus. Next base: position 65,796,972 of record JACSVZ010000006.1, on the reverse strand, counting down.
TATCCTATTTTGTGTTCTGTGGTTCTGATCCAAGCTGAGACTGTGTAGTCACAGGGTGCTGCTCTCTTGCCCAGGTCTCGATGATTAGAGATATTCGTGAGCGAGAAATCCGCATCTACACCGATGCAGGCAGAATTTGTCGGCCCCTTTTAATTGTGGAGAAACAGAAGTTGCTGCTGAAGAAAAGACACATTGACCAACTGAAGGAACGAGAGTATAACAACTACAGGTGAGATACGTTCCTGAAATTCAACTGAAGGTGTCATTTTCCATCTTGGAAGCTGCATGTTCCCTCACGTTGGAGAGAGGAATGTTTAAAGCTTTGTGCAGCACAAAGATGCTTTCTCTGCCTGGTAGTTTAATCAATTTTTTTAATCACACTGAAGCAGTGGTAGTAATAATAAGCCAGGGAAGTCCTTGTTCTTGTCACTGCTGAAGAGGCCCATTTTAGGTGTTAATTGAGTTATCGGTGGTTCAGTTGGCAGGATCTCGTGGCCAGTGGTGTAGTAGAGTACATTGACACCCTGGAAGAAGAGACTGTGATGCTGGCAATGACTCCAGATGACTTGCAAGAGAAAGGTGTGGCATATTGTTCAACATACACACACTGTGAGATTCACCCATCCATGATCCTGGGAGTGTGTGCATCTATTATCCCTTTCCCTGATCACAACCAGGTCAGTGCACTTCTGCTGACGTCCTGCTTTTAAAGCTGATAGAACACCCCCAGGTGTGTGTCTGTGTGTGTGTTAAGAGTTTTATGTACATAATTATTGGTCTTCCTCTGTCTAGTCTCCCAGGAACACGTACCAGTCTGCTATGGGTAAACAGGCTATGGGAGTCTACATTACCAACTTCCATGTCCGTATGGACACGCTGGCACATGTGTTGTATTATCCCCAGAAGCCCCTGGTAACAACACGCTCCATGGAGTACTTGAGGTTCAGAGAGCTCCCAGCAGGTGCGTGGTCAGTTCATGGTCATTGAACAAAAATACCGCTGTTTTGTTTAAAACACGTCACAAATGGTGTGTGTAGAGTACCTGAACATTTAGCAAACGTATGCAATTTAAGAAATAAGTATAGGTTAAGTGTTAGCTTGTAGCTGGACACCTAGACTGCAAAAAATATGTTGGTGGTGTTTCAGCTGAAACTACTTTACCCATAAAGTCTGCTAAAATCTAACTGAAAAAATGCATTTTCTGTATTGGTGTTTGGTAGGTTTTTCACAAGGGGTCACTCTTGACTCTCTTTTCTAACCAGAGCTGCGTTTGCTGATACTACATGTTTTTGTGTGGGGGATGTAGAGATTTTATCTGAGAAAGGTTAGAACAGCTTCACTGTAGAGAGTACAGCCTACTTTGAGTTAAAATAGTGTCTGTCTGGGCATGTGTGCATTCTTCCAAAATATTTTCCCTGCATATTGTAGGTATCAACTCAATCGTAGCCATTGCATCATACACAGGCTATAACCAGGAAGACTCTGTCATCATGAACCGTTCTGCTGTTGACAGAGGCTTTTTCAGGTAAGATCTGAATCTTTCCAACTTGAGAAGTTTTTATTTTTTTTTAATGGGGTTTGAGGGAGCAGCACAATGAACACAGTGAATGTGTATATTAGCAAAACACAGGAATGGTTCATCCTTTCTGTAACCTGACTGCTCACTTTGCCTTCCCAACTCTTCCGTTTTGGTCTTTACTCTGTTTAGAGTCCTTTGTATCACAGTTTAATGGAAAAATATTTGGACTCTTCCCTGGTGTATTTTCATGTAACTCTCGCCAGTTACACGAACAATGTTGCAGCATTTTAACATAGTCTTGTTTTTATCAGTGAGACAGTTGCTACCATTTGAATTGGAATGTTCCTCTCCTTGGAAGGAACTGCTCTTGGCACAGCTGGTGGCTGATGTGACTTTGTGCATTATAGTATCTGAAAGCACCTTCGTGTGCTGGCAACTGAGGCAGCAAACAAAAACCCTTAAAGCCCCAGAAAGACCCCCTTATATAAATTGAAAGTTTTTCACTGCAGCTCAGTTGTACTGCAAGGTAGCAGTAGAAGCCTAAAAATGTTTGCAAAATGGCAGGTATTCAGAGGAAAGTAATACAGGAATGATACGCTGAAGATGTGAATAATCATTAGGAATACTAACTACTTCTGAGATGTCAAGCAGATCCAAAAGCCTTTGCAGTTCATCAAAAATTAGGATGTTATCTTAGGTACTTCGACAATACCTGCAAAGTGACCATCATAATGCCTGCCATCTGAAACGTTTTTGTTTGGTGGGGTGTTTTATTGGGTTTTTTCCCCTCCTCAGTGAAGGTCAGATTAACAGGAAATCAGAGGAAAGGTTGTGTGGCATGTGGTCATTATTTGGATTTGGTTGTCGTTAGTAACAGTAGCCATAATATGTGAAAATGAAATACACAGATGAGGGAAAATGATGCCAGTTTCACTGGAGAAGACTTTGTAACTTTGTTTCAGATCTGTGTTCTATCGCTCATACAAAGAGCAGGAGTCTAAGAAAGGATATGACCAAGAGGAAGTTTTTGAAAAGCCCACACGTGAAACTTGCCAAGGTAAGATAAAGGAATGTACGAAGCCTGAGTTTTTAAAGTAAGGTTTTTGTGGGCAAGGTAGTTAATGTTGAACTGATTCAATCTTTATTTTTGGACACTTTAATACAGACATTTCTGTATTTTATAGCTATTAATATATCACTTGAGATATTTGCATTAGATATTTTAGCAGTTGTCTGACTTTACAAGCAGACTTGTTGAATTACTGCAGAACATCAGAGTCAGTATGTGGAAAAATTTGGGAGTCTACTTTTATTTTTCCTTTTTCCCCCCCCAAGGTATGAGACACGCAATCTATGACAAACTTGATGATGATGGTTTGATAGCCCCTGGGGTCCGTGTGTCTGGGGATGATGTCATCATTGGCAAAACAGTCACACTGCCAGAAAATGAAGATGAGCTGGAAAGCACGAACAGACGCTTCACCAAGAGAGACTGCAGCACCTTCCTGCGGACCAGTGAGACTGGGATTGTAGATCAGGTCATGGTAACCCTGAACCAGGAAGGATACAAGTTCTGCAAGATTAGGGTGAGCACCGACGTTCATGCTGTCTGCTTTAATAATCTTTGGTCTGTATTTCAGTTACCAATTGAATGTTTTCCTTTGGCTTACAGGTACGTTCTGTAAGAATTCCACAAATTGGAGATAAATTCGCTAGCAGACATGGTCAGAAAGGAACCTGTGGTATCCAGTACAGGCAAGAGGTAGTCATTTCTTTTTTTTTCTTCTGGAGATTTTACCTGTGATGATCTTAGCATTGGAACTGTCTTAAGTGAATTGTCTTTGAAATATCTACTCCTGTGCAATATGTTGACATAAATGTAGATAAAATATTTTTTGAAGAGGACACAGCTGCTTCTTACATACTTAAATGCCTTTGAAATGCTTTAAAAGATGTAATTTGGATCTAGGCACCCACTTTTCCTAAACACGATGTTCTGGGAAGAAATGACTGTGTGTTTCCCTGCTCTAGGATATGCCTTTCACGTGTGAAGGCATCACACCTGATATCATTATCAACCCCCATGCCATCCCTTCCCGCATGACCATTGGTCACTTGATTGAGTGTCTTCAGGGCAAGGTAAGAACAGTCTTCTGTACAGTATGTCTGAGCAATATGAATTTAAATTTGGTGGGGGTTGTTGTTTGCTTTGAGCTTTTTTTTTTTTTAAAGATAAATACTATCTAGTAGGTGTTAATTCACTTAAAAATTATTGTTCTCCAGTTACTTGATGGCAAAAGGAGCTTTCTTAGGGAAGATACACAGTCCTGAAATTTTATCCAGCGGGTCAGGCCCTACCTACAGTGTGCTCTCTCATGTGTTGCTTTTGTTCCAGACATTTTCCCCTGACCTAGAAAAAGGAGTAGCAAAATTGTTTATAGTGTGTATTTTTTAAAATATGTGGCAGATAAACAAAGTGAGATAGGGTACTACCATTGGCATGGAATCCTAAATTCCAGTATTAAGAGTTACAACTGTTTGAAACATCTAAATATGGTCTAAACAGTCCTTCAGAAACCTGACAAATTTTTCCAAATCTCTTCTCTGTAGGTGTCTGCGAACAAGGGAGAAATTGGTGATGCTACACCTTTTAATGATGCTGTCAATGTACAAAAGATTTCAAATCTTTTATCAGATTATGGCTATCATCTAAGAGGAAATGAGGTATAGTCCAAACATCAATTCACTGTAATTTTTTTAATATACATTTGATGGGTGGTAAGGCTTATGACTGCATTGACTTCTTCAGGTCCTCTACAATGGCTTCACTGGTCGAAAAATCACATCCCAGATCTTCATTGGTCCTACCTATTACCAGCGTTTGAAGCACATGGTGGATGACAAAATCCATTCTCGTGCAAGAGGGCCAATCCAGATCCTTAACAGACAGCCCATGGAAGGCAGATCTCGGTAAGGATCCGTGTTAGTTTCGATATGGTGTTTTGTTTTCTGTCAAGTTTTTAGCCCTGAACAATTAGTTGCTTCAGCTTTGTAGCTAGAACTTAATTAGCTCACCCCAAACAGCCACCCATTTTTTCATGTGTTTGGCTTAAAATCGTGTATTGGGTGCAGGTGCCAAGGTTTTGGTAGCCTCTCTGAGAATGGACCAGGGCTTGCCCTGTGCTGGACACAGCCACTTAGAGCTGGCCCTGGCAGCCCCTCTGCTGACTAGAGCTGAGCCCAGCAGTGGTGCTGGTGGCACCTCTGTGGGAATGCATTTAAGACAGGGTAAAAAATGCTGCACAGCAACTGTGAGAGAGGAGTGAGGACATGCAACAGGAACTGGCCTGCAGCCTGTGGAAAGCCCACGCTGGAGCAGGCTCCTGGCAGGAGGTATGATCTGTGGGGGACCCCTGCTGCTGCAATCTGTTCCTGAAGGATTGTACCCTGTGGGAAGGGCCCATGCTGAAACAGTTTGTGAAGGACTATCCCATGGGAGGGACCACATGCTGGAGCAGGAAAAAACTGTGAGGAGAAAGGAGCAGCTGAGAAGAACTGTGGTTCACTGACTGCAAGCCCCATTCCCCCTGTCATCATAGGGAGGGGAGGAAGGACTTGGGAATGAAGGAGTGAAGTAAGCCTGGGAAGAAGGTTAGGGAGGTGAACTTTTTAGTTTTGCCTTTATTTCGCATCATCCTACTCCATTTTTAATGGGTGATATCATTTTCCCCATGTGGAGTCTGTTTTGCCTGTGATAGTAATTGATAAGCAATCTCCCTGGTTTTATCTCCACTCATGAGCTTTTCCATCTGACTTTCTCCCCATGTCCTGTCGACATGGTGCGGATCAGAGAGCTGCTTGGTGGGCATCTGGCAAACAGCCAAGATTTAACCCACCACAGATAAGCAGAGGATGACTTAATTGTACATTTCATTTTGCTGTGCTGTAGCTGTCAGACACCTGCTGTAGAAATGCTCATCAGCAGTTACAAATTACTGTTTTCACAGTTTTATTCTGAGGTGTTCGAGGAAAATTAATGCTCAGCTTTCCTCCTGCCTTTCAATACAGATACTTGTTCCACCAACAAGAACTGATTATTTTGCCAGTGAACTCAAAAGTTGGTTTTTCTCTTCCTTTTAGTGATGGTGGCCTTCGCTTTGGAGAAATGGAACGAGATTGCCAGATTGCTCATGGAGCAGCCCAGTTCTTGAGAGAAAGGTTGTTTGAAGCTTCAGACCCATACCAAGTCCATGTGTGTAACCTCTGTGGAATCATGGCAATTGCAAACACGAGGACTCACACCTACGAATGCCGCGGATGCCGTAATAAAACTCAGGTACGTGTGGTTTTCATCAGCCATTGTTTCACCTTGTGGGCAAGAGGAAATGCCACTTGAGTGAAGCAGGAGGATAGGGAAGTAAATATTTAAAGAAGCACCAGAACAATTGCTATTTTAGTTTCATAACTGTTTTAAGTGTTTATAGCGTTGCAGTCAATTTGGATGCTTCCTTATTAATTTTATAGAGTTGGCTTGTCACTTGGCAGGAAATGCTGTTCAAGTATTGTACAGTGCGGAGTTTTCAGAGACTTTAAACGCTCAAGAGCTTATTTTTAGAAGTAAAACTCAGAATCACAGGAATTTAGAGGCATTGCCCTTGTGACTGTCCCATGAAGATATTTTTGCTTGCAAAGCTGGGTCCCCACGGGAGGTCTTTTGTGTTGCACTTTGGTGGGGTTTTTTAATTTAATAAAAGCTCTGCAGTGCACGCTTGGTTACAGAAGTATGTCAAGGGAGAGCAGTGGCAGAGATAAGAATAGTTGCCTTGAACAGGCTTGGTTTTGTGCCAGGGACTGACTGCTGCAACTCTTTAACACGGCACTGGGGTTACAAAGTGATGTGTGCTGGAGACCTTACCTGCATTTATGCACCTCAGGCACACTCTGCTATGCACATGTGCTGTGTTAAGTGGCTCTTGTTTAGGATCAGATCCCTTGGCTGCACTTTTACATTAAAAATGTGTCTGGAGAGCTGCTGTGTAGCCCTTACAGAAAATCTCAGCTTCCTTCTTGCTTTAGTACTGTCTGTGAGCAATTCTTGTTAAATGCTTTCGTGCATAACTCCAGATATGCTTTTAAGCCAAAAACTCAACAAGGTATTTCTGTAGAGGATGGTGGAAATTGATGCTTTATGAGTGTTTATCACAAGACTTTTATAATCTCTTTCCAGATATCTTTGGTTCGAATGCCCTATGCCTGCAAACTCCTCTTCCAAGAACTGATGTCTATGAGCATTGCACCTCGTATGATGAGTGTTTAGCCTTCAAAAGGGCTTTTTTTTTAATTATGAGACCGAAGTGCTCAGGTTTTGTTTCATTTTGTGTATGTTGCATTCAAAATACAGTTTTACTCATCTGCCGTGTGCTGTTCAAAAGTATGTTTATTTCCTGTAAATAGAATTAAAATTTGTAATCAAACTTGTGATTCTATTTGTGTATCTGTGAAAGAAGTGTGCAAGCAGATTGGGACTCACAGAAAAAGGGAGTTAAGAGGGACTGATTAGTCAGCTAGAAAAAGCCAGAGCTTGCAGCTTTCCAAAATACTAATTTAAAACTGTGCGTAAGTGAAAGTCCTCACATCACAGCTCTGCACCATCATCTGTGGAAAAACAAAAACATGTTACACTCTGACCTGTTCCAAGGGAGAATATCACAACTTTGGCAGTAGCTTTGGGATCTCTTGGCTGAGGGTGAGACCTGACCCCTCCTTCCTTCCTGCCTTCTTTCCTTCCCTCCCTGCTGCAGGGGGGTGATAATAGACACGTTTTTCTGTGCTGAGATCACCTGGACATGGCACACAGACTCTCACAGTGTAGCTATGATGTCTGACAGTTTGTTCCATTAACCTTATCAATTTCTTTTAAGCTGGCAGTCTACATTTACTTATCACTTAGCTCCAGCTGCCTTAGAGCTTTCCTACAGCTGAAAAGAACCAGCTGTAACACGTGCTGGGTGTGTGTAGGAAACAAACTCAGGCACTATGCACAGTACTGCAACCTCGCAGTCGTTACTGTGAGAGAGGGAGTGAACATTCTCTGTTCTGGGGTACAAATGTGCTGTTCATGGCACAACTCAGTAAAACTCAATTTCAGTCACACCCATAAATAAGATGTTTGAAAAGGGATTAGAGACTACCTAAAAACCATTAGCAAAGTTCCTATGCATGATATTTGGATTCATTGTAAGCTCTCATTTCAATGCCAGGTGCTGCTAATGCTCTTCTAAGGGAAGTATTTCAGCTCTTCACAGACATAAGGAGGATACAAAAAGTCAAGACTATATAGTTTGGATAAAGACAGCGGGGATTACAACTAAGGATTATGTCCAAAAGGGGATTTGGGCAGCACAGTATTCTCTAGCTGGATGCTTTGTTTGCCGTGCCTCTGCCTCTAGCAATTTTACAATTACTGTTCTGGCTATCCAGATTTATTCCTAAGCTTATCATGTGGCTGTGGTACATCCTCTGCAGCTGGAATGAGGGTGACTGGTTTGCCACCAGCTTTGCACACAGCCTAGCAAAGAGGACGTGCTGTGGCAAATCTCTGAGGTTTGACATCCCAGCATACAGAGAACATGGCAGGAACTGGAATGCCTGTTGTGCCAATACTGCTACCAAGAGAGAGGAGCAGGTTTGAAAGCATCCAGACAACACACTGAAAGGATGATACAAATGTAGGGTTGGAAACCCACTGAAAGTTGCTCTATAAAAAACCCAGAAGGTGTTTCTTAATTTTAATTTGGTATTTCCAGTACTTTACAGCTTGTGGGGGGTTATTTAACAATTCCTTGAGAACTCTAGAAGCTAAGGTTTGCTGGAATGTTTTGTCAAATGCAAAAAACTGCATGTTAAACTGGTATTTCTAGTGCAGGGCAGGAGGAGGGTTTGTTGGGTTGGTTTTTTTTTTTTTGAAAGCATTAAACAGAGGTGGCCCTTTTGTATCAAATAACAATAAACTGTTAGGGGGGAGAGCTGCTGAGTGTTCAGCCACGCTTACCAACCTTTGGTCAGGGCTATTTCATGCAGAGTTTCCACAACGTGGATTTTCGCAGAAGCTGTTGCCTCTCCTTTGGCATTTGATGCGTGGCACTCGTATTCCCCAGCATCCTCTTTGCTCAGAGGAGATATCTAAGGGAAGAAACACACCCCAGTCCCCCAGTGAGCATCCTGGGGGGAATTTATAGTAGAGGTGATGCTGTTTTCAGGTATCTTACATAACTTCTTTGTGCCAAACCCTGTACTCCCCTATATCCCCCATCTGCTTTTGCAGGGGGTATGCACACTTGTGCTGCATGCTAGACAGAGGAAGGGTGCATGCTACAGGTAGGACTGGAGCCAGCAGCCACCCTTATCCTTCATCCCTAACTCACACAGGTTGTTTTCCTCTAAATGCCCTGTCTGTTGCCATGTGTCTCCTGTCCTGTAGTTTGCTCAGGAGCAGCTTGCAAGCTGCACTCTGCTGTCTGTGCAGCTCCGTGCATACACAGAGTACTTACCAGCACCCAGCCAGTCACTTCGTGTTTCTCAGGGCCCCCGCGGGTCTGGATAGCCAAGTTCTCCCGGTCCCCAGGCAGAAGCTCCATCCTCTGCACACCATACTGTCCTCGAATTATCTAAACAGAAGGGCAGGAATGGGTAAAGACATTGGGGCTTGCTTATGCTGGAACTGTATGCTGAACCATACCTGCACACAGATCAACATCAGTTACACATGAATGTGCTTTATGCAGCAGCAGCATTTCCTAGTGTCAGCATTTCACCTTATCCTCCCTCAGTGCAGCCCCACTACCCCAGTGCCTCAGCCCTGAGGCTGTGTTCCCCTCGCCCCAGCAGCAACACCCAGAGTGGCAGAGTTTCCTGGTACGGATGGTGCTGGGCAGTGGGATGTGCCAGCATGCCCTGTGCTGATCTGGCCTCGCAGAACTCGTGTGCGTGTTCCCAAGGGTGTGCTCAGCCCTGGATGTTTCTGCAGCAGCAGACCAGGCAGTCCCTCCTGGTAGGCACAGTATCAATGGGAAAGCAGCACTGCAGCCATTCCCCAGTGTCTGAGCACAGAGCACAGCACAAGGTAAGTGGTGCTCAGCCCTTGTTACCACCAGGTCAAGCAGTCTCTCAGCCATGAAGAAGAGGCATGAAAAGCAGAACAGTGCTGACAGTCAGTGTAAACTCAGCATCTGCTCATAAACAAGCAGAACACACTGCCTGAGTCGACAAGCCCACACTGTATGCTCACCTGACAGTCTGCTCTTGAACCCCTACAAATAAAGCTTACAAATTTGTCTTAGAGCAAATTTTGGGCCAATCTAGTTTTTTTCTCCCTTGTATCCTTAAGTAGTAACGTTTCAGCTTAATTTTAAGACCCTTCACAAGGATGCACAGACCTGTGGCACTTGAGGAGGCTGCAGGGGCCATGCAGTGGCTCTCAGCCCTACGGCCAGGATCCTCTCCACTCAACATTGGCCCCCGTCCTAAGCCAGATGTTACCAGTGCTGCCAAAATCAACATGCTGCTGGCTACTGGAGCTAAATGACTGCCCCATGTGGTTCCTGTTCCTGACCGTGGGCGATGTCTAGCCACCTCAGAGTCACTGCTGCCAGCAGGGTGAAGGTGAAAGCAGGTCAAGGGACATTCCCCACATGCTCTGAATACCAGGCGCTACCAAGAGAAACACAAGTCCTGTCCTGGCTCAGGATCAACAAGAATTTATTTCCTAAATAATGTCTAAAACTAAGCAAAACCAGATGTTTGGGGGTGGACAGAACTGCAGAGATGAGAGAACTCATCAAAGAGGTGTGCTTCTACAGAGGGATCTGCTGTGGCCTTTGTGCTTACCAGGCAGTTTCAGCCACCTCAGGTTTGCTGTGCTGTAAGAGCTCCTAGCAGGGCCCTTACCTTGTTCCAGATGAGGACAGGGGTTGGGATGCCAATGACTTCACAGCTCAGGTAGATTTGTGCTCCTGTCACATTCCAGATGTCCTTAGGAGGAGTCACGATGGAGGGTCCTGCAAAAAGGGAGGAAAGCTTTTAAGTCCCAGGTGACTGACTGCAAGCCTGTCTCCATGCTAAGCCTTTTACATGGGGGCCAGTCACGTCTGATGGGTTTTGAGGATGAAGTGAAAGTGATCTCTGCTAGGAGCAAAGTTCACTGGACTGATCCCACATCATGGCACTTCTCTCTCCAAAGTGACACACACATCCAGCCTTGAGCTACCCAGACTGATGGGCACTTGCCCCAGATGAAAACTCAAGTGTTGAGCTGTTCAGGTGATGAGTCCTCCTCCTTGCAAGGTTGAGGTTAGAGGTAAAACAGTGTTTGTATTCTGTTATCTCAGGGGCTGAGCAGAACTCTACCAACTGCTGGCTCTGCTTACCATGCAGTCATCAAGTCAGCTAGCATGGAAAAGGACCTCCAGGAGATGGTGCATCCACTCACTCTATCATGCCATGGAGAGCTTGGCCAGCTTGGCAGCATCCTTTCTCCCAGCGTGATTTCAATCCCATTGCTGTGGGCTAGCAGAATTCAATGTTATGCTGTTCCTGTTTTACCTGTGTGCAATGCTCAGCCAAAGAAGCCTGGCTGGATGGTGGCAGAGCTCTCCATGGGGGAGATCTGGGAAGGGACTGGGTGAATGCAGAGCTCTGTTTTTCTCCAGAGAGCTCCAATTCCTGGTTAAATAGAGAGTTGCTTCTAAAGCATATCAGAGCAGGGTTGTTTTGCAGATCTGGCTGAAGATGTTTACCCCTCAGGCTGGGAAATGTCGGAGACATAACCCATATCCCAGGAAGGGAAGAAAGGCCTTTTCTGTTCAATCGCTCTTTAGGGAGGCTGTTTTGCAAAACGCAGCTATTAACTCGCAGCAGTAGGAAGTGCAGACCAAAGGAGCACAGAGTGTTTATTTCTAGTTATTGATAGCTTTAAGAACACAACAAACTGCTTTCCCCCTTCTGTTCTGAAGATGCAGGCAGCAACAGGAAACTAAGGCTCTCATTACACCCCATCAGGAGAAGGCATTTCCTATGCAGACAGGTACTCCAGAGCCAGCCTCAGAGAAGCTCCTGGGTTTACTGGCCCACAGACCACAGCTCATTCCCAACCCCGTAAAAGAGGGGCAGATCTGGGTCCTGATGCTCCTTATGGGGTCCTGAATCTGCACTGATTTCAGCCCTGCATGTGCACTCCACCCTGCAGCCCTGTTGCAGACAGTTGGGTGCAAGTTTCAAGTGCATCCCACTGCACCAACATCTTCCAGCAGAAAGCTGCTGTCCTTTTCCTCCTCAGGATCTGGGGGCAGATCCACACTGGTATCACCAGCCAAAGGGTATCAGCCATCCTTCTGTTTTAGCTCAAGAGATGCTGAGGTGGTTCCCTGCTCCTGAGCAGCTGGTGCAAACCCAGAGAAGTGTTTGCTCTTCTCTTTTGAGAGACTTCTCTGTTCAGAAATGACTGTACACAGCCTGCTGGGGGGAAGCTGCTAAGAGACATGGGGTGGCTGCACTCAACAGTCTCTGTTACAGAACTATCCCAGCTCTGATTTTAACAGGAGGCAGCTGTGGAGAAGCAGAAAAGTTTCATGTGCAGCCCCGGGCGATGGTTGAAACCACACCTAATAGTCAGCACGGGCTGGTTTCCTGGCAGTCACCACAACCCAGGTGCTCTTCATCTGCACAGAGTTGTCCCTCTCAGCTGAGGAAATTATTTAAGCAGTGTTTCAACACCCTCCTGAAGGTTTTCCCCCTGAGTACCCCACAGTGGCCAGCCCAGGACATTGCCATCCCCAGGACGTGGCCACCTCAGGTCACACACTCTGCTCCCCTTACCCAGTGTGGCATTTCCTGCACAGCCCAGCTGTTCTTTTTCTGGTGTCCCTTAAACAATAGGGATAATAGAGTGCTTGGAAGCTCTGATGGGACATGATGTCCCCAGGCAGCTCGGCTGGACCCATGCTCTGTGAGGACCTCCAGCTGATACGCACCCAGCAAAGCCTGCTGCTGCTTTCTGCTCCAGCCCTCCACATGCAAAGTGCCCTCCCTAGAGCAGAGCTTGGGGCAGGGCTACACCATCCTCTCTATCACCGGGGTTCTTCTATAAGGCAGGAAAAATACAACTGCCCCCCAGTTACCACCATCCCTCACCACAGAAAAGGAGAGATTCTGACTCTTACATTAAAACCCAGGTGGATTTTAAGGCACTGATATGCTCTTTCAGGATCTGGCTCAATTCTCCTCTGGCTGGGAACTAGCAGCATTCAGCACAGCACTAAATCCCCTGCCTGAGGTGTCTCAGTCTTGGCTGCCACCAAGTTTCCCCGTGCCGAGGGTTCAGACACCCACTTGCCCACAGGTGTTTGCTCACCTTGCCAGGATGAACAGGCCACACCATGATTTTTCAGCATCAACTGCTGTCAGGGGAAAAGAGACAAGGAATTTCTACCCACCTCCTGGGTGAGGAGAAATTGTTTATCTTCTTGGACAGGGGAATTGCCTGCACAGCTTCACAGCAAAGCCCTGTCTGGCTTGGCACAGCAGTCACAGCACAGTGAGAGCTTGGCTGCTACAAGCTAGTCCTAAGCTCAGGATGTACATCCTGATCCAACCAGGCAGAACATGACGTTCTGCATTTGGCTGCAAAATGAGCTGGAAGCATGCACAGGCCTCTGCCTGTATCTGACACAGCTCTGAGGCCAGGAGGGAATACACATCCTGAGAGATGCAACAAGTGTCATGGGAAAAGTCACTGTGCTCTCTCTGGACAATTGACTTAAATCCATACAGCCAAAACTCTAGATCTGGGCTTCTTCCGCCACTAAAAATAAATGAGAAAGGCCAAGGAGTCAGCAGATTTAAAGTCATATCATGACTGGCCACAGCAGTAGCTAAACTCTCACCACAGTGAGCTGATACCCAGGTGCATGACAGTCACCCTACTTACTGACTCCTGCTGGTCCCACCCATGTTCCCTCCCACAGTCCCCCAAAGTAGACAGAGGTGGACAGATGACATGGCAACCTGACACAACAGGAGAGGCAGGGGATGGCTGACACTTACATGCACTTCAGAAGATGTGAGGACATTCCCTCCTCCAAGTGTCCCTCTTGCTTCAGGAGTTCTTGTGAAGGGAGCAAAGCCAGGACTGGAAACAAGTCCACCTTGTACAGAGCAGATGTCTTGATTCCTGCCAGCAAGGAGCCTCCCCACCATCATCCTACAGCCTGCACCTCAGAGGCCTTGCTGCTCTATTGGCAGCACTGCCCACAGAGGCGATGGTTTCTCCCTCAGCTTCCTTCGGGCTGAGGACCTGAGGGTTGCACCTGCTGATAAAAATGGTCACCACCATCAAGGAGGCTGAGTGCTCCCTGCTGTCCCGCAGAGCCCGTGCCGGGGACACTGTGGATCTGCAGATGCTCCCTGACTGTGCGGGAGCTCCTTGACCAAGATGACAGCCCAGGCTGTTGATGGAGGTCAGATGCTCTCCACAGGCACTTCAGGCATTTCCTCTGTGCTCAGCCCATTGTTTGTAAAACAAATAACTCTCCCTGGCCCAGGAAGGGGCTTTTTACAGAGCCCCAGAGCTCATTCACCCTGGGAGAGAGCCTGAAAACACAGGGACTACTTTTTCTGAAGCTTGTGGGGAGCTGGCGGCCTGTGTTATGTCAAAAATAGCAGCTGGAAAGGAGTTCCCATTGTTGTATGTAGCTGCTTTTCTGCCACAGCAATGTGCACAGCAGAGCCTCTGACATCCTCGATGAGAATATTATTTGGCATCTGTTCCTGACACCCCTCCTACACCAGGCACCCCTTCTCTGCTCAGCCACAGCTTGCAGAGACCTGGCATCTCTCAGCTCACCCACTTGTCCCTCACTGCTACCTGGATGGTCAATCACAGCTCAGGGTTAGCTGGTCCCCACTAATCTTCCTTTGGTGTCCACACACACACTCAAATAAGAAAGACATCGCAAGCACAGCAGTAACTTTTTTGCTAAAATCAAGGGGCCTACAGGTATGTCACTAAAGGCAAAAATCAGCTGGACATGAAGCACTGTGGGCTGTGTCCTGGTGCTTGGGTGTGCATGGAAGCCCAGACCACGAACACACGAAGCCATGCACCACACGCTGAAGCTCATGTGGGGCCGTCCTGCGCACTGCACTGCCCTGACACAGCCCCAGGTCACACACAGCCCGGGAACACTCCCCAAGAGGACAAACTCAAGCAAAAGCTGAACATTGCTCACTCTCACAAGCTATTGTAAGTCTGAAAATAAACCCACTCCAGTCTCCTAAGTTGCTGGTAAAGTACTTTCCCTTCAAAATTACTTTATATGGAAAAAGGGAAACCTTCCTTAAGCAACATCTAGTCATTTTAGTTGGCATGGCCTCAGCTGCTCCCTCCTAGGTCAGTGCCCTGTGAGAGGCGGCAGCAGACGGGAAGCGCAAGTGGCTCCTGGCCTTCCCCACGCCCAAAGCTGCCTGCTGCTTTCTGTTGGATTACAAGCCTCCTCCTTTACCTTCTTCTGAAGGCATTTCTCCTGCTCCTCTAATCTGTCTTTGAAGAGACTAAGGAGTTACAGAAGGAAGCATGTGTCGGATGCTGTGTCTGTTTGGACGCTCCCCCTCAGACTTCAGCAGGCCCTGGAAAGGCTGCAGACATGAACACAGCTTTGCCCCGAGCCCTGGGGACCTGAGACTGAGTCAGTGTGAGGAAGGGCCCTGGACCACCATCATTCTGCCATGGAGCAACTCCTGCTTTCCATACCACTGAGCTCCGCGTAGTGCACACCACTGCCACCAGAAATCCCAGCCCTGCTGTTTTACCATGGTTTGGGAACACTCCCTGTTGTATAATGTATTTAAACCCTGTTGGTATGCACTAGCCAAACTCTCACTCAAGACCAGGATCCACACCAGGATCCAATTATTAATTAAGACCACCTCAACCTAAACTACTCATTAACCTCCTATAAACAGCTGTGGCTGCAGGGCGGGCACAAGCCCTATAAATCAAGCCCTGGGAGGAGCTAAAGGTGGAGGTGGTTGTTCTTGGTTGCTGTGTGTTGTTGGAGCTCTGCGCTGAGAAATCACAATCCAAGGATCAGAAGACTGCGAGCTCCGGCACAACTGCCTTCAGAGACCTTGTGCCTCAGACCTTGTGCCTGACCTTCACATCATAGAACGGTGTGGGTTGCAAGGGACCTTAAAGATCATGTACTTCCATGAGCTAAAGCCTGGAAAGAATGTGAAAAGCTTGCAGTGGGAGACACAGAAACAAGGCATGGCAGCATTTATGCATGGAAAAGCAAGCAGGGCTTTCAAAAATCTGACCTGATTAGACTTGTTATGTGGTAATCTCCTATTTAGTTCTAACCTCAGCCAACCTCAGCCCAACAAAGGATTAAACACATTTTTTTTAAACACAGCATGCCTTTCCAGCAACAGAAAAAACAAAAATGGGGTGGAATTTGCTGATCAGTAATCATTCCTTCCTAGTGAATTTGGGTATGCTGTGATCATTGAGAAAGAAGACACAGGTGAAATACAGGATCCTTCTGGGCAGGGAAGGTTTTGCATAGTCCCTGGCATACTGTTGCTCTCTAGGGCTCTGACAAGTAATATATTAAACAACTTCCATAGTAGATTTTAGCACAGTAACTATAAAAACTCAAGCTCCAATGAACCAAAACCTTTTCAAATAATGAAATGCCTTTTAGGGAGGAATTTACGACCTATGCTACTATAGTGGAAGCCCCCAAAGTTACACATGAATTCTAAATCACCAGTATTTTTGAACACTGAGAGCAATGAACAGCAGTGTTCAGGAGTCGGTCATGAAATGCAACGCAGTCCAGGAAGGCTGGACATGTTTTAAAAAAGGAATTGTTAAATATTCAAGAGCAGACTCTCACCAAGTGTAGAAAGACCAGGAAAGACCAGCCTCATTAAACAGAGAACTTAGGCTGGAATTTAGGGAAAAAAAAAGGAGAATCTATGATCTCTGGAAGAAGGGTCAGGTCATGTGAGAGGACTATAAGGATGTCATGAGGTAGAGAGAAAATAAGAAAGGCCAAAGCCCAATAGAATTTGATTTGGCTGCTACAGACAACAAAAAAAGTTTCTACAAATACATGGGCAGGAAAAGGAGGGTCAAGGAGTGTCTCCATCATTTGTTGAATGCAGAGGGTAAGTGTAGAGACAGGGGATGAGAAAAAGGCAGAGGCACTTAATGCCTTCAATATCAAGACCAGTTGTCCTCGGGATACCCAGCTCCCAGAGTTGGAAGTTGGTGATGGGGAGATGAGTGAAGCCCCCATAATCCATGAGGAAATGACTGGTGGCCTGCTGTGCCAGTTAGGCACTCACAAGTCTGTGAGCCCTGATGGGATCCACCCCAGAGTGCTCTGCCACAGACTCTCAGGATGCAGCACAAAAATGCTGGCAAGATCCACCTACGAACACAATGTTTCCTTTGCAGTGGAAGACAGCAGGTAGCAGGCCACTGCTGCAAGACCCCCACTCCCACCTGATGAAGAAACTCAAACCAGATTCACAGAAGAATCAAGAAACTTGGTTCATTTCCAACCAGACAACTTAGCAAAAACTTTTCTAAATCTTTCCCCAGCAAAGACAAAACCACTTATAAAATGTGTATATTCTTCTAAGTCCCTTAAAATTCAGAAAAGGAAGAATGGGAGGAAAGAACTAAAGCAGTCTGTGCCTCTTGTTAACAAATCTAGAAGAATTTCTTGTAAAATGTGCCTGGCTATGAACTATGTTTTGTGGTGTCTAGAGGTGGGAGCCTTTGTACTTAAGGCAGCTGTATCAGGAGAAGACGAGTTAATCTCAGTGATAACAGCAGTCTGCCATTTCCCACAAGTTTTTTTTCCCAAACCCCTGTTTTTTCTCTACTCTGGTAGTGGATTAAGAGAATAAAACAAACCACCCTCAAAACGAACATATTTCTGGCAAAGCCTCAACAGTTGAATTTGGATGGAATGAGCCAACAGATGTGATTCATGTTTCTTGTTTTGAAGTCGACCTGTGGGAACTCGACACTTCTTTGTTTGCAGCGCAGATGAACCTTTATGGAACAGTGGAGCATCAGCAAAGCAAAACCACTGATGGGATAAATTGGCAGGAATTTGGGGGGACGATGTATTTGCCCCTGGGGCTGCCAGTCTCCACAAGAGCCTGGCAGTCACAATCCTACATCCATCAGCCTGTTCTTTTAAACCCTGTGGACAGCCAAGAAACCTTGCACACACCTTCTGAGCCCCAGATATGGTGTGTGGCACCTTAGCAAAAAAACCCTTCCAGGAGGGATGCTGTCTGGGCTTCTGGAAAGCCAAAATGATACCTCTCTGGGGGGACAGCACAGTTCCAGTGACTGGGATCTCCTTGCTGGTGAGATCTAGACAAGTTTAATGCTGGTTACAGTCAGCTTTAAAAGAATCTGTCCTGGTTCTGCTGTTCATCTGTAGCCTGTGGGAGGGATCCTGTGAGCCCTCATCATAAGAAGGAAAAGCCCTGCATGTTCCCAGTGCTGGGAAAACACTTTCATGGAGCCACAAAGTTTTAAACCACATTCAGATGAATAGAAATAAAGCAGGCTGCTTGGCAAGCCAGCAAATTTACCCTTCACACAGTGAGGCCCTGAGTTTCTACCCCCAGGAGGTCTTTGTAGGTAGGTACAAAGCAGCACCAGTTCCCCAGAGAGTGAAATACTGTCCTCTGAAGTCTGCTGAGAGCTGCTTTGTGGTACACTGCATTTGGGCAAGAACAGGAGTTTCGCTTCCACCAAGAGAAGTGAGCGTAACACAAAGACAAAGCCTTGAATGACAACAGCAAAACAACCTGGAGACCCCAGCCCTGTTGGAACAAGCATTAGGGACTTCAAACCATATAATGAGGCAATTTTGGCAGTATCTCCAGCAGTCACAACACATCTCTCAAAGCAGGTATTTGCTGGTAGCTAATGATAAGAAAGACTCAGGGGTATTTGTCCTTTCCTGCACTGGTTAGGCAACAAGTCAGTGCCTGGTATTTTTCAGCTCAGACATCATCAGAAATCCTGATAGCTTTTTTTTTTTTTTTAAGGGGGTTGGTGCTTTCAGGTTGTTTTTCTGCCTGGCTTGAGCTGAGCCATGCAACCCTAATTCTTTATGCCAGCTGGCTTTGCACGGCAGTGGGTACCACAGTCCTCCTGCCCCAGGTCCTAGCTGGCTGCAAACAGCCTCAGTGTGTGCACTGCAAATTGAATTTCAGCCTACATTCCTGAAGCCACCAGCTCCTTAAGAGGCTCTTCTGAACATGTGTGCACAGCTGTGTGACAGCAGTGGCAGAGGGCAGCTCCCCAGCTGTCGGAGCAGCCTCCCCTCCTGCCAAGGGGGCCACCAGAGGAGGCACCCCAGACTGCCTGTACCTGCCCCACCAGCAGCCTTCTGCTTTGTGTCTGGACCTGCCCTGCCTGCAAGACCTGGCAGCAGACCTGAGCTGCATTTTCATAGGCAGAGAGCAAAGAGACAATACGTTTAAAGGCAATGTTGGAAAGCAGATGGAAAACTTCACAGCATCTGCCTCCTGCATCCTCAGCACTGTGATTAGCTACAAAGAGGCTGCTGGGACACACAGGTAGAGACAGGATGCGGGTAGTGATGCCCTGAGAGAGAGCAGGGCAAACCCGTGAGTGCAAGTGTGAGGGCAAAGCAGGAGCCCAGCCAGTAGGGTGCAGCATGGCATCACTGCCTGCTACCCCAGAGCAAAAAGACAGGCAGCTTTTTCTGCTGGCACAGCACCAAGAACAGCCAGGCAGCTTCAAGGAGTTGGCAATCAAGGAGGACACCTTCTTCCAGACATTCCCCAACAGTTCTGCCCACATAAAACCCACTCCAGAAAGGACCAGCTGGATCCCTCCATCTGCCAAGTGCAGGTAGAGCAAGGGTTATTTCCGTCCTTTCAAACTCTTCTCAACTTTGTCTTCCTTTGCCTTCCAGCAGGAAGTTTTGGCTGCAGCAGAAATACCTTTTTCTGCATGGCTTCATGATTTCTGTACAAATCACAGACATCACATCTGAGAGGTCTGGGAAACAATCAAGGACAAGGTCAAGGCGAATTCTGCAGGGCTGAGAATGTGTTCATTCCTTTTGCTATTGAATATCAAAGAAAGATCCAACAGGATGTGCAAAACAAGCCTTCCCTCTCCAGCTCCACTTGAACAAAAAAAAAAAACCCACCCCAAAAAATCCCAAGAGCAATCAAACACAGTTAGGACCTACTGCTGGAACTATATGTTTCTGGATCTCTTCTCAGATATTCTCTTGAAAGGCTGTTCACTCTTGGACTGAAAGAAGGTGGTCCTTATAGTCCAGCGAGCACATGCAGACACCTCAGAGCCCATCTGCCACAAACAGGAAGCCCAAGTGCCCTGTCACCCAAGGACTTCTTTCTATGCAAAAACTGTCATGCAAATGACTGATCCTGCCTGTTTGTGGTCTCCCTGTGCTGGATCCCACCCCAGACAGTGCCTTAAGATCGCATCTGTTTGTGGTGGGAAATGGCAAAAGCCAGAACTTCCACTATTTGACTACCACAGTATTCAGGTCCTTCTAGAAACCTAAAAAAGTGTGGTCTCCTATCTGGAAAGATACTGGAAAAGGCTCTGTCCTGTGAGGCTGATAGGATGGATGTTCTCTCCTGTCAGTGTTTCAAAATCCATGGGGAGATTACAGCTCCCCGCCCTTCCCACCCAATACTCCTAACTGCCAGGAGGCCCTAAGGGATACAGAAATACTTCCAGATGTCTAGCACGGTTGTGGGATGAATCTCTGCCTCTGCTGCAAGCCACAGAGCAGTGCATATCTCCAGAAGGTCCACGGCACAAGGAAGGTTCATGCAGCCAAGGGAAATCTCTGCAGGGTCAGTTGTGACACCGCTGCTGAGCAGCCCATGTCCATCCTGCTCCCTTCCCTGAGATGCTGGGTCAGAGCTCTCCCAGCAGCAGGAGCCAAAAGAAGACCAGCACCCCAGAGTGACAGAGGACATTTTGCCAGTGGCTCTGCACCACATGCTCCAGTGAAGTTCTTAAACAGGTAACAGCCCGTAAAGGTGTCTTGCTGCAGATCTGCACACCTGAAGACACCTTCTCCAAGGAAGGGATGCAGTTTGTGCATGGAATGGCTGTCCCACACTGAGACCCTTCTTCAGAGAAGCTGCTGCTGTAATGATCAGAGGACAGAAAAAGTCTTGGGGGACGTGTTGGAGGCTGGCAGGTCAGTGGCCTTCCACATGCCTTGCCCAGTGGCTCATGTTTGCATTGACCTCGTCAAACTCTATCTCCACAGTCTAGATCAAAGCCCCACCAGGTCAAACCAGCATCCAGTCTGGGACAGACACCAGGAAGTGCAGCCAAGGGTTGGGACAGTGTCTTACAAGTATCAATACCTGTTTTGCAACAAACTCCCCAATGACTTTGGGCAAGACAAGTGAGAACACAGCCTTCTCCTCAAGTACACACCTGAAGCATGACATGTTTCAAACCCATCTGCTCACTTGTCTGGGCTGGCAGAGCCAAGAAGCAGCACACATTTTAGGGCTCCTGAGGCCGGAAAGGAAAGGCTCCTTCCAAATACTAGACAGAGGCACGGACTGAGACCATTCTCATCTCATTCCACATTACCCTGAAGGCTGAAATTCCTCTCCTCCAAGAGTTAATGCTGTACCACACTGTTTCTGGCTAATATGTAAGCCTAATGTTTTGGACAAGGTTTGTGAAAAGATACACAAGGCATTTAATGGGCAACATCAAAGCGCATAACCCAATCCTCACCCAGTCTTTCATGCCTGCCTTGGGAGTTTCAGAAACTTTTTTTGCAAACATACTTGGCCTCAGTTATGAGAAGCAAGAGAAGGAGGAGGTGGAGGTTGTGACCTGCACATACTGTGTTTATGAGAACACTCCTCCACCAAAACAGCACTGGCGCTGCAATCTTGTCCTTGAGATGTTTAGTATACAGTTTGCAGGCTATGTCCTATCCCTCCCTTCCAGCAAAAATCAATCTCAGAGGCCAGAATTTCTAGTAGAGGCTCCACAGCAGAACAATTTCTTCCTTGAGCACCACCCCTAATAAAAAGCTTGGGTGAATCAAGCTCCTGGTCAGAAATGCTGGAAGTGCAAACCACTACGTGCAGCTCACAGGAAAGTCACTGCCCGTGTTCATCTCGAGCCAAAGCAACCCAGTGCATGTTGGCCCTGAATTGCTGCGGCTTTCACATCCATTTAATCATTTCCTTTCCTGTCTGCTTGCAACCTTCCTGGGCAGAATACTCCCCTGGATAGCTCAGCCTTTTTGTCCCATCTCACAGCAGCCTAAATTGCAAGCTTCAGGCAAAGTATGAAAAGTGGAGGCGTGTAGTTACAGCACCGCTGAAAGCCAACAGTGAGTGCCCAAGTTCCTCTGCGTTTCTGGGGCTGGTCCGAAGTGTTACTCCAAGTTTAGGCAGCGCCATCCGACTGGGACTCTCCAGTCCATTTAAGGTGGGTTTGAAATCATGTCTTTTACAAAGAAGCACCCCGATGGGATAAAACGGCAGGAGGAGCACTCGGGAGGCGCAGCGTTCCGCCCGTGAAGCCGGGCAGCAGAGCGGACATCCCCCGTCCCGCAGCCCGCCCGCCCCGCTCCCTGCCCCGCACCTTGCTCGCAGGCTCCCTTGCTGCGCTGGCTGATGGCGGGCTCGCCGCGGCTCTGTGCGCGCAGGCTGGCGGCGCGGAGCTGGCAGCCGCTGCCGTAGGTGAGCCCGTCGCTGCCGCACACCGGGTAGCGGCTCTTGCAGAGGCACACGCCGGGCGGGCCGGCGGCGGGGAGCGCCGGGCCGCCCTTGGCCTTGCGCCGCTGGCGGCTCTTCACGCACTCGAGGCCGGGGGCGCAGCGTCCCCCCGCAGCGCCGCCGCCGCCGCACGCCTCGCCCTCGCCGCGCCCGCACTGCCAGCAGCAGCCGCAGGCGTCCCGCACCCGGCCCAGCGGGCAGCCCCGCGCCGGCAGCGCCGGGCACCGCGCCGGATCGCAGGGCCCGCAGCCCCCCGCCGCCGCTGTGGCCGGGCCGGGCACCGCCGACGCCGCCAGCAGCAGCAGCGGCAGCAGCGGCAGAAGCAGCAGCGGCATCGCGGAGGGCGGCATGGCGGCACGGCGCCGCCCGCCCCCGGCAGCCGCTTAAGCCGCGGCGGGGAAACCCCTCCCCGGCGGCGCCGCCCCGGCCCCGGCCCCGGCCACGGTCACGGTCACGGTCACGGCAGAGGGGCACCGCCGCCATCCCGCGGCCGCCGCACCCTCCGCACCGCCGGCCGGGCCTTCCGTACGCGGTTCCTCCCGCCTGTCCCGCACTCAGCTCTGGCATCGCCTCTGTCCCCTCTTCTTCTTCCAGCAGAAAGGAACCTGTGGGAGCGGGTTGACAGCCGGCTGAAAAAGAGCCAGCTGTGCCCAGGGGGCCAAGAAGGCCAATGGCATCCTGGCCTGGGTCAGTAAGTGTGGCCAACAGGATCAGGGCAGAGATTGTCCCCCTGTACTCGGCACCTCGAGTTCTGTGTTCAGTTCTGGGTCCCTGACTACAAGAAGGACATTGAGGTGCTGGAGCATGTCCAGAGAAGGGCAACAAGGTTTGTGAAAGGTCTATCGAGAACGTATTTTATGAGGAGGGGCTGACAGAGAAGGTTCAGGGGGCACCTCATCACTCTCTACAACTCCCTAAAAGGAGGCTGTAGTGAGGTGGGCGCTGGTCTCTTCTGCCGTGCCTGCAGTGAGAGGGTGAGAGGAAGAGGCTTTAAGCTGAGGCATAGGAGATTCAGATTAGATATTTGAAAATTTTTTTCACTGTTAGCTTGGTCAGGCATTGGAATAGGTTGCCCTGGGAGGCAGTGGAGTCACCACCCCTTGGAGATGTTTAAAAGGCATCTGGATCTGGGTGATGATTTAGTGGTTTAGGGGTTACAGTAGTAGTGCTGGGTGGATGGTTGAATTTGATGATCTTAAAGGTCTCTTCCAACCTAGATGATTCTATGATTCTTGCCAGCCACCCATGCTCAGCTCACAGCCATTGGCTGTGGGGGGCTGCAGAGGTGCAGGTGAGCCCCTCAGGTTCCTGCTGGAGTGGAGGCAAGGAAGAAGAGAAGAGCTGTCTGGTTTCTCCTGTCCATACTTGGGACAACATTGTTTCCTGCTGCCTTCTTTTACCTTAGCTTGTGGCTCCTGCAGTGGAATGGCTCCTGAAGGGTCCTGAAGGGTCTGCTGTTGCCACCAGCAGAAACTGGGAATATTCCTCAGGCAGCACTGGGCAATGCTGCTGGAGTCTGTTGAAACTGTGCCCTGAAAGTGCCAAACCCAAAAAAACGTGGTGCTGATAAACCCCTGGGGCAGGGGCAGCGGGGCAGCACAGAGTGCTCTCTGTGCCCTTGCACTCATTCCCTGCCCTCATGCCTGCCTGTGCCTGTGGGAACTGCTGTCTCCTGCAAGGCAGTCCAGGCCGAGATGATGTTCAGCCTTGGTTCTGCCAGAGCCTGTGCAGTGGGTGCTGCTTTGGCACTCTGGGGAGGAGAAGGACAGAGGTAATTGGTGTCCCTTGCTGTGATACTGAGGGATGTGGCACTGTCCGGTTTGGGTTGCCAGCAGCTGAGCCTTGCTGGGTGGCCCCCAGGTCACCGTGTCCCGTGCCATGGAGAGAGCAGCTGGAGCTGTGAGTCAGGCCAGCTGAAAGGGGCTGTAGGTTCCCCGTGCTCCCAAATCTGCTCTGGAGGGATTGACCCACTCATGCCTGTTCAGCTACTGACACTATGGGAATGGGCTCCCACCACATGCTTCCTTGGCTCTCTGGGGCTCAGCATGAGACATTCCTCCATTTCTCCTGGGACCGTGGTATCTGCATACATGTCCTTGGATTTCTGCATTCCTCTCACTCTGGAAGTGCTCTGTGCTGTTCTCCTGGGAGAAGGGCTGCCCTCATAAGCAAGCAGCACCCTAGACTGGACGAGTTTTTCACATTTTGGTTGTTGCTGTGCTGTGTTTTGCTTTGGTTTGGGTTTTATGGGTAATTCACTAGAGGAGTGATGGAAAGGGGTGAAATGTACAGATGGACACACCTGTCAGTTCTAGCTACAAAAGACATTTTGCACAGTTCACCTCTTTTCTCTGTCTCCTGCCAGTTGCCAGGCATCTCCCTCACAGGCCCCTAGATTCCTGTTCATCAGAGTATCACAAGCCCAGATACTCTTGGGCAGAGAACAGCTGGGTGTTAATTAACCTGAGTAGCTTACCAGAGCAAGCCTTTCTGACATGAAATCACTGTCAGCAGTCCACTCAGCAGGAGGAAGAATGTGGCTCTGAAAGGAGGACATCAACACATTTCCTTTCCTTTCTTCCCCTCGAATTTCTTCCTTTCCATGCCAGGCGGGAGGCAGTGCCCTTGCTTGTGCTTAGAGCAGTTTTTCCTCACAGGGAGGAGTCCTTAGTTCATGCTTT
Organism: Lycocorax pyrrhopterus obiensis; assembly: GCA_014706295.1. Lineage (NCBI taxonomy): Eukaryota > Metazoa > Chordata > Aves > Passeriformes > Paradisaeidae > Lycocorax > Lycocorax pyrrhopterus. The sequence goes on along the minus strand of JACSVZ010000006.1, from coordinate 65,771,907 downwards.
GGTGCAGAAGGACCTCTAGTGTCCCTTCCCAGCTCATGCTTTGGCATCACTCGTCTAGCTCAGTATTTCTTGATTTCGAGACTTTCCTACACACTGTGGAAGGAGATATGATCCGCAAAGTGCATGTGGGCAAGTGGCTGGGAGAGATGAGGCTGGGTTGCTCCTCCCTGGGCAGAAGTCAATTACTGTATGCCCCAGGCTCACCTTGTTTTGCTTCCACGGCTCCTCCACATCCTTTTTTCTTCACTTCAGGGACCTCCGGGTGCCTTTTTGTGCATCACAGGCTGCTCCATTTAAATACATTAGATGCTCCTGCTGTCTCAGTAATGAATTTTCCACTGCATTTCAGTGAACACCAGTATAAATCTCTCGATTTGTGTTGTGCTTCTTGGGACTTTTGTAGAGCACCCCACCAAAATCTCTGCTTAGTATTCAGCAGCATAAAATTCTCATAAACAGATTGAATTTAATTCATCAGTGGCAGCTATTAAGAATACAACAAAAGTGATCTTATGTGTTTTGATCTGTTTCATCATTGACAGGGGTATCCCTTATTTCATCACCAAGATTGTCCTGCATGCATCACTCCAGTGAGACAGTGCGGGAGGTGGGGCAGGCAGGGTGGTCTTTCTGGGAGGGAGGAAGCTCGCAGGGTCTTTGAAGGCGGGGGAGATTTAGCAGAGACTATGTGAGAATGGAAGCAGATGTCTTTTAGATGTTGATGTATTTCCAAACCGAGCGTTGCACTTGCAGTTTGACTTTCCCCAGCCAAGCAGCCCCTCTGGGTTTCCGTGGGCTCAGCTGGGATACAGCTGAGCAGCAGAGAAGGTCTCTCGACTCTCCACAGGATGGACACGGGCGGGTCACTCTCCGAAGTGAATAATAAAGTCAAAGGGCGCATTCTCCACATGGAAGACCCCGGCATCCCTCCACCCGCCTTCTGCTCTGCCCTCTCCTCCCACCCGGGCAGCAGCAGCTCCGCAGGCTGAGAAGAGCCGGGAACCCACGGGAGCCCAGTAGCTCACGCCTTTTCACCGCAGGAGTCAGAGTTTCCCAGCTCCGGACTCCCAGGTACCCGGAATCCCTCCCGCTCCTCCTCCCGCTGCCGCGGCCCCTGATGAGTTTCGGTTTCCATTTCCCCGGCGCGGCGTTCCCGGCGCTGCCCGGGCACTCCCGAGCTGTCGGCGGGCGAGGGATGGCGAAGGGACGGCGGCAGCGGGGCCGGCGGAGCGGCACGGGAGGTACGGACCGGCGGGAGCGGCGCGGCCGGGAGGACGCTGGGAGACCCCCGGGGATGGGTCCGCGCGTGGGCGAGGATGGGTCCGTGGAGGTGGAACCGCTGAAGTTGCAATAATCTGCTGTGCGGCCCCTCGGGGACGGGGAGCTTCTGCATGAGGGGCTTAAGCGTGTCCCAGTGCGCTGCACTCGGAGCGGGGAGACTGGAAGGAGAAAGACCATGCCGGGGAATAGGCAGGGATTTTCCTCCCTAGTTCCATGTCTGATGTGTGAGAAGGGTGGGCAGCGAGTCTCCAGAGGTGTTAGGTTTGCTGATGACCGCCTTTCACTCTTGGGCATCCTGGGTCTCAGACACTTGTGGTGGAGCAGAGCTACATGCGAGTAACTGAGTCACCTGGTGCCTCTAGGTCGGGAGAGCATCTGCAGCCCCTCAGCTGTAGAAAAGGAGGTACTTCCTTCTGCTGTGAAGAGGCAATGTGTGAATTTTCCATCATTGCTTCTGCAGCATCCTGTAAAATGCTTGACTTGAAGGCATCCTATCCCCAAGGCTGTGACAAGTCTGGGGTGGCCAGATACCTCAGGAAAGTGCTTTGTCTCTGTCAGACACTCTCCACAGATGTGCAGAAGTAACAGACTGTGCTTCTGCTGCCATTTCACTGGTTGTCTTGGCAGCTGGTGGCACAGCAGCCTAAGAGATGGAGAAAGGTCTTTTAGTGTAGAGTCATCCAGCATGAAACAAACCAGTGGGTAGGCAGGACACTGAAACCCTAAGGGGCCTGAGAAAATAAGTCACGCACACTCGTCTCACTTTTTCCTGAGAAGCAGAAGCTCTTGCTGAAAGCAGTAGCACACAGAGATCTTGGGGAGGGGGCCAAGGTGGTTAAGGTGCCTGCTGCCATAGCATGACCGTCGTGTCTGTCTGTGCTTGTCCTGCAGAGCGCACACAGTCGCAGAGGAATGAGGAGGTGCAGTGCTCAAACCATGATGCAACACACAGGCTCATTCTCTCCCCTAACGGGAACCTTTCTGAACACTGGGCTAAAGCTTCAGCAGACTGCCCCAAGGCAAGGTAAGAAGCTTTCACAGGGTGGAGGTACAGATGGCAATGGTCAGAAAGTGCAGCCAGCTTTTTCTCAAGGTAACATCCAAGAGTTTGAGGCGTGTTCCTGTTGGAGAGAGGGAACTGGAACACATACAGTCCTAGTACCCAAAACTTTATCTTCTTTTTTAACCCAGCTAGAAGTGCACGGATTTTGAGGAAGATACCAAGATCTGAGCTGCTTGGGATGCACATGAGACAGTTTTCTCTCAAACTTAGTAAGGATCAGTAGAACATACCAGAGCAATGCAGATGACTTGCAAACCATGCATGGCTTGGGAAAACTGCAGGTGAAAGACACAAGCATGTCTGAACCTTACCACCTTCTGATTAAGCTGCGAGGGTAACCATCATCTACAACTGGCCCAGCAGTTTGCTGCGTGACTTTCTGTTATCTTGCCCAGGGCCAGATAAGAGAATCAGGCTGAGCCTGGTTCTTTTTTCAGTTTCTCATGGAGCAAACCACAATCAAATCAGTTAGCCCTGCTACAGCAAGCCAGCATAAGAGAAGGGTGAATCAACTTACAGGTGACCTATATTTTTCCACATATTTCCTGCTAAAAGTGATAGGGCTTGGTGAGCAGAGGATCTTTGTCCTTTACTTTGTCTCACAGCACAGCATCTATTTATTTTGATTTTTTTTCCTTATTTTTGTAGGCTGGTGCAAGGACTGGGAAACCGAAATATTGTTCAAATAGCATGTGGGGACCAGCATGCCATGGCACTGTCCAGAGGTAGCCTCTTTCAAGAACACTTTTCCTCCAAACAGGAGTCATGCTTGCTCTGAGAAGGCAGTGTTTGTACTACTTGCAGTAGTTGGTGACACCATTATAGAGTAATGAGCAGTGGGGACACAAAGTGCACTGGCTATCAGTGATGCTCCTTCCTCCCAGCACTCAGGGACCTACACCTCTCTGTCTCTCTCCAGTTCCTGAGCACTGCCCCTCCACAAAGGTGTGTTTTGGAGAGCAGACGTGGCTGCCCCACTCTGCGGTCACCAGACATGCTCATTCTTAAGTTGCAACACCTTTCTGGTTGGGAACTTCTTGCAAGTATGACTTTGGAGGTGGAAACACCTGGCCTTTATTTGTGTTGTGCTGAGTCACATGAGCAGCAAGGAACAGTCCCAAGAAGGTCAGAAGCAAAAAGAAATTTGGCCACACATGATGGTCTTGCCTTGGAGCTAGGTCCCTGAAAACAACACTGAGTTTTGCTCCTACTCCCACAGTGCAAATACTCAAGGGAAGCAGTGAAGCTGAGCTGTTTTCTTTTGTTCTGTCTATGAAGGGGGTGAGCTCTTCGCCTGGGGCCAGAACACCCATGGACAGCTTGGAGTGCGGAGCCAAACCACGTTTACTCCCAAACCACAGCTGGTGGAAAGACTAAAGGGCATCCCACTTGCTCAAATTGCTGCTGGAGGAGCTCACAGCATCACCGTGTCACTCTCTGGAGCTGTGTACTCCTGGGGAAAGAACAGTTTTGGACAGCTGGGACTCGGAGACATGAAAGGTAAGGAAGAAAAGCATCAGGAGGGTGTTTTCCTGGTGAGCTCAGTGAGCTCACCAAATCGAGCCTCAGTATTGTCAAGCTCCTGTGGAGTAGCAGTGGACAGTAAAGTCTTTTGAATAAAATACATCTGGATATGTTCTTTGTTTCCTGACTAGGAAAGGCATACAGGAACAACAGATTTAGGGGCTGTATTTCTATAGAGACCTTGCAATCATTTTACGTGGCTAAATGGATAGTGTGGGCACTTAAAACCTCTGTGGTCTTACAGTTCTATTTCCACTCCTATCCTCTCTCCAGGAAATCTTGTATGAAAGAAATTAATTTTTAATTAATTCTTTAATTCTCTCTAAACACAAGGAGAGGAGAATTAAAATAACCTCTTATCTTCAAACCTAGAAGGCTAGAGAAGAGTTGCCCTAGCCAGACAAAACCTGAAAACAGCAGAATCTAATCTGAATGAGTCCACACCCTTGAGAATCAGATATTTTGAAGCAAGGTACCATTTGGCAAGCAGATGTGAAAGTATTGCATTTTGTTTCAAACCAAAGTAAATGAAAATAAAGTAATATGAAAAAGACAGAACATTATGAGAAAGAGTATGTTATACTGGAGGGAAAATAACCCAAACCCAAGCTGTAATTACATGAATTGCTGTAAGAGAGGACAGAAAAGCACTTAATCCTCCTGTTTTCTAAATTTTTCTGTATATGAGACCCTCCAGTACTCTTTCAATTTAGCAGTATTATCTTCTTTCCAGACAGGGACTGCCCGTCATATGTTGGAGCTTTAGAGCACTGGAAGACTGTATTTATCTCATGTGGGGCAGATCATACTGCAGTTCTCTCCAAGGTGAGTCTGAAATGGAAAGTCAGCATCTGAGACCTCACCTTCTGAGAAAAGATACACTGCTAAAAGTCAGCATGGAGAAATTGGGATGGTAATGACTGCTTCCACCTGAGCCTGTAGGCTATCTCCAAGGGATGTTATCTAAGCTATTGGGAAAACTTGTCTTTTCTCATATTCCTGTCACCTGCATGCAACCTTTTGCAGGGATATGGTGAAAGGAAATTCTGAGGCAAAGAGGTCCAGTTCAACTCCCAGTACTTTTTGAAAATATTTTCTTTTTTTATAGTATATTGAAGACTTCAGAAGATGTGAACAACATCTAATTCACTAGGTTTACTCATACAAGTAAAATTCAGGGAGGTATTCTCAGGACTTAAATTGCTTTTCTCAGGAGCTAAATGATTTGGACTTTACAGTGTATGATCCAGCTTGATGCAAGGTGAACCTTCCTCATGTTTCAATCAGGGATGTTTTGAATCAAGTCCCATATAACATGGTGTGTCTTGCTGGATCTCACTCTTGGTTGTGACCATTTGAATGTCGTTAATAATGCAGTGATCCTGTTTGTTTCTTCATTTCAAGGAGGGGCTGGTGTGCACCTTTGGAGCAGGAGGGTCTGGCCAGCTGGGTCACAACTCCACCCGGAATGAACTCCTGCCTCGTGTGGTGGCTGAGCTGTGGGGAGCAAGGGTTTCACGCATTGCCTGTGGCAGGTGGGAAGTGCCAATGGCATGTCTTCTAAGGTCAATGCCTTAGGGAAATCACTGAAGAACAGTAGGGAAGCGAGGCACCAAGATGTTCAAATCCCTGTATCCCAATAGGTCAGCACTGTCAGAGTGTCCATCTTTCTGTGCTTACCTACAAACTTGCAATTATATATGTTCTGTGGTTAATGCATCTGGATCATGCTGGATGACCATTAATTTGTTCACACTTAGGCTGAAATCTTCTTGTAATGATTGGCTTGAAAAAAAAGAATCCCATCTGCTACAATTTTAATTTTTTCAATGTTTTCAAGTATAAGCCACCCTCCTGCCAGAGCCCCAGTGAGAGCAGAACCCTCAGTCCCTTGTGAGCAGAGGAAGAGAGCTGCAAAAACCATTGGAAGCCCATGGTCTTTTTCTCTTTTAATAAACAAAGGATGTACTGGGTTCCAAAGGGCAAAGGACCATCAAAAGCCTGCATTGGGAAAGTCAGTGAATTCCCATCCTGCGGAGGCGAAAGAACGGGACATCACACAACGATCAATATGATCATGTGAAGCCATTTATTATCAGAAGGGTATATACTTATATAGCATTTTCAGTTCTAAATACGTGATGATTCGAACATCGCACGGTCAAAAGGAAGCATAATGATTGGATGCTTGCTACTGTTAGCATGTTGCGTCTAAACTTTTGATTGGACACTTGCTGTGACAACTATTCACTATATTTCAATTTCTCACATCCTTTCTGTTCAGCATAATGTATCAATCTTGTTTGAACTAAATTATTATTTCAGCAGTTCCTAAACTATAGTCCTTTCATATTGCTGAACTACCTTATTGTTTCAGCAATTCCTAAACTATACTTCTATTGTGCTGTGGTCAATACATCTTTATTTCATATCCTTGAGTTGTTTCTCTTCTTTCCTCCATCCTTGGGTTGTTTCTCTTTCCTCCATGGTGTTATCAAAGATAGCATATCCTTTACTCAGCTTGATTCAATGCTGGGAAAGCTGGATTGTGCATCTCAATGCTGAGAAAGCTGAGAAAGCTGGGTTGTGCATTCCCAGTGTCCGTTCTCCTGCAAAAATTCTTCAACACCATCCAGACTGACAAACTAGTGGGTTCTTAGTAAGAATTGAAGAGCAGTGATAATTACCCAGTTTCACTTTGCCCTTCTGGAACTGGGCCAGAAAAAGTCTCCTGACAACTCACCTGGGCTTGGTATCGGGCTAAGCAGCACAGAAGCTGCACTTTTAAAAACAGAAGGGTGTGAAGCCAGCAAGGTGTAACACTATTTTTGTATGTGGAACCGAGGTAAATCACAAACATTAGAGGATAGTATAGGAAATCTGAGTCCAGATGTGTCTTTATTGCTGAATGTTTATGCAATGAAGAGTTCTAACAGCTTGGTTAAAGGGATTCTTTATCTGGACTGTCAGGACTTTTAAAGACAAGCTTCAGGTCTACACTCTGAAAATGTATCTGTAAATTTTATTCTGTCTTGCCCAGTGGTTTTCGCTTATTATGACTTTTTTTTTCCTGAACAGACAACACACTCTTGTCTATGTCTCTTCCTTGGACAAATTCTACTTCTTTGGTTCTGGTGATGAAGGACAACTGGAAGATGAGAGCAAGCCCAATCAGTTGATACCACTTCCCATCGATTCACCAGTGAATACTGGAAAATCCTGCCAGAGTAATGACCGCTGCAGTTGTATACAATCTATATTTGTTTATTCATGGAGATGTTTGCTTTCTTGATTTCATGTTTACACTGAAAGGCAAACATTATGTCTCATGCTTGCTTGGCCACCCCAACATATTCTACCAGGAATTATTCAATTTGCTGCTTGATTATCATGGGTAATGGCCTCATAGAATCAAACTTTCAACAAATAACTACTATCTGAAGGGTTTTTTTGCTGTTCCAGTTTTGTGCACTTAACTCTCTGAAGATGACTGTCTTCAAATGACAATCTTTTTCTTTTTCACAGAAAAAGGTGCATCAAAAAAGGGGATTAAAACCATTTCAGGAGTAAACCGAAGTTTTGCCCGTTGCAGGGTGGAGAACAAGGTATGTGCACATTTAATCATAGCTTCTAATTTTACCACTGTCCACATTACTGCTGGAAACATTTGGATTTTCAATCATGCTTGTAGCACTCCAATTTTGTATATGTGTATTGCAGTTTTTTCTGTGCTTACCTACAAACTAACTTGTATTGCAATTGTATATATTCTGTGGTTAATGCATCTGGATCATGCTGGATGACCATTAATTTGTTCATACTTAGGCTGAAATCTTCTTATAATGATTGGATTGAAAAAAAAGAATCCCATCTGCTACAATTTTAATTTTTTCAATGTTTTTATGCATTTCACACAGAATTCGCATTTGAATGGAATTGCTACTCTGGAGGATAAAGAAGTGGATGCATGGATTTCTAAATCTAAATGTTGGAAGCGTATACAAAAGTAAATCCGAAACTTGCTATTTGGGTTTGGTTGTTTTTTGTTTTTTTCCTGATATGTGATTTTCTCTAAAAATTATTCTTCTTTGGAGACTATTTTAGAAGAGTAGGAACTGTTGTTCAAGAATTTAGCCAAGGCACAATCTTGTACCAGCACTTCTCACCTAGTTTTTGCATAGGAAAAAGAGATGTCGATAAGCAACAAGAGCAGAGCAGATGTACTGCATGGCTTCAGAAGCCTGTCCTCTTCTTGCCCAGAATGGTTGTAAAGTTGATGAGGAGCTGACAAGTTAAATCAGTGAAAGACCCTGCCTGCAGACCAAGGCCTTGTGCAAAAAGCCTGATCCAGAGTACCCAAACCAGAATGCTGAGCCAGCATTTAAAAATTAGTGGTCACTTCTTTAATTACGCATTTTCAAAAGCAGTATGTATATACCACTGTGGGATGCCTTACACTTAAGAATCTTTCTCATGTTTTATACGGAAGGTTATTTTCTTTGGGAAACTCTGACTCCAGCTGCTGATTTTGAGTATTTCAAAAGCTTGGCTAACTTGGTACTAAATGTTTCCCTGACCACTTTTAGAACAGTTTGGATCATGTGAAAAGTGATTGTTGAAAGGGTGAGAGAGGGTTCTTTCCAGATCTCAATAGGAAGGGTCTGACAGCAAATTGCTTGATAAAAGAGCTGCTTCAATAAGAACAGAACCGGGAATACAGGGAGTAAGTCTAACATCCCTTCAGTTTCTGGGAACCCAGCTTTTGTGCAGCAGTACATTGATAGCCTGATGGATTTTCCCTCTACATGCTACAAAGATCCTGTCCGTGGAGGAGATCCTTTTCCTTCCCATGCTGCCCTTTATTTTGCATAACAAACAAAAGCAGCTAATGTTCTGACCTGTCAGGAGAAGATAACACCACCAGAATGGAACACTGGCTGGCATGGGGTGCTTGAACAAGTTCCCTTACAAGGCCCAGGAGAGCAGAGGTGGCTTGCCAAAGATCAGTAACTCCTCAAGTACAATGTCTTCTGCAACACTGACAATGAAGTGGTGCTAAGAAAAGTTTTGCGTGGTGTCAGGTGCAGACACACTCGTACACATGTTTTTTGTTCTTTCAGAGTTAAAAACCTGAAGTTGAAAGGATTGACTTTTTGTTTTTTTACTATCAGGAATATCAGACTGATCTTTTCATCTGAGGCTTGCATCAATGGAAGCTTCCTGGACAAAAGGTAGCACGCACTGACTTAGACATAACAGAATATATTGGCTGCAGGTAAACTGACCAGAAAGTGTTATTTTAGGCCACATATGTAGACAGGACTAATTTTATCTGAATTTGCAAGAAGCAAGTCTTTATTTTTCAAAGGTCAAGTTGGTATTAAGATTTTTATAGCCCTGGTCCTACTGAAATGTGCTAGAGAAGTTCACATTTTAGAAGATTATCCTTTAGTGATATTTGGCAGATGATGATAATCCCTTCAGGCAATATTACAGCTCTCAAAGGATCCATAATAGCTCCTTCTGGCACTGAAGTGGAAGTCATTTTAGGGTGAAATACAGGAGTCTACCATTAATAGTTCACAGCCACACAAGACAGAAAGGACAGGATATTAATCAGGTCACAAAACAGTGGCCTGTGTTGTCTATCTTGTTAGAACATGTGAAATTATACCCACTGAACCTGGGGCTGAACTTTCCAAGTACTTTCTAATACTACAATGTTTCATTATTCAGTCAGTAGAAAAAACATTATTTAGTGTTCTTTTTCTGTGTGTGTTGTGACAGAGACAAACATTTCAAAACTTCCAAAGAAGTCTCAGGCATAGACATGTCAGAAGTGAAACGTTTTTATGAGAAGATCAGAAAAAACCAAACAGTCTACCAGGAGGTAAGGATTTGATATAAGGATGCTCACTAAACAGATACTGAGGAGCTTTGTGTTTGTGCATGAAACTTAGGAATTTCATGCCAACCAAATTACTTTGGCAAAACAGAATTGTATTTTAACCCTTGTCTCTTTTTTTTTTTCCCTCTGAAGGTGCAAAAGGAGATTCAGAACTTACTGCCGTCATTGCCTTCCTCTCCCATCTCACCTGAAAATTTCAGGGTCTACTTGATCTTGCCTTTCCTTCTGCAGGGGGAGGATGGAGACTCTCTGATTCTTGAGATGTCTAAAGCCATCATGAAGCTCCAGCCAGAGGGCCAGCAAACTCTTGGTAGGGTTTTATGATGATAGAACTGAATGATGTAAATGCTTGGTCATTTTCTGCTGCGGAACAAGTGTTATTATCACTGATGTAATGTGTTCCAGAGCTTGAAATAATTGCTTTCGATAGACATAGAAACATGGGGACTATGAAGCAAGACACAAGAATTAAAAAAATTCTATCTGAGGTTTTTTATCATTTTTGTTGTGCAAGTTTAAATGTTTTTTTAAATTCATTTGATAAAAAGAGAAAAAGCAGCTTCATCCACAAATTGCAGTGATTTGTATGTTACCTGTGACTTCACTAGCTGTTTTCTTTACAGAATGCCTATGGTCAAATCTAGGAACATCCTTTTTCAAGGAGCTGGTCATTCTCTATCAGAGGGTTTCCAAGCAATTTGTCCTTGAGTTCATAGCCAGGGGGCCAGACCACGTCTTCAATGTGTACCCAGCTGAAACAGGGCCCCTGCAAATACTTCAGAAGCTTTACCAGGTGAGAAAGTGCTTGGATCCCAATTAGACAGGGTGTATCAATGTAGCTTAGAGCATTTTAATACTTCTCACTTGTTGAATTCTCTGGGTTTGACACTGCTTCAGCAATCTCTTTGGCTCTACATCAGCACAGTTTTGAAGGAGTCCTGCTCGAGTTGTGCCAAACTGACCCTCTGTAGAAATGAAGTGCTAGAGCATGTTACAGCCCCTGGCAGGGGAAGAATGCTTTCAGTGGTGTCAGGAGTGCATGCATTGATGCCTACAGAGCTATGGATGTGGTGTCCTCTATGTAACATGCCCATTCCCCTTTCTGCTGCTGAGATCCCTCACCCCAATAACTGCTCAGAGGATTTAAAAGACAACCTACCTGCTTGGCACAATGTGGCTGCCACAGTAATGCTCTGTGATGCTTTAAGAGCCTGCTAACCTGACAAATTCTCTGGGACAACAGCAATAGAACCTCTTTAGCTGCACACAAACAAGGAGAACAAAGGGAGAAATAATTGTGTTGTTCTGGACAACCATACTTTCTCCTGCAGAGATGTTCAGAGTTTATGAAAGTCAAGAGCTCAAGCAAACAGTATAAATCAGAGAGACTTGTTAAATTTTGTTCAGAGTTGAATATCCTTTTGGCTGAGAATGCAAAATTGGGCCTCAAAGTTTAGACTCTTGAATCTGTATTTATGCAGTAAATAAACTCAAAAATGCAGCAGGCCTACTCCTGTGCAAGTGATTACATTACCTGGAGCTTTACATGTTCACTGTCCCCCTGCAAATATCTTTTCCAGGCAACAAGGAGGAACACGAATAGGGAACCACAGTGTTCTGCAACATGAAAGACACTCCAAGGGAAACATACTTTTCCTGATGGAGTCCTGTTAAGGGATCTTAATTGGAAATGAAATTTGCTTTCCTGCTAGTTTATACATGGCTTTCTGAGATTTCTCACTGTGGAGCACTGTGCTACTTGTAGCACTTTTATCCCTTAACTTCTGTGCAGGGTCTCAGAGCCCTTTCTGCAGAAAGCCCTGTCCTGCCACACAGACACAGCTCACTAGTTCTGCTGCTGATATATTGCATGTTTCAATGCAGGTGAACTCCAGAACTGGTTTCAGAGTACATGAAAGCAACTTCTATGTACCTGAAGTGAAAATGATTATCCTCTTATGTTCATGCTTCAATCTAACAGTAAGTATAAATCTTACCAGCAGTGCGAAACACTCTTTTTTTCTTTTATTTAAATAGTTTTTATATATATATATATTTATGTGGAAGTCAACTCTAGAGACTAACCCAATACATCTCAAAGACATTTAATTTTCCCTAGTCCTCCAGTGCTCTAAATTATGCAAGCCCTTTACCATCTTAGTGTCCCAGCAGCTACAACAGTGCCTTTCCTGAGATGATCCCTAGTTCTGAGAGTTGGAGCTGCCCTCCAGCATCTTAAGCAGCTCTGTTGGCTTTCAACTAGTACTCACTGTGAAATAGCAGCATGAGGGATGGTTCCTATACTTCGTGTTACTCTGGATTTTATTATGTTTAATTAAGAGAAGTATTTTGAGGTGTCTTTAAACTTTTATTTAGAAACCCTATTGAGCATTTCAATTTACTTACATCTTAAAACAAAGCCGTGGTAATAAAAAATAATCTGTGGCATTTCTTGATGACACAGAGTGAAAATTAGCTACCAAACGCAGTCAGTGTCAGAGGAAGCAGTATGAAATGGAAATGTGCATAGTAGGGGTTTCCTCTGGCAAAAAAAGAGTAAGTTTTCTGGCAACTTGGCTGGAATTTGTAGCGCAACTGCCTAGTTCCTTCATAAGCTTTTGTTTGCTAACGTATCAATTTTGTACCAATTAACCAGAGTGGAGAAGGAGGTTTGAGAAACAGCATAGAATCAAAAGCCAATTAGGACATTACCTGAAGTTGCTGCCTTATCACACTGGAGGTGTAACATTTTGAATTAGATTATTTTTATACTAGTATCTATTTTTGGTATTACATATAATAAACCCAGCAGTTTTTAAAAACAATGTACTATAACCTGGGTATCCAGGACATTTTGGTTTAGCTGAATTATGGAAGATGCTGTTAAAATCACTCTCTCTGTTTTATTCTTGAGGCACTACTGTAGATGAGTGTCTGTCTGCACAGAGAAGTTAGATGCCTCTCTCTGCTTATCACTCACAGGAGTGTGTAGAAGCTGTTTTTAGGACGTGAACCTCTGTTAGTGTAGTGCTCGTGCACACAAGGGCTCATTTCAGAGACACGGGAGTTTGCCAGGGTACAGACCAGCAGTTCAATCTGCACACATCCCTGAACTCTGGTTTCACATGGGAAAATCAACATGTCTTTTCCTTTCTTCCTTGTCATTTCAGAAAGTCCTATGGAACCTGAGCAAGGTTCCATGCATCTTTGACAGGGAAAGCAAGATCGGCGTTCATAATGCAGAACGCAAGGCTCTGTCCAATGTCTCTGATGTAAGTGCAGCCAATTTTGTTACCAATCAGAAGAGACAAACACACTGCTAACAGACTATTACTTCAATCCTCAGATACCTTTTATATGGATCCCTGAGACATGGAATTTTGGTGTCAGAAGACAATGCCTTCTGCAAGACATATGGAAAAATTTAAAATCCGCCTCAAACCAAGATTTCAGGAGGATCTTAAAAGTAAGATACCAAATCGTATTACTTGTTAGCTCTAAGTATCTTGCTGCAGTGTTCCTTGATTTTCAGTGTTACTGAATATTGGTAGAAAGGTTTCAGTATCCTCTGAGCATACAACAAAAGAACTGCTCATCAAATTATTATAAAACATAGATGGTGTAGAGTAAATCTGGAGGGCAGTATTTTACGTTCTTATTCCAGGCAGCTTTGCTGGCATAAGTTAAATGCAAATGGCAGTGCTATTTACTGTGAGGTTGCTTTGGGGTAATGGAATAGAATTGCTCAGTTGTCAAAGTCCCGTACTGTTGCTGCTAGTCTGACTTTTGAGACTCTATACTAGTTTGCTGTACATGAAAACCCCAGTGTCTGGGGAACCAGCCTGAGGGGTCAGCAAGCAACATAGCCACAAAATGACATTTCTCTCATGGAGATGCTGTCTGAAGGGACAGGAAGGATAGTGCTGGACAGAGAGATGGGAATCTGATTACAATGCTGCTGTCTCCACGCGCCTTTAATCTGTGGCTTCCACACTGATCCAGAGGTTGTGGCAGTTGCATTTCCTGCAGGAATCGTGATGCTGGCCCTGCCCTGCAAAAGCCATTAGCTGGGTGATGTGGGAACAGGACACCTGCCCAGAGCAGAGTTCAGCTCAGGGACCACATGCCCCACCTGTCACTAACACAAAGTCAGGCACCACGCCTGTGCCACAGGAACTATGGACCTTGGTGCCCTATTACCCAGTTCTGGTGCTCTCCAAGTGAGCTTTCTTGCCAACCAGAGCTGTCAAAGCTTTTCTTTCCCATATACTTAGGAGATTCACAATGGCTCCCAGAGCTACCTTTCCCTCCTAATTCCTCACTACGCCAGCTGAGAGAGGCATTTATTTAAGGAGGCAGTGAGGGTGTGCTCTGTACTGTCCTCTAGATTTCGAGTCTCCACCGATTGTACAAGCTCTGACAAACAGCTGCCCTTAGCTCAAGCCAGCTTTTGGGCGCGCCTCTTGTGAACACTGCCTTTCACACTGTGCATCACGGCATTATTTGCCCAGCAGCAGCCTGAAAAATATAACTGCACTGTTTGTATCCCACCCAGGGAAACCATGGTCTGCAGCATTTACAACTTGATGCTGCATTTCTGCATTTTTCAGCAGGTAAAGGACATGAATGTGTTTTGTGCTGCAGATACAAACTACCCAAAAGCAAACCATAAAAAAGAAACCTTCATTGTAGCATTGACCTATCCCCTTCATAGCTGTGTCCTGTTAGGAAGTTTTTCAGACAATTCTGAGAACTTGGCATGTGGCACTCTCATTGTGGTCCTAGAAAGGAAAGACCTGCAGGTGCTGCACATACAGACATGGGTATAATCCAAGAAAGAAATGTCTTAATTTAACTCATCTCAAGTTTTGTTATTAAACACCAACCAGATTTATTTTAATTTTTGCTCTTCTGACAGTGAGACAAACATGTTTCAGTACACACATCTGGTTAAAAAACCCCAAAGTTCTCAAAGAGAGATTCCTATCATTGCATGTTTTAATTTTAATTTAGTTTATTCAGGGTACAGTTCTTCCTCATGAAAATGAAGGTTTTAATTAGTGCCACTACAAATGCACGACACTCTTGAAGGGATAAAACAGAGGGAATTAGTGTTTCTTATTATTCCTACTCTTCATCTGCATTAGCAGTAGTTAACAATGGGCTGCTGCTTCATACAGTTCCAGATACTACCGGGAAAATGATGCCAGTCACTAGTGCCAGAAGGAAACTCTCTCAAATGAAGTGCAATAGTTGATGAGATTAAACAAATTACGTTGATTTAGAGAAGCCCAGGGGTTAGCAAAGGCATCACACTAGTTATGCCTAAAAAGCTTAATCCCCATCCAGGTCCACAGGTGAAAGAACACATAAACTGGTATTGTAACAGGAAGGAGGAGGCTGTAGAAACACAGGCTGTTTGTGCTGGTGCAGCCCTGGGGGAAGGCTTCGTCTACGCTGGCCGAGTAGAACAGGCCTGCTAGGGACAGGAGGGGAACGAGCACAGTCAGCGTGGGCAGGGAGGGCAGCAGCCCCGCTCCGGCCATCAGGCCCCGGTACCGCCGTGCCCGGCGGCTCCTCAGGGCTGCTCCGAGCCCTCGGCCGGGGGCTTCTTGTGCGTCATCCTGGCAGCCTCCGGAACCATGTTCGGGATGCCGTCGATGATGGGGTACGCGATGCCCAGCTCCTCGTTAATGAGCTCGTTCGTAGCTTCTTCGTACCTAGCCAGCCAAGTCGGGGGGGAGAAACATCCAAGCAAAACATGAGGAGCAGTGACTAACCTGGGCTTGCCCAGGGCTCGGGCGCAGCTCCCCCGCCCCGTCCTCACCTCAGCGGCCGCTTGGAGAGAGGGCACACCAGGAAGCGCAGCAGCGATGGCTCCAGTGGCTGCGGCCGCGCTGAGCCCGAGCCCGAGCCCGAGCCCGAGCCCTGCTCCCGCTGCCGGTGGCAGTGCCGGCCGTGCGCGGAGCCACTCGGCGCCGCCCGCCGCAACAGCAGCACGGCCGGGCCGCGCAGCATGGCCGCCGCTTCCGCCGCCCACAGCGCACAGCCCGCCCACAGCCCGCCCCGCGCCGCCAGTGCCTCAGGGCGTTTGCGCGCGTTGCAGAACGCAGAGTGTATCAAGGTTGTCTTAAATCAGAGTGGTTTTCGGTGTTAAGATCTTTGTACGCTTTCAAGACTATTCAGGAAGAAAGGAGACCTAGTCAGTGGAACAGGCAGCAGCCAGCATTCCCTAGCCAAGGACATCCGGGAACTGAAAAGCCTTAAGGATGCAGTAAATCAAGGTGTTGATGTATGTCTGTATATACATTGCTAACTTAGCAAAATACTCAAGGTCCACGTATTCTGTAGCTGAACTGTGTTCATTACAAAATTAAAAGTCATGCCCACAGGGCAAAAAGACCCCTGCCCAAGTGAAGACCTTTCCCCTGAGGGTGTGTGGAATTTAGCTGGGGTTATGTAACTTGTTTGGAAATTACTAACCAAACATAACAGAGTTGGAAAGTTATTAACTCTGAATTTCTGTGCATAAATAGTGGCTTAAAAAGTCTGGTGGGGTGTGCTTGATTTGTGGAATAGCACTGAGTACCGAGGTTGGCACAACCTTGAAATAAATCATCAGCGTCTCTCTCTCGGGTGTGTAATTATTGGCTTGTTGCATACCAGGTAAGGAATCTGCTTTTGTGGGCAACATTGGTGTCTCTGTCTATGGGTATCTCGGACCTTGCAGGTGTCCTTTGTGGGTGAGGAGGGGGTGGACATTGGTGGAGTGTCCCGGGAGTTCTTCAGCATCGCAGCCAGGACCCTCTGCCAGCCCAGCACTGGCGCCTTCTGCCACTTCGCCTCCGGCTTTGTGTGGTTCCCCAGAGAGGTAAGGCAGCCCTGTGTGGGTGGATGGGGGACCCACCCATGGAAAAAGGCAGTCATGACTTTCTAGTGTGTTTGTTCTTAACCAGGCCTCGAGCTGTGAGGATGAGGACACCTTCCTCTTGATCGGGACACTGTGTGGAATGGCCCTGTTTAACCAGTGCGTGGTGCCCTTCCCCTTCCCCAGGGCTCTCTACAAAAAGCTACTGGACCTGGGCCCCACCCTGGAGGACCTTGAGGAGCTGCTGCCAACCGTGGGCCGGTATGAGCCAGGCATGGCCTGAGCTTCAGCTGGGTCCCTTGCCTTGACCATGCACAGGGAGATCCCAGAGGCTGAATTCGGGGCACCCGTGGCATCTACATTTGCCATTGTGAAGCTGCTAGAAGCCACAGATTTCCAAGGAGGCCCTTATCCAGAGCATGGATGTTGCTCTCAGAGGCTGGTATTGCCAAAACAAAAAGCCAAGCCTCACGGCTTAGAAGGTGTCAGATCTCTGCTCCACAAGAGCTTAAGTCCACACTGTGAATATATAGTTCAAAACACTTTGGGCTGTAGTTTGGACTTGAAAGAACTAAGGACCCAATTACTAATGTTGGGGGTTTTTCTCTGATTTACTGATTATCAATTTTCACAATATTGTCTTGCACAAGTACAGTATTACAAAATGCTGCAGTTGTGCCAATTCTGAGAACTCTTGTGCAGAGTTTCCAAGCACTGGGAGAGGAGATATCAGGCAGACATAGCAGGGAGAGGTGCTGCTGCCACCAACATAATGCTTCGAGGCCCCTGAAGCCCAGCTTTCCACGCAAGTGCTGTAAACAACCAAAAAGATGAGAACCCCATCCCATGAGCCAGTGACTGTGTTGAGGTGGTAAATTCCTGAGGTGCTAAATTTACTGAGGTTCCTCAGTGAATTGGAACACAAGGTTGCCTGCAATACTTGGAGAGGTGCTGCACCGCAAAACAATTCTCCCAGAATTCTGGTCCACACTTAATTCTCCCTTCTGGTCCACACTTAATTCCTCACTAGGTAATTTCTGGAAGCAAGGCTGTGGTCCCAAGCCCACTTGTCACTGAATTTTGTGTAAAGTTATCCACACTGGGCATGGGGATGGACTTGCCTGGAATCCTTTTTTACTGGAGGCATTTGTGCTCAGCTCATGGCAGCAGCATGACAAAATTACAGGGCCATATATGACAGTTCTTTGTGAGTGTAGGTGTTGTGTATTTGTGTGCATTTAAACACTGCTTTTCAAAGGACAGTTTTCAGCAGAATTTGAAAGTGCATTGAGTGGTCCTGTTTCTTCTCTCTTTAAACCCTTCTGTTTTTTGACAGGAGTCTTCGGAGAATTTTGAATGAAGAATGCGATAGCTTGGACTTGGACTTCACGGTAAGACATCCCACGTAGGTACTTGGGCAAGACGGCGTCCCACTGCAAATGACACAACTTGTCTGTAAACTCAAACTAGTGGGAGTGCTATGTCAGACCCTCCAGGAAGAATGAGAGAAGTAGCACATATATATCTGTCATATTTAGACATAGCAGCCAATGTTTTAATTTATTTGCATAGATAATGGAAGGAGGAGATTCCACGGATGTTGTTGAACTTAAGAAAAATGGTGCCAACATTCCTGTCACTGAGGATAACAGGTCAGTTTTATTTTTATATTTCTTATCCTGTTGTCTTGTTACAAGTGTATGAAATAACATGTCTGTACCCATCCCCATGTACTGTTAGAAAATACTGACCTCTGTATTGTGCCACTGGTCTTGGTCCAATAGGTTGCACACTTTCAGTTCCTGCTGTACTTGCTGCACACATGCCAGACATTGGCAGTTTGTGCAAGCAGTGGATGAGAAGGGGATCCTTGGACAACCTTGTATCAGCATATGCAGATACCTGGCATTAACAGGAAAATTCCTAACAAATTTTAAAAAAATAACTGTGAACAGTATTTTCAGGGAAATACAGGTGATTTGTCTGGGAAACCTAGCTATAGGTACACCTCTGTAAGGGTTTTTTCAGAGCAAAATGTTTCCTGCTTAGTTACGTATATGGAATGTATCTTGTACATAAAGGAGAAGGAGCAATCTATCAATAAGGCTTTGTGTCAATATTAATCTGGGCACAGAGGACAGAGAGAAATTCTGTGTCCTGAATTATGCAGATGACCTGAGGACCCATAGGGATCCATGAAAAGGCTATTTAAGCTTGAAGTACAGCATTTACATTGAGTTGATTGTACAAGTACAATGTCACTACACAAATCCCCATCCGAAGTAGAGAGAAGAGTGAAACTATTGATTAGCAGCTGTGCAAATATTTATTTCGATTTCAGGGAAATTCTTGGGCATTCAGTGGGTGTTAGGTCTGCTAGGTTCCATGTTTTATAATAATCAAGTGTCTGATAGGATTTCATTGGAGTGTTCACATGAAGTACAAGGAGTGTTACCAAAATGAATCTGTTCTGGCCAGCATTCTCTTTTATTTGTGAAGATGCTCCCAGCTTATTCAGTGAATAACTAATTGCCAGTGACGACTGGTCTCACTGAAGACTGTGTCTGTACAGCACAGCAGGTTTTATGGAATAAAGGAGTAAGGCATAAAGTTCTCTATAATTCTCCTTTTAGAAAAGCACCACCAATGCTTGTTTGGTATCTGTTGCAGGAAAGAATATGTTGATTTGTATGTGAATTATATATTCAATAAATCAGTACAGAAGCCATTTGAGGACTTTATGCAAGGGTTCTTAAGAGGCTGCCCAGCTAGATGTTGGAAGATGTTTTTCCCTGAAGAGCTGCAGGTTTTTCTCCAGGGACACACAACATTTGACTGGCATCTGCTGGAAAAGGTATTGTATACAAGCACAGTGTCCTTCTGCTCTATCTGCTAAGCATAAATTACTTCTGACCTGATCTTTCATTGAGTGCATAGGTCATGAACAGATGGGCAGAAGCTCAAAGGGCTTTCTCTTTTTTTGATTTGTGTCGATGTTCTGTTTCTAATCTACATCAGCTACAAGAATAAAGGGGAATGAGTATCAAGCCGTAACTCAGGAATTGTCATATGAATCTTTGAAAAACAAATGAACAAGCAGATTCCAGAGGTTAAGGGGATTTGAATATCTATGAACAGAATTATAAAATTTATCAGATAAAATGTTGCTTTAAATATAAATGGAAATATTGAGGATTAACTGGCCTGTTTTATTTTTGTCTCTTTGACAGAATGTGGTATACAGCCAGTATAAGAAGTTAGATCAAACCATCAGGAATTTTTGGACTGTCTTTCACAAGCTACCAGAAGAAAAAAAGAAAATGTTTCTTGGTGATATATCAGGCATTTTAAACTTTTCATAGCCCTTTTCTTTCCCCCACAACACACATTCTAGATGGTTGCACATAAAAACTATAGTATAGTTCCAAACTGTAGCTTTTTCACATGTTCGCCCCTACTGCTGCCACATTTTCTAGTGAAAACCACAAAGAAATAACACAAAGAGTTGCACAGGGACAGTTGACCCTCCTCACATCCCTTGAGGTTTGCCTGAGTGCATCGGACCACCCTGAAGCCTGCAGTAACTTTATCCCTTACTTTTGTGGTTGTCTTGTTGGTCAGAGGCCTCAGCTTGTGTGAGCACACTGTGTTAATGTAACCAGTTTACCTTTCTCAAAGAGTTGCAGAAGCTAAGTCATCCTTTTTAAAGGTAGAAGGTCAGACCTAGCCTGGCCTTTCTCGTCCACAAAGTCTACAGTATAAAGTAGACGAGGGCTTGTAATTACTATGAATAGGTAAGAGACTGTAAACTGTATTCAGGTACAAATTCAACAAAGCAAAATAATTAGCTTAGGAAAGTAACTGTATGTGTATACTAACTTCCCTTCATGATTTTCATTAACATTAATTATTTTAATGTTTTTCAGTTAACATTATTTTGTTTTGGTTTTTAATTCGCTAACTTGTTCTCGTTTTTCTTTTTTTCATTCCTTCAGCTTTTTTGTCAGGATCTGATCAAATCACTGGCTATGGACTGGAACATTTTAGATTTTATATTGTGGATCCTCAAGCAGAAAAACCCGATGAGGTCTGTCCCTACGCTGGGACCTGCAACTTCGTTTTGTTCCTCCCCAGATACAGCAGTAAAAAAATACTCAAAGAGAAGTTGCTTTATGCTATAGAGCATAATGAAGGTTTTGGCCTTGCCTAATTATGGGACAGAAGCACTTTAAAGCAAAAATAAGAAAACTAGTCTTTGTTTCACTTGTCATATTTTCTCTTAATAATTCCAATTTGCTGGTTTCTACCCTGCCTTATTTTTACTGCACTTTATAAACACCTGAGTGTGTGTATTTGCTGAGATTTTACATTGCTTATAAAATTGAGCTTAGACCAGATACCTCATAGTTAGACTGTAAATTTAGGAAAGAAGAATCCTGTTTGGCACACTTCAGAGAAGGAAGCTGATAACCAAGTGTGTTTACATATTTGTGCAGGCAGGGTCTGCACTGTTCTGGTTGTGTTGAGACAGTGAGCTCTCAGCAGCAGTGATTCTGTGATTTGTACATTTATACATTAGCGAGCACACAGCCAGGATGTGCTAAGCAGTCACTCTTGCAAGGCAAAGGTGGGGTAAGGTTTTCATCTGTGTTACTTAAAGGCTCTCTTGGGGAGCAACTAACTCTAATGAGACCGTGAATTGGAAGGAGCAGTCTGTGCTCACCTGGATATGGCCTATGGCTTATCTGTGACAAATTCTTAGGAGGAAAATTTGATCATTCCTAGACTTTTGAAAAAGCTATATTAATGCATTATAATAATATAATTTTTTGTTACTTAGTGTGATAACTGTGATATTTGTCATGTTTCTTTATATCTTCTAAGGAGATGTTTCGCAATTAAATCATAAAATCTTAGGCTTGCAGAACAGATCTGTCTACAGAGCCCTGTGGACATGAGGCTTGCAGGGCTTGTGGAATCTCATTGTCAAAACAGTGCAGAGCACTGGCAGGATATTAACACTGTCAGGCAGGATGTGTGTTTTCTGAGTATTTTGCTATGCGGAGAGAGGGAGAGAAACAACTGTCATTATTTTTCAGCAGTCTTCTCTTTGGTGTGTTAAATGTAGCAGGGGACATCCATATGTAAAGAAGACTTCCACTGTGTTAAATTAACTGATGATGGATTAAATTTTCACTCCTGTAGCTGTGTTCTTCCTTCCTTATGCATCTGCCTATGTAGATAAGCCTAGCAGGCAGTGTGTCTGTGTTCTCTGTCCTCCTTGCTATGGGGGAGCCCTTCACAAGTGGAGTCAGAGGCTGATGTCAGCGTATTTCAAAGAGATGCATTGTATATGCTGAACAAGTCAGTCTTTCCTGTGTGATGCAGAATGACATTGTTACCTACTAAAAAAAAAAAACAAACAAAAAAAAGAAGCTTCCTTTTGAGTTACAGTATAGTAAAAAAAAAAAACTTCAAGCACTCACCACAAGCACCAGGGCAGTTCAGGAAAGCAGGTGGCATGGGAGTGTTGATGGGAAGAGGGGAAATAGGACCTCAGAGGATGGCAGCTCCCAGCTGAGGGGAGCGAGGGGACATGGCCTGCTCAGACCTAATCCCCGTCCCCCTCACCCCCCTGGGACAAACAGGACATCGCAGGGATGCTTACATCCTCTAGGAAAGGCACCACTCTGCTGCAGGTATATTTTTACAGAAAGAGGGAACTGGCAGAAACCCAAGTTGTTGCCCACATCTTGTGCCCGGCTGATGCTGCCACATCACAGATTTCTGGTTTGGCAGCTTAGCCTGCTGTTCTTCATCAGCCTGCTCCTGGCTGTGGCTTCCCTTTTTATGGTTTTCTAAGCCTCTGGTAGGAAATCCAGAGTGATCTTCTGTGCTGTGCAAGTGCACAAAAGATGTATTCTCTTTGGAATTCAAAATAACCCATTAGAGATTAAATGATAATAGGTTTATTTAGAGCCTGGAGGTATTTCCTTCTCATCATATGATGCAACATCACATGGGAGATTAAAGCCCCAGAGTCACTTTCAAGGCTATTTTTAATTTGTCCTCAAATAATCCCTGTGTGTGTGTGTATATATATATATATATATACACACATATATATATATACATACATATATTATATAAAGACCTTCAGGGTAGTGCACTCCTCTCTGATTTTCTGAAATTAATTTGGACACTGGGTTGTGTCTACATTTTCTCAAGCAGTGCCTGTTATAAAACATGCAGGAGAATATAACATGAGTGAGCATCACATTCAGCTGTGAGTTTAAAAGGCTTCACACAGGCAGCAAAAGTACATTGAACCTGCAGCAGGATTTTTTTTAGGCCACTCATCTGAGCTGAGCGTCACCTGTAGAGAAGTGCAAGAGCAGCCTTGAAACCTCTCCAGGAAGCTGAAATGTAACCAGTTAAAAATTGGTTTCAACAAGAGACTCTTGGCTCTCTCACACAAATTCCAGGCTTTGCTCCATCATTTTCTTCTTTTTCTTTGGTTGTGTGTGTATGTACCTTCTCCTCCTTGATTGTGCAATCAGAAACAGACGAAACCGAGTGTAAAGGGAAACGCTCTATTTTGCAAAGGTCTCCAGACGATGAAATAAACAAAACAGAAACAAAAACAAACACAGAAAGCATGTTTTCCTCTGTCTATGCTTTTAGTTATTCTAGAAGCTGCTTGTAACGCTTGTTAAGCCAAAGCTGTTACAGCACAGGTGTAATTTTACGCTGGAGCAGCTCTTTTTATTCTAAACACACATAATCCATGCAAATACAGGTGATTTTTTACCTGATCGGTCACACATTGTCTGCTAAATGCACAAACACTGCAAACTGCCAGAGATGTAGCGTAAGGGCCATGAATACTTGTGGGCACTGGACTTACCTTAGGGACTTCTTCCCCCCATCCTGAGCCCTTGCAAACATCTGTGTGAGGTTTGCTCCAAATATTGACTGTCATTTTGGTGGCCTGAATGGGATCCAGTTTGTGCATTGCTCTTGTGGAGCACAGTCTTTTTCTAATAGATGGCACTAAAACCAGAAAATCAGTACTCGGGAGTTACATAATTGCTTGCTCATTGGCCTCTGTGTTGGTTTTTTTTTTCCTCTCTGTCAACGGAAACTTTGACAACAAACCTTTTTTTGAGGTTGAAACTTTGTATAAAATGTGAGTTCATAAACAAATGAGCCTGCCAGCTAACCAGAGGCCATATAAAATGCAGAAGAAACAGGCTAGGAGAAGGGAACTGACTATTGTTATTAGTAAGTGATATTTCGTGCTTAACGCATTTCCAAACACTGGAAAGCTGGCTTTCCCTTGAGACCTTCATTTAGAACAGCTTAAATTCTGGAATGCGCTTAACTTCACCCGCTGATTTCTGCTGTGTTTAGAGCGGCTGCTGATCTGCTCCGCCGGCAAGGCTAAAGCTCCGCAGCCCCAGCGGGCGGGGCCGGCTGTCCCTAGCGCTCCGCCTGCGCCCCAGCTCCCGCGGCATGCCAGCACCGGCGGGAACACCGGGCCCCCGCCAGGAGCCCTGAGCCCACGCCGTGCCCTGGCCCCCGGGAAAGGAGATTCCCGGCCCTCCCTGCGCCCGCCGGGGGCCGGGCCCGCCCTGCGCATTGGCCGCGCCGCGCGTCACTCCCGGCGGCGGCGGCGGCAGCGGGGCCGGGACTTCCTCGTCGCCGCGGCGGCAGCGGCGGGGTCGGTGGTGGTGAGTGCCGGCCAGGGAGAGCTCAGCCCCGCGGTGGGGCGGCTGCCGGTCCCGGTACCGAGCCCATGCGCGGGGGAGCCAGGGCTCGGGCGCGGCGGAGCCTCCGTCACCCTCCCCGGCGCAGGACGCGCGTCCCCGGCCCGGGGCGGCGAACCCGGGGCGGCCGCGGGGCTGCGGCAGGAGCCGCTCGGCGCTGCTGCTGCTGCTGCAGCTGCATCACCTGGCTGCGGGGTGGGCAGGGGGCTGCTGTCGCTCCGGGGTCGGTCTGTGCCCGCCGGGAAGGGTCGGTCTGGGCGTGGGAAGCAGCCGCAGGAAGCCAAGGAGCCCGGGGTGTCCGGGGTGAAAGCGGGGAGGGAGAGGTGTTTTTACTGGGATTGCAAAATGGAGGTGATGGCGGGGGGATTGTCGTGTTTGATTTTAGGTGTCTATTTTTGTATGTTTTCTGTGGGGCCATCTCCATCTGAGGGCATGCGGCTGTGCAGTGGGAATGCTCTGCTTCTGCGTTAACTCATTTGCTGGTACACCTTGCGTTCTCTTGCTCCGTAACCTGGTTTGCATTGGACATTGAGTTGGACTGAAACGGAGGCAAAAGGAAGAAGAAAGTGGGCTCGGAGGCGTAGTGGCAGAAAGAGGCAGTAAATTCCGTCATTGTTGAGCAATGCTGGTAGCAGAAACACATTTGCTATCTGAAATTTCACAAACAAGAGGGAAGGAAAAACTTGTTTATTCATGCCCTGCCAGCTGGCAGATCTCTTTGTTTAGGGAGCATTGAGCGTTGAGTGTTGTTTGTTGCAATCGTGATATTTACTTAGCTGACTTCTCAGAAAGGGCGCAGAGTGGAAATGGCTTTAGAATATGTTTGTGTGATTGTGAGGAGAGACTGTGCATGGCATGAGAGCTTTTAAAAAGAGAGAGAAAAAGAAAAAAGACAAAATAAAATACATCCCGTCATGATCGTACATGCAGCATTATTATTTTACCAAACCACCGGGGCTGTTTTTTCACCAAAGGATATATACTTAGTATGTCGGCAGAACCTTATTATAGCAGAGGGTGGGTCTTCCACCCACAATAGATTTCCTCAAAATATTCCTCACAGTGTGAGGTTTTCCTAGCTCTAGCTGTGCTATGTATGTACTTCACTGTTTCGATGGTGAATTATTCGTGGAATGTCAGGCTCTGAGGATGTGGTGTTATATCTTCCCCCTTCTTTCTTTTTTTTTTTTTTTTAAGTATGTGGGGTTTCTCTGCAAATGACTGGCTTTACTGCATTGCATCTGTTCTTATCTCTGAAACATGAATACCAAGCTGACTGTGTTGGGATTTGTGAAGAACAGGAATAGGTGATGTGGTTGGGTACTTCAGTTCTTGTGCTTTTTGCAATCCCATTTTTAAAAGGAACTGTGAACTCTAATCCCTAACTGATGCATTTAAGAAAAACATCTCCCCTAAGGGTTTTCCCTCTGAAGATAAAAATTCAGCTTTTTTAAGGTGTATTGAGCTGGGTGCTAGGAATATTCATCACTTATATAAAATTTCAGACAAGCAAATATAAATCATTTATTTAATATATACATGTGTATGTGCAGGCACATGTCTGTTAGTGCTTGCCTACACTAGAAACTTTTTATGTAATTGTTTTAGTATGAGAAAGGTATGCAGTTTGTAGAGGTAGTTTGCAGTGGAACATGCACTTATACTTCCTCTGCTACTGTCAAAGAAGAGTAACTGCCTTAACCAGATTGGAAACAGAGTGTGAAATTGTCATTTAAAGCCTCGTTGTGTTTCAGGACACAGCTTCTACTTGAGCATATAATGTGTTAAGACCTCCAGCAACTTTTTTTAGGGGGAGAAAAAAACCAGTCTTAAAGTTGTGGTTTTTAAGATGTCTTCAACACAAGTAAATTCAGCAGGCCATTGGAAATATTTAGCTGTGCCTGTACACTCGAATTGTAAGCGGCTCTGTTGGTTTTTGCTCTCCAGTGGAAAGTGTTGGTCTGTTCCCGTGAAACTGAGCTGCACAGAGATTTATTGGCAAAATGTTTGGAAGATGGGGGTGGCAGTCGATAGAGATGATTTAAAAAAACTAGTGAAAACCAGGTTTTCTGTGTCTGATATTGGAATTGTTAAATATGAGGGGCTTCAGAAAATCTGGCCTCTAGCATGAATGGAGAGTTGAACTCTGAAATCGCCCTAGTGTTTATATGGATTACTGGGAGTTTGAACTCTTCCTGTTTCAAGTGATGTCTTAGCTGGAGGAAAAGCCCATCTCTTATCAATCACATTATATTCCCTTGCCCATTAGCAGCAAAGTCTTGTGTGGAATATGAACACAAGGAAAGTAATTAATGTATTTTTAGCATTTTTAAATGAAACTAGCACTAGGGAAGATGACTGTAGTCTGTAGGGAGCAGACTGTTGAGGTACCCTTTTAGAAGGTATCCCAAATTAATATTTAGCTCATGTGGTACAATGTCATTGTAGTTCAAGCCGTATACTGGTGAAATCTCAGCTCAGAGGCAGTGTCTATTTATCCTAGCAGGGAACATGATCCTTGGATCTTCAGGATTGCTGCTTATGTCTTTGTAACATGGCAGTTCCCCAGGCTGAGAGAAATGGCAGTCCCAGATTTCTGCCATTCCAGTGTCAGTTTTGAAACGATTCCCTGCCACCTTCAGGGTGTTGCTCATGCATTTTTAGTTTGGGTTTTTTTGGGTTTTTTTTGGTGGTGTGATAGAACATGAAGTTCGCTATAAATGCAGCAGTTTAAAGCACATTTAAAGCACATGCACACACTTCAACTTTCTTGTGTCCCACGGCATTCCTATTCTTAGCGTAGCCAGCATAGAGGGTATCTTCCAGCAGGATTTTGTGCTTAGGGCAACCAAACACAGAGTGTACACCATGACTGATTTAACCAGGCACAGCCTTGTAACCTCCTGCATTTTCCTCTGGGTGCTTTGGAGCTGGCCAGTGGTAAGCACACGAGGGTGTGAATGAGTTGAATTATGCTATAGAGGAGGAAGGGCTGCTAGAGATAAACGGGGTCCTGCATTACTTTAAAGCACCCAGTAAGAGATCCTAGTAAACAGTTTGTGGTAGGAGATTGCACCACTGATGAAGTACTAACTGGAAAATCCAGTCCTCTCCCTCCCTCTTCCAGCTCAGTCCTGCCTCAGTGGAAGTGACCACAGCTGACAGGCAAAGGGAAAGAGATGCACACCCTTTGCTTAGGAGTTAGATTAGGGAAGGCTTTTTTGCTAATACCTCGAGCTTGAATTAGCACCAGGTTTTGGAAACAAACCGAATGCATGTGTTTCCTGTCTGCTCAGAGTGAGAGAAGGAATCTTTGGTGCTTCAGGGGTTACCTTTGCTTTTCTATCTTGTGCTAAGTTAGCAAATGCTGCTGCTGCAAATTGCCTTAGCTTAAAACTTGGCATGGTGTGTCCTAAGACTTGATGTCTCGGATCTTCCATTTTCTAATCTTCTTTCTTCTTCCCTTTGCAAAAAAAAAAAAAAAAATAGCTTTAACTAGTTTCCAGTTCAATCAGAGGAGTTCTCAATGTCTTATTAGTATAGCATGCTTAACAAATAACCCAAACCTATTGAGATTAGGAGTGACAAAGGAGTGTTACTAAAATCTTTCATGTACTTCTTATGGAATGCTGTTTTCTTACCCCAGCTTTTATGCATTAGCATCCTGTTGTCTTTATCAAGTTCACGCCAAGTAATTCCTTGGACCTTTTATATTGCTATATGTTTTCCCTTTCCATGTTACCCCACTCTGAAATCCCTGACTTTCACTGAGCACAGTGCAAAAGATAACACCTGACTGCTGGCAAGCTGCATCAACGTGACCTGTCCATTGCTGTCAGGGTCAAGCTGTCAATGTGCTGCTCCACGTGACCTGCTGCTTCTTGTGTAATTCTTGCTGTAGTTCAGGGGTGTGTGTGTTCAGTGTGTGGCTGAAGTTCTCTGTGTGTGTGTACACGCACAAATTTGGGTTGCAAGACTGTGTTCAATTGAGCAAAGTACTCCTTAACCTTTGTTTATCAGAAATAACACATTTCTGCATTGGCCAGTACACCACAAATACCCGTGTCGTTCTGTTCAGGGCTAGTCTAACCACCTTTGAAGTAATTCTTAAAGATTATTTAGAAGTGGTCTCGAATATGACACTCTAAAAGTTCAGATTTGGACCTGTTAGTTTAAAAAGCATTACACTTGGTTTAGGGCATTGTTTGATATTTGGTTTTTGAAGCAGAGTCATTTTGCAGAGTAAAAGCTTGGTCTCCTGGGTTTCAGAACATTTCTTCTGCCTTGCAGATGGAGATGGCCAAGGCATGAAGGTGTTGATTCAGTACCACAGCTGAGCTGTCTTGATTACTCTTTGTCTGTGTGATGGTTTACTGACAGCTCACAAACCTGACAGTCATGCAGGAAATGCCTTTTTTGGTTGTTTCCACCTCCTGCTGTGAACAGCTGGATCTCTGTAGGATCACTTGTGGTGTACTTGCTTCATTCACACTCATTCCCCTGTTTCTCTTGCCCAGGAAGGATACATGATTTGCTGAAAAGAGAGAAAATGCTATGCTGGGGCTACTCGTCTTATGGACAACCTGGGATAGGTAGCAACCTCCAGGTCATCATTCCTGAACCACAGGTGTATGGATTCATCCATGATAGAAATGTCAAGGAGGTGGCATGTGGAGGAAACCACTCTGTATTCCTGCTGGAAGATGGGGAGGTGTATACCTGTGGCTTGAACACCAAAGGTCAGCTGGGGCATGACTGTGAAGGAAGCAAGCCAGGTAAGTCTGCTTTTTTTATGCACTTCAAATTGTCTTGAGGCTGGTGGGCTGAGGAGATTATGGAAGCTGCTTTGTGCTGATTGCTCTAGAGCTGGAGCAGCCAGCAGAGCTGATAATCGTGTCACGTAATGCAGTAATGATGCTGAATAACACTAGCTGGCTCTGGAAAGCTAAAGCTGAGCAGCCCGGGTGAGGAGACAGGTCTGCTCACTTTGCCTGGGAAATGCATCAAAACAGAGGCGAGCGCAGATGGTCCCGGGGCAGATTTTGTTATCTGGCATTATGTTGTCTCTTTATAAAAAGGAAGAGAGGCCCATGAGTCACGAGTGTCTTCTGCTTTGTCTTTCCAATTGCACTGCATCCTTATGCCTACTCTTGTTCAGCTGTTGCTGGGAGTTTTCTCATTTACACCAAAGAGTACAAGCAGATCCATGTTGAATATAGCTGTGGAGAACAAACTTGAGTTTGGCCAAGAGGGTTTGTAAATTTTGTTTCCCTCTTTCAGAATCCCTTGTCAAGTTGTGCCTTCACCTATTCATGTTTTCTTAATCTGAAAGGAGGTCATTGTAGTGTTGTTCCCCAGACTCAAATTGCATCTTCATTGTGTTCCAAAGGACAGAACCTGTGAGGGCAGAACCACAAGCAGCTACTGCCTCCCCTTCCCAGGGCAGAGGAGTGGTTTAATTGTGAGTTGCTATTTGAAGGAACCCTGAAGCCTGTCTTCTAGACTCTTTTGAGTGTTGGCCTTCCAGTTTCCCTTCCATTAATTTCTTGGTTTTGGCACGTGGTAAAGATACAGGTATTTTTGTTTCCATAATATAATAAAAATCCTATGCTGGGGGTAATTAGAGCAAAAATTCCTCAAACTGTGGGCTGCCCTCTGTAGAGCTCGGGTCTTTTCTAGTGTAACCTATTATTGCATGATAGAGAGATAAGGTGTATGCAAAATAGCTACAGTTCCCCATGTAATATGTGCAAATCTGACCTGACTGACTCTATTGCTCCTTTCTTCTGTCAGTGTCTTTTGTCTCTTTCTCTCAAAATGATTTGGTAGGTGTTAGATTCTGGATGATGAGGAGTTGACCTTGAATTTGGCCTCTCTTGCTTTTCCTACACGTAGTTTCTGGACAATTACTGAAAGAGATTGGGAATAGCAGGAGCGCTTAAGTCCTCTCTGTGCACAACAACTGTTCATCTTCTGAGGACTTGTAAATTTAGGCTCTGGAATAAATGAGATGCTTGGTAAAAGGAAGCCAAGCTTAGTGAATATTCATCTCAAACTGGTGAGGATACTTCATCCAGCAGATCACCCAGCTAGCTCAAGACTAGCGCGGAGGCCTCAGAAATTTAGTATTGAGTGCTGCAGAGATACTCTGAGAAACATCTTTGGGCTACGCTGCTGTTTTACCCATAAAATAAAGCAAGCATAAGCTGATGATGAAAATGGCAGATTCACAGCAAGTAGATCAGAGCTGGAAATGGTTTTCATGCATCCTGAATGCTGAAGTGTAGACCGCTCTCAGCTAGGTAATCCTGCTTTCAGCTAGGCCTGTAGAAGAGGGCCAATCTCAGATTTTGAAATAGAAATAGAAGGTTCTTTGTGTTTGATCCCAAGTGCCCTTCTTCTACCCCTTAAATTAGGGTCTGTCACCAAGATGTGGTTTAAACCAACACAGGTTTATTTTTTTCTGAAAAAGGTTCTTCAGTGCTGCTCTCTGAGGAGCCTGTGGCCATCCCTGAGAAGTGGTGTTTCTCTGCCAACATAGTGTTACTGGCAGTGGCTGCAATGGGATTTGTGCTGGCTGGGGCAGGTGGGGAGGGATGTGCTGTAAAGCAAGGAACAGCTGCTCTTTTTAGCTTGTGATGAGCAGTCACAGCAGCCTTTATGGTAACAGTAAACTGGGGGAGAGCCCCATGCCACACGCTACTCTGTGTGGGTCTGCTTTGTCTTGCAGCACTGGGAACTGAATTTCTTAGGTTTTTTTTGCAAATGGGAACAAGAAGAATCAAGCTTTCCTCTTTCACCCCCACTTCTTCTACATGGGATAGACAACCTTACACCTTCTGTGTAGAAAGGCTTGTCGAGGATCGTCTTTTCTGTTTTCCATTGTTGTGGGCCTGTGAGTGAAGCCATTTCTTACAGGTGATGAAGATGTATGTGTGGGACACGGGGTCCTGAGCTGTTGAAAATGATAAAGAAGACTGTCAGGAGGAGTCTTAGGTAGAGAGTGGGAGAAATGCCAGGAACTGGCAGTCTTGCAGCTGCGCTCTCCAGTCTCTGCTGGACAGGGCATCGTGGGCTGAGGTCTCTTGGTTTTCCTGCCCTGTGGCTTGATCCTGCCAAGCCCGTGAGGGCAGCTAGAAGCGGGTGACCTCTGCCCAGCTCTGGAAATGAGCTCCAACTCCTGATATGGGAGGCTGTGACACAATACTGATTGTCCCCTTCAGGCAGCCCCTGGGGAGCCCCCTCTGGACTTCAGAAATGCTTACCAGGGCTTACAAAGTGCCTTGGTTGTGTTTGGGAGTAACACCAAGACACGAAAATACGCAGAGGCTTTTGAACCTCTTGAAGGCTGCATGACTTCCTAGGGGTGGAGTGATCCCCTTCCTGCTGCCTAGGTCTGCGTTCTAAGAGGAAACTCCCTTTTATTTCTCACTATTCAATTTTGCTTCTCATTCATTCTACTCACGAAAATGTCAAACAGTGGCATGGAATTGTTTCAGCAATTCCTCTTGGAGGAGCTCTTTAGAGGGCACCTTTTGAAATGAAAGAAAATGTGTTAATTAAAAGCTGTGTTTATGGTCACATCTGCTGACCTTGTGGATGTAATGTGGAGAGGGGGATAGCAGGTGGCAAAGTGGTTCTTATGCCTCTGCTCTACAGGGAACAGAAATTACTTGGGGGAGTGTGTGCCACTGAAACAGTGCAAGTCAGTAGAGGTTTATTTTCTGGGAGTGCCCTTTCCTCTGGATTTTACATTGTGGTGCTAAAATTAATATTTAAGATGCCTAAGAAATTTATCCTAACTGAAATAACGTTCTTTTTGACTCAAAGCTGACTGCTTTTAAGCGATTCAAACTCTACTTTTGATAATTCCGGGGTAATACCAGGTGTTACTCCCATGGCTCTCCCACAAGCCGGTTTCCCACATTGTCACGCTGTTTACCAATTCATTGTTTCTTCGAATTGTGGTGATTAGCGAGGTACTTAGAGTCCACCCCTCTTAGGGGTGGTTATCTAGCTTTGTTAGTATTTACGTGGTTGTTTTTTCTCACCTCCTTTTTTACCCTTTCTTCCACAAAACAGTCTATAGTTGGTGTCTCTGCAATCACTTGGCGGGGATGCAGAGGGGGAATGCTGTTCCAGCGTTCTCTCACCATGACCGTGATTAATAAAGCTTCTGTCTGACCTGCCCTAATTTTCACTTGTGTTGTTATGCACTTGAAGTCTCCAGAGTCTCTGACCGTATCTTAGGAGAAGCAACTTGGCAATTTTGGTAGTGACGTATGGAACCCGCTGTTTTGCAAAATTAGCCTGGGTTTGCATTGATTTCCTGAAATTTGTCAGATGGTAACATACATTATGTCTCTAACGGGAAGCAATAATTTTGTACTGCAGTAGTTTTAGAAAAAAAAAATTATTCTTCATAACTATATCTAAATTTCCCCTTTTTCAGTCCTGTAATTTCCCTTGGATTGATTTTCTTCAGGTCTGCCATGATGTCTTGGCTGCCTGTGATGATTCTTAGATAAGTGTTTTATCTGAATGTGCATGCTGGAGAACAAAAGACAGGCCAGGTACCTAAGGTAAAGGCTCTTTTGGGATCTGGGTGGAATTATAGAGGAGTGTGAAACAACTAGCTGGTTGTTAGCAGTTTGCAAAGCTTTAAAAACATGCTGAAGTCTGAGATGTGGAACTTGTTTTCTGCTCTAGAGATTTGTTCTGTTCAAGTCATGTGGACTTCATTTGACTTCTGCTAGTCAGAAAACCTGGGCTTTGATAATTAGTGTCTCAAGAGAGTTACAGAACAATGTCTCAAGCCAAATTTGCCTCAAACGTTTTGTCTGGTAAGATACAGCAGAAAAACCTATGATTTTTTTACAGATTTTCCTGTCAGGATGCAAATGTGCAGAGGATCACTGCCTTTCTGTGCATTGTGGAATCTATCTGCTCACAGCTGCTGGTAGAAATATCATCATAATGTTCATTCTCTTTCAAAAAGCAGGAAAAAACACCACTCAAACAAGCAATCAAACCTAGGTGATCCAGCTCTTCTGGATTTCTCTGAACTGAGTGGCCTTTCTTTTCCAGTGTAAGTCCACTTGTCCTGAGCTTCAGCACAGGGTTACAGTGGCAGAGAGCTCCGTGTTCAGGGCAGCATGTTTGTTAATCATAAACCCTGGAACAGCTGAGAATTCAGATGTGCCACCTGCTTGGAAGGACAGTCGGTGTGGATCTTCCTCTTTTAGCCTCTTCCCGGTGGGTGAGAAGTCAGGCAGGAGGCCCTGGTTGCTCTGGAGGAGAGGTGGCAGGGCTTGCGTTTGTTGTGAGCAGGTTGCAGACGAAGAGCTGTGTATGTTTATGTTTCGGCACCCATTGTAAATGTCATTTGTAACAAAAAAAAAATACGTAATTAAACTGGTCACCCCTTGCAGAGTCGGGTATGTTCATTTGTATTCATCCCTTTTGCTCCTTTGACCAATCACAGGATGTAACCAAGCTATTTGAGGCTGCTCTGCCTTCACTAGTGGCTGCAGTGGATTTGCTTTATGGGGTGTCCATTTCAGTGGAATTGATGCCATTTGGGCTTCAGAATGGTTTTAAAATTAGAAGACAGAAATTAAAATTAACTTAATGTAGAAACAATAGGTAGTCTGTTGAATGAGAAGTGAAGGAAGTGCTTTCCCTTAGATATCTTAAATATGCCTGCGTTGTGTTGAATTGGCTGGCTGAGGGATTTGAAT
This sequence comes from Lycocorax pyrrhopterus obiensis, assembly GCA_014706295.1. Taxonomy (NCBI): domain Eukaryota; kingdom Metazoa; phylum Chordata; class Aves; order Passeriformes; family Paradisaeidae; genus Lycocorax; species Lycocorax pyrrhopterus. The sequence goes on along the minus strand of JACSVZ010000006.1, from coordinate 65,737,754 downwards.
ATGCCAGATATTTGTCGTGGGAGTTGTTTTAAAATTTGTGTGGTCCTGATCATGAGAACTGACTTGTGCCAGTATTTTCTGAGACTGCAGGACTAGGAGAGCCTAAACTGAGGAGAGAGAAGGCTCTTTAGGAGAGCCTGAATGAATAAAAATCTGATTTCTTGACAGTAAAGAAATCTAGTCAGCACCTAAAATGGCTGTAAGGTGTTCTTAGATGCAACTCTGAAGTCTTGTGTCTAAACACACATGTATTATTAGAACCACCGGATTTCTCACTTGATTTCATTTTGCTGAGAGGTAAAAACAAGGATGAGGCCAGGGAAGCAAAATACTAGTTTTTTACAATCAGTCTGATCTGTTTTTACAGAGGACACGAGGGACAGTTTTAATGCTTCTTTACCTCAAAAGGCAGAGCTGCAGTAAGAATGACCAGCTTTTTGCCTTCTGACTGGGTGTTTGTAGGGCAATTTGGCAACCTAAACTTGAATTTATCTCTGTCATATTTGTTACTCGTCATTCCTGTGTCATGCATACTCTTCAGAGGCTTTCTGAAGGTGCAGCTGAAATAAAGGCTGCAAATGAAATAAAGGCTGTCTGCCTGCCTGGCTTGGAAGGAGCATGAAACCTTGTCATGGTGTGTGGCACTGATGACTGGCCCCTTTCCTGCAACCATGCTGAAGCTGGAAGATGTGTTCAGGATAAAATGGGTAGGTGGCTGTGTCTGGTGAGGCAAAGGAAGAGGGCAGGGAAGAAGCTGGAGGTGATACACACAAGTTTTCTGAATGCCCCAACCCTTTTTGTCGTCAGTATAGTTGTCTGTGCTGGACAAAAGTGATGACTTCGTTAGGCTGAGTAAATATGGCTGAGAGCCACAGCTTCTAGGAGAGATTTTAGTAGTGTGGTGGCTGTTGATCTTGAGTTTGACTCAATTGTCTTCAGGCAGCCCGATACTCTTCCTTAAGCTGTGTTGGAAATAAGACTTTATCTCAAAGGTCTGTGTTAAACTTCTTATCAGAAATCAAGTATTTTTGGTAGCTGAAAAGAGCTGTGAAGACATGCGCTCTCTCTTCAACACCTGACCTGCCTTTTAAACAGCTGCCTGCCTATAAAAACTCACCAAAAAGATGATCATATCTTCTTTTCTCAGAATACCCAGTAGATAAAATTAATAATTTTTTTTTTAATGTTTAATAGGACTGCATTCCTTACCTCCCTTTTTCCAGTCACCAGTGCTTGTTTGCAGTAACATATTTTCAAGCAGTATTTGTGAAGCTGATGGGAATGCCCTTGAGAACAAGGGCAGGGGTGCTCTACTGAGTCTGCACTGTGCAGGTGTGGCTTTTCAGAAACGTGTGGCTTTGTCTTGCTCCCATGCAAACCACTGCAGGATTGAAATAAGTAGGAACAGAGTGAGGAGCAAACCAAGTGCTTCTGAAAATCGTATTACTTAGTCAAAGCCTGGGGCTGCCACAAGTGAGATTCTCAAGTGTCACAGCTCTGCAGTGCGTAGTACCAGCCCATCAAATCCAGCATCTACGCACCCGTTTCCCTAATTCCCCCTATGCTTCTGGTGTCCATCCTCAGTATGTCATGCCAAGGTTTAGTGCATCCTGCCCACCTTGGACTTGCTGCCTTGGAGCTGTGGGATTTGCTGGGATGTACATGGTGGACCTTGGAGGTTTCTCAGTAGTCATGGACCAGCCACAGCTTCTGTGCTGCCTGCCACTGGCCAGCAAGCTTGGCTGAATGACCACCTTTACAGCTCTCTGCCATAGCCTGAAGAGGAAAACAGGCGCTCTCTGGCTATTCTGAACATGTTTTCCCTGTGTTTCTGTAGCAGCTCATGGTGTTTTATTTCTTTGAAAGAACTATCCTTACTAGTTTACCTCCAGGGTCTGAAGGTGGATTCTTCCCTCTGCCAGCTGATGCTTGCCAGCCTGAAGCCCTCTGTACCTGAGCAGCCCTTTCCAAGAGCCTGCTCCAGCTGTCTGTGCCCATGCCAGTCTGCATCTATAGCTCCTCAGAGAGGCTGTGTCCTCGAGACAAAAGGCAGCGAAGTGGGGAAGGCTTTGTGTGCCTCTGTCTGAGGAAGGGCTTTGCTTTCTCAGGGTAGGTGTCTGCTCACAGCTGTGAGGGGGAGTAGCTGGCAAAGCATATGTGAAGTGACACCCTGGGGTGTCACTGTGGCCTCTCACTTCTTGTTCTTGCATTCCTGCCTTGACATGACCAGAAACAGCTTTATAAAGTGAAGGCAGTGTTAATAACTGAGCCAGCTTCTCTCAGATTTAAGACTGTAAGTAGCCATGCTAAATAAATGAATAAGCAGTACCATATGTGTCGTGCAGGTAAACCATCATCTTGATAAGAGTCACTAGTGTCTCTGGATGAAAAGGGACTGCAGAATCATCTGTTACTTGGAACCTCTCAGCCTTGACCTATGGACCATGTTCCCACCACTGTGATCAACAGCGTTCTGGGGGAGTGTTACCTGCTTTGGTCTGTCCTCTGTCCTTTACTCTCTTCCCCCCACACTTATTTTTCATTCAGCAAGTCTACTCTGTTTACGTTTCATTCTTTTTAACCAAATTATCAGAGTCTTACCAGCTTCAGCACTGCTGCTGTTGTCAGTCTCTCCAATTAGGCTTCTCTTCATCCTGCTCTGCTTTCTGCTGCAAGCATAGCACCGTTCACAAAGTTCAGGAAAGGAAGACCCCAAGATTTGCAAACTGGACTTGTAAAACCCAGACTCCTCGATGGATTTAGTAAACTTAAGCTGTTGAAAGTCAGAGGAGGTTACACTTTGATGTTAACATTGCTTGCACCGTGCTTCAGAGTTTTTGCCCTTTGCTAGTAGAGGTTTGAGCATAAGGTGTGCAGCCATACGTGGGTGAGAGCAGCAGGCAGAAAGCGAGGGTAGCTGTCATACTGTGGGGATATGGTTTCCCCATGGGGTTTGCTCCTGGTGCTGTGCAGGCGCAGAGCACGGTGTTTCTCACACCCTTGTGTGCAACAGTGTCGCATAATCTGAGCACTGGATGCAACAAGCACTTAATACCTTCACAGAGACATTCTGCGAGGAGCAGGAAGGTGAAATTGTGGAGCTGGTGTCAGGCAGGGCGGTTCCAGCTGTCTACGTGTTGTGTGTCTCATCTGCCTGGCCATGCCAGAGCCTGTAGAGTCACCGAGGTGTGTTCTTGAAACTGTGCAACAGCCCTGGCCTCCTCCCTGTGCTCCTTCCTCTGGTTTTACTGCTGACAAACCACAGCCTGCAGAGGTGGTGTGAGTGAAGCCACAGAAGCAGTTTTAGCTGACTGGGTTAGATTATGTTTTCAAAAAGCACATGACAGCTTTGCAAAGTCTGTATTTAGTTTAAGTGGTTTATAGAGTCTGATTTCTTCATGCTGGTCCAGGACTCCAGATGTTGCCTGTGACAGCTAGGAGTGTGGGATGCCTAGGTGGTCAGAGTTGAAAGTGGGCAGAGGGAAATCAGAGGGTCCTTCTTGGGAGCTTTAAGGGAGAGAGGAAGGGGCAAAAAGGCCTTGGCAAACAGCATGGTTTCCCCCTCCCCAATTACCAGTTTCCAAGTGGCAGAATCACACTTCCACTGGGGATGATGTTTTCTGGAAGAGTTGGTGAGTGTACTTGTGCTGCCACTGGTTAAATGCTGGTATTTTACTGGTAATGCTGTTAAAAACATTGAATAGCTAAGACACTGAAGTTATTCTGACAAAAAAAAAAAAAGGAGAAATCTTCATGAGGGCAGGGAGATATCTTGGACGTACTTCTGTCTTAGTGCACTTTCAGTTGCAAGCATTTTGATTGTTACACTTTGGTTTTCTCTTTTTCCAGTTTCGTTAAAACACTCAGACATGTTTTAATGTTTGGCTGACTTCAATAGGACTGAAATCATGAAGGTCATCACAGCCTAGCAGTAGAGCCAGGATATCCACATGCAAAAACATCTCTGGGATGTGCCACTGGAGACTGGGGAATCAGCAGTCAGCTGAAGTTTACTACTTAATGTATAAAAATCTTGTCAGGGCATTTGTTAGATCCACTGCTGCTTACTTGCTTTTTGTACAGTGCCGTAATAAAATGGTGGTGATAGATTTGGACCATAGTATTTTTCTGATTTTCTTGTGCTTGTTGAAGGCAGTAGCAGATTTTCATGGAATTTTTGGCTGTTGAATCAGACTTCCCTAAGTGCTAATGCCGTTAGTCTTACCTTGCTAGATGGTTTAATGTGTTGGTGCAATTCATCTCCAAAAGGAGAGAACTCTGCTCCTTTTCTGTAAGAATTAAGGATTTTCAGTACTCAGAGAATAGAAAGATTATACAGGTGAAATTTAGGTCGCTGTTGGCATCTGATTAAATATTCAGCTGCCTTGTGCATTGAAACATATCTCACACTTCTCATTTTTAGATCTGGGTTGTACAGTGCTCTCACATCATCGACGTGGATGTGGACTATATTAACAAGCATGGCAAAGCAACGGAATTGGCTCATCTGTCCTCAGACTTGCAAGCTGCTAGCATTTAACCCAGAGGAATTTCTTGCCTTACCTTACCTTACCTTACCTCACCTGATTCTCTCTTCGCTGTGTTTCTACCACCATCTCTTATCTGGGCAAGCTAGTAAGACACCTGTTTTTGAGAATCTGTGAGCACTTTCCTTGCAGGCAGCAACAACCGAGATGAGCAAATGCTCTGAGCTGCTTATTGTCAGGCTGGGGAGGCAATGCAGAGTTTTGGCCAGGTGTCCAAGCAGACTGAAATCACTTGAAACTCTTCCAAGACACAGCTTCTTCTGACCAGAAATGCAGATTTTGCCACTGAAGGTGTAACCTCAGGACTGATGGTTTCTCTGTAGTTTCCAGGCAGTGGAAGCCATCTGGTGCTGTTCCTGTACATCCTGGTACGCATATGGCTGAAGGATTTTGCCACGTCCTCTAGCAAAAGCCTGTCTTGTGAGCAGCTGGAAACTATACATAGAAAGGGTGTACCAACTCTCTGATAAAATTACTAGGAGAAGGAAAGCTAATTAATCATTCGTTGCCTGAGCATTCTAATTAGAGCAGTATAAGTGAGTGCTTTGTGCTTCTAGCAGTTGCAGACACTGAAGGTCCTGTATAGCTTTCCAAAGATGTAGGGGCAAAGCATAGGCCCTGTTTTATTAATAGGGAAGCTCTGGACTGATGGTGTCAGGGCTGATGGCTTGTCAGGGGTTTTCATTCTTGGCCCAGCTTTACTGCCATTCCCAAACCTTCAAGCTAAATGCACTGATTGTCAGAAAGTTGAGTTGTAGAAACACATACCACTTATCCTCAACTTTTGCTGCAGTGTCCTTGCAAACCAGGAAAACACAAGAGCATTCCTGGGAAGCAGGCCTGTCACCATTCACAGATGGGCTGTCCTGAAGACATTTTTCCTCATTCTTTGCTCCAGTGTATTTAAGATCTAACAGGGTTAAAACAAAAAAATCAAACCTTGATATGCGTATTTGTATTGAGAGCCACGGGTTAAAGTGGACAGAAGAGAGAAATCAAAGTTGGAACTCCACCAGATATGAAAAACTGATGAACGACTTCTGAGCATTGGTGCTGTTTTGAGACAGCTGACAGCTTCAGGAAGAAAAGATTGTGTCAATGTCTACTTCTTGGAACTTGTGAGTTTTTGTTTGTTTTTTGAAAGTTTTATGAGGTGTTGAAACATTGTATTGCATAACTGCTTCAGCCCTTCCCTCTTGCTTTCAGGGTTTTCTTCTGCTTAGCTTTGTAGATAATTGTGCCTGTTAAGCTACACTTGACTGTTTTTATTCATCAATTACACAAGACACAATACTAAGTATAAACTTTACCTTTTGTACTTCATCTTTGTGTACTTCACCTTCACCTTCATCTCAGCGCAGTGGTACATCTTTTCTAAGGAGTGAATAATGGTGGTATGATGCTTTGGAAGTTAAAACAAATGTATAGCAACCACTAAAACATCTAATATTTTGATGTGAGGAATGGATGTGAGGTCAACAAAGAAGTAGCTGTCAGATGTTTTTGGTGTTCCATGTAAGCTGGGAGGTGGTACGTTCAGTGACTTGGCAAGCCTGACAATGAACTGGGACCCTTGTTGGACTGGCTGGGCAGCCTGTGATCCCAGGGGAAGACTGGCTTTTTTCCATCTCTGGAAAGAAATGCATATGAATGTGTAAAACTTAAACTGTTTGGCATTTATATTTCTTCTTGACTTTTCAGGCAAACTGCTATTGAGAGGCTCTTAGGAGTGTGTGGTGGTGAGATGGGCCATGCATGCACCTTTCTAAAGGCAAAGAGCTTCAGCTCTGGGACAGGCATGGGTTTTTTTCTGTCTGTGGTTATCCAGCGTGTCCAGGTGACACTGTACTCTGTTCCAGTGGTGAGCAGTGCAGTTACTGAAGGCTTTCAGTGACACAGGGCAGCCTTTCAAAACAAGTTGGTATTTATTAGTCTCTGGGGATGGCACATAGAGCAAAGTCACATTTGTGTTGCCAGTTTAAACTTAAGATGGAGCCAGTGGGGGCTGAAACAACCCCAGAATTCTAAACCTCTTGGGTGTCCTCTCTGTGTCCCAGTGTGCGAAGTCCTTGCCACAGCCGCGTACCTCAGGGCACTCTTTCTCTATTTGCAGTACTACTGTGGTCACAGTTCTGCCTCCTCCAACTCCTGATGCTGATCTTTGGACACTGGAGTCTTCTGTCACCTCCCCAAGGTGCTCCAGGGTCAGCTCCTGGTAGTCCTTCTGCAGCAAATAAGACTTACTGTGGCAAATGCTACTTTCCCAGGGAAGTGTTTTATACTCAGGGAAGTTTTTACGTGCCTGCAGGTAGCAAAACAGTCTCTGCTATGGGTGCCCCAGCATCCCGTATTGTCCACATTTGCTGTTTTGTTGGACTCATGATGTCCCCTGGAGTGTTTGGCAGTGTGCAGGGAGCAGCTTTGGAAGTGGGGCCGGCTGGTGACTTTGTGACAACTTTGGAGAGCTCAGGTGCTCTGGGTAACAGCCAAGTCTCAGTGCACCCTTCCAGCAAGGGTGAAGTGGTGAAATGATGGGTTCATAAATCAAAGGGTTTTCCTTGGAGAAGTGGATGGCTTCGTCCTTCTCTCCTTTTGGTGGCGTGATCCTCTCCAGTAGCAGCAGCTTTAGTTCTGGACCTCAGGTCCCAGTGCAGAAACACACCTGTGTGAACTTAGGTGGTGTGTCTGGCACAGCGCAGCAGGTAATGTTTGTCTTGCTGGATGTCTGAGAGGAAGAGACCAGAGCCTCATGTGCTGCTGAGATACCTTGTCTGCTGTTTGTCATTGACCTTGATCAGCCCTTACAGCTGCTGGTTGTTTAGAGCTCTCAGACAAAAATAGGCTCCCTCATTTATGTATGTAAATTAATATAAACCAGACTGCCAAGCAGTGTTATAGTTGGGTGCTTGTGGGCCCAAGTGGGAAGCTGTGTGTCTAAATTGAGTTACCACCCTCAAACCTGGCTGTGTCTCTGCAAGGGATTGTCAGTGGAACTGGGTGAAATTAGTGCTGCTGGAGAGAGCTGCAGGACCAAGAGTGTCATTGGATGGCAGGGCTAAAGGATGGTTGGATAGCAGGCAGGTCTCAACCCCTCCTAGATATTTATGTGCTTGTTACTTGTAAACTGTACTTCTGTTGCCATTAAGTCTTTTGAGTGAAATGAAGCACTTGTTCAGGTGGCATTTTCCTCAGCTAGAATACGTGTTTAAGTAGTTGTCACCTTTTTCTTCAATAACATCCATTAGGGATTTTTCTCCTCATTTTCTCATTCCCAGACTTAGAAGACGAGCCCTCCTAGGGGTACCTTTCTTTTACACTCATTTAAGACATGTAGGTTAATTGGTAAACATGTTTTGGTGCTAAGTGTGTTAATGATTTCTGGATGCCTGTGATGTGGGGTATCATTTTCACGGAATGACATGTAATGACCCTTTCCTCTCATGTCACAGGCAAGTGGGACTTCACTAACACTGATCACTGCCTCGTAGCTTGTGGGGCGAAATCTTTCTTCACCCACCTGGAACACTTGTATTTGTTCAGGGAAGAAAAAAGAAAAGCAACTTCGCTTCTGTCTGGCGTGCAGGGATCTTTGCCGTCAGTTGTGTGGTATTTCCAATGTTTTACTGCAAAACAAGACTTTTTTTCATGCCCATTTGTAAAAATTGTTTAATGAGTAAGATTTGGTCATAGATGTTTTTAGAGTACTTGTCAAACCTGCTTCAGTTGCCTAATGTGTTGTAATGATGAAAAGTCAGTTGTGGGTTATCTTCCAGAGGACTTGAATGATGATTTTTTAAAAATCTTTTATTTCTTCATCTCATTTTGCTTCCTTTATATGGGGCTTTTTTTAATGAGTGTTTGACAGTGGTAGTAATAGGTTGATAGGTTCAAACTTGTTCCAAGATTAGCATGGAGAATGTTGCAACACACACATCAAGCAATAAATCAAGGTGTGGTGGATGGGTTGTGGATGACATCCAGCTTTGTGGATGACTCATCTTCGTTGGACATGAGAGCTGTGGAAGGTCAAATATGTTTTACAGGGTCTGCTATCTTCTCAGTGTTGGACGATCCCTGAATCAAAACTGAATGGGGTAACCTCAGATGTGGGATATCTGTTCCTGAATAACCTGATAGGTTTTCCTGTGTCTCTGAGGCTGGCTGTGTGTAGTCTGTCATTGTGCTTGAGGCATGTATACCTGCCTACCTTCTGTGATTTTCAGACCAGCTTTCAGAAGAGCTCAGCAGTGACACGTTTTTAGTAAACCTGGTGCTTTTTCTCCTGTAAGAAGTGTTTTAAAACTAAATTGGGGTTCGGTGCGCTCATCTGAATGGCTTTGCATGGGGGTTTGCCCAGACCTGGTGTCGCTGTGAGATGAACGCTGTGACCAGAGACGTTTTCCCTCTGTTTCCCTCAGAGCAAATCGGGGCGCTGGCCGGGCAGCACATCGTGCACGTGGCCTGTGGGGAGTCGCACAGTGTGGCCCTCAGCGACCAGGGCCAGCTCTTCTCCTGGGGCGCCGGCAGCGATGGACAGCTGGGGCTCACCACTATAGAAGATGCAGTGACAGTACCAAGGTAAGCATTTAACAGGGTCAGCTTTCCTCAGGGAAGCTCCTTGGAGGTGATGCATCAAGGGTTGCTCACCTTGGGAGGGTCGCTTTCCCTCCGTGTGGCGGGAATAGGGCCCCTCTCACGTTGGGATGAAGGTGATGCCTTCTCCTTTCCACTGCTGTTCTGGTGCTCCCTGAGCACTGCAAGTCCTCGGGAGGTTTGGGCAGGACAGACCTTCTGCCCACGGATGGTTGAGGTATGGAAAAGAAAACTGAAGGGTGTTTAGCTTCCTCCATGGAAAATGCCACAATGTTTTGTACAGAAAAAGGAGGTGCATGAGGGAGGACTCAAAACCAGAAATGCTGTTTGTACTTCGTGGTGTTTTATCATGCTGTGTTAACAACAGATGCAGTCTGTCATTTGGTCTGCCACTGCTGCAGATCCAGTGCAGAGCAGAAGTTTGGGACATCTCTCTGGGATGGCTGTCACTGTTGAAACAGTATTTAAAGGAAGAGTTTCAGTTACAAAAGATTAATGTTTGAGCTGAAGGGCTCTGTGGGAAGACAGTCCTTAACTTGCATGTGGTTCTGGTAAAACAGAGAGAGAAGGGCTCGCATAGCAATGTGATAGTGCCATTTTAAAAACAGCATTTTTGTGGAATAACTTGAACCTTTGACATGCTATTCTCTGTACAAAGCACCGAAGAGGGTTTGGTGCTGAAACTCGTTGGAACTGCTAGGCCCATAACAGCATGAAAAATGTCAGTGCCTGAAAAAGAATAGTGAGAGAGACACCAAGACCCAGCTATTTTCACCATTTCCAGATGGTTGGATTCAGTGTTAAAGCAGGAAATGTAGTTGAGTTACTAGTCAAGTGTCTAAAGGTCTCCACAGATTTACATCTATTACGTATGGATCTGTATTGCCTTCAAGACTCTGTTCCTCGGTCTCAGAACCGTAGATTGTGTGTATATGTATGTAACAAATATCTGAGTGGAAATTGTAATTTTTGTCTAAGGTGATGCCGTATTTGTGGATGCTTGTTCTAAAATAGTGTTGTCATCTTTAGGTTGATAAAGAAATTGAACCAACAGACGATACTGCAGGTTTCCTGTGGAAATTGGCATTGCCTGGCTCTGGCAGCAGGTACGGTAACATTCGTTATTAATTACCAAAATTTGTGCTGTTATTTTGCACAGTGTCCAAGACTGCATATTTCTGCATAATAAATCAAGGACATCCCATGTCCTGACTGCTTTCGGGCCAAGTGAGATGCTATAAAATGGATCAGGTACCATGAATATTGAGGAAGAGCTTTGCCAATACTGTGAAGAAAGAAAACATTACAGACCACCCACTGTTTCACTGGTGAATGATGGCAGGAACGCTTGAAAGCTTTCCATCTTGATTTAGAAAAATGTGTGTAATTAGTTTCTTTGTGCTGAAATTTTCCATGGCTGTTACTCTTCTGTGTGAAACGTTTGGACTGTTTTTTGTTGCACTGTTTGTTACAGCAGTTGTATTTTGTATTTTGCACTTAGTTGCTTGTGTGTTTATTTGCCTGATGGCTTCAGGCTTTGCTTTTTTTTTAGCGAAGAATGTCTTCCTTGATTTCGCTTTTTTTCTTTTCATCATGAGGTTTGGGTGGGAGCGAAGCCTCCAGAACAGTTTCTTTTTAATTTTGGCAAACTTGCTTTTCTGTTGTCTAGTATTCACTCCCCATTCTCTTTCTTTCCTTGTTTCAGATGGCCAGTTCTTCACATGGGGGCAGAACAGCTATGGTCAGCTGGGCTTGGGCAAAGAATGTCCCTCCCAAGCCAGTCCACAGCGTGTCAAGTCTCTCGATGGGATCCCTTTGGCTCAGGTTGCTGCAGGCGGAGCCCACAGTTTTGCCCTTTCTCTCTCAGGAGCTGTGTTTGGCTGGGGGAAGAACAGCTCAGGGCAGCTGGGACTAAGTGATGAACGAGGTATGAGAATTATGCTCCCAGGTGAAAGACGGATAGACTCCTTTGGCCTAGTGTCTCTTGTTGCATTGACAGTGTATTTTTACTGAATGGGTGTATAACTCAGCAGCTCCTCCTGGGACGACATGGCAGAGAAACAGTCTTTGTCTCTACAGGCTTTTCATACTTAGTAAAAACAGAAACATCCCCTTGTGGATGTTAAAGTAAGTGAGGAGGGTCAAAAAGAATGGTCTTTCAAGTGTGAATGTGAACATGCAAATATCGAAGGAAGTGCTCATATTCTTTCTCCCTCTTCTCAAAAATACTTTGTCCATATTTTGTTTGAAGTTGGTTGGAGCAAAGGTTTTCCCTGCAGAACAGCAAGCTGAACCCATCTCCTCATTTCCCAACATGATTTTGACTGGTGAGCATTTATATGCTACAAGACGATGTCAACACAGAATATCCCAGTATTGTAAAATGTTGTCTAGTTTATTTGTTGCAGTTTACCAGACATACAGGGCCAATGGTAGTTTTCTCAGGTGCTAGTCTGAAAAGCCCAGATCTCCTCTGCTTGTTGTTCACACACTCATTTAACTTCTTGGAATAAAACAAGTGCATGGAAGATTTTCTTTGGAGCTTCAATCTCTTTATTGTTTTCTGCATAATTCCTGAGCAGCTTTAAATATCTAGGCAAGTTACTGAGTGTAGATGTGATACCTAGCATGCACCTAGATACCTTGTACTGCCTGTAAAGTAGAGCTGAGCTAATAGAAGAGCAGCAGTGTCCTTTCCATATAGATTGGCAATTAAATGCTTCTAATTAAAACAAAGCTGCAGTTTACATATGAAAGGCTTACTTTGACACGGGGCTAATCTTAGATGAACAGAATAGGCATCAGCTTGTGGAGTGGTGCTGGCCAGGGATCATATTCTGCTTCCCCCTCAGTGCCTGGCGTTGTAGTAAATATGTGGTGTTTATGGTAAGTGAATCATGGTAAGACAGTGTGAATTATACTTGTCAAACATGAACAGCAAGGTCTGCAAACATGGGTATTCTGCAGCACTGTTATTATTAACAATTATGCTGTAGAGAGGAGAAGTGTCATTCCTGTCAAAAGAAAGATCAGAGTGCTAAAATACAGAAAAAAGAAAATCAAAAATATGCTCTCAATTCTAAACTCATGGAAATGTGACCATGTTTTTTTCACTACTCAGTAAAAAAGCACCCTGTAAATCCTTAGGTGAGAATCTTAAGAAATGGGCAACTTCTATAGGTAGAAACTTGATTTTTTGTTGGTATGAAATAAGCAGGTGCTCCCCTTAATATCTAACTGTTTTGAGGTGCCTACTGCTCCTCGAAGTGCTTAACTTTTATTTTTACTGTATTCATCCCTGGGAGACAGACTTTGAATGATTAGGAGTGGCAGAGTGAAGGAGAAAAGCATCACTTAATGATTGTTAGTGATTAGCGTTTGCAAGTAGGAGGATCTTCTGCTTAAAGGATGACAACAGAAGGAAAGCCGAGTATTTAAATACACATTGGGATTCAGCTTATCATGTGTCTTGCACAAGTGTCTCCCACGTGTCAGGGTTGTTCTATATGGAAAAGGTCTAAGCAAGGTTTTGGAAACAAATATTTGCAGTCATCCCTGAGGAGTCTGAAATGGAGCATGAAGCTGAAGGTGGGTATATCTAGGCTGCACTCACCATATCTCCCAAACAGCAAGTGCATGTTTAATTTACACAGGACAATCAACTTTTGCATTCTTGCTCTGGACAATTTTGTTTGGGTCAGTCAGGTCTTTTAAGAATTCGAGGGCAAAAGTGGCAGTGAAGTACTCAAAGACAAGTGGGATTTTTCACCAGAGTTGTTAAAGTTTCCCTTGTGCTCATAGACCACGTCTGAAAATCAGACTGCCAGTGCTTTTCTTGGACGTGCAGGTTTGTGTTTATGAAACAGCTGCTTTATTCCCTTTGTCCTCATTGCAGACCGAGAGTCCCCTTGTCACGTGAAGCTGTTGCGGTCTCAGAAGGTTGTTTACATCAGCTGTGGAGAGGAACACACGGCAGTCCTGACAAAGGTAAAGATGCTGACCTGGGAACCCTGGCCACTGTCTCACCTGCCTGATGGTTTCACAGTACTTTCCTGGGTAATCACAGAAGAACAGATTGACTTACTGTATTCCTTCCAACCCCACTGAAAGACCTAATATAGCCTAATTATTTATTCTGAGATTCACTGCCAGCATGATCCTTTGCTGGTTTTGAGGATGAAGATGTTAATAATCCACAACAATGAATAGAAAAACTGAGGTGAATCACTTAAAGAAATTAGCTTTGAGGGGAAAAAAATTAACAAACACATCCAAAGGGATGAAAATAGAATTTTGTTGGAAAATAGAGTAATACTGTGCATCAGAATAAGATGGAAGCTAAAATGAATGAGTGTTTAAATTAAACATTAGTAGTCACAGCATTTACAAGAGGTTTTCAGTTCCAAACCTGCTGCTTCCTAGTGGTGTATAATTTAGTGGCCAGAGGACAGGGCTAGGATTTGAAAGAGAGCTGCTCCATTTTTGCCTTGCCTCTGCCACTTGGTAGGTGTTGCTTCCTGTTTTGGAGCCTCAGTGTTTTCCAGTGTAAAATGAGTTAAACAACTGACTTTGGTATTCCTGTGGGAAAAATACCATTGTAGAAAAATAGTTCTGTAGAAGCTTGTCTATTGTAGAGATACTTGGAGATAATTCTGTTAGTTTCTGATGGGTGGCAAGGCAGCTTGTTTGGAAGCTGTGTTAGCAGAACCCGGGTGGGTTTCTTTTCTGAATCCTTTGAAAATCCCCATCAATCTGTGCCTAAGCTTTGGGCTCATACTGAAACTGGAGTCAGAGAGATCCTGCTGGGTTATGGGTCCCTAAATGGAGACTCTGCTGTTTGATTTGCTAACAGAGTGGAGGGGTGTTCACCTTCGGTGCAGGTTCCTGCGGGCAACTGGGACATGACTCCATGAATGATGAGGTGAACCCCCGAAGAGTTCTTGAGCTCATGGGCAGTGAAGTATCCCAGATTGCTTGTGGCAGGTGAGTCCTGTGTGCAGTCAGAAACTTTCTTTGGTGGAGGTTAATGCTCATACTGAATCATGCAAATAGAGGGAAATAGTCCTGCTTCTGCATTCTGTGTGTCAAAGCTAAATGAATTTAAATTTTACTTTCCATAAGAATTTTAAGGCCCTCTACATGAGATGGTTTTTTAATTGGGGTTGTACCCTGCATTCTAACCTGTAAAAGATACCTTCCCAGCTTAATAATTCAGCAAGACTTTAGAGCAGAAGCCCTTTGGTCACAAGTTTCCAGCCTCTTTAATGAAAAGTGAGTTAGCAACCCTGGTGCTGTTTTGTTGCCTTTCAGTATGTACAGGCTTAGCAAATGACTAAGCTGATACTGTGAGCCTGATACCAGCTGTGTGTTGGCACAAGCTGCTCTTTGTCACTTCCACCTAAATGGCTCCATCCCATAAACTGGTGCCATCAGGTGGCAAAAATTGAGCATTGGTGCTCGTGTAAAGGTGCTGCTTGGCACCAGCTTCTGGCCTAGGAGAAATGAGAATAAGTTTTAGGCTGCATTTGGTTTGGTTGTTGGTTTTGTTTGTTTGTTTGTTCTTGTTTTTTTTCTTTTGTTTATTGTTAAACAAGGCCCAAACTCTGTACCCATCTCTTACAGACATCACACTTTAGCCTTTGTGCCTTCTTCAGGAATGATCTATGCATTTGGCTGTGGAACAAGAGGCCAGCTGGGAACAGGGCACACTTGCAATGTTAAGTGTCCCTCTCCTGTCAAGGGTCACTGGGCAGCTCATAATGGGCAACTCTCAGGGAAACCTGGTATGTACTGTGCTTGATTTGAAATGGCAAATGGACATAAATAATTTCACCTGTGACTGTCTAAAGGCATCTTAACATTGTTCTATGAAATTCCTGGAAACGGCGAAAGAAACCCATCCTATTGTCCCAAATGCACTGTGGTAATTTCTGGGTGACCTTTTGCTCTCTCTGTTAATGTGTGCCATCTCCCTTTCTCTTTTTATGGCAGAGCTCAGCATCTGGCAGTCTTGAGACTTCATGAAACTGTAATAATACTGTGTTCCAAAGGCTTTGTTCTCTCTTTAAAGCCCCTATTGCAGTTTAAAAATGACAATTTTCCCCTCCTGTGTACCTCTCACAAAAGTGCTACGGTGCTTGAGTTCCAGCTGATTTCAGCAGGGCCTTCAGAGGACGCAGGTGCTCCTTGTAGTGGTACTGGCAGTGCAAATGGGAGGGGAGAAAGCACAAGTAGGGACTTGCATTCATCAGCCTCTAACACAACCATGTGTTTCTCCAACAGATGCCTGTAAATACCACATTGTTAAACATATCTTCTCTGGAGGAGACCAAACATTTGTGCTTTGCTCCAAATACGAGGTAAACCAAATGAAGTATCTTTTCAGGTCTTCTCCCTTGTCCCAGCATTCACAACACAGCTTTTGTTTTTGCTAAAATCTTCTGAAATGGAAGTGTTGCTTTGGAGTCCATTCAGCCTTACAAACCTTACCAGCTCTGACAGTTGTTACAGGGATTTACAACTTCAGTGGCTGAAAGTTGCCTTTCTTTAGAGGCACATCAAAGCCATTGGGAAGACGCTGATTCCGATTTAATCGGCAGGGAGGGCAATCCAATCTTTGCAGGTTGGAAGTGAGGGGCTGCTTTCCACCTGTGGCACTGGCTTCTGCATGGTTGGTGTGTAGGGCCATCAACCACATACACAGGGATTTTGTCAGGCAGTGCTGGATGGAGGGCTGAATGCTGAATTGGTTTTCCTGCTTCTGTCTTCTTTTTTCTTTCAAGAAGTGCTTGGGATAAACTTTTGAGGCATGGAAATCGGTCTAGAATAACTGTACTAAGCCTGTATTATATATTATAGCATTTAAGAGGGCTTTGGTACGTCTAGAAAATGATATTTTGATTTTGGTTTTTTATTTTTCTCTTTTTAAGATGTATTTGAGGATCTTTTTTTCCCCTCAGCTTTTTCTTACCTTCCCTTTTGGACTTCTTAGTAATGCCACAAAACTTTGTAACCGAACCTTTTCAGAGACCACACTAAGGAAGCTATCAGTTATTTATTAAAACAGAGATTATGGATAGGAAGGAATTGTTTTACAAGCCTTGTCTTTGCTGAAATCTGTATCTTCTCACAGAATTCCTTGCCTGCTGATGATTTCCGGACCATAAATGAAACACGTTACACCTGTTTAATAAATGATGAAACTATAGATGTCTGGAGGCAAAAGCTTTTAGAAAAGAACAGTTCTAATTCTGTCAAGTAGGTATTGTGGCACTGGACAAGCCTTTTGTTGAAAGTTCTATTTAAATAATTTTGTTGGCTTCCGTGCCATGCTTTCACTTGAAATTTAGCAACCTTTTCAAGTGTGGTTCTTGGTCGTGTCCAAGGGGAGGAGTTGCCAGTCACAAGGCTGCCAGGTGAGAGCTTCTGAGCAAAAGCAGAGGAATTTGAGGCTGCCTCAGCATTGCAGATGGTGGGTGGGAGCTTGATTTTAAAGTTGCCCTGCATTGTGTGCTTAAAATTCATGAAAAGGAGCAAGAACTTGTGAACAGACTGATTAAGTTCTTTCCCCAGTGTGCCTGCCATGAGAAGGGCAGAATAGGTGGAAAGGAGGCACTAATTCCTCCTTTCAGAGAGGGACCTTTCGTGATCCTGAATGAACTTCTTGCCCTCTGTGCCTCTAAAGGGGTTATCCTGACATTGTTTCCCATAGAAGGAAGGAAAAAGAGATGAAGAGATTTACTGAGGCAGCCATTCATAACCTGTATCTCTGTTTCCTTTTGTCTTCCTGCTGCAAACAGTAATGTTGTTCAGATACTGTCCTCAGCTGCCTGCTGGAATGGAAGCTTCTTGGAGAAGAAGTAAGTGGCAGATTTCCAGAAGTATGGCTTTCCCTTGATGCAGACTGGAATCCCTTTGCTTCACTCACTTCTGCAGTGGGATTTGATTTTTTTGATCAGACAGGAGGTGGAGGCAGAGTGTGTTCCCTAAAGAGGTGGGTGGTCAGAGCTGGGTAAGGAAGGCAAAGGGTCTGAGAGTGCATGGTGAGTGTACTGTAAGTGGCACAGATTTCTTGGAGTTGCCACAATTGTTATTCTTCCTTATGAAATAGATACCAGCTTTAAAGATAAGGAGAGGATAAGATATGACATTGAGGGAAATTAGAGATGGCATGTATCTGAATAGTCTCTTACCCAGCTGAGCTAGCTGGTGCATGTGAAAGTATACTTGCACACAGGCTGCTCTTGAAAATACCTCTGGGGCAGCATGGAAGTGCTTTCCTTTTAGGTGACATCACATGTGAAAAGTTTTGTGCTCCTGCTTGCAAAAGGAGGAATTTCAAACGGGTGTGACTCACAATAGGTGGTGACAAGGTTGTAAGACATAGCTGAGTCAAAGGCTGTGGGTTGGGAAGACTTGTATTGGCTGTCTGTAAATGCTGAGGAGGTAACAGCGTAAGATGAGGAGGAGGAGAAGAAATTTTTCTGGTGATGAGTAAATGACCTGTAACTAGGTGAAGAAAAGCTTGCTTACTCTGAGTAATCTTGGCATAATACGTTCCAAGAGCAACTTGAAAAAGAAAATAATTTGCTAATTATTTTGGTGTTTTTCTGCTTGTCCAGTGGCTTCTTCTCTACTGTTGTGACATGTTATTGCATCAGGAGAGTTGTGTCGTGTTGGTTTAAAACCCTTGTTGAGGTATCCAAGTTGTTGAGTCACTTTAAATAGTCTCACATCTCCTTTGAATGTGGAAATGAGTGGAGTTTTTGGCTTCATCAGCCAAATACAGTTGTTCTTCCACTTCAGTGATGTCTTGGCTAGTGCAGGACTTAACTTCTACGGAAAGTCTTTGACCAAATGAATGATAAATTCTGAGGCCTTAAATGAGGCTGTATTTAACTATGTACCTTTATATATGAAATCTTATGTCACGGTGCACTTGATAGAAATACCCCAGTGCATCCCTCCAGTATCGTAAGGCCACGTAGGCCTGTTTGCATTACAGGATTAGATGGAGGAGCAGCTTTTCTGTGGCTGTGTGCCTGAGCACACCCAGCACTACCTTTGAAGAGCACAGCCTGGAGTGCTCTGTACCACAGCATGTCCCTGGGGATCTATTTCCAGCCTGGAGCCTGTGCTGTGATGGAAATAGCCATTCTTCTGCAGCAGGCTGTGTTTAGCTCCTTGTGTTGTTACAGTCACACCATCAAACTGACAAATGCATCCCGTCTTTAATAGCTGCCTTCCCGTTCAGTGTGTCTAATACAGCGCTCTTAAGACAGTGAAGGAGTCCTGGGGACACCAAAGACTTTGTTGAAGTGTTTCTCTGCAAGAATCCCAGCCCTAACCAGGGCCTGGAGGAATTCAGAAGGGAGAGTCTTTGTTTCTAGTCTTATGAATTCCCTAGTGATCATTTCTGTATTGCTTGCTCTTAGGACGTGTCAATACACAGGTAATGGGGCCTCTTCCTTAAACTTACGCCTGTCTGTCTGTGATTTCTTTTTTAAAGAATTGATGAACATTTTAAAACCAGTCCAAAGATCCCAGGGATTGATCTGAACTCCACAAGAGTGCTGTTTGAGAAGCTGATGAACTCCCAGCACTCCATTCTCCTAGAGCAGGTATTGCACTTCTGAGATTTGGGTATTCAGAGGGGAAATTAAGGCTTTGTCCCTCTCTAGCATGCAAGTACCAGCAGCATTTTTGGGGAAGGGTTGTGCTGCAAATCTAAAAGCCAGACACTTAATGGTACTTCTCCTTTGTCTCCTTCTCAGAATGTGTCTCCAAGACTTTTATTTAAAAACAAGTTTTATTTCATGGCATTTAATACTTGAATGTCTGCTGAAATTAACTCAGTGTATATTTGTAATTAGTATGTGTCTATCAGGAGTTGAGTACTTTATGGTTGTATAATTTATTCTAACTCAGAGAATTTCTTTCACAAGTGCAGAGCTGTGGTATAAAAGCATACATGTTCCCTTTGCCACTTTTAGCTATAATATTTATAGCTTTGGGTTTTTTCGTTCTGAGTTTGATTTTTACAACAGGGTTTTATCATTTCATCAGCTCTTAAACATCAACTACATTGTAGGTGCTCCATCACCCAGGATAAGCTTTTTTGTTTTGTTTTCCCTCTAGATACTGAAGAGCTTTGAAAGCTTTTTGATTCCTCAGCTGTCCAGCTCGCCACCAGATGTTGAGGCAATGAGGATCTATCTGATTCTTCCGGAATTCCCACCCTTCCAAGACTCCAAGTATTACATCTCTCTGACACTTCCTCTAGCAATGGCTATTCTGCGCCTGGATACCAATCCCAGCAAAGTGCTTGGTAAGTGTAGTTTAAGAATTGTTTTAATTTAGAAGTAAAATATCATTTCAAAAAACACTTTCTAGGGAGGTTAATCTAATTTACCTTATCCAGTTTATCCACATTCAGAGACTCAGTTCCAGATAAATTTGCATTCCTCTACAGAAACATAGATTTTTGTATATCACGCAGATTAAATGATCCTACTCTCTTAAATCTGGTCAGCTATTGATCACTTTAGAATATCTTTTCTGTATAGGGTAAACAAAAGGATACCAAATATAATATCAAATTATTTTGTTCTCTACAAGATGGCAGACAGACCTGTTGGTCTGTGGCTATGCTGAGCACTTCAACCCTTCTCCCACTTCTGAGTCTTTTAATTTCTAATATATTTTCCTGTGAGCTTATTTTAAACTGAACAGAACATATGCTGCTTAATGATTGTTACTCACATTTGTTAAGCTAATACTGTTCTTGTTATATTGCTCTGTTTCTTAAGGCTGTCTTGTACTAAATCTGATATTATTTATCATGTAAAATGCTATGCGATGCATTCAGACCTCCAAAAGAATCACTCCAGCAAATTTATTTTGAGGTTTAGTGATTTTTTTCATTATTATTCAAAGAGGCTTTGAGTCTGTTTCCTCTTGTACTTGGAGTAGTCCTCTGTGATTTTTAGCATATAGAAATGCAAAGGATTCTCAAACTTTTGCCTGTCCGACTCTATTGTTGTGTTGACACTTGAGAGGATAAATTGTTTGTTTCTAACGTGACATGATGGTTTCCTAGGCTCCAGCTTCTACTTTGCAGGTGATTGGTTCTAGGAAAGAAGCTAGTAGTCAGGGTCCCTTCAGAGGAGAGTAAGGGTTACCTGTCCTGGGCAAGAAAGAAATCAGACTCTCTAAAGAGGGGGTTAATCCTTGAGTGCAGATGTGCCAGGAGACACGCTCTGACACCTGCTAGAAAAGTATGTGGTGCCACAGAGAATTGTCCAGGCAAAGCTTTCCTTGTCACTGCTGAGAGACAGCTGTTTGCCCAGAGGATCACAGTATCCTGAATGCCAGATACTTGAAACAGTGGCTTGAATTGAAGGCTGAAAAACTTCAAATTCAGGCTCTCCCCCTGATCAGGGTTTGGGCTGGGTAATGATTGGTGTGGTTAGATGAGAGTGGAAAGGGAGGAGCTTTTCAGTTTGTGATATTTAGATGACTGCCTCGCTTTGCTGTTGCTACAGCTAGGGCAAGAACAGGGAGGTTTTTCAAAAGAGTCTTCAGGTGTATTCCCCTTTTCTCAGTTGTAACCCCTTACTTAGGGGTTACTCTGGCCTTTGATTAAGGTTTATATTGATGTCCTCTGCTTTCCAGATAACTGGTGGTCTCAGGTGTGCCCGAGATACTTCCTCAGGCTCGTGGACCTCTACAAAGGTGCGGTGGTTTACCTCCTCAGTGGAAGGAAGACGCTGCTGATCCCAGTCCTGTTCAGCAGCTACATTACAGCTGCTCTCAGGCTTCTGGAGAAGCTCCACAAGGTGAGAGGAAAGCCCAGGCATGTGTTGGCTCGGGATGATTCAGTCTTGCCCGCTCTTTGCCGGTCGTGAGCTGTGTCACTGTCCGCCAAGACACCACGTGGGAAAGATGTTAGTGGCTTTCCCGAGTCCAAGGTTCTTGAAGATTGTTTATTCCTGTCTCAAACACTACAAATAAAGTTATCCTAAAGAAGGCTGCTGCTGGGCCATGCACTTTGGCATCACAAACACCTGTCTCTTGATGGTCTCCCCTCTCACTGTGTTGTTGCTGGGTAGTCTGGGTGAGGAGGAGAGGGAGCTAAAATAAGTTAGAAAGAGGTTTATCTTGGTTCTTCTTGGTTTGTGCTAAAATAGAAGAGACTGTGTGTTTTTTGCAAGACTTTCTGGGTCCTTTTGTTGCAAGCTGTTATAATTGATTTTATGAAAGCAAACCTGTGTGTTACAAGAAAAATGCTGACTATGTATTAAAATACGTTGAATATTTCCATCTGTTCTCTTCACTAGGTGAATCAGAAGGTTAAACACGTGGAATATGATAAGTTTTATATCCCTGAGATTTCCAGCTTGGTGGACATTCAGGAAGATTATCTCATGTGGTTCTTGCACCAGGCTGGAATGGTAAGAGGTTTTATGTATAGTCATGAAATAGCTGTCCATGTTTGTGTCTCTGGCTGTAGATCTGTATTTTCAATATCCTTAATGAGAGTGGAACGTATTTTGTATAGGAGCATCTATATGTTTAGTCTCTCAGATCTGAGTACTCGGTGGCTTTGCAAAATTGACTTAAAAAAAGGCTGTCAAAAGAGTTGATTTGACCAAAGCTTGCAACAGTCTCTGTGATTATTCACGTGAATTTCATTCAGTCTTTGCACAAGGGGATTAATTCAGTCGCTGGATCCTTTTAATGTAATCAAGACCTCAGGAGTCAAGTCCTGTATTCTAAAATTATAATTTTTGCCCTTTACTTCTGCTGTTTAGGCAGGTATTGTGAATAATGTAGCCAGTGATGTTAAAATGTTGCTCTGTAAGAGGAGGCAGTGTGGCGTTCTGGCTAGGGGACTGAACCAAGCCTCAAGAGATGTGGGTTCTATTCCTGGCTCTTCCAGTAACCTGCTGGGTGATCTTGGGTAAGACCCTTCACCTCTTTTATGTCTCACTTGCCAATCTGTAAGAAAGGAGATAACTAAACTGAGGGCTGGAATATGCTGTGTGGGAACCCAGTGAGATGATTTAATTATAGCAAGGAAAGGAATCCCAAGTGTGAAAAAAACCACCAAAAAACATCTGCCGAGGGATGCTGCAAGAGCAAAACCTGACTGTAGTGATAACTTTTGTGTGTGTTTTCATGGGCTTTGCAAATGTTGTGTGTGCTGTGTCCCCATCCTCTACTTTCCGTCATTTAAATAGTGCTGCTTTGTGCTTTTAGTGAGCAGAACAGTAAAATAGTGACTTAAATTTATGTAAGGGATAGTTAAAAACGTGTCAATATGGCTAATGATGAGTCATTTGCATTGCAGGGGTGTTCTTGTATCACCATGTTGTGGCCTTATGGTCTCTCCAGTTTCATATGGTTTCTGCCTTAGGACTAGTTTTTTTGTTACTCTTTATAAGAGCAAGTTTCACCCATGGCAGACTAACACAGGCTTCTCTGCCAGTCAGTCCTCTTAGTAATGTTTGATGGTCATGTTTTGAATTAGACTTGTATGTTTCCTTGAGAAGGAAGTTCCCATGCTTTTCTTTAAGAGGAAGAAAAATGGGTTGTTGGTCCCAAAGGAGGAAAATTTACTTTGGGTCACCTTTGGACTAGTCCATCCAAAAAACCCACAAGACATAAAATTGAAAGAGTAAAAGATTTTCATACGTCTCTTTTTCTTTCACAGAAAGTAAGGCCATCTATCATGCAGGTAAGAAAATTGTTTCTCAAGACTTATTTAAAGAAGTGCTCTGGAAGCTGTGGGTAGGAACAAATCTTGCCTGCCTTTCTTGCAGGATGCTGTGACTCTCTGCTCTTACCCTTTCATCTTCGATGCTCAAGCTAAGACCAAGATGTTACAGACAGATGCAGAATTACAGATGCAGGTAATTATTCTCTCTCCCAAATTTCCTGACACACTTCTTTTTCTCTGCCTTTTGCAATGGTGCCTGCATGGAAAGGGTGTTAACTGGGAGCTGGTGGGTGCAACACATTATTGTTTCCATGATACAGGAGAGCAGTGTAGCTGGAGAACCTCTTTGCCCTGGATATTGCACAGGCAGTGCTTGGTGTCGTTCCCTCCAAAATGCTTGTCTGGCAACATCAGAACTGCCAGATGTGCATGTGGTGGAAATTTAAAGTGCATAGAGAAGGAGTAGTTATGTATTTATGATAGTCCAAGGATAAGGAGTAAGGTGAGGCCTCTGTTAGAAGAGCTGTAAGACTGGATAAGTAGACAAACATTTAGGTAAGTGGACACTTGTTTTCAGATTCCTGCCTGGTGCAGGAGTGGTTGCTCCTTCTAACAATGAGGCGAGTGCTGTGGACCAGCTCCTGGTGCTGTTTGTGGTTGCAGGCAGCAGCTGTTGTCAGCAGCCCATCCACCCATTTGCAGCGAGCGCACAGCGCCGGGGCCCTCCAGGAGTGTGCTGACAGCAGGTGTCCGGCTCCAGCACCCTGTAGGTGGCAGCCAAGCCAGCTCACAGCCAGGCTGTGACAAGGGCAGCTGGCCTCTGTGCCAGTGTAAATGCCCCAGTGCCAGGCGTTGCTCACACAGGTGCCTCCTGAGACAGGCAAAGCATTGGGCACTGAGCCCTCGTCCAGTGCAGCTGGGTCTGGGACTAGTCCCATCCTCTGTGAAATAAGTGTGCTGAGGTCCTTGGTTGTCAGGTTCCTTCAGGGTGGAGAACTGTCCTCACAGTCACTTGTGGCCGTGGTGCTAATTCCATGTCATACCCATCTCCTAGCTTTTCTATGCCTGCTTGAGCACACAGCCTGCAGCAAGGCAGAGGACGCTTGGCCTGTGCTCGGATGCTGCAGTCACTTGCTCCTGCTCTCATTTTGTCAGCCTCTTGCATGTTTTCAGCTGCCCAGTTTGTGAGCAGTGCACTGCTGAGAGAAGGTATCAACCTTATGTTGGCAGAACAGCAGATGGGTACAGGTTTTGTTGTCCTGAGAGACAGGATCTTTAGCAAGACATCCTCTTAGATGCCAGGGAAACCAGTGTTCTCTGAGTGCTGGAACAGAGAAAGCCTGGTCCCTGGTGGATTTCTGTCTCAGGTTTAACTGATTTTTAAACTGAATTTTCAAATGTGAATTTGCCATTTACTATGGACAATGCATGAGAAGACAAACTAGGTGCAACCAAAGCTTAAACTGGACTTTGTGTCTTGCCCATCTCCAGAAGATCCATGTGGGTGAGGGCTTTGAATTGTGTGTGATGGGTTCCCTGGTGCCTTGCCAGATGCATTTGTCAGCTGGCTCCTTGCTTGGTATATTTGTAGCACTGTTTTCCCTCCTGGACTCACTCTTACCTGAGTGTGTTCACACTGAGTTTCTTGACTCAGTAAACTGAGCATGAATAAAGCCTCTTCTCCCCACCCACCTGCCTAATGTAAAAAACAGTGTTCATGGATTTTATCTCTGTTGCTCAAATGTGGTGAATTGATGAATGGACTCAAAAGTGTTGGTGTGGGAAATGGGGGAACAGGTAGGCATACAGGCACACACACAGTACAGAGTGAGCATGGGATTCTTGAACCCTGAGGAAACCAAAAAGGCAGAAAGGAACACCAGGCATGTAGTTGTTAACTATTTTCCTTTCATAGGAAGAAAGAAGCTGAGCTGTGGCTGCTTTTCACTTCTCTTTTATTTACAGGTTGCAATAAATGGTGCAAATTTGCAGAATGTCTTCATGCTTCTCACCCTGGAGCCTCTGCTGGCCAGAAGCCCTTTCCTGGTACTTCATGTTCGCAGGAGTAACTTAGTTGGTGATGCTCTAAGGGAGTTGAGCATCCATTCAGACATTGATTTGAAAAAACCTCTCAAAGTAAGTTTCCCCCATATCTTTAGCACCCTCATGTCCAGCAGACATTTCTGCAGCCTTTCAGCCATTCACATTACCACTACACCAGTGTGCAGTAACTTCTCCATAGGTATAGCACGCAGGAACACTTGATCTAGTCAGTGCAAGGGCTAAGTCTTTCTGACTCCTGGAGTGCTTTGGCTGTAAGACTGTCTGTTTACAAGATACAGTCAGTTTACAAGACTGATAGTTTACAAGAAGGCAAGCACGGGATTTACTCTCTTTTCCTGGTGTGTCTAGTGTACAAGAGCCAGGGGAGGAAGCATTTTATGATGTTATGCAGTCTCTATTTTGCCCTTTTGCAGGAACAGGCTATTTACAATAGGATGTGTTCTATCTCTGAGAGATTGCCGCAATCTTGAGTAGCTGCTGTCATGCTGCTGCTTTGATTGTTGGGAAGACAGGTGGTTATTTATGATTTGCATAAGGAGTTAAACATTCTCAAAATATCTGATTTGCCACCCCTGTTCCCTTTCTGTCCCTGCAGGCAGAGCACTGAAATGAGCTCGTGGGTTGCTGTGGGTTTGGGCATGTTGGACAAATTGCTTTACATGGCTCCCAGTTAGAGAGAAGTCTGATTCACTCAGTCTCAGCTCTGCACCCCTGTCACTGACCTGCTTTTTTTACAGGTGATCTTTGATGGTGAGGAAGCTGTTGATGCTGGAGGAGTGACAAAGGAATTTTTCCTCCTGTTGTTAAAAGAACTACTCAACCCTATCTATGGCATGTTCACTTACTACCCAGAGTCAAACCTGCTGTGGTTTTCAGACACGGTAAGCCCTTGCCCTCTGTACGTGCAGGTTGGAATAATATGCTGCATTTAAATTACAAGGAAGCTAGTGGCAAACTATGGGAAAGAAATGTTCTTCTTCTCATTTTCTACCCGTGATACAATGTGAACTCTATTTTCAGTCAGTGTAAATAGGTCCATTAACCTTAGCAGAACGGTGATGGTTCTGCCTGTTAAGGAGTTGGCTCTCTCTCTTTATTCTTATCCCGTAATAAAACTCGTACTCAGGGTCAGGTGACAGGTTATAGAACTCTTATTATCATGAATGTGATGGTCATGTGCTGTTTTACAGAATGAGAGGTTTAGGTGGTAATGGCATTAGAATTTTGTGCCTCCCTTGCTGTTCACATGATTGCAGCCAATCCACTTAGTCATGCATCACTATCGCCTTCAGGATCTAAAGTTGTTAATGCTTTCTGTGAGGAAGCTCTAAACAGCAAGAAACATGGCTTGTAGTGGAAAGTTGTTGGTTTTGGAAGAGTGTGGAGTGCAAGATCTATACTGTCAGATGGCTGGAGATGGTGGTTTATGTCCTTTTCTTCACCTTCAGAGGTAGCAAGATGGGAAATGACGTTGCCAGTCTTCCCTTAAGATGTGGCTGTCCTGGTTGGGGGGTTACAAGGAAGGAAGTGGCGTGGTACCTTTTGTAACTTGTAAACAGTATTGCAGAGCATTCACTCCTAATGTCAGTGCTATAAAACAAGTTTTTTGTCACCAGGAGTGATGACAGTGTAAGCACCGAAAATGAGTGGTGTATTGGGATCATTTAACAAACGTGGGCAACCAGTCTGTGACTGATGCAGCAGTGTGAGAGTCAATATGTGAAGAAAGGGAGGCCTGTGCTAGCACCTCTGCTGGTGTATCTGCCTGGGTGTCACTGTGCTGGTGCAAAAGCTTTTAATAGAAAATAGGATGGGTGATAGGGAGAGGATCGTTAACACATTTTCTTGTAGTACATAGACAGTAAACATTGAAGCACTGTTAGTGTCTAAATGCAGAGGTATTTAAAAAGGAATTAAGAGGCGGGTAAGGTGGAAAGCTGCTGTTTCCGCAGCTGATCGTGGCTTATAAAAGTAATAGGGCATGATTTCTGAAGCTTCATTTCCATGCCACACACCAGCAAGGAATTTACAACCAAAGTGGCACCTGATGGGAGCTCTCTGACTTGGTCCCAGTTGGAAAAGCAGGGTCTGGCTTCTTAGTGCATGGAGGAAAGGGTACTGTGCATTGCACCAGTGACAGTGTGTCTCATCAGGATTTCTCTGTGTGGTTTTGCAGTGTTTTGTAGAACACAACTGGTTTCACTTGATTGGCATCATATGTGGTCTTGCAATATACAATTTCACAGTGGTAGACCTTCACTTTCCCTTGGCTCTGTACAAAAAACTCTTGAACGTGAAGCCCTGCCTAGAGGATTTGAAGGAGCTATCACCCACGGAAGGAAGGTATGAAAATCAAAATTTGCAGCTTTTCTGGGACGGTAGACCATCCAACTAAGAACAAGAAGTGCCAAACTAGGTAAAAGCTGATCAATAAAACACCTCCTGATCCTTTTGAGTGACTGATTAATTTGGGTGACTGTGGTCCTAGCAAAACATATGAGCTGGTGGTGAATTTTGTGTAAGACTTCTCTCCCACAGGCTATTGGATCCATCTGCTTAGGCTCCCACCCTCCTGACCCGCAGAAACTGGGTGCCAACAAAGCCAAAAGACACATCCCACACCTCCCTTTGAGAACAGGGGTGGAAGCCTGTCCGTGCCCTGTGTGGTTGTGTGCATGATCCCAGCCTCAGCCTTTCCCCTTGAGCCAGGCTCAGGCTAGCAAGCAGGCAGCTGTGTGTAGCACTGTGAATCGTCCCATCCAAGAACCAGAGCAGTTCTGACCTGCTCCCATGCCAGGAAGAAGTTGAATGGAGTGAAGGAATTACTTTTTCTAAGTGGTGTATCAAATCTTTTCTACCTAATTGCTTAGGGATACTGGTTCCCCCTGACACTGGGAACTTAAGATCCCACTGTCTGACTGCTGTCTTGTTTCTGTTTCTGAGTTGCCATCTGATTTATCTACACAAAGTGACAGCTGTATTTATCAATGATGAGGTAAAATGCCAGGAAGACAGCAGCAGGATTTTGGGGGGCAGCAGAGTATTTTCTATGTGATGGGAATACAGATGCAGTCCACTTCTGTCTCTTCCTCTACTCCCTCAGACCTTATTGTGGTGATGACATAGAATTAGAACTTAAGAACTAGAAATGTAATTCTGTTCCAAAGCCAGGATCACTAAAGGTGATCCATGAACTAGGTAGGCATGGACTGTGTTGATAGTTTCTGTGGTCTGGCATTTATCTTGCTTCTAACAAAGCATCTCTTTATTTGAGGTGTGTTTCTTTCTTACGGCTTCAGGTGACTCAGATTCTCTCTCTTGCAATCCTACTACCCAGATGTATGATGCTGTTTACTTCTGCTGAATTTGTTTTCCCTATTAGAGGTATGGCTTTTAAAATCTGATTATTATTTCTTTCTTTTTTTTCCCCTACTTGTTATTTAGGAGTCTCCAGCAACTTTTGGATTACCCTGGGGAAGATGTGGAGGAGACGTTCTGTTTGAATTTTACAGTAAGACACATTTAACATATCACCTCTCTGATTACTGTGGTACAGTTGAAGCCCATCTATGTTTTCATGTGTGTTGTGGCTTATTCCATATGCCTATAGCACATAGCCTGTGCTAATGTTAAAATGTTCTTTGCTGTGACTCCCTTCTTCTTTTGTGTGTACGTGGTCCTGAAAACCGAGCTAGTAAGTAGATTAAGCTGAGTGGTTTTCAAAATAGCCTTGTTGTCACTGTTCAAAGACCTGATACTCTAACATGTTGTGAGTGATGGGTTCATCTTGAGCTGGATCATTTTTTGGCTCTCTGTCGAAGGCCTGCCCTGGTGTAAAAACAGGGTGCCATAAAACTGCTCCACACTGTGAAGAACCTTGCTGAGCAAGGAGAGTGGTGCCCATTTCCTCATTTCATGAATGAGAGCACATAAACTCTCTTAGATCAAACTTACCTCTGGAGTGAGTCAGACCTGCATCTGACTGTGTCTCCTGCAGGACAGAGCTGTAATTTGGGATGAGGCAATGAAGCCATAGTGATGATAATGCAGGCTGTGTAACAAAAAGATGCCTTTAAAGTAACTAAAGAGACTTTTCTCCAAATTCTTTTTCACACATAAGGGCCTCTTTTGTCTGTCGCAACTTGAAAATTGACCCTTATGCATTTTTTTCAGGTAACCAGTTAGTGTACAGAGTGTAGGTTTGTACTGGTGCCATCCTAGGCTGGCAACAGCAGGAAGAAGTCTGTGTCATTTATTCTGCCAGTGAGAGAGGATGAATTAACCTACTGAGTTTCTGTTAAAAAAGGGAGTCAGTTTTATTGCCAGAGCTTGTGGGCTTAGTTAAAAACAGGTTTTTAGTTATCCATCTCGGGTTTTTTTCCCCAGGGAATTTACCTAAAATAATTTTTATTCCTTTCTAAGTTCACATGTAAACTTAATAGCAGTCCTACAGCAAATTTAGGTGATGGAGGGTGATGAAGCACACAGGGTACTTGGAGCAGAGAACAGAAGTTTCTGCACATACCGTTTTCTCTGGCCCACCCTTTACATGCCAGTCATCAGCTCTGAAAGAGGACTCTGTCTTTCTTCTAGGCATATGCCCTGAAAAATACTTCTGGTAAAATTAATTTCCTGGTTTTGTACAGATCTGCAGGGAAAGCTATGGTGTGACAGAGCAGAAGAACCTGATTGAAGATGGAGATAAAATCCTGGTGCAGAAGGACAACAGGCAAGTGGGGCACCTGTAGGGATGGACTCGTGTTTGTGGTGAAGGCAGGTGCCACAGAAACCCTGTCTGAGGGGAAATGAGGGGGAATTAGCAGTCACTGCGAACAAATTCTAAGACCAGTTGTTCACAAGTTACTGGGCACTAGTGGCACTTGAACAAAAATCAGGTTTTCATCATCTTTCCACCAATGTTTGGAAAATGTACCGTGCACTTGGATTGACGTCTCCCCTATAAAAGACCTCTGTATAGACCCTTGGCAGTTTTATTTCAGGCAGAGATGGGAGCATGATTTTGGCCCAGGTTAATATCCCTGGTGGCTCAGAGAGGAGCTGTACGTGACCAACAAAACTGAGCCTGGCAGACTTGTTTGTACTCCTAATTCTGGAGCCGGAAACACTTTCCTTTGAGCATGGCCTGACCCCCATCCCTGATCACAGCCAGAAGGACCTGCTGTACTTGGATCCCATTCCATTTGACTGAACACAGAGTTATTACTAGCACAGCTACCATTCCCCCCCCCCCCTTTTTTTTTCTTTGTCCAGCTGCTGAACTATTTTCTTCCCATAATCTTGTAATTGGATTTCTACAAATGCCTTTGTTACTTGAAGCAGCGTTCACATTCTTTCTCTGCTGGCAAAACATTGTGATCCAGTGACTACTCAGCAGCATGGTTAGGGACTTGTACTAGGATTGCTGAAGACCTTGCTGCCAAGGCTGGAGATGAAGTAATTTCCTATTAATCTGATTATTTGAAAGGGTTTTGAATGTGTCTAAAGCCATTGCTGTAGCAAAAGCTTTGTCTGTGTTACTTCTTGCCTACTTTACTACTGCCCAAAATGATGCAATTACACAGCTAAAGAGCTGCCTCCCTGCAAAATGCACATGGAGATGGAGCAGGATAACTCTGTCTCCCTGCAAAGGGAAGAGGGACCTCAAGTAAAACAGAGGAGTGTTTAATCTACCCCTTCAACAGTGAAGGAAAGATGAAAATGCCAGTGACAGAACCCTTTAGGTTTTTGGGCTGGGCATGTACACTCAAAAGAAAATCAGCCTCTTTTTTTACTGTATGCCATACAGTACAAAGGAACACAGATTTTAGCTGAGAACATTTGGGAAGAGCACCAGGGTTAACTACTGGAACTGTTTATTAAGTCAGGATAGGATACAAAGGAAGAAAATCCTTGAGGAGAAAGGCTAGTGTGTAGTTCCACCAGCTTAACATTCCAAAATTCAATTGCTTCATCCTGACTGGAGTTTTGAACTCAAGCTAACCTCTAAATCCAAGTCTAGACGTGGCTGTCAATTTACCTTACAGTGCTTAATGACTTCCTCCACCTGTACATTGAGAGGCCAGGGACCAATTTGCTGCCCCATGGCCTGAATAGTTTGCTGTGTGCATATCTGTGGGCACTGCCCTTTCCCATGTGAGGAAAGTTCACTGGGAACTGGGGAATGCACAGGATTGCTGTAACTGACAAATGCAGAGTAGGAAATGCCTGCATTTTCCCTTTCTCCTTTGGAGTTCATAAAATGCTCTTGATGCAGGGTTCATGACCGTAACAGCCGGAGAGGAATTAAGCAACAGTTAAGTGCTTAATCAGCTTGGATTTCCCGAATGCTCAGGTGACTGTGGGGAAAATGACAATAAAACAAATTCACTGGAAAATAACTCCCCCTTTGGTAGATGGTTTCTTACTCCCAAGTGTTCATTTTCGTTAGTCTTTTTACTTCCTCACCTGTGCCTCGCTGCTTTTGTATAGTGTATGTGGTGAGAATTCCTCCACCAAAAGGCCAAAATACTTCTTTCCGTGGTAGAGAACCTGGGGGGCCTCCCATGCCACCACTGCCAGGGAATATGCAGACACATGGTGGCACTTGCTGCTGAACACTTAGTCCACGTTGCAGTGACTGGGTGAGAGGAGGGCAGTGGGTTGGGCCTGCTGGAGACTCGTGTTTGCAGAACATTTTACAGGCAGGAGCAGGGAAACTTGGCAGTGCTGCTGCTTAGGCATGTGATTAAAAGTGCTTTCCTTTGCCTGCTTTCTCTCAATGCATTAGGGAAGAATTTGTCGAAGCCTACGTAAATTACATCTTCAACCTCTCCATCCAAGAGTGGTACACGGCCTTTTCTACTGGCTTCCTCAAAGTGTGTGGGGGGAAGGTCCTGGAACTCTTCCAGCCCACAGAGCTCAGGGCCATGATAGTTGGAAACAGTAACTACAACTGGGAGGAACTGGAGGAGGTAAAGCTTCCCTCTTGTACTTTATTTTTTAGCACAAGTGCCAGGATTGTGCAGTTGCATGAGATGGGTATTAGTCTGTGTCAGGAGATGGGATAAGCCACAGATGCGTTTTCTTTTTTTTTTATGCTCCTTGACACCTTGCTGTCACTCACAGGAAAAGTTTCTCACTGTGCTGGCCTGCTACAGATAAAGCTCAGGGAGGAAATTCAGGATGAGGAAGGACAGGGAGAAGGACTCCCATCTGGTTTTTTTTAGGGATGAAGTCTAAGACTGAAGGGAGGAGACAAAGGGTCTTCACCTATAGTAAAACTCCAATGCACAATGGCAAAAGGTACACAAGGGTTCAAAGGGGAGTCTGAACACCCAGAAAGGGTTGTATTCTCTCAAAATCCATAGACCAGCAAGTTAATCACAGTGCAGAACGTGTGATCCTGTTCATGAGTTCAGCCTGTGAACAGGCACTCCAGGATTGCTCTCCACACTTGTAATTAGCTGAAAAGCAAAAGCCTGATTGTCTGCCTTCCTCACATTGCCAGGAGGGCCCTTGCCGGGTATTTGAGCCATGCCATTGCCTGTCACCATCCTGTGTTCCCTTTTGAAGCTGTCAGGCATTGATCTGATGTCAGATACTAGAAAAGATCAGGTGTGGGTCCTACTTAGTCTTTGCTTTCTAGTGCCAACTGAAAATGTGGTGTTTTGGTTTTTAATAGAGCGCTGTCTATAAGGGAGACTACACGGCCACACACCCAACTGTGAGAATGTTCTGGGAGACCTTCCATGCATTTCCCTTGGAAAAGAAGAAGAAATTTCTCTGTAAGTATCTTGCAGTTGTGCAGCATCTCCTGGAGTTGAAGACTCAGGAGGGAGTGGCTATAGAGCTTCATTGCATTTAGCTGGGTGATACAGCGTGAGTGGCAGTATCTGCTAGTCAGATCTGGGTTTTCCCTCTATTATGTTTTTTTCTCCCTTCTGTCCTTGGTAGCTGGCTCTAGGTGGCCCTGCTTGAGCAGGGGGTTGGCCCCAAGGACCTCCAGAGGTCCCTTCAACCTCAGCCACTCAGATTCTGTGACTACTGCAAAGATAAAGGCCAGTGTTTGTACCCAGCACTGGCCTTGCAGCTCCCCTGGGAGCCAGCCAGGCCCTGCCTGGAGTCCAGTCCAGGCAGGTGGGGCTAAAATTTGCCCGTGGGTGCAGCCCTGGTGGGAGGTCCCTCACCTGCCCGGCCTTCCCTGTGCCTCTCGCAGTGTTCCTGACGGGCAGCGACCGCATTCCCATCTACGGCATGTCCAGCCTGCGCATCATCATCCAGTCGACGCCCAGCGGGGAGCAGTACCTGCCCGTGGCTCACACCTGCTACAACCTGCTGGACCTGCCCAAGTACAGCAGCAAGGAGATCCTCAGCGCCCGCCTCGTGCAGGCCATCGACCACTACGAGGGCTTCAGCTTGGCCTGACCCCACGGGGCAGGCACAGACTCTTGGGTGCTGAGCAAGAGAACGATGGGCTTGGGCTTTATTTTTGTAAGGGAATAGATCTGAACTTTTTTTTTTTTTTTTGGGGGGGGGGGAATAAATATAAATAATAATAATAATAGAGATGATGCAGTCTCAGCCTGATGCTGCCAGCATTTTGTGGGGCTTCAGCAGGGAGAGGCTCTTGCTTTGAATTTTCTTATCTACTGAACAAAACCAGTTCAGTGGGCATTTCTGTTGTTTCCCCTTCAACTTGACATCACTGCCCTCCTGGCAATTCCTTGTAGTTTGCTTTTATTGCCCCCATACACACACACTCTTACCTCTCCTTTTAATCCAGTTGAAATATTTCGATGTCCCTTGCATTTAGGGTATGGTGGAAACTGAGGATGAAATAGCGATCTCCTCTTTGAAAAGCTGTGATTTCCCTCCGCCCTTTTTTCCTCCCTTTTTAAATGCAAGCTGGTTCTTGCTTGCTTTGAATGGAAATGTCTCCTCTGCCCTTTGGTCCTTGGTGGATGGTACTGGGCTGGCATGTCATTTGTGACCCCAGAGCGGTCCATTAGTGACGTTCTGTCTCTTTGCACCAGGATGTCTCATGGAAAATACGGTGGTTTACAGAAGTTGGCTTGTTTCTCCTCACTCATCTTGAATTTTGTTCTCAAGCTTCATGAAGACGCTTGAAACTCCTCTGGAGTGGGGTTCGTGTTCAGGCTTGTGGAAGGACAAACCCTACCTATAATAGCAGGTTTCTCTAAATGCCTTCCTTGTGTTGTGTTTCTGTCCTGGCAAGGCTGCAGTCTGGGTGGGTGGGCAGCCCTGTTTTTCCATCCCAACAGCCCTGTTACTCCAATACAAGGCAAGGTGGCTGCTTTTACTGCTGCCACCTCTGTCCAGAGGAGTCGTGTGTGTGGATGTGTGTGCAGGGGTGCTTGAGTGTGGGAGGTGTGTGCAATCTCTTGTCTCATCAGGTCAGGTCAAAGAAAGGAGGAGGAGATCCCCACTTGAGTGATAGCCCCCTGCTGGGAGATTGGTTTGATCTTTGCTATTAGGGTTACTTTACCTTGCTGTTTGAGAACAGCCCTCTAACGTGGCAGCTTTTTTGCCAGGGGGCCTGAAGGACAATCTGACTGAAAATGTAGAAGAATCACTACCTAAATCTATCCTGTATGATTGGAGAGCTTTTGTCCTCTTTTCTCAGTCTCACTGCCCCATTAAGCGAAGTCTGAAGGATTTCTCTCCTTTCTCCCCAGCCCTTTTTCAGGTCTTGATGTAAATCTCATTTTAAGCCTAGGGTGGTTTTGACATTGACCTGTTATTAGGACATAGTATTTATGCACCATGTTCAATTTACAGTATTGAACTTTGCACCTCGTAACAAAAGGTTTTAGGCTTCTGGGTTTGTTTTGTTTTTTGGTTTTTTTTAAAGATAAGCTGTGGGCTACACGGAGAGCCCCCCAGCCTCTTTCTAATGCAGCATTGAAGACAAATATACAATTATATCAAATGTTTATTTTCGATGTGTGTGTACATAGTACAGTATTATGCAATAAATTTGATGTTTAATTCTGATGGAGTGGCTGCCTTGTTGTGTGGGGAAGCAAAGGAGAGGCTGCTCCAAACACCAGCACTGCCTCTCCCCCTGTCCTGTCTCAAAGTCAGGCACGTCCTCCTTGGGAGAGCTTGGACTTGAGAGCAGCCCTGAGTCATTCCATCCCTCCCTCCCTTTCTCCTCCTTTCCTCTCTCTCACAGAGCAGCAGTGCCTTTTCCTCATGGCAGTGATGGCCACCATGGCTTCTCCATGTGTGCAGGTGGGTGGCTGTGGCTCAGGGAACCCCAACCACCTGGGGGCTCAGCCAGCAGTGGTGTGGCCTTGTGGTGCTGGCCTGGCTCCCCAGCACTGTGGGACACCATTCAGCACATGCAAATGTCATTAATTCAGTGGCTCAGATGCCAGCTGTGAAGAGGAATTTTTCTATGAGAAAGCTGAATTAAGAACAAGTGAAATACTTCCGTCCCTCTGTGGTAAATATAAATGCATATGTGGTTAGACACATAGGTTGCATTTATGTTTAGATGGATGGATCGTATGTACACATGGGAATGTGCACACATCCTCTTATATACAGTATAGTGTGTGCACATTACTGTGTGATCTGTATTGTGTAAGGTCTAGATACTGTTGTATCTAGTGTAGAGAGCCTGTATTTTGTATATAGCATGTTGCATTACTGTAGATAACGTGTATTACACTACAGAGGTAAGTATATGTTTTATATAATATATAAATGCAAAATGGGTCTAATATTTGTATTTACACATCACACATCTCTTTTCCAGTAGCAGGTGTCAGCCCTGTTCAGCTGAGAAGGAGGAGGCAGGAGGGGCCAGGGCTGTTGAGGACTTCATGGGCCACTTTACTGAGCTGAGCCACCCTTGGCAGCATCCCACACAGAACAGAAGCTGTCACCAAACACCTGCAGCCAAAATAGTTATATTTTCTTATTTTATACAAAATACAAAGTGTACACATAATGTTTTTCAATCCATTTATGTTAAAAAGGACACCACAGATTCAGTTTGAAGTTGCTTACGTAAATCATGTAAACAGAGACCCGAGCCCAGAGTCACTGAGGTGGCATTAGCTGGGGAATGCACTGGCTGCGTGATGGCATTCCTGAGTTGCTTTTGTACAGCAAATGTAGTCTGAAGAAAAGTGATTATTAACAACTTTTTCTTTCAGTCAGGCACCCACACCCACCCTGGTACTGGCTTCTGTACTCAGCCAACCCAAGTATTTGCTATAGAGCAAGGTATTTGCAAAATTATGTATTGTTTGATGTATATACATATCCATTATTCTAGGAGACAGTTCCTTGCATGCAGGTGTCCGAAGGGAAGCACAAGGATCAGACACTTGCTGACCATCCAAGGTCCAGCAAGTGTTCCACTCTCCATGCTGTGAGTGACCATGCACTTGTCTGCCCCCTCCAAGAGCTGGAGATGTCAACCCACTCCAATCTCCAAGGACAAAAGCTTTTTGCAAGTTTCCCATGAATCTTCTAAATGTGGGGCACCGAGACATGCAGCGGGGGTCTGGGGTGGGCTGTCCAGTTTGGACTCTCAGCCAATCCCTGTGTCTTGCACCCCAAGCAAAGGGCCTCCGACCCCACATGCTGTGACGGTCAAAGGCAACACAACCTTAGTGAACAGCTCAGGGAGAAACAGGAGGAGCCCAGGAGATCCTCCTCAGCCATCAGCCTGGCTTGCCCTCCTTGTGCATCTGTGCTCATCCCTCTAGGATGTAAATGCTGCAAGCTCTGACTATTAGCGCAATTAATTATGCCCCACTTAGTCCCCTTCAGCCAACTGTGGGTTACTTTGTACTTCTCCAGGTATTGGACTCACTGTAAATGTTTTATTTGACTCAACCTGGAGGATGGCTGGCAGCACTTACCCTCTGAAACTTGCACACACCAGGAATAACAACCGATGTAGCAGCAGAATGATTAAAAGAAAAATGCTTTAATTTCACCGCCTTTAAACAGAAACATCCATTATTCAACTGTTTACTCAGCAGTAAACAGAATAAAACCAAATGCAACTTGTAAGAATGACAAGTTTTCCCTCTATCTTTTGCTCCTGCAATCTTATTTTGTGCACAACCCATTCATGGCCAACATTTACATTTCAATGATTTATTATACCACAGTGTGGTAACACAGACACGTGTCCGAGATGGCCCCTGGGGATGGGAAGCCCAACAGACCCTACTGCCATCCTACAGCAGACAGCTTGTTCTAGTGACATGGAAAGAGGTTGTCTTACACTAAATAGCTTATTTATATCACATAAAGTACAATTTTGTACAGTACTTCACACCTTTTAAAAAGCACAGTCTTGTATTTAATGTTCTCCAGTCAATGATCACTGATGTTGGCACAGACAAATCATCAAACAAAATGCACAGCTGTTGCTTGGATTGACTTGGTGTGGTGGGGCAAACATAATTTCTGGCTATTTGTGGTCAGTGGGAAGTCAAATCATCTGTGGGAGATACAAAGACAACGTTTTAGTGCTCAGGAGTCCTCCTCCTGTGCAGGTTTGGGAGAGGGGAATCACAGCATCTGCAAACCCAGAACAAAGTTCACCATTTGTACATGTCTTTCCAGGACTGGAATTTTAAAATTCACTTCTCTCTAATCTTTTCTAACAGTTCCCTTCACAACGAGACAGTTGAAGTTTTGCTTTCTTTTTGCCACTGGGAAGGACTTGAAAAGAACAGTTCAAAAAGAGAGGTGGCTAGGTGTGTTTCTTTTTTTTTTTTTTTTAATGTACAATCTCCATTAATAGGTTTTGTTACTTTTAGTTTTAAAAGTTCAAAAATATAAACTCTCTAAAGTGCATATAACTGTACTTACATTTCATAGAAACTATCTGAAATTCTAGCAATATACCATGTAAACAGCAGTAACTAAGCATCGGAAAATGCTACAATCTCATCAGTTTAAAAATAAAATGGACTGTTCCCTACATATCATTTATCAAGATTTGTCGGGGAAAAACCCAGCAAAACAGATAATTTATCAGTACACAGTGCAAACAGGCTTTAAAAATAAGCAGAGAAAACGTACTCCTGGGAAGCCTTGGCCCACTGAAAAAATGCATGATTATGAAAAAGGGCAGAAATTGCTTTTTTCATCCATTTAAGGTTGTCCAGGCCCAGATGCAGCAAAGCACCCAGGCTTTACTCCATTGTAATTCAGCCACATCCCAAAGGCAGGCCAGCCTGAGGCACACACTCACCCTCCAGGCTTTTGCTTTGCTGAACTGGGCCTGAACAATATAAAAATGAGCCAGTGCTCAGGACCTTCTGGTAACCCAGCATTCTTTCTCATCCCACACTTCCACCAGCAGAGTGACACTGCAGCCAGCTTGGCTCAGCTGCTTTCCCTAAAATAACTAGGGAGAGCTGACAATGAGAGGAAGAGCCCACAGGAGCAGGCAAAGGCACGGCTCTGGCTTCCTGGGCTGCCCTGGGGTGGGGACAGGGGTTCACCCTGGTCAGGCTTCCCTTCAAAGCACTTTTTCAGCCAATCTGTCAGCCCAATTAACACACCCCAAAGATCAGAGGAGATCCCATCTCAGATGGGAACTCAGCACCTCTGAAACGCCAAGCCCCAGGTCAGCACACAAGTCCTCCAGACTGTTTGGAAATACAAAATTCAGTCTTTGCTGGTTTTATATGGAACAGGCAATTCTGCAAATCAATAAAAAACCAAACCAAGCCGTGAGTCCCCATCCCAAGTGCTTTCACTAACACACATCTCTGCCTTACCCACCCTGACTAGCAGTGGGCACATGCAGCCCATGGCCGCCTTTGGAAGAGTTCAAGGGATCCTGAAAAAACCAAAACAGCAGCAGTTTTGGCAAGAACACACACAGCACACATGGCAAGTGAAAGGGGATAAATCTAAGTACCACAACCCAAAAACAACTATTTGTGAGCCCACTTGCCCTTAATAAAGAAGGGAGAAGTTGTTCTGGGAGTCCTCTTGGCTCCTCTGGTGTGGCATTGCATGAGGCCTGGCTACAACCAACACCGGATTTCATCTTGGCTGTTTGGCTTCTGCACATTGGCAGTGATCCCCTGGGGAGCTGAAGAAAGCATTACAGAAGTGCCCTCCCTTGGGTACCAGGGCAGACCAAGGGGTGCACACAAACCTCTGGAGTGGGAGAGCAAGCCTGGGTGTCCCAGGACAGCAGAACTGTGAGCCCTCAGTGACTTGGTGTCCCTGAACTCGGGGCCTTTCCCTCCTTCAGGCAGCACCTGTTTGACATGAGCACCCGAATCAGGTGTCCCAGGACTTTCTTTCCTGAAAGTCGTAACAAATTTGAAAACACTGCATTGCCAAAACTTGCACTCGAGACAGGGGCCCCTTCCCCAGGCAGAGCAGGGCTCCATGCTCTCAGTTCCCTGCACTCTCCTCTGTGCTGATGTACCTCCTACACTGGGAAGGAAAGCCCATCCTCTGCTGCCACCATCAGTGTTGCTGCTGCAGCCCACACAGGGTTGATGTGCAAGAAAGAAGAAAATTTAGGTGTGTGTTTGTGGGACACCCATGTGGACTGTTCAGCTTGGGCTCAGGTGTCTGTATCATGATGAAGTACACGTACTAATGGGGGGGTCTTCCAGATACCTACCACGTATTTGACACCAGATATTTACCCCACCACCAAAATCCCAAGGGATTCTGACTTAAAGCTTTTAAAACCTCTTCACTTCCCTATTGCCCAAATACAGTCAGAAGGTCTCAGTATCACCCTCCAAGGAGAACAAGCTGGTAAGAACCTGGCTGCAAGGCTCATTTTCTTTACTATCCCAAACATGCAGGTACTTCCTTCTACTTCAGTTGGATTTGCCATCAAAAAAGTGGGAAGAAAACCCAACTCAAGCCTGGGCAAAACTGCAACTCACACCAGCTCTGGCTGATGACCAGGAGATTCTTAGAGCATTTCTCTAGAGCAACAGAAGATGCTGGACTCCAAACAGTCAGGTCAAAAGTCTGGGCAAATCTTTACTCTAGCTACAAGAGAACAGTCTTGGTGCTGGTCTGACCTGTGCCTTCACATGAGATTGGTCAGGGCACTTGTCTGTTCAACTAAAGTAGAAGCTATTTGATGATTTCATTACTATTAATCCTATTTTGCCTCTTGCTATAATATCCTGGGGAGAAAAAAAAAAAAAAGAATAGCATGGCTGGCTTTGATATTCTAAATATTACAGGATCTGTAAGCAAATCATACAGAAGGATCCCTTCAGTGCAGTCACTGAGCGCAGTGTTGTGCCTCCTACACTGGCAAACTCCATTTTGGGCATCAGGCCTGGAGAAAGAGTGGGCAACAGCAAATGTAGAGAGTGACAGAAATCCACCTTTCCTCCCTCTCCCACCTCTGGGAATGACCCTTCAGTTCTCAGGGAGCTCCTCAGCTCTCCCCAGTCAGGTTCCTGCTGCATCCACTTCATGCATTTGTCCATTTGGTGCTCTCTCCTCTTTGTTTATTGGCAAAAACAATCTCCTCCTTTACATGATCTTGGAGCTAATATCTCTCTTACTGATCAGGACTTCCAGCAGCCTCAGCTTGGCCTTAACCTGCTTGTATTCATTGTATTCTTCAGCCATGGGAGTGCGGTCTTCTTTCTGCACATTCCTGGTGGAAGTGAAAGCAGATCATGAAGATTTCTCTTACAGGAAGCCTCCCCAGCAGTCTCCCTCTGTCCCCCAACAAGACCTACAAAGCAGCTCCTCTCCTCCACTCCTCATCAGGCAACAAGACCAAAACATTTATACTTTGAGAGAAAAAAACCCAAAAAAACAGAAAAAAGGGGCAAACAAGCTGCTCCAGCAAAGCCTGGGACTCGTGTGTTGAGGCAGAGCACAATCCCAGAGTTCCAAATCCTACTTGAAACATGCCCTGCTCTGAAATCGCCAGCTCTGCAAAAAAGCTGGAAAACACTTCAGGAGCCATCGGAGTGTTAGCCCATTTGAGCCTGGCAAAATAAAATACAGCCACTCCTGGCTTGGCACCACAGCACTTACACAAACAGGCACACTCAGGAAAAGAAAGATGGTATTTGATCAGACTGCTCTTGGCTTACAAGAAAATTTTAAGTTCCAGTGATTTTACAAAAACCCCTAAGGATGACGGCTGGTGGCAAGAAATAGACAAGATAATTTAAGATTATAAATATATGAAAACATTCTATCAGCTGGTTAATGAGGTACGTTTTCTTAAAACAATAAAACCAGTTACACTAAAGCAGAAATACTTGATAAAACTAGTGTCTGAATACCTCACAGACAAGCAAGAAGAGGACAGAAATCATTAGGGAAAAAACTAGTTATTTTAACACTGAATAACTTCCACCATTCTGAATGTGAGTAAAGCAATGATACTGACTGTGAAGAAGAAATAACTAATAGTGAATTCAGGCAATTTTGCATATTTGGAGATCTTTGGAGATACAAAACAGATTAAAAGTAGCTGAAGAACAGAGAGGCAGCTGAGAAATTGTTACCTTCCATTTTGGCGGAAAAAGTTATCTTCAAAGTCTCTCAATTTTTTTCTGATTCGCTTTTTCTCTTCCCTGACTTCCCGGAGCTGCTCTAACAGTTCAGGGCTGTTGGGTTTAAAGATAAATGAGATTATCCATGTGTACACAATTGTAACAGGAAACATACAGTAAATCTACAGATGTTTAGCTGAATGTATGCCAAGCAAGGGAGCTGCTCCTGCGAGCAGCTCTGGCAGCCTCACGTTACTTGAAACATAAAGCTCTCTGAATTTAGTTCAGCAAAATGATCATAGTCTTAAGCTGCGGCTTCTAAGGAGGCCAAGTGTGCACTTCACAATTCACCACTAACTTCTACGAAACTTACTGGCTGCAGATGGGTTCGGGTTTGGTGACTTTTATAGGATTAAAAGCAATTCAATTCACAACTTAGGGCTACCACCTACATGTGTTTGCATCAGATTTGGAACTAGCAAAGCTACTTCCACTTGACCTCTCCAAAACCCGAAAAACCTTTTGGAGTGCAGGGTTTTCATGATAAAAGCTTGACACAGGTGGAGTTACTATTTAGTGATGGAATCCAAAGATGTAGATGCTAAGTATCAGTATCAGGACAAGGTAGTTTCTTCCCAAACCCTCTTCTAGGAGAGTCTATTGCATTCAAAAATAAAACATGGAAACTTCTGCCTCAGATCATAAAGACAAAAAAACCCTAGACACTCTTCTGACAAATAAAATGCTTTCTTAGCAAGAAATAACTTTTTCAAGTTGCCTGTGAGTTCAACATACACGGATGCTTCATGGAGATTTGAAAGCCCCATATCCTGACTGCTCCTAGATGGCATCTTATCATCCACCGGGGAAACAAAGCCGTCAGCATCATCTTCTAGTTGATCCAAGAAGCTGCGCACGCTGAAATCTGTCTTCATGGTAATTGTGAGATCTGGCTTCACATTGCTGTCCTCCTCAGAGCCCTCCTCTTCCTCCTACACACAGGGACAGAGCACCCCCACAACGAGACAGGTTATTGCTTCCCTTCTCAGGAACAGGTTCCTCCTCTCACCACATGCACTGGGGAACAAGTATGAAAAGAAGTGGAAAGGCAGAGCAAACACTTCAATTGCCAAGCAAGACACAGGACACCAGAAGACCATCAGTAAGACACCCTAGAACCAAAGCATAACAGAGAAATTGCCACCACCAACACAGATTGGTTAAGGAGACCCAGGGCAACACAACTGAGTGAAAAAAACACCTGGGATTCAGAGGAACCTGTTCTTTTGTTTAGTTTATGTATTCTGATGTAAATAAACCCACTTAC
This sequence comes from Lycocorax pyrrhopterus obiensis, assembly GCA_014706295.1. Lineage (NCBI taxonomy): Eukaryota > Metazoa > Chordata > Aves > Passeriformes > Paradisaeidae > Lycocorax > Lycocorax pyrrhopterus. The sequence goes on along the minus strand of JACSVZ010000006.1, from coordinate 65,694,992 downwards.
AGTTGTTACGCATATTGTCCAAAGCATACCAGCCATCCTTTGCATTTCCCTGCGAACATTTCCCAGCAGTGAGACTGCCAGGTTAAAACGTGGAATTTTCTCTCCATAGATGCAGCTCAACAGCTCTCTCTAATGGCTGAACTCGAGACCTCAAACGCTCGTACAGTGATAAAAGTGAGCTCAGATCAGCAGTCTTACAATTACCCAAATGTGGGATATTATTGACTGTAAAAGGACTGCTGCTGCTAACATGTTCCAAACATCAGCTCTGACCATTTAGCTGGAATACAGTAAAAATTGGACTGGAAACTCTGTACAGTGCAATTTCCCATTTTCCCAAAGCACACTGATGAATTTTGTTTTACAAAATTTATAGGCATGAGATTTGGAAGCCCCTGCTGCACTTGGTATTCACCAATTCACTGTGTTCTCAAAAGTAGGGCTTGTCCTGTGACACTGTCCAGAAATAATTTTAATTATCAAGGAACAAGGCCCAGTCTCTTATGTACAGAGACATTTCTAGAAGGCAGTTTTCAACCTTAATATAAGGAATGAGGCTACTTAGACAAAGTGGCAAATGCCAGCATGGACAGTAAATCTCTTAGATATGTACGTATGTATGTGTAAGTGTATTTATTTTACAGCCACGTAACTCTAGCCAGGAAAGATCTAAGCATAGGGATATCTTTAAAAGCTTTTGGGGGCTAACATCACTGAAGTCTTCAATACAAAAATATATTGTAGCACTGGGAATAAAAGAAGGCATTTTCTTGATTTTTTCATGTAATTCCTTGTGAATAGTTCAATTATTCCTAAGAGATTACTCCCATATTTCAAACAAAAAGGGATAATGTAACACCAGGACCTGGCTTAGTCCCATTAAATCCTCAAAGTCAATGATTTATAAATGCATACATTTAAATTAAATTATAGTATGCCCAGAGTTTTCTTTTTAAGTTAAAACTCTAGGCCATGATAATGCATTGCAAAGCCACAGGCTAAGAATTACAACCAAGACTGAGGCTGGAGGGTGAAACAAACATTACCCGGGAAGAAGTTTTGAGTAGCAATAATAACAAAAGATACAGAGAAGTTTGAATGCATCTTAGGAAAATCTGCAGGGAACTTGTGAAAGTTGAAGCAATATTCAGCACATGATTAGACAGGACCCATTTCTCCAGACATCAGTTGTACAGATTAAACAGGAAGCACAAACCAGCAGCCACGTACTTTTCCTAAAGCCTGCCAACAACTCCAGGCCGAACTGGGGAGGGGGGACCATCCCTCGCTGCCATGTCCCAGTCCCCAGGCACGCCACCCTGGCCAGACTGGGAAGGGCTGCAGCAGGAGAACACTGATCCTGCTGTGCCGTGGAGGGGGATTTGCTAAGTCAGTCTAAGCAGTAAAAACAGCACGCTTTGCTTTAGAGGAATCTCTCTGGCAGCAAAGGAGGAGCTCCCATGCCCTTTTGTGGGAGAGCTCCTGGAAAGAAAGCAAAGGGACCGTTTCCATCAGCAGCGTGACAAGCTGCTCCTGAGGACAGATGCAAAGAGTTTTCCTCACAGACACCCACGAGCCTGCCTTGCCTCGCTGCAGGACACCAGCACGCTGTCCAAGCCAGCAAGCAGCTCAGAGCCAGCCTCCTGCTACGGGAAGCCCACAGGAGGAAAAGAAAGTGTAGAAATTTCCTTTAGACCTCAGAGCCAAAACACTGCATCTGGCTGTCACAAGACCTCTGAAATCATTTTGCTCTTAAACACAAAGGAGTGAACTAAAAGGATTCTTAGCCAGAACTCAAACAAGAAAGGTCCTGTAAGGCCTTTTCTTTAAAAAGGTCTCACATAGGAACCTCATTTTAAACCTGCAGCAGCATTTACACCTTGAGCCAGAATGATCTTCATCAACTAGATTCATTTAGCATGCACCTGCTTGGATTGTTAGGCCATCATGAGGCATTCCAGAGTTACCAATGTAAAATCCCCAGAGTATCCTCAATACTCAGAGTATCCTCAATATCAGCAATCCCACAAAGCAAGAATCCCAGCGATTTTTTCAACACAACATTCAAGATACTGTACCAAAATGTTTGGTAAGGTCACCTCACAACACCTTTCAAGCTTTTAGTCAACTCTCCCAAATGCTTCAAGAAACCCCGCCCCAGAAACGCCCAAATACTGACATTGTCAGGGGCCTGTCAAATATTTCCCTGCCCACAGTGGACCTACGCAGGAGCTAAGTTTTGGGGCCTTCTGGCAATTTCCTCTCTTTACTTCTGAGTGTAGTTCAGTACAAAGCTGCCAGATGCAGCTTCACAGAGCCCCATTTAAGTGTTAACAGGCACGTAATGTTAACAGGCTTAAGGCTGTCATCCTGATCTTGTGCTAGAAACCCCTCCAGGTTTGTATTCCCTGCAGGACACTGCTGAACTGGTTTGGTGCTGCCCTGGCACAGCACCAGCCCGTGCTGGCCATCAGAGATCACTATAATTGACAGCTCTAAGTTCTCACACGGGGTGCAAGCAGAGGTGGAGAACAGAGGACACATTAAAAGAAAAAAACAGAAGCAAACAAAAATACTCCCCACCAGACCAGTACTGCAGATTTGATCCAGCAGTTATCTAGAAAATACTAAGAAGCTCAGTGATCATTAACCAGCTTCCAAACAGCAGCTTAACATCTTCACTCTGCAATCTGGTATTAATGAGTAAGTGCCTCGAACAGTCCACTAATATACAATCTACTGCACTCAAATCCCCTTGGATCTCTGAGTCTGCAGTATTTACACTTAACCAAGCTCTGGCTGGACAACAGACAAATGATCCAAATGTGCTGAAGCACTTTTCTCACTTGTTACACTGCAAGAGCACAGAAAGCAAGCCAGGGCCCAGCTCCACGCTGTGTGTCCTGGTCTGCTGTTGGACTTCATTCCTCAGGGGAAGGCCCAGTATCACAGCAGTCTTCCCCACCCCGAATTATTACTTCACAGCACCACAAGAAGACACACAACAATCCTGCCATCCAAATCTGACCAAGTATCAACTACCAGAACCAAGCTGTTCTTACTTCCATCCTCATGTCACTTAAGTCAAAAACACCCTGCACAAGGTGGTGAAAAAGAGCCTGGATAAAATAAGTGGATGGCAGCAGGTAAGGATCCTGTAAGTGCCCCGGCTGGCTCCACGTGCGAGGGTTAGTTTTGTGAGAGCTCATTCCTGCCACGGTGCTGTGTGCAAGCCACAGAGCTTGGGAGTGAGAGAAACTACCGCAAAACAAGTTAGTGCCTTTTAAAAGAAAGGAGGAAAGCAAGAAAAAAAGCAAGGTACAAGGGTAATTGTGATTTTTAATTTTTTTTTAAAGCAAAATGAAATATACTATGTGCAGATGGACGGGAAAGACGAAGGATAGGAAAGAATGCAAAGCCAAGGAAATACTGTAGTCTTATCTATAACAAGGGAAGAATTTGATCAGAATTGGCGAGGCTTAAAGCAGCTACTGATTTTTCAGGAGGACACTGCAAAAAAATCAACACTGATGAAAAAAAAAATCAATCAACCATTCTGTTTCATTGGTATAAGGGGAAATTTGATGCAAACTGAGCAATTAGTTAGCAGCTGGAGGTCTTCACCTTTATCTCCTTGAAGAAGGAAGCTGTTTCGCCCTCGATAATTGGCTGCAGCAAAGGGCTTCTCCGCTTGCTGGAGGGGGAACCCTGTGACAGGTGTTAACAAGTATGTTACATTGTGAACCCCTTTCTCCTCCACCACCTGCTCTCAGCTCATTCTCACCCACACATTCACTCTCAGCTCACTGCTGGACCACCAGGAGAAATATCTTTCTCAAAGAAGAAAAATATGCCTGGCAAACCCCCTGAACCTTGGGCTGTTTTCTCTCAGGATGTTGCTTAGCAAAGGACACCACTGCCAATCTGTTCTTAAAAAGAAACTTGGATGCTCCAATACTGGCTGGGTAGTGACTGCAAGGCAAAGGCTGCAAGAAAATAACCCCCAGCCCGAGGTCCATACACACAGAGAGCATTTGGCTGGCTCTCCAGAGCTACAGGGTAAGCTCAGCCAGGCTCTCCAGACTTGCTTTGCAGGAGCCTGATTTCCCACTGAAGTGCCTACTGATGTAGAGCTGGATTTTCAAATGTATCCTGTCTCTCTAAGAGCCTCTCACTGTACTCACTCAGAGGACTGGGAACAAACCAGTCTCATCTCTCCTTTGCTAGCCTCTGAAATTTCAGTTTTGTGTCTAAACAGGACCTGAGGTCTCTTTGAGAGCTTTGCATTAAACTGCTCATGCACACCTACAGTTTCCTCCTTCTTGATCGCCTGTCTTCACAGCACATATTTTGGAGACTATTTTGCATATTCCAGGAGGAGCAGCTTTTTATTTTGTTTTAAATCCAGGACCAGGAACACCTCCCAGCATTTGCAGAAAATAGCCCCACTTCTCAGTGGCATTGCACTGAGCAATGCTGTGCCAGCCCGTTCACTTCACTGGCCATCTACAGAAAGCGGGCAGGACATGAGCACCGCTCAGGAAAAGTAAAAAACAGGTTCATACATGACAGAGTAAACAGGAGCTTTGATAAAAGAATTCTCTTTCCATAAACAGGCATGAAGTATTCTGTGTGGGTTTTTTAGATTAATTAATTTTTAAAAACTGGACTACACAAACTGTCTAAAATTAAAGACGGTCAATTTTCTCCCTAGAGGGGTGTATTGGGTTCCTTGCTGGTGGCAAAGCACCACCTTGAATGAGGGAATATCCACCACTTGCAGGATCTCTTTAATACAAATTAAGTGTTAGAAGACTGAGGGCCCTTTCTCTCAGCCAAGGACACACCTGGCGTCTCCAGTGGGACCTACTCAAGTCTGCGTTCCTGTGTACAGGAACCCTGTACATACAACCCTGCGTAACCAAGCAGCATGGAAGACCTACAGCTCAGCGTGGGTTGGTACAGAAAAAGAAGTGAGGCTGTAGCCAAACAGAAGATGATGAAATAACAGCAGCAGCCCAATGGAAAGAGAAGAAATAACACAAGGTGAGATGTGCCCCATGGCTCACAGGTGGGCACTAGAGTCCCTTGACCAGCTTTGCCCAACTTCAGCATGAAGTGTATGATTGATTCACACCCATTTGCTTGATCTTTGAGTGATAAGGGAGGTTGGGACTTAGCCTTAGTGACTATGTTGTGTGCAGAAGTGTGGCGATTCCTGCTTCCCCTTGAAACCAAAGAAACAGCCCCCAAAAGAATGCTGTACTCACAATAATAGGGATGGTGTTGGCTCTGGAGAGGATCTGTTTGATCAAGCGATACCTGTCATACAACGGCTTCATCACCTGCCGTTCATTTTTGGTAACCTGAAGAGGAAAAAGAGGAGAGAACCATGAAGCCTGCAGCAAATACTGCACTGTAGAACACACGTGCCTGTGATCACTCTCAGTCTGAAGGGCCTGAAGAGAACTGAAGGGGTTTGAAGAGCATGGGGATGACAGGTGAGCAGCATTAGCCCTGAAACTCCTGTCCATCATCGCATCGCCTGTGCCCGGTGCCAGCTGAAGCTGTGGGTGGAGTGTCTTGTAAAGGGGCTGTATGAGACAGGTGCTTTAAATGAGCAGTCAGGGATCAGATGTCCACAGCACAAAATGGCCCGCAGAGGCAGCACTCTGTGCTTGCAATCACGTCTGCCACTGTAAGCACAAGATGAGGTTTCCCATCCTTGTTCTTGTGGCCAGCCCTCAGTGGCTGTGTTTGTGACCCATGAAAGGAGAAAGCAGCTGCACTGATTGGATATTGCAATGTGAGGAGACTTCCCTTGAGTAGGGTAAACTACAGCTTTCACAAAAGCTGACTTTCTGGCTTTGCTATTCCTCCTAATTTCCTGTCCAAGCCAGCAGTTTTTCATCTTTTTAAGCCCCTAACCTTGCCCTCCAATCCCTCCTCCCAGTCACTTTGCTGGGAAGAATTTACTGCAATGCTCAGAAGGGATGAAGGTGCCAGGGCTGTGCGGCATAGAGAAGACAGAATAGTACTGTGATGTCTGCCCCAGGTGTTCTTTATATTGCTCTGTCCTTAACTCCACTCCTCCTTACTGCTTCTTGTGCTCCCTCCCCAGTTTGAGAGCATTACAAACTGAGTGTGTTCATTTCTGGGTTTTTTTCAGATTCAAGCCAGGTTTTATTTCTTCAACGTTTTCTTGCAGCATATTAGAAAACAAACAAAATCCTCAGCAAAACCTGATCATCATTCAGCACTGTCTGACCCACATCCTACAAGTGTCCTTCCATTAGATCTTTTGTCTAACTTTAGATTATAAAGCTCTTATGAGGAAGCTTTAACTGATGTCATGCCTTTCTACTGCTGCTAATCACCAGAGCACCTGAACAACTGCCATACAAAAACCAGCACAAACAGTGTAACCCCTAGGGGAGCCTTGTGCAGTCTCTTTTTCTACAACAGAAATAGGAGAAAAGGGAATACAGCTTCAGACGGGGAGGCAATTTTAAAGGGAACTGCATTTTATTTTGTCTGCAGTTGACTTTCACTGGCATAATCTTTCTAAAGCTTTTACATCCTCCCTCCAGAGAAAGAGAGGGTTTTGGCTTGTGAGGAGCAGAAAGGCTGTAAGTATTGCCAGGAGTGGGATGGCAGGGATGAACTCTAAGGATCTGGAGGTCGCATCCATCTTCCTCCTGATAACCAAGCCTATATTCCCTATGTAGGGGGCAGAAGAACAGGGAGGAAGAAGGAAGAAGATCTTTATTCCTTTCCTGGTTCAGTGCAAACATCCCCAGGCCTGATAAGGGGCATAGAGATGGGCAGTCTGAGCTCTGGGGGCCAAATGTCCCACACCTCAAAGCACAGCAGGGCTCCAATTCCCGACAGCCTCAAGCTGCCTGTTCATTGAGTAAGCAGCTCACACGGATTAGAGGGATGTGAGCAGCATCAAACAACTCACTCAGCCCTCTTTGTATTGAGTTTTGTGCTGATGTGCCTGCACTCAACTGCACTCGCCAGCAAGTTGCCTCCAGCTTTGGACATTTCTCTGTAACCCATCAGGAATACAACTAGAGAAACTGGGTACCCTAAATATATATGTAATATTATTCCTAGCTTTACAAGATTAGCAGTTTGTGAAACAGGAGGTACAACAGTACTGTTGGCTCAGACAGCCTGTTACTTTAAAAAACCCCAAGACTATGCTGAGGCTTATGTTGAGGCTGAGAATCAAACCTTCAATTAACAACTTTTCAAAGTTGATTAACAGGACTGTTCTGTACAGGAAAATAAACATAAGCCTTGGAATGGGCACAAAGTCCTTAGGTATGCTGAAGAATGGAAAAGATAAACAACATCCTTCAGTGTCTGAATATCAGTGTGGAGGAACAACACAGAGAATTAATATAGGTGCTGGAAGTTAAGTGTATGGAGTCTGAGCCTGCCCTGCAGCTCACTTACACCAGCAGACTCTACAGAAAGCAAACTCAGAAAGTAAATGTTTAGTACTTGGGCACACTGTCTCATTAGGTAAACATAAGTAAGACCAGCAAAACCTGAGTATATTTTGGGAGAACATCAAAATGCAAAGAGACTGTTTGAATAATGGAGCCTTTGACACAACTCTGGGGCACACTCCACATGGCAAAAGAGCAGCAGCTGAGAACAGACCATTGCTTGCATTGTTAGAGCAGCTCAAGAATTTCTGCAGAGACAGACTTTCGGCTTAACTAAAACAGTTCAGTTCCACCTTTGCAGGTTCATCTATCACTGGTGCAGAAAGACCCAGTTGCACAATAAATCTGAGCTCCATTGTTTTTCTTGTTTAGTTAAATATCTTTAAGGAAAAAAAAAAACTTGGCTGAACTATCCCCATTCTCCTCAAGCTCTCAGTACTTTTCCACTGCTGCACTGCCAGGAGCTGGGAACAGCAAAAGCTGATCAGTCTTCCTTGCCATGCAGTTCAGTGTTGCTAGGTATAGACTGCTTACTTAAAACCAAAACAAATTAAAAAGCAGTTGTATAAATGAAGCATCAGAAATGGTAGGTGGGAATAAAAGTATGCTGACAAGACAGGCTCTGGGCTTGTTATCTTTTTGAACACATTGGTCAGTTCACTTCAGTAAGATGTCAACTGTTGATTTATATAATTGTAAAAGCAGCAAAAAAAGACTTGGTCTCACGGAGAACACAGGGAAGGTTAACTGGATTCCCCTGTGCTGCCCTGTTCCTATTTTACACAAGAATTAATCTGCTTGTCCTCTCATATAACTATGCCATTTTCAGCTGCTAGTACAGTTTGTGACTGTACAATATTAGCATCCATGAAGGCATTTAAATAAATGAGTCAGACTTTTTGAAAACAATGGATAAAGAAGGAAATAATTCAGAAGGAAAAGATTAGGAATCCCGTCCAGCAGCAGAATGTCAGATTTGTGAGCTGCACTCATGAAGTACTCTTTATAAGCAGTAATTTGTTGCTCCCAAGCCACTGCTCAAAAGATTAGCAGCACCCTGAAATTAAGTTACTTTACCTATACAGCTGGTAACAAAGATTATAATGTCATCAGTGAAAGAAAAGGAGGGACTCATAAAAAGCCAACTCGATGGCCTGGAAGCTACTGTGTTTCTGCCACAGCATGGATCAACAGAAGACAATACTTAGTTCTCTGTCCTCACAAATAAGTTGCCCTTGTTAAGATGCAATGTACACGAAACCTTATGCCATTCTCTTCTCCTGATACACAGATAAAACCCATCTGTTTCTCAGGAGAAGACTCAGATCTCCTTTCAACTTAAGCTGTGATGCTCAGGAGACAAACTTCTTCAGAATTCTCTGGCCCAAGAGGATGTGCAAAAAGCAAGGCACTGGATGAAACATGCTGGAGCTCCTCTAAGAAGGTGCAATTTATGTACAGGTGCCTTCCCAGTTAGCAACTGATACCAGAAAACCACAAACTTCCTGGCTGGATGGGGGACCATGCACAAATATTCCCGTGCAGACTGTTCACTGGGCCACAAATTGGCTGTCTGTGGAACCTGGTGAGCACAATGCCAAAATAATGCCCATTCAGCCTGTAGGCTCTGTCCTGCAGGTGTCTGTCCAGCCCAGCCCTGCGTGAGGACATCACCCTGCCTGGAACAGCCTCCTCAGCAGCTGCGGAAGCGAAGGATCAGGGAGGTGGATTAGAGGGTGCACGTGTGGTTTGGAGAGCAAGAAGTTCTAGTGACCTGACATCAAAGGGGCATTAGGGGTAAATGATGCCCCCATCATTTACCACAGACAAAGACACAGAAAGATGTACTTTGAAGAAAAAATAAAAATGCTGCAGTACATACCGGTCTGCCATGAATGCCTTCGTAATACAGCAAAGCTTTTTGAAGAGCCACTTTTTCAGCTGCTATCTGATCTCTTGTCATGTCCTATGAAAAGTGGAACAGAGAGAGGGAAAGAAGAAAAAATAGTCAGATTCCTGGACTCAAAAAATACTGAACTGTGCCATAACCAAAGTCATGTCATACCATCATTACGTTTTCAAGATTCATCTCTACCTTCCAGTTCTCTTTTCCCAGCTACATTGCCAAAGAGACTGGTAATGTGAGTAGAACCCTACGCACAATACAGGCAGATTAAACACACAAACTTTGCATATGAAGGTATTTTATGTACCTAAGGAGGATTTATAGATTATAAGTGTGCTTTGAAAAAACAACACTAAGCAACTTTTAATGATGGTGGCTCTTCTTCAGTTAAGATCTGAAGTGTAAATTCTACAATAGAACACACGTCCTTTCTTCTTCTCCAATTCCAAGACAAACTCCTGTACCTCCTGTAAAGCTTGACACCTTTGCTTTGACTGTCACAAACACACTTTACCAAGAACTGAAGTGCAGTTAGATTGTCTCTTTCTGCCAATTCTGCTATGGAGTGAAACGCTGTAGCAGACAAGAGGCGACAAAGCCAAAAAAAAAGGAAGACAGTTAGAGAAGAGTTCTCTAACTAAGTTGGCCAAAATTCCCCCACTGAATTTGCCTGACACCAAGCCTTCACTCCCTATCACAGCACCAAATACTATCACAGTCCCTCTATAAGTGGCCAGGCTGTAGATTCTTGCTACAGTCAGAAAATAGTCAAAACACATGCTATAGTATGTTTTTCTTCTGCAGACCCAGCAAACAAAGATAATGCTGTCTGCCTCACTCGTGTACAGCACTGCACAGTTTACGTGTCAGCAGACTCAAGGACTTCATTTACAAGGCTGCCCAAACCTCAGGAGCTCACAACATCAGACACGAAGACCTCCCTGCTGATAACCCTCAGAGATTACAGCAGCTAACAGAGCTCAGTGTGAAACTCTGAAGGGTACCCTGAGAGAATAACATTCAGCTTTGGAGTGAACAAGAAGCAAACAGATGACACAATCTCCAGAAGCACTGGAAGACTCAGAATTTGCCAAAAGCCTTTGGATATAACAACAGAAATAGCCAACATAGGGCAGGAAAAAACTGCAATAATTCAGAAACATTACTTGGAATATACAAGGGTCAGACAAAGAACACAAGATGACACACAATAGAAACTGAGCTCTGGGAAAAAAATCAAGATACTAAAGGCAGAGGGCAAGGAACTAAAGCAAGTGAGCCCAGACTAATGGCTGCAGACTTTTAAACAAAATGTAGACCACAGCGCTTTCACAAGTGACTGTGCAGCCACAAGTTACCTACTTGCACTTAAAGGCCTAAATCTGACCTGTCTACACTGTACCTTAATGTCTTCAGGTCGATTTGTTTCTGCTCGTTTCTCTTGAAGCTTCTTCTGGATGGAGTCAAGGGTCACTTCCACGGCAGGCTTGGCAGATTTATCTGACAGCTCTTGCTTCTTGTCATCCTCCTTCTCCAGCTGAGAGCCAAAGCTCTTGGGGAGCGTGTTGCTGCGCTGACGCACAACAGGGCCAAGGTCTTCCTCCGATATCTTCAGTTTTGACTCTGAACAGGGAAGTTTGGGGAAAGATGAGCAATTTTTCATTTTTAAAATGTGACAGTGACAGGATCACTGCCTCACATCAAATCCAAAAGAGGCAGAGTTGAACTGCCCCCCAAAGGTGCACCAGTGGTGGCTGCTCACCTTTAAGTTGCTTTCGGAATTTGGCCAAATCATTTGTCCATTTGAGCACTTCGGGGTTGGCTGCTTTGTCGCTGTGGGAAGGCTGGAAGGAAAGAAAAGCCATGCTGAATCTGTGTTAAACCACCAGGAGAGATTCACTGAAACAAGTGTGTGGCACAAAGGGGTACAATGGAATTTGGACCCAGCACAGAGCAGAGGCACTGGCTTCTGACTGGCAGCTGCACACCTCTGACCAGCCCATTTCAGACCTCACTTGAACTGCACCTGCCTGTCACAACTCTGTGTGTTAGGGGCATCACGAGATGGGATTTTCTTTTTAGAAAACACAAAACATCTGATGGCAATGATTAAGTTGTAGATGTGACTCAGATGGCCGGATGCACATTGGAAACCTTTGGTCTATTGTTTCCTAACAAGAGGGCACCTCTAAAATAGAGGAAACCTGGCATCAACAATTGGAAAAGTGTTAGAACACATATCCACACCAAAGGCTGCCTTACATCCAAAGACATCAAAATAACCCAAGTGCTAGGCTACAGCAAGCTCTGGGCATTTCTTTCAGCCTCTTCTACTGCAGGCAAGACCTTTACAGTACAATTCTTTGCCATTTAGATAGCCAAAGATGCACACATGCAAAGCTTTATAGCTCCTTACAAAGGTTTCTGTGCATCAGAAGGGCATGTCAGGAACAATTAAGAGTTCAGTTCATTGCTGCTGCTCAGCAGCATTTGACTGTGGTTCCTTGCTCAGGAGTGAACGCAGCTGCTCTCTCCCCTCTGCAGTGCACAGGTGTCCTGGGATTACCACCATGCAAATGAGATGAGCAACTGTGCTTCCCATATGCTGAACTTAAACAAACAAACAAATTTAACACAGCTATTCCTACACACTGTCTTAAGCAGTGGTCGAAATTCTGCAAGTTCATTAGCCTCCCTCTCTTGTTGCTGCATGGATAGTGCATAATGCCTGGAAAGGTAATTTGCTTGGTGTGGGTACACATTTTTGAGAGAGGGCAGCAGGTTTTTTGTTCCTTTTTTTCCCCTTTCCTCCTTATAAAAGCTTTCAAGCCCTCTGTATGTTTGGCATATTTCCCTGGTGTCCTTCGGTATGCTTGACTCACTTCTCTGGTGTCCCTTCCCTGTGCTGCTAATGCACACATCCCCACATAAATGCTTAACTCCTAGAGACTCACTCTGTATTTCCTCTCCTCTTCAAATTTGTCCTCAAATCTCCTGATCTTTTTCTTCAGCCCCTGAATCCTCCGGGTGAGTTGCGCAGGGGTAAGGTCTTCTCTGTCATCTTCGTAAGATCCTAAAGACGAACTCCGTCTCCTACCAAGAGCAGAGATTGCAGGAAGAGCTTATCCAAACAGCCACAGTACATCTTGATGTAGAGAGGGCCACTCCAATTTTGTGTAAATAAAGGCAAAGCCCACAAAAGTGAGAATGCTATGTTGCTACTCTGCAGTGACAGAGAGCAAAAGATGCTCTAACAGCCTCTTTCAGCAACAGCAAGTCCCTAGATTTTAATGCACAAACCCAGAAATTATTAACTACAAAGAACTTCCATAAAAATACCAGTTTCCTGTGAATAGGGACAGAAACCCAATGCAGCACAGCTGATACAAAGAGATGCTGCCTGATGCAACTGTGCAAACCCTTTGCAGCTGGATGTGAAAGTCAGCACTGGCAAGTCACAACCCACCTCATGAAGGAATGAGAATTGGGAGGAGAAGGAGGCACTTCTGTGTCATCCAGGTACTGTTGGCTCTGTCCATAGGCATAGAAGCGAGGGGACAGCATGGGATCGCTGTCCTCATCCAGAAGCTGGCGAATCAAGCGTCCGGCCTGCGGGGAAAGGCGAGCCTCATCTGAGTCTAAGCCGTCTCGCTGCCATGAGGAGAGAGCAGGGATGGGCTCTGGGAACAGTAAGACAAAGGCTGGTTTTATCGGGTTTGTTTGACACACAAGACAGACTCCAGGTAACTTTCTAATGAACCTCGACCCGCCCCTCCTGGACCGAGACTCTGGTCACCAGGCATTCGCTGGTCACTACTCGCACCTGCCCTGTGAGCAAAGCGTTAGAAAGCCTGCCCTCAGCAGGTAACCCACACAAATATAAGTCATCTCTTAGGTGCAACAGAAAACTACCCAAAAGCTGGCCAGGAATTACCATGGACTGACACCAAACAAGGCAATCACCAGCCAGCACCTTTGAGGAAAAGGTTATGCTGGACAGAGAGTATTATTGCACACAGTATATAGAAGAGGCAATCAGATTCCAGAAGGAATTTTTTTCAGTTTCAGGATGTACAAGTGCTGTAACTGAATAGTATATTTATGGTTTTCCTGCAGGCCCCAGCACTCCAATGCAACCCTGTTGCCTGTTATCGGAAATTCAAAGCCTAGGAGTAAGCATAGGTTCTTCTAATCTGCAAGCAAAAGGCGCCTCACATTACCACCTGTTCCACAGTGTGCTTAGCCCACATATAAACAATTATAGTAATGTGGTCTGAGTTTCCCCTTTTCCCTTTCTCATGCAACCCCGCTGCTTACAGCATGGTAGAAAAGTGAGGAAATCTTCAGCCCCCTGGACAACCTAACCAGCTAAAAGTAAAAGCAATGTTATACAAGGAGGTGGTGGAGTGGGAGAGAAAGGGAAACCCAATTTAGCATTGCTGATTAGCATAATAGAGCCCACAGAAAGCAACTGCCTCAATCTTGTGATCACTCCCTCCAGATGCCATAAAGAGTCTAACATTTTGTGTTCAGATAGTTTACTAAGCTGATTTGCATGCTCCTACTTAAACTGTCTAATCCTGTGGCGCTAAGAGCCAGGCTTTGAACTCATAAATCTAACAAACAGTTCTAGAGTCAAGTAACAAAACAAAAACCTTACAGAAAGCTCCCAGACCAGTCGCAGAGCTACGGACTAATTGTTTCCTGTGCCTAATGTGTCTGTTCTTCATTCACAAAGAGAAGGGGCTTTTGAAGCTACCAGTTTATTAATAAGAAGCAGTGTTTCCTTTTGCTAAACAAGGTTAACATTTTCACAGCTCAGAGTGGATTGCACGAGGATTCCCCTGCAGAACCTCTGTGCTGTTTAACATTCCCCCTCTGTACAATTCGGGCAGCGCAAGATCGTCGCCAAAGCAGCAGTGACAGGCTCAGTGCTGTTTTGCCTGTACACATCTTCAAGAGATGCTCTCTTCCTTGTCCCTTCTTCCTTAGCACATGCTGCATGCACACTGATGTGCTACCCTGAGCGGAATGACAGGAGGTTTTTGCACGAGATTTTTGCATAACAGCCCCTCGAAGGTGGTGTGGTAAAAGAGGCACAAACAAGCCTGGCTCACAGACGCTACTTCCATGGGGTGGGCAAGTCCCAAAAGTGTATGTAGGCTGTTTTGCCATGGTTTGGAAAGCTTATGCAGCCTGAACTTCCTTCAGTTAATTTCTGAAAAAAGAGTTTTTCTAAGCTCTTTTCAACCATGGCAGTTTCTAATACCTGAAATATTTTGCATCCACTTCCCTCTCACAATTTTAGGAAGGGTCTCACAAGATCTTTTGTAGCAAAATAAGGGGCAATACAAAAGGGAAAAAACAAATATATTTGACTAGCAGGAATGAGAGTTAAACAATGCATGAAATTCTTCTAGACATCTCTCACTTCTAATTGTTTGAATACCTCTCATCCCCCAAGAGAATCTCCTCTTGGAAATTGTTAAATAACACCTCCATGGCATTTACATAGATGGAATAAACTTAGAAAAAATCAGGCATATTTAGCAGTAACTAAATTAAGCTTCTAACACACCAGCTAACAAAGCCATTATTAATCATGCATGATGCATGTGACTTTGTCCAAGGTGGATTTAAAACCAGATAGCATGCGACATTCAGGGTATTGCAATGGCTCAAAACAGCCTGTGATCAAACCCCAAAAGACAGCAAAGCACTTTATGTAACCTAATTCAGACTGATGTATGTCTACTTTCTATTTTGTTGATTTCAAAATACTCCCTCAAAACAGAAACTCTCATTCCAAAGGAGAAAGTGTTACAAAGGAGAGGAAAAAATAGTCCTAAAAGGAAAAATCAAATTTTAGACTTGACAGAAGAAATGGCTGCTACAGAAAATCAGCTTTCTTTAACCCTTGCTCCTGAAAGGCCTGACTCGATGGGTAATTTTGTTTCCCTTGCTGACCATACATATTTAGAAGACAAAACCTCATCTAGACACAAAATGGCTAGACACCTGAGACCAACACAGCAATTCACCAAGGAACATACTTAGATACGTACAATTATGGATTTTATCTACATCAGATCACTAAGTGGGCCAGAGCTGCAGTCCAACTGCTTTCTCTCTCCCGCTGGCCAGGTGCCAGGCGCTTCAGCTGGAAGCACTGGAATTGCTGGATCACACAAACGCACAGGAACCCGCTGGTAAGCTGCTGCTTTTTCTGACAGTGCACAATCAATTAATTCATCTTTAACAGGATGCATATCTTTTGTTATTCATTTAGCCAAGATAGCTATCAAAGCATTGAGCTTTTTCTGAAGACTGCTAAACCCCTAGACTGAATGGTTCAGTTTTGAAGTATCTGTTATGAAGTCCAGTTTTAAAGCATCCACTAGAATGATTAATGTTGTCACCCTTTCCCCTTTCTCCTGATTGAAGAATAAAATCTCAGTAAAGAATGTAAACATTTCACCTTTTCTTTGCCACTGACTCGACAGAGCAGTTACTCTTCTTCTGTCCTGAACAGATCTCCCCTGCTCAGGGAAAACTCTCAGTTTTCTACTCATCTCCACATTTTTCCCATGTACTATTTCTTTCCCCCATTTTCCAGAATGACAACTTTTAATTTAAAAAAAAAAAAAGGGGGGGGGGGGGCAGGGGTGGAATATTTAGCCACCATGGCTGTACCAGTGCAGAGAAAGGGTGAAAAATTTTTTAATGTCTTGGTCAGACTCTTCAGGCATTTCTTTCAGGTATGCCTTCCCTAAGCTGGCGCAGCAGCAGTGAACTGTGTGCTGGTATTGAGCCTGCAGTCCTTCAGAAGTGCTATGCTGCCTCTCAGAATCCCACAGCCAGCTCATCTTTCAGCAGAGCTGTCAGCCATCTGCCAAGCGTGGCTCTGCAGCGCTCCGCAGGCACACGGAGCATCGCCTATGGCAGTAGAGCCTCTCTGCCAACCTGCGCACAGAGGGCTCGAGATTTTAATAAACCTGAACCACTAAGTGCTTCACACAAGAAGAAAGATTTATTGTATCAAACTGGTGTGTTACTGGTGAGCTCCAAGCCAGCTCGCTGACAAAACGTGACTTCTTTTTATCACTACACTGTTTTATTTGCCAGGGTTACTGGGTGCTGCAGGGCCAACAGAGGGGTGTCTACACACAAATACCACTTGAGGTGCAGCCAGCAAAACGCCACAGGCATCTCCTGTTTCCCTGTCTGCAGCCACACAGCTCATACGTGCCGCTAACACTGCTTTTACACACACCCATCTGTCAAACAATCGAGGCCAAATCTTAGCTACTGTAAATTGAAGTAGGTCCAGAGGGATTAAAAAGTCTAAACTCATTACAATACCTGAGGTGCTAGTGTCAAATGCCACTTGAAAGACTCCAGAAAGACCTCTCATAACGAAATGAATAAAGTAATTTAAAACCTCATCCAAAGCATTCACTAGCTCAGTAACAACCTATTTTCATCTTATAAATAACTTTATGAAAATATCCTTGTTTGAATACATCAGGAGGCATTCTTCCTACGTAGATCAAAAGAATAGCCCAAATACAGTGCCACCACGCCTTTTCACTTAGATGACACATCTCTCAGCTAGCAAGCAAACTTTTTGTTTACAGCATGTCATAACAATCAAAAATATAATTTTAATATTTTGATGCTATTCAGTAAACAGTGCAATTTTTTTCCCTATACTTAGTAATAAAAACATAATGTGCTTCATCACCTTTTGACTTCTTAGGCTAAAGAGTGTTACACACAAATACACTGATCAACCTAAGTCCACAGTGTTGAAAAAAAAGAAAACTAAATTCAGCTTCCCTTCTGCTATACTATATGGATTTTTCTGCATTACTTCGGGGTTTTTTCCATGGGAAAGTATCATTTAAGTCAGTGTCAAAACTTTCAGTAGATCAGCTTCACTCTCAGGGTCTCAAGTGCTGCAATACTTGAACTCAAATTGTGTTTTTAACTTCTGCTTTTATTTTTTTTTTAAGCTTGAAGAAAAATGCCTGCTGCTTGTTTCATAAGTGCTTGTTACTGCAAACTCTGCTTGAAATCTCAGCTACAGAACTTTTTTAAAGTGTCAGTAATCGGGTGACAGCAGCAGCAATCACACATCATATTGATTTACTGAACTGCCTGCTCAGCCCGATCTGCTGACAGGGCCAGCCGCTGCTATGGAGAGCAACACACTTCCAGATTTTCCTTGAGGACAGGATAGCAAGTTCTGGGCTTGAATTAGAAACATTTGGTGAGAAATCTGCACAACAGTGCTGGACTGTGAGAGAACACTCTGTTCTCCTCAGTCACCGCACCCGATTCAAACGTAATCCACAACGATTAGAAACCTTAGCTGTGGAAGCAGCTCTGAACAGCCTGCTCCCAAAGCCATCTCAGCTGGCACTCACTGACCAGCTGAGCAGGCAAACCCAGCAGTCAGACGTGACATCCCAGTTCACAGGGACAGCTCGGCCCACACCCAGTGCGATAATAAGACTCCCTGATTCGCACCTGCCAAATGCAAGCCAGGAAAATGCTCCTGGACCATGGGAAATGCACTGAGGCAAGGAGTTCAGCACTTGAATTTTGCTGGGGCACTGCTCACGCCCTGAGTACTGCGTCAGCAGCCTGATGATTCCTACACAAGCCTCTATACTTAGCAGGTGAGGGGGATGCAGAAGGCGGGCACATGGCAAAGTGTGAGGCTATGCATGGCGGGGAGCAGGGAGAAAATGCCTCTGTCCTCTCTGTGCTCAGCTTCAGGTAAAGGGAACACAGCCTGGAGAAGTACAGCAAACCTCTCTTCTTGTGTACAGATTTGACTATGAGGTGAACATTATGGGAAAAAAAAAATCTGGTAGAAATTACTGCTAGTGTAACACAAAAGGCATAGGGCCCTGCCAGCTCACCTGGCAGCAGTTATCTAAATTCTGTGCCCCTGAATGAGGTTTTTTAAGGCAGCTCTGCTCTTTAAACAATAGAGAGCCTGCCTGAGTGACAAATAAAAGCTAGTCAATGGACAAGGTTGTCTTGCGTAATTTTGTGCCCATTGTTCAAGGCTCTTTCCTAACATTTGACTGGAGGCAGTGACAGCTACAGCTCAAGGCAAGCCCTCAACCTGTAATTGTTCTCACACGTCACTCGTGAAAGTCCCAGCAGCTGCCCTGGTCACTAGGGGCTCTGTATTTCCTGCAGTATGATATAGAGGACCTTGACCCCAAACATCAGCTCAACTATGTCCTGAAAGAATGGGTAATTTCCCAAGAGATGGACTCACCAAATTTGCTACAGCAAAGCAATAAACAGCTCACTGTTAGGGCACTTGAAGGCACAGACCTTTCTCCTTTTCGCTGAGGATGCAACCAGAGCTGTGGCATGGATCCTGCAGAGATGTGTGAAGGTTTGAGTGACTCAGGTTGGCCAGCAGGGAAAGGGAGGATGTCCTGGTTGCTAGAGGTGTGGATGAGTGTTACAACCCTGCCCTGCAGAGCCAGTCTCAACAACAGACTCTGCTGTTAGCTACAAAAGCAGTCTGAGAGTGGATGTTAAGATATTCCTCTTCCTGGCTGCTGCAAGCTTGATTCCACATCCACAGCTAGGAAAGACTCGGTCTCTCCTTGCTGAGACACAGAAGGCACCATTTTGCTGCTGTTCACCCACACCAACAAAATGGTGATTCTGGAAGGCACGCATTTCAGAAGATGATGTCTCTCTCACCCCAGACAGCTGATTCTTTTGCAACTGCCCACCTCCTCCTCCTGTGAAATACACGTGAACAGAAGGGAGGAAGGAGGAATCAGAGAGAAGCACAGTCACATGTGCCCATAATCCTGTCTCATATTTGCAGGGCAAGAAAGCTAGACTCCAAACGTAAGAGCATGCCTACTAAGAGGGAGTTGTACCAAAGAAGCAACTTATTTCATACAATGGGAAAGCCTCTGGCAGACAGGAGCTGTGTTCTCCCCTTCATGCATTCATATGACTCCTATTAGTAATGCAGGAAGGAAAAAAAAAAAGGACTCATTATTTCCAAAGGTTCACAGGAGGGCTGAAGCCACACATCACCTCAGAGAACGCAGACGTGCTCACCCTGGCTTGAGACCCTGCAGGGCTCTGCTAATTGGGCACCTCAGTAAACATCCAGCAGCCAGGGCCGCCTGGGAGCCCTTCTGTGGTGCTTTGATCAGCCGTGCTGCATGTGTGGTGATTCCACCCAGGGAATCCCCACCTAGCAAGCAAATGAAAAAATTCCCTCCTGTGCATGGTGACTGCTTGCCTGGCTGAATCAAAGGCAGCCATGGCTGCGGGTTTTCTTTACTCACGCCTGAAGTGTCATAACTACTCCCCTCCTAGAGGGAAAGGCAAAACACACTACATCACGTACGCTGTGGAGGCAGGAGCAGAGAACTCCCCTCCTCAGTCTTCCTCAGAAATTATTTTAGAGCAACGAATTAGTTGCACATTTTCCCTCTCTTGCTTCATTAAAACACCACACTTGTGTTTTCCTGCTTCTTACCTGTCAAAACCCATCTTTCACTCCTAATGCATAAACTAACAGAATTCTGGCTTGTACACGGACACATACTCTGCAACTAGAAAAGGATTTGATCCCAAAACTGCTGGACACCTTCATTTCATCTCAGTTTCAAATGAAATTAAGGCTCATGGCACCCACAGAGTTTGCCCAGATTCCCATTCTTACATGAGTAAGTACAAATAGCCAACCAAGTGTGCATTCTGGAGAGGAGAGCTAAGAAATAGTATTAAAGCAATTTAAATGACATACAATCAATTTTACATTGCCATTTGAGCTGGTGATCAGAATTCCTTCACAGCATACACAAAAGAAAGAGTTGTTTGTAAGATGAAGTAACAGACAGACAGCATTTTTTACCAGCTGTGCTTTTCAGGTCTGAATCATTATTTCCAAACAGTGATTGAAGAAGAAAAGTTATTTTTTAGACTCTGAAATACTCAGTTGCTTTGAAGTGTAGGGAAGTCTAGCTTAATTACTCAATGATCTGCCACCAAGAGATAAGGTATCTTGGAACATCTAGGGACTTAATAGCACTAAACAGAACATGAAAGTAACTTCAAGAATAAAACATTTAATTTTCCCCCTCTAAGTGACAATTAGAGCTAGTACTGTTCAGTATTTGCTTCCAGTGTCTCCAAACTTTCAGTTCTGTACTCAAGACAAAGTTGCTTTTCTGTTGTTTTTAGCAAGACAATATGTTCACATAAAGATACACCCAGCCCACTCAGGTTCCCCTCTCCCATTTCACTCACACAACCACCCATCACACAATCCTACCTTCCCAGTTGTTGTCATCACACAGTGATGTTAAATCCAGCCGAGGCACTTCAGATACAAAGCTGTTTTCCTGATCATCAGCATCTTGATTTCTTTGCAACTTGTTTTCAGGCATGCTTGGATGTTCTTGAATCTTCATACTTGAAGTCAGCTATGTTCCCATACACGCAAAGAAATGAGAAAGGAAAAAAAAAACGTTTCAGGATGCAGAGGGGGAGAAAAAAACCCCTGCAGTCACAGCAGCAGTAAGCTCACGCCTTTAGCTAAAAAGATCCAAACAGACCCTGATGTTTTCAGCTCCAAATCCCTCGCTTGGTGACCCCTATGTACTAATTGCTCACTCACACCAGTACAAACATCCGTCCATCTGCCTTCCTTGAATTTTTCCTTCTTTAGAAAGCTACTGCAAGTTCCTGAGACTGCCTGCCCTGACAACTGCATGCAGCTGAGAAAGCCTCCAGTAGTGGATTGGGATGAAATGGGAGGGAGGGAAGCGGGGAGGCAGGGAGAAAGGGAGAGGGAGGGGGTGGCTGCGTACACTTCCTACAGGAGCGCAACTCCTTTGAGCAACAACAAAAACGCTGCTGCTGCTGCTGCGAGGCTGTAGCAATATGGTGCCTTCTGAAAAGCAGGCACCAGAGCTCCCGAGGCAGCAGC
This sequence comes from Lycocorax pyrrhopterus obiensis, assembly GCA_014706295.1. Taxonomy (NCBI): domain Eukaryota; kingdom Metazoa; phylum Chordata; class Aves; order Passeriformes; family Paradisaeidae; genus Lycocorax; species Lycocorax pyrrhopterus. The sequence goes on along the minus strand of JACSVZ010000006.1, from coordinate 65,673,634 downwards.
AGCAGCCGGCCAGCAGTGCAGGCTACGTACACGAATGCTCTCATGCAGGCTGTGCTGGCTCAGGTCAATTAGTGCCAGCTAAGCTGTGCTGGCTGCACATTCACCGATTTCCTGTGGTTGTTTTCTAGCTGGGCGTGGGGAGAGCAGAACTATTTATGGAGGAGCTCTGGGTATTAAAGCGGTGTTGCGCAAATCCAAACGGCAGTCGGGTTTGGCATCTCAGCTGGAAGCAGTGTGGACTCTGGGAAAACGCCAAAAAATTCACACAAGCATCCAGTGACTTCAGAATAAAAAAAACCCAAAAAAGCAGAATTCTGTCAAGTAAATGATTCATCAGCTAGCACTACCTAGAATTCTGCAAGCGCTGTTTGTCTCAGCACCGTTCCCCCCTGCACATAGCACACGTCGTGTGCATTTACGCAGAAATGCCTGCCATTCCCACAATCCAGAGACACAGTGCGCGTGTCCGTGACAGCGCCCGATGAGACGAGCGCTTCTGTCACTCCAAAATAAATTAGCTGCAATGCCTCGCAGAGGGCAGCAGGGAAAAGGAAGTGTAATGCATGTACATAAACATGTAGTGTGATATGTATAAACCCACCAACAAACACAGAGCTAGCTGAATAGAAAGGATTACGTTACTACATAAACTATTTGGATTTGCTAAGAATGGCTTAGGTATAATTCTGTCAAATATAGTCTAGTGGGCAGTCAGCACGCAGATTTTCCCTCTGCAGGTATTTTGAAAAGTCTAGTGAACAGTCTGCATATTCTGATACATGAAGAAAACGGGCCAAAAGAAAATAAGCAGTATTTCTGGACCTATTTTCTTTGTGAATCCAGAAGCACGGCCCAACGCTTCAGTATCCTTAGTACACGCCACTAGGGCACATTTATTTTTTTTCACCTGCAAAAAGCTAATGACGTGTTTGGTGCGTTTTTTCCCTTTTGAGCAGAGAAAAACAAGTAACTTTCATGAAGAGGGGAAAAAAGTTGCCCAGTAGACAAATCATATGAATAAATGTTTTTATCTGGATTCAATTCCATCAATCCCTGCAATCGAACAGGGTGCTAAATAATCTCATCTAGGCTTCCTTTCCCACAAAAGGTTGGATCAGGTGATCCTTTTGAGGTCCCTTTCAACCTGGGCTGTTCTACAGTTCTAAAAATCTGGGTGATGAATAGCCTGGTATTTGTAAAGAGTGTTCTGCATTGTATTTGTGTAAGGTGTGTATTTCCTGTTCATTTCAGTAAATGGCCTATTTGAAACATTATAACAAAATGAAACACTAGGTGACAGCTTGCCAAGCACTAATAACTCGTGCAGCTTGACGCTAAATCTGATTACAAATGTGTTTATTGTGAGAGCTGTACATGGAAAAATGCTAATTCACCGTTCAATATCTTTTAAGCTGCTTCCAAGTTGGAAGGACTTAAATATTTCTCTACGGTCCATTGACAAATTTCCTGCCAGGATCTAAATAGCCTGTGTACCTCACAAACAAAGACTGATCAGTGGCCAACTGTACCAGCTGATAAACTGCTTGTAAATTGCCAACACAGTATTTGAAGGTGATATTTTAAGGTAAGGCATGAAATAAAGCACTGAGTTTCAAAACAGGGGCTATTTTTAATAATAAAGAAGTGTGAAGAGAGGAATGTACCTAGATTTTAATAATTCCAAAGGGAGCAACCTGAGAATACCATCTTGTCACCACTACTGATACTGATTAGAGATAAATGTCTTTCTATGAAGAGTGTACAGTCTCCTGACTTATTAAGCCTCTTAAAAGATATCTATAGCAGATATAAGAGCACTTCCCAGATAGGTAAACATTTCCATTACACATATATTAGAAAGATCATATCTATGTCTTCTTCCTCCTAAAGTCATTTCAGTTGTTGGAAATATTTAAAAGCTGTTTAAAAACAGGCCTGTGCTCTGCCTGCAGCCAGTTACTCTCCTTTCCTTGCTCACTGATGTAGGCTCTAATACAATGAATAAATCATTAGGTGTTCTGAAGAACAACGGTGGTACAAACCCAGGAGACTCAAGAAAGCAGATGTTTAACTTCCTTTGCATTAATGCTCCAAACCCATAGGGGCAGGTAATTCAGTATTCCCATCACTTATTTTCCTTTTTGATTTCCTGATGCCACCAGCTGCCAACCTCTAGGAAAAGAATCAAGTAAGGGAGAAACACTTTGCTTTAGATATGGATGTGCCACAATTTCTTACAAACCAAAGGGGCAACAAGTTGATGATGTTGGTAACAGCTGGCAGTCACAGTTCACTGCAGATATTACATAAATGGCCACAAAAAAATCTTCAAAGCATCTACTTGAATCCTGCCTTTTAGAAGCTGCTTCTGCAGCTTCTTTGCAGGCACCAGTAACTACAGATCTAAGTAGCCTGGGGATAAGTCAGCTGTATTCATTCTCCCTGCTCCAATGGAGATTCAGCATAAAGAGCAGCTCAAACAGCAAGAAATAAATGGCAATAGAAAGACTTTTAAATTCTGATCAGGAAGTTATATTCTGTTCAATTACCTGTGGATTCCAATCAACTCTATATTAAAGGCTTGCTTCCCCTACATCTGATCTTCCATTACAGCCACAAGCAGGAAGCATCCTTAAGCACATTTTAGGAATACAACCTCATGCAAGAACACAGCCATTCTGCTGCCTTCCTCCTACCTGAGCCATGCCAACACCCCTCTATGCTTGTTGCCATGTTGGTATGAATCTTAAATACTTGTCTCTTATCAAAACCTGGGTACTAGAAACCCGTGTTTTTCATCCTGGAGCTCAGCTACTTCCAAGGGCAGATTATGAAGGTTACAAAACCACTGAAAATTCATTTGGGGCTTGTGTTTCAAGGTATTTTTACAGCCTCATGAAGACTCAAGTCAGTACAACTGGTAGCTATGGCAAATTCTGAATACTTTTCCTAGTATCTTCAGACTGGAGATAGGGTGAGAAAGAGAAAAGAATAAGAAAATCCCTGTCCCTTCCTCAAACTGAGTGAGTTGTTTGTTATGAAATGTATGTCTTTAAGCTGCCCTAAGCAAAAGGCTTATAAGGCGCAAAGAATGTAAAACAACTCTGCAGGAATGTAACATTTTCTTGACCTTGTAATTCCTATATAATACAATCTCTGGGTTAAGATCCTCTCCTGCAGTTAAAATTTTACACTTTAAAACTTTGCCTAAAGCAAAGTTTATTTTAAAATTATGATTTCATACTCAAATGTATCTCCATCAGGCTAATTTAAAAGCTTAACAGGAGTATTGTGTGGCGTGGCAGCAAAAGCAGCTTTTCCACGTGCAAGTGTGTTTGTGAGGAACAAGGCGCTGCAAAATCTAGACTCCGGAAAATACAACAGCTCACGAGCAAGTGCAAGGGATTATTGACCCTCTGGGAGCAAAGCAGGAGATCCATGTAAGCCCAGTCAGAGCAGTGATCAAAGGCAGCCCTTGACACCCTTCACAGGGGCTACATATTTCAGGGTCCCACAAACTTTGCCAGCTACCACACAGCTGATCAGAGCTCAGTTGCTAGCAACCTTTTACCCTTCCCACTAGGTAGAAATAATTCCTACCAGAAATGTAGTCTTTCAAAGGCAACAAATGCATAGTGGCTTTTATTTTTAAAAGAAACACAAGAGGAGTGTAATTTAAAAATACTACCAGCCTTCAGTCAACTCCAAACAGCCAGAGAAAGCAGACAGTGTCTACAGCTGCTTTACTGTGCCCGTTTAAAATGGATGCACAATGATGGAGAGGTGCCTCAGATAACCCTCCCCAGTATTTTAAATGCTTGGCTGTCTAGAGGTGTTTTAAGCAAACCCAAATGAACCAGTGACTGCAATGGGCTTCAACCTAATCCAACCCCAAACTTTGATTTGTTTAACAGTCAGATGAAAAAACATCATAAAGCCAGGGCAGGAAGTGTGTGTGTGTATGTGTGTGTGTGTGTGTTAGAGAAACAGAAAGCTGGGGGAAAAACTGTTGCCATCAATGTCACATCTCCCCCCCCCCCAACATCCATCCCAGCCATCGACTCTTACAAAGAAGCAGGAGGTGATCGAGTTTTCTAAGACAAATGGATTACAGACACCTATGTTCAAAAGCAACAGGCTGCATTAGGAAATGATAAATAAAAGACCAAATGATTTTAGAGAAATCAAGAGAGACAAGCTAATCTTACTACCCTGGCAGATAAGCAGTCGGATGCCCTGTCTGCCATGATTAATAAGGGAACTTCACATCACTTAAACCACAGTGCTGACTTCAGTGATTCTTCCCTTTTTGGCAAGGAGGGATCAAAGGGACTGAAGCAGACACTATCAGACTCTCCAATGGTTGAGAGCCTCCCTAAACTATGTAAATAAAAAGCAGAGTTGAGGGACAGAAAAAGTACATGCTAACTCCATTTCTCTCGTGAAAACAGAACTATATGCATAACTACTTGTTTCTACTCAATAAAATGCTTTTAGAGACCACAAAACTGAAACACAAAGAAAACAACAACAAAAAAAATACCAACCTGAGAATGCCTGAAAAAAACCTCATCGTTTTCACTTTCTTTGCTATAAAAAAAAACCAAAAACAAACCAACATATTACAAACACAAAACTAGACTTGTCTTGTAACAAAAACAAGCAGGACTTCTGCACACAAAGGTTTTTACATTCTTGCACACTCAGTAATTCACACAGTAAATGAAGGGACACTCTGGGCTGCAGCACTTCAAGCTGCTAAACTATGCATTTTTTTGCTTCCTCTGAGGAGCTATTTGAGAACAATAATGTCGTTTAATTCCAGTGCCCTTAATTCAAACCAATACAACCCTCCCAACAAATATAACTGTTGAGAGAAATTGTCATCTCAGGTGAGCAGAGTGAGGCTGTACAGCTCTTGCAGAAGAGTGAAGCACAAGGGAAAGGGCTGGATTCCCAACCCAAAGGCCATGTAAGACAGGCCCTGCAGTCCTGTGTGGAGCATGCTGGTTCAGGTGCTCCACAGCTGATTTCTTTTCAAGTCTGCACCATCAGCACCTTCAGTGACATTCCTGTCAGGCTGGGAAAAGAGCCTTGGTGGCATGTGCTGCAGGGCAAAGCCCACACAACACACACAGTGCCTCCATGAAGCTCTGCTTGGAAGTTAACGTGGTGGGTAATCTGTTCTGCGGCATAGCTGTCACCCCCACAGCCTGTGGTGGAAGATCTCTCAGGCTGTACTACAACGACAGGGAAAGGAAAACATATACATATATAATAAAATTTAAATCACCTTTCTTCAGATAAAATTTCCATGTCATCAGGTCCTGTTCGGTCTACAGGCTTGGATGAGCTAAAGCTTTCCATATTCTGCAATACAGTAAATATTAAAGCAGTAAGATATATATGAGAAACAGATTCAAGCTGCAGGCCATTAAACAGATCAAATACAGAAATATCCAACAGGACTTCTACGAAAAAGATAACCCTCACACTACTGCCCGCTGCACAAAACAAACCCCACACTTTATTGCCCATAAACTGCAAGAAAACCCAACTGCTCACTGCTTCATCTCTTTCATCAGACAACCTCAAAATGTCAAAACAGACTAATGCTGCTGGTACCCTGCCAGCTCCCATTTTACAGACGGACGGACAGCCTAAGCGTGGGAGTAATTCTTTGGTCTGTGCAACTCCTGTAAGAGCAGGTAGCAAAATCCACAGCAACCTCCCAGCAGAACTCCTTTTGGTCATGTTAGAGAACACTCCACTTCTCAGCCAAACCTTTCCTTAGTTTCTTCTTAGGCAGGCATAAGAATGCAAAGAGACTGCACAGATGTACGACTGAGCTAATATGAATGCAGGGCAAGAAATTCAAGTGGTTATGACCACTTGTTCTGAGATTTGTCTTAGCTACCACTAAGAACATTAACACTGTTGAGTACTGCGAAGACAAGCCACGTGGCCACTTCAAGCACACGTCCAGGAGGCTTTCAACCCTGGGTTTCGGGCAAGTCTCTCTTAAATAGGAGGAAGAGTGGGTCCTGCCCTGGAAACTATGTGCACAGACCCTTTGGGGCAGTCAGAGCCCTCTCTCACCTGCTCCACCTCCAGCCCCATGAGGCGACATAGGCCAGTCATTCCAGCCTTGCCTAATTTGATTCTTCAAGTCCTACTGGTACCTGGCTACCACGTCCCTGAAATGCAGTTACAAGCTTTTAATGCTTTGTGGTTGGTTTGCTCGGGAGTCTAAGTGGAACTGACAGTTTTTCCACCACTGACTTGTGATTTTGAGCCAGATGCAATCAGACAGCTAAGAGGAAAGCTTCCACACACTGTCCTACATACTCTCTCAGGCTTTGAAAAAAAGGAATGCCCAGAAAAGGGTGTTTAAGGAGAGACAACATCACAAACTTGTTTACATGACAAAGGCCTATTACTAAATGCTAAGATGCATGTTACGTTATACTCCAAGTAGGTAGTCTAATTGGGGTTATTATTTGATGTGTAAAGGTGTAGCCAAAAGAAAGCTAAACCACCACACATCCTTCTGGCAATCTCTGAAATGCAAGTATGTAATAAGCATGTTCATTAAAACTTAAAAAGCAGCCTTCTGCTCTTCCAAAACAATAGCACCATGCTCTCTGCAAGACATTTCATAATGATACTTGCAGTTGATCATTCCACTGTGACATTTCCTATAGCAGAGCAAGCAAGAACCACACTGATGGTCATCTTGGTCAAAGTGCTTTTAATAAAAGATTAGTTCATTTTATATTCATTTCAGCCTTTGCTCTTCAAGAGATCCAAAAATGAGGGGCAGGGTAAAGTCCACTGAACACAGCTTAGTTTGAGGACATTTCTTCTGGGCACGTTTGAAGACTTCATGAATGTTTTTCAGGTCCACAGCAAAAGTGGACAATTCTGTCATTAATTCCTTTCCCAAATGCTGAGAAAAATTTTCATTTACATTGAAACTGCTTTACACTCCACAGGCACAAAGAAAAGGTGCTGAAAAGATCATAAGCACTAGACCTTTGCTTATCTTAAAGTGCACTGCCACAAGCAAAGACAGAAGTGTGAATGTGTCTATCTCACTCTGCTTTCATGAAGTATCACATGAGAAGAATTATGGATATTGAGCACTAAATTTAAGTTACTAAATTGAGCACAGAGTACAATTTTTGGCATCTTGCCTTCTTTTTATCATAAAGAAAAGCAAATCCACCTCTCTAGAATCTCTGCACAGGGTAAGAACAGCAGATTGTTGCAATTTTGTGATCTAAACAAAATGAGTCCAAACACAATGTCACATTGAGAACTTGCTTTCAGCAGGCTCTAAAACTTAATCAAGCACAAGGAAATGCCCTATAGCTCAGGACTCTGTTTTCACACAGCTCTTGCTGTTCCTGTTAACCACGCAATGCATGGCTGGTGCAGGCACAGCACTTCTGCCACTACACGCAGACCTTGCACTGAAGCAAAGAGCGGTTTCTCAGCTGCTGACACTCCAATCAGTGTTTGCTGTGGCTGTGATGGAAGGAGGGTGCACCAGTTTTATCCTACAGCTTGTAGAAGAAGGCAAACTGTCTTCTACTGTGAAGGTCACACAAGAATATGCTGGGAAGGTTCTACAGTATTCCATGATTTTTACAACGTTATAACGAAGTCATTCATGTCTTCAGTAGTAAAAGGTGGATAGAGGGATCACCTTTTAGACCAACACACTTGAAAGTGCTTTCCACATTGCAAACACCAAAATAAAACACAGGCTTTGGGGAAAAGGCATAAAACGCCTTTGCCATCTCATTGTCAAGTAGTCACTTGAAATCTAGTTTCAGAACTTAGCAGGAATACAAAAATAAACTTGACCTGAACATGAGAACCTACATCTAAGGTTCCAAACTCCTTGCAAGGCTTTTGAAAGATGGGGAAAAAGATGTATTTCCTTTTATGCTTTCCAAAATGCTTCACTGAACTCAAAAGAAAAAGCAAAAGGTTGTAGAAAGAGAAAATGACTATATATGGACTAAGATGATCGGAGCAGAAATAGGGCTTCTCAGTTGCCTCATCACAAGGGCTACAAGTGTGGGACCCAGCGTTTCCCATAGCCCAAAATAGGCACTAAAGTCTGTACTGCAGGCAAAAAAGGCTACCTAAAGGAACCAGATATGCACTGAAATAAAAAGAGAGTTTTTCCCATCCTAGTAACAGGCATCAAATAGTACAGGGTGCTGGCTTACCGCAGGACTGTCCTGGTTGTCATTAAGCTCTGAAAGCTTAGTGCTGGATTTCTGCCGTTTCGATTTATTCCTTTCACTAAGGTATCCAGAGCCGGTGTCTTGTAATTTTTCTACATCTTGAGCAGCTAGAATACAATCTTCAAGACTGCTGAATCCAGAGGGAATGTTTTCTTTGTTGACAACTTCCCTAGAAAGAAAAGGGACATTACAACAAGAGGCTGTTTAAAACACTCTCTTGCTACATTTATGGTAGCAATAGAGAACTACATCATGCTGACTGCGCAGTTCTGGCAACATCATCTATTCCCTATGAAACCAGTATCTCTGGTTCTTCCCAATGCAGCCAAAAACACACACTGTGCAATGCTAAATCCCACTGAGGAACAAAAACCAAGTGTATACACCTCAGGTGAGAAAGCTGTGAGGATCAATGTTTGGGATTTGATTCACTTCCCACTAAACCCAACACACAGAAGCCTTCACATGGAAGCTGGACTAGCCCCTGGCTGCCTGTGGCATTTTTATAGAGAGTATGAAGCACATTTTCCTTTGAGACACGTGCTTTTAATTTAGAAAAGTGATTCACAGTTGAGGTCTGAGGATCTCCTCTGGTGCATGACACCGCATAATTGGCCTTCTTACTCATAACTCTCAAATGCAAGAGCAGGACTGTGGTGCTTTAGCCAAATGCTTGATTTCTATTTGGGAATTACACAAAACATAAAAGGGAATGTATCTCTGCAATGGCAACATGACTGCTAGGACAGAGGACTGTTTTGCTATGCCGGGAAGCAAATGGGACAGCCAGCCCTAAGCCATCACGTGATGCACTCGCTGGGACTCTCTGGGCTTGCAAGGTTTGTGCATATTTACCAGAAGCTTGGCATATGGCTTATCTTGCCATGTTGGATCCTTCAGCAGACAGCTTTTCATTTACCACTTGTTTAGTAGTCTTCCCTTTACTCTGTCCAACAGTGAAGATGCACACACACATCACTACACTATGCGAACAGGAGAAACGTAAGGCACCTCATTTAGCCAGAGGCTAAAGGCAGCTTGCTTACACTTGACACTGAAACTGGAACATTTGCTAACTCTCTGTGTGGCTGTCTTACACAGTGCTGTGCAACTCCAAAGCCTGCTTTCACGAACAGCAGGAGAATTCATCTAGACTTGACTGGTGTGATAAGAAACCAGTTACTCTGCAGTATCTAGACAGTGTCAGCATGGCAAGTATTCAGAACAAAAACAAAACTAGAAGGTTCCAGTGACTTTCTACATCACAGATCACTAAGTTTTGTTGGTGGAAAAGAGATACAAAGAGGTATGATAAATCTCTAACTAAACTTCTAAGATTTGCCTTGGTGGAAGTTTTTACAAACCCCTCAGCAGACCAGTTACACGTACAGAGCCTGCAGATCATGTAATCTTCAAAGCCTGGGAGTTCACCTATGTGATTATGTGATAAACACTCTTCCTGCCTGTAGTCGCATTTTGTGACATTACAAATCCTCTTGTGATCCATCACAAGGCAAGGATACGAAGTCACTGACAATCAAGAAAACAACAGAAAGACATTTTGAAAGGAATCCTCAATTTCGATAATTTACCCAGAGAAATCCCAGCAATCTGACCTAAGGGAACCAGGGAAAACAACTTGGACCATAGCCAGCATTCAAAACTTCCAATGTGCTTTAAATCCTTGGCTCCAGCTTTCTGGACTGAGCCTGTATAACTGTGTCAATCGTATCTAGAGGCAGCTCTGTAACACAAGGTTGAAGAAAAGCCCCGCAGTACTATATGCTTCCAAACACGTACACTAGCCAGTCTCTGACCTACTTACCTGAGAAGCCTGTCAGCAGGGCTACTTAACAAGAAAAACTGCTTTAGAGCTGCTGCCAGATACTTTGGTGACTTGCAAGTACCAATTTCCCAGGCCACCTTTACAGTGCATTTTGATTCACTATGAAAGTGGAGCTTTTTTTTTTTTTTTGGTAACTATAGATTTTTTGTACAACAGTAGCATTGACACATTTTGGGAAATACAATGGATGCAATATTAAGACAAGGTATCAATGGCTATGCACCTGTATAAAAGTAGCTTCACACAGGAAGGTACAGATCCAATAGAATTTGGGGAGTTCAGCACCCAGGAAACAACAACAGGAGACTAGATGTTTGTTTTGGAACCAACTTGAAATCCCAGCAATCCAATACTACAATGAGGCACACACATTCTTTACAAGAACTAGTGCTGTGTTACAGATAGACAGATGGATAGCACTGACTAGAGCAAAGTCTGTAGTTACAGTTTCTCAAATACAGCTATGCCTTGTGTAACAAGTTTGTTAAGGCTGTGGTGGTAACACATTTGTACCACACAATATATGTCACAACTAAAGGAGTATGAATGGAAAAACAGGTATTATCTTTACTCTTTGACAGACATTTAATGAAACTCACCACTAAATCATGTTTAAATTTTGCATAATAGGGTGGATTAAAAAAAATTTCTTAGATTCTGATTAATCAAAAGGAAGATGTTTCTAATTTCAGACAAACTCCCAAGTCTCCTCACTAAACCCAAACACAAGCTGTGCCTCCACACACAAAAAGAGGAACTTAATCTCATTTTTGAAGACATTCTGAATTCAGAAAAGCAGCTGAGCCCAATGTTTTTATCTAAAAAAAGTTACAGGCAGCAGAGCCAACTGCTTGGGAATTTCCACTAACGCAACAAATACGGTAAGTAACCAATTACAAATAGTGTAATTAAAAACTTGACTAGGGGGCATAACCCCCCTAGATTCTTAGCATGCTTTGCCCCCAGTCCATGATCTCTAATAAACTCTAAATTTCCCAGCTCTAACTGATGCAATGGAGCTCTGCACAGGCACTGCAGTCTGCTCTGCACTTTCAACTCAGGGCAAAAGGTCAGTGCCTTCCATAACAGAACGTATCATTGCCTTGATAAGAAGACATGACTGGGGTAGACTTAAATATACTTTCCAAAACAAAGAAATCAGGCTCATACATGTCTCTGTTTCTCCGGGCTTCCTCCTGCTCTTTCTGGTGTCGCCTCCTCTGCCTGGCAGACACATTAGAAGAGGCTGAAGATGTCCCGGATTCAGAGTCCTCTGAACTCTGGCCGCCTGAGCCATGAACATCAAAGAGATGCTGCTCCACGGCTGAGCGGATTGTCTTCTCTAAATACCTGTCAAGCCGAAAAATAAGGTCAATTGAGCTCAAAGACTTGGTGGAGATCCCTCTCTGCAGCAGTAAATAAAACAAGGGTACCTGTGGGTTATGTTTTCTTAGGATGGCAAAGCAGCACAAAATGTTCTAGCACTATGACACAGGCAAAGAGCAAAGCCAAAATCTTCAGATACGCTCTGGTTCAAGTCCCTCAGAACAGCTAAGCCTCCCCAATTAATACTGCTCTTTTTATTTCTAGGGATGCCTGAAATTTCAGTAAAACAGCTAATTTTACTTACTGCAGCTACAGACATTCGTGCCTAACTTTCATCCTCCACTTAAAAGTCCCTGCTCTGACAAAATTGCATTTGATACCCAGCCATGCTGACAGCAGTCAAGTCTGTTGTGCAACACAAGCTCAGTAAGGCAAGGGATCACCTGCAAGAAGATGATTCACTGCTGTCTCACAGAGGGATGACAATATGCAAACAGTAGCTCACTACAAACTCCTCGCATGCACTGTGACCAAGCATGGGTTTTGCTCAGAGTTCATGCTATTTTCATGCATTCTTGGGCCACATTTTTGTGTATCCACAGCCACTCTGACACTGCCGTGAGACCACCCCCACACCCACTGGCAGTAAGAGGGCTTCCACACAAGCCACCACAAGGGAGCCCCTGCAGTTGCATTGGTAAAAGATGTGGGATTACTTGGACTTTAAACACAACCAAATCTTCATTTTGGTACTGCCATTCTCTTATAACATTCCCTTCCTTCCTTCATCAGAGGAAGTTTTTATGAGAAAATTATTTTTTTTTCAACGAGATTATATGGAAACACATTTTCCTATACACCCCCATCCTGTCTCTGTTTCTTGCAATGCTTTAAGCAGACTGGTTTTTCAAACATGCATGTCCAAAGTCCATGTATAGCTTCTACTGTTTTTTCCATAATTAAAATGTTATTTCAGGATTTGCTGGTTAATTTTCAACTGAGTAGCTACAGTATGGGAACCTGTGCTTGGGCTGGCTGTTCCTTTACAAAAGCTGTGCTAAGTTGCTATACTTGAAGGCCTGCTGAGATTGCAGCTCCTGGAAAAGTCAGAAGACCTTAGCAACTGCAAAACCCCAGATGGTTTAACTAGGCAAGTACATCTGTATTTCACTATTGACAAAGATCAGTTCTGCAAACCCATCAGCCACTGGGAATTTCCTGTTCCAGCAAAGCCAACTCATTTTAGTTCTGCTCCTCCCAGTTACAGCAGTAGGGTCAAGTCACGTCCTCTGCTGGGATGCAACAGGGAGCAAACAAGAGCAAGAAGATGACAGTGCAAAGAACTTCTCAAAATATGCAAATTCTGCCTAAGCAAAACATCACAGGCACAGCGAGCAAAGAACGAAGGGCCTGAGAAGTTTTCAGAAGGAAGTGATTTATCATCATTGCAGATATATTGCTTTGGGAAACACTGTCCTTGTTTATGTAAGAAAAACTCTTAAAGAGAAATCAAAGAATAACCAGCAATACTTTAAAAAGCTCCAAGAAAGACAGCTACAAATTGTAAAAGACACTTACTCTCCTGTAGCAGGAACGTTGCTACTGACTTGTGATACGTGGGTACTGTATAAAAGAAAAAAGAGAAGAAAGTTAGATTTTATTATCAAAATAAGGTCTTGAAACCTCTTGCTCTTTGCTGTGCTGAGATTTAAAGCTCTGAGCTGTCTCAACAACAACTGCGTACACGTGCCACAGATTTTCCCCTTAAGGAATTTTCACTCCTACTGTGACGTGGCACATTTTGACAAGTCAATATCCTCCACAATTAACTTCCCTGTCATTTTCATGCAATAGGCAAAAGTCTAACAGCAAGTATTCCAATCTCGACATGTTACAGATTTTTGGTTTTCTTCTGGGCTTTCTGCTGCTGATGCTTTAGCCTCACCACAAAAGTCTTTGCCTTTTGAAGCTGACTTGAAAATGTATACACTTAATATTTAACTTCTCTCTCTGTTTAACTATTCTCTCTTTGAATATGCTCAAAGAACATATTCATATCCTTTGCTTCACATTTTAAAAAATAAAATCTATGCACTCTCCTCTCCCTTTTACCTCAGTCTGTTATCAGGCTCAGGAAGAGCTGACACAAATGTAGGTGTTATCACTTGCTGTTCAAAGCCGTTCTGAACAAGCTGACCTGGCACAGGTGTCACTGCTTTCTTCCCTCTGCCAAGCAGAGTCCCATCCTGCCCCTTTTTCAGCCTCTGACTCAGCTGACTTGGCCTTGCAGATAAGGTGACACTGCCTATTCATCCCTCCTGCGACCTCCCTGAAGTCAAATAAGCTACAGGCCTAGGGGCTTCATTTCAAATTATCCCTGTATCAGCAGAGTACAACTGGCAGATAAATCCCAGTAAAATGTGGTCAGGATACAGGCTGGATGCAAGATGTGCTTCCTGCCAAAACAGCCATTCATTGCTTTCAGTCTTTACCAGTTTCTCTAAAACAGTTTCCTTGCAGAACCATCAACAGCTGATTTGCCTTCACTACCCAAAGGTTTCCTCTCTGCCTCCCTCAAATACTTTGCACTTCACTGTATGGGGCTAGAGCTAACTAAGAAGCTGCAGCACTCTCAGATAACCACTCTGTGGCTTTACTGGGTTTGAGTGTCACTTGGGCAGAAGGCAGGCAACAGAGGAAGAGAAGGCTAAGTGAGGGGTCACTACAGCTAATTTAACAATTAACAGCGTGACTCCAGTGTAGTGAGTTACAAACCCCACAAACACCCAGCTGCAAATTGTACTCGCAGTGTGCTTCAGGCTGAGCCAGTGTGTTCACCTGGGGTCTAACCACACACGCATCCTTGCCAGTCCCAGCTTCACTCAGTGCTACTCTCCAGTCCCAGCACAGGTCACTGGAGTGGTGGCATACCAGGAAAGCAGTCATGGACTTGCCAGTATGTCCCACATTACCTGCACAGGACCTGAGCAGTTGTGTCATTCAGATAATTTCACGAAGACATGCAAACAACTATTACTGTACCTATTATTCCAGATAAAGTATCTGCATACAGGAAACAACATCTGCAAGATCACTCTCTTCCCACATCTAACATCTTGACTATTAACTACAGAACGGCTTTGGAATTTGAAGTGCACATTGCAAGCACCCTACTTGCTCTCCGGTTTGCTTACAGGAACTATGTGGCCTCTTCCCAGCCCAAAACTACTTTTTAAGACCCGGTCTCCCACGGCAGATGTATTAGCAAGTAAGGTGCTAGTGTGCTTGGCTAACCCACATTCTAAGATACAATTCATGTGCTTGCTGCAGCTCCTACACCCATGGGAGCAGGTTAATACTGTACCACCTTTTTGTAATATTTACATGCACGCCAAACTGAGTGAGGTTGTCTTTCATATCACGCTTCCCTGTTTTCATGCCAGTAAAATGGTAGTGGAGAGAAAGAAGGGATTGTCCGGATTTTAGCTTTTTAAAAACATCCCTAGGATGTAACTTTATCTACCAATAAAAATTTTTCTAACACCCCAGTACATTCCGTAGTTGTCTAATTCACAGTTAACCATGTGCTTTACTAACACCAAATCAGTTTTAAGTACATGAACCTGAGTAATTTGTAATGACACATAATTAATTTACTGTACCTAGAAAGGCCCTATTCAGACAATACAGATTCTGTAAGAAAGACAGTAGCAATGTGATTTTCAAACTACTGACAAATAACAAGGAAGTGCATACACATTACATGCCAGCTGAGTGGATGACTACGAAATGAGGCTTTGACATAGTGATTTTATTGTACTGAATCCAAGTTTATCCTTAGCTCTGTGATAACTTAATGCTCTTTTATTAGCCCCCTCTCAATAAGACAGATATTAAATCAGAGTTTTTCTAGATACACTAACTTCCTTTTAATTCCACAGCTGGTAACTTTTCTGGCTATTTCATTTTGAAGCTTGATTTGAATGCATTGCTAAATTGCTTTACTTACTCTCCACCAACCTCTCTTGTATCAGGGAAGTTCACTTTCAAAACAAATGGTGGAGGGGAGAGAGTTACACTGTGGTTTTAGGATTCGAGCCTGCTGCGGGACAGAACAGGAGGTGCACGAGCACGCTGGCAAACCCAGGCAAAGACACTGCCCTGTGAGGATTTCAGAGCCCAGAAAATTTCAGGCAGGGTGTATCCTGCGGGGTTTTCCAAACTTCTTGGGTGGCAGAAGTTGCTCTGCTGTCGGATTTATGCGGAGCAGGCAGGGCAAGCCATGCCCAGAAGAGCCCTCTTGGCGTGCCCGCCTGTGCAGGCAGCTGCCTTGCTCGGTAAATCATCCGGACAATGGGAACTCATGTTCTGCTTCAGTTAATTATTTTCTCCTCACATCTGCTCCATTTCGCTGATACGTACGGTCAATTATCTCCACAGCTAGATTATCTTTATTAGATTATGCAGCTGCTGTTGCAGAGCAAGCTGAGAAATACCGACTTTTGATAGAAATTACAGGTTCTCCTCGGGTGACAGAAGGCAGCAGGACAGTTTCCCAGTGCTGGGGGACTTTTACTTTCAGAAAGCCAGCCAGAAAACCTGCATCAAGGCACACAACTGTTTTAAGTGCTATGAACTTTTGAACTTGTTTCTTATGACCCTCATGCTTTTCCTTTTGGGAAGTCTGACCTCTAGCACTTCCCAGTTTTGTCTAACTTGTTTACCCAAGTCTTTTGCTCACTTTCAGAGGTGCTCCATCAGCTCTGGATAACGTCTTACTTCACACGTAAGGTAAACTCTTACTGCATGGCCTCCTTTCTTCTGTTTCAGCCTCAAAGATGAGAAGGTGGTATTTTCCATCACCATTAAATCTCACCTGCCCCCCTAACTAGTACTCTCTAAGTTTAAAAGATGTGCACTAGAGTGAGAATTACCTCATGCAATGCCTGCACCTTGTTTGGTCTGCGTTGGGCATC
Organism: Lycocorax pyrrhopterus obiensis; assembly: GCA_014706295.1. Lineage (NCBI taxonomy): Eukaryota > Metazoa > Chordata > Aves > Passeriformes > Paradisaeidae > Lycocorax > Lycocorax pyrrhopterus. Next base: position 65,657,225 of record JACSVZ010000006.1, on the reverse strand, counting down.
TTGTAATAGCAGACAAATAACTGAGTTGGATATTGAAGCCCCTCCTCCTAGTTTCTTTCACTCAAGACACTACTGAGCAAAATATCTTAGCATCCAGGTAAAAAGAGCAAAGAAAAAACATGAAACAGAGTAAACTAGCAAACTGACATACTGGCATACTATTTTCCCAGATTGGGTTTTCATTTATGAAGTTATTTAATTAATTCCTGACAATACTTAATGGCCTAATTCATAAACTATACTTGCAATCCAGTACTAAAGACACTTGTTGCTGAGATGCATTTACAGTCCATCTGCTTTATTCAGGAAGCAAAGGTGGGTTTTGTTCCTGTTTTCGGCTTTTTAAAAGCCGAGCACAACAGTAAGAAAGCCTCAATAGATGAAAAAACTTTTTACCATCTTGCTATTCCAGCAATGTTGAGGATGCTTAAATGGCTTTGACATAACAGATGGGAAATTCCTGAAGTCCTCCCAAACACATTACTTCAATCCATGACCTAGGAAGTTCCTATTCATATGTATTCATATGGTCTAAATGCTATCCACTCTCCACACTGTGACATGCAATACTGCAAACTCACGTGGGATCCATTTTAAGACAACTACTTTTTTTGACACACTTTCACCAAAGAGAAGGGTTGTGATGGCATAGAAAATGTGAAAATAATGACTTTAAAAATAAAAGGGGTGTGCTCTTACTTACTGGGATGTCCCATCACACAGAGGACACACTTTCATTATTTTTTCAGCACTTTCACATGCTCAGATACAATTATCCTTCCTTTAAACTTGGTAAATTACTTTTTACACTACCTTGTTACTACACAGAAAACTAACCCAACTAAAAGCAACTTTCTTCAGGATTCCTAATGTTTTTCAATTGCACATCCTTTATGATGGACGCACACTGACACCTACTGCTTGGAGCAGAGACAACCCTGTAGGGGATTCATAGAGGCCACATGATTCAGCTTGGTGAATTTGCATGGCTGTGTCTGTGCAGGCTCCTCTGCAGAGGTGGGAAACAATCCTCAGGGAGCCTCAGACCTGCACAGCAGCCGGGCACCCAGAGCAGGGGCACCCAGTGGCCTGGTGTTTCCTTTCAGCCAGTGCTGGTGTGATGGACGTGAGTCTGCATCACGTAACATAATCATGATTTGTGATGCAGCCCAGCACTCCTGTGGATCTTAGGACCTCTCATGGCATGTCCCATGGAGGAAGAAGTGTCCAGTGGGAAGGTGGTCAAGCAAATTTCTGAGCAGGTGTGAAATCCAGAGCAAAGTTTTCCAGTTTCTTCATGAAACTGACCTGAGAACAGCATAAAACATCTTACCCAATAAACTTTAGGCTAAGAATACCTGACCTGCATTATTTAAAAAGCGTTGTCTTAAATAAGAACTGTTAAAAGGAGAAACAGTCAGCTGTACTGAATAATGCCCACAGGAGTACTTCTAGGAAAAGAACCAGGCAAAACTGTCCAATGCCCTGCCCTGCACTCATGGGTATTCAGTGCAATCTTTGGCACTGCTTGTGATGTCAGGTCTCATTGCAATTTCAGTTTAATGCTCTGCATGTTAACAAGGAAGCTCCACACTACAAAGCTTTTGCTTTTCTCCCCTGCAATATCAGTCTGGCTTATCTCAGGATGTACCCATCAGGGAGCTCCTCTGAAAGCATCTCAAGACTAACGTCACATCTGAGGCACACACGCCAGCACAAAGCATGCCTGAAGATTCCCTGTCTTCTGAGAACTCATTGCACACGTGGAGTGGAATTGTGCTTACAGGGAATTGCTGCTGCCACATGCTGCTTCATTACCTGAAAGTGCCCAGTGTTTCTCAGTACTGATTACTCAATACAGCTGGCAGTCACAGTCTCACTGCAGAATTATGCAAGGAGCAGTACTATGCACTTTTTAACAATCTCAACTCCCTTTGCCACAAGGTTTTGTTACAAAAGGTTTTGGAACATAAACACCCTTCAGGCATGACTCCCTGAAACAACCACCTAGAAAGGCTTTGCTCTTCTTTTAACAGTATAGAAATCTTCTTGCCTGGTACTGAGCACAGCTGAGCCAACAAATGATCTAATCAAGGACTACAGAGAGGGAGAGAACAACCCTGGTCAGCAGCACGTGAATGCATTCAAACCCCAGCTCTCTCAAACTGGTCAAGCTGACCTCATCCTTATTATGCCCAATGAAAGAGGGCCCCAGCTACAAAATTAATAATTTTCTGCCCAAATATATTAATAAACTACTTGTACACGTTCTCTCTCGCACCAGTATTGTTATTTAATATACACATCCTTCGCCCTCTGTCTCAAACTCAGGGGGAATATGTGTACTCTGGTTCATTTCTTATGGTAACTAGGACCTCCATGATCTTTTCTCCATCTTACAACAGTCTTCCCATTTCTTTAATCATCTTCACAAACCTAAAGCCATTGGAACACGAGTGACTTGAAACTCTGTAAGGCCTCACCTGTCTCTTTTACAAGGCTATCCATACTCCTCCTAATTTTACTGAAAATACTCCCTTTATATATCCACTGTCACGTGATTACTTCAACTGGAGTATTTTCATCCCATGCCTCCCTTGCATCTCGCCATGAACAAGTATGTTCACGTCTTTTTTTTTTCCCCTGGCATTTCCAAATGTGAGGAACTCCCCTTTCATGGCAAAGATTTTCATTACTAGACCTGAGGTAAATGACTTCATTACTGATGTTATTATTTTTTATAGTATGTATCTTAAATTTGATGCTTATCTTAATAAATATATAAAAATATCTTATATAAATATGACAGTGAGATATTTTTTTATATATATATATATATACACATACACATCTCACTCTACATAGTATCTCACTGTCATATATTTTTTCCCAGAGGACACCCCCAACCCCTTCACCCCTGCTATAAGCTCAATTAATGAACATGATTCGATTCTATTATGCTAGTGGCTATTAAGGGAAAGAAGTTCGTGACACTTAAGGAGCTCCAGCAGCAAACTCCTTCCTCTCCTACCAGCAATACCTATAGGTCTCACCCCCTCCCTACCCACCTTTAAGTTCTAGTACTCGTGTCCACTTTTTCCATATAGATGGCATGATATAAAACATTTTGCTGACATCAGAGAGATTAGGTATACTCCTTCCTCTCTCTCGGAAGTCTTTTAAAAAATAACGTGGTTGTACTGGTGTTGCTGGTGCACTCTTCACAAACCCATGTCACATTTTGTCTCATTTACTGCTTACTCTCGTACTGTTAAAGACTGTTTATTCCCTTACAAAGTAGCAGTGGTGATAAAGTCTTGACTTTCCCAATATCTAAAGAAAAAAAAACAACAAATCCCCAGCCCTAAATCAGTGTCATTTTAAGAAACAGTGTATTTATTGGTGGCATTCTGACAGTTCTGACTTAAAAGTTAAGACCTTCAGCATTTGTCTTATTGTTAAAAACAGCAACCAGGTAAACATCTCCATTGTTAGCTGACATGGTACAGCACTGAATAATCAAGTCTCTGATTTGATACTACTAAAACTGATTTACGGAGAGTGTGCTGGTTTTGGCTGGGGTAGAGTTAATTTTCTTCCCAGGGGCTGGCATGGGGCTGTGTTTTGGATTTGTGCTGAACACAGGGTTGATAACGTAGAGATGTTTTTGTTATTGCTGAGCAGGGCTCCCACAGAGCCAAGGCCTTTTCTGGTTTTTGTACTGGCAGGGAATTTAGGGGTGCATGGGAGGTTGGGAGGAGACACAGCCAGCCCAGGTGACCCAAACTGACCAAAGGGCTATTCCAGACCATGTGGCATCATGCTCAGTGTACAGAGTGGGGGGGAAGATGGAGGAAGGGGGGGTATTTGGAGTGATGGCATCTGTCTTCCCAAGTCACCATTACACGTGACAGGGCCCTGCTCTCTGGAGATGGCTGAACCTGCCTGCCCATGAGAAGCACTGAATTAATTCCTTGTTCTGCTTTGCTTGTGTGCATGGATCTTTCCTATTAATCTGTCTTTATCTCAACCCATGAGTTTTCCAGCTCTTACCATTCCAGTGCACTACCAAATTCCGCTGGAGGGGGAGTGAGCAAAGCAGCTGGTTGCTGGCTGGGGTTAAACCACAACAGAGGGACACAATGTTCCTTCCATCTGGCAAAAGCCAAGTATTATGCAGTGTTTGGAAGCTAAAGAGCTCTTGTTCTCACTTACTTAACTTGTTGTATAATTATCTATAAGAACTACTGCATAAACACAGCAGTGACCACTGTGTACCCAAACACTCATGATTCACTTGAAGGATTTCTCGAACAGTATTTCAAACTATGTAAGTGCGCCTGGTAGCAACAGAAATAGATTTGACCATCAGACAGCTAAAGCAGACAGTCTCCCCTTCCTTGCCCATGGTGTGAAATGCAATTCCTACATATGTCATGCACAGCCTCTGGGGCAACAATCAGAACATTCAAAGTCACGCAGAAAAAACTGGCCACCCACTCAAGTTCTCAGTTGTTGAAGCACCAGGAATTGCCCAGCCAGCACCAGCTCTACTGCCAAATTAACTGCACTTGGCAACTGACCTCAGGAGGACACATTTCTGAGGTGTTATAAACACAAGAAAGACTTACAAGCTGTTCCCTTTATTTACAAGTAACTGTATCCCAGCAATGTTACAAAAGACACGAGCTTGGCAGGAAGCCTGTACGTCAGGTGCGCTGCTCCCTTTACTCCTACCAGCCATTTCTTCAATTCCCAGCGATGTGTTTATTCCTGACTGTTCCCTTCCTATTCGCAAGACAGATTCCCATGGAGACCCATCCCTTCATTTCAGTGGACACACTCATTCTCTCTTCTCCCCCCAAATAAGCCTACATCTCTATTTAAGATGTTCAAACTTGCTCCCTCCTTCCTCTCAAAATGTCCTTTGGTATCAGCTTTCTCAAGTCCATTCCTTGCTCCCCATCTCCTTGGTGATCTTGACAAGGTCAGCCAAAGAGAATCTCCTTCATGGATCGTTTTTCTGTAATCCAGGAAAGGGCTTGGAAGGACAGTTTTGAGCAGTAAGACAGACGGAAATGTAATGAAAGCCTAAAATAATTTGAAGGTCACATTTAGCCAGAAAGAAAAACAAAGGGGCGGACGATTTTTAATGGAAAGACGGGACGAAGAATTAAACTAGGGAAAACTTGGTGACTGGGGAATATATGTATGCAGCTACAAAATAATCTCCTAAAGGAAAAGGCAGAATCTCCTTGGACAATCTGGAGCTTTTGAGGCACAGACTGGGCAACATCTGCACAAACAGATTGCAGGGAATGACGGTGCATCAACAGGAAGGCAGACAGGATCATGCAACCAGGCTAGTCCATGAACAATTCCGTCACACATTTCTGCACAGTATGCATTAACTGCACTCTTTCTATGCTTCATGTTAGAAAAATTCTTTAAGAAAAAACCAAAGCTACAAAGATAAACAGGAATATATGCCAGGGATTAACACATTTCAGACATCACTGTAAGAATTCCAATTATCACCATTCTCACATAAAGCACCACTGGGATTTCTTTTTATTTGTTTAAACTCTGCAGAGATCAAAGAACTCAATTATAATATCTGGCCCTTCCTTCTCTGCAGCCCTTCATTGTTAATTGCTCTGGCTCCTGTTCTTCCACTAAGTATAAATGAAAGCACTGGAACTGAGCCTGCTACTGAAGCAAGCAGAGCAAACTTTCACTGACGGCAACAGAATTAGACCCCTTTTACAAGCAGTGACTCTGCCCTCCAGTTGGCAAAACAAGAAACAATTTGTTCAAATGCAGCATGAGCACCATTCCCTCCAGTGAGGCTGGCTGGGTGCTCAAGCACTCTCCTGCTTTTCTCGGCTGCAGCAGGGAAACAGTTGCTGGATGGGCTGCTGACTCACCATCTGGTTCCTGGTTTCTTTCTGAGCAGCACATGCTGCCAGTTCCTCAAATCCTGTAGCAAAAATCTCTCCTGTGCCTGCAGATAAGCTACTCAGGCATCTAAGCTACGTAACAAACCAAAGAAAAGAGGAAACCCATGTCCATCCTGTAATAAAGACCTTAAACCCTGGGCCTCCTCTCTAAAGACAAAAGAATAGCAACAGAGATGGTATCTACAAAGACTCATCCCACTAACTGCGCAATAATTACAAATTTAAAATTAATCCTCACTTTGATTGCAGTCTGTTCAGCACTTCTGAACCCCTCCCCACATTTAATTCCAATAACAACTCAATCCCACACAGAAAAAGAAATGAAAACAACTGAGTAAATACCTCACATAGAAGGGTGACATGGGCCGCTCATCTTCTTGGGAGCTAAAAACAAAACATATTTTATAAGTTAGTATGCAGCTCTGTCTTGTTTTTGCAGCTCAAGATACTCATTCTTAAAAAGCAGAGATAACAAAAGTGAAATTGCACCCGTTACAGAGGTAACACTTAAGTCTCTTTTGTCCTCTGGTTGACACATGGAAGAAAGCTTTAAGTTACTTTCCTTAAATCCTGGCAGTCCAACTCGTTTCTCAACGTCCACAAATGTGGCGTAACAGATCTCCTGCTAGACAGCCAGGAGTCATTCTGACTCTGCAACAGTGCTAGGGCTATTCCCATAGCAACAATAAAGCATTTTGCCAGGAAAACCAAGAGAGTCCTTTGCTGTCTGCTGTTCCAGAATTAAACAATCTGCCTAGTAAAGCCAAATTTGAGAAAAAGCACAAATGACATCTTGAGTAACCAAAGGAATGGCCACAGCCATAGGTGTATGCATGAGGCTACCAATTCCCCACTTTTATCGCTCCTGTGGAAAGTTTATTTGAATGAAATTTCTGTAAGTTTGAGACCAGGGATTGCCACTGGCTGGCATGGAGGTCCCCTGACAAAATGTTTAGCTGTCTTTTAGCTGTGCACTGTGCTGGCCCCAACATAACTTCCTGGTAAGTGACTGACGAGCCCCGATCCAGCTCATTGTGCCTGTGCTGGCACAAGGGTAAGAACGAGCTGGGACACAGAATCACACATTATCTCTTGAATTTTGAAGGATTTTATTTATTGGCTCCTAAAGGCTGCTCTAAGCACTTGATAAAGGGGAAAGGAACATCTCTGTAGGATTTACAGCTAGGAAATCAAGTACTCAGGTACCTTCTGCAGCTTCCATGGGAAGCTTGCTCCCTCAGCAAGATGAGCTGAAACTGGCCTGCAGCCAGGTAAGCACCCTGCCCTCACACTGTACAGAGCCAGAAGCAGATTTAACCACGGCTTATTTCCAACCCAACCAATGTTATAACTGATCCACAAATATGAACACCAAATTCACTGGGGGGGCCAGAGCATGAGGGAGGAGGCAGGATACAAGGGAGTCAAAAAGGCAGAAAGACAGAGAAGGAAGCCAGTGCTCCAGAGAAAAACATCACAGGGATTCGACCCCCCACCTAGAATATGGAAAGATTTCATAAATAGACATCTACAGAAAAGACCTTAAAGTGCATCGTGCGGGAAAGCCAAAGTACTGATTTGAGGGTAATACCAAATACCACGGACCAAAAGGAAGAGAAACTGCCTCTGAAATCAGTGTGGTCTGCCAAAACTTCACCTCTGTAAGGCAACAGTGAGTGGACAGCTTTCAGCAGCTCCCCAAGAAGAATGGGAGTACAGCTGCCACTGGGAACTTTGCTGCCACTTCTACAAGCCCGTCTTAAGTAGCCTGAACAAGCTGCAGTTCCCAGAGCTGCTGCTGCTGCCAGAGGCAAGCAAGAAACAGAACAGTGCACAGTGGATGGAGAGCACCTGCCTGTGAACTGAGGCTAGCAGCACCTGAAGAGTCTTTGTGAGAAACTGCTACGGCTTTGAGACTGCCAAGGAAAAGTTGATGGAAACATGGAAATGCCCGTTACTGCCTTTCCCTGAAGACAACCTGCAACAAAGGCATGGGTAAGAACCTCTGCCAGGTAGGGCTCCCTCCCCTGATGGCATGCAGTCTCCCAGCCTGCACGCATGCTATCACTTTAGTTAGCACTTACAGAATGTATTTTTTAAGGGTAAAGAAAGTACTTTAAATCACAAAACTGCTGGTGAAGTTTTTTGCTATGTTCAGTTCACTGCATTAATAGCTGTACTTGTAATCTCAAAGCAAACGAGTCCAAGTAGTGGACAGAAAACATGAAAAATCTTTTCTCACGTAAATGAAAGTTCACAGTGCCATCAAGATTTCTGTGCATCAATGCAACTTCAAATGACAAGACCAAATGCTGCTTTCTGCACAAGTGGCAGTTGCCAAAGCCACACCAAACATGCTTTCTTTTCATCATAAACACCCCTCCTTATTTCAAGGTCTGTAATTAACTTCCAAATCAAAGAAGCACTATCATGAAAAAGTCCAAATAATCTTTTACGTTTATGCTCCCAATATTTGTTTTGACAGAGCAGATGGAAAAGTAGTATTCAGCCAGGACTCTGAATCCTCTTGCATTTTCTTCCCTTTCTTCCACAGCAAGTGCAATTGGATGCTTCTTAAGGTCAAGCAAGTTTTTTAACTGTACAAAAAATTATCCACCCATACAAAGGAACTGAGGAAAAACAAATATTTTAAGCCCATTAGCTGGGAACAGCAGAGAAAGAAGCTCTTACAGAAGTCAGAAACCAAATACCGGTTTCAATTAGATCACCAAGTTTCAAGATTTCACTGATTGGTAATAACTGTAGCTGTGAGAAACCTCTCTTACTCAATAGTGGTTCATACTTTTACACGTGCAGCAAATGAGCAGTAGCTGAATCTGGGATGAAGACTTCCAAGCTAACTAGTATGAAATCCAGACTTTTGAGAAAACCATAAAAATCTTCTAAATGTCTACCTTGCCCAGCAAAGAACTTATCAATTAGACAAACAGGCTTAGCAGTAAATTAAGTTTTGGGGGTTTTTTGTTTGGTTGGGTTTTTTTTATCCTCAAAGTTTTCTCAAGCTTTACATACACTTTATGTCCAGAAGGCACTAAAAGGATGAAATAACTTTTAAAAAACCCAGTTATTTATTCAGCTATCACTGATTACCTGGTCAAGCAGGTGAGTGCAAAATACAGCAGTCTCTTTTTTCTCAGGCGTATAAATAGCTCCCCTAAGTCAAGGGATTAAACAGAAATTAATCACTTCCATGAAATACTTGGGAGATTACCCGACAACTTCCTTCTTCCTAAAAACCAAAACAAATACCAGCCAAACTAGAAAATAAAAAAACCAAAACCAACCAAAAAAAATACAGCAAACCAAACTTGTTCTGTTTATTTCAGAGGTAAAGAAGTAATAATATGTATGTTTGTGACCATCGCTGAGCTAATAAAAAGTTTGTCAGACTGGAAGGAACACCAGTTTAGCCCACCAGTTAGTTTAGCACATCTTGGGATTTTCAGGCACATCCTTTCTCTCCCTGAAGAAGGAAATAGGAAAGCCTGGGTGAAGTCTAACTGTTAAACGATTAAATTTCCATTACAGAAGGAGAGTTATCCTTTTTTGCCTCCTTCTTTTGCAACAGGAATTTTACAGGCAACCATTCACCCCTCACATTCTTGAACAGGCAATCATGGTCTTCCTTTTTTCTGACATCTCATAGAACCGTAGAATCCTCGAGGGTGAAAAAGACCTCTCAGATCAAGTCCAACGTCTAAATCATCTCGCCCTTCAGGCAGAATAAGGGAGCTGCTGAGCCTGTTGTAGAACACCCATTTAGATGGAAAATTGCCAATTTATTTACGTGCATAAGGAATACCCCTGTCTCAGCCCTCTCCTCGCCAGCCTGAGCTCCCACAGCAGGTCAGAGAGTGGCTCAGGGTCCTTCCTCCTTGTTTTATCTGCACTTAATTATCAGCAGTTCTTCTGTCTTAGCTTCCTGGCACTGGAACCTCCATTACAAAGCTACTGCTGCTTTCCTACTCTGCATCTCTTTTCAAAACATAAATGGGACATTTAGTTGATGAAATTTAAAAAAAAATACACCAGATTTTGGCTTCGGAGTTCTTTTTGTGAGTTTTTGTAGTTTTTTTTTTTTTTTTTGGTGGGGGGGTTTGTTTTCTTTTTTTTTTTTTTTTTACAATTACAAGAAAGTACTTTGACTCATGGGTCAACATTTTGCACCGGAGATGAAGGGCCTAGACACTGGCAGGGTCTTGCTGCTCAGCCAAGGTCATGTTTTCCTAATGCCTTGCCATAGGCTCTGTTTGTTCTGACCTCAAATGTTAGATAAGGGAACAGCTCACTTTCTATTCTACCACAGAAATTCTCGACTTCAAAAGAAATTTAACTGTTTTTTTAGTGAGAACATTTTTTTAATGCAAAGCTATAGCTGCTTTTATTTTTAATGCAATCAAACAAAAAGGCATTAAAAAATTCAGTGGCAGCAAATTACTAATGACATCAAAAGTTAATACAGGTTTTAGAGGGAGGAGAAAGAAGGCTAAGCTTGGGTGACTTCTTAAGACTTCAAACTGACCTCCCTGTTTTCTTCTCATCATTCAGAACACCTCTGCCTCCTTGGATTAAAAGACATACAATTTTTGCAACTACAGAGGATTTTAACAATACTGTTTATTTACTTCTTATGTCATTCAACACCAACAACACTAAGAACAGCTTCAAGGAAACATTGATTTTGAGGCCACAGTAGTGCTGTTTGCTGAATGTCTCACCTTATTCACAAATTTTTCAGCACTTCTTCACCTGCCCAAGTCATTTCCCCACAGAAGTTATTTCGATGTTGCAAAAAATGCAAGATTGAAACAGCTCATGAAAATTTATTGCATGCTTATTTTCTCAATAGAGCTATTTACTCATAGCTTGTGCTTCACAGCAGTGGGTAAAAGGCAATGTTTTCGCAAATGAGAAATAGCAGGCAACACAAGCTTTTGCCTTCAAATAAATCCTTCAAAATAAACTTCCTTCAAATAAATACTGAGGTACATTATGCAAAAGCAGAAAGAATAATACTATCCCTGATGCAAGAGTAACCATAAATTTAATCTAACATCATAACACTGCGGTGATACAATGGTCATCACTACAGCCAGGACCTACCATCAATCCTTGAGCAATGCCACCCTTGCTCTATATCCTTAAACAGAGGGGGAGGAGAGAACGCCATACGTGCACTGTTTAAAAAACAAATGCTTAACAGCTATTTTCCTGTGAGAGTTCTTTCCATGCCAACATTTCCATTTTCCCTGAAGAGTAACTTTAATAAGTCAAAACCATAACATGTTGTTTCAGATATTTATCTCCAGTCTTCACAATAGTTGTGCTTATACCCAACCACGCCTACCACTGAAACTTAAGTGAGCTACTCAGCAAATGAGCCACATGTCAAAATCCAAAGCCAACAACCTAGCTTCTTTATTCTGAACTCACCTATTCTGCAAAAATATCATACTATGCAAAATATCTGCAATTACTTGGGTGGGGGTGAATTGCTATTGGTTTAAATATTAAACTCCAAAAGATCCCACCACCTTCCCCAAAGCTGTTTCTTCAGCAGTGTTTTTCCTAAAGATCTCTCAACTAAATTACACAGCATAGGCATCTATCCATAAGCATAACTGCACAGGCTATGCGTGAGGGGGCACCGAGATTGAAGCATGCTACCTGAACAGGAAAAAATGTACACCGAAGGTGCTTTGCACACCTCCTACTTCAAAGCATCATCAGAGATCAGGGAAGTATAGGCTTTCCCATGGCAAGCTGAAATGAGCAGAACTTCTTGCTGATTAAGTGCCACTGTGAGTTAGAAGCAGATTTTCCATTTATATTAACATACCTGAATATCCCAGAGCCCTTGACAGCATAATTTTGTATAATTATTTTCTACTTACTATCCTCCTAGATTGCAAATATGTTTATCTTTTAGAAAATGACGTCAATGTTAAACAGCTCACTTCTGTTGTTTCACTTCTTAAGCTAGTTGGGTCTTATTATGAAAGATGGGGCAGTGTCTTTCCTTTTACTTGTGGTTTGGCAGTAGTCCTCACTAGGACAAAACTAGAAAATGGCTCAGAAAGAGGCGGAATGAATGTACCAGCCAAAGTCTCACCTCTTCTCAGAATTTAACAGTGAAGTTGCATAACACACAGATACCTGTTGCATTATAATGGTGAAGAACTGTTACTAGGTAACCAGCGATTTCAGTTTCAGGATTGTTTGTTAAAAGCTTGCACACTTCAAATAAAGGTATCTGAGAGGCCAGTTTTTAGGTAAATATTCATATTTTCTTGCTTAATCAGGTGGACACCCTAGAGATGAACATCAAAGAAAATTTCCACACCAATTTCTTCTTTTAGTCAGAGCTTTCCATGCCCAATGGTACTGAGGAAGAGTTTCCACAGGCTCCTACACTCATCATGCCACAGCTGTGACAAGACAGGGTACCCAGCTGTGGGTCAAATCTCAGCTTGGAAGACGAAAAAGTCACATAGTATCTTCTACAAAGCTATGACTTGTGGAAGATGAGAACCATAGGTTTGAATTTCTCTTCATTCTTCCACCAGAAAAAAAACCCACCCAAAGCAAACAAAGAAAAACTGAGATACAAATTCTCTCCACCCTCAGAGAGCACACTTCACTTCACATCCCTATATTCCAGAACATACCTCATTAGGGCTTGTCAAGCACTCCCAGTACCTTAGATAGAAAGCGATACAAAGTCCAAAAGATCAGACTTATTTACAATACAACCTTACACACACAAATGCTCACAAATGTGATAAAGAGAACACAGCAGCCACCAAAAAAAAAAAAGGAAAAAAAAAAAAAAAGGTGTGGTGAAATACAAATCGTGTTCTCGGGCTAAACTGCTGGGTATTTGTGAAAGACCCCAAGCAAACCAACCAGTAAGGTAAATCAAACAAGAGACTGTCCATGCAGACCACTGCTGCTGTACAGGTTAGAAACAAATCAGTCACATTCCCTACTGCTATCATATGCACTTGCTAAAAATATTTGTGATGGCTTCACTCTTCCACTACCTTGACTTGTTAAGCAACAGAGGCCAGCGATCACAAACAAGGCCCAAGTGTGTACCTGCCTTTCTTATCTCCTACAGAAACTGGTAGATATGATTGGCAAAGGCAGCCCTCCAGCTTCGCACAGCTGTTGTTAAATCTGCAATAGACTGAGCTAGAATACATGAATTCAAACATGCATTAACAGCATTAGTAACGCTCTAACTAGGAAGCTAGGATACCAAAGTAAGCTAATGCTATTCTGAAAAGATGCTGGCCTAATAGCAATAGAAGAGACAATTACTGGTGGATAAGTTGTTGGAAAATCAGTAATGCAATCCATGTGACATTTACCAGTGCCTTCTGCAGCACGTGGGCAATATAGTACCTACTGCAGTGAGGGTTCAACACATTTGGCCTTCCACCTCTTCCCATGCAATGAAACATAACCCTGACATCCCCACTGTCACTCCTTCACAGCAGGCCACCACACCCCATCACACGCCATTCCACACATATTTATGTGTAGAATGATACCATATAGTACATATGGCTCTATGCAAGCACAGTATATGATTTTCTGGGAGACAGACTCACAGCTCACACATAGCTTGATAGACACAGAGCCCTTCTCCCTCTCCCAAGTTTTACACACCAGCTATATATTTGTATTGCTTCAGCATAGGAGGGTTTCCATGGCAGGCACAGCATGGCCAACCTTGTGGCCCCAAAGAGAACACGGAGCGGGGCACCTCCAGGAGATGGGCAGGAGGGAGTTCACTCACCCAGGAAGGGAACCAAGTGTGATTACTGCAGGCAGCTCATTCCCTTTCTTGGGAGACAAAGACATTCTTTTAGCTTGGCAAGTGTCCTAAATCACAGCACCTGAAGGGTGCCCCATCTCTGATCTAAGCCCAGCATCAGGAACCATGCACTGCAATTTGTCCATGCCCTCAGCTGGAACAGCAATATCAGCCTGTCCACCCCACAGGAACCACAAAGTGCTATCCATGCTGGTACTAACCAATACCAGAGGTAACACTTTTCCTGAAGCTGACAAAAGATGCTCAAAGCCAGCAAAACTCTGCCCTAAGGGAGGATACAACATTACACAGGGAAGAACAGGAAAATAAAGGTGCAACCTGGAGAATGCCACTGTAAAGGGATCTGGCAATCTGTGCCAAAGAAAACTAGGTGCTAAAAAGTACAGTATACACAGACCAAAAATAGATCAAGGACATGGAAAAGGAGCCAGAATTTAGTGAATTATTTTAACTGAAACACTCAAAACAATTCTGTACCATGCTTACGGCTTAATGGAGTTTGAAGAAAATTCCTCACTTTTAAGTGCTGAGTGCATCTCTAACTGATTGAGACTTAGTCCTTGCAACAACAAAGAGTCTAATTAGAGCCAGCCTGTGAAATCTATCTTCCCCTGGGGTGAAGAGTCAAGAGCATAATAACAACCACTTCTTCCGACCGCTGCTAGGACAGTCAGATCCATGGGAACATAGAAGGTTAAAAATATTATGTGAGACTGGTCCTTCAAATAGAAATGATGCACCATGACCATTTCTTTAAGACATTCAAACCATATTTCTGTTTCTCTGCAGTCATCAACATGGAACCCCATGACTGCATTAGTGCCAAAGAGACTTCCTCCACATCTTCCTGCAGAGGACCCTGCACTTCACCAAGACAATAACAGTTCAGGCAGCAATTTTAGTTACTATTTTATGGTGTTCAAGTAAGCAGCAACTCTGCAGCTTCTGCTGAAACAGCACCACCACAGTGCTGAAATGGCACGGTAAATTTTTTATTTACTGTTTTATAGATTACAGAAAGATTGATAATCAGGCCATTCAAATACTACTAGGGTAGATATGGACCACTTAATTTTGAGAAATGAGTAGTAAAAACAAAAAAAAGAATTTGATGACCCAGTGAAAGGGATGTTTACACTCCTCTCCGCAGTGGGTCTGTGCCCTGCCCTTTCAGAAGCTTGACTGCAGCTGTCCCTGCCATAGCGTGGCGGGAGCACACGCCAGCACAGGTACTTGCTCACATCTGGTGCTGAAGGGGTGTGCGTCGGCACCCTGGAAACACCCCGCCCTTTTCCTCCGAAAACTAAACCCGTCGCCCATGCTGCGGCAGGCTGGGTGTGTGAGCTGACAGCCGGCGGTGGGCTGTGCGCAGGGGCAGCGCGGCCGCGCTCCCGCACCGCAGTACAGCCCCTCGCGGGCAGCCGGCGGGGGGCTCGCGTTTGCCCGGGCGCACGGAGCCGGCGGAGCCCCGAGGCTGGCCGGGGTCTCGGGACACCTCAGAGCTGCTCCCACCCCGCGCGGAGAGCGCTGTGCGGATTCCGGGGTGCTACATCGAGCCCCCTATCCGCCCGAGGAAGCCAGAGATCCCCTGCCCCCGGAGACCCGCTAATAACCCGACTTGTTGCACTGCCCCGGCGCCGGGGCGGGAATCCCACTCCCGGGCGGGTATCCCCGCTTCTAGGCGGGGCTGAAGTCCCGGCTCCCCCGTGCCGGGCAGCCCGGCGGAAGCCCCGCGCTGGGTCCCGGGCCTGCCCCGGCCGGACACGTACCTCTGCAGGGGCATCACCTCGCACGCCATGCTGGCCATGGAGCTGCTGCCCGCCCGGCCGCCCGCCGCGCCTCTCGCCGCGCCCGCAGCGCCGCCAGCGCTTGGCCGCGGGGAGCGCCCGGCCCCGGGGAGGGGCGAAGGGGCCGCCGGGCCCGGGTTGGCGGCTGACGACGGCCCGCCCCAGCGCCCAGAGCCCCGGCCCGGCCCCCCAGCTGCGACACCCGCCCCGGCCCGTGTGCCTGCTCGCCCCACCGGGCTCGGCAGGCACGCGTTAACCAAAAGCGGCTTCTGATGTCCAGTTGGTTCTGGGCCTGCAAGAGATGCTACAAGCTGAGGTCTAATGGCTACAGGACACCTTTCAACAGAAAGACCCCACAAGGTCTTCTGTATCCCTTTCAGTAACCATAACCCACGGCCCTTCTTCCTAAACTTGCTCAGGGTGCAATGTAATCTCTCCCGAGCTCCCTCCCCACGGCCGCAGCGGCGCCGGCTCCGCTCCGGAGGGGCAGGCGCGGTGCCCCGGGCAGGGCGTTCGCCGTGCACCCAGACCCCCCACACCCCCGCACAGCTCCACGACACCTTCGCGGGGCTGCTCTGGCTCTGCCCTCACACCTTCACCGTGTCTAGCAGGGCTGGCACAACCTCTTAACTTGATCCTTTCTTGTTGCAGTAGATCCTACTGCGGTTTGAAAGGTTTGTGCTGTAGTTGGCCACCCAATTCTGACCCACTGCAAAGAGAACTCTTCTTAACATTTGAACTGAAGAGACAACTGCAGAGCCGAACTCATGTTCACAGTGGGCTATCCTCAAGTACTCCTGCTTCTACATCTGTGGCTGCTGACCAAATACTGCTCTGAAACAACAAATCACACCATTTTATTGGGTAGAAGTTTGGGGCTGGAAGAGCTGCAGCAAAAAAAACCCCAACAAGGTGCGTATACCACTTACCAGGACATAGCAGCCTTGGAAAATGAACAGCACAAAATCACTAAGGGCTTGCACTGAAACGTTTAATGGCTACTGAAGGAGCACACCCAGGGTTTTACTTTTCACCTTCGCGGCTCCTCTGCCCAGACGGCCTGAGGAATGGCTTTCCATTTCCCCCAACACTGGACAGAAACACTATTGCTGCTGCCTGCCCGTGAACGATGTTATCACACTGCATACTTTGCGTGATGGGGAAAGCATCCTAATCTGATAAAGGGGCCTAAGAGAGTGGATCCTTTCAACACTTTAGGTGGTACAAACATAATGGCACATATCAATCCTCAAAATTCAAGTCAATATTAAAAGTACCACCCGGTTCAACCCTAGTGAGGGCTACTGCTGGCTTGGGAGAAAGCTGTAGCAGGAGCTTAGTATCTGTATGTTTAAGACTTCCCTAGAGATGTAGGTCATGCAAACTAGACATGAGCCACATCAGCTTTCTGGAGAAGCAGCCGACACTCTCAGGTTAGCAGAGGGTATCAGACATTTCACAGGGATGCCCAACAGATCCTGATCTTTGTCAGCAGGAGGCAGGGGCGTTTTCTGTCAAAATCTAGAGCAGTGGGCAGCTGCAGCCTCAGAAAGCAGTGGCATGGAGTAGAGACATGGGGGTCAATTGAGACATGGCTTCGCTTCAGTACCCTGAACTGTTTAATATCTACTCCTGTCAGCTGGCTGACTGGAAGAAGTGCATTAGTAATGCTTCTGCCCATTGCCTCGGCACAAGCCTGTTCTGCTGTGACAGTCACGCCAGGCACAGCACAGGGCCCCTTTTTAGGAAAGTCAGCAATGCTGATAAAGCACTCTGCCATCATGGATCTGGGCTGCTCTTATCTGTGGCAATTAAATGAGTATCTTGATGACTTCCTGTTAAATTAAATGTGCCATATATACTCATAAGCAACTAAAACTATGAGAGAAAGATTCTACTCTGATACATAAAA
Organism: Lycocorax pyrrhopterus obiensis; assembly: GCA_014706295.1. NCBI lineage: Eukaryota > Metazoa > Chordata > Aves > Passeriformes > Paradisaeidae > Lycocorax > Lycocorax pyrrhopterus. The sequence continues at coordinate 65,639,702 of JACSVZ010000006.1, read as the reverse complement.
CTACTTCAGTATAAAACAAATGCACCTTGTACCATTTCACAATTCAACAATAAATCAAATCGCTTTTTCCTGGCCAGTCCTTTTTTTATACACACGCAATTATTCATAGTTTATTACACTTCTATAAACTGAGTGTTACCATCAGGATGCCATTAAAAAAAAATTGATTTTCCACATTTAAGTAAGGACCCATCTATGTGGGCAAGGAGTCAGGGTTCTTCAGAGCAGCTTGCTGAATAAACAGAAGTGGGATAACTCAAATAGCTGCTGCACTATGAATTTATACACTAGCTATTCTGTCATAACTTCCATGGGACTTGCTTGTATAAATAAGCTTAAAAGTACTAAGCTCCTTGACAAAGAATTCACTAACAAAAAGAGATGCTGTAACAACCAGAAAGATTAATTTATGGATTAGCACCAATGAAGAAGGTTAGCTCGTGGCATCATGCTAAAATCAACCAGATGCCAACAGTAAAGTTGCAGAGCTCCCTCTGCCATCGACACCTTCAGATTCACCTTTTGTTTCTGCTCTCTTCTTTTGCAGTCTCCTCAATGGTTATCAGTTTTCCCCTTTGCATCCACATGTCTCTTTTAACATTGCCAAAACCATCACAACTAAGAAGAGGTACAGGAGCTCATGTTTCCCTGCACTCAGTGGCATGCAACTCCAACAACTGTTGAAAGAAAGGCAACCAAAGTTGAAAAAATGCTCGTTGGTTGTTGCTAGCACTGCTGGTTTCCCAAAGTTTTAACTATTTCGAGAGCAGCTGCAGACACTGCAACAAAAGATTTTAACATTGGAGAAATGTCAGAGTGAAATTTTAAAAACTCCTTTCAGGGACCGTGGCCAACCATTGGCAAGAGTGGTAGTACAGGATGAAGGTCACCTTAGTTCAGCTCACACAGTCTCAATGGGCCTTTTGAATCTCTCAACTGCTAAACAAGAACACAAATCTTAATTCTTCACCTCCCCTGTTCATGGGCATGGACCACAAGTGATTTATTTGTGGCACAAAGCAGGCAGACAAAAGCTGCCAGAAAACTGCAGTCTTATCTCCAAACAATTCCACTTCCTTCACACATATTTACACTCAAACCAACTTGATACTTGACAGAGGCAGGAATTCCTACCCTTTCCCTGCCCTCTTATGACTTTTTTTAACTTGCATAAGTCAAGCTGGACTATCACACATAAAACCTGGGATTATACAACATTTTATTTTGGATTTGCTTGTACTCGTTGAATTTGTTCTCCCATGTTAAACATGGAAGACAAAACCTCTTCTGCAACTTTCCTGCAGTTCTTGCATTCCTATTTCTCAGAAAGGCCAAACTCATCTGTTGGCAGCAACAATGCACCACAAAAGCCCTTTATGGTACCACCAATCATAGAAACAGAGGATGAGGAAAAACCCTCTCTCAGAACAGGCACAGCATCCTCTTCACCGACTGTATGCTCCCTAGTGTATTGTAAATACTTCAGGAAAATAGCAAATAACAATAAAAATGATAAAGTCCCTTGAAATACCAACACATACCGCCACACTTCAGCACCTGCACCAAGGCAACACCTGGATTCAAAGTATTTGATTCGCAAATTTCTTACTGAGTTTCAACAAAGGAAAAAAACACTGGCTGGAACTAAATATGAATAATCACTTTTCTTCAGCAAAGTTTAAAGAATAACTGCACGTTTAGAAAGGAAGTCTCCTGTCAATCATCATTACAGAAGCGCTGTCTCCTCTTTCTTTCCTTTTCATACTTTGCTGCACACCAAGTAATTTTCTCAGCATATAAAGCAAGAAGAGAAGAGGATCTGTGAGCAGCACCAGAAGATACAAGATATGTGATCTAAATAATGGATTTTATGAGGATGTGGTTGTGTCTGCCTCCTGAAAAGCAGTTATCCCTTGCTTCACTGCACAGGGAATACACAAATCAGATACTATTAAATAAAAAAAAGAAAAAAAAAGGTGATCTTGACTAGACTGACAAAATCTGAGGGCTTTTAGGATGCTGCTCAATATCATCAATTTATTCCCACAATGTTTACTAAGTTATGCAATATTTTCCCTCTGGCAGAAATATGAAATGCAAAGGAAAGATATTGCCAGACTGAAAATTGAAGAATGTACTTTTCAAAATACCACCAATACAAAATTTAAAATGCCATTATTTATGTACACATATGTATATTAATATACACCTTTTCCTCTTTGAAGTATCTATGCATATGAACATCTGCCATTACAAATGATAAATACCCTGGAAAATCTCCCACAGGCCAGAAGATTTGTGTGTACGTATGAAATAAGCAAGTCACATGTAAATAGAAACTGTACTTGGAAACTGTAGCCCTTCATGTCCAAACAAAGCAGACAGACAATTAAAAAGGCCCCCACCAAAAGGGCATAAACAGGAAGAAAGATCAACTAATATGTCAAAAACATAATTTAGTGAAAGGGGAATCCTCAGAAAGGTTTAAAAGTAGTAACAGTGGCTTTGCAAAGCTGGTACTCAGCCCTGTTTCACTTAATGATGTTTCAATGATTTGTAAGTAAATGTAAAATTATACTGGTAGTTGTTTTTGTATGTTGTTTGTATGCAAGCCAGAATTAAAACTTTCAGTACAACCACGTAAAAGTAAAATCTGGGAACTATGTGCAAGATGGGGGACACAACACCGTGCTTACAAGCCCTCAGTGACTGTGTGGCTGAAGAAATTATCATCATCCTCAGAGACATCAACATGGATATTACATGGAAAAGGTGTATTATGTCTGTATTTCCTACTGGGTTGGTTGCTACGAAAGACTTTGATCAGTCCAGGAATTCCCATTCCCAAGCATGTTATGCAAAACTGAAGAGTGCTAAGAGACAACCCATGAAGGGCACACAAAAACTAAACCCACATATTTTAGTGCTTTTCAAAGAAAATCATCTATTCATGCAGAAAACATTAATACTTGACCTAGTGCTCACAAACTGACCAAGATTCAATGGTTGGAAGTCCAAGATAAGCAAATTATGCCTAGAAATTAGACATTTTAAAGTGGGGAGAATAATTAATTACTGATGCAATTCATCAAAGGTGATAGTGAATTTTTAACTTTTAATTTTTCTTACAAATTACAGTTGCCTCTGTTTAGGAACACCAAGCCTTAGGTAAACTGTCTAGATGTAATTTGCAGAATTTTCTTACTTATTTTCATAACTGACACTCCTCTTGTCCAAAAGAGAAGCAGACTGCTCTCAGCTGACTTCTTTTTACCCCTGTTCTTTTTTGCACTGGCGTAGAGAAATACAAGCCTTGTTGGCATATCTGTGGAGAATATATTGGGTAGCTCTTCTGTTCCTTTCTGCAACTTAGAGGTCAAATTACATTTTAAACAAAGCTAGTTAAAATCTGTTAAGGAGGAAACATATTCCAGAACTGTTCTTTAAACTTGCAGGGACAAGAGAAAAGTGTGGACTAAACTGAAAGCTTCTCAGAGCTTCAGGTTCACAGCACTCCCGATCTCATCCAACAGACAAGCACAAAAGTTCATTTCCCATTGCAAGGGACACCCCATGCTCCCTGGAGACCTGGATTTGCTGCTGTGGCTGCTCTTCATTAAACAGCAGTGTCCTTTGCAGGCACTGCCACACCCGCTTGCCAGCTGCTTTAACTTGCTCCAAAGGACTCTGGCCCCATGGGATAGCCCAGAAATTATTTCTTGGCCTCCATCCTGGAGAAGGGGGAGGATTTGGAGTAGGTTCCTAAAGGGTCTCCTAGGAAGGCAACAAGTAATGAATGGTTGTGCCAGCTAATCTGCTGTGGGAACAGGGTAAAGCATGCTGAGTGACAAGGTCACTAGGTTCTTCATTTGCACCAGTTAGTTCAAGTGCCAGAGCACGAGAGAGCAAGCAAACAAGCAGGAGTCCAGTCTGGTACAAGTTATTTTCAAAGCAGGCTTTCTCCAAAGCTCTGCTAATCTAATGAAATTCCTAAATTTTAGTGTCCAATGACATTTGTCCCACTCCTCTAAATTGTTATTTCTTTAAAACACTTAATTGTTATTTCTACAAAACTGTCTGCACAAAAGCTCTTTAAAAATCCAGCTGTTTCACACCAATATGAAAATGTCATTGAAAACAACGAACAACAAGCATTCATTTGTTAGCAAAAAGGTTTTAAAAAAAAAATTGAAATGAGTCCCTGGTACTTCCTCCACGATTTATATTACCTACCAAAAACGCCACTGTTTTCACACCTTCACTTCTTCCAAAAACATCCTCCCAATCCTCTACAAAATTATTATCCTTTGAAGTCCATACCTCTGCACCCTTCACGTTCCCTGCTTCCTAAAGCACCTTCAAGTGACATGCCTGCAGTTCACCCGTAGCCTTATGAAAAACAAGGGTATGGGAAGGGGCTGAGGAAAGCAGAGGAACAGGCCGCACCGTTCACGTTTGCTGCACGCGGCTTTTTACTCCCCTGAAAGATAAACTGCTGTCCGTGTTGGCAAGGGAGGCAGTCTGGCAGAGTCAGCGTCCAGAAAAAACCCTCCAGGAATAGCTCCTCTTCTTCAGCCGATGACGTGACTGAAAGGAGTTCTCCCTTTGCACCAGTGCCCCAGTGGCCGGCCTGGCTCCCAGCAGAGCTGGTGGGAAAAAGATGACTCGGCAGGAGAGATCAACTCTGGCTGGGAAGCACTAAAACAAGAGTGAGCGGGGTAAGAATAACTCCAGCCCTCTGCCTAGAGCTGCAAGATTCATCTGCCACAGAGGCAAGGGAGATCCTGCTAAAAGGCAACTCTGACCAGATCCATTAAAACCTGAGTGCATTTGAGCAGAACCCAGCCCTCTCAGGTCAGCCCTAGGGCTTCTTCCTGCGGCCAGCTGTGTGTACAGCAAGGAACAACAAATGGTTGTTTATGCACAGCCAGATACAGCGATGCTGGGCTTAATCAGCACAGCTCACTGCTGTGCCCCTCGTTTGCAACATCAGCTTTGAGCCCAGATGCTCTGTACGTGTCCAGGCCGTGCAAACACACTCCTGTCCCGCTGCAGGACATTCCTGTCACGAGTGGCACAAGTGGATACTGCAGGAAAACAGAAGTTCAGCATACACTTTTTTATCAGGAACATTGAGAACAACATGGGTAAGGTCTGGAAGCTTTCCACTTCCCAACCACCTTTCAGAGTCTTGGGAAAAAAACATTTTTCTACTCAAGGGGCATAAATCCAGCAAAAGCTAACAAGATTTTAGAGGTGACTTGTTTTCTGTGATGCTCAGTAGCCCTGTTAGAACAGTGGTCACTCGATTTTTTTTTTTTTCCAATTTGACACTTTCTGAAGTTTCAGGGTGGGTTTTTTTTTGAAGAAAATATCTATAAATTTTACAAAATACGGTGCAGTGTTAGTAGTGCTCAATCATTTTATAGTGGCTAGATAGTTCCTAACCATAATGTAGAATAATAAAAATGTTATTTTATTAGACATTAATCCCTCCCTATGTGATTCAAATTTTCTGAATGCACAGAGCTTGGAGACTGTGAAAGGACTGGTGGTGGAATCTTTTGCTTCCAGGAGTCCTGTCAAAGCTTTAACAACTGGAAGTCATTAACAACCAAGCAGCTTTTAGTTTTTCTTTGCAACTACCTAGCGGCCTCTCTTTGCAGGCACCCCTAGCACAAACACACTATTTCAGCAGGTGCATAATGACAAGAAAAGCTTCGGTACAGGAACAGAACTATCTTCACACTTCCTAACTGCAACCCTCTCCAGCCAGGAGGAAGGCACTGAGCCAATGTGAGAAAGTGCAATTTGTAGATAAGCAGTCAGCTTGGGATCATACTCCTCACAACAGATAGAACGAGAGGAAATCTCTCATGGCCACTGACCATGAAAGAGAAGGATTTTACAACACAGCAACAGCTCGGAGCCAAACCGATGCAAGCAAAGTGACAGGACCAGTGAGTGACAACTCTGCCCTGCCACGCTCTGCATCTTTTTATTAGACAGCCAGCTGACCACTTTGATTAAAAATATACGTGTGTGCCATGGGAAGTCACAGCTGAACCCAGCAGCCTATGCTGCAACGTGCTGAACACAACGTCCAGATGCACAGCTCTTCCAGCTGAACCGGGAAATTGCAGCAGCAAACAAGCCTGCCTGAGAACCTGGTGACCTCTGCCTGCTGATCTTCCTGTGGGGACTGCCTGCAGGACACAGGCCCAGGTCCCCTCTGGAGAGCCACAGGGGAAGGAATACCTCACAGCCTCAGGTGGTAGAAAACTGCTTGCTCTGCAAAGCTACCAGAAACAAAGCACTCTGTGCTGAACCTCCCCATCTGAACAATGCACCAGCAGACAGGCTAAGGAAGTTACAGGAGAGGGAACTATTCACTGAAGTAAAAATAAGTCAAGTCACAGTACAGAAGCTCTGCTTCTTTCCTACTTGCTTGAAACATGGGTTAGTGACGGCTGTCTTGGTTTATATAAACACAAATATTAAAAGCACAAATATTTCCAAGGTCAGCTTAAATTCATTATTCACTGTGTGTTCTCCAATAAGATGTCATGTATCCTTTTGTTTAAAAATTACTTAAAAATCATACAGATGTTTGTCCTTTATTTCCTCAGCAATTCTATTATCTGACCCCGTTCGTATCAGAAAGCCATCAGCTTCATGAGACGTAGGGACTTTGTCCTTGCAGCAAAAGCTGGTAACAAAATAAAGAATTTTGCTGAGAGAGCAATGCCTGAGGCACAGAAAGGCAGTATTTTTTTTCCAGCTTTGTTACTCAATTACTGTGAATTTACTGTAGTCCCCTTCTGATTTCTAAGGCTGCTGGATGCTGTCCCAGGAAACAGGAAAAGCTAACATACTTGGCTCATGGACCGAAAGAAGAACTTTTGTTTCCATATGCACATTATGACAATAAAAGTGCATATGTGCCTTCTACCTCGAATAGTCACCAGATCTTTGTTTCATACATGATTCTTCTTGCTTCCAAGATGAACCTCCACTTCTGTGGCACAGGTCAGGGCATCAGATTCAAAATGTTCTCCATCCCACAAGCCATAATTTGTCACTATGTAAATCTTGCAAAGAGAGACAAAGATAAAACGGCTAGAATTATAAAGGAAAGTTAGAATGGTATAATGACAAAGCCTAATTTAAAGGAGTAACCTGTGCAGGGTGGAAGAGAAAGGGCAAATGCTTGGAAAAGTACACTGAAATCCACCCAAGTGACTTGCATGGAAAAAATCTACATAATTACATGCTTCTGTAACTGTTATTACATCTGGGCTATAGACAGGGGAGAAGAACCCAGGAAGAGTTCAGACCACACCCTGATTTGCCATTCACAGTCACCTGCCTTGGAGAGACACAGAAATCACATGTCTTTGTGGCTGTGTTTTTAGAAAACTAAACGCTTTTCTTAACAACGCATTATGTAAGGCGGCTCCTGCTGCCAGCATCCCACAATGCAAGAAAGAAGGGAATTGATTGCATAGGAGGGTGGAGACAAATGTACTTGCAAAGTTAAATGAGTCAGCTTGGAAAAACTAACTCAACACAACCTAAAGAGAGAAAGTGGCAAAAAGCAACAACATTTTACATAAAAAGTCCTCTCTGAGGGCTCAGAACAGGGCCTGCCAGAGGCTGCTGTACGCTTAATGATGCAGAAGGCAACTGCGCTTACCACCTCCCCACCAACGTTCCAGACCTTTACCCCTTTCCTGAATCGTTTTCTTGAAGAATCCATGGCTGCTGGAGGGCAGCCCTGCCTGCTGCTTGGCTGCAATCCCTTATGTAAACCTGGCAGCAAGGCTCCTCAGTGGTAAGGCAAATTATTACTTTTGATGGGGACTGAATGTACTGGCATGACAGACTTCAAAAACAAAAAAACCCCAAACCTAAACAAAAATAGTCAGCTAAGCAAACAACACTAGCCCCCCTGTTTGATTTGTTCTGGCAACAACAGACCAGTTCTTATCACATGCCAGAGAATAATGATAAGTTTTGGCTTGCCTTGGTTTTAAACCGCAGCTGCTAAAAGGAAAGCCAACAAATAGGGAAAGTGTTTATAGTAAGCACAAACTTCTCAGTGTACAAATATATGTATGTTTTCATACCTCAATAACTAGCAGTGAAAATACACTGTGTTATTAAAAAGAAGGCACAGCAGGGTACATTAACCAACCCTTTATTTTAGGGATGCTACCACACTACTAGGCATGTGATCCCTTTATTTTCAGGACACAGGCCAGATATAAGGATTTTTGTGAACAAAAGGTTGATGTAAACAAACCTCTTTGAGAACATGCACGTGTTAGACAGCCAGCACAGGGTATCTGTGCCAGCAAATCTCATTGCAGCTGTGATGGCAGTCACGAACAGGAATTTGTGATCTCTGGCACACAAAGATGTGGCTACAAAATGTGGAAGGCTGGCTGACTGAACAACTGCTGTGGTTGCTCTAAGCTGTGGCTCACAGGAGCTGCACAAAGTTTTTCACGAAGTCTGGCTGCCATACACGCACCCACTCCCCAGCACCCAACCACTACTAGGCAAGGACGGGTACCCAGCTACACTCACTGATATTTCCACGCACAGAGCCCAACAGCACCACAAACAGCAGGATGCTCTCCCAGTGAGGGACCCCCCTTCAAAACAGTCCCAGGAGTGCAAAGAGATGCAGCTCCAGCAAGTGCTAAAATAGATATGTACAACAGCAAAGCATACTTCAGCACCCTTTCCTGGGCAAAAGATCCAGCACAGTGTCAACCAAAGCCTGCAGACAGCATGCACCTCTGAGCCAGTATCAGGAAAGACATCTACGCTCACCATCCTCAATCCCCTACTTCACATTTTGACTGCAGGAAGCATTTTCCCTCCTTTCTGAAAGTTCTCTCTTTTCTTTGCTTGTACATGAAGTTTAACACGAAAGGCTGAGAGCATTGCTTGCAAGAGGCCCTCCTACCTTTGTATCCACGTAAATCTTAACATATCTTAAGCCCGAAGTAAAAGCCATTTGAATCTATTATTTGAAGCAGTTATTTGAAGTTTCAGTACCTCTACACTTATCCAAAATTGTGCCGGTTCGTGCTGCAGTTATGTACGAACCAGAGCTTTGAGCAGACTTTTTCCTTCAAGGTAGAGAAAGAAAGAGGGACCCAAACAGGGACTCTGCTTCACAGAGCTGCAAGCCCACTCTAGTTCCCTCTCACTGAAGGTCTGGTAAGGCCCCAGCGTGGCCCATTCCATCCAGCCCACTCTCCAGTACTAAGTTGTTGCCTCCCCAAGCCCCTGAGTCTGCAGTGTGAGTGTCGTGGCTCTCAACCAGGTAAAGACAAAGGACGTGTGTGGTTCCCAGGGTCTGGAGGTTTGGCTGCCCTGAAGTTCTGCACAGGAACTCTTGCAAAAATGAGATGAGACTCACAGAAGTATGTAACAGGCTGCATATTGCATAAAGACTTTCATCCTTTTTTCAGAGGACCAATCTCTCCTCTCCTGCCCCTGCCTTCCTTGCTTCCTTCCTTTCTCTCCTTCTCCACTGCTTTTGGATTTACTCAACAGCTGCATTATAGGTATGGTTTTCTGCTATTGCAAAATTAGGAGTTTGCCCTTGGCATAATAATGAGGCAATTTTCAAAACAACACATACATCATATGCTAGTGGGCACTGCAGGTATATAGAGTTAATCCACCTATTTTGTTCAGAAACAAAGAACATAACAACCTTACATATAACAGTTTCTTAAGATAACTGTTGTGAACAGAAGGTGATACAGATTTTATGCTTTGCAATGTTTTGACTGCAACTGATATATTGCATATTTCAAATGAATGCAGCACCTTCAAAAAATTCCTGCAATGAGGAATACCATACCTGTAAGAAGGCATAACATTTTTTAAAAAAAATGGTAAGTCATTCTAGAAGACGTAGTCACAACTGTAGTTGTGGATCCACTACAGTGGATCTTCATTTTAAGGACAACTGTATGAAGACATATTAAGAGGCATTTTAAATAGTACTAAAAATTACTAATCAGCCAGAAGTCTCTCAGTTTCTCCCTGAAGACTGTATGGTCAAATTAAACTGATTGAAAATTTATTAAAGATTGTAATCCTTGCTAGAGGGGGCCTTAGGGGCTTAGTGTGTGTGGTTATTTCTTCACCGTTACACTTGTGAAGCTGCTAAGGGTGGAATTCTGCATCTACTGTTCTATGTAGCCCTTCATCCTCTTCTAATCCACCCATATCATGGTATCTGAGCACGGAAAGGGAACAAACCACAGGCGTCTTCATGAAACAGCAAATGATTGTCACTGCCAAGAACAACCTTTAATCTTTTCTAACAAAGATCATATCATAGCTGAGCAGATACAGTAATTTCACTAAAACTTATCTGGTAATTACATATAATTAATGACAACATTTATTTTAGAACTGTTGGTACCTTGCGACACAAAACCCCCCAACAAGAATAGCAGTGTGTTTGCAAAGCACTTTGTAATCTAGGTCAGATGCCAGAGTCCTTCTGCTGAAAAAGGTGAAACCTCCTAATAATAGCCTTGCACTGAAATAACACCAGGTAATACTTCACTGTGGGCTTAAATTACATGGGAGTGACACAAGGCTGCCAAAAGCACATTTAAAACCACTCCTGATGTATCAGAGCGCTACATTAATGCCAGGGAATCAGGGTTTGTGCCTGTTGCACAGACAGCTGTCCCCCAAGCGTGTTAGGTCTGCTGGAGACCTCTCTGCTCCACGGCCTTCTCTCCATCCCATCCTGTCCAACAACCTGCCACCCTGGAGCTGGGAAGAAAACAGCAAACACTACTGTAGTGGGTTGACCCTGAGTTGATGGACAGTTTTTTAGACTCATGACGCTTAACTACCTACTCCTCCTTCAGCAGCAGCAGTAGATCACTGACAAAAAAGTACCAGAAGCAAACAGCAGTGTAGATATTCAACACAATTAGGTAAGTATGTACAGAAGTGTGACAGGACAGAAAACTAGGGCATTCTTGAACAAAATGGGATTACAAGAGAATTAATTTCTACAGTTAATTAATTTCCCAGATAAAATTAGAGATGCAGACACCTTTCAAACCATGGCCTGAGTATGAAGATTAGGCTTCTGCCTAGTTACAAACACATTTCATTTGGTGCTTAATGTCCTGTGCCAGCACTGGCCCAACTGTCCCATACTTCAACAGTACTCTTCTAAGCAATTACACATTGACAGGAAAGCAGGAATTCCTACAGCAAATAATGACATCGTTTGGGGACTGTTCTAAAAGAAAGGCAGTTTGTTGGGGTACCTCATGAAGTACATCAATCACACACATCTTCCCAGACATGAGACCTGGCAGTTCTTTATTTGAACCCTTGGGCACTTCATTTCCCTTTTACACCTTGGAGCACATAGCAGAGTACAGGCAGGGGCACAATTTCTGCCAGGTTACAGCATATCAACTCAAGAGGCTGGAACTTCTGCCCCAGCCCCACCTTCCTGGCCTTGTCTAGCTGCTAGAACTGTATTGCCTTCTCCGTTTTGCCAGCTGACCTACTCTGATAATTGATTTCTAAGTCATCTCAGTCAAAAGCAGCTGGATTAATGAAGCCATGTAAACAAACTTGATGTGTTCTGGCTGCAGGAATTTTTGGGGAAGCTTGGGGAGAGTGAAACACACAGCTAACATAGCTAAGAGTTAAAGAGCATGTGTGCCTGCCAAAGGCTAGAAACCAAATTTGACATCTATCCTTCACCACCATTACTATGAATCAAAACCTGCTGTTAGTGCACAATTTGCTCACTTGTCTCGTCAATTGAGTGCTGTCTGTCTGCACTGGTGCTGAGAATAGCACACATCTCCTGCTTACACAGTGAAGTCACTCAGTTACGTGTCTGGCAGCACTGCCTCTGCTTTGTGTTCCTGGTTGGTATGCTGGGGCACTGCAGTGCTGTGTTTCATGACACGTGAATAGCACTATTTCCCACATCAGGCCAATTCCATATTTCAGAAGCACACTGCAATTTCCCACAATAACCGGAATCCCTCATGTGCTGCACTAGACACAAGAGGAGAGAGAACGAGACTCGATTCAATATCCTGAGAACAATGAAAAGATCATGGTTCAGCCTGATGTTCAGGGAAGGACTTTACAAAAAAGCAAAATGCCCATTACCTGTTCACCTAACAGACAATCTGCCAACAGTCAAAACTCAAAATACTCCTTCAGATAGATACTTTTATAGATGCTTTAAACTGATAGACTCTCATAGATAAATTCAGAAAGATATTCTTATAGATACTCTACACATACTCTTCCATTCTTGTCTGAATGGAGAAGTACTATCAGTAGCATCATTCTTGCCAGGAAGAGAAAATCCTTCAAAAGCCCCTTCCTTTTTGGATTTATGAGTTAGAATAAAGTCAGCCACCTGTTAAGACTTAAACTGGACAGATCAAATACACTTGATTATTCAAAAGAGACACATTTTGGTTGCATCTTGTGCTTGGTGTAATTACTATTGCCTGATTGTTGAGCAGGCCTGGCCACGTGCACTCCTTCACCAGGCAGGCTACCTTCATATGCTTGAAATGTTATGTTGGAGAGGCAAACCAAAGCACACAGCTGGCTTCGGAGCGTGTGGATTCAACAGGAAAAGGCACATTAATTTATCTTACACCCCAGTATCCTGTTTAAGTGTTCAAAATGCCCAGAGCCGGAGGTGCAGGTACAAAACAAACAAAGAGACAAACACAAAGGCAAAAAAAGAACACTAACCTGGAGAAAAACACATCATTGTTAATGAAGGAGATTTCATCTGCTAAGTCCATCTCCTTCCCACATAAGCCACTGTCTGTTAATTGGAGGCTGACTTGAGGTATTCCATCTGACTGAACTGGTTGTGGCAATAGGCACATCTGGCTGGATCGTTCCATTGGGGGTTTGGTCATCTACAGAAGCAAGGAGAGAGAAAATTGGAATGTAAAAAGAAGAAAGGCCAGAACAGCCCTTTCAGATAATCTGTAACTGAAAGACATTCCATACCAGTGTACAAACAGCAAAGGTGACAAGGTGCAAAACAGTATTACAAAATACAGATAAATCAAACCCTCAGCTTGATAAAGACTATTTAAAGAAAAATAAAGGCATGTCTATTGAAAGAGCAGAGGCAAGAAAAAAATTAAGAAAAGAAAGGTAAGTGAAATAAATACTTATTTTCTGTATCACAGCAGACAGACTAAAAAAGTTTGCACTGAATTTGCTTCTTGACCACTGGAGAAACAGATGGTACCAGCAATTACATACCTCTGCTCAACCCCCTCCCCACACTTTTTAATGACAGTTGATATCAACGTGTGCCTTAAGAATGCTTAGGGGAGAAGAAGAGCAAGTTCAGAGGTCTGCCCCTTATTTTAACAGCAAACATTGAACCTAACCTTTGTGATTATGTTCAGTTTCCTCTTGTGCTCATTTCTGGTTTTAGCCTCTGCATGACCCCATGGCTGGGAGTTTCACAACATTGTTACACATTGATCAAAATCGATTAAAAAGTACTTCTATTTTAGGTATGGTGACACAATCTTTCCCTTGGTTTTGAATTATGAGAATTTGCCAGTAACTGTTCTGTAACCATCATCCCCACATCATTCTTGACTTTATACTGCTCCAGTAGTGGTCTCTAATCAGACAGAAAAATATGAGTTTATATAGTCTCTCATTTTACAGTCTCTCATCATGTGTTTGATCATTTTTGCTGCTTTTCTCTACACCTTTTCACGTTGTATTAAGTCCTTCCTAAAACGTAGTCAGAACTGCATGTAGCATTAGATATGAAGCAAGATTTAGAGGTGGCTTCTCATGAAAATCTAACCTTTTATTTGCTTTCATGATTGCTTAATTTGGAGCTCATCAGTATACACATTTATACAATCTGTGGGGTTTCGTGGACATAGTTAGCACATAGTGATGGAAACTCAACTAATCAGTTTTTCACCCAACACAGAGTAAATTAGAAGCCTTCTGAAAGTCTTTGTAGCCAGATCTTAGTTTTTCCTACCTTGAATACTTTTCTATTAGCAGTACATTCAGTATTTCCTAGGTCATTATGGAAGCAGTTAAATAGCACAGATTCCAACAAAGATCCTTAAGGGACTTCTAAGAAAACCTCTCTCCACTGATAAACCAATCATATCTTTTTACTGCTTTCTAGTTATTAATCCATAAAAAGTCTTTCCTTCTAATCACAAGATAACTTTGCTTCTTTAGAAATCGTTGACAATCCCATGAAATCCTTCTGAAAATTCAAGTGCACTACACTGACTACACTTAAGCACATGTTCACAGGCCCTTCTGTAACAACTTTTTCTCTACACAAATAATGCAAGGGCCTCCTAATGACTTTGATTATCCATTTGTTTCTTAGTTCTGCTGCCTGCTGTAGTTGTTACAAATCTGCTGGACAGTAAATCAGAATTTCTGAACTCCTTTTCACACCTGTCTTACCCTAAGGTTTTTTGTAAAATTCATTTTACTTCTGTTTCTAGTGCTCTGTTTCACTCACAGTTGCTTTCAAATGCTTTGTGCGTGTTGAAAAGTTTTATGGGACAGAAGGCTGCTTCTTACTGAGCTTTGAAGAGAATAAAATGAAAAATAAAACATTTATCAGTGCAAAGGGAAATCAGAAAGAGATGCTGAGAGAGCTTCCCAGTTTCAGCCTCTGGACTGCTTGCTCTGAGTAAGATCCTGACTTTGCTGACGTCAATGGGCATTTTGCCTGGTCAGGATCTCACCTTTGGACCAGTGCTGGTTCCAGCAACACTCTGTTAGCCCATCACCTGCAGCAGTCTCTGGCTGCTGGAACCATGGGAACTGGCACACAGCACATGGACACCAGGCAGTGCCTCTCAGCGGGTACAAAGCAGCAGTGCTGTGATTTATATGGGGAAAACCACGTCTGTGGGGAGGAAGGGAGACAGGGAGCTACACAATGGCAACTTCACCAGAGAGAATTGCAACAGGAGGCAGCAGGAACTGGAGGCACTAGCTCACTGAAGAGGCCAACTCCCACCTGGCTACAACCTCCTTTCAAGTATGTACAGAGAGCAATAACAACACCCCTCAACCTCCTTTTCTCCAGGCTAAACAAGCCCAGCTCATGAACGTATGACCTGCTGCAGACTGAGATGCCTGATGTGGTGTGGCATCTGTCAAAGCAGCATTTTGTCCCTGTCAAAATCTAACCACTAAACAAACATGTATCTATAAATCTTTGTAAATACATAAAAAGCTTCACTTTGGAAGATGACACCAATAAACCCAAGGACAAGCCTAGAGAGCACTGATGCTTTGGCTGAAGAAAAAATAATTTGATTTTTGTTTCCTGAAAGTTTTTTCTCTGGTGAAGCTTAACCTCAAATTGCATTTGACAAAGATCAGACTCAGCCTGAAGCAGGTATGTTGTGGGCTGTTACAGCATAGCTACAGGCTGTGGCCACTAAAAGCATGGGCTCTGCTTAAGTCTGCTACTCTGTAATTTAAAATACATCTTCATTCTCAGCTAAATACAAGCAAAATAGCATCAGGTGCTACTGACGATCAAAGGGACAAGAAAAGATAATAAAACCACCAAAGAACTGAAAACTACAAGTGTTGTACTTGGACACGAAAGAACCACGCAGACCCAGCTTAGTTCAAGACAGAAAAGAAGCCAGGAAAAGCCCCCAGGTGTTTATTTTACTTCATATATATATGTTCCTAGGAATGACCGTGGATTGGGGGATGAGGTTACCACCTCTTCAACCACACTGGTCAAACGAAAAGGTCCATCAAACTTCTCCGCCTCAGGAGAAGGAATGAAAACAAAAAGGAACGGTTCGCCAAACATAACTGTGTTTACAGAAAGTGTGTGAGAACTCCATCATAGAAATGAAAACATCAAAAGACTGCAAATCTCAGGGCGACATACAAGGAAATAATACATGATACATCCTGCATTTTTCAACAATCCTTTCGAGTTTTGTTGTCTCAAAGTCCAGATGCAAGGAACTGTGTTTGCAGTTGTAATAGAGACTAGTCAGTTTTATGACCAGTATAAACATGCATCATGATGGGTGTTGAAGAAAGTGGAAGAAAACCTTTCACCTGGAGGCACAAGCTGACCAGTCAAGTGACATCATCCCAGACAATAATACCACCAAGATTCTTCATAACTGACTGGGTGCATCACAGGGATGTTTCATCTCCCTGTGAGGTGTCAGAAGCTCCTGGGTTCAAAGATCAAAGATAAACATGACATATTCTAAGGATCTGACGTGGTGTGGTGACTAATGTTTCTCTGTTCTTGAAGAACATGAACTGCTCCAGATGAGTCTGGAGAGCTCTGTGCATATGAATCAACATGGTTTATAGACACAGATCCTTAGCACAGGTCATCCTGCTTTTCTGAGTACCTCACTCATGTTCTCAAGGAAGAAAATGAAAAACTTCCAATATCTCAAGCTATGCATGAACATGTAAATAATTGGACAATTTATACCCATTTGAGTCAAGTAATTGTGAAGTCTAAATGCAGATCTTTTGGAAGAAACTAGCTGTGAGCTTATATTTAAATGTCATCATCAAAAGGATAATAAAGATATCTCTATAAAGTAATCCTCAAAAAACCCACCAGGTATTTAAAACATACACAGCACATTCTTTTGTTTAAAGGTGCATGAACGTAGTACTCTTCCAGACAAGAGAAACCTCCCAAAAACTTGCTTAATACACAAATGGAATTCTTAGAGTTGCCCACCAAAATAAAGAAGTCCGTATTACTTTTTGAAAGGCTTCATACTTTGTCACCCTAGTGCTCTTTCAATTTACAAGTTGTCTGTATCAATACAAATATCTCATGGAATAGAAAAAGGTACATTTCTTTGCAAAAACCCAGGCATGGCCAAGCGATGCATGGAAATTTGGAACGCTGGTTTCTTTCTCACTCTAGTCTCAATTTGCCTAGCTATCAGCACAAAGCTTTAATGTCAATCTATCCACTCATCAGCATTACCTCTGCTTCATGAAGGACTGAGAAAAGGAGAACATTAGCCAGCTGTAACTCACGCCTGACAGCCAATCAACCTGATTCAACCAGTTCTGCCCAGTCAAACAACCGGGGAATGAGCCACCTGCCAAAGTCACCCACACTTGGTATTCAGCCACTGAAACCTCTTGAAAAAAATATATTCCACTCACTTCATTCATACATGGAGCTGTGAGCTCTCTGCGAAAGTTAATGGTAATGACAATGACAATTACACCAGGCCTTGTTTGGAGACACAGATTTTGCCAGAGGGTTTAGGTCATCCTGAATTGTTCCAGAACCGAGTGGAAATTCTTGCTGAGACAGCAAATCCCTTCAAGTCATTCAGTGAACAGAGCAAGTATTTATGCTGTACTTGTGCTGTTCTCCAAAATTTCATACTGCAGCCAGTTCTCACACAACACCAGCTCCACCATCATTTTATTGCAGTAAGGGACTTCTGGGATGAATCTGGATGGGATAAATCTCCTGCAGCTGTGAGTACCAGATATATTTGAGGCCCAAGGGGCTTTCAAAGGCAGGGATAAATCCACAGTGAGATTCTTTAGTTACATTCATCTCACACTTCTTATATTATTCTCTCACTTTCTACTCCTATGCTCCTACTGAGGGTGTGATTACGTTACTGGCCATGGCACAGAATTTCTGTGTGTGAGGAAGCAAGTGCCAAAGTCATGGTTTGAATGCTATATGGACTACACTAGTAGGGACAAAGAAGTCAGAGAGGCTGTGGAGCAACATAATCCAAACATACCTGAATTATGCTGACATTTTTTTCCATAACAGTAGAGCTAAAGGCAAGGGAAGAACTACAGATGTTATCTGCTGGAGTTCTGCAAGGCCTTTGACACAGCCCCCACCACATCCTTCTCTCCAAATTGTAGAGACATAGATTTGATGGATGGACTGTTTG
The DNA here is from genome assembly GCA_014706295.1 of Lycocorax pyrrhopterus obiensis. Classification (NCBI taxonomy): domain Eukaryota; kingdom Metazoa; phylum Chordata; class Aves; order Passeriformes; family Paradisaeidae; genus Lycocorax; species Lycocorax pyrrhopterus. Next base: position 65,621,688 of record JACSVZ010000006.1, on the reverse strand, counting down.
GTGGATGAAGATTGGCTGGATGGTTGCATCCAGAGAGGAGTGGTCAAGGGCTCAATGTCCCAGTCGAGACTGGTGACAAGTGGTGTCCCTCACTACAGATGTCTTTAGTAGGGCTGCTGTCTTACTTAAAATGGGATTGTGCCCAAATACTTCCTCAAAACATAGATTCTATTCAGAAAGTAATAAAATGTAAAAAATGTCACTAAAAGCCACCTTCATTCATCACTTCACCTACAACCTACAATACTGATTTTAAAACCACACAGGCATATTACAGTTGTGAAGTTCTTCTCAAATTAAAGATGCCTCATCATCTTAAATTACTGACACTGGGAGACAAAGATCAATAGCTCTGTAATCGTTCCAGGTTTAGCAAAGTCAACACATACTTGAAAAATAATTCAGTTACCAACTCTCTTCCACACTCAGAACCAAGCCTGAAATCCTTCCTTGATTAACTCCCATGCTGTAACCATAAAGTCACGATAAATGTGGTCATCTTTACAATACGTGCAGCTGCCACTGCCAAATTTGGATTTCTCTTACTCTACTTGTATTTTTAGGCATTGGATGACTAAAACACCTCCTCTGCACTCTGCTTTTCTCAGATATCAAAGTTAAAAATTTGATGCAACCCTAAAGAGTATGAAGCTTTAAAGTTCAATGAAATTCTGATGTTTTATGCAAGTTCAGATATCCTAATGAGAGCAAGACTCTTGGGAATCAAAGAGCTGAGCATTATCTTCCTTTAAAGCACATCCCAGTCCTGCTTGTCCAACTTAATTTCCTTTTATGACAAGGTAACCCATCTAGTTGATCAAGGGAATCCTTTGGATTTCAGTAAAGCTTTCAATACTGTCTCTCACAGGATCCTTCTGGACAAAATGTGCAGCACTCAGCTGGATAAACACATCATGTGATGGGTGAGCAACTGGCTCGTGGGTTGGGCACAAAGGGTTATAGCGAATGGGGTGACATCAGACTGGTGACCTGTCACCAGCGGGGTTCCACAGGGTCCAATCTTAGGCTCTGTGCTCTTCAACATCTTCATTAACTACTTGGACACAGGACTTGAAGGAATACTAAGTAAGTTTGCAGAGGACACTAAATTGGGAGGAGCTATTGACGTCCTTGAAGGCAAGGAGGCCCTGCAGAGAGACCTCAACAAATCAGAGGGCTGGGCAATCACCAACCATGTGAAATTCAGCAAGGAAAGTGCAGGATTCTGCACCTGGCATGGGGCAACCCTGGATGTACGGACAGACTGTGGAATGAGATGCTGGAAGGCAGCACTGCAGAAAGGGACCTGGGGCCTGGTTGATGGCGAGTTGAACACGAGTCAGCAGTGCCCTGGCAGCCAGGAGGGCCAAGCGTGTCCTGGGGGGCGTCAGGCACAGCATCGCCAGCCGGGCAAGGGAGGGGATTGTCCCGCTCTGCTCTGCACTGGGGTGGCCTCACCTCGAGTGCTGGGGGCAGGTCTGGGTGCCACAATGTAAGAAAAGTATTAAACTATCAGTGTCCAAAGGAGGGCAATGAAGATGGCGAAAGGCCTGAAGGGAAAGCCATATGAGGAGCAGCTGAGGTCACCCGGTCTGTTCAGCCTGGAGAAGAGGAGACTGAGGGGAGACCTCACTGCAGTCTGCAACTTCTCACGAGGGGAAGAGGAGAGGCAGACGCTGATCTTGTCTCTGTGGTGAGCAGTGACAGGACAGAGGGAACGGCCTGAAGCTGTGTCAGGGGAGGTTTAGGCTGGATATTAGAAGAAGGTTCTTCACCCAGAAGGTGGCTGGACACTGGAACAGGCTCCCCAGGGCAGCAGCCACAGCACCAAGCCTGACAGACCTCAGGAAACAACACCGCAGCCTCCGTATTTGACCAAAGCCACAGTGAACAGCAGACCTGCTTAAATGCTTGAAAGTAAACACACACTTCGCTAACACTGCTCGATTCCAGAGGTAAGCAGCTAGCAAATGCTCTCAGAAAGTCTATGAAATTCAAGCACAGCTCTGCAGATACGGAATTTCTAGCTCCAGAGGTAGTTTACTTGTCACTGGCTGTGAATCTCATAGTTTTGTTTCAGTAAACTCTCAAGGTCAAAATCATGTCTCTTATAAACCAAAGCAGATTCAGTGAACAAATTCCAAATCTCCCCTGAAGGCTAAACATTAAAATCGTACACTTCAGAAAGATGTAATCTGAACCCAAAGCTATCCTGTCCTAAAAACATTCAAAATTAAGCAATCAACCCAGTAGTAATATTATCTTAACCTGTGACTCTCCATGGCACACACACAACAGGAGGTTGTTGAAGTGAACCAGCAACACCTCAAGGCCCTTTTTCCGCAGGAGGTCAGGCACATTCTCCTAAGGGAATCCCTTCAGCCTCCTGCCCTGTGCAGCTCTCCAGGCAGCTTTGTCAAAACGCTGCAAGCGTGCAGCCTGCATGGGATGTAGGCCAAAAAGCAACAAGATGTACAGGCCTCAAGCCAGAAGACACAACCAGCTCCCAGCGATCGCCAACTGCTGCCTGGCATCTGTTTGCCAAAGGAAACGCAGCGCAGGCAATGTTCTGAACTGAGGTGAAGAGAGCTTTATCCAGGTCGAGAGGAAAGAGTGGGATTGATGTAGACTTTGCAGATCAGGGGTCCTAGGAATCTCAGCAAAAGGCACGTTGAGGACTCCCTGGTGGATTAAATAAAACCAAAAAACTCAAAAGCAAAACAAGCATGCATGACTTCACACTGGAGAGATATGATAGCCCATCGTCTTATCATCTCTGTGCAGCAACAAACCTTATGGCCTCTTGAAAAACATAAAAATCCAGCCTCAGTCACAATCCTGAATGTATCCCACAAGGATACTGCAAGTTATTTGCATCAAAATCCTAGAGTTCTGACTACACTGCTGGGACACTGCTCCTCTTGGAATAACTTCTGCCTTTCATCCACTTTGGACTCTCTTAGCTTGAAGAGATGATGCATCAAGAGTAAGAAGCACAAATATGGCCAGATGATCACAATCACAGGAGAAATGCAGGAATGAACTTAGAAGGCTGACTGTGGTGACAATTCCTGCTCTCAGCTTCCCACAGGGCAGACTTTCTGCTCATGTCTGTATTCACCTGCCCATTCAAAACAATAGCGACAGCAAGAAAAATTATGGTAAGTTACTGTAGTTACAATGGGCACGATTTGATATTTCAGTATATTCTTAAAATAAATGTCACCTCCAGTGAAGGAATCCTAAAGCAAATGCTCTGTAACTCTCTGCTGTGCTGTTAAAGGGCAATTGTTAATGAGCCCATCAAAAACCAGAGAACAAAGGTAAGTCAGTACAGTGCCCATTACATTCCTCCATCCTTCCTTCTGGCCAAGTGTTTGAGCTGTAAACAAGTAAGCATTTGCCAAAAGATTTCTTCATCAGAAAAATGTGAAGCTGTGCCAAAATTCAGAGCTGTTCCACTCAAGTCCATGTAAGTAGGTTGAAAAGTTTAAAACAAGCTGTTAAGAAACCTGTCTTTCTCCATGTATGGGGCTTCTCCTGTTCACAGCATGACAATGAATTACACAGCAATGAAAGAATTTGCTGCCTAAAAGACACTGTTGGCACTGGTGTGAACTGTGCTATATCCATAAAGTGCAGGCAGATCCTCCAAGGAAAACAGACAGTTTTACCTCTGTATTTCTCCTGCCCTGCATTACCATATGGCCAACTCATTAACCAGGGAACCTGAACAACTGAGAAGACGACTGTAAAGGCTGACTCCAGCTCCCATTCTTCAATCTCTTTTCCTTCTCAGCAATAAAGAATGCTGTTTACAAACTCTGTAATAAAAGCAGGTTCAGGCCTTAGGAATTTTGAACAGAGGTGGAGCAGCACTCTCAGACATACCAATAAACTGGCACTAAACGTGCCCAAGCTCACTTTTACGGCCTTCTGAATCAACACTGGGTAATACAGATAAACTGAGACTCCACTAGAAATTCCACTAGACCACGTAACAATCCAGCAACAAAAGGACAGGAATGATCCTGTTCTTGGATCATTCACCTCTGAACTAGAAAAGGAGTCAAAAATACATTCTGTACTCTAACAGAACCGTCAAGGTGATCTCAGAGGTGTTTTCTATCTCCCATTTTCATGGCATTGTATCTTCACTACAACTATACCTCCAATTTTAAGTACAAGTCATCGCAGACAAATGACTCAAGTGAATCACGTAGGTGTGTTAGATCATTCTTCTGTCACTTGCTAGCAAAAGTTAGAAATCAACATTCCTGCAGTTAACGTAGGACAAGGCTTGCCACTGACTGAATACTATTAAGGTAAGCATGCAATAGTCAGAGATTTTAGGAATCATGCAGTACAATAATTGCTTTTATTATGTTGAACAGAGATGAAAAATGAGAACAGAAGTGCATGAACTAAAAGGAGAAAAACCTCTGATAGCACACTATTAACTGCTCCACCACGGATTCTGTAACAGCACGTGTTTCAGTATGAAACTCATTTAATTTGCACAAAATAATACTTCCAAGGGAGCAGGAGATCCATATACTGGGAACACAGCAAACAGCACTAGCTAATAACCTATTAAACATTAACCTCCAAAAGTCTGCTAAATGCAGGCTCTGGCAAGAGATCTTAACGGCACTGGGTGGAATGCACACAAATATATTTTTCTGGTTCTCTAAGGAAAGATCTTGTTTACAGCTGATTCCAACACTTGCAAATCTCCTGCCGATTCCCTACCGTCCTTCAATTCATGCTGGGTTTTACATGGCAAACATTACTATAAGATTATACCACTCCTCCTACAAACTGGCTGTTTTCTCTAACTGTACAGCACATCTTCATGCTAATTAAGACAAGGGGAAGAACTTACCACCATTAACATGAAAGATGCAAGTTGAAAGACAAAACAAAACCTACTAGGAATATCAGGCAGGCCTAACAGTCACATTTTCAGGCTGTCCAAGTTCCTAGACTACTTGGAAAACTTACAGACAAACAAAACCAGAATCTCAAACACAGTTTAAGCTGAGAATCCACTGCTGTCAGTGTTTTGTTCTTGCATATTAGCTCCTGAAGGACTGGCAGTATGTTTGATCTTACCCTTTAAAACCCAGAAAGTAGAAAGAACGTGCTCATTTCCAATAACATGTCGTACTTCAGTAACTAAGCATGTTTTGGAATATATTTTGTTTTTCTAAACATCCTGTGAACTTGCAGATCAAAAAGTTAATTCAATTAAGATATTTTTGACCACAGTTAAACTGATTCCTAACTCTATTACATAGATTAAATAACTGTACATGTTCAGAAATGTGACTCTTGCTCTCAGAACACTCTTTGGTACTGGGATCCAATAAACCTAAATTGTAATTTTCAAATGCAAGTATTTAAAGTCAGGCACTTGCATTCCACACAGAGTAGTAAAACCGACAAAATTTAGTCAGGTCACACTTGCAAGGACTTAAAGAGCACTTGTCTGTCTGCGTTTCTGTTAAGGAAGTAAGCAATTTCACCAACCTTTGTACTTGCATTAAAAAAATAACATTATTACATAACTACCTATATGCATTTCAGTGCATCTTTGAATTACTGAAGCTTGAGAATTCATTGAGATTTCTGTTTATTCGTTTTTAGCATTGCTTGTGAAATTCGTGAAACAAAGGGATGAAATTTGTTGTGCTTTAAAGCCTGATTTCCCTTAAAACCAATGACATGGCTCCTGTACAACTGGGATAAATGAACTTGGAGCCACAAAATGACTGGCATGGAGAAGTCCTACCTGAGCATCATTCTTCTAGAACAGTACAAATCTCCAGAGAATGCTCTAAGAAGTATGGCTTATTAACAATTGCATACTTTCCATTCTCAAGTGAAGAACAAAATCTCCAGTGCAGCACACTGGATACAAAACAAACTTTGTTTTGTTCAACTGTGTACTCAACAATCAGCATTAACTGTTTACACCTGGAGAGTTACCCAAGCCCTGCTTACTGTCAACAGCTGCCAGCAACCACCTCTCCATCTCATACTTCCCATCACCGGCCCAAACCAGAGTTCTTGCTTATGATGGTATCAAGTCCCATCACAGTCACTAAGGGAAATTTTCTACTAACAAGAGTACTTGGGCCAAAGTAAGGAATCAGCATCTGTACAGGACACTGTCAAATTCCAGGTTTTGAACTGTAAGTTTCTTCAATGATTTTCACACAAGAATTGAGAAGATCATAGGGAAAGCCAGAGAACATTTGATTTCCAAACTTCGACAGGCAATATTTATTGGCAAATAGTTCAGTCAGAAGTCTGTCAGCATAAAGCAAAGCTTTTAGTCATCTCTCACATCTGCAAATGTGGCAAATTTAGAGACCTGCAGGTCCTCCTAACTTTACATTACATTATAATAATGTATTAATGTATATTAATGCAATAATGTAATATAACCTCCTTACATTATAATAATAAACTGTACTAGTCCCCTTATCCGTTACCATTATTAAGTAAGAGGGATTAATACAGCATACTTGCATCTCACACTGTTATCAGCTTTGGATGCAAAGTTCAAAACAACAGAACACTACCCTCACTTTTAACCCTTTTCACCAAGGTGTTGAATGAGCATAAAAATTGTTATGTTTCAGCCTCAGTCAACTGTAGTCATGGAGATACTGAACTGTGCAGTCAGTTTAAAGTCTTTTGTATTTGTAGCATGCTATCACACTGTAACACAAGACTTTAAATGCATCTGATTATGACTGCTTAAGGAAGGAATTAGGAAAAAAAATAGCTACTAAAAACAATGATTATACATTGTGCTGTATTTTAATGACAACAAACTTATTTGTTGATAACATGATATTCCAAGTTATCTTCGGAACAATCTCATTATTAATGCTGTGCTCATCCTCTCTTTCCTACTTGATTCAGTAATTAATCTGTTTCTGGTCTCACAAACTGCATAATCAGAGGAAACTGGCCTGTGCGAATCTCAGTTCAAGTTTTAAATGCTTCTAGAAAGCACCAGATCTATTTTTCAGCTGTTAATACGTAGAAGATCACCTTAATTAAAATACACTTGAACTTTAACCCATGTGAAACTTTTCCTTAATTAAAGCACAGACCAGGTTTTTTTACAGAAACAAGGAGTCAGAGTCCCTTCTGCAATAAAGAATGTGCCACTCTGACTTCACCAAAATGTCATCCAATTTTCTTCACCAAAGTGTTTGGCCTTGTGCCCCAAAAGAGAAAAGCTATTATACAGGATTGCTCACTGACTCTGTGCAGGGGCTTTGACAGAAAAAACAGTTGTTGTCAGAGCAATGATTAGGGCTGCAAATACCAGTGATAATTTTCCATCAGGCAGAAAACCCCCAACCACCATGGTAGCTTGTAGGGGTCAGGGGTGGTGGAGATGTTCTGTTGGACTGTTCACTATGTCCTTCAGTTCAAAGAAAAAAAAAAAAGGAAAAAAATAAATCAGGTGACCTTCAAATGACACTAGTGAAAGCCATGTTTATAACAAACAAAAGGAGTCAGTTCTTCACGTGAGGGGAAGCAATTTGTGGCACACTTTTCCAGATGATATGTTGGAAGCGAAAAGCACACATGCAAGAGAGACACAGGACATCACTAAATACACAAACCAGATCAAGAGCAGGAAAACTTCCGAGAATAGTCACAAATGGGTAGCAAAAATGGAGGAAACACCTTGCTGCCCTGTCCTTCTCCTCCCTTGACATCTGCTTATGGGCAGTGCTGGAATCAGGACACTGGGCTAGATGCATCCCCAGTGTGAGCCAGCACAGCCACTCTCATGTATGATGAGCAGCCATTAAGAGGATTATTCAGTGAATTCCACGCTGCAAATGACTGCAGGAATGATGCATTAGCTGACTGCATCGGGACAGGCTGCAACAGCTGACTCTCTACTGGGTCAGCAGCTGTACAGCACAGAGGAGGGAATACTCTGCTTCCCTCCACGTAGCACCGCAGCACAGCCCTTTGCCTCAGGCAGGTGTCACCAGGGTCACACCTGCGGATTTTCCCGAGGCTACAACAGTGTTGTGCATGGAGCAGTGCAAAAGAAACAGTGAATTTAAGAGTTCCTGGCTCTCCCCTTACTTGATGTTGGAGTGGCAAATACACCACCCCCTGTACCAAGTTCCCTGGCGCACAGCAGGGCAGGTGTCACGCAGCAGTGCTGTCAGAGTTACAGAGCTGCTCTTCTTACTCATAAGATGAAGACAATATGGAATCTCTTTCCCTCTGTGACCATGCAAAATAGCTCATGGCTTATTAAGGTTCCAAAAGACATAAATAATCTGTATTTCTAACACTAAAACTGTGTGGCCAATGGTACGGAGATCTTCAAAGGCATTTTTTAATTCACATGGTCACAGGTATTTTCATGACTGTTAACTGGATGGAATAACTGATTTTTATTCAGTTATCAGTTCACAGAGTTGTCGTTCAGTGGCACAGACACGTTCAGGAAAAATACAGAAAATTATTTAACATGAACAGTAACTGAAAAAAAAATAAAAATCTCTTCACAATGTATTAGGCATCTCTTCCATTTTGTACCCAAAAAGTGATGAAAACATCATTGTTAGAAGGGGGAACATTGTGAGTAAATAATACTAAACAAACCAGGCAACAAACATTGAAACATCTAGTATTTATATATGAGTTTTTTGCCTTGGTTGCTATTAGCATATAAATACTGGGTCAGTTTCTTCCTGTCTGCTGTTCTGCCTTGCCAATGTTTACCCTATACTTTAATAACCAGAATTCAGCAAAGCTGTTTCAGATAGAAGTGATAAAAAGGAGAATCTCACTGTTTGCAAAAAAACTGCATCACTGCTTTTCAATATAGAACTAATACCCTATTCAGTTCAACTTTCATTTCCTTTTGTTCTCCCAAGACTATTTATATATCTGACCTTTTACCTGAGACCGTATCTCTTAATAAACAGCTAAAGGCTACTCTGTTTCACATCAGTACAACCTTAACCTACTGCACTCACTGCCGTAAAACACATACAAAGGTCATGAGCTGTGATAAGTAAGCAAGACAGAGATGTGGAAATCCATTATTTTTGGAGAGGACTACAATATGGAAAAGGAAATGACAAACATAGTAACAATCCCGTGATGCACCTCAATGCTATCAACTCCATCTGTGGAATACTGTGGTACTTTCCAGGAGAAAGAGTAAAATGTGTCTCCAGTCATGCAGAAGGACTGGTTACTGAATGCTACAAGAAGTTAAACTGGTAGTGCCAGGATCAAACGTAATTCCAGAATTTGTGAAAGGTTACAAAGACTTCATTGAAGGAAGATATTCATCTTCCATGCCCATGTCCACAATCTGCAACTAAAACGTCCCTGTGTTATCAGCACTGTTTCCAGCACAAATCCAAACACAGCTCCATACCAGCTACGATGAAGAAAATTAACTCTACTCAAGCCTAAACCAGCACATCATCATACATAAACCTGCAGGGGGTTAAGGTGTCAGTGACCATACCCCAGCTTCTCACGGCTGAGGTACAAATAAGAAGCCTGTAGCAGAACTTAAGATCAAAAAAACCAAATTAAACATTTACAAAGTGGCACAAGAAGACTTCTCTCTTGCTGGGTTTACCCAGCTCTGTGTGTATGTGCACAGATGTGTTCAGTAACAACAGAGCTCAGATCAGGTCAGGGGAATATTTTATTCTACCTTTCAGTTTTGAAAACTGGAATTTGATTGATCTATTTACTGTAATATTATTCATAAATGGAAAAAGTATCATCTAAAAGAAAGCTATGACCTAGATATGGGAAAAATCCAGGCTCTCCAGATCTGCATCTCACATTACAGTTGCTTAAACTCAGTCTTGAAAAAGCTAAATTGTATTTTCAGATCTAAAAATCAAAATACTCACAAGGAAAAAAGTTTTTCACACATGGAATTCAGCAACGTTACTTTCAAAAGAAATACCTGATCTGCAGTAAATTAGGGAGTCCTAAGTGTATCTATATTGTTCTAGTTACTTGTGTAAGATTCTCAGCACACAAAGAACAGACTCCTTTCTTAACAGTGAAACTGAGATGTTCACTGCTGGCAATTAAGGTCGAACGCTGTTGGGATCTGCTGGATATATTGGATTTTCAAGAGCACACATATCCACACATTAGGAGCATCTGTCCCCTTGTGTCCCATGCATCACATGCTCCTGTTGCTCTCAGACTGCCCTGAGCCCAGTTTATGGACACAAGCTTTGGGGCACTAGAAATGTTACAGGCACAGCAGGGTGTACCAATGACCTTCTAGACAAACTGTGATCATCACAGCGCTCACAGGAGGGATTTTCAAAAACTCATAGAACTTATACTGAAGCCAATGAGCATTTCACTGCTCTTAATATAGGAAAAACAATTAATTTAGTGCTGACTTCTTCTGAAGCTCCCACCTTGAGAGTATTCCAGATGAAGCTAATGGCAGAGGCCAGCAAGATTTAAATGCCACAAGCAGAAAAATCTCTCACACTTCTTTACTTTGGACCAGTTCCAACTGCCTGCAATGTGTCCTTGTCACAAAGACAACACTGACTGCTGATTTATACAGAGGGGATAATGCTGATCATTTTGCATAACCTGATTAACTGAATGACTAATTAAGGAAAGCAGAATAAACATTGAGGAATCTAAACAGGAGGAACTGAGAGATTTGTCTTAGTTGAAAGATTTTCACCTTCTTGCTAATCTCCTTTTTCCCCCATGGGTACAGCAAAGATATCAGAAACAGCTGGCTACATGAAGCTCACATGCTTATTTTACCGTACCCTGTTTCTTGGTGCTGACTTTGATGCCTCCCTTTTGAAAGATGATGATGTACTGACTGAGAGGGACTGCTCCCAAGTGCTAAATCACAATGTCATACCCCCTGAAAAAAGCAAATCACCAAAACCCCCACAACAAAACAAAAAAAACAACAACCAAAAAACCCACAAATAAACCCAAATCAGTAACAGACAATGAATGAAAAACATTTCAAATAAAACAAGTGCAAGTACAGACCAGGACACACATACACATATGGATCTTATTTTCCCTGCATTTTAGCTATGTGGAATTATCAGGGGACAATGATAGTATCAAGGAGTATTTGTTTCAAGAAAAAACTCAGAGAGCAAAAGCAAAATTCCCAAGCACATCAACTGCAAAATTTGTCAGCTATATTCAAACAATTTACAGTATACTAGAAGTATGGACAGCAGGAGAGAACGAGACATTCGTTATGCGCCTGTCTTTCCTTTATATGTCCTAAATCTGGGCAAATTTCTTCAAATAATGTGTTAAAATAAAAACATTGGTAGTGAAATTCTAGCAAAAGAAGTATCAGCATAATAATTTATTACTTTATAGAGTTTAGCATTAGCATATTTGTGTAAATATTCAGGACTGCATTTAGTAACACCACAAGTGACAGATTTATAATCCTGTAAATGCTTCAGTGAATTTCAAGAGCAGAAACATTCTGGTTTAATAATACATATACAGATTTGTCAAAAACAGCAGACCTAGAAGCACTAGAAAGCTATGTCAGAATTACACAAGGAATTGTTCAGGGTTTTTTTTACTTCCCTTTTTGAATCCCAGCCTAAACATAACCATCCTCCTCACTCCAGACTAAATTTCCTATAGGTGAAGGGTCTGGAGGCTTAAAAACTTTCCCCTACAAATCTCATATTGCTCATTTCCTGTCAGCTCACATCTTAAAATGTCATTCTGGCTGAATCACTATACACCCTTACTATAAACATGCCCATCTGCTCACCAGTGGACAACTGCAAAGTGAATCCTAGCTGAAGAAACACTAAACAAAAAAACGGAGACAGACTTCCACAGGTGCTCCTTCTCCTCATGCACTTTCCACCCTTCTTCACATCTCCCATGTGAACCCACTCCTACTCTTGGGGGCTCCCTAGTCCATGCAGGAGCAAACTGGCATGACTTGCCCAAATAAGGGGACACTGCACAAAACAGAATTGTTTGTTCAGATCTTTGGAAAGGATTTCCAAAGATCCGTTCCCGCTGTCTCCTGACGGGAAAGAATTAATCCAGTACTGAAAGCCGATCATTAACACGATGCTAAAATGGTCCCAGACATGAAAGAAGAATAAAGGAAACTATCTCGACCCTGCAGGCTTATCCAGGGCAGTGTAACATGGATTAGAAATGGATGCCTTTTTTCCTGACGTAAATGAGGGGCTGCTCTTGTGTCTGCTGAGTGTGTAACCCCGAGGTGACAGGGAGAGGGACTTATTTAGAGGGAGCCCACTCAGTCATGGAGTTGGTGAGCTCTCAGAAGTTTCTCCCAGATCTTGCAAAGAGATTAGAACCTCATGTTATAGTTGAGGAAGGGAAAAAAGCATTTTTAAGTGAAGATCTACCTTTGCTCATGGGGGGGAAATCGGCTGAAACGCTGTGGCTTTCAGTGGAGGTGGAGCTTTACAACTGACTGCAGAGGGACCAGTCAAGCCAAGATGAAGAACTGTGTGACCACCTCACCTTTCCTACCTCTCCTCAGGCATGAAAGGCTCAAATCTCACCTCAGGCTGAATGACCTGCACAGTGTTCAATGGGAAGGAGCAAGCATTCCACTTCAAGCTAAGTTAGCTGGAGCACTCTCCTTGACAAAATAAAAAATGCACTTAGGGGTCTTGCCCGGCTGGGATGGGCACTGCACACTTTGCACACACCAAGCACCAAGAGGTGCAGCCCCACCTGCAGCAGGGGGTTGCCTGCATGTCAGAAATCTGAGAGCAGGCTTGCACAACACTGTGCATGCGCTTGTGCTGCCATTTAAAGTGCAAGGAACTACTCTGCAAACTCATCCTCCTCACTGAAGTGGCAGCTCCGGCTAGCAGACTGGAAACAAACAGGATAAAAATGCAGAAAGGTAATTGTATCTAAAGTAAGAGTTCTTTTGAAACTGTTTTTGCAAAAAATCAGCGAGAGACCAATTTCTGCAGCTTTTCAGGGATTGAAACCTGCCTGTTCAGAGGGCATCAGAATGCACCTACAATATACTCACAATGATAAAATTGTGCATTTATAATTTTCCTTGACTTTGTAAGACCGACTTTCAATTCAATTTTAATGTTATATTATGTTAATATTATTTTAATGTTATATTAATTTTCCAAATGTACTTTTTCTTCTGCATCAGGTGAACAAGGTATGTATTTTACCATCCAGCAGGGGAGGAATGAGAAAAGCCTTTTGCATTGCTGTCTCAAACATGTGATCAAACCAAGAACAGCATTACATCCTCATAATGTCAGTGCTTGTGTGCCAGTGCAAATATTTATGTGCTCTGAGCTGACTGGTTCTTAAGACTAGAAGTGCTCTGTCAAGAAGGCATTGGAGGGAAAAGGTGAAAACACAATGACTAGGTAATAGATTATATGTTTTATTTGAAGACAATATTGAGCTATAAACCATGCTATTAAAGGTGACATGTTTCACCTGAAGCCAGTAGAAGGAATAATTCTAGAAATCTCCCAAGAGCGAGTCTCATAATAGTGTGCCTGCCCAAATTTCCCTTGCTACTTGAACTAAATAAAAATCTTCACTGCCTATCTATCTTTGATCATTAGAGAAGCCTAATGACTGTAATTCCAAGGTCCCAATTCATTCCAGCTGTAGCAATACCACTAGCTAGCTGTACAACATAGGACTATATGCAGCTACAGTTCAAACAGCAATTCAAGACCTTTGTATATTAAAGGTCCTTGTTTCTGTTGTTACCGTAGGTTTTGTAAACCTATTTCTTCCAGAAGATTACAAAATTGGCAGTACTGCAGCTCAGGACTGACGGTTCATTACACGAGTTATCACTCAGTTTAGTTACACAAAAATCTATCAGGATCATATGGATACACACCAGGAATTCTGTTCCAAAGCAAAATATAAGCAACATTTTCTTAGAAATCCCTGACACTTATAATGTGAAAATGCACAATAGTGCAGATGTACTGACAGAAAATTACCTGCTTACACACAACAGTGCCTAATAAAAACCAGGTATTTATGATCCTGACAACGTGACCACGGAGCAAACACCTAATCAGAACAATGAACCCACTTCACCCATTTCTCTCTAACTAGCAGAGCCTACTGATCAACAGACTGGGACTCTTACTGACCCCTCACTGAGTTAGGAAACTGAAGTGAAGCTTGGATTAAGGATTGCAGTAATAGCTGGCTGCAAATGAGACCTGTAAATTCCAACAAACTCCAACTTATTTCAGAATTAAAAAAATAATAAATCAACTCCCATAATTCTTTTATTATAAGGTGTTTCCAAATACAGATATATTTCTGAAGAAAGTACATGTTATACTTCCACCTGCTGGCCACCAAACTGGATGATCATCTGGATATCATTCTATTAGGTGGAAAGAAACCCTTCCAGGCAAGGCATCATGAACCTGACAGTTCAATTTCCCATTGAAATTGAAACTATTCTAAGATGAATTTTCTTTTTCGTTAAAATTGCACTTTTTAAAAAAATGTAGATGTTTCCAAAGAAACACCTCCCATCATTTCTAATTATAATATTACAATATGCCTGAGCGATGAGCAAGAGGAGACCTTACAGCCCTGGGAACAAAGCAGCGACTGGAATGAAACTTGCAGAGATTTCCAGCTGCCTTATTTTCTGAATTATGATTCACTGAGAAAGCAAGCTAAGAAATCCTTATTACCTGGCACAACTTGTCTTTCCCAATGACTGAGCATCCTCTGAAAGAAGAACTAAAATTGGGATTAAGGTGTTCCCCTGCCTCCTCAGTGCACATACACAACAAGAATGGTAGTTCAACTATCAGCAGCCCTACAGAATCACGTCTCTTTTTCCCATCTCTAACACTAATTAATTTTCAGCTTTTTTAAAATATATTTTCTTTAAGCTGCCACAGTCTGTACCTGATTGAAATGCTCTTGCTCCTTCTGGGAGCCTGTAGCATTGTGGATTTCCCCTAGCTATGGAAAACAGTAAACAAGATGCAACTTGCTCCACTGGAGCTGTTTTTCCTTTCCAATACACTGCTCCAAGAGTAGCTTGATGCTTCCATGACTTTGTCTAATGATTCACATATTCTTGTTTTCATTTTAAAAGAGCAGTATTTCCTGGTTTTATTCCACTGATTTTATGACCAAAGTGTGGAAAATCTTAAGATATCCAGACCATGAATTGTCAGAGTCACCCAAGTTTGGGAAGATGGTAAATGTGACCAAGACATGACATTCTCGTTTTGGGGTGGGAGAGCATGAGGCACTAATCCCCTGGTTTTCAGTTTAATTCAACTACAAAAAAGATTATTATGAGTGGATAATGTCACACAACAGGCACCTAAGCAACCTCAACAACAGCCCAAGACTGCAAGGAAAAATAAGATTCTCACACATCTTCAGACACTAACTTCAGACACTAAAGGTATGTTCCTCTTTTTCCAGCTGAGATTTCAGCACCAAAGTAAGAGTCTGAAGTCATGAAAAAGAGGTAAGAAAAAGCAGGGCTAATTTTGTAACACACTAAGCTAGAAAGGCACACCAGAGCAATGAGAGAAGGCCATTGTTTGATGTACTTTTTGATGTCTTTCCTTATTTTTTCAAACCATTGTCATTGAGTTTCAAATTTTGATTCAGGTTAGTCCTTCTGCAAATGTGTGACATTCTTCTGCCTGTATATGAATTTTCATGCTTACAGATGCTCTTTCCAAGCTCTTAATCAAGAAACACCTGGATCAACACCAATGGCTTCAACCATTATGAGGTCAAACTCTTAAGACAGTGTAAAAACTGACTTCTTGTAAGTACCTCCACCCCTATTTTGGGAACCTTACCTTTGAGTAAGGCTAACGCCAGCATTCCAACCGAAAGAGGAATTAATGGTTGTCTAGGAAAAGGTCTCAATAAATCCTATCCCCAAACTGTACACTGAGAAGAACACATAAGGCAAGTCACATTACCACAAGCCACTGTACTAACCTAGAGAAAAAGTTATCTCCACATTCAAGAATGTAAAAGGAAGGATGGCAAAGAAATACGGGCTGTGGAGGGGCCACAGTGTGCGTGCAGAGTGACTGGGGGTGATGGAAGGTCATGTATCAAGAGTGCTGGAGCTTTTGCAGTTCACTACAGACTGCCAGCCTTTTCTCTGGAATGGGAATGAAGGGCTGTCAAGTTTGAGTACAGCAAGAATAGTGGGACAGGGCTGAGGGAATTCAGAGAAAAATGTAAACATGGAAAAGTGAGGAAGGAGTGAGAGTGAAGGCAATCATGGGAAAGGTAGCAGTGTAGTGACTCGGTGAAATGCAGGCAATGCATTGAGGGATTTGGGGGAAGGGATGATGGAATATCCCACAAGGAAGTGAATGAGGTCATCTAAATCTCTCCTCGCTCTCTTGCTGTTCCCAAAACAGAAGCTAAAAAAGCCACTTCAAATAAGTGCAACTGAGTTTGGTAAAGGGTAAGTCCTCAGTTTCTTCACTTTCCTTGCCATCCACTCCCCCATCCCACCACGGTTCACGCTTGAATGCAACACCCTTAAAATCAACAGGGCCTCAGCTTATGAGAGCACTGTCCTGAGCATCCTACATTTTTCACTGCTTTCAATAGGATTACTTGGGAAATTTCTATCCACCTACCTGTAGATGTATCAATGGCTTTTCCAGAAGCAGTAACTTTGCCTACAAATAGCTTGCTGTTTTCTGGACACTGTGACACAGGTCATGCCAAATAATTCTCTGAGGCATTTGTTCTTTTATTACACAGACCAGCTTCTACTGTATGTAATGGTTCATGCACTAGCAATCTGGCAATCACTTTTCTCTACTGAATCTCATTATCATCACTTGGTTTTCTCTTCGAGTGTACCATCTCTATTATACAAACTGGCTAGGATAGGGGATATCTGCTAGGACACAAAAAACGTAACCTCTGAGAATAGCATAAAGTGTCCTTTCATAGAGCCACCCGACAAATTTAAAGAAAAACTTTCTTAGTACCTTTGCTACATGAAGTTAGATGATTGTACTTCTTGTGTTTGAGTACGTGCCTTGATTAAGCTAGAAAATTCCCACCCAAATTAGATGGACAACAAACAAGGTCAAATTTTTGCAGCTGGCTGCCAGCAGAATTTGGAAACTATCAACAAGGTCCAAAGATGCAAACACAGTGTGAGCCCTTCTATTCAGGCATGGCTCATTCCTCTCAAGCAATCATCTGTCTCCTGAGGCAAAGCCTCAGTGGGCAACATTTCCCATCTCATTTGAGTAATTATATCTTTTAGCATATTTTTTTGGAGTAATTCAGGTAGTCATCGTGTAATCTGATAGTTTGTATCTCTCAACAGCTGTGGGAAATTTCCCAGATCTCCACCTTCGTGCAATCCCAATTACTACAAGTCCTTAGAACTTAATGAAAGACTATCTTGACTTTTGGGACTGGCTGAGGCTTGAAGGAGAAGCAGGTATATCTGAAGCTTTTCTTCTGGGCTCTTTTTTCTAGAAATACGTTCTTCACCTGGTTTTGTTGCTGAAGTGACCATCAGCGGCTGCACATCACTGTCATTGGCTGGGCAGATCATTTCCACTATCCAGAAATTACTGTGGCACTGGAAGGCTATCAGTCATTCTACCTCCTTCCACAGAAGCATTTCAGCTAAGTGTTGGTAACAGCTAAAAGACAACTAAACACAGCTAAATACTTCCTCACTGATTCATCACGTAAGAAAACCAGCAGCTGAGCCCAACTTACACAGATTCAGCAGACCCTCCTGTGATACACCACAAAGGCAGAGATGTTATCAGCTGATTTCACCTGAATGACAGAACCTGGGCTCACACCAAACTTCCTGTTCTGTCAAGGTCAAAGACTATTTTTATAACTATTTTCTGTCAACTTCTATTCCAGACAGTGAAGGTTAAAGTGATTTTATCAGTGGATAAAACCCTTCCAGGGACAGGCATGTAGTTCAACCCTCCCAAACTCAAGAATTCACACCCTGTAAGAGAGAAATTATCTGCGCAGTGAACACACAAAAACAAGTGAGGCAACTGCAAACCAACCTCATTACCATTTTCTGCACAGACTTGAGGTTGCTTCCTGTGGTGGAGAGAGCACAAGCCAGAACAAGGCACTTTTGGCTGCCCTACTTGTCAGCTTCTAAATTTTAGAATCCTTTGATGTTACGCACAAGCCCTCTTCCCACCAAAGGTGTAATACTTTAACTGAATCACTTTTCTTTAAGAGCTCCAATGTACTTTCTTCGAAGAGTAACTCTTATTTAATGCTCCTCAAGTGCACTCAGTAATGGCTGTTCTGAGTCGGAACATGTGACTTTTAAACTCAGATACATGTTTGAGACAGGCAGACTTCACAGTGGCAAAGGCTAGAGACCTCATACTGTCCTAGAGTACCATAGTTCATCATCACTGAAATACACCATAAATGATAACCATGTCAGAAACTCTGAACACTTCTTAAAATTATTCTGCCTCCTCATCTAAAAACATTTAAATTTTAGTGAATATATTTCCTGCATAAATGTGTAGCCAACAAAGAATAAGAGGTTTAATAGAATGAGCTTCCAGACTAGTAATGAAAATTAGCCTATCAGCAGAATCAATATGTAAACTGCATACCAATCAATAACACAGGACATTATTACACGAGAGTCTGCCTTCCACTTATCTAAAGGATTTCTGAATTGAAGCCTGAAATAAGCCTGAATTATTGATTTGCTGTAAGAAAATGAAATATTAGAGATACTCACTTTTACCAAAATTATTCTTGCTAGCTCTTCACATACAGGCTTTTCTTCATCCTTCTTCAAGCCTTCTAATTCAAACAAGGTATTGTAATTTTCCAGCATTTTTGTCATTATCCTGTTGCAGATCTCCTGTTCCTTTATCCCTTCAAATCCAGAGGGCACACTAGAATTGGACAGACGACAAGCAGGGTGTTAAAGGGACTCAGCATACAAAAGGTCCTGCGTAGGGTTTCTGTAACATTTCAGCTGTGGATACAGGCTGGATAGCAGGCACAGGAAACTTTGTCTTGGAAAGGAGGACTGTTTCTATGTTGGCAACAACTATCACAGTTTGTTTGCAGTTTTTCTTATGGCTATTACACACCACACCTGTTGGCCAAACTACCCTCTCCACAGAATCTAGGTAGGGATCTAACTGAGACAGCCGCCAAATGAGGTGCCACCAATCCTGCTGTAAGTTGAGTTTTACCTCACACAGCGCAGACAGCTCAGACATTTAAATGCTCTGGACTGTTAAAGAGTCAGATTCCTCCAAAACCCCATTCATGATAACCTCAAAGGTACACAAGAAGGATAAGTGAAAAAATTTGGAAATCCCACATGCTAAGCAAAACACTAAAAGTTAAACAAGGTCTTTGCCTTCAGATGACCCAGTGCTGTGCACCAGATTTTTTAATCTAACTTTGGAGTTACCATTTCTTTTGAAGTAGGGTCATAATTCAAAGAGCTTTCTAAAACATGCAGATGGATGCTGCCTTTTGCAAAACAGCCTAAAAGACCAGTATAAAAAGTGGTTCCTAAGCTCCATTTTCTGGGAGAATAACCAACTACTTGGCCGCTGAAGAAGCAGCTTCTTTCTCTCTTGAAACAGGCCCCTTTGCAGCTTACCACAGACCTTAAAGGCACACAGGAAAGGGAAAATACTTGCATGTATCTGCATGTTTCCTAATGTATTCCACACAACTCTCTCACGTAGCAAAAAATGCATGTCACTTACAACAGAGCTCACAATTCATTGAAGCATCTTGTGATCATCTGCTGGAATATAAGCTTTCTGCACACTTTACTGGACAATTTTCTTGGTCCCAAACTGACTTAAATTCTGTTTTAATGCAAAACTACGATCTCTGAAGAATCTTCCTCTCCAATCATTCAGTGTTTCCTATTGTACAGTATTTCCAGCAGACACAGTCTTCTCAGTAAGCTACAAAGTGGCTGCATGGATATGAATTTCCTAAGGACCTTATAAAGTGGAAGGGACTGATGATCAGGGGTAACGAAACACAGGGAAGATTTAAAGTTAAGAAGCAGAGAAGTCAAAACCAAAAAAAAGTTTCAAGTACATTTTGGCTGAGGACAACACGTGGTTATATGAGAACAAAACACAACCCAATCGCCCAAAAGCAAAACAAATTCCCCCTGAGCTACTTCACAGGGATGTAACTTGAAAGTAAACCGTTGCTTACTGCAAAGAGTAAATAAAAATTTACAAATAACTACCTACCATAGAACTGTAACTGTAGCTTATTGGGGCCAGATGTGCATTCCAACAAGATGGTTCTGAAAACTGATGCTCCCAGAAATTTGTCATCAAAAACAGCCTTTTTGTAGGGGCTATTGATCCTTCTCAGTGCTTTATTCTCTGCCATACATCTATATGTCGACAGGAAGAGTAACCCACTGCAGCAGAACACATCTGTGTAAACTCCAGAAGAGAGTCCTTACTGCTATCATTTCCACATTTAATACATGCTAGAGTAGCAGGACCTGAATTTTAAATGATTGAATTATTTCACACTGTAGAATACTGGCAACTGTGAAATGTGTCAGTCTCAGCTGATTGATTTCATTAGCGTGGAACCTGGCCTCAGACCAAACAAAGAACAAATAGGATGACTTCTGTTGATGGATGTGCATATACACTCAGGCCAATTCACTTTAAAGAATGTCACATATTCACTAAAACTTAGCAACTGGCCTGAAGAAAGTGTATGTATTCAATAGGCCCATGCAATTGTCCTGATTGAAGGAAACCCCTCTTGCCATGCTAAATTATGTGCTCCAGAGTTGGCATGGTGCAAAGCCTGCTTGCTTGCTAGTTCAGGCAAATCCTTCCTCATTTGTTTCTCCAAAACAGAGTACCATTTAAATAATGGCGCCTCTATCAACCTCATTCCCAGGAAAAGGACTGAAAATAGAGCACATTCGAGTCAAAACAAAGACTCCAGATAGCAGGACTTTGACCTAAATCACATCTGCTGGGAAATTCAGCCAACACCTCCCTACTGGCAACAGCTACTACCAAAAAACTCTACCTGGCTGAAGAACAGTCCAGTCTATAAAGTTTCCACAAAGCACAAAAACAGTATTTAATTTCTGCCCAGTTCCATGGCTTTCTTGCCCTTCCTTCCCCACATTACCTTGTCAGTTAAACTTTATTAAATCAAACCTGTGAAAAGTCCAACATCTTATTCTGAACAATCTTGTATGAGTAGGGTGAGATACATATGCAAAATACAAAGCTAAAGTTCATGGCTCCAGTGTTTTTTAATACTTCTCTCTGAATGCAACTAAGCAAAGGCTCATTAATTGATTTATTTTAATGGCAATTTAACATATTTTATTCATTGCCACTTCTCTGCCATTTAAACAGACATATTTAACAAAGTTTCTAATATATTTCTCCTATAATTGCTATTATTAGACCTCAATCATGATATTACACTCTTTGAGCTCTCCATGGTGACATTTTCCTTGCAACAGATATATGCTGAGCTGAAGACAAGTTTATATTATGAGCACACACCACCCTGCCTATTTATACAAAGTAAACCCCATCTGCTGCCACACTGCATGATCTATCAGTTTGACTAGACTTTTCTGAAAATGTGTGTAAAAAAATAGCATTTTACTTTAGCTCTTCTCATTCTGAAAAGTCACGACATCTACAAATGTCACTTCAACTGACTAGAAAAACTCAGATCTGTGAGAAAATATTCTCTCACACTTCCACTTTCCTGATGCATACCCCACTCCTTGGAAATTTTTCATGATCTTTTGTGAAGATCTTGTTAAAGCATCACAGTAAAACTGTGTTCATAGTCAAGGTTCCCTTATGTCTATTTTCATGTTAATTAAGCATTACAACTGTGGTGCTTTGACAGTTAGACACACAATTTACTCCAGTTACAAAATCCTCAACAGAGGGACTTGATCCCCTTATAGCCACATACGTACAAATTACTTCAGTAGCAGCACCAGAAGCATCAGTTTCACTACCACAAACACCAAAAGGGTGGCACAGACCTGCAGTTTCTACGGTTATTTCTAGAAGAAAAAGTGTTGATAAGTTCAGATCTATCTTAGAGATTCGAGCTGGAAAACTCCCACTGAAGTTATCAGAGTGGCTTGCAAAGTCAGCAACAGACACATTGCATAGGCAGAGTAGGAGCAAATTCTCTAGTGTCCCCTCCCTTAGATTCCCTGGACACTGTGCCCTTCCCAGAGAGATGCTCTGAATGATCTGTGTGCAAAGCACAGCAAGTCCACATTAAGTATTTGGAAAAAATGCGCCTTATCTAAATGAGGCACCAGCATTAACAGTGTCTGACACAGTTAAGAAGGGTCGAGGGCAAAGGTGCATCAGCACCACAAGTTTTGCAGGATATTAAAGACAAATTATTGGTGAAGTCATTTTAAAGCAG
The DNA here is from genome assembly GCA_014706295.1 of Lycocorax pyrrhopterus obiensis. Classification (NCBI taxonomy): domain Eukaryota; kingdom Metazoa; phylum Chordata; class Aves; order Passeriformes; family Paradisaeidae; genus Lycocorax; species Lycocorax pyrrhopterus. The sequence goes on along the minus strand of JACSVZ010000006.1, from coordinate 65,599,146 downwards.
AAAGAGGAGTAGTTCTCAAAGTTAAAACATTACTTGGTAATAGGATCAGGCTGTCAGCTCTTCATTTCAAAATCTGATCCCCAGCAGCACTTCACACTTCTGCACAATGTTCTACAAGCATGGCTAGCCCATCCAGTGCAGCTCCTTCCATAGGGATGCTCAGGAAAGCTAGTCTCAAACGGGTTAAACCACAGCAAGGCTCTGTGTCACAACTTTTACTCAGAACTAAAGTGACCTGAGGTCAGATTAACTCACTGTGAAAGAATTCCTTACATCTCAGGCATTTAGCTAAATGAATTTACCTCAGGGTCTCTGTAAACAAGCTCTAACAGCCTAAATGCAGAGCAGGCTTTCGAGACAGTGAATCCCAGACTCTGCTGAGAGCGGTGCAGTGACACACACAAACATGCATACGGCACAAGACGGGCATCACTACAAGGCTCTGTCACCATCCACCACACCTGGGAAACTTGCCTCAAACAGCCAGGAGGACCTGGGATGTAGTCAGCTGTCTATAATGAGCTGAACTGACATCACTGAACTGATTTCCCCAGGCAGCAACTGCTGACAGCTCCCTGCCACAACTGAGAACCAGAGATTTCCATGTGAAAGGGTCATCTCATTACGAATTCCCAACACTGTTTGACCCCACCCTGTCTGAGATGAAGGATGCACACTACCATTTCCCCAAGTGACTTTGCAGAAGCAGCTTGCACGGAATGACAGCACTGTAATCCTAATTTACAATCACTGAGGGCTATATGCTCTAGAAACTACTTTTGCTGCTTGTACAGTACCTTTTGTAGAGAAGCACCACAGTCACCTTACCATTCTCCCAGGGAATCCTGCCAGAAATGAAGGAACTCAAAGGACGGGGAACACTGCATGGATTTTTTGTTTCTTCAGCCCCAGCAAAACATTTTCATTAGTACCTCAGATGCCCAGAAGTCCCTCAACAAGCACAAATGGAGATTTTGAGAGCAGAGTTGCAGTAATTTATAGAAGTTACAACTTGAGGCAGTCTGTTCTGTGCCTCTAGGCGGCCTTTACTGCGCCTGTAACAGATGCGGCCTCGTGGCCATAACTCGTCCACTTCAGCTGATAAAAGGGATTTGTCCAAACACACTAGTCCACAAACTGATGCAGCTGAAAACAGGCACATATTCATGTCTGCAGATTCTGCTGCAAGATCACAGTCCAATAAGTAGCTAAAGACACAGCAACACTCACTTGAGACAGGTGCTCATCTCAGTCTGTGTGACTCGTGTATGTGCTCTGCATCATTTGCAGGCTTACGGCTCACTAGTCTGGGTGAAATGCAACGACAGAAGCAACTACTGAGATTTTGCAGAAGTGTTTTAGCTCCTGTGATACTGGAGAATCCTGGAGAGTCAACTCTGGGGCATGTACCTGCCTGCTTGTTCAAATCTGTTCCAGGTTCTTTTCTTTAGCATCAGATTTATGAGCCTAAGTCAACTCGGTAATTCTGCTCTATCAGCATTGCTTGCAAAATAATAAATCATTCATAAAAAATTACAGCACTAATAAATAATAATAAAACAATAGTATATAATGAATGATAGTAATTATTAGTAAATAATAAAATTATGCAAAATGCAGGCAACACAGGTAACACAAAGCAGTTAGAGCGATGCTGCCACAAAGACTTTACTGACTGGCTTCATTTACATGCAAAATCTTTTGCTTCAGCAAAAGCTCCATTTTTCATCACAGAATTACAGTGATAGTAGGCATCTTAGAGAGTGCAACCTACACAAAGGGGGACAAAGGGCAGTTCATAGCCTAACACCCCTTTGCAAAGAACATTGCTCTCATCTCCAAACATTTCAAAGCAGAGGCTCTTCAAAAACACTCCTTGTGATTGTATTTGAGCTGTATTGCTGAGCTCAAATATTCATGAGTATTTAATATGATTATGGATGAGAACATTTACAGCCTTGGTATATTATGCTTGATGATTTAAACTGTCATTATAGGCTTCAGCATACTGAATACTTATGAAAAATTCCTTTAGAGTGCTGGAAAATGCAGTATTTAAAATCTAAATGAACCCTGTAAGAAAGGTTACGTCTGCATGCTCCAATCTGCAATAATTAATGTTTAAACAACAATATTGGGTACTCAGTTTGCCCCCGATCCTGGATGCACGTTTGTTCTTAAGACTGATGCAGGATTGGGACTGCACTGCTTGAAAACAAAGCCCATCCACAGAATGCTTCAAAGGCCAACATTACTCACTAAGGACTACTAATTCAGCCCCTCAGCTTTCAATTCAGTTTCATATACCCAATCCATGTAGGCTCCAAGGCTGCTAGAAACCAAGGTAAGACATTCATGCATAACTTCAGATTTTAATTCTTTCAAGTTCAGCATCTCTGAAATACCTACAGCTACCCTACAATCTACCATTTTCTCCATATCCAAAGATAATATACTTTCTTGTTACCCTTTGTGTAACTTCTGTTATGTACTCATCACACATAAATAACTGCATCTAACTCCAGCATTTTAACTGGACACCTGCATTTGCCAGCCACTTTTGGGGGGACAGAGCAATCCCTCACAACATGCTTAATCTCTGCGGCATGAAACACAACCAAGTTAATGAGGCACTTGAATGATGGAGGCCACACACAGAGATTATTGTTTGAGAGAGAGAGCTGCAAAAAATAGGTGCAAATGGATCCTCTGATTACTCTGCTAAGATCTCATGTCTTACCATGCCAACCAAAGGACAGGGTAAGTGCAGCAGCTCCTCTGAGACCCAGCTCCAGGAGAAGAGAGAGGAGGAGAGAAAACCCAGCTGGTCCTCTCCTTTTCAGCACAAGCTGTCAGAGCCAAGCAGAGCCCACACAGCAGGCCTTAACTAAGGCTATGTCTCTACAGAAGCTGAAATTCAGGTCAATGGACAATAACTTCCTCCAAGAGTAACCACGCTGCAAATGTTAATACTTTACGCAGATTAGCCCAGTGACGGAAAAGACAACTATTTATGTTCCTTCGTGCTCATTGCTCCTCCAGGGCTGTATTTCTCAATATACTTGACCTTTGCCTTCCATCACAATAAATCTGAACAATCCAAGTTGGGAAAAAACAGTGAACCAGATCTCCAATCTTTTTTTAAGCTGTTTGACCTTGCCCTTTACATGTTCTTATATCTTGCATCACACTTCGTTACAAGGAATGCAAATAGCCATTTTTTCCCTTCTTCTATTCATTAGAAATACAGAAAGCACAAGATAATCTTCCCTTAGAAAAGCACCAGTGCAGTTTGTCAAACAGCAAGTAAGGAAGCAGGGGAAGTACTGGATAAGATAAAAGCAATAAGGGTTGAAAGTTTAGGAGATGGGATACATTATAGAGGACACGATGTAGAAAAACAGAATGAGATTAAGAGAATTAAAATGAAGCCTAAATAGCTGGAAAGTGGCCAAGCAGCATGATTTACTCAACTGTTAAACAACTTCGGTTACAGAGTAGGAGATACTATGCTTAAGTAGCTACATTGTCACTAAAAATACCTTGCCAAAAGAAGTCCTTCACTACCAGCAGATGGGCTTTTTCTTCTCTGACACTGTGCATTAACTACACAGACTCTGACATTAATTTTAGACATGAGTGTGAATTTCTGACAGAAAAATCTCAGTTCTCCCTGCTTTGGCAGTGTAATTGCTGACAAGTTGGATGCTGAGCCTTCTTTCCTTGTCATGGAGAAACCCCCCATGCACTGTTCTGAACAAATAATGCAAAGCGAGAGGAGCGTTCACTTCAGCCTCCTGCCAATATTTAATTTCTGCAGCTTCTCCATGGGCTGCCTGTAGCCAGGAGAGAGAGACAGCCCTTGCCAAGCAGGCTTCAGGCAGCCTTACTCTGGAGCTCTGAAATGTGTTCTGAGGATCTCCTTCTGGATGCTTGGCCAACCAACTGGTTAAGCCCAACACCTAAAAAAAAAGTGCTGCAAGTTCTTTCCTCCCCCTATAAATCTCTGTTGATACAGATGGTCACAGTTCCAGCAACATAAGAATGCATCCATTAACACAGGAGAAAAGGGTATTTGAACTGTTGCTCACAATCTTTGTGTCTGGACCACAATCCTGAACTGCCTTGAAAAGATCAAGATCTGATGAAACACATAGCTGAATTACCAGACGGTCAAACTGAGTTTAAATAAAAAGCTACATCCATAATTCTAACCTATTTGGGTCTTTAAAAAACACATTAGCCATTTGTTAAGTGTCAAGCCTTGCTTTCACTGCCTCTTTTGCCACATGAGCCTTTATTTCAACACGTGTCACATCTGCTGGGCTGGTTACACTCAAACAGCCTCACGAGCCGCTGGGTTTTCACCTCCAGTGAACTCTGCCTTTCTCAGTCTTCTGCAATGGAATGAGGTGATGCCATCTCTGTACCTTACAAAAACTGTTCTATCTTTTCCATGCCATCTCAGTAGCAGAGATCAGTTGTGGCAACCAACCATACAGCTTTTAACATGTATGCTTTGGTTTAATATTAGGAACGCCAATTGCAATTCTGAACCACAGTTCTCTGCATTCTACACCAAAAAATATGCAGAGCTAGTTTTCAAACTCTCCTGAAGGAAGTGATGAGTAAACTAAAAATTATCCTAATAGCCACTAGGGAGCTTGAGTCATAGAGATTTAGCCATTGAACTCAATTCTAATTACTTTCTTTGTTCTGAACTCTGCTAATACGTTTAGACAGGAATTCCCAAACTACCTATATGAATGCAAGTTTAAAAAATTGTTTTGCTTTTCCTTGTCAGAAATTCGCAGTATTGCGCTTCCAGTAATTCTCACATTCATGCATTCCCATGCATACTACTGTCTTTCAAGCATTTTTTGTTTTGGAGAGGAAAATAATTCTCCTCAAAATACACTTTATCTTTTTGTACTAACACAGCAAATGCTTTAATCTTGAATTCACCTTCATCATCCACCAGCACCATCTTAAGATAAGGCAGCCGTGTAGTGACTAGGCCAAGCTTTAGTTTAAGTGTCTCATTGCTGTATGTTCTCTCCCTAATCAATGGAAAAAGATAAGCTCCTTAAAAAGACAGCAGGCAGCATCGAGCCTAGCTGTGTGGAACTGTCTCAATATATTATTACAGGAACCTAATTTCTGTTTTCTCTCTTTAAAGAAATCTACTTCTTTCCAAGAGGAAGCTCAGGGGAATAGATTAGATTAATTGCTTCATGAGATTAAGTTTTACTAGACAACTCAGTATTAGTCCAGAGCAAAATTTTACAAAGATCGATACAAATGCAACACTGATACAAGGAATCACTTGTCTCTTCTTGGAGACATCACACATCTTTCAAGACTGATGACTGAACTAAACTGCTTAGGTGTCTCCCATGTCTGAGACCTTGGATGCCAGCCAGTGGGTTCACTGCAGAGGTGAGGGTGCTAACGCTGCACTGCATCACAGCAGTGACTCAACAGAAACCTTCTCACTCAAGAGTGTTCTTGCACCTGGAAATAACTGCTCTTGCTACTGCTGCAAGCTGCACCAGCACGGAAAACACGTCTTCAGCACAAGCACCCAGGAACTGCTCCCACTTAAAGAACCCAGGAAAATACTGAGTCCAGTAAGGAGTCTCAACAGACCAGTGGATTCCCACAAGCTCCAGAGCAGTTTCTGAATGCACTAGAAGGACAGAGAGCCCAGAATCACTGGCATCTGAGGGCAGACACCAGATCACAAGGCCAAACATGCAGACACTATGCAGCATCCATCTCTACAAATTATACAGCACCTGGGTGCTGCACTGGAGTCCTCTTCCACCAAGTATCCTTTGTCAAAGCCTTCTGCAGAGAAGCACTCGTATTGACTGACAGCAGAGGAAGAAAGCTGTGTGAGCACAAGCCTCCTTGCACTGACACAGTCTGAAGGCCTTTCACTGCCCTACTCCTGCTCTGCTACCAATGCAGCAATACAAAACTGATTAACAGTTTAGCAAACAGCAAGAGGAAATGGGAAAGCAACTCCACTTCCATTTGACTCAAAAATAGCTTTAACACTGAAGTTTAACACAAAGCCCCAGTCATTGCCTCCACTTGATCACTCTGACAAATTAAGAGTTCTAACATCTACATTTCTGGCCACCTGCCAGCATATGGGGAAAAGTAAAAACCCCAACTTACTGAAAGCAGTTTGGTCCAAATACAGTGGCAAGATTGCAAAGATTCATCCTGTTCTCTACGTGATGTTCAGCAACTTTTATCAGGAACTGGCACAGGTACTTCAGCAGGCAGTAATGAGCATCAGGCAGTTCTTTAAGGAGTTCTTTCAAGTAACTTTCCTTCTGCATGTCATTTCTAGAGTCTAGGAAAAACAAGAGAAGAAAAAACGTATGTATAAGGTTTTCTTCATTGCTGCCAACTTGCTTACATGGGTGAGCAAGCAGTGGGAGCTAAAATTCACTCCTGCTTCTGCTCAGACACACACAACTCCTCAGTTTTCCTCAGAGAACGTGCATGTTTCTCCTGAGGCTCACCCTGGCCACCATAGGTGCCATTTCATTCTTACCTTTATGCTGTAACCTTTTTCCTGAGCAGGTTGAGCAGTTACTAACAGGCAGCTAAGAGCTTTAGAGCACGTTTATCCCCACCTGGCACAGCTAAATCTGCTTTAACTCCCTCTCTACCAGATCTCCAGATTCCACGCTCCTTCTGGATGTCATCCCTACTTCCCAAACCCTTCTCATTCTATTCGTTTCCCTTCCCATGAAAACCTTCAAAAATAAGAAAGCAGGAATGGTAAAACAAAGAGTCTCCTGGAATGCACAGTGTTGTAACAGCACTACAGCACCTTCTGTTGGTGACAACTCTGCTACATGTTCAGGAAGGAGTCTTGCTTATGGAGAAAAGACTGTTCCAGGCACTGCCACACTCCAAAATGAGTCAAAACGTGGCCTCATGTTGGACAGTAGCCTTGTTACACTGTACAATCTTCTAGAATTTCGGTATGGATGAAAGTTTTCCATATTGAACTGAGTAACATCCAAGTATTAAAGGAAAAATTGAATGAAGTTCACAGATGCTGTGTTTATACAAACCCAGGTGGTGAACACAAGCTTGGTCTCACACACAGCTTCTGCTTAATTGTGTCCTGCTGCTGGAATTCAACTCACATGCAAAATTCTTTGCTGCCCTCCTCCATCCCAAAAACACCTTCCAAAAAGTGATTTGTACTCACCAAAATCTTGGGTTTACATGTCACCAAAAGCAAAGTTTTGAAAACAATTCAGTATTGCTTTCCCTTTAGACCAAAACAGGATGCATTAGTCCTTGCAAATACTAATTTCTACTCTCCACAAAAGTGAAATGTTACTGAAATTTTCACATATGCATAAAAACCCCAAGGACTCTGCAACATCATTTTCAGACAGAAGACCTCATGCCCTAAAGGTTTTCTGCACCAATCTAATTATAAGCAGTGTCCATTAGCATGAGGCCATTTGTGCATTTCTAGTACTTTTTTATTTATTTATCAGCCTTATGGGTTGCTAGTGCTAATGCTGTAAGACTGTTGTGGCATAATTGTTTTTTCCTTAGAGATGTACTGTAAGGTTTAAAACCAGTTCTAGTGGTCGGAAGGATGGCTTTATTCCACAGAGCCAAGGTGAGATCATGCTAAATATTAACCTTCTGTGGTCTCTGTAACAGGCTGCCATGTCCCAAAGTAGCTGCTGGCTTTCCCTGGGAATACAGACATCTTCCCCATGCTCAGGGTAACAAGGGATTTTTGCATTGAGAGGATGTTATGATCCTTAGCAAGGAGATTCACGCAGCACTCAGTCAAAACCAAACCTTGCTCAGCCTTCAAGACTCATTTTCAGCCAAGAAGATGGAATAGAACAGGCTGCATTCTAAACAGCTGAGCAAATAGGTGCTGCAGCTCTGCTGTATGCCCTGCTACCAGCACACAGAGAAGACTGGCAGGAAAACATCCCAGGGCTTGTGCTGCAGGAAAAAAGAACAATTTACATTTGCTCCACATTTTTTTTGGAGAGAAAAAAGGAGGGGGAAAACAAAAATCTTTGAATACCATTTAATGTATGTATAAACACTTCAGAAGTCTCATCTTTGTTTTTACCTTTCATTTCCCAGAAATATTCCAGGGCCGCACTGAACAGTATTCCAGGAGTAGAGTGCTTTGAAAAGAGGTTAGCTGTGAAAATTAGCAGTCTGTATAAAAATGAGTCCTGAGAACTCAACCACTGGGTTGCAATATTATCTCTGTTTTACAATCAGACATTTTTTGTGGCTAATAAACAGGATTTATCCTGCAAATAGTTTGGCAAACAAATGAGGTTTTTTATATACATACTTGCCACTTCATACAGCTGAAACTTGAGGGACTTCATTTGCTTCCAGGCTTAGGATTCCTGCACTACCTGTCATGCCTAATACTGTACATGGCAAGAAAACCTTTTTAAGTTTTATATGCATGGTGAATTCACTTTTATGTATCTGTTTTGGTACCACAGACTTAGTATGAATTCTTTCATCAGCAGACCAAAGTTTAAAATGCCAGTCAAATTACAGGACCAAACATTTCAACCAACTGATTAATTATATCCTTTTTTTCTACAGATAAGAAATTAGCTCCTTCAGAAAAGTCAAATATCAAATATGCATGAAGCACATGTGAAAAAAAAATCCTATTTGCTTGCTTATTACAAGCTTTTTTACACCTACAGAGAGGAAAAAACAATCATGACTTTGCTACTAGCAATCAGCTTGGCAACAGCAAGAAATCTGATGTATTATTTTATTTCTGCAGCAAAATTTCAGGAGGCTTCTGAAGGCTGTATTAAATGGAATAACAATAAGGAATTTCAGTGCATCTGTATTTGCACTGATCAAAGTAGACTGTACAGTCTCTGACTTGGTTACTAATTATCTTTTTATGAGGCTTAAAACAAAACACAATTGATTTCCATGTAGCCAGAACATTAAAATTCACCTCCTAACATACTTTTCTTCAGATAACAAAGCAACTAGCACAGAGTGTTTTCTAGTACAAATTGCTTGCAGTTATGATAAGGAAAGCCAAAGCCATCTCCCAGAAAAAATGTACCTCTTCCATCACCATCACCCTGCCATCTAATTAGGGAATGCCTTGATAACTAATTGCCTCTCTGAGTCTCCCACTGGGGCTTTAGATGGACGGGTACTTTTTCATTTACTGGAGGAATTTCCATCCCTTCCAAACCAGAAAGATGCTCATAACCACCACAAAACATTCCCAACACAGGTTTGCACTCTGACGACAAACAAAGCTACTGGGCCCGCGGCCTTAGTTGTATTTTCTGGGTAGGATGTCCCTGTTCATTAACCATGATTTATTACAGGGTGTGAATCAACATCGAAAATGTTACTGCTGGGCACAGCCAAACCTTCGCTCATTTCTGTACTTTCAGGAACAGAGACAGATACCACACCATAAGATTAGGAGAAATTACCCTAATTGAAGGACACAGAGACACTGAGTAACATGAGGCAGCAAACCCCATTTACTGAGCCATTAAATTCCTTCTCCTTGTGAAATCTAAGAAAATAGGGCTTTGCTCTCTCTCCTCCTTCTCCAGTGAAAAAACAAGGGAAGGAACTCAAGTTTTTCTTCCAAAAGAATCCACAAATCAAAACCAATTTGTTGATTCTGCTGCTGATGACATTTCATGGATTTCAGCTTTATTTTTAAAAATTCCCTTTATAGTTTGTGGCGAATCTAGACAGTGACATGCATACATGGTATTCCATGCACTTTGCACAATTTTCAGGACAAGTCTACCACTGCTATCTATGACTGTATTTCTTCAAACATAACAGCTTTTTAACTTATTAGAGAGCAAAAATAGTCTTGAGTCATGGTAACAACCCATTCTCTGGAGCATTCCTCCTCCTCTCCAGTTTGTTTCAGTCAGTCACTAAGATTTACTGAGCTGGTAGTGACCATAAGAAAAACATCAGAGCACCAGAGTGGTTTATGCTACCCACGACTTTCAAGCACAGCACATCCAGCTCTTTCGAAAATTTTTGCCCAATAGGGAAGGGAAAAGGAGGAAAGTAAGAATGAAGGCTAAGAGGAAGGTGCTCTCAAGGCAGACAGAGACATTCACCTTCTTATTTTGGGAGCCTTCCAACAGCCATGTGCAATAGACAGCATCTCAGCCGAGGCCTGCAAGAGAAGCCTAGCTAGATGTGCAGTCAGGAAGGGCTTGAAACCAAAAATGAAATAGAGGGGATTGGGCTGAGGAAGGGAAGAAAACCAGCAGCCTCAGGCCATGTCTAGGCTCAGCAGCCAGAGGACACAGGACAGAGGACCAAGGAAGCCAGCAAGGGCAGTTGGGCACCTCAAAGCTGAACTAGGGACTCATTACTGAGGAACAAGTCAAGGAGACAAGTGAAAAGGACAGGCAGTCTCTTCAAAAATGTTAATTAACTAGAAACAGGAGTCTCAACAGTGTAGGAGGTACAGACACATTTGTGAGGGTGTTTTCAGTCTCATTTAATTTCAGCATACACCCACAGCTCACAACAAGAGGGACATATTTTCCAATAGTTCGTGCTATTTCTGAACATATTGAGTGTCTCTGACATGCTAGAGACACAATCTAATTCCCCAATTCATCTCTGTTCACATTACTCATTCCCTCTGCAGAACATTGCTGCCTGAACATCACTAAAGGTATGGAATTCCTGCAAACAGGTGTGTGTAATTGTTTCGCTCAAGCCTCAAATGCTCTGACCCTAAACAACTCCAGCCTGGAAGCACCGAAGCCACATTATCACAGTGCCACGCCCCAGCCAATTATCTGTGAGGTGAGGAAGAGAGGCTGGTGCTCAGTGTCATGCTACCACGTCTGCACAGCTTCCAGCTGCCTTGCATACTACCAGACTGGAGGGCAGACAGAAAAGCTTGCATCTGTCAGCAGCTCTCAATGTGCCCTGGGAAGCTGATCTTTGGCACAGAGGCAGCACGTTGTGCCTTGCAGTACCATGGCACCCACTGGGCTGTCAGAGGAATTAAAGCATTTCTTTCCACCCCCGGAGTCCACGGGAAGTGGGACTCCAGTCTCTCTCTGCCAAGAAACAATCTGCTTCAGACATGATCCTTCAGACGTGATCCTGCCCCAGAGGGAAAAACATCACACCTCGTTGCCACCAGGAGCAAAAATGTTGTATGTCCTCCTCATGAGAAGGCTGTCATCACAATCCAGCTTGAGACACCTCACTCTCTATCATGACAGCACTTTGTAGCACTGTATTTATTCTTCATTCCAACACACTGGAGGAAGAGTAAACTTCTTTTGCAACTCTGGTGAGTGTCATCTGCATAAAAAATCCAGTTCCAAGAGTTTTTACAGCATAACAAACGTCATCTGCGTATGGAAAACTGAAGTTATTTCTCTAGATTGGAAATAGCTCTGTTAACACTAAAATGACAATAAAAGCCAAAGGAAAAGGTTAAAATCATGTCACAAGATCCCAGAGAACTGCAGATACCTAACAAATCGGATTTGGCGCACTGCTGCAGTTACCACGGTTAAAAGGTCAGCTCTTATCTATTCATTTTCACAGTCACTGTTCAGATCGAAATTTGACCTCTAAAATGCCCCAACACAAGCTGTATTTTTGGTTCTGCTTGTTCACGTAACTCAAACAGCTGCTAGCTACTAAGTGTTCTGTAAACTGACCTGTTGATCCGGGGAGCTGCTCCTTCCCTTCCACCGCCTCCCATCCCACTCCCTGAAACTAGCAAGGCTGTTCACAGACACCAAACAAAACCGTGCCAGCCATCACAGGCTGTGAGCAGAAGGAGGTATGTGAATTAGAATTCACATCCAGCTGCTGCCCACTGAAAAAATAAAAATTCTATAGGGTGCAGCAATGTCAAGAAGCCAAGAGTGACGAAACAGCATTAAACTTAATTAGACTGAGTACAAAAGGAAGACAGAGTCCATACTTCACTGCACCTCTGCTGGAGGAGGGAATGAAATAACAACAACAAAAAAGAAATTTACAGTACAATAGCACTTTGTCTTGATGAAAGCAAGTGACCTGTGAAAGGGGTAAGAGCTGTACGTACAGTTCCTAGCAGGCATGGATGTCTTAAGAGTCAATGTTCACAATACAGAAGATAAGAAATGAAAAGCCAGAAGGAATAAACAAGCTCAGGCACGGATTGCTGTGTTGGAGCTGCTAATTTCTAGCTGAGGTTTCTCTAAGTGCAGCCTATTTCACATAGGTGGGCACAGCTCTGCTCTGCAGTGAAGCTCCAGCCACAAAACAGATTGTGATGGACATTTTTTACCCCAGAACTCCCCGTAAGGAGCAGCCTTTATTTGCTAGGCACTGTGAGGAGACCGGCCAACACCAAGGGCACTATCAGTGAGTGCCTGCCCTGCGCGTGCAACACACATCTTCGATCAACATCGTTCACAGAGGGAGGCCCTTCTCAGCTCCCACTGCCACTGTCCTTCTCCAAGGGCACAGAGAGAATGCTAGGACACACCAACATACACTACATGATGTTTTATGGAGCTGCATAGTCCTGGCATTACGCTGAATATTTATATAAACATACTTTAGGACTTGAGGGCAGCATGCAGAGCTCTGTTTCACACAACACTGCACAGGCTGCAGACAGCAATGCCAAACCAGCTGCGTGGACTTCCTGAACACCAACAGGACAGCTTCTCTCTTTCGTAACAGGTCAGATTATTTCTCTTTGATTTGGTAACAAATTTGATAGCTGGAATTGAAAAGGGTTACAGCTACAGGTAAAATTTATAATTTTCAGTCCAGCTATTTTTAACAAGAGGAATCACTCTCTAACCATTTTTATAGTAAGTAAAGTAACTATGTGTTTTTCTCACGCCAAGATCTCAGCTGGCTTAAGAAATGCTGATAACAATCCCTAAAAATACACCAAAAGAAACCTAGCATAATCCTAGAAAAACATTTCCCATGCAAAGCTTCAACAGAAGGGAATACAGAGGTCATGACAGAGCTTGTATTTGCCTTCACTGTAAACATGCCACAAAGTGGCTCCAGATTCAAAGTTATTTTTTAATAACCTGTTGACTCAGAAACAGTTTGACTTACTCTCTTCACAGTTTACAAAACGAACACCCAGGCACGCACTCTCCTGGTACCATTTTGCAACCAATACCCTTGCACATACTTTGATAAGTGAACAGATAACGCCTGCAATCCTGCACAGCTGGTTGATCATTTAACTGCAAGCAAATGCCCACCTACCACTTAAACTAATCTGAACACGATCAAAGTCATCAGTGACTTTCATAAGTACTCATTTATGCTCTATTTTCTAGGGCATGAAAAACCCTTCAAGTTTTCTTCAAACTTTACAAAAGCCTTCCCCTTGCCACAATAGCCAACTGGCATTTTTCAAATAAGACTTTTTTCTCCCTAATCAAAGTTGTAATGGCACTAAGCTGGATCTTACTGTGAGATACAGGCAAACTTAGCTATGAGGACACGTCACAGTTGGATGGATTTTTGCAGAACTGGGTTCATAGGTTACACCCATAACTTTATTTGGAAACAAGAAAGTTTGGTGAGTAAATCTGCTAAGTAAGGATACCTATCTCATTTCCCTAGAAAGTACGGGGGGGATTTTGCCTTTCCTGTGGGAGACAGAACAAATTAACCTTTCCACAAACACCACAAACAGCACTGTTCGCAAAGGACGTCAGTAGTTCCTGGTACAATATACCAACACAACCTTTGTGGGGACAGGGATATGGAACAGCAAAGGTGTGACTTATACTAAATTTACACTTAAACTGTGATTTATGAGAAAGAACATAATTAAAATACAGGTCATGAGTCAGACCTGGTGAAATCTAAAAGATCCCAAGAAAAGCACAGCAACGACCAGAAAAAAGGGACTTTCTAAAACAATAGCACCTTCCTACACAACACTTGCTGAACCCTATCCTTGTGCCCCTGACAACTTTACTAAATAGGAAGGTATTTTACACAGCCCACGTACAACCTTATCACAGCTGAAATGTCTGCACTCAAGGTAAAGCACAAAGCTCTTCTCCACTGCACCATCAACACTCTCTACAGCCCAGTTAACAAAAGAAAGAAAGAAAACACATAGCAGTATTCTCACTCCTCCTGGAAATGGCTAAACTTCCTCTCCACTGAACGTAAGAAAAGTGGAAGGGAGACCTCAAGTCAAGCATGTGAGAACTGTGCACCATCTCCCACAAGGGATGCATGTCAGAGAGCATGTTCCTCCTCTGCATTCTCCAGCAGCTTTACCCACCCACCTTGCAGCTTAGGAAAACATAAAGAAGTAGTGTTGACTGCCTGCAGCAAGAGAGATGAACTGTCAGTGACCCACATGGCCAAGGAACAGGGCCAACCCCCACTTATTCCACCTACCACCACCAGAGATTGTCAGATACAGATGACTTAGACTGAAACTTGCATAACTCTCTTTAAAATGATTGCTCAGCTTTCCACAGCAGAAGTGGGGCTCTTTCCTATGGTTGTTCCACCACTTGAAGGTGGATGAGGGGGTGTCAATAAAAAAAAAAAATCTTCCATGTTGTGTGCTATGACAGGGAATAAAACATAAAGTCTGCTGTTACTTGCAAACTGGTTCTTTTTTTGATGGACAATCACATTACTTAGTGAGAAGCAGAAACTTTGGTGTGCTTTTGGCCCAATTTGACCAGCAGATGAAGTTCTCACTTCTCAGAGTCCATTACAATGAAACTGCCAAAAACCACCCTAGCAAACAGAAGCAAATCTGAGTCCTAAAGAGACTGCCATTATTGTCTACAAGCATACCCAAAGAAACCAGCTGATCATTTCACTTTTTATTCAACAGATAGAACTGGATTAAAAAATCATAAATAGTCCAGACTTTACCAAACACATAAGAAACATTTTTCTGCCTCTTGTAACAGAATTGCACATCTGGGAGCAGGTGGAAGCTGAAGCCAAAGGAAATGAGGAACAAAGTAAGTAAACTAAGAAACCAGTTATCCAGAAAGAAAGTGCATTGAAGGATGGGGATTTTACCTCTCACTTACCCTGGTAAAGCTGAATGAACCTGGGATGTAAGGCAGACGTGATAATCCCATCTGGCAACTCTCTCAAGAACAGTTTCAGCAGGCTGGCTGCTGAGTACACATCCCCATCTTTAACGAGTTCCACCTCTTCCCCACGCTCGTACTGCAGACGCAGCTGCTCCACCATTTTCATGCTGCCGTTCACCCTGAAGAGACCTTCCTGTGTCATACCTGTAATTAAAAACTGATTTAAGATTGAGCTGAACTACCACATCCCAGTGGCACCATGAAACAGATATTCTAGTTCGAGTAACACACATGTAGTAATACAAACAAGGGCAATTAACACACCATAATATAAAAAAAATACCACTTTGTCCCCAGAAACCCCCCCTAGTCAGGTAGTTGGATTATGATAAATAAGAAATACTAGTGAGAAGACCTTGAGGCCTGAGATACTCTTTTGAGAACTCACAGCACAGCAATGCCACTGAGCTGTCTCACACCATGGAGACACCAGCTGAGACAGCCACATTTTCCACTGGTATATTTCAACAGAAAAGGATCCTACAAAGGACTCTACAAAACAGGTCTCTTGTTTCATTTCTGCAAGTAGCCCACTACCTTGAGCAGGACTGCTAAACTCACATGTGATTACTTCCAGCTTCATATTCCAGGGTAACAGGTTCTTACCTGTGACCATCATGAGACAAAAACATCTGAATATGTGCTGAGTGCAGCAGTAACTCCATAGTGAGTTCCGCAACTTTATGGAGGTAGGAAATCTCAATGAGCAAATAATGTTTCTTGGTCAGCACAAAGCCCAAGTATTTCACAATGAAAAAGGAATGGTATCGATCACTACAGGCCAGACACCCCATACCCTGTAAAGCAGATGTACAAAAAAGGAGGCTTCAAGAGAGGAAGCCAGATGAATCATACTAAACTGAACATCACTTTCTAGGCATTTGTTAAGATTCAAAACCTTTTGTGAAGAGCCTAAAGCTGAACTCTGTAAATTAATTTTTCTCTAGAACACTTTCACCACAAAAATTCTGCCTTTTCTAATGCTGTGTCTATGGACCTGCTTGTTCTTCCTCAGAAGTGTAAAACTAAGAGGATTGAAATATACATTGTTTTCATCAGTTCAAACTAAACATCAAGGAACTGCAATCTGACAGAATGCTTCCAGTCCAGGAAATCAATTCTGAGTCAGCAGACTTTGTAGAGAAAAATAATCTCTTTTATTGGACCAGAAGACAAATTGCTCTAGTAAGGGGAAAAAAAATGGACAAGCACTCAAACATTTTACTTGACTAAAGCAGAGTTTGTATTCCTGCATTCACAGAAAAATGCATTCTCATGTGACATGCTGTGCTGCCATCTCGAGGACAGAAAAGACCTCATCTCAATAATGATTTTTGGTTTTGCAGCACTAGGTGAGCAAAGGACACAGCCCCCACACAGATCAAACTTCCTTCCCTCTTTCTCACTCATTTATGGAAATAAAGAGAGGCTACAACATCCGGAAAACAGTAATTAGAAACTACTAAATACAGCACAGAGAAATCTGGCTTCATCTATAAATTTGGAAATAGGCAGCTTAATGCAAACTTAGTTTAAGGATGTAGCTGCCCAACAGTCATCTCAGCCTGGGTGTCTGGGCCTTTGTTAAAAATGCCTTCACAGTTCACTTCACCATTAATTCTCAAAACAAATCTCACACAGACACAGGACACCCATTTCAACAACTTTCCATGTAAGAGGGTATCTCTGAGATCTTGCTTCCACTTTGGAGAAACAGAATTGCCTTTATCTTTATCGGGGCCAGATAATCAACTTGGCATTCAGAAGCCCAGCTAATCTTGCTGCAGAGTAGAAAACTTGGCTTGTTTAGTCCATATTTGGGACACAGTCGTGTGGGATTCCGATCTTTTTATGGAACACAGAGCACAGCCCACAACTTGCAGTCAAGAGTGTTTGTCAGTTTCTGGTTTTGATTAAACCCTAAATGATGGAATGCGTTTTCCATTCTTTCTCTTCCAGTGTCCCAGCAGGCCACTTTAAGACAGGTTGAAGTAGATCAAGCAAGATGCTGCTGTGTAAAGGTAGGATCATGTTTTAAACTTGCACTGTACCTTAATCCAAGCTAATTTTCAAGCCATGTTTGCATCTATGAGCTTCTGAAGATCTATCAAGATACAGTCATAGAATCTAAGCCTCTGCAGTTGGATTATCATTACTGAGTAACTGAAAGAAAAACCTTAGGGTAAAACCAGATGCAGCTTCTTAGAAGATGAAATTACCACCACAAAACCTTTTCCATTGCTGACCAAATGCCATACAACACATCTGCGCACCACTGGTGCTCTAGGTTTCTGCAAGATGTACTTCAACAACAGGAACTAAATTAATTCCCATTAAATGAATGCAGAGAGAAGCTAAGAATTGAACACCTACTTCCTTGAGGGGATTCATAATAACTGGAATAGATCTGAAAACCTGTAAGAACTTGTACTCCTTTTCAGTAATATTCTCTGATGGGGTATGTCTGTGTGTGAGTGCCCATGACTATATACAAAGAAAGGGTTAAAGACAATTGTTTTGCAACTGGAAGATAACACAAATCTTCACAAATTGAATACATTTCATTTATAAACTGAACAGTTTGTTTATGAGAGTGCTGCTACTTAACACTGTACTTTACCTTTACAAACATATTAAAAAGTAAGTTCAGCATCAAGGCAGAAAAAAAAAAAGAAGCAAACCACATACAGTAACATTCTTTGCCTGTGGTTAGTTCCACAAAAAAAGTCAGATTCTTCCCTTTGAAGAGTCTTACATAAAGAGTGCTACCAAGGAGAAGTGACTCCACTAAGCTTACCATGCTGGGTGAGGTACTCGACTATATTCCACACAACTATTGGGATTCCATTTTTGCTCAGTCCCTGCTGCTGGAGCTCCAGAAGGCTCACACCAAACACCTTTGGACAGGTCGTGTCCCTCTGCTTGTTCAGTGGAAGCACAGCTATCTTTTTCATGTCCTCCTTCAATTTCACAGCCGATTTGTTTTGCTTAAAGGAGCAGAGGAAAAAAAAATGTGCATTAGTCACATTCGCTGCAGAAGGCTGTGTGGTCACAACACAAGCGCATCCATCAAAACTGGCTTCTGCACTCCAGAATAAGGGTTTGGCCTCACTTCCTTTTAATCCCCAGGAAAAAACTGCTGTGAAGTAGGAAAGCAAAAATGAACAGAGAAAAAACTAGAAGAGGAACAAAAATGTAAGTAGTCTGTAGGTAATGGACAAAGACTTTTGTAGACAAGCTTGCTACTTTAAAGAATAACAAGTAACTGGGAGTAAGCAGGAGACTGCTGTTGTTAAATCATGAAAATCATGTGGATTACAAAAGCACCTGGACAAACACAAACAATCCCAATACACCACCAGTAGCTCAGCTTGTCACCAGGATGCCTGGCAGGGCAGCAGTCTGGAGAAGGTTCACTACACTCTTCTTCCAAATGCTGCTTCCTAGGGATTCATTTTGGCCACTGTCAGGTGAGATGGATCCTTATGAAAGATTTTCTGTTATGTTTAGTATCTGCTAAGCCTGAAATTTAATTACTGAGGTTTTAAGGTTAGAAAGGGACTATGTCATCTAATCACACATAGCAAGGGGGGTGGAAAACCCACTACACAATAAACCCTTAATCCCACAGGTTCTTCTGGAGGCACAACACTCTCACAAGTTTTGAGTTGCGGTGACAGAGAAAACACGGGAAGACAGTCAATAAAACCCAGAGGAATAAAACAATACATGGTTAATTTATAGGATTGATAATAGGCAGAAATCTTAACCAGCCTACAGCACTGCACATTTGGGAAGACAGCTCAAGGCAGAGCAGCAGCATCACCCACCACAGCTGTGATCACACCACAGGAACTGGGAGCCACTGCTACCACAGAGTTCAATCTCTTTAAGAAGTCCACCACTGGCATGATGCTTAAAAATAAACTTATTCCTACTGTGTTTCATTAACAAACTGGTCGTAGAAACTGTACACATGGAGAATACTGTATAGTAACACAAAAAAGTGCTCAGACTCTTGCCTAAGGTCTTGACACTTTGACTGTGTTAAGACAGATTTTAGCACAGCATACATTTTTTATTTTATTTCAAACAAGCCTTTAAAATCTCTTCACTTGAGACACAATATTTTTACTGTAGTCTGTAAGCAACAGGAATATCTCCTGTGCTGCTGTTAAGCATGACTGTCCTTTCAGATGTAAAATGATCTGGCAGTTCACTCACTTGGCTGTGCTTTTCCATTAAACAGTTATTTGAAGCATACGTGTGCTCTATAGTCCCAGGTCCTACACAACACTTGTCTGATATTTACCAAAGATGTTGCTTACATAAACATCATAAATATGTTTTATTATTTGTGAAACAGACTTGCAACATTGCATTATTGTGGCCATCTCACAAATATTTACAGTGAACAGTAGATGCACCAGTGTTTGAACTAAAATTTGACTGACATTAAAACACCACAACTCTTTTAAAAAGACATGTTCCCGTTCAGGATTCAATGAATAATAAACAACTTTTTATTCCAGGCAGACACATGCCAAGGGAAAACTCACATAGACTAGCTTAAATTCAGAAGACAGCAAAAATCCTTTGAGCAGTTTCTGAGCAGCTGTGATGCTCAGAGAGCTTTTCCAATTAAGGCCTTCAATTAGCCTCACAATCTTGCTCAGTTACAGGTTTCCAGCCCGTTTCAACATTCCAAAACCTGAGTCACTGAGCAGGATTTACTTGGGGACCCTCGCTATTTAAGCCTGCATGAGAACCGACAGACATTTGCCATGTCCACAGAAACAACAGAAGAAATTCTGAGCTTGTTTCAGGATCTGGAGAGGCTGTGATAACTAGGAAAAAAAAAATTACGTGGTTATGCAAAATACACATCTAACCAAAATCAAAATAAAGCCATCTCCTCAAAACAGTTCTGAAACAAAGAGTTCAGTGTTATGTTGCCTTATACACGGAAGATCTGACTTTACACATGGAACACGTGTCTAAGTATTAATGCCACTGTTGCTGATTTCCAAGACTGGGAAAGCAACTTAATCATCCCTGCACGATGCCGCCAAAAAGTGCCGCCCAGACACTTGGAAAAAAAGCTATTTATACGCCGCAGGGACGCACTTTTACGGCTCACCCGACAACTCTAACGCAGGGAACGCGGCAGCGCAGTTGCTCTCTGGGTTAAAAAAAAAAAAAAAGAAAAAAAAAAGGAAGAAAAAAATTAAAAGAAAACCGCCTGGAATCGCCTTTACTAATCTCCGCCTCTCCCAAACGAGCGGCAGCTGCCGAGCGGGGAGAAGGAGAAAGAAGAAGAGAGAAAAAGAAAGACGAGAGAAGGAGAGAACAGATGGGGAGCGCTCGGGACGAGGAGAAGGCGCCGGGCGCGGACCGGCCTCCCCTGCCCCGGCCCGGCAAGAGACGCCGGCGGAGGGCGGCAGGAGGAGGAGGAGGAGGCTGATCCAGCCGCCATCCAGCGGCCCCCGCTCCCGGCCGCGCTCCGCAGCCGCTCCGCCGGCAGCGCCGCCCCCTTCCCGCTCCCGTTCCCGCTCCCGGGCCGCCGCCAGCCCCTACTCACGCGTACGCCCAGCGCCCCGGCCCCCATGCCGGCTGCCGCTCCGCCCCGGCCGCCCGCCCTCGCTGCTCCCGGCGGGCCCCTGCCGGCGGCAGCCCCGGCCCCGAGGTGCCGCCCGCCGCCCCGGCCCGCCCCGCGGCCCGCGGGGGGAGCGGAGCCGGGCCCCCGCCTCCCGCCGGAGCGGCCGGGAGGGCACGGCTGGGGTGGCTCTGCCTCCCGGAGCCTCCCCGGGTCGTGGCGGCCGGAGCGCGGGCCCCGCGGCTGCACCGCGCGGCTCGCGGGCATCACGGAGGCCCCGGGCCGGGCAGCCGGGACCTGCCGCTCGGTACCGGGCGGGGAGCGGAGCCGCTCCGCCTTGTGTGTGTGCGAGCCTGGGCTCGGGCAGAGCCGCTGGAAGCGTCGCCGCGAACCCGCTGAGCCCAGTAACGTTAGCGGGGTGCGGGGGAACCGCAGCCGCGCCCGCCCGAAGGGCGAACGGAGCCGGGCCGAACAAACCCTTCTGTGCCACGGCCCCGCAGAGCACGACGCGGTGCTACACTTGGCCTGAGTTTGAAAAGTGTGAAGCAGTCCAAGCATTGCCCCCGTTGTGATTTTCCATCTAGGGATATGTTGGTGAACTAGTGAAAGGGAAAAGTGTAAAGTACAGGGGAGGACACCCTACACAGCTAGCGACTGCCAGCAGTCACGGCATGGCAGTGGCAGGGAGAGGAATATATTCCCCCAGTGCCCTTCTCCTGGTCACTGCCGCCCAGAAGCGGGGTTTGTCCTAGAAATTCAAATTACGCTTCAAACCAGAACTGGGGAGTTGTGGCGTTTGACTTTTTTTGTGGGAGAAAAGCACACACATACACGTGCTCATTTCCATATCCACTCACATGTAAGCACTACTCAGCAGGGCCTGAGCATCAGGGTAGGAGGGAAGGTCTTCGGAAAGTGCCTCTCAGAAATACTTTACTCTGGCACAGGGACAAAAGGAAGTCTAACCAAGTAGAGAAAAGGAGAGGAAGAAGAACAATCTCTTTCATGCTCAGTTTCTGTTTTCCTCTCTAACCTGAAATGACAACTTTCCCAGCTGGTGAGTTTACAAAGTAGACTTAGTTTGATGTTTTAATTTCACTTTAGGACTCTCAAAGGGAATTGATACAACATCCTCCCTCCTCTACCCTCTCTTTACTGTAAGCCTCTAACTTACTCTTCACAAGAATCACACACAGCCCTTTTCTTCTTAGTCCTAATTGCAGCTTCACCGGGAAAACCAATGACGTGTTTCAAACTGTAATCCAGAGAGGGAATTATGAGAATCTGCAACTCTTTGGAGACTGCAATGGGGAGTGAAGAGTTCAAACATGAACCCACAGCAGTGAACATCAGCTATGGCATTAAGGCTTTCATAATATATGTTGAGAGGTAGCAGGTACATTCTCATTCTATAAAAAGCAAGACCAGAAATTGAGCTTTAGCATCTGTTTATCAGAGCCTAGAAAGTCACACTCTCTGTTAAGTCACTGGAGCACGTGGGGCTATGACATGCTGGTAATTTTTCTGTGTGTTAATAAAGACACTTCGGTACTGGCTTAAAATCTTGAGAGAGCTGAAGGCCAGCATACTCCTTTCCTTTGTGGCAGAAGAGTCAAAACCAGACTGAAACTTCCACAATTGTGTTTGTCCCCTCCTGACTTTTCCACAGGTCTCACAACCCCTGTGCAGGGCAGAGACAGATTTACCTGAACTTTTCCTAACCCCAGCCTAGAAGTAAATTGATTCCTTCCTGTACCTTCCACCCTTCCCACAGAGACATGTTTCTGTATATCCTGATCTTCTCCCTGCACTGAAGCACCGCCCTCCAGGGTGACTTCAAAAAAAAGGGGTGATGAATGGGGAACAGCAGTATGTACTTCTGGCGCCGCAGAAATCAGCCAGGATGCTGTGGTATTTGACTCTAGGTTGCACATTAGTCAGGAATCCTTCACTGTTTTTCTGCAAAAAATTCAGAAAATCCATAGAAAACAAAAAATCAGAAGCAGTCATGATTATTATAGAGAAGCAGAAAATTCCCCAAACCCAACAACAAAAAACACACCTCTGTATACAGCTCCCGTTATGCTACTTCATGTTTTCTGGCTAAGATGTTGCATCAAACAACTCTCTCTTCCCTTTTCTACTCCTGAGGAATTTTATACTGCGTGGACAGAATAACTGCAGGATGAATATTTATGCAACTTGTCATAAAATATGTCTAGAGCCAGGAGAGCTCAAATCAGAGCAAATGCATTGTGAAAGACTGATAAAAAGACAGTGAGACCCACGAGTTGTGTATTGCTGGCTTTTGTCACATCCCAAGCCCACCGACCTTGGGTCACACAGTTGTTTTCTATGGTTCTCAACTGTGTTGGTGTATTTGTGTAAGAGTAGCTTGATGGCTTTTTAACATGCCTGTCTTTTCAGGGGAACCAACAGAATATACTCACTAGCTGAGAGACACCCCTCCATCACCTTCTCTCTACTTCCATGTTGTTGGAACCCGGAGTTGTGAGAATTTCAGCTTTTCAGCGCTGACAGACAGTGATTCTCAGAAGCACCGAACAGACAGCGCAGCCAGCGGCAGCCCCGCCCCCGAGCTGTGCCCAGCTCTTTGGTCTCGCTTTAAGTATCCAGGCGTTTTTGTCTCCTAGCAACACGTAGGGGGGAGAATTCCTTAAGAGGGGAAAAAAAACCAAGAGGGAAAAAAACCCCAAACAAACCGAAACCAAAAGAACTCCTGAACAAACCAAAAACAAAAGGAGAACTCCTGACCAAACGCATGCGCACATCCCGGGAGGAAAAGACCCGGATGCCTGGGGGTTGCGGCGGTTCCCGGGGCAGGTGAGGTCCCTGGGCTCCCTTTCTCTTTCTGTTTTGCTTTCCTGACCCAGCACCGCGGGCTCCAGAGCCAGGAACGGGCACCTCGGTGTTCCTGAAGTGTTGTTTTGCCTAAAACACTTGGGAACGTAAAGCTGGGAAGGCGAATCCTCATCCCCGAGAAACCCCGGGATCCCGTGGCGCCGCTGCAAGGTGCTGCAGGGAATGGGGGAAAACCCGGACTGGATTGCTCCTGGAGTACGGAATGGATTCGGGAAAGTCCATTCCGTACTCCGGGAAAAGTCCAGTCCGGGTTTTCCCCGAGTCCATTCCGTACTCCAGGAAAAATCCAGTCCGGGTTTTCCCCGAGTCCATTCCGTACTCCGGGAAAAATCCAGTCCGGGTTTTCCCAAGAGTCCATTCCGTACACCAGGAAAAATCCAGTCCGGGTTTTCCCAAGAGTCCATTCCGTACTCCGGGAAAAGTCCAGTCCGGGTTTTCCCCGAGTCCATTCCGTACACCAGGAAAAATCCAGTCCGGGTTTTCCCAAGAGTCCATTCCGTACTCCGGGGAAAGTCCAGTCCGGGTTTTCCGAAGAGTCCATTCCGTACTCCAGGAAAAATCCAGTCCGGGTTTTCCCCCAAGAGTCCATTCCGTACTCCGGGAAAAATCCAGTCCGGGTTTTCCCCTGAATCCATTCCGTACTCCAGGAAAAGTCCAGTCCGGGTTTTCCCCAAGAGTCCATTCCGTACTCCAGGAAAAGTCCAGTCCGGGTTTTCCCCTGAATCCATTCCGTACGCCGGGAAAAATCCAGTCCGGGTTTTCCCCAACCAAATCCATTCCGTACTCCAGGAAAAGTCCAGTCCGGGTTTTCCCCCATGCCGTACCCGGGAAAATTCCGAGCTGAATTTTTTCCTGGAGCACTGAGATGGGATTTGGGGTCGCTGGGTGGGGAGCAGCTGCCACCGTCACAGACGCTCGTGGCAGGGTGTGCTTGGGGAATGCTGTGGGTGCTGAGGCACCAGGAATCCGGAGCAAAAAGCCGAATTCCCTGGGGATACAGAGAAGGACGTAGAGATTCCCGTGTCCCCGGAGCGCTCCGGCCCCGCCCCCACTCCTTGTCCCCGGAGCACTCCGGCCCCGCCCCCACTCCTTGTCGCTGCTGCCACCGCTCCGGCCGCTCACTCCGCTTCCCTTTTGTCCCCACACCTGGCTCAGGGGCACCTGCAGCCGCCGCAGCCGGGCAGGGACCTGGCAGCTGACGGCAGCCAGCGCCGCTTCTCCACGGAGGCAAGCGCTGGGGGCAGCGGGCACCGGGGCACCTCTGCCCGTCACCTCCCCGCTGGCTGCAAGGGCGGGGCTGTGCCTCGGGATGTCACCAGCCTTGTCCTCTGTCCCCTCCCTGCAGGACGGCAGCCAGCGCCTCTCGCTGCCCGTGCACATCCGCCCGGCCCCGGCTTCCTGCAGGAGCTGCGCACGGAGAGCCCCGAGCTCCCCAAGCCCTGAGCAGGAGGTCCCGACGGGCCTCCCTCCTGAGCGGCGCCGAGCCGAAGGGGCAGTGCCAGGCACGGCACCTCCCCAATGGACACAGGGCCCTGTCACCGGCTGCGCTTTGCAGCTGCAGTTTCTGCCTCCTTGCACACAGCAAAAACAGCAAAACGTGCACGTCAGCATTTGCTGCAAGCATTTGCATCATTACGTGTGCCTCAAGAAATGAAATCAGAACATTCGTAGATATTTGATAACTGTTGAAGTTGAAAACAGAAAATAAAGCCGCTTATAGAATTGATTTAACTGACTAAATCAAAAGCCAGCTATTATCTGACTAATCATTAGCTCACTAATCTGTACTTAGTGACATCCGGGTACTTCTAGAGAGAGGTTTGCCTCAGTGTTGCTGCAATGATTTAAAATTTGACATGGATTTGCAAGGAGTTCAAACTGTTTATGGCCAACTACATCACAGAGGTGTTTTCATTTCAGCAAAGATAAGAAACAGGTTTTTTCCAGACCCCAGCATCCTTCAATAATATAACATTACTTAAGAATTAATGTATCTTGCGAGTTTGCAGTCTCCAAATAATAGCAACAAAAGGAGGTCCCTGAGCGGGCAAGGATCATGGAGATTCATTCCTGCGGGGGAAGAAGCCTGTTCACACATGGCCTAAACTCGGGCTTGCATCCCCAGCTTGTGGCAGAAGGGGATGGGTGCGAGGAGCAAAAGGAAAACCACACCGTGGCCGAGGGTAACCCACAGCCAACCAAGCAGCAGGGAATGCATGAGGAATGTCCTCGGCTCGGGAACTGCTGCCGCGCCACTTCTAATCTCACGCCTCATCAATAAGAGAGACTCAAGGAAAATCCTGTCTTGGTACAAAAAACAAAACAACACAAAACCAAAAAAACCCCCAACCAACTAACAAAACCCAAAAAAAAACCCCACCCCAAACCAACACTGCCCCACACACCAAAATGCTTGTTTCTGAAATCTCAGCACAACTGCATTCCAAAGACTTTCACTTGCTGTAGAAAGTGTCTCCATCTCAGCACTGTGCCAACAAGAAATGTGCTTGCCATACTTTAGCAACAACATCCTCTACTCAATCCTGTTTTAGCAGGGAAAAGCTGAACTTAATTTCACTAATTTCACAGACTCCTGGTAAGTTTTGGGTCAGGTCTGTAAGTAAAAACCAAGCAAAAAACAAACAAACAAACAAACCCCCACAAAACCGAAAAGACCACCAAACAAACCCAGAAAGCACTGGCAGAAAAGCTGTTGGCACACTGCTGCCCTGGCAGTCCCAAAATGCTCATTCATTGCAGGTGTCTGATTTTTAGCTTGCACATTTTAACACACCCACGGCATGGGTTGTTTCACCTCTGAGACAGACAGATTTCAGCGTGGTTAGTACTTAGGCTGGGTGATGGATGTGGTCCACAAACTCAGAGCAGGGAAGAGCTGCATGTTTTGTTCCAAAAATTATGGTTGTGTGTTTTACCCAACATCAGTGTCTGACACATTTTATAAAGAACACAGAAACACAGAAACCAGTTGAAATGTGGAGGCATGGGAAGGTCAGAGTGCCAAAAATTGTAACAAGCCTACAGCAGAATAAGAAGACTTCACTAGAACCCTGTGAGAATAATGACAAGCTTTACAAGCAGCTAAGAAATGTTTATTCCCTCTTTCTCTCCCCATCTCAGCCCCTACCTCACCTTGTGAGCCAACCTTAGCAATTAAACTGTTACAGAACAATAGTTGTAAAAGAAGAGAGAGCACCATTTCTACCCTGTCCCACAGTGAACTACTCTGTCCTAAAAATTATGCTTGGTGAAACCTGCACACATTTTTAAAAGCAGACAGATCCAGGCAGCAGCTGGCAGGACTGCAGCGTGCTTTAAGATATGTAGGATCTCCATGGGACATGATGAGTGTGGCAGCCTGTGCTGCTGTTCAGACACACTTCTGAGAATGTTAATGGGATGGATACACTATTCAAAAACCCTCAGAAATTTCAGTCTGTGTTTCCTGGCCTAGAAAACCAGCATCATCCAGCCTCTGTGTCTGGTGCAGTCCAGGAACCCTGATTTAGATGGATTGAGACCCCACTAGAATTTGGCTGTGTATGGGGCAATGTGTGAGCTCAGCTAACAGATGGTAATGAGGCAGCCTTAGCCAGAGGTGAAGATTTGGCTTAAGTCAACTGAAAAGAGAATCCAGGCTCTTGAATCTGGGCTGGACTTTGTGAAAAGGTTGCAACACAGCCCAATGTGTTTGGGGTGCTGCTATTTCTAGAGTTCCAGTCACTCCAGGCAACTGTCAGAAAGCAGGGAAGAGTTTCCAGCATTCCCCAGGGAGATAAATGAGGTAAGAGTAATAAAAATGGGAGGACCATAAATAGGGGGTTTTTGCTATCATATTTTGGTAAAGGAAATCTCTCCAATATTACACATCAGAAAAGGTTCATCTTTCAGTGACCAGCTACACATGACAGGCCAGGTTGTTGGTTTGGGTTTTTTTCCTGAAGTATCATTTTTTATGTTTATGAGCCTAATCTTGCATCCTCTTTCAGGAAAAGCTGGCAGCTATGTCCCCACTGCTGCCTGCCCAGGGCACGGCTGGCAGCAAAAGCAACACAAGGCAGTAGGGGCCAGCTGTGCTCAGAGCAGTCAAGATTTTTTGCTCTTCAGTAACTTTCTGTTTCTCAGTGTCTCTCTGCACTACAGATGTAATAGCAATTTTGCAGTGAGGGAAATACATCCACAAAACATAGACCTTTGCCATGATTGTTGCAAGTTAACTTGGTGGCCTCAAACATGAAGTACCAGCTGTCAAATTACAGTCAGAGGCATTCACCCCCTTTAAAGTGTAACTGGGAGGAAGAAGTACTTGCACGTGTCTCCCAACTCAAAATATTGTGAAGTCTTACCCACAGTGGACCATGGCTATGAGCATTGACTCGTTTGTCAGAAAACTTTGTTTTTATTGGCTTTGAACATTGCAAGAGGTGCAATATGAGTAGAAGTCACCTCTGAAGAGCCAAGACAGAGAGGTAACTGAAATCACATCCCTTATTGGAGGGTAAAATGAAGCATGATCAACGGGAGAGAAATGCGTAGGCTGGGACTAAATAAAACTTCTCTGCATTTGGCATTTTGTTGCCTTGACAATACAAGTCTGTGTAAATAACAAAAAAAAGTCTCTGAGTAGCAGACTGGATGGAGCCACATCTGATGCTGGGAAAGGATCCTGCCCATTAATTTGTATGAGCAGAGAAGCCTACATGACAGGATTTGGGCATTGGAGACAAACCACTCAAGAGGGAATTTGCACTTAGGCTCCATGGTGGAAACATAAAACACTTGCATTAAATCTGACCCTGCTTTAGGAATTTTTGTTCTATGAAGAGTTTGTCATTGCCCACAAGGAGGGCAAAAGTCATCCTTCATGGTAAAGCTCTGAGGCCATATTGTGGCCACCCAGCTGCTCTGTAGAGGATAAGAAGGAAGATCTTGTGTCAGCTGTTATTGCCCTACAAGTTGGTTTTAATGATATTTTTAACTTATCAGGCCTCTATCAAGCGTGTAAAATAATCACTTTGAGAGTGAATGGCATTTTACAAGTTGATCTACTTCAAAAGTCAGCATCCCAGCTGAAGCCAGCTCAAATGGCCTTCAGAAAGCAACCTGTAACAAAATCATTGATTATGTGTTCTGGTTGAAAACTCTGCATCCTGGAGCCAAGAAAAATTCAGTCACTCCACATTTTGTGAACCTTATTTTTTCCAGGTTTTACAGGACTACTTCACTGCCTGGAAAGCTAGTGCCAAGGAGAGATCTAGAGCTCAGCAGAGTCTCAGCAGGAAAAAAAAAAAGGAGTTTTCATCAGGAGAATTTTTTTTTTTGGTAGCATGTTAGCACACACCATTTTGGCTAAAAATCTATTATTTCAAGTCTGAAATTGCCCCACCACAGCTCATGGATGGACATTCCAGCCAGATGATCCCTGCTCCTATCCTTTTCTTTAGCTCAGAATGCAGGAGCTGTTTTGGCTGCAGCATGATAGTGAACCCTGATGAAAATCCTAGGATCTGTGATGTGGTGTGTTTCCAGCTGAATCAAAGAAATATCAGTTGTGCTGTTTGAGGTGTGGCCAGAAGCTCACTTGCAGTGCTGTGTTCAGTCCTGCTTCATGAAAGGTTAATCTAAATGAAGACAAGTGCAGAAAAGAACCAGTAGGATCAAACAGAGAGGAGAAAATTCAGTTTGATGTTGGAAAATGAAGACTGGAAACAGATATGATTGTTGACTGCCACAATATAATAAACACCAGAGAGAGGAAAGAGTTGTAATTTGTGGAACAACATTAACAAGTCTCAAACTGGCATATGTGGCTTGTGAATAACTTTAGGGTGGAAATAAAAAAATATTTTAAACCTAGCCACATTCTGGAGTAGCCTCTTGAATGGAGGAATAAAGGCCAGAAACCTAACTAGGCTGAAGGTGGATTATGTGATAGGAACATTGCTGCAGTAGGAAGCAGTTCTGGAGACCCAGTAGATTTTTTCCCGTCTGTGGTTCAAGAGGAGGCCTGATAGGGAAAACACATGATATGGCAAATTTAGGTCATGCTGTTTTACAGGAATTGAGTTTCCAAACGGAATTTTTTTTTGAGTTTGGGACTTTCCCTTTTTCAGTAGAAGAAGAGTTACTCATGGGAAGCAGACACATTCCACAAACACGCTCATTTAGTCAAGAAGATATTTCCCACTGAGAAGTCATTCATCTGGAAATTTTCAAGTAGCCCTGCACTAACATCTGCTTGGATGTAAACCCCTTGGGCAATGGCCTCCTCTCCTTGTTTCTTCAGTGTCAAACACCCTTGGCAAGACAGGCAAATAAAGAAAGACCAGGCGAGGGAAGTAGAGAGTCCATCCAGCTTCTGCCATCTCCCCTTTCCGTGGGCTGTCTGTGAGAGGAGAGGACACGGAGTGACTTTGATGCACTCAGACAGCAGCTGGGTTGGAGCAGGGAACGCTGCAAAGATGTAAACCATGCGATGAACCTGACCACAGAAAACTCAAACGTGACTTTGCAAGGCGCAAGCTCTTCATGAAACAAAGCTGAATGAAAGGGTAAAATAATAAATAGCAATGAATTATTGCTTTCAATAAACTAGCCAAGTGTTGTGTCGGATGAAACAGGAGGCATCTCAGGAACCCAGGCCATAGTAAAAATCATGTAATTATTTGAAAGATAATTATATTCCAAGAGGAGAAAAAATGGGATTGAAAATCTTGGGCTTTTTTTCAGTGATTCCATTACAAAATTGTTCTATTTAAGAAGAATTCAAGTGTTATCCACTGCAGCAGAACCCTTCTGTCCTACTTGCCTGTTGTCTCATCCTGTGAGTCACAGAATTCTGTATATCTTATGCATATGGAATAACAAATTTTCTTCCTTGAGAAGATGAATCCTTTGTCAGGTCATCCACATTTTTGCCACCTACAAGTCTCTTGGGAAATGCTGTTCAACAAGCTTGAGTTAGCAGAGAGTTCAGCTCAGCTCTTTCACAAAGCTTTTTAAAAGCTTTATTATCAGCAAGATGTGCAGGGGGTGCTCAGCCACATTCATTTCATGATCTCACACTGCCCAGAGCTCAGGAATTCTGAGTACAGTGCATAATTTTGGTTTGTACCCCAGCTCCTTTGCAATGTCAGCTAGTCAAAAGAACAAAAAAGCATGCCCGCATGCATAGACATACACACAGTGTGCTTCCTGCTGCAGAAAGGAAGGATTCTCCATGCCTGGGAGTTTCTGTGGGGAAGCAGTGCAGACAGCAGCTCTCCTCCAGCGTGTCCTTGCTTATCACAGCCTGGCCAAAAAAAAAAGAACGTGCACAGATCTTGCTCAGACATGATTGATTGCTCCGATTTACCCTCGTGGGTTTTGTTGCGTTTTGGTTTTTTTGTTTGTTTGGGTTTTGTTTTATGGTTTTGGTTTTTTTTCCCACAGCCTTCTTTTTCTGCTGTAGCTGCCAGCTAACCAACTGATTTAGTGTCTTTGCTGGCTCAGAGGCTGTAAGGTCATTTTTACTGTATTGCTCCCACACAGCGCCTAATGATTTGGAGTCACAGCACCCTCGCCTATAAAAGGGAACATAAAGCAGTGGGAATCACTGCCACCTGCTGTGCCTGTCCTGAGTGGAAACAGGATAGTCTCCATTAACAGATAATTGTGTTTACATTTCACAGCCCCATAGGGGTATTAAGGGTCACACGGGCACCAGACAAGGTCAATGAAAACAGCATAGTTTGGAGTAAATGAAACAATTATAAAGCCCAGTTTCCTTGAGCAGTTGTATTGACCATGACAGGAACAGAGCACAATCCCCATTTCCCAGTGAAGGTACAGACAGATCCTGCAGCGCCCTTCCGGCAAGGCCTCCATGTGCTTCTTTTGCAATTTTTGCTCCCAGAAGTATGAATTCAGGTACCCTGTAGATGCATATAACACAGCAGTTCTGGCACTGGGAATGCTAAATCAACAGTGAAAAGCCAACACAGCATACAGAGGTTCATAACAGCACAGGATCGCAGCGTTGATGTGCACTACTCACTCCTGTGTGAGGACTTCACTGCACACTCATCCTCTTGGGATCTGTCTTCATGAATCCCCTCAGGGTAGGGTCAGGATTCAAAAGAGGAGAAAGCAGCAACAAGGTCATTTTCATGGCCTGTGTCCTACTGTGAGTACTTGCTAATAATTGATTTCATTACAGAACACAGCACACGATGGCACATCTCATCTATCCAGCCTCATGGGTTTACCCAGTCCATACTCTATTCTCTCCCTACCCAAACAACTTCTTCCTTTCCCACTATTCAAAGTGGTGTACAAAAAAAAGTCACTCCCTGCTATCAGCACAGGGGTCTCAGAGAAAATTTACAGGTCACTGCCAGTAGACTGAAGACATTTTCACCTGTCTGGGAGTACAAAGTATAGGTTTGGAGTTTGCCTTGCAGCAACCAAGCTGATCTTTGCTGTCAATTGCTTTTTACAGAGGTTGGCAATGGACAGAAACAGGCACCCATCAGGAACTGAAAGCAAACCCTCTTCTGAGGAGAGCAGTGCCAGGGCTCTGCCTGCCAGCTCAGGGCCACAGGGAGGAAATCCCCTTTATCGAGCCACCCTGATTCATGGGCAGCCAAACTAATGATGTGAAGGCTAACAGGTCCCAGAATAATTCCAATTAAATGCATTTGTGTTTAAGGACCTCACAAGACAGCAGCAGAGGGACTGGAGAAAGGTACTGAGCTGAAAAGTAGGCTGTGTATGCTGGCAGGGAGGACAGGAAGGTGCAACATGGAAGCAGAGAAAGTGAGGTCTTGCCAAGCCCAAGAGCTACTAAATGACAAAATTTCCTCCTGTTGCATACAGTGAACACCCAAGTGCTTCAGCAGTGCTGAAATACTTCACAAGCACATGGTTTAGACGTGTTGAATCATAGGTTAACCAATTAATTGATGAGTACAAGTAGGATCCCTGACCTTCCCAAGGACTGAGGTGCTTGTTCACACCATCACTGCTGCCCCATCAGACTGTTGCTGCAGTTAAGCCAATAAAAACACCTCAGTTTTTCAGTCAGCTTCATAATTCATATTCAGACATAGTCCTGAGTGTCTTGTAAGCACCTGAATTTTCTTCTCCTGTTTAATACTAGATATGAAGCTGTCTAATCTTGAAATTCAGACTGAACTGGTATGTTCTCCAACTGCTTGATGGTTTTGCTTGGATTTGCTTTTTCTTTTTTACATTCTGTTTAGCAGATCTCCAAACTGCTGTGACTTACTGACTTTCTCGTGGCATAAATTTGTACAACACCCCCAAATTCTGCAGCAAAAGAACACTGTTTAATCTGCATCACTCAGAACTGAGGAGGAGCTATAATGAGGGCTGTCTGTTGTACAGCTTTAACTTGACCCCAAATGCAGATGCATCACTATACAGTCCTTAATGACACAATTACACAAGTATTTTTCTTCAGAGAACCCCTTGGCAATTTACCATGAGGAGTGTTTTCTGCTTTGCTGCCGAGTGTCTCACCCTGAGCCTTTTGCTGGACAGTCAGGCTTGCATATTTCCTGCAGAAGATTCAGTCAGAGGAGCAAAAGGGACCAGCCCCTCTGTTCATCCCACCCCAGCCCTTGCCCTAACCACAATCGCTGCTGAATCCAGTCATTTGTTTCTGCCGGAGTCTAGAGAGCCTCAGAGACATTAAGTTCCTATGGTTGTTGGCTGAGGAAGGGAAAGAGGTGATTTTCCTGCCCTCCTGCAGGGTTGACACTCCTGTAGGCTCACACCAGTGTCTCCCCCTTAAAATCCCCGTCCATACCCCAGGTGTCCTTGGCTCTGCAGTACTGGAAACAACTGGGTTTTTTCTGGTACTCATTCCCATGTTCATGCTGGCCATTTATAATTACTCTGTTTCCTTGCCTATGATTTTTTTTTTAAATCTTTCAGTTCCCTGGGGCAGAGCAGTGGCTCTGTGAATGCTGGAGAGCAACTAGCAGCAGCGTGAGAAATTGAATTCCTCTTTAAAAAAAATTAGATTTCTGAGTGAGACATCCTGTCCTGGAACAACAGAAAAAAAAAAAAAAAAGCCAAACAGAGGAACAAGGAAAGTTTGTTCCTTTTAACAAGAGGGTAAAGCTGGAGTGCATAATAAGGTGGTTCCTTTCCAAAATCAGGGGCGGGACTGGAGCATCCAGGGACCTTCAAAACACTCACTTTGGGATAAAACTCTCTTTTTGTGGACTACAAAAAGGATTATGACTCTGCAGAGCCAAGAGGTCCAAAGTCTCATGGTATCCTGGGAAGGGAAAAGAAATTAAAGACTACATAATATGCAGATTACCATTAATCTGACCTGTGCAAAGGACTGGGATCTTGTCATCCCCCAATGTTCAGGCAGCCCTTCAGATTGTGCACTGTTATAGTCTCCTATTTAAACATGTAAATGGTATTGTTCATAAAATGCTCAAGGGCTTGTATCAGCTCATGATTATAGTTTGGGTTAGCTGATGAAGAGATTAAATGCTCAAAGAGATCTATGTCTCCTTATCTGTATTGCCTTGCCTGGCTTAGTATCCAGATGAAAATTCAGGAACATCCACTTCTTGTACCTTGGGGGTGGGAAAAAGGGAATGTTGTGATGGTTTTGCAGAGAAGCAGACACAGTGGGTTTGCAGGGAATAAGAGAAGGTAATACTGGCCCCCAAATTGGCTTAAAGTCTAACAAAGGCAAGTGGAGAGAGCTTGGCAGAGTGCTGGAAGGAAGAATATTCCTGGTATTTGTTACCAAATCAGATGGGATGCTTTGGTGACACACGCGGGAAAAGAGGGCCCCAATAGCTTTGAAACAGATCTGCAGAGCACTGACGAGAGATTGGCCATGCAGACTCCCAGCAGATTGCCTGCCTTGAGAACACAGGTGGATGCAGTGCCTCTCTAGCATCACTGCTGCCAGGAGATGAGGAGGAAAACCTCTTTAGGCGCCCTTTTCTCATTTTACTAGTTACCTCTGCTATTATAATGCAGATCTTGTGTCCTGCTATCCCGAAGGCAGTAGATGGTGCTATTGATAGCACTATTAGTGCATATGTTAATCAAGTAAAAGTATCCCTAGACGAATGATGTTAAATGCTTGTGTTTTCCTCATATTCATCATCTCAAGGAACCTCAAGGCACTTGCAAAAATTTAAAACCTGCATTTTTATGGCAATTCATGTTCAGCCTCAGTGCAGCCACTCGTGTGTGCCCACAGAGCCCTGCTCCAGAGAGAAGACAGAAGATAGCAGTGATGGTAAGTGGCAAAGAGCCTTGTTACTCCAAGTCCCACTGAGGCTTGAAAGATAATTTCAGGAAGAAGGATGTGAACAGCAAGGCTGGAATCTGGCAGGGCTAATATAAATCAAACTAATCTCTCAGTTTTACAAGAGAGCCCTTGACAACTTGAGGGCAGGTTGTCCTCTCTGTTATCCCTTGGGAAGAGCTCCTCTCAAAAGCCAGCACTGATTACCCCCTTGGCACATGGCAGCTACTCTGCTGCTTCTCACAATGGGGACTTGTGATCTTGTCCCACTACAATAATTGACTGTTATTAGTCTCAAAGTAGCAGATTAGGCAAAAGCCATGGTTCCCAGGGGGACAGACATGGTGCAAAGACACAGCTCTTGCTGGAAGCAATTTACAAAGGCAACTGCTCCACCCTGAGAAATTAAATTGCATCAGCAGTATCACAAAGCTGAAAACACCAATTTCTGACTCCAGATCAGTCATATTTCCAGGAACAAACTAAACTCCTTTTGCACCCTGTACCAAGTTGTCATTACAATCACAATCCATGCATCCTAACAGAGATGATAACAAAGGAATGGGCCGAGATACACAGCAAATTGTCCCCAAGGATGCTGAACTGGCCGACTCAGCAAGACACTCAAGCAGTGTGCTTTGTGTTACCAGGCTTTGTGGAAAACATCGGAGGCCTCATAAAACCAAGAGTCAAATTTCTATAGCTGAAAGTGTCAGTGCTCATAGGAAAGACAGACAGGAAAAAAGGTGCTCAGAGCCAAGACAAGTTTAAGTTTTTCTACATCTCTTAAGTCTTCTGTGTTTTAAAATCAATGTTTCAGGCTGTATACAGCCCTTTTCCAAATGCATCCAAACACACACATCCAGCTCTGCAAAACACATACCAAGCATGAGAACATCAGTGTGATCCAGCTCCTGGCCAACCTTAAAAGCTCCAGTATTTTCGGTAATTTTCCTTTGTCAGCAGCAATTCTTTACATTGATCTTTGATTATGTACAATTTTGTTCTCTGTAGATGTCTCAGAGAATTTAAATGGCAGCAGATTGTGTTTCAAGCCGTTCACGTTGATGGAAATTAAAGGTCCATTTCCCAAAGCTTTTAAATACTTGCTTAACTTTGGGCATATGAGCAATGCTATTCAGCAAAGGGATAATTCACGTGTTTTGCTGTACTGCTGCACAGCAGCTAGATGACAACACAAATTGGTCAAGTGATATTCATGAGATTACATGGATTCTTAAAAAAATAAACCCGTGGGAGAGATATCACTTGGCAACAAGTTTTAGGAAGGGAAAGAGAACCTGCTGACAAAGGACACACAAGAGCCTGAGGAAGAGAGTCTCTCTTTACGGGTGAGACAACCCTTACTTAATCCAAGACCCTGAGACCTGGAAAACTGCAGCAAGGAAGACTTAGTTGTGTTGGAATAGGATCAGGTTAGGGGATATTTAAACAAATTGGACATAGGTTAATTCCATGGGCTCTGACAGGATGCACCTACAAGTGCTGAATGTGCTAGCAGGTAGTATGACAGCGGGGCCATTCTTGGTGATATTTGGAAGGTTGTGTTCCTTGGAGGAGGTTCCTGAGGATGGGAAGAAAGAAAATGTCACTTCTGTCTTCAAGAAGGGCAAGAAAGAGGATCTGGGGAAGTACAAGCTAGTATCCCTCACTTTGATCCCTGGGAAAGTGATGAAGAAATTTCTAAACACACAAAGGACGAGATGATGGAGGAGTCAGCATGGATTTCTGAAGGGACAAGCATGCCTGACCAACCCGATAATGAAGAGATTACTGGTGAGGGGAGAGCAGAGGATGTTGTTTATTTGTTCTGTGCACTGTAGTAGGCTTTCAGTTCTGTTTCCCACAACACCCTCATAGACAAGCTGAAGAAGTACAAGTTAGGCAGTCGATGGAAATTGGTCTGAACTGCCAGACTCAAGAGTCACAATCACAAAATCCAGTTGTGGCGTGAAGCCCAGCTGGAAGCCATTCACTGGTGGTGCACCCCAGGAGAGGATGCTGAGGTCAGTACTGCTAAACAATGATTTTGATGACAGGGCGGAGTCTACCCTCAGCAAGTTTGCTGATGACACAAAACTGAGAGGAGTGGCTGATACTCAGGAGGGTTGTGCTGCCATCCAGAGGGACCTCAACAGGCAGGAGAAATGGGCTGAACAAAACCTCAGGCAGTTCAACAAGGCACAGTGCAGACTCCTGCATCTGGGAAGAAACAGATCTACACATCAGCACCTGGTGGGGGCCAAGTGTTTGTAAAGCAGCTGTACAGCAAAGGACGTGGGGATCCTGGTGGACACCAAGCTGACCATTGTGCCCCTGTGACAAGGAAGCCCACCAACTTCTTCAGGGGAAATTACAAGGAGCATTGCCAGCAGGATGTGATACTTCCTCTAGCACTGGTGAGACACATGTGGAGTGCTGAGTCCAGCCCTGGGCTCCCCATACAAGGAACATACGGATTTACTGGAGTGAAATCGGGGGATGGGCCAGAAGATGATGAAGGGAATGGACCATCTGTCATACAAGGAGAAACTGAGAGCTAGGACTGTACAGCCTCAAAAAGAGACAGCTGAGGGAGGAGCTCATCAGTGTGTAAATATACCTGATCTGGGGAAAGGGATAGAGAAGATGAAGCCCAACTCTTCTCAGTGCTCTCCAGACAAGAGGCAGTGGGCACAAATGGAAGCACATAAAATCCCGTTCAACCATAAACTTAGACATACTCTTTTTCCCCCTTCCTGTGAGAGTGGTCAAACACTGGCACAGGTTCTCCAGAGAGCTTGTGGCCTCTCATCATTGCTGATACTCAAAACCCAACTGGACATGGCCTTGAGAAACCTGCTCTAGCTGACTCTGCTCTGATCTTGTTCTCAACAGATAGTCCAGCAGCAGCTGCCACAGATCCCATGCTAAATTCAGATTTGCATTAAGATTTTGCATCTTACTTTTCCTGGTAAAATACAACTTTTATAGTATAGCAGTGTAGCTGCCTTATTCAGCTCAACCATGAAATAATGCTCATTGCAACATACTCAAGCTGAAGGCACTAACAGCCAATTATCCTACAAGTGGTGGTTTTTGCAGAGCTAACCTTTTGGTCTTTACTGTGCCTTTTCCAAAGCTGCCAATGCTTCTGTGCTTACATTAGAATCTAAATGGACAGTAGCAGTTCAAGTTTAAAATGTCTAAAGAAAAGATACAGCCTAGCACAATGGAGTTACACCCACTTTCCTTCCTCTTTTTATCTTCTGCCTGCAAGGTTGCAGAACACTGAAAACACCTGCTCTCCTGCAAAAGTCCTTTCTGTTGCCAACTGCACTCAGGAAGTGCTGCTCCATAGTTTCCTCTTTTGTCACAAAAGCAGCAAATGCATTCTAAACTTGCAGCAAATGCCAGTGAATCTCCTGGAATACTTAAGGTTTTTCTAGTGCAGGCTGAGTCATATTAGCACCAATATTAGCTGGGAAGCCTGAAACACTCTTAGGAATGCTGACTCTGTTGGTGAATCAAAGACTGAGTTCTCCAGGTCTGACTAATTGTCAGCCTTCTGCAGGCCAAAGAGATTCACTGGCCTCCCTCACCATCCAGGGGAAGCATTAAAATGATCAAGTGACCCAGAACTGCATGAAAGAAAAAAAAAAAGGAAGGTTGCTGTGGAAAAAAACCAAATATTAGTATTTGACAGACTTTAATGACTACCATCAAACTCGTTTCAGCCATATTCCAGCCATGCCAGTTCGGTTCAGACCTTG
Organism: Lycocorax pyrrhopterus obiensis; assembly: GCA_014706295.1. Lineage (NCBI taxonomy): Eukaryota > Metazoa > Chordata > Aves > Passeriformes > Paradisaeidae > Lycocorax > Lycocorax pyrrhopterus. Next base: position 65,560,389 of record JACSVZ010000006.1, on the reverse strand, counting down.
ATTCTAACATCTTCCTGCTTTAGTGGTGGACTTGGAAATACTAGGTTTACAGTTGGACTCTCTGATCTTAAGGGTCTTTTTCAACCTCAGTGACTCCATGATCCGTAGTATAATAAGTGCACACATACACTATTACTGTCAGTGCTAAAGTTTGCAGCAGCAGAAGCATCAAACTAGTGTTTGGGCAAGCCCTGCATTAGCAACAAATTACCTCAGTCAATATTTACTTCTCCAAGAATCAAACCCAGGGACTTCTACGGGCAAAGGGAAAACAAGAAATGTTGCTAATGTGTACAGAAAAGCCAGTCACCAGGGAACCATATCAACAGCTTCATTTTCTCGCTAGGAGCTAACACAGGAGTTGTCCACCACTACTTGTTGCAGAGTTGCTCATGATTTTGCTATACTACAGCCCTAGAAACCAGATGCTGCAAACAGCAACTCTCACTCTGGCCCTGTGTAGATGACCATCCTACAAGGAGGAGACTTCATCTGGTACCAGCAACACTGGTTTCTTGTTTGGAACCTCAAGCACTGTTGAGACTCAAGTCAGTAAAATTGGTTTTCTCAGGCTGTGGAGCTTACAGGCCAAAATCTGAGTTGCTGTTTTAAGCTGCCTTTCACTTTAGAAGGTATTTACTGTTGTGAACGCTGTCCTCATTTTCCACTTAGTTCAAAAGAGAGGTGAAAATTTGGAAAGATTTCTGCCAGGTTTAGTTTTCCTTTTCTTTTTTTTTTCCCCCTTCTGCATTCCCAGGGATAGAAACAAACCAGAATAAAAGGAAGGGCCAGGCTGAGCCCCACTCTTGCAATTGGCACACAAACATGCTCATTAACCAAATGCATTGTAGCCTGACTCTGCTGACAACACAGAGCAGGAGCTGAATCACAGCTGAGCAGGGCTAGACAGAGCCTGGGTTTAGTGTAGTAGACGTTTGTGGAGTCGGTCCAGCAACATAAAACCTGTTTTCTAACTCTGCATGTCAGGAGTTAACAATCTGAGCAGAGCAACCTGCCAGGTACTAAATGAGAGCACTACCGAGGTTTGCAATGGGAAACCAACAAAATTTCTGATCAGTACAAAAATATCATCTGTGAGGTTTTTTCCCCCTTGTTGATTTGTCCTAGAAAGTTTTTACCTAATTTTCAGCTGGCCATTTCTATAGAAAGAAGGGTAGGACTGAAGTTTCCTACAGTGAATAAAGGAGAATTTAGAGAAGTGTTACAGAGCCCTTTCACAGAATACAAACCATTATTTGACAGTATTTGAAGTGTTCAAAGTGGCTTTGCTGTTACACACAATATTTTACCACATCCTAATTACAAGTTTCTGAATCACTTAGCTAGTTGTAAAAAATCCTAGAGGCATAAAAATCAGAAAACAGACGTAAATAGTTTATATATGTTGTCATGAAGATAATGGCATTTCTGATGATGTTTTAAGTATTTTGGATAGGCAGTACTGACACAAAGTAACTCAATGGAAAACAAAATATGAATAGCTCAGATTATTACTTTACAGACCCATTGGACACACTTTCCACTGAACCATGAAGTTAATCTCTTCTTATCAATGCTGGTTTATTACTACTTTTGCCTGCAAGAGCATATGTATAAAACATTAAATCACAGTAATATTTGCCCTTTCAACAGCCAAACCAAAGGGAAAAATATCATGTTTGGCTGACACTGACCTCCCACAGCTGCTCTCAGGTGTTGATATTATGTGAACAAAAAGGGAACAAGTCGGGAGTGAGCAGAACGCCTATAACTTTGGAGAGCTTTTGCATCAATCCCTTCACAATTTTAAATGCCAAATGTTTAAAAATCAGCAATGAAGGTGTTTACACTCCCAGCCCGCTGCAGCCAGTGTCTTTGTGGCACAGTAAGCAGGAAGAAGCTCAGTATAAAAGCACTTGGAATGTGCATGTAAAAAGTGACAGTACTTAATGAAGTTAAAACATTGCCTCAAAGTGCTGCTGGAAGAGCACAGCTCTTGTTTCCAGGAGTGGAGGGAATGTTGAAGCACCACAAGATTGTACCCGTAGCAAATTTTAGCAGTTCTTGATATCTTGTTTGCATAACTTCATTTACCCATGGCTAGAAAGAAGAGTTCTTAAATACCTGCTAGCTGTTTGACATTTTCCTGGACTCACTGGTTTGGTAGCATTTGCATTCTGCAGCCAAATCATACTTCTTCCAAAAAGAAACCCACCAACTTCTGTCTACTTGGTTTGTGTAAGAGATTCTATTGCTAACACTTATGCTCTAGTCCAAATAGAAGTAACAGGACTTCTAAGTCCTGCACACCTTGGCATTAGAGCTAAATATGTCTTAAAATTCTTCTTGGACCAGACCCGGAAACCTATGGAAAGATTTAGTAAAATCATCTTGATAGTAAAACAACCTAAGCCATCAGGAAGGAGTAAAGAGTCTGATTTGGTGATAATGAGAGAAGGTCTGAGCTCTATTTGTAATGCAAATGTATTGAATTAAAATCATAAGAGACTTTTAATTTTGCTCTGGGTTCCTCTATCACAGTAAAACATTTTGGCTGGTTTCAAAGGCACTTCAGATACAATAGTGGACAGGCAGTGCTGATAGATGGCTCCTGTGCTATCTATTACAGGACATCTGTCACACATACACCTGGACTGTTTCTCACTGCTGTTGCTTTAAAGATGACAGAAATGTTCTCATTCAGAAAGGCTGCCTATTTATATCCCCTTAACACAGCTTCTTTCACTGCTCTGTAGAAGCTTTATCCAAACAGGAAGGAGGCCAGTGTAATCTGAAGGATGCTTTCCCCATTGAAATGATGAATTCAGGCATGTCTCCTGGGAAGGCACAGGGGGCAAAGCTGAAGTCAAGGCTAATCCATGAATATTGCTCCCAGTTAGCTTGGTCACACAGTTTTTAGCTGGGGACACGTGTACTTTGCCAGAAACAAAGCACTCAAAGTAGCATCTATTTACCTGATGGTTTATAAACATGTTTTAAGAGGGAAAATCCATGGGGGTGTTGCCTCACTGTGAGCTTCATGCTGGGTGTGGAGCTGTCTGAGGGGTCCTCAGGGACCACAGTGATGGCTTTTTGCTCTGGGCCCCAAATGTTCAGGCTAGCCTGCTGCTGGAGGAATATATTCCCCAGATGATGTGTTGCTGCCCACCGGCTCAGCCTGCAAACACAGCAGGACAGACACCTGAAGACTGTCCCTGTAAGATGCCACTTACAAGATATCCTGGTTTTCAGCTGGGCCTCAAAACTGGCATAAACTTGTATCTTGTGGGGCTTTTTTTCTGCTGGGAATTTAGAAGGAAAGACAACATGCTCCTCAAGGATAAAAACATCTTCTGATATCAGTGGAAGTCTTGCCAGCGACTTCAAAAAGACCAGGATTTTGCAGTGATCTAAAGGTATAAATATAAATACTGAGCAAAACGTTTGGGTCACCCCTCTTGTATCCATTTCTGGCCTTTGAATGCCCTATCTACCAGAAAGAATAACATTACAAATTAATCTAAGTGCAGTTGTCTGAGACCTCAGTTTCAGCATAGTGAAATGCTGCCTGGTGAAAATAATGGGCTTGCTGTTACTTTTGCCCTCCTTAAAATTGCTACTTTCATAGTACAGTTTCACTGCGAGACATTTATCCTTTATGAAGATTGGGCAAATGGGAACAAAACTAGGTATTAAAGCACAGGGATAACTTAATTAATTCACTGCAGGGAATACTGCAGAGGAGACCCTCATAGCTTATGCTTTAAATCCAACACTAAAAAGACAGCCTCAGCTTGTCCTTTAAAAATAATAATAAAAAAGCTAATCCACAATGACTTTTCAAGACTCGCTGGACTTCCTTTTGTTCTTCTCGTATATCCCTGGATCTGGGTACACCTGAGGAGGTAAAGATATGCTATTAAAGCCTCAAACTAGCATATGTTCACTCATCTAATTATTTCTACATGTAACATAGGGCACAGTCAACAGTAAATTTAAGGAGAGTTGAAGATACTGCTTAGAGCTAAGGCAGCACTGCACTTTTTCCTTCTCATTGAAACAAACTGCAAAGAGTGGACACTGATGATCAAGTAATGTTTGCTGCAGAGTGGCAGTATAGTTCAGCCATGAAATACTCTTCCACGTGTCATCAGGAATGACAGCCACTTCCCCTGCAACAAGGTGAAGACCCACTGTAAAAGACAGGAAGCTTGAGGAATCAGAAGACAGAAACTACGAGATACTGAAAGAGCTGCCGAAGAAATGCTGGACCTTGAAACAAGGATGCCTTTGCCTGATGAGGAGTTCTCTTGCTTCCACAGGCACAATTCTCTACTTGCTTAAACATCCAGACCTTGAGCACTCATTCCCTCAGGGCTTGGTGCCGCCAATAGAGCCCATTACTCCCTATATCTCAAGTCGGGTGTAAAAAATACCCAGAAGACAAAACTGGAGCTTTAGCATCTCCCGATCATGTTGCATTCACAGAGGCAAAAGACACACTGGTGTAAACTGAGTGTTTGTACCATTCCTTCACCTGTTTCCAGTGACTATACAGGCAATGCCAGCTCTGCCTCCACAGCTGGGCTGTTTCTTATCAGTCCAGATGCCTCCAGCTGTTATTAGCTATTATGCTATTGATCATCATTATCTCTCAGACACCTCTTCAGAGAGAAGCTTGAATTTGCAGATGCCCTCTGCCTCCCAAACCATCTCTGCTTGAACAGACCCATGCAATCTGGAATGTCAGATGCCCACTGCCATAGACTTTCACTACAATTAACCCCCCGATGGACAGGAACGAGCTGGTCTCAAAGCACTGCTGGAGATGCAATGTGCTCACCCACAGCTGCGGACCGCCAGCTGAAAAATTAACGCAATATACATTCATGGGAATGAGATTAGAAGGTCATTTGCTGGTGATTAGCAACACCCCAAGCCTTCTGTTCAGTGTTGTTAGCAACCCCGTACACAGCAGCTATGAAGTGTTTCCTGGGCCTTCCTGGCAGAGACCACATTGCTGGGCTGGGTTTACACAGAGAAGTGCATGTGTTAACCAGGCACAAAACTGCCATCAGGGCTGCATGGAAGAGTGCAGCCTTTCCCAAAGCAGAGGGGAAGCAACAGGACCCCGTGGCACAGCCACGTGGCCCCAGCAGTGTGTTTGGGCCCTGCATGTGCTGAGGAAGGAAGCCCCCAAGAGACTCCAGGAACCAGAGGGAGCTCAGGGGCCAGGCTCTGGCTCTGCCAGCTGGGCTTGTGAAGGCCATATCCAGATGTGGAAACAGCTACAGCAAACAAGAAACACCCCCAGTCACTGCTGAATATAAACACTATGACAAGCAAATGACTAACTAAATCAAGGACACTTCAGTGGAGGGTGGCATTAACAGCTCCCTCAGCTTCTCACGAGTGACTCTGTGTTCAGGTAACAGAAAGAAGGTCATTCAGGAGGCAAGAGCTCCTTTAGAGCAGGCACTGTACAGCCTGGGGTGGTTTCCCTACACCTCTCCAAATCTGCAGTCCCCGAAGACTGTAACAAAATAGAAAAGTGGAACAAAACATCTTCGGGTGAAAAAATAGTCAATAAATTCAGCTCTGTTAACTCTGAACATGGAATTTCTGACAAAGGCTCAGTTAAATTCAGCCTCAAGATGTAACAGTGTAGTATGTCTAACCTCCCCCAAAATGTGCAAAGCTCACTCTATCGACAGGACAGTGGTCAAGATTCAGATCTTGGGTGTATGGAGTTACTCTGATTCAAAGTTAATTCATCAGCAGCTGTTAAAGACTGATGGCTTTGTTGAAGTCAATAGCACTATGTTCATTAACTCCAGCTGATAGTCTGGCCCTTAGGGTTTGATTCATACACAAATCTTTAATCAACTAAATGCCAACATGAGGCGCTACAGATGCATTTGTGGACAGCCCATTGATTAGAACAGGAAGAAAGAGGTGATTTTTCCACATATGTTTAACAGCTATGCTTTTTCACCGTTTGCAAACCCAGCATCAGTCAGACCCAATAGGACTCTTCAGAGGAAGCTACATAAACCAGAGTCCCTGCCCTTTTATATAAAAGGACAGTGCAGTGCAGCTGAGGAGTACGATGTGAATTATTATTCTCAATACACTGCAGTCTCATTACATTCCAGGGCAGTCGTGCGAGTCGATTGCAATGCCCAGAGTGCTGGCAATTGCAGTCCAGGGGCTGGCTGAACTAAAAGCCAAATAGGATGCTGAAGAATAGGTAAATGCAGATTCTCTCTGCCTTTCAGAGGGGAATTAAAGCTTTTAATTTTGTTTCCTGGTAAGAATCTCCCTGCTGAGCAATGCTGCTGTGCTCTGGTGCCCAAGCTTCTCCTGGAGTCCCCACAGTTCAGGAATTTCTTTAGTCTGATCAACCCTTAAGGTTAAGGAGCAGAACTAGAGATAAGACTTCCAGAGAGAATTCTAACTGAAAAGGTAAAGTAGAGGTGGGATTAAGCCAAAAGGAAATCCATTCTCTACAACCCCCACATGTGATCCTAGGAAGAGGACCACATTAACATAACATCACACCTGGCCTGGACAGGAGGGAGCTGTGGCTTCTCAGGCAATGTGAAGATTCCAGGCAGAGCTGCCTGCTGGCCAGCTGCCAGGCTGTGTTCACCTTGCAAAGGGACAGCTTGGCCCAAAGCCCAGCGTGGAGGCAACAGGACATTTGCTCCAGCGGGCTTCCCACAACCTTGCCCTCTGTTGAGAGAAGCCGTGGCCACCTCCTTTCCTAATGATCCAGGCAGGAATGTAAGTACAGATGGCAGGACTGCAGAGCTGGCACTGAAGAGTAACCAAAGCATGAACTGCTTGGGGGCAGCCTGGGCTGTGCCTCAGTCACCCTTCTGCAGAGGACACGCTGGGCAGTGTCCCCACACAGCATCGGAGGTGGAGAGGTGCCACAGGCACCACTGAGATGTGGCACTGCTCGGTCGGTGATGCTGCTGCAGGTCTGGATGGAAGGTGCTGGGGCAAATCGAAAGACAAGCATTGGTTTACACATTCTTCCAGGAAGCATCGTTATTTAAGGCATTTAATTAGCAGAGGTTCCCCATTCATTCATTTGGTCTACTTAGCAAAGGGATACAAAGGCTGTCAGCCTCCACTTACTGGAGACCAGCCTGGAGGCCTTTGCTCCCTGTTGAGTCCTGTGGGAGATGAGCAAGCTCAGCTTCTGGAAGGAATTATTTTCTGCAAGATTGTGTCCTTTGAGACATGGAAAACCCCAGTGATAAGAAGGTCTTCTGCAGGTTTAATCATCAGAAGGCACTGTCCTAGTCACCTGAACAGACTGTTTGTCTAATACACACCAGAAAAACATGTTAACTAATTTCTGCACCCAGCTGACTGAGCTGGAACTTACTGGTCTTGTGTGAAACACTCCCACGTGATTTAGTTGAAGAACATTTCTGGACTCTGCCACTGCCACTATTTGAAATCTGGCAGCCAGCATTGTCTCATACATTGCACCTTGTCCAGGCCATGAGCTGATGAACAGCTGGTGGCTTTGAAAAACCCAAATCCGAGCACTTTCCACATTGAATGGAATAGGGTTTTAATGCTTGGGCTCAGTACAGAAGCTATAAAATGTCCTGCAGTGTGACTGCAGCATTTTCTGTCTCCCCTGCTACCAGCAGATCTGAGAGAAAAATGTTCTCTTAGACCAGAGGAACAAGCGCCTGCACCCTCTGTTACAAGTGACATGGAAGCAAAGACTTTCCCTAAACACAGCAGGTAATTAGAAGATTAAGAAGCCTCTCCCTCTCTCTTTTCTCTCTCTCTCAGACATTAAGGGCAAGGCTTAGAAGACCAGTGCTGGGGTGCATAAATCATGAGTTGAAACCTACCTACACAGGGATCCCCAAGATTCCCTGTTGTCCAATGGCTTCGGAACAGACTACAATAAAAGTGGCATCTAAGCAAGTGAGAGTTAAAATTGCCTCCACAACTGACAGGTTGGCCGTTTTGAGGGGAATTCATACAAAATGACACAGTCCTGAGACTAACCCCTCCGTTGCTGGTTCAGTAGGCACAGACAGCACTGCTCACTGGAATGAGACATGTGAGAACTAAACCTTGGGCCACCACAGTTGCCCTCTTTATTATAAATTGCAGTGCAATGCGAGAGTCCTGCCAAGATCAGCTGTTTCCTGTAGATTTCTGTCAAGCTTTGACAGCTCATTAAAAGTTAGGAGGCGAAAAGGGTTTGATTTGCTTCACTTAGAAGCAAAGCATAGAGGCTTACCCTTCTGCTCAAACAATGAAGAAAAAATGACCTTCACTGTTCCCAGCTTTTCTATGCTGCACCACAGCTAACAGCAGGGGAGGACCCAGTTCTGCGTGCAATTATTGCCAAAAGTCTTTTAGAGCTTTAAAATTGATTCTGCAGTCAGATACTAATTTGCACTGCAAGAAAAGATTTAGAGCTACCTGCAGGTTTAAGGCATACAGCTGCATCGATAATGCTGAAAACACCATTTCTGGCAATCTTTGCAGCTTGGAGAGCTAAACCTCACATTTCCCCCCACCCAAATAGATTCCCCTCACGGACTCTTACAAGGGCAGACCCACTGCAGGTGCTGTGTGCCAAAGGCACAGTGTAAGAAAGAGTTAAATATCCGTGTGACACCATGGCTGGTGCTGCTGCTGCCAGGAACTGTCATGGTGTTTGCGTGCAGTGTGTTAGTGTGACATTAAAATCAATGTGTGCTCTGTATACCTGCAGGCAGTGCTTGGTCCCTGGTAAACAAGGCAGACAGGGCTAAGATGAGAGCTACAAGCCAGAGGACTCAGTAACTCTGCTCTATTTAAAAGAGATCCCATTTAAAATACATGGCAAGCCCATATAACTTGCCAAGAACATCCAAAATACAAGAGCACACTTTTGTTCTTCTGTTGGACCTTTAATGCTAAAAAAAGTGCTGACAATACCTTTTTATACAGGGAAAAGCTTTTGTGTCACATTTCTCTGATACTCAAGGAAGTTACCCAATCAATCTACATCTGCCTTTTCTATCTATCAAACATCAGTCAAAACATTCTTCTCCCATTAAAGCCAATGAAAACAGTCTACCAGGGATTTCTTACTTCTTTTTGCAGCTATGTGTCTCACGGCAAGAAAAAGAGAGGGAAACAGTAAAACTTCTGGGGGAAAGCCTGGCCTTACAGAGTTTTGTGTGCCTCTCTGCTAAGTCCACACAGTTGAGCCACTTTGCACTCCCTGGGCTGCCCTGGCTGCTGGAGGCACAGGCACACCTGCTACAGCCTTAGTTCTTTGTCCTTCTTTTCTTTGGACCTGACTCTACTTGTTCTTACTCTTGGCTTGCAAAGCAAGAACTCTACATTCAGCCAAGCATCTCAAACCACCTCATTTCTGCGCCGAGAATCAGAAGCTCTCCCAGAAGCTGCACCTTTCCCTTGCTGTACATTAATAACACCAGACACTCCACGTAGCACGATATCCCACCTCTGGGTCCCCCCTCTCAACACAGACCCTCCATCCTCTCCACCTGACAAAGTTTCACAACCCTTTGAACCAGCCTTGAATAAAAGCATCACAGAAGCAAGAACTCCATGTTGCATCTTACCTGCAGCTTCCCTGATTACCTCAGCTGTTCTGCAGGACAGATAGACAGTCTTCTTAAGCCATCATCACTCGAGGCTTTCCCATCTCTCCTGAGGGGCATCTTTAGCCACTGTTATACCTCGGTCTCTGCTACAATTCACTGCATCTTCATCAAGTGCCTTCAGGCTCTTGGCTCCTGTCTCCTGCTGCTCACTGAGCTCAAGCAATGAGGAGGACTTGTGCCCCTGCTCTCTTCCCACCTGTCAGAGCCTCCACTGCCTCCTGAGCTTAATGCACATCACCAATACACCTGGTGTTTGCAGAGGTGAGGAAAGATGAGAGCCTCCTTTCTCACTGTCCTCCTTGCAGGGTCCAACCTGCCAAGACCACTGGTTAGAAACCAGTCTTACAGGAAAGCTGCTCAGAGGCTTTTCACCTAAATAGATATTTTTCTTTTAATGAGCTATAGCTCATTTTCATGCACATTGCAGCACTTTGGAAAAATGTCAATCACTTGATTTTTGAAAGCCAAACTGAACTGTTCTAACAGTGCTGAAGTGCCTTTGCGAAAGATAGCTCATCTGCCTGGAAAGGTGTGGAGCATCCCAGGAAAAGCAGCATTTAAACCAGCCCATCCCTTCCTCTACTGACCTTTCTCTTTACTATCAAAGCAAAGCTCTGCACTATGGTTTTCTTTCCAGTCACACTTGTTTGTTGCACATGCTGCATTCTCAGGCAAGGACACACTGAAACCAAGCCTCTTTTTTCTCCCAGCATCAGGAAACGTAGGAGTTTTTGGGGGTTGGTTGGGCAGATGACCTTTTCAGGAAATAGGTCACAGCACTGAAAGACTCCAATAATTTATTCAAGCAAAACTTGCCAAACAAGTTAAAGAAGTATGAAAGCTCTTCTGGGGCTGGTATTGAATGCCTCACAATGATGGAAAAGTGTGTGATCAGAGCAGACTGCCAGGAAAGAGCAGTGTGTACATTGTGCCACTATGTGTGGGCTTGGACAAATAGAAGAGACAGGTGTGCCCCAGTAGAGGAAGGATTCAATGAAGGTATTTTTCCATTTCTATTTTAGCCTGCACTGGAGACAGAAAGGACCAGCTGTGCTGAAGCTGGACACAACCTCCACATGTGTAGCTGTCAAAAAAGCTGTAAGCTACACCACATAGCTCTCCTTTTGTCAGGGGTAGGTTCTACAAAATCTCCAGCTTCTATTTCAGCAGAAATTAGGACCATTTAGGGACTGCCTTCAATTTTGTAGGCTCTGTCTGCAGTGCCATCAATTAGCCTGCAGTAGCTATTCCAACCCGTATGTGAGCCAGGCTAGAAATAAAATACACAAATGAAATGGCACAGATTTTCTCCCTGCAAGCAAAGGAATGGACATTATGAGATGGTTACTGCAGCTCTGTGCCTTTGGAAAGTGTGCCATCTCAGAGAAATATCCAGTGGAAAAAAATAGGATTGCTTTCTGCTCCACCTGTGCTACCAAAAGGGAACAGGCCAGAGAGCCTGGCTTTGGCTTTGCAAGAGCAGAGAGATGAGTGACAGATGGGGAAGAGGCTACTTATCCACATCCAGCCCAGGAAGGAGAAGCCATGTACTGACTGTGTCGTTTGCACTCAGTTTAGTGATGTCAGGATGCGTCCCCAAAGCACAGGAACACGTTAGGAAATGCAAGGCAGCTGCCAGTATCACTCACGGCAATATCCAAAAAGTGAGGAGCAAATAAGAGTGAGCAACCAACCACTTCACTCTTGAGCTGTCCTTCATCATCAGCTGAGCCAAGCTGGAGAGGTGGGTGAGTTTGAGAGGAGAGAGAGAGAGAGAGAGAGCACTGTCAGCTCCCAGGATAATAAAGCCCAAGATGACAGTGCAGGGGACAGCACTCTCCAGAGAGCTTCAGCTACAGTGAGCACATTATTCTTCTCTAAAATACGATGAGTGCAGGAAGGAGCTATAGTCTGTCAGTGCATGAGCTGTACAGCAGGAAAGTTAGGGTGAATACCAGGAAGACTTTCCCAGCAGAGAAATAGACAAGCATGCAGAACCATGTCAGTGAAGGCAAAGAGACAAACCTGTAATAAAGGATATTTCGTGTCATGAACCAAAATTGGAGCATATTTTGCATTTGCCTTATATAGTTTGTAGGACTCATTAAAGGGGCTTACTTAAACTGCTCTACAGTTCTTAGCTTTCTTAGCCAGCATTTCTCCTTTATGTAGCTGAAGAAGTCACACTGGGTGCAGGGAGATATTTGGATACGACCTGAGCAAGTGTCAGCCCTATTTATTCCCCATTTCTTCTCTCCTGCAGCCAGGAAATAAAAGGAAAGCCTGTCCACCAGCCTCTGCCTACAGAGCAGACACTCAAAGTGTCCAAAACCTAAGGGGAGCCCAGGAGTTCCAGTAGGGTGAGTAACCCAATGCATGGGGACAGTATCTCCCTAGAGGCTTTTCCCTAGCTTAAGACTCACTAAACCTAAGCAATCTGTCATTAATTGGCAGCTCAGTAACTGTCCTTGAAAAAGCAAGAGACACAAATGTGAGGGAAGAAACACGAGGAGCTCCCAAACCCCAGGAGGAGCAGCTTCATGGATGGCCTCACCTCTGCTGGTTCCCAGGCAGACCTCCTCTCTCCTCCTCCTCGAGGCCAGGGTGACACAGTCCAGCAGTTCCTGGCTCAGCCCAGATGTGGGGGCTTTGCAGAAGCCAGCAGACATTCCTGCACACCAGCCATTCTCCACCAGGTGCCGAGGGAAAGGTGGGTGCCGAGTGGTTCTGCTCCAGCTGCCAGGGTGTTTTTCACCAGCCCGTGAGAAAAATGTCCTTAACTGCTCAGCTCACTTAGGTCTTTCTAATGTTATGTAAGTGGATTGAGAGAAAGAACACTGCCATGAGCAGGTTTCTAATTAGGAAAAGAAATACAAAGAATTATGGAATTAAGGCAAAACCTCAGCATGAATGACCCAAATCCCTTCCTTGTGCTGCAGTCCACAGCAGGCTATTAGAAAACTTTTTTTTTAAAGAAAGTTAATTCATCACTAAGATGGCACAGCAAAGGCAAATTCTTTTGTAGGCTGGCACCCGCTCTCCCAAGCAGCTGATCCCACTTAATTTGTCTATTGTAAGTGCAAAGGACGCTTTAGAAAGAGATGTGCTTTGCGACACAAGCACTCCTACAAACACTGCTGAAATATGAGTAGCAATGGGGCACACCACAGAGTCTTAGAATCATCAAGGCTGGAAGAGACCTTTAAGGTCATCAAGTCCCACCATCCACCCAGCACTACCATGGTAACTCCTAAACCATCACCCAGCCCCAGATCCAAATGCCTGTTGAGCACCTCCGGGGATGTGACTCCATCACCTCCCTGGGCAACCTCTTCCAGTGCCTGACCACCCTAACAGTGGAAAGTTTTTTTCTAATAGCTAATCTGAATCTCCTGTGCCTCAGCTTAAAGCCTTTTCCTCTCATCCTCTCACTGCAGGCACGGCAGAAGAGACCAGCACCCACCTCACTACAGCCTCCTCTCAGGGAGTTGTAGAGAAGGATGAGGTCCCTCCTGAGCCTCCTCTTCTCCAGACAAAACAACTCCAGCTCCCTCAGCTGCTGCTCGTAAGACATAAGAGTTGTTCTCTAGACCTTTCATGAGCCATCTTGCCTTTCTCTGGACATGCTCCAGCACCTCAATGGACATTTTAAAGTGAGGGGCCCAGAACTGAAGGCAGCACTCGAGGTGCAGCCTCCCCAGTGCTGAGTACAGGGGAATGATCACTTCCCTCGTCCTGCTAACCATCCGTACAATCACCATACAATTACCATTTCCTAATTTGCACTGGCAGCTTTTTGTTGGTTGTCTGCACACTGTCATTGCTACTGAGAGTTGCCTACAATGAGTTACCTGCTGTCACACTGGATACAGGTGTCTCATCAACAGTGGCTTGCTTTGGGAACATTTCAAGCGTCCACAGGTCTCCGTGCCCTGGCCTCAACAGGAGATAAGAGCACCCTACACTTCTCACCAATGTGGTCATACTTACTTAAACACTCAGTTGCAGGTTAAGTGCCTCAGTTGCAGATTTAAGTCCCTACACTTTAAAACACTGGCTAGCCAAACTAGTAATTTTATGGTTTTCATAAGAGCGAGTAATCCAAAATTTGCTGAGGAAATCTTCTTTTCCATCACAATACTGCCTATTGTAAGTGGAAACACCTACCACAGAGTGATTTTGATGCCATTTGAATCCCTAAGGGCATGGTGGTTTTCTTCAGCAGGTTAAGAAGTGAAGCAGATACCCTGGGATGTAGTGCTGCTGGTTGGAAATCTCACATCCTCAGTAAATCAGTTGACGTTGGAACAAGAAGCCAGATTTATTCTCTGTGTAGGAAGGCACTATCTCCCTGAAACTGCCATGTTATATGACAAAGTCTGCATCAGCCAGAAAATGTGCACTGGCCATCATTGGTTTGATAGGATGGTAGCTTATTTTCTGCACTAGTCCTTTTTCTGCTGGGTCAGTCCCCTCAGGGTGAGAGCTCTTTAGGCTTTTTCCTTACTGCAGCAAGGCTGCAAGGATGAAGCACAAAACGGAGACCTCAGCTTTCCTGCCTACTAAGAGACCTTGACAAATGCAGCACAGAGCTGAATGAACCAAGCTACCATAGGGAAGCACCCCACTCTGGCAGCTTGGGGACTAATGTTTGGCAGCCCCTGGCACGTAGGAACCTGAACCATTCAACAAGGAATCAGCAAAGCTCATTAATAAAATGCCCTCTGCAGTTGCCTGAAGGACTGGGAAGTTGGTTAAAGCACCGGGACAACTCCAAGGCACAAATAGAGAAACACAAAAAACTATTTTTGGGAATAGACTCCAGCTTGGGGTGAGCAGACAGAACATCACTGGTAGCAGAGGCACCATGCAACTGCACTATCTCATAGTCTGTTCTGCTCCTGTCTTCTCATCATAGCAAAGTGTGTGCCAAGGTGGGGTCCTCATGCCCCCTGGAAGATAGGTACATGGATATGCCTTATCTGTAACAGCACTGGGTCAGAATGCTTCACTGCCATAATCTGTTATCTTATGCTCTTTTGTACTATGAGACACAACTTCCTTTTTTGGGGTAGGAAAATGCTCACTGTGATGCTGATGCCCTCGGCTTTGTGTGTGGTGTGCAGGCGTGCTGGTGGGTGGTGGTGACCATCTGCTCCAGCAGCGACACCGCAGGGTTAAAACGCTGCCTTTTCCACCTCGGCTCAGGGTGCCTGTGCCGGGTGAGGAACGTGGTGCTGTGCGGCAGAGGGCTGTGGAAAGGCTGAGTGAACTCGTGCCGAAGGGCAGAGCAGCAGCTGATGCAGAAGGGCCTGTGCTCATGGGCAGCTGTGCAAAGGCAGCTGCACTTCCACAGAAGGAAGCAGACGGGTCTCTTCTCCAGCAGGGACAGCACAGGGAAGCTTCCACCACGCTGAGCTTTGCAAGGCACCAGGTCTCAGGCCTGAATCCAGAAAGCCCTTCGTTTCTGCTCTGACTCACACGCATTCATAAATTCAGGCAGCATGTTCACCCATAAAAGTCCTCTCTTTTCCCATGTCAGCCTACAAACAGAGACCCAGAATAATTAAGACAGTGCTCATTTTATTGTACTCAGCATGGAAACCAGATGTAAAACAGCAAAACATTAAATTCCTAAGGGACTCAGTCAGGTGGGTAACAGTGCTTTAGTATCACTTTAAGACTTTTCACATGCAAACTTCTGTTGGTATGTCTCAAATGAATGCCATGGTACACCTGATAGCCTAAGACTAGCTTTATTTTGTACAGTACATCACGTTCAATCAGTGGAACTATAAAATTAATAAAGCCATGATAGTATTAGTTGTTGTTAGAAGCCTCCAAGTTGGTTTTCTCCTGCTGCTGGCTGATTCATGGCCATAGTTTTTTGAAATTAAAAGTTCAGATACACTCCCTACCTTTAATTCTGGGCATAAACTCCCAATACTTTTCAGTGTCACTGAGACCTTTACTTCACAACTCAGACGCGATTTTATGTGCCACAAACACACAAATGGTTCTCTTCCATTTAACGGAAATTCCTCAGGGCAGTGTCTAAACTTGCTTTTGATGTACTTGAAACTATTGATTGTGAACTGAGCTAAGAGAAGTGTCAGGAGGACCCTCTCACCTGTTGTAGCAGAGCTGCTGAGAAGTGTCTGAGAGACTCCTATTCTGCAGCAAACAACTGCTGGAGACTTTGCTGGCAGACTTGTCATTTATTTCTCCTCCAAAAAGTGTCAGTCTTAGCAGAAATCTAACAAAAACTTAAGGTCTAATATTTAAAATGAGGATCAGTTGACGTGATTCTGTTCCTAATGAGACCAGATGCTTCCTATCACCCACAGTCTGCTTTCTAGAGACCAGATAAGGAGAAAGATTTAAACTTTCCCCAAGGCTGTGGAAAATGCTAAGCCTCCAGCATTCAATCAGAAGGGCAAAGGGAAAAATTCATACTAGAGCATGAGTGATGCGTGAGACCTGCACACATGTACTCGCCTTTTAAACAGGGACACACACACATAAGCTTACCTACAGCAGAAGTTTTCCTAGAGGAAAAAATATTTCCCCTCTGTGTGATTTGGCTCAGTAATAACATCACTTTTTCCTTAAAGAAGCCTGAATGATGAAAGGTAGGTTTCACTTTGCAAAATCTTCTTTGCCAGAATTTGATGCAAAATCCACATTATAAACTCTAGGAAGGAAGAGCTACTCAGAAAAGCCCAAAGCAGAAAAAAAAAATAAATCTCAGAGTTAAAAAAAAAAAATCAGTTTGGCTCAAATCAGCTGGTATACTTCATTCTTCCTTTTAAACACCTAGACTGACTCAAGTGGGATAATTTAGGCCCCTAAGAGAATATTGCAGCCAGTTCAAGTCACAGGACCTGCTGACCTTCAGGTCCATGGACCACCACAGCATCCCATGACCCCAGAGATATTTGGTAGTGTGCACTATTTGGATAAGGACCTACCTGCATGTCTTTGGGACAACTGAAAATACTGACCACTCATGCAGGCATCACAGAGACACCAAAAAATAAACCAGTAGAGATTGGTTACTGAAACAGGGAGTTGGGGAAAGGGAGGGAAGAGTTTCCCTCAGACCACAGCCCTCAACTTTGTAAGCCCACAGAGTCTGACAATCAGTTGTCTCTCATTCAGAGCAGCCATTCCTACAAGATGTGTGCAAAAGAGTTACTCTGTTGTGGTAACATTTTGCATTAATTTTTAAAAGGTGTAGAAGACAGACACAGAACAAGGTAATGGAGCTAATAAGTTAATAAAATTTGTACTTTCCTACAAACCTTGCATATACTGAGCCTACTAATAAAACACTGGTATGGTAGATTCCATGAAGTTTCCAAACTGAAAACCACTGGCAGCCAATTTGAATTCCTCATCAACACTGATTTTCATTTGGACTTCCACTTCAAACTTTAACACTTCAACATAGTAATGAAACTCAAGAGAAAAGCTAGTGCTATCTTTAGAGCATATATTCACCTTTCTGAATCCCTTCAATATACTTCTTCAAACAGTGCATTTTATGAGCTCTTATGTTTTAGTAGCAGTAATAAACTGAGGTTGACTGCTTAGAGGTTTTGTTGAATCCTATTTGGACGTATCTATAAATACTAGCAAAATATACAGCCTTTGGAAACATTCATTTTCCTAAAAGCCATGGGACACCAACAAATAAAAAAATATGAGAGGTCAGAAAACAAGTGGGCATAACTTAAGCAAAACTCTGACTTTACAGACATAGGAATGGGAATTCACTGTGAAGCACCTACACCAACTTTATTTTACTTCTCCTTTGGTCCTTCCCTGCCCATGTTTCTCAGCAATTTATTCTTCTACATTCAAAAGAAAATTTTCTTCACCTGAAATGGAGAAGACAGATACTCCCCTTCTTGCCCCTTCAGCTCTTTCCCCACTCTTTTTTTTTCTCCAAACCAAGTCAGCAGAAATGAGGCAGAACTTCAGCACTTGTGCCCAAACAACACAAAGCTGGCAGATCCCAGCCAAGTGCACACATGGATGTCACAGCCTCACATGAAATCCAGGACTATATTGCAAAATGCCTGCAAAGAGATGCTCCTTCAACTCAGGTACTGTATTGGCAACACTGAAATGTGCTTGTTCTCATCTTTCCTAGTGGAAAGACCCCTGAGTGAAACTAGAAGTAAATCTTCCATTCTTATTCACCGCTTTTATTAATGGTGCTTGCTACATCGGCCTTCCTAGAAGATGCAACTGACAGGGAAGGGTTTCCTGACAAATAGCTTGTTTCCCAAAATCCCTCATCTTGAAAAAAAATGAATTAAAGAGTTACTTCAACTGGCTAGGCTGCAACACAGGTACTTTTCTTTATTTTTCATATAGATTTATGCTTGGGAATGACAAGGTATTTTCTGTTTTATTAGCCCAAATGGATTTCCTTGGTTGTTACCCATCCAGCTAATGCAATATGATTCTGAGTCACTGGGCAGAGAAAAGCAATGGGGTGGTGACACACAGATCATCTCCACCTACTCTCTGCCACATCACTACTCCAAGCACATTTTCATTTTTGAGACTGACATGACACCAAGAACAGCCTGTCTTGGCTGCTACAAGCTCACTCACATGCATAATATTTGCTAATTGCTACCCCCAACGTGGTTGTTTCGCTGTTGGTGAAAGATGTGTCGTCACTGAGGATTCACATTGTCATCGAGACATCTAGTGCAAGAGAAAGCACTAATCACCAGTGTTAAACCAGCAGGTTGCCTACAGTCTGCCCTAGCAAGGCACAGTCAAAACCTAAAATATTTTCCATGAGATGTGCTGGTGAGTATCGACTCATTTTCATGTGTTGGCTTTTGGCACTTCATTGCTTGGCTTCCAACACACATCTGCAGGACTTCTGCACCCATCAGACAGTGCCATGGACAATTTGCATCTCTGCACTAGTACTTGCCCAGAACACAGGCTGAGCACTGCATTTGTTTTTTCAGTTATGCCCATGCAGTCGTTCAGATGCATCCACTCAGTAACTTGACCATCGGCGCTTTGTGGTACAAACGCACTGGTGAAATTTTCCTAGAAGAAAGGTCATTTGGTGTGGGGAAGGAAGGGTGGACTGGCTGCTGAAGACTAACAGCTGAAAAAAGCTGCAAGGAACCAGGGGAGACCTCTCATTCCTTGCAAAGAAGCATTAATTCCAGTGCTGTCCCAGCATCTGCTCATTCATTGCCAAGCCCAGTTTGGTGTCAATAAAGCAACTCATACCCATATGCTAAAAATATTTTGCAGAGCTTAAGCTAAAGGATAAAATTCATGGAAATCAGTGAATGAGTGATAGCCGTTTATTCTCCTCTGGAAAAAAAAAATAGGACAATCAATTTGTATATTCAGAGCGAGCACATTTGTAAAGGGACAGTTCAGAGTAAGCTGGCTCACAGCTACAGCGAGGGGAGCGCAGAGGGGGACGCGAGCTGAGCCGAGGGACACGGCTTCACAGGAAGACAGGCTGGGCAACAGCTAGTGAGGGAAGGGGCAGGAGGGAGGCAAAAGGAGCAGCACAGAGCCTTGGACCCGGACAGGACACAGCAAAAACTGCAGACAACTCGGGGAACCTCGTCAGGGCTGGCATGGACACAATGTGGGAAGAGACACTGAACTTGTCAAGTAACCTGACCTAATGATACTGTCAATATTAATCCCACAGAAAATTTCACGTGAAACTCACATCTCAGACACTGCTAGGAAGGGGGTGGAAACAGCAGTACTAACAGAAAAAAGGTTGGAGACTTTCCTCCTGGTAGGCAGAGGTGGGAAGACGCTCTCTAATGTGGTGATTTAGAATTAAAAATTCAGCACCACAAGTAGGAGAGGACTTAAATAACACACAGAAATTGAACAAGGACATGCCCCCTGGTATATATCTGAGGAAAACTAGGAGTCAATTCAGTACTATGCTTAGGGGCAACACTTTTCATTGCACTGGGTTAAAATGTAAATTACAGTATTTTACTTTTATGCTGGGGAAAAATTGCCCCGAAACAGCTACTATGAAGGCTTGGCAGTTGATATACTCAAGAAGTCTGGCCTCCTAAATAACTGGGGACCACCTCAGGTTGGCTTCACAGAAAAAAAAAGAAAAGAAAAAAGATACTAATACTCATTTACACTGTGTAAACCTGTAAGATTTAGAGCAAGTTGTAAGAGTAAGATCTAGAGAGTAAGTCAGGTGTGTGGTACTAGAGACAGAAATAAATTATCATCATGATTCATGAAAAATCTTTAATGGACTAAAAGTATCTCCTATTTAACTCTAGTACTCTGCAGGATTACAATACCCAAATCATCAGTGCTTTGCAGGATTGGTAACTAAATTTTCTAAAAACTGCAGGAGTTCCTCAGCCTCCCATAATGAACTCTAGTGGACAAAATACAAAGCTACTGGGAAACACATTTCCCAAGTTGAAAAATATTAAGTTGAGAAATGTGACCAACATATATTTGAGACATTATTGTATATCATACTTCTGGAGAAACAGTCACTAAGCTACCTTTTATTAGCAGTTTCTACAACTAAGTTCAGAAATACAGCAAAGATTGTCTCAAGATTTCAGTACTGCTGCAAATTTTTCAAGTTAACAGTATAATGGTTTATAATATAGAGTGTAAGGTAAAACAAAATACACACAGGCTAAATAAATGGTATTCGGGTTATGAAAGGCAGCAAGACAAGCACCAAAATACTGAAAAAACCCAGTAGAGTTGGCTAAGGACTTAAAAGGGAAAAAAAAAAATCAGTGTAACACACTAGACATAGAGGCTCATGGACCCAAATGAACAGGAATGCCTGCTGCTATGGGAAAACATTACTGTGCATCTCTGGAGAGAGAAGAAAGATCCACATCACTTTCAGGAGTGAGTTAGAAGAGAGGTGCTCAGCGCCACAGGAGGCTGGGAGCAGGGGCTGCCCACCCTGCCTGCAGAGGCAGAATGGCTTCCTGCTTTTTAAAGCCTTGGCAGGAGCACCAGAGAATAAGGGTGGGCATCATCCTGCTGGATGCAGGTCCATCTACTGCTGTGCTCTCCTGTGCCTCGCCGCCTTATACATTAAGAGTGGCCACTGCAGGGGACAAAAAGCATCTCTCTCACCTCCCCTTCTGGCCATCAGCATCCCACTGCCTTAGCTTCTCCCAAAGAGAGAATCCTTCAGTCTTGATCCTCATTCTTTGCCTGGTTCTGCATTTCAACAGGCGGGGAAGACCGGGCTCCCTGGGGATCACCTGAGAACAGTGGCCCACAGTATCAACAGAGGTGAGGCTGCTCAGTGATCAATGTCCATAGCCTGGTCATGGACTTGCCTCAGCGTGGGTAACTTACAAACCAGGAAAGTTTTCTTGTGTTAGGTCTTTACAGCTGTTGAACCTTAATTCCACCTCCCTCAGCTTCCCCCAAGTCCACCTCTTTGAGTAAGACCTCATAATGCACACAAATAATTGCCCAAAATTCTGACAATCCCTCTGCTTCCTGCTTTATCAGAAGGTGCTGTTCTCCCTGCAGCAAGGTGGCAATTGAAATTTGTGCTTTTGCTAAGTGCCTAGCTTTTCATCTGACAGCAGTCAAGGCTGGGGCATAACGTGGAAATACACCAGCTGTGACAATGATAATGGCAGGATGGAGCGTGTGGCCAGTCAGAAAACAAAGGGGAATCATGTTCCACTGTTGCTGCATCACAACCCCAATTACACAACCAAACAGCAGGACTCAAGGGGAGGGATTCTCTCCACCACCACAGGTATTTAGGCATCCCTGCAAACCACGTCAGTCTAACACAGAAGAGGGAGCAGGTCGGACGCAGCAATTAGGACGCCTAAAATTCTGCAGCATGGACTGGAACACGTTGTGCTGCCTCCCTTTCAGTTTTTTATTTGAGGATGTATCCGAGGAAATGGATTTCCGGGTCTGATTGTTCTGGGCCCGGATCAGTTTCTCATGTTCCCGTATTTGTCTCTGTAAGTGGTTCTGGATAGCGATTCCCAGGGATTCTGGATCGAGGGAGGCACCATAAACCTCCCACGTCATTCCCTGCTCGTCCCAAACAACATCCCTGACGTGTTTGGACTGCTTCACCTGTACTCTCGCCTCCATGGCTGGGGTGGAGTGCTTTTTGTTCTCCCCCAGGTTCGGCACAGCTGGAGCAGAAGCAGGAATCGCTGCAGCGTGGAGCTCGTGTCTGGACTCCCTGGCCTGGAGGCCCTGCTGCTGGGGAGCTGCCGATGCTGCCACGGGAGGGGCAAGACCTGCAGAGCTCACACTCAACTTGGGCATCAGTCCTGCCTGCAGGCTCTGGCCACCAGCCATCTGAGACTGGCCACTGTCTCCGTGGCCTCTGCTCTCCTTCTCACCCGCATCCTCTGAGCATGCCTTTACATGGACAGCAGAAGGCTGGCTGCCAACATTCACCCCTCCTTTAGGATCAAGCACCACCAAGTTTTCCTCCTTTGGTTTTACCACAGATTGATTAGGACTGGCCTCCCCTTGACTTGCATCCTTGCTTTGCACAGGCTTTTGCTCAGAGCTGCCCAGGATCTCCTTCTGCTTGACTTCACTGTCCGTGCCACAGAGTAAAGGTGACCGGCTGCTTCCCGCATGAGGGACGAGATCTCGCACGTTGTTCCCGGTTCCTGGGACAGCATTGGTGGAAGTGGTGCTTGGCTCACCAGCACCAGCCCCAGACTGTGATGGAGTTTGATTACTGCAGTTAACATCGAGCTGCTCGGCTGGGATGGGCTTTGGTGGGACTGGAGCATCCACTGGCAGCTGAGCAGCATCCTTGACATCACGGGCTGCACTGGTCATTTCAGCATTACCCACAGATGTTCCGTGGGAGGTAACAGCTGCAGGGGAGCAGGGGAGAAGAGGTTTTGCATTATCTGCTGATACTGGAGACGCCACATTAGATGGGACCCCAGGCGGTTTGACAGGCTGGGTTTGGGCTGAAGCAGTCACAGCCACAACAGTCGATTTTGATGTGATACCAGGAGAACATGGGAACTTTTGTTGTGAGGATAAACTGTCAGTAAGTGCAGCCTGGCTCAGCCCCATACCTCCTTGGTAAATTATGTGCAGTTCTTCTTTCTCCTCTGGAGAAGGATTCCCTTTTAAGAAGGCAGCAAAGATGCTGGGACTGGTGGAAGCTGATTTGCTCTCCACGGTAGCCACGGCTTGCACCTCAGCATCCCGCCATGTCCTGCTTACAGCTTCCTGAGTAAAAGGGCTGCTCTCTGGCTGAGCTGTCATTGTACCTGTTTCTCTGAATTTGGAGAGCTGGGTGGGGTTTGGACTCCCGGGTGTGGGGCCCAGGTTGTGTACAGGACGTGGACTCCCGTGGCCAGACTGGGCTGGTGCCTCGCTGCTCTGCACCGCTTCGGTTTTATCCGGGGGCTGCAACTGTGCCGTGTCCGCAGTCCCGCTTTTTGCCTCCAGAATGGTCTGTGGGTCTCTCCCCAGGTCAGCCTCAGTTTGCCTTGCTGGCAAGGCTGACTGACACACAGTGGAACCATTTTTTTCTGCCACCCTGTCTTTTTCCCCTGTTTGCAGAAGGTTTGCCTGAGAAGTATGACAGAACTGATTAACCCCGACAGGATCACCGGGGGAAGAATAATTTAACACTTCAAGCGCTGGCTGATCATCAGTCCCCTGAGGTTTCAAGGCAGAGTCATCTATCTGTGTCAGGGAGCTCGTTTTGGCCTGGCTGCCTTGCACAAACTGCCGGGAGCTCTGGGGGGCTGGCATCATCTCTGGCCCTTGCCCTGCCAAGAGGGCTCCTCCTGCAGCAAGGGCTGGCGCTGCCGGTGCCTGGATGCCCGCTGGCTGGGAACAACCAGCAGGCTTTACATCTGCAGGATGCCTCTCTGCAGCTGTGCTGGCCAGCCCGGGAGAAAAGGCTTCCTGCTGGCTGTCATCGTCTGTGTGGCCCTGCTCGCAGCTCTGTGCGCTGGCAGCACCTGTGCAGCTCAGGTCGAACAAGCAAACCCCAGCTGAGCTGGACGGGGTGCAGGGGAAGCCATTGCTGGCCCTCTCGCCACTGGCAGGTCGGAGCTGGTGCTTAGCAGGCTGCAGGTCTCCCAGGTGCTCCTCCTCTGCAGAAGCTGAGACCAGGGAAAGCTTGGCAGATCTCAGAGGATCAGGTACAGTCCCCATGGACAATCTTCAAGATGTTGTTTGTCCTCAGCTTCTCCTCGGAGTTTTCTCGCTGGGCAGGCTGTCGGTGACAGGTTTCCTGTGAAGCTAATCTGTTAATGAAACAAACACAGTGTTAGCAGCAGTCAAATTTAAGAAAAAGAGCTAATTAATTTTATAGCATGAGGAGAAATACTTGCAGGCAAAGGGGCACGTGAAGCACCCAATTCTGCCTGAAAGTCACAAAAAAGACACAGAATTCAACGATCTCCCAATTCTGAGGGCTGGATGGAGAAAACAATACTACGGACAAAGCAACAACAGCTCCTCTGTTGTTGATACATTAATGAAAACACTGACATGCCAGGAGGGAGGAAAAAAAAAGATGAAAAGAAAGAAGAGTGTGGAAGACTTTGTGTGGAAGTTTGAGTCACAAAATAAAATCACTATGGTAATATTCTCTAGCAAGCCACCTGTGGAAGGAAATGCCTATGTGAAGAACAGACCCCTAGGTCTGAGTGGATCCCACATCTTCAGTGAGCACCAGTTTCCCCTTCTTCTCAAGGATAGCCCTTTTGGCTCCACTACCAACAAGGACAGTCACAGAGGGCAACAGGTCAATTTAGACTAATGTGGATGAACCCAAACCTCACTGGTAAAAGGAATATGGAGGGATCACAACCTGCTGTGTGATGCAGATAAAAACCAAGAGAAGGTACTGCACTCCAGGGCTGTGCACACACTTACTGCTCTCACATTTAGATCCTTTGAAATAATTACAGGGAAGCCAGCTTGATTAATAAACGGGGGTACAGATTACCTAGAAATCAACTTACAAGTAGGTGGTATGAAATTGAATGGGGAGCATTGCAGCACCGCAGAACAGGAGGGGTTCATGCCATACCCAGGGAAATGTGGAGGAGGGATTTTAAGCGGGTAGAACAGAGTTATCCAGGTTGGAATCACGCCAGGACTGCAGAGAAACCATTGCTTCAAACAGGAGGTGATTTCCAGATGTGCTTGTTGGCTTTCCAAAGGGCTTAGCACTGCCCAACCTGGACGCTGCTAGAGATCAAGGATGGGATCCATATCAGCAGAGTGGTGGCGGCCAGTGATAAAATCTCACCTCACTCTTCTCTTAAACTGCAGGCTATCTGGGCTTGTTTAAAAAGCTTTCACTGGCTTATGCTGCCAGCAAAATACAGGTATGTGACTTGGGAGGCACCCAACTTTTGTGAACCTGCTGATGGAAACACTGCTGTACCTGTATGTGTGCCCGTCTCTGCAGGCACACAGTAGGATCTCCTTTGCTACATTACTAGGGAGATGCTGCTGGAAGCAGGGGTGCAATCACACAGCTCTTCCAGACCCTCCCTCCACACCAGCAAAATCAACAAAAGCCCTTTCCAGAAAACTCTCTACTCTCCTTCTCTCAGCCTGGATTGCAGTGATAGAACTTCCTTAGTTTCTGTAAAATCAGTCCTAAGTTTCAGCACCTTAGGATACTTTAAAAGGGCAACAGGAGAAAACTGCTCAATGAAGGAAAATTAAAAAAAAAAATACAGCCAGTCTATTTTTTCCTAAGAAAAGGAAAGTGCTGCAACTTATTACTTATTCATTAAGCTTTCTGTCTTCCAGATATTAAAAATGTATTATTTTTATACTGCCTCTTTGGGCTCTGTCCAACCACAGAGATACAATCTGCGGGGCTAAGCCAGCCCTGAGAAACTATAATCCTACCCCTGAAGGATCCCAAGTTCCTTAGCTGCACTCTGTGACAGCAGCCCAGCATCACCCCACAAGGGCCTTCCAGGAGGACTAAGGATTGCCAAGCTTTTTGAGAAGTACTGAGAGTATGTAAACCAGGCTGAAAATCAATGGAAGTTTGTGGCTGCCTACAACACGTCTTGCCTTCATTTTATTCTCACTTTAGAGACAGCCAGCACAGTCCTGAAGGAAGGACAGACGTTCCATGTTCACGCTGTTGTGCTATAAACACGTAATGGCTGTGAGGAGAGGAGCAGATGGCTTTTGGTATCCACTGGACTAAATTCTGTTACTCTCTTCTTTCCTTTTCCAAATATCGATGCAAACCAAGCCAGTATATACAACCGGGCAGCTCACATATATTTTTTTCCTTATTTTTTAGATCCAGAGTTTATTTAAGAAAAATTAATCAAATAATGGAACAAAACCAATTCCCATTTTTTGGATGAGATGTACTACTCAGCAAACAGTGTCAGAAGAAATAAAGACTTCAGAGAAAATCAGTTTGGTTCTTCACTATACAGAACCTGGGCAAGGCAATGTGCACACTGGAGCATTATCTTTTGACTCATACCCACTCAACAGGGCAATGATTCCTAATTTTTCAATTAAATGAGTTAGTTCTGGTCTGAACCCCTGCACGAATTCTCCCCATCTGTTTAGTGGCTCTTCACCAGCATCACCTGAAACACACA
The DNA here is from genome assembly GCA_014706295.1 of Lycocorax pyrrhopterus obiensis. Classification (NCBI taxonomy): domain Eukaryota; kingdom Metazoa; phylum Chordata; class Aves; order Passeriformes; family Paradisaeidae; genus Lycocorax; species Lycocorax pyrrhopterus. The sequence continues at coordinate 65,534,078 of JACSVZ010000006.1, read as the reverse complement.
GTTACATGTTTGCCTCGTATGGTAATTAAAAGAGATTCTGCTACCAGCCCTTGACATATGTCAAGAGAAGAAATTCTGCCCCAGAAAACCCACCTGGACCCATTGTCTGATGTGGGACAACTGAGCATAGTCCAGACATTTTGCTTGACCCTTGAATATGGGGTGGGGGGTGGATCATTCTTCTGCCTGGAATGGCTCTGCAAATGAGTCAATTTATGAGAATAAGGTTTCTACAAAGACTTTGTTGTCAAAGTCATGGGAGCTGTTTTCTAGACTCATCGCTAAGCCATCCTAATGACAGGAGCCAAAGGCACTGAAGTAGTCTAAATAAACATGGTAATTTAAGAAAATGTTCTAACCTAAGAATTAATAAAAATCAGAAAAAAAAGCTAAGTCTTATGAAAGAGAGCAGCAAGGAAGCCCTACAGATTACAAAACTAGAAAGGCATTTTTACTATTGGAATCTCATTTATGATTATTGTCTCATTTTTATTATTTGAGTCCTGTTATATAGGAATGAAGAACAATGTTGGGACCTGTGGGCAACACTACTCAACTGCCAAGACCATGAGGATTCAAACAAACAAACAACACTGCCTACAAGCAAATATGTAGGAAAAACAGAAATACAAAACTCAGTAGAAGGCCAAAAAACATGTCAAAACAAATCAAGATCGCTGATGAATTTTTCAAGTCTTGTACATCAGACCTGGAGCAATCATCCAAAGTTTTCTTTCAACAGGAGGTGAAATTAGTATCTCCACAAAGGTCAAAATCAATTTTTAGTAATAAGAACAGATTTGCTACACCAACAGAGTTCTCCTTACCCTTATTCTTGCAGATCAAATTAGCCTGCCTGCCTGTGTCAATCTCATCTCATCTCAACAAAGAATTATTGTGGACCTTTAGCAATGAGAGGTTTCTAACTTTGGCAAAGTCTACGTTTGGCTTAAACGGTCTGGGAGGGTCCCTGCATGGCCAGCAGACCTTCATGGAGTCTTGTAACTGAGTAGGTCTTTTTTATGTGCGGTTAAAAAAACCCAAAAAACCCCAGATCCCAAGAAGTTTCCTGGCAACTCAATGCTGACAATGTAAGGAACCTCCTATTTATTTCAGTAACACCCAACCCCCAATAAAACAACACTGCAATTTTTACTCTTGCTGCTTATGAGAAAGTCAACAAAACCAGAAAGTCTGCATGTTTCATAATACAAACCAATAAATTTTCAGTAAATTCCTATGTAAGATTCTGCCTTCCATTCCCTCTGGAAGAAATGTGAAAATCTGCAAAAGCACAAATAAGACTGCCAGCACCTCCACCTATCCTCAACTGTAAAATCAACTAAAAAGCAGCTCCCAAACTTACCAAGAACCTCTTTCCCAATTCTGGATTTCCATTCCTGGAGTCCCCTACTCTTTGAGCCCTCTCTTCAACCTTGTCTCTGCAAATGGAAAAGCTGAACACTTGCTCTTAATAGTTCTAATCTTACAAGATCTCTCAGATCATCACAAAAATCATTATACAGCCACATTGGTTAAGAACAGAGATAAACATCTGCTGAAGTGGGAATTCAGTCTCTGTTCTCTTCTCCTGATCTGAGGGAAAAGACAATGGCTCACCTGAACACGTATTAGACCACTAAATGTATAAAAAATAAAACACATTTCTTTAAATTTTAAACATAAAAACGCACTTGCATCCTTCTAATTCTGCAGCCAGTGGGGTTTTTTCCCCCTCTTTTCAATGTCAAAGAGCGTTTGTTATTCTGTTTTTCATGAAAAATTTGCTTTATGGGTTATTTTCTCCTAATTGTCTGTGGGATCAAAAAGACTGGCACTACAAATGAAAGACAGCAGAAAACAAGGACACGTTCATTAAAATACATAAGAGTTTGCCTGAAGAGGTGAGATACAAGACACAGAGTTTCCATCTTTCAGCGTGTTTTGGGATGCTGACAGGAGACAAATTACTCACTGTGATGACAGGGAGGGAAGAGGTGGTGGGGATTTCCACAGATACCTTGCATACTTGTGATTCCCACCAGAGACGGGGCTGGCATTTCAAGCAGAGGGTGCTCCAAGTCCCAGTTCTCCTTCTACACCTGGGGAATGCAGATGTCACTGCAGGTCAGACCTGCAGACAAAGCAGGAACCTGTGCCAGAGACAGGCAGAGAGCTGGACAGCAGCAGCAACACGTTCAGCACCACAGGGCTGCAGCTCCCTCTGTGCAGACATTGAGCAAAGCGGGTGATTGTATGTGCTGGTTTGCTTTGGACTGGCCTGTGCTTATTGAGTTAGCAGAATTTCTGTAACACTTCAGCAGATACTGCAAAATACCTATTTATTCCCTCACTATCCACTGAATTGATAGGACTTTACTCAGCCCAGAAGGACAACAGCCTATTGCAGCTCAGAACTCACTACGATCCTGAACTGTGTATTTTTACCTTTCACTATATTAAAAATTACATTTCTCATCTCTAAGTTTTTTAGCTCTAGGCAGGTGGGGGTTTGCTTGAAAAGATTTTCAGTGTTCCTTGTTATTTTTTGGGGTAGGGAAGTTTACTTTAGAAAAACATCTGATCCACTTGAAGCCTCTGGCCAGTTCGAAGTTCTAGCACACATACAGACATGGATCCTCTCCACAGCCTTCCTGCTGCTGGCCACAGGAGTTTAAGGACTTTCTGGATGGAAGGAGACACTTTAATCACCTTTGGAAATGAATGCACACCTATTCATGGACCCCCTTAGCATAGCTGGCCTATGCAAAATGCTGTGCAGTGCACACATGCATGGCCTCTGAGAAGAGGACCTCTATTTGTACAAGCCTGCTCACTGGTAGTCTAGGCCACTCATTTTAGTGTTAAAGCAAACACCACCAAACAAAACCCCACAGCCTCTCCAAGAACCCTTCCCAACACCTGCACTAGAAGCCCTTTTTAATCTCATGGGATGCACGTCATGACGCTAAATCAGCTGGAACTACCAACTGAGCCACATGAACAGCCCTGAGGAAAAACCAGATCCAGCCAGGGCTCTCACTGGGATCCAGAGCCTGGCTCCTCATCTCACCTCAGAGCTCTTCCTCCTGGATGCTGATACAAAACCAGTACTATCTATCAGGTCTGCTCAGAAAGGTGTCATGACACAATGAAAAATGGAAGCGGCAGAGGTAAAAATGGGAAATAAGTCCAAACACACAAACAGAGACTAAGTATTCATCTTTGCTTTGTAATGGTAGTAAACTGAGGAAAATCATGTGAAAATCAAGGGCAAGATGCACTACCATTTTCAGCCAAAAAGAGATGGCTGCCAATCAGCCTGACACCTACTGAAGATTTATGTAGCAATATTTTGTACATGCTGAAGAAACGCATTTTTCTGGTTGTTGACTCCTCTCATCTTCCATCTCTCTGCCAGGTATAGACTTTAACTCCACAGAGTGCAGAGCATGGGAACTCCACTTTGGAAAGGCAAAGCTCAGCTTAACCTGCTGCCCACAACCTACAGATGAGAAAATGTGTAAAGCCAGTCCTACAAAGGGTACAGTGGCCTCTGGGACTAATACAAAGCAAAGCAAACTGCTTTGCACCTTTCTTAATTTCTCTCAGCCTCTGGCAAACCTTAAGTACATCCTGCCAAGAGCCCTCAGTAGGACCTTGCCCCAACACCTCAAAGCAGTCCAGGGACACATGGGTACCTCAGCAGCCGCTCAGGGACAGATGTGTGAGAATATCTGCAATTGGCTTTTAATAGGCAGGCACAGAGAATAAAAACTGTGCGGTGATCAAGCATGATTCAGCTCTCCTGTCCTGCTGGCGGTTACCCTGCAATTAGAAAGATGTCCATCTAAAAGGAAATACAGCTCTGCTTGGAGACAGGATGTTCCAGCCTGTGTCCCATCTGTTCCCTGTGGGCAGCACCCATGTTGCCCTGGCCAGGAGACAAGCAGCAACCCCCACATCCAGCTCTAGCACCTGCTGACGAGGCCCTGGCAGGAGCCCGGGCACTGTTAGCAATGCCACAATGCCACTCAACCCCGAAAGCTGGGCTGCCTCTGCTGGAAATGTCGTTGTCCTCTGGCCATGGCCAAAGACAACAGGCTGGCATGTGCTGTGAATGTGCAGCAAGAGCATCTTGTTTGTATGGGAGTGAGAATCAAGTGGTTACGGATTTATGGGCGCACCATGGCTTAGCAAAACTCCCCCACATTTCCAGAAAGAAAATAGGTTTGCCTTGTGCTCCAACATTTTAAAGCAAGAAAAAACAATATTTAGAAGTGATAGAAAATACAGCACTGAGAAGATAGCCAGAAGACAACATTTGGCAAGGAGATTGAAAATCCTGGTTTAGATTAAGAACTGGTATCATCTGCTGCCATTGAAGTTTTGAGCCTTCAGAGCTCACTCCTTTCTCACAGATTAAAAGCCTTTTCCAGGAGAAGCTCAGATCCTCATGTAACTGCTGCTTCTAGAATCTCTCCAAAGAACCCCACTCACGGTCGGGGGGGGTGGGGGGGTGGCGGGGCATGGGAAGGAACCACAGGAGGGCTGGATGACAGCCTGACCGTGCATCACCTCCACACTCTTCTCCCTGTATCATCCTGCCCCTCTACTTGCCCACTCAGCTCACCCTCCCAAGCATGCTCCCTGTTGCAGACGGGCCCTGGGCAGCAGCAGGGGCTGCAAGGACAGGCTCTCTCCCTGTACACTTCCTCCCAGGGCTACAGCACCCCACAAAAAGGCTTTCTTCAGCGATGCAAGCAACCATGCAAGAGTCCCTGCTGAACAGCAGGCTTGCTGCAGAGCACCGCCAAGAGCCCGTCAATCTTTCTCCTCCAAGGTGAAAGGGAAGGATAAATGGCTTTATGAAAACAGCTAAATCAAACAACAACTACACCGACTGGCTGAGCCAGCTGTAACAGTTGCACAAGCTACAGAGATATTCCTACCTGGGCCACCCTGGAGGGGATGCAACATGTGGGTAAAACCCACAGGGATATACCTTTTCTTTAAATTGCATGTTATTATGTTTAGCCTCATCATTTATCAGCAGTTTTTTCTTATTTCAGTGTCTGACCTTGGAAGTAATTTCTAAGGAAATGCAGCTTGACTTCAAGGGTAAGCCACGTTTCAGGAGGAAGGTCTGCGTGCACACTCCTGACGCGCACATGAGAGGAAACCAGCAACCTGCTGCCCACATCAGGCAGGTGACTCCACTTCACATAGCTCACTGCCACTGCTTATTTTCCTTCAGCTTACTATTGTGTAAAAACAAGACTTGGTGTTTGAGGAATGTGAGCAGGAAGGTCATAAGGACCTCTCAAACACCACTTTTGTATTCGGTGTCAAAAGCAACAGAATTTCTAACCGACCAATGGGAATTTCACTTCTTACCTATCCTGCTATCTTTCTGTCTGATAAAAGTGTGGTGAAATCTAACCCCTCATTAATGCATTTTATGAAGCTGACTGCATTTGAATGTTGACAGCTGACAAACAAAAGCCCTTCATGAGTTTTTCCTGAGAGCAGTTTAGCAGTAGCCAACAATAAATACCTTCTTCCTATACAGCAATACCAACGTGACTTCATTATAAAGCAGAGTGCTCATCATCAGGGATGAAAGCATAATGCTGGCTTATTGCTTGTGCAATTCTTGCAATTCTTGCTTTTTGCCCAGACAACTTGCAACAACCAGGATGATCTGGTTTACATGGACATCCATCCACTGGAAGCTGGACTAGGACCAAAATCACATTCGTGTGGTCAGGAAAACAAAACCACTGCTGAGTAGGTGTGTCTTAGAAAGGGTGGCTCTAGGGACAAAGGCTGTTATGTACTTCTAACATGCTTTCAGGTCCTCAAAAGGAAGCTTCCTGAATTTCATTATGACTTCCTTAAGAGCATTCCCCCAGTGCACTGAATACAAACATTCATCTCATGGCTGAAGCGTCCCCAGGAGCAGAGTTACCGCCCTAGATAATTAGGCCTGATTTGCTGCTGAATAACCATATTATCAGTGCCCAGAGAAATGTATTGTAGCAGCATTTCTTATTTTAAAACCAACCTTGCAAGTAAGGAAATTCTGCCTTGGAAGAGCTGACAGCAGGATCAATGTCATTTGCATAAGGTAAAACCCAAAAACGATAATGTTTAACTCTCACACACCATCTGAAAAAATTAACTTCTCCTCATATATCATATTATTTTCATGAAGATGCACGGCTCAGTTTTAGAGAAGAGAACAGATCCTTACATAACAGGCACCTGGCAAGGGACGTATCCATTGTCATTTACAGGCGTTATCCTAACGGAAAAGAACTACTCCAAATGGCATGTAATTAGAGAAGAAGGATGCAGTGCCTACCCAGTCATTACTGTAACAGAAATTTGCTGTACCGTGTGATTAACCTAAGAAAGGCATGATGATGATCTCACCATGTCTGCTCTTGCCTCCTGGCTATCACAAAACACAACTCATGTGAATAGAGAGGCTGGCAGCTGAAACAGCTATCACCGTGGGGTTTTTTTTTAAAAAAAAACCCAACAGTTAAAAATATCTTGCCTTCTTCCTGCTGCCACCTCAGCAGTTGCTTCCTGTTTTTTCACGTTGTCACTTTGCTCTGCTGCTGGCTGTCACTGACAGTAAGAGCAGCAAAAAGAACAAAATAATCTCCTTAGTAAACTGCCTCCTGCTAAACACCTTCTCAAAAAACCCACAAGAGGAAGCGCCATGTGCTGGGCCACTTTTTGTCTGATGTATTGAGGCTCTGCAGGAAACCAAATGGCTGCAGGCTGGAGGCCTTCGGTGTTGAGGGATAAAATCTGAGCAGTTCTGTGGTATCTTTACAATGCCGGTAAATGCTCTTTTGAGGGCAATGACTCAAACCTGGGTGTCCAGCTAAGGACTCTAAGCTGCTCACCTCAGTCACTCAAGCTTATGATGTGACTTTAGTGAGACCATTACATGAAAAGCTGTCATCTCAGCCTCTTCTTTTTCTTTACTTGAGGCTATACGCTTTATTTTGTTGAACATTGACCCTAGTGGAACCGGGCAAAACCAACGCCTCATTCAGTATTTGTTCGGCAAACTGAAGAAGAACTGCATGTGGGATGTGGGGAAAGCAGCACTTGTCATGTACTGCAGATAATCAGTGAGACCACTCTTCTTTACTTCCAGAAATGATGGAACAGCCTAACGGTGTACAAAGCACTGTAGGTGGGTGAGGGCTTCCAGTCACCTGACTCTAAGGAAGGTCAATGCCAGATGGGAAAATGGGGGTAAAATATTATAACTATAAACCACACCAGGTCTTCTTCAGTTTCCAGCCAGAGCTGACAGAAGGTGTTGAAAAATATCTGAGAAACCTCCCAGATGACAGTGACTGCCATTATGGCAGATCTGATCAGGTAAAATTGAGAGAACCTTACTGTTCTGGCTCTTGGCCTGAGCAAAAGGTGGTACTGGCACTGATATCAACTCAGCCTTGCTAAAAATGAACTCCCAAACCTTACATCCCTGACTCTGGGTCCCGAAATTCACCATGTAGCCAGAGCTCTTTGAGACAAAGAGGCTCTTAAGTCTTCTCCATCCAGCACTTAGATGTGCTTGAACAAAGAGACTGCAGTGCTTCCTCTGGGTGAAGCAGCCAACTCAGTCACCAAGTCACTCTCTGAACACCTCCACCCTCCTACAGCAAAGAAAAACACCAACAGCTGTGCTGTATGATGGCTTATTTCAGGAACAACTCATTATTTGCAGGCTATCCCACAGGTGTTTGACGGCAGTAGCTTTTTAAAGTTGCCCTTGCAGGCAGCACAGGGGTGTAAAAATCTCTCACGCTAACAAATGCAGGAACCATCCTCACTTCTGTCAGAATTGTTTCCTAACAATGGCTTATTCAAAACATGTATTTTTATCCCTACATTCAGTGTGCTTCTATCCTTCTAGCCTCAAGAAGGGGGGCTAAGGTACCCAACTGTCTGCAGCATTTTATACTGTGATTCAAGTATGACTTTCACAGGCTTAAGTATAATTGCATTCTCTGCTTCTGAATTCTTAAAAATCTCAGTGCTCTTAAAACAAATCCTTATTTAGTGTCTGACCTGGGAAGTCCCATCTGTGTTGGAACCAAACGAAGCCCAGGATCACTTCCTCAAGACAGAAAATATTTAAGTGATAGCAGTGCAAAATCTGGAGGCTGGTTCAATAAAACAGGCTGGAAACAGAGACACAGCAGGTGTTGTAAGCCAAAGCTTTGCCCACTGCACTATAGCACAGCCTTATCCATACCAGGTGTATTGCGCCGCAGCCTGCAGTCTTCTGAGTCCTGGATTACGATTTCTCAGCGCAGAGCTCTAGCAGCACACAGCAACCAGGAACAACCACCTCCTTTTTTGGCTCCTCCCAGGGCTTTATTTATAGGGCTAATGCCCGCCCTGCAGCCACAGCTGTTTGTAGGAGGTTAATGAGCCAATAATTGGATCCTGGTGTGTGGATCCTGGTCTTGAGTGAGAGTTTGGCTAGTGCATACCAACAGGGTTTAAATACATTATACAACAGGTGTATGGCCCAGTCCACAGCCTGGAGCTATGCAAGAATTACACCAGGCTGATGTGACATCCCTGCTTCTGCCAAAGGCTGGCATCTTCCAAGTTAGAGTTCAAGGTTTACACTGAGCCTATTGCTGGGCACACCCCTTCTCATTTCTTCTGCACTTAGGACAGGGGAATTCACATTTACATTTATCACATGACTGAAGCAATGCATGCAGTGATGAAGGCACTGGTAAAAAACATTGACTTGAATCACTGTCCCTCAGGATGATTGCCAAATTGGTTAATGAGTATAATTAGCATTACTTAAAATGACAGCTCAAAGAAGATATATCACATCTGAGTTCAACTGAGTCTCAGGTTTACTGGAGCTGGCTGCCTCAACCACCTGGCCAAGCCCAAAGCAGACATCCCTGTGGGCAGCATGACTGGCACTCACCTGGCAGCTATCCCTCCAGCTCACTTTCCAGCCTCTCACGTCACACTGCAAGCAAAACATGCCCCCAAGCATTCAAAAAAAAAAAAAAGAAAAAAAAAAAAGATGTGGCACCCCCAAGCAATTACTGAGTTTATCACCTAAAGCCCAGCAGCTCCCATCAGGCTGCACTGCTTTTTACTCCACTTTGGAGCAGTTTTAGCTGCCCTTGCTCAAGCTGCCAGCATATTTAACCTGCAGATCTTAGAAGTGATCTAAGGTCAAGCTGTACCTTGCTAGAGCACAGCTAGCAGGGCTGTGGGATAGCTTTGTCCTTGTTTCTAAGTCAGCTGGAGTGGAAGCTGGCAGGGCATGACAAAGGATCATTCACGGCTTAGGGTTTAATTACTGGACTCACATTGAACATCAATGCCCCATGCAGAGAGGCACACTTGAAAGAGTGAGAAAACACATGGCAACCTTAGAGCCAGTATGGAAATCCAGACAAGATGGTTAATTTCCACATAGGACCTTCTTGAAGATAAGCACTAGATACTTCAACCAGTTATCTGACAGCTGTGAATGCATAGCAAGCTTCTGACCACAGTTTATTTTTATTGACTTCCTGTTTATGGGTACAATTTGAATTACCACAAACTATGCATACTTATGTGATTGAAGACAGACATACACATACATATAAAATCTGATACATGCTAACAAAGATAGTCATCTAGCCTAATCTGGGTGACTGAAGATGGGCATTGAAATCAAAGACACCTGATGCTCAAAAGTGTTGAATAATCAGAAATACTAGTAAAGCCAGCAGGATTCAAAAGTTGCTCAATATTTTTGAAAAGACAATTTTTTTTATTCCTGTTCTTACCCAAGAAATGCTGGAAGGTTCTAACATACGCTGCCATTTTGCTGGATGCTACATGGGAGCATAGAAATACTAAACATTCATCACTTAAGCAGGCAAGATACAGAGCAAAGGTAGGAACCTCTACTTTTTCTGCCTCTTCAATGCAATCTAACACAGATGAAGATCACAGAGAAAGCTACGCAACAACCAGTGTCTAATGCCAGTGATTTAACTACAGAACACCTTTCTTCTACATCTCATCATCTACTACTAAAAGCTGTGCAATCATGAGCCCAGCAATTCTGGCTTTAGTGATCCACCTCTGCAACATCACCGAAAAAATATTCAAATGAGTTCCTTCCCTTCCTAGAGTCAAGTCCTGAATCTACAAAGAGGGAAAGAGACCTCTGTTAAATAAAAGCCAGAAAACAAAACAAGTGTACAGAATATGCTGCTGCTAGCATTTGCAAAGAAAAAAAACCAAACCACACAAAGCCACCACCTTAAAGCTGAATAAGCAAAGGCTGTTACAGACCCAGGAAAAGTACTTGCACCTACTCCACCCAAGAAAAGTACTTGCAACCACTGCAGATTCATAAGTGTTCATACAAGGAGGTAAGCACTTTTGGAAAGGGCTCTGTTATTGCTCTTGCTCTTCAGAAAGCTCAGGCGGGGCATGGGATCAGATGGGGTATGAACATCTGACAAGAGAGAAGAGAACATCCAGTGTAAACAGGGCAGCAGTCAATGAGATACTGAGCCAGCAACTCAATTACCTTTTCATCTTCTTACAGATGAGCTGCTTCTCTTGCAGAGAGCAAGGCTGGCAATTTGTTCTAAAACACCTCTCCTATAAACCTGTAACCTGTATGCCAGAGCAAGTGAACTCAGAGCAGACCAAGAACAAATGGAAGTAGTATGTGGACACAGGCAGATTGTGTCAGAGGATCAAGTACAGGCTACAGAGAAAACTAAGAGCAATTTATCAGGTATTCATTGTATAACCATATTATCAAACACTCAGGCCACACTGCAAGAAACTTGGCTGTCACTGAGGTGGGAAGCCCTGCCCTCCATCCCTGCTCAGCTGCTGGTCAGCACAGTCCAGGTAACTACTGTAGCTTGATTTTCACTATCTCAGCTCTCTTCACTCTGCTCCCTCATCTATTTATTAACAGTCCTGAGCCACAGGCGTGGGCAGCCACAGGAAAACTGTTGGCTTTGTTCTACTCCAAGTTAACAGGAGAAAAATATTTTTGCAAATGCAGACTGCCATGTGAGGTGGTTTGAGAGAGACAGATGTCTGGTTAGCACTGCAGATGGGCTGAAAAAATCCCCCATCACCACTTCAAAACTCTCACTCTTTTCCTTTCCCAGATGGACAGAAAATGTGTTCTTTTCCCCTCATGTGTGGGGGCTTTGCCTTTATTTAAAGGGAAAAACTGCAACACCTAGAAATTCATTAGGCGCCTCGCCTTCTCTCTGGGCAGCAGCTAGATGAAATGGCTCAGCTGTTGAATTTCTAGGTTAGCATGCCTCAGTCCTAAGCTTCTCCCACAAAACTAAAGTGTTAATGCTGACCTTGGGAACACCAGCCTTTTCCCACACGAATTCAGTGACTTCATTCCACTTGTGAGGCTGACATACCTTTACAACTGCTGAGTGAATTCTCTCTGGGTAAGAAGGCAGGAGGAGATAAGGGGTGAAGGGGAGACCTGCTCTTTCAGAAAAAAAATGAGGATGTGCAGAGTAAAGTAAGTTGGTTGGTCCCTGTAATAAGAGAAATTTTTTGGCCCTCTGCCTCCTGGACCTAGGCTTGAATGCTCTTCCAGCACCGATTCCCCATCTGTCTCTTACTGTGTGCTCCTTGCCAGACCATTTCACAGCTTCATATCACTCAAGGCCAGGAAACTGTTCATAAATGGATGTTTTAAAATTGTCTTTTGCACCATGGTATAGCATCATTCTGGAAAGACAGTTTTAAGTATTTGTTATGTTGTCCATGTTCCTATCTCTTGCTGCCTCATGTTGCAAGTTGAACATTGTAAACATTGCTTTGTCTTTCTAAGCCTCTGATGAACACTTTTTCCCATTTCCTGCGGTTTTTTTGGTAAAGTATTAGGTCTCTCTCTTTTAATGGTTGACCAGTGCCAAACACTATTCAAAAGGCTGCTCTCTGATCATACAGAAAGTATTTTTCTGTGTATAGGGACATAAAAAGAAAATTAAAAAAACCCCAAAACCAAAAAACCCACACCAAAACCCCTCAGACAAACAAAAAACCCCATACTAGACTTAACTAAAAAAAAAAAAAGTGTATCTGCATAAGGGGGGAAAGCCCGTTTTCCCAAAGACTGCTCTCTTTTCAGTCATGAACAGAAAATTCTCACTGAAGAAAGACAGAATAAGTCATTAAGTGTATATAACCAATTAACACTTTCAAATGTCAACAGTGAAGAATTTAAGATCAAGACTAGGTGAGTACAAGATATTTATCCCAGCTAAATCCTGGTCATGGAGGTCAGCTCAGAAGCCCATGAATGAAATTCCACATGCAACACACAAGGGTCGATCCTACATTAATTCAAAGGGCAATATATGTTTTCAAAATGCTCTCCAAAACTAAGCTAACAGGTGTACCCCAAAACACATTTAACTGTCTTTAATTCCACAGTGCAGAAGAGTCATCATATGGTCTGCTAGAAAACAGACACTCTTCATTCATCTCTACCTCATCTGCCCTATATTCATTATGAATCAGCCATCTAGGACAGGATGACTGGAAGGATGATGTGGTTTGGCTTCCTGTCAGAATGGCAACTATGGTGTTTGGAACAATTTCATATTAATTCAATATCTCTGGTTAGGTACCTCTGGTAAAAGGCCAGATTTATACCTCCTGTAAACGACAGCAGCTCCATTAATGGGGTTTGCATCAATGGAATTACAGCCTTTAACTGCAAGGTCAAATTTCACCCATCTAATTAAGTTTCCTGCTCTGAGCAGCATGTTAGCTACTGACTCTGACAGGATTTTTACAATAACAGGTGTGGCTGTGATTGCCAACTAGTTGAACTCATGTGGTCATTAAAGACTAATTTTATAGATCACACTGAAAAAGAAGAAGAGTTTCAACAGACAAATATGAGACAAACTGAGGCTGAGTAGGTGGGATTCATTAGTCACTAGAAGGCAGGCTCTACTCCTGGAGGAACACCACCACATGAGCTGCCCTGGAGCATCCACACAGATGGAACTGATGAGTAACAGCAAGTAACACTTCTTACAGAGCTCCCTTCTTGGGATCATAGTATTAGAGGCATAATGTAATTGAAGCTTGCTTTCCTGGTACATACTTAACAAAACTATTATTAGCTTTGTTGTCCTTTTCCTTCCTTTTCTTCTCCTAAGGCTTTTTGAGGAGCGGCTCAGACATTGTGTGGGTTCTCTCCCTGTCATCTGCATGTTTGAGCTGGCTGCTGGTAGGAAGGTCTGCTCACACTCCCGCAGGCATGCCAATCTGGATATGGCAGACACATACAAATAGCCTGCACGCAGGAATCTAGTGAAAAAAAAGATTAAGAAAAAACCAAAGCAAAACCCAACCCCAAACAAACGACAAAAAACCACCCCAAAACCCCAGGGTACTATCTCATGAACACATTCAGTCCACTCATCTGCTCATTAGGGAGCAAGTGTGAGTGTGCTTATTGTCCATCTCTTTGGCAAGCATCCTGCTACCTTCCTGTCCCCTCCAGCATGGAAAACTGTAATTCTAAAATAGGTCATTTTATTATGAAAATTTGTTTTCCAAGCAATATTCCCTTGAGGCCCTTCATATTAAGAGCATCTTTTGAACTGGATAAATACTGTTCTCCTATTTCCCAATACCAACTCACATGTTTATGTGATAATGGCCAAGCATGGTCCAGCTGGAAGCAAATCTCAAATAGACCATTTAATAGAACAGTATTTCTGAGGGAAAGCTCCCAGACTTTATGATAGGATATTATGTGCTTTTATTGCACTGTGGCCCCATGACTTGAGGTTTGTATTGTTCTTTTTAAGTTGATGCGTACCCTGAACCCACAGAGGAAGTAAAAACCCCTTTTCTCACCAAAGGAAAGACCACCTCTGAGTTTCTGTGCCTGCTATATGCAGGAGAAAACAGCTTGTCTCTTCCCCTTCCTAGGCATCAAGCTAATTGAGACTCAAAACAATCAATAAAGGCTGGATTAATTCCTGAGTGCCAAAAGCACAAGCAGCTAAATTAATGAAGCTAATCCTTTTGTAATACTCATTTGTTAAAACTTCTCTGCAGCTCCTGATGCAGCTTGCTTGACTACTCAGGAAATGAATGAACCACTTTCATTTCTCAGTTGTAGCTCGCAGTGCATCCTCATGCATTTTTAGCACCACTAGCACATGGCCAAAACTACAGGCTGAATTCAGCTGATGAAGCCTGTGTTCTCAGGCATGAGATAACAGCACAGATCCTGCACAGTCCTGACCTGACCATCATGTGCAGGTATGGTTATCCAAGCCTAATCAGTTCTTGGCTGAGGTAGGTGAAAGCACATTCACAGTTACTAATGCCTTCACTTATGGCATGAACAGGTTTATTTGAAGAATGGGGCAGCAGACAGGGACCTGAAGGCCTGGCCACTTTATTCTGCCATACCATGCACTTGAGGTGACTCCCTGAAACACCTCTTACCCTTTCTGTGAAAATGCCTTTGGTGCTGCAACTAAGAATTGTCAAATGTTACCACAGCTGACTTTGTAGTTGGGATACCTGTCTCTGTGGACAGATGGAAACTGATGTTATTTTATGGAGTACTGAAACAGCAGATGTTGTAAGGCTACTGCTCAGCTTGAGCAGAAATCTCAAACTCATGCAAACCTTCATAGCCTCTTTACTGGCTTTTAACAGATACTCCCTAACTATTAACCTCAAGGGCAAGATTAACATTTTTCTTTTAATTAACATGGAGAAGCTGTGGTCTGCAGCAGTATTATAAAGAGTTCTGAAATGCCAGCCTTTCAGAGCGGAATAATTCTGTCATCTTGTTTCCATATAGCTCTTCTCAAGACTATCATCTTCCTGACAAGTATTTTATCACTATTACTTCTACTCCTTACCACACTCCCCAGCATGCTTATTATATTTCATAATTCTCTTAATAAGTCATCTCAACCTTAATCTTTCAGTTGTGTGAAGTTTTTCATGAAACTGATGCTTCAGAGGAAGGAGAGTGACTTTAATGAAAGTGACCCATTAGTTTGTTAAATACTAAAGTGTGATCATACTTCAGCATTTTCTAGCCAAAGCACTAGCTAAGTCCTCAACAACCAGACTGCTTCTAGGAGAGCTGAGCTGGGAAGATTTAGATAACTTTACACCTCTCCACTTCCTGAAGTTGGGACCTCATGATTTCTAACTCATTCCTCAGTGCCCAAAGGCCATCCTAAAAGCTGCCCTGAATTGCAGCTCCAGTAGTCTAAGAAAACAGGGACTTGCTAAAACGCAACAGTGCCCTGTCCACATCACCTTCTTTGCTGGAGAATTTCTTACCTGCTCTGTTATTCCAACTTTACAGGCTTAATCTGTTGTTTGACCCTGTTTTTGGCAAAACTCCACAGAGTCCTGGGGCCCTATGGAAGGGGAGGGACTGTTCTCTGAGCACTGAGCAGATACACTTTTGTCTGGATTAAGATCCCACTGGCAATATACTGAATGTAAAGCACCAGTCCCTGGACTTCAAAACATTTTACAGTTTACATTTTACTAAGACAAAATGACTGCCCATCAGTAGAAAATAACTTTCAGTCAGGCTGGCTTTAGGTTAAGGGACTCTGCTCATCCCAAAGCTGGTAGACACCACATTTCCCTGACCAGAGAAACCACGTGCCAGCTCTACCTCCACTATCAACAAGAACACTCATATCTTCCCAAAACCATGTAAAATCAGATTAGTAACCAGTCTACCGTTCTTTTGCTTCTCTGCTTTACCCAGGAGAGGAAAAAAACATCCATCTGAAAATTATGCCTAACCACATCATTTTTTTTCCCCACATAAATGTTAATGAATTGACTCCTGTTCATGCAAATCTAAGGTAAACATCAGATCCTTTGTTATCCTGCGTTGGAAATTCCCACTGTTTCCATGATAACATCTTGACTGATTTTCTCAGCTTTCTAGTGATTATTTCATGCATGTAAAGAGGGGTCCTGGAGTCACCAGAAAATTCCTGAATTAATTCTTCACTGACTTCACTGTCATCATTTGAGACAAGCCATTACTTTTTATAGTATCCTTTTAAGATTAGTCATAATGTAGCATAGTATTCATGCCCTCTGTTTGAATCTGTTGGGTTTTTTGCATGAAGAACAGTAAAAATAATTGCACGTCTCCTTGTTTTATTTTGCCTTTTTTCTGGTTTGGCTTCCCTTTTAAAAACTGAACTTTGTTTGTTTGCACATTCGCATCACTGGGATTTTCACCATTAGAATGCAGTTTGGGATTCCAAATGCAATAGTCAATATTTGTTCAATGTTCTCCAAAAGAAGTAGGAAGGCACATGTGCATATAGAAAGCCATCCTGTTCTTCAGGATAAAAATGCCAACTGGTGATAATTGCATGACGATTTTGAAGAGCTGACAATATTAATTACCATCACTGAACTACAGGAGAATCTCAAGATAGAGGTGTCACCGTGAGAATTCAAGCAAACATTGATTCCTTCTCGATATTTTTAGAAACACCTTGTCCATTTAGCAAGGAAAAAAAAAAAGTCAGAAAAAGGGAAAATAGCTAGATCTGTCTTTCCAAAGCTGAATGGTTGGTCACTACATTCTGCTTATGTTTGGTATGTGTTTTCTTCAGAAAATGACAATCCTCCTGGTTGCAGGCTCTCTAGGCAACCTTTCCTATACTAGTTACTTCAGTCCTGACCTATGCTTTAGTTCACAGCTGTAGCTAACTGAAGCACTACAGTAACTTTGTCAGCTCTTGCCAGACTCATCCAGACTACCAGTGCTTCAGGAAACACTGTTCTTCCCCTCACTTGTGTGTGTGCATTAATGTACAGGCACACAAATGAGAGGGGGTGTGTTATTACTGTGCAACCACAATCAATCCACAGACAATATGAATGATTTTAAACTTAGCAATGCTGCTGCTTCCTGGATCAGAAGGTCACCAGACCGCAGTGAAGATTCCTGTCTAGCAATGTGCTTCTTATCTGTTTTATCATATTTAAGTTTGACTGTGAGGGTTGCCTGAGAGGGAGATGATAAATATCTCAGAACACATACTTCTCATGGTCCTCTTCTAAAAAAACTTCTCCTCCGCTCCCTCAGCACAATATTTCTCCTCCAAAGCTAGACAACAGTGATATAACTTAGATTGGAAAATGAATTGTTACCACTTGCCAAGTGGTACAAGCTTTCAGCCTCAGCTCAGAGCTGGTCTCCACTATGTTCCACACAGAGACCAATAATATGCAGCAATGCTGATAGCACAGACACTAACAGAGCACTGGGCTGTCTGTGCCCCCCCTTGATTAACTCCTTGTTCTTCTAAAAGAACTACTGTCAGAGGGAGGAAACCAGGCAAAGAAACAAGCAAACTCAACTGTTACTACCAAGTTTTACTAATGTATAACAAGCACAGTAAAATGAACAGTAGAAGCAATGTGTGTTGCTAACAATTACACTCAGATATAATAGATACAGACACTTTTTCCTGGATAATTTAATAGATACTGTATCTTTCTGGATGTCTGGTTGATATCGGCTGTGGTAATACCTTCCATACCTGCCACCAAGCTTTGTTACACAGGATCATAGAGTTAACAGATGTGGGGGAGATGTAGGGAAAGAATTGAAGCTGTTCCTTGTGGACACACCTGTAGCACTCTTTTACCACAATGCACTGTAATATTTGTCATTGTTGGCATTCTTCCCTCCACTTAATTATTTTCATCAAGTGCATGTGTCGACGGCTGACAGACACCAAATCGGTGCAAAATGGTATTATGCTGGTTCCCAGTCATTCCCCCTTTGGTGCCCTCTTTTTCCTTTGCCTTTCTCCCCCACAGCCTGCATGGAGTTGCAAGTGTTGGCACTGCATTTTCTTCCCTATTTACTCAGCAGCATGCTGACACCTCAACCCTCTAGGATCTGCTGCCAATTTACAAATGTGAGCTCTTAGCCACAGACTCCCAAGAGACAAATAACTTGGTGTTAATAAGTAACTGATCATCTGTGATTAAATTTTTTAATCGGTACCAGTCTTTGTTTCTACAGAACTGTTACCGAGTTCAAAGTCCATATATATAATAAAACAGATATATGCAGACCTTTTCTATTTTTACTATTTGCAAAAGTAAACTGTATTTAGAGATACTTTCAAAAACTTCTCCTACTGGACAGTAACTTAATTTCATTCAGAACATGTCCAGAACTTGCTTTCCCCCAGTAAAATTATCCATCTTTTTTTTTTTGTTCTGACTCTCAGGAAGGTGATGTTTCCCTAAATTAGGTAACATCAGGTCTTAATCCAGGATTGCTCTTAAATCCACAAAGGCAACAGATGCAGCCTTTATCCTAACTCTGCCTTTAGTGTGGGAGTTATAAATTAAGAAGTGATGTGCTGCTAGAAGCGTAATTCTAGGCTACGGAATTTTGTTCTGTCTGTAGCTGTGAGACTATGAGCAGATTGCCTGTACTCCTACACCAGTGAGGATTTCATAAACTGTAGGCAGGATGTTGGTCCCCTTAGCTTTGGCTGAGTCTGACAGAGGGAGTTTATGTTCTTAAAAATAACAGTGTCAGTAACAGTTGCAGGACCCAAATTTGACAAATTTTACCACTGCCAAAGTATTTTGCTAATGAAATCTGTCTAACCTAGCACTTGCTGGACATGCTTCAGCAAGTGTGAGACTCAAAAATACTATCTTCTGTCTGTCCTGACCCTGTAGAATTAATTAACAGCCACTATTCTTATTGCTGGGCTGACTCTGGATGGGCTTCATAATTCAGAAATGTGTAACTTTTGGGACCAGCCACCCTAAGGAAACATACACATATTCTTCTGATTGCAAAAAGAGTTGAAGAAAACGTGCAACCATGATTAGGGGAAAGCATATGTTGAAAAACCTCAGAGATATTAGCCCAGTTTGGGAGATGGAAGTTGAGTTTGAACGGGTGAGGGAAAGATACCTCTCAGGTAGTAACATTTCAAAATTTCATATTGGGGGGGATATACAATTGGACAAACAATTGAGAAACAATTCCCAAGATGCTGACACCAGCCTGTAGAAAATTCACCAGAACTCTAGAGCTCACTGTTACTCTATTCAATCAGATGTGGTAACTCAGCTCTGTGACGATTTTTCAGACCTTTTAAGGGTCCATCACTGTTTATATTTAGTGCATCACTGTCTATACTTTGTGAAATCTTATGAATAGACATTTTCTGGGACTTGTAATAAAAAAATCTCCATGAAGATTGAAGAACAGTCTTTGTCCTGACATTTAAGTCATTACACAATCAGAATGTACTTAATTTTAACACTTTGAAGACAACCAGGTCATTGTAAAGGCTGAAACATGCTATCTTTACTCATGCAAACAAACCTTACTCACAGGCATCATCATATCACTTACTCCATGGTATGGTCTGCATGTGAAGACCTTTAATTTTCAGAGCTCTTACATCACCCTGCTTCCCTATGCATTCAGCTTGTAGACAGGGCAAGTCAAGGTGGTTACAAACACATTCCCAAACAAAAAAAACCCCAACCCAAACAAAAAAAAGTTAATTTCAAAGAACTTTGAAATGTACCATGTCCCACAGAAGGTGCCTTCAGACTACTCAATCTCATCCTTTTGTTGAAATTCAAGATGCTACACGCTGCTGGAAAAATTGACAATTTTCTGTCAAAGCCACCTACCTCTGGCCCATACTCTCAGACATTGTGCTTTCTAGAGAGCTTTAAGTCCAGGCTTAAGCATACTTCAAAGCAAGTAAAACTCACAATGTTTAAGTTAAAGACTCGCAAAATAATGACATTGTATATATCAGCCTAGACATCATAGCCAGCAGTGGGATTTACAGCTCTCTAAGACAGGAAAGCAACTCTCTTCCTCTCTCACCAACACTTGGAGGCACAGCTGAACAAAAGCAGTTACAAAAGCAATTCACTGCAACAGGCACTTTCAGTTTGCAGTTTGTATATTACTCAGTATAACTTCTTGGTACCATTTACTCTAGGTGACCTTAAACTTATTTGAAGCTGGCTGGGAGAGAAGACAGACCTTTTAGGATGGAGGTCCCGGGAAAAGAAACCCTTCTGACTTCTCGAGAACACCAGAGGTCTATTGCTACTCCTGGGGTGCAGACTCCACAGAAGTGAGGCGATCTGAGGAGGGGAAAAACTCTAATACAGGCAGATCCAAAGTTATACATGTAGAAATATTTAATTCAAATGTTCCTTTTACAGGACAGGCAACCAGCTTCTGAGAAAACCTTGGCTTGCAAAGAAATGCAGGGATCACTGCCTGTAACTAATGGAACAGAAGTTCCCACCGTGTAGTCGTGGGAAAGAAAAGTTTGTACCACTGGGTGAATAGACAGGGGAATACTGAGCACGAGGTTATTATCTCCACACGTGACATTAACAAGGGCCTTCCTGGAATCCACTGTGCAGCACCGGTGGCCAGCGAGGACGGTGATGGAGGCTCAGAGAAGAGCAGCCCAGACATTTCTCCTGGGGAGCATCTGCATTCCAGGGAGAGACCAAGAGAGTCAGGTCTATTTATCTCATCGGAGACAATGTTAAGTGGCTATTTAATTACTGCCCTTAAATACTTGAGCAGAGGGAGATGATCTGAAACTAGATAGCTACTTAATCTGACAAACAAAACATTACAAGATCCAGTAGCTAGAAGATGAAGTCAGGAAAGTTCAAAGTGGAATAGAGATGCAAACGTTTAACAAAGCGATTAAAAATAGGAGCCAATTATCCAGGAATGTAGTCAATCCCCATCGTTGGAAGTCATTAAAACAAGATTGTTTGAAGAGGCTGGTGGGCCAGACCTTGGAATCACTGGGGAATAGTCTCTGCTTTATATTATGGAAGAGGTTAGACTATGGGATCATAATAATTCCTTATGATTCTAATAAATGCACCACCAGCATTATTATCTTCCTTGCCAAAAAAAGAAGGATGAAGGAATAAAGCATGAATGAAGCCAAGGCCTGTATGGGGCACAAAACACAAGCTGAACGTGGACAACACAAGCCACAGATCAGAAGCTGACATCATCAGTAGTTTTGTCACTAACTACAGCAAGAGAAGGAAAAGGCCGTGAGGGATTCGTGCCCAGCCCCAACGCCCTGAGCCAGGCAAGGGACATCACCTGGCCAACCCCTCACGGCGCGATGCTCCTTGACCGTGACACCCCAGCTCGCAACCCGAGCGGACCCTCCCGCTGCCGGCCCAGAGCCGCCACACCACGGTCCGGGGAGCCGCGGGCTCCGCCGACAACCACCCGGGGGTACCCCAGCTCACCCTCACCGCTGTGTCCGCCCGAGGGACGCCCCTTGGCCACGATCTCCGCTCCGGGCGGCGGAAGGCGGCAGCTGGGGTTGCCCCCGTGGCAGCGGCCGCCTCCGGGGCATCTTCCGCGCTGCGACATCGCGGCCGCGGGCACGTTGCCGTGACGACCGCGCCGCGCATCTCCCCGGCCCGTCCCAGCGGTCGGGGGCATGTCATCATAATTCCCTCCATCTTTTTTATTTCTTTTCTTAAGTTTTCCGCGCTCCCGTACCACGCGGGAGCGAAAGTCGCTGACAAGCGCCGGTAAAAACGAGAAGAGGATGAGAGAGGCGCCCTCGGGGCCGGCCCGGCCACCCCCACCCGCTGGTGCCCGCTCGGCGGGGCGGCCGCAGCCCCTCCCGCCGCGGAGCGGGGCACGGCGCGGCTCCCCGGGATGCGCTCCCCGGGCGCGGCTCGGTCCGCCCGGCTCGGAGCCCCGCGCCAGGCACAGCCGGCAGGGCGAGGCACGCCCGCCTCGCCCCGGCACCTGCCCACGCACCCGCCCCGCTGCTCTCCGGCGCCGAACGCCCTCGCTGGTGCGTGTGTGTGCCATGTAGGTGCTCACCATGCCCGCTCCGCTCCCCCCGCCCCTTACCTCCGCGGCGGCGCCTGGGGAGCCGCGGACACACCGCCGCCGCGGGCAGGGATGACCTTGCGGAGAAATCCATCATCCGGGCAGGAAAACAAGCCGTTCCTCGGGGTGTGCGGCGGCGGGAGGAGGGCGGGAGGGAGGAGGGCTCCGCTTGGGCGGCCCTTCCCGCCGCGGGGGCAGGACGGAGGCGATCCGTGCCACCACCGACGAGGCGGCGGCGGCGGGAGGCGCGGGCAGCCCGGCCAGACTCCGCCGCCGCCCGGGGAGCTGCGCCTCCGGCCGCTGCCAGCTGCGGCTCCCGGCCGGCTCGGGAGGCGGGGAGCGCCGGGGCTGCGGCGCCGGGCCGGAGCCGGGCTCCCCCCGCGGCCGCAGCAGAGCGGGGCAGCTCCCGGGCCCCGCCGGCGGGGAGGGACCGCGGCAGCCCCGGTGCGCTCGGCCCCCGCACCCCGCCCCGAGCCCTCCCAAACGCGCAGGGCGCGGACACGTACCTGCTTTCAGGGAGACATTTCCCGCTGACGCCAGCCCCACCCCAGGCCTCGCCTGGCTTTTATGGAGCGGGAGCTGGCGGCTCCTGTCCTCCATCAGGCGTATGGGGCTGAGCAGGGGGCCCTCGGCAGCCCCCCGGGAGAGCTTGGCAGCCGTGCCAGAGCCCCGGGCTCGCTCTGCGTTGCCACCTCTGCCAGCCGGCTGCTCTCCAGCTTCTAGCCAAAAACTAGGTGCTGAGCTGCTTCACGGTAGAAGAGCTAGAACCTCACACCCCAAATCCGCCAATTCCATCCAGCTGTGCTAGCCATGCATGTGTCCGCGGAGCAAGCGTGCAGCCAGCGAGGCACCTCCTGAGCCCTCTGCTTGCGGGGCGGTACAGGTTTGCGCGGGGAATCGCAGTGGATGCAAATGAGGTTCAGCTCTTGTCACGCTTTCAATCTGGATTGTTGTTTCAGATAGGCAAATTTGGCTTCCTGTATGAAGCACTGCCCTGTTTGCCTGAAAAAAAAAAAAAAAAGTAGATTCAAGCAAAAAGCAGCAAAAGAGGTTTGGGTTTGGAACTCTTAATTATCCGGAAATCTTTGATCTAATTTCGGTTTATTCCCACCACAGTGGAATTTTATCTCTCTCTGCTGCAATCACAGGAAATGGTTCTGCAGTGCCCGGAGACTCAAGTCAAGTACAGGTTTTCAACCGGGAAGATTTTAACTCTTCTGCAATCCCTTAGGGATAAATAGGAGCAGGATTTTTTAAAAAAACTATAGGACAAGCTGTGAGGAGAACTCTGTTGCAATATGGAAAAGACTGAGGGCAAAAAAGAACAGGTGACTAGGGTGTCTAAAAAAAAAAAAAATTATCCCTAAACGTTGTAGGCATCATATCATATGTAGGAAACATATTCCCTCAATCCTTATGAATGGACCCATATTTTATATTCACTGCTTTACCAAACACCCTCTGGCTCAGTTACTGATCCTAAACCTCTTTGACTCGTGAGTTAAGTGATTGTGAAAAACACCTTACATCTCCTACCATAGCAAATGTAATTTCTTCCCCAACAGTGGCCGCTAAGATCAGCCCATATTTATGTAGTAGCCATTCCTGAATGTGGCTTTCTGACAGTTATTTAACCACGGAAAATTTAAGATATGTTTTCAGTGTTCACCTACAATAACCACTTTTTCACATATGTCAAAGCCAAACCAGCAGCACTCTTAAGAGCCTGAACATCCCAAGCATCCATCACTGGAAGGAGACTGGAGAGAGCATCAGACTTTATTTTGAAAAGATTTATAGCACTAGCACATCCAAGGCTTCCCAGTAGCTCTTCTTTACTTGGCTCTCTTCACAATCTTGCTACTTTTTTTGGTGCTCTGGAGGACTAAATAACGCCTGGTCCTCCCCCTGCCCATGTCTGAATCAGGAATACAAGATCAGCTTGGCAAACCTGGTCAGCGTTCAACTCCTCTTCATTATTCTGCTAAATGACCTATTTTTAAAGAAACATTGCCAAACTTCCTAGAATTAATCCTCCTGCCATTAACATTACTACAGTGGAACTTCCCTTTTTTGATAAAGAAGGAAAAAGGCTGGATGATGCAATTTCCTTTTGTCAGCAATTACACTTTTATGAAGAGGTAGCTGTCAGCACTTACAGACCTCGCAGCTGCAAGGACTTTGTGGGACCTCACAGGCTACTCAGCAAGGGACAATTACAATTAGTGTTGTTTTCATAAACCTTCCTAAACATGAGATACCTTATTTGGATTCTTAAGAGAGGCCTTTCTTTTGACAATCCAGCCTTGAAAGTCACAGCAATAAGAGTTATAGACATTCAGCTGGAAAGACTAAAAAGGAAGCTTTTCTATGAGCTGTTGAGTCCTTCCTATTTTAGGATCATGAAGCACCCTCAGAGCACGTCCCAGAACCTGTGGGAAATTGACATTCTGAGGCAAAAAAGAGAGGAACTGGGAGCTTTTTTGCTCCAAGCCCCTCCATGCTCGTGCACCTCATAACTAGTGTCCGCATGTTTTCCTGCCGAGTTCAGATAAACCTTTCTTCTGTCTGTACAGCACTGCTGAGAATCCCCATGCTGCTCTCAAGCAGTCACACCTGAGCACCGAGTCTACTATTACTATGTCTGATGGACAAGGAATTCCAAGAGAATAGAAGACGGTAACATGACTGAAATACTGCTCAGCTAATAATCCCTTTCCCATGCCCAGTAGGGCATGGATGCTTTGGCCTCCAAATGCAGTGATAATCTGGGAAAGCTGAGAAGAGGTTTTAAAGAGACCCAGGTCGTTGCAGAAGCTGGTTGAGCTGATGTACTCAGGGCATGGCCGCTTTGTTTATGAACTCTTCTCACATACCTGCTTTTTCCCCTATGTCTTTTACTCTTCCCTGAACCACAGTCTACCATGTAATGGCTTCATTTGGTACATTAGGCAATATTGGTTTTAAAGACCTCTAAACGATTTTCTAAACCCTGTTATGAGCTCTGAAGTCTGCTAGCCACTCTTCTGATAGTCAAGACAAGTCATCACATCTCAACACATAAATGTGTCACCATATCAATGCAAACTAGAGATTTAGATTATTCTGATTTATTTATCTGAATGTTTAACTCCCTTAATCACCTGTGAGTCATGGCCAATTTGCTGCTACTTATCCATCCTTTTCTCTGCTTCAGTCTTCAGCTATATGCATTTGGTTTATGTTGACTCTTCGTAGGTCTCCATGCAGAAAGTAATCATACTGAGGGCAGCACATAGATGGTTGCTTAGCTTTAGGCACTGTACTTAACACTTTATTTAAAGTCAGCAGAACATGCTTAAAATTGTGTGCATAGGTCTCAATAATATTGAGAATAATAAAGAATTCCACCTCTTTAACTTGCTAGTATTGTCTGAGGTGAAAGCATAAATATAACTGCAGAGGGTTTATCTTTTGATGTGTTAGACCAGAGCTCAGGGCAACAGGAGCCTGGGTTTTTAAGAGCTGTCAGAGTCCAATTAGCCATCAGAATGACAACCACACTTCTGCAGTGCCCTTGACTCTTGTAGAGTATTTTAAAATCTCATCTTCAAACTGTATCACTATCTGGCTAAAAGAAATTCCTTACTGTAGCTGAAAAAAATTCCTTACTGTGGCTGAAAAAAAAAATAGATTTGATGATTTATCAAAATAAATAGTGGTGTAGCATGTTGAAAAGATGTGCAGTTGGCCTAAACTAGTGTGGTTTCATTTACTTCAGTAGTGCTAGGCAAATTTACATTGTTGTTATTGCACTGCTTCTACCATATTTCTTAACATATTTTGAGTTTTGATGACGTTAATACCAAATTTAAATTGTGTGGAAACCTTTTTTTTTTTCCCCAACACGTTTTGTGTCTTCTTTAGGAAAAGGAGTTAAGAATATTTCAAAAAGTAAGTAGAAGCATAACTTTTCCCCAGCAAAACTTCGGTTCAAGATTTAGCTGAAAAAGGCAATGAAGAGCAGATTTGTGAATACAGTCATGTAACATTTACGCTTTCGTGAAGGCACTTACAACTTTACTTTCCATTAGTGTGAAAAACAAGTTGAATGACTGGATGAATATGTTTACTTGGGACCAGGAGGTGAGCCAGAAAAGGTGCAGGTCCTCTGGTGTGATAGCTGCAGTTGACAGCTGTATCATTAGAGACAAATGTATCAAAAAAGAAAACCATACCATGCACAAGGTGATGTGGTGCGTGTGTTTTGTGATCATGCGCCTTCTGTACAACCAGCAGAACAGAGTAAATATTCATTCCACGTGTTACACAGCATCTGCTTCTCTGTCTACCTCTCACAGACCTAATGGGCTGTACCAGGCATCTCACAAATGGATGCCCTGTTCAGCCACGGTAATAACTCTCCTGGATCATTAGACTGGGGCTGATATCACAGTTTGTGGCTAGAAATAATGGGTTCTGTTGGTCGTATTTAAGAATGTTTCCCCTAAACATTTTGGTCTTTATAAAAATAATAATGAAAGGGATATTTTGAAAACTGCATGGAACAAATAGTATGCTGTTGTGAGTGAACTTAATATTTGGGGTGTGTTTCGTGGTGCTCCTAAAACCCTATGGATCCATGAGCGAGCTGCTGTACTTCTGGCAGTCAATTTATGTCAAATTTCAGTTAAAAATATGTAAGCATGTGAATTTATACAGCATTGTGAAAATGATTTTGCATCTCACCCTGCACCTCTTGCCGGCTTTTGTTTCCATCTGAGCTGTGAAGGTGCTCATGAGGTACTTCAACCACCCCAACATATACAGGAGGGACAGTAATGCATAGGCAACCCTGGAGGTCCTTTGAGTGCATCAACTTCTTCACCCAAGTGACAGAGGAGCAGGGGAGAGGTGCTCACTGGGCCTTATACTCACCAACAAGGAGGGGCTCACTGGGGATGTTAGGGTCAAAGGCAGCAGTGACAATGAGATGGTGGAGTTTGGGATCCTGAAAGGAGGTAGGACAGTAAAAAGCAAGCTTACAACCCTGGACGTCAAGGCAGCAGATTTTGGCCTTTTCAAAGGGTAGAGTCCCATAAAATAAAGCCCTAGAGGAAAGAGTGGCCCAAGAAAGCTGGTTAATATTCAAGCATCACCTCCTCCAAGCTTGGGAGCAATCTATCCCAATGAGGAGGAAGTCAGGCAAAATTTCTGCATGAATGAACAATGAGCTCCCAGACAATCTGAGAGACAAAAAGGAAGCATACAGGGACATGAAGCAAGGACGGGTAACCTGAGAGGAATATAGATTCATCGTCAGAGCATCCAGGGGTGAAGTTAAGAAAGATAAAGCCCAACTGGAATTTTTTCTGTCTAGGAATGTCAAAGACAACAAGAAGGGCTTCTATGGGTAAATAGGTAACAAAAACAAGACAAGGGAAAATGTGGATGCGTTCATTGCTGAATGAGATGGGAGACCTCTTTACACATGATGTGGAAAAGGCTGTAAGAATGCCTTCTTCACCTCAGTCTTTACTAGCAAGACTGACCTTCAGAAATCCCAGGTCCCTGAAACCAGGGGATCTCTATATCAGAGGAGACATAGCGTTGGTGGACAAGGATCAGGTTAGATAATATTTAAGCAGACTGGACATGCACAAGAAGGTCAGGAAGAAGGACCCAGGTCAGTCAGCCACACTTCAATCCTTGGAAGGTGATGGAGCAGCTAAATTTGGAAACTGTTTCCAGGCACATGAAGGATCAGACAGTTGTCAGGAGTAGCCAACATGGTTTCACCAAGGAGAAGATGTGCTTGATCAACTTGATAAACTCCATGGTGAAATGACTGGCTTTGTAGATGAGAAGAGAACAGTGATTATTGTCTACCTACTCTTCAGGAAGGATTCTGGTACTGACTCCTCTACGATTCTCATCTCTACGATTCTCATATGGGCTGGATGAACAGCGAGCTGGATTGAATAGTGGCTGAACAGACGTGTCCAGAAGGTGGTGATGAGTGGTCAGAAATGTAATTGTAGACCAGTCACTGGTGGTATATCCCAGGAATGAAGACTGGGTTAATATATTAACAGTATTAAATAATATTAAATAATAATATATTAAACATCCTTGTTCATGATCTGGATGATGGTGCAAAGTGCACCCTCAGCAACTTTGCTGATGGCACAGATCTGATAGGGTGGCTGATACAGCAGAGGGTTGTGTTGCCTTCCAGAGACGCCTCGAGGGGCTGGAGATATGGGCTAACAGAAACCTGAGGCATTTCAGCAAGGGGAAGTGCAGGGAGCAGTAACCCCAGGCATTGGTATATGCTGGGGCTGCCTGTCTGAAAGGCTGTGAGGGTGACCAAGGACTGGCACACTTGTCCAGAGAAGCTGTGGAGTCTCCATCGTTGGAGGTATTCCAAACGCATTTGGGTGTGGTCCCAGGCAGCTTGATCTAGGTGGCCCTGCTTGAACAGGGGTGTTGGACCAGATGACCTCCAGAGATCCCTTCCAACCTGTAGCAATCTGTGATTCTGTGATTCCTTTGGTCTGATGGGAACCTTTGGCCAGTGTGCTGTGACACTTCTGTTTTCACCCTTAGACTCTGAGGAGGACAGATGGGTATGATTCATTTCACATTCTGCTATTCCCATTTAACACATTCTATGCATTCATTACTGTGTTCCTACATGTGAAGCAGGCCACACACAAAAAAATAACCTTCTCCCTTCTCAACAAATTAAAACAAACGATTTGATGAGTCAGTAATTTATACTGTTTACCTCTTTTTATGTCAACAGTCCTGAGACCTGGAACAACACATAATCATAATGATTATAGACATAATGAGCTGATTTATTACGTAGTCACCACATGGTATTCTGGTGCATATTCAGCTGTAATGATGTCAAACAATACAACTGGAAAATCTATCTGCTCAGACAACCGCTGCCTACTGGGAACAATAAATTATGCTAATGTGGTACCAGACACATGGGTTCTCTGGACTCACTGCTCCATCTCTACTTAAATTATGTATATATCAAAAGCCTTTGACATTTTTAGGATTTCAGGAAAAAAGAAAATCAGTTGGGGATTCTTTAAGGAGTGGTTGTGAGTGCTGAAGGTAAATGTAAATTAAATGCTCTCCCAATACACTTCTGTGATACGGAATCCCTCCTACAGTTGCACATTTTCACTGAGTTTAAGAAACTGTTTGTTCTGATTGCACATCTAGTTCTGCCTACTTCCTTGGCAGTGCAAAGTGTTATTCCAGAGGGGAACATCCTTTGACAGGGCTATCGCAGCTACTTTCATATCTTTGCATGTCATTGCACAAGACAGAAACTTCTCCTTATGCTACCAAAAGAACTATTCCCTGGACCACTGCTAAAGATGTTTATGGCTCACAGTTGCCCCTTAAACATGAATTTTTATGCTGATTCATACAACAGGTGAGATGAAAAGCAAATGTAATAGGTGCTGCAAGGTGAGTAGATAAATGATGGATATGTGCAAGCACAGAGAATAAGTATCATGAACAGTAAAGAGTGGAGATAAAAATAACTGAAGAGGAGCAGAGGCTCTTGTTTAAATATAAAGAATGTCAAAAACCCAAGAATAACTATATATACCATAGGTCAGTGTAGAACCATAGGTCCAAAAAGAAAAAAAAATCTGGATTGAAATCACTTGTTCATATGATCTCTAAACATGTCAGTGCTCCATTGGAACAGAAAGCCTTACATTAATTCCAGGCAGCTGACAAAATAAAACATCAGGTGTTTCTGTTTCCTGGATATATTCACTGATTTTCACTTGAATCCCACTGACAGGGTGTCTCAACTGTCTGATGCAACTGTGCTTTGTAAAACAACATTCCTGGTTATCATCTTTAAATTTGCCTGTGCATACATTATTCCTGTGTTCTGAATTAAAATGTCTGATTTACTTTCTCTTGGCCATTCTTTGTGTTGTATCGATCAAGATAATGTATCTATCAGTCATCTATCTATTATGTTGTTTCATCTAAAATAAGAAGACAAATATTTACAAATTGTTGCCTTTTCATGCATCTATTGCATCTCTTGTCCAGTCATGGTACTAATAACATTATTGGTATCAGAAACAGGTAATAGCTGCTCTATTTATCTGAATACATAGAAATTATATCTTTGGCTGAAAAAGCTTAGCTGTAGCTCAGTTGTACTCAGTGTAGTTGTTTCTAGAAGCAGAGCTTGATCTTTTCAAAAAGCCTGTTTTGTCTTTTTTTTTTTCCTCCTTTTCTTACCATAGCAGTAGTTACCTCCGCTTGATCAAACCAACTGATTTTACAGTTTCTCAATTTAAAGTAGGTCAGGCCCTGTCTTCTGTTTGTCTGGATTATTTTCTGTTTGAGCTTTCATGCATGTTGTGAACAGCTCACCCGGTCACACTGGACAGCCTCATCTGCAGACTCGGCCAGCCCCATGCAAATGGACACAAATGTGCCCAAATGGACACACTGCACCTTCCACGTGGGCTCCTCTGGACCAGGCTTCACCACAGGGATTGCACTGGTTTAGTTTCACTTGAATGGACAAGGTCTGCCTGAGAGTTTCTCCCTCCCTCTTTGTGCTTGTAGCTCTTTCTGCCAGGCTGATTTTCCACTCTACCTAGGCTATGCTCCCTTTACAGTCCTTCCTTGCTGCAGGGATCATCCAAACACTGTTCCTAGCACCAAGAACATGCATCATTCAAGCCAGGACTGAACTGATCCACTGGGATATGTACAGGGTCCATTCTATACGATTTCAGCATTGTTATGACCTGTGAACCTACAGAAAGCGTTTTGAGGCAGGCTTTCTGCAGCACAGACCATCACTGTTTCCCACTCCAATTCTACCAAAACTCATGTCCACTTTGGCTTTTGGTGAATTGCATTAGGGGTAGCAGCATGATTATCACAAGGTGTTTTGTCTGATTGTTATTTAAAGATGGTTTTTCCTCTGGAGATTGAGACCTTCCTCCAGAACACGTGCTAGTCAAGGTTCAGTGATTCACAGGGAGATTGAGAAGAATCCTGCCTCACAGCTGCAGAGCAAGAAGACATTTTTCTGTCAGTGCTAAGGGAATGTATCGTCAAAAAATTGTGTCTTAGCTCAACACAACTGACACTGAAATTTCTAGGTGACTTCTGATCTCAGTGGACAAGGCAAAAATCATGGAATAAGTCACAGATGGCAGATGAACAAATGTTTTACTATCCCTTTAAAGTCAACAGTCCTTAATATAATTTCAGGAGAACTTGACCTTTTCTTTGAGCTAAAAAATCTTCAGACTCCTGTTAACCAGGGAAAAGGGCAGAGAGAAGTAGCTGAAACTAATTCTAATAATTTTATATTATCTTGCCTACTGATAAGATATTTGAATAGTGCTCAGCATGGAAAAAGAAGGTAAATTTTCCATCTACATCTAATGGGAATTTAATGTCACATTGCTTTATGACAGCAACTTTGATTAATTAGCAGCATTCTAAACTCAGAAACTAATGGTCTGTGAGTTTAGCTTGTCTCTAGAAGGTGATTAACTTAAAAACCACTAAGATTTGCTATTTCTTCTTAGAATCATAGACTCATTTAGGTTGGAAAAGACATTTAAAATCATCAAGGTCAAGCATTAACCCAACACCAAGTCACTCCTTCTGTCCTTTCTCTTTAGAATTGGTAGAATGTAGGGCACCTTCTACTAGTGAAGATGTTCTAACCTCTTCTTCTGAAGATGGTATCAAAGTTTTCTCAACAGATATTAGTCTTCTCACCTGGCCATGAATACAAATGCGCTTTACAGTGTAGCTTGCCAGATGGAGTAAGAATCACAACATCTCTCTACTGTAGATAGCAGAGGGAAGACTATTTTTTGTGACAGTTCTGTTGAGAATTTCAGGCGTATTTCAGGCAATGGCACAAGAAGAAAAAGTATTTTACTGTTGGCTTTGTGAAATAAAGCCGGATACTATAGCTGACCAAATGACTTCATGTTTTTTGTCCATGCTGTAGCAGCAACGCAAAAAATGTTAGTTCTTACGATACACCTGACAAAAAACATCCCCACTGTGAGTAAATTTTATTATATTGGTTTCAGGAAGCATTGTAGAGGTATAATAGTGGTGAAAACTCCCCAGATTCCAGAAAGATATGATGTTTTGGAAAATACACTGTCTAGAATATGCAAGCCTAGCTCTGTCTTTCATTTACTCCCTTACTATTGTTATTTGCCCTTCTTCTTAGCTGAATATAAAGTGCTACTCTGTGTAGCTAAAGAGTGTTAAGATCAATGCTGTGTGGGTAGCCAGAGGTATTAAAAGGCACTTGATTACACCATCAACAGCACTGAACCTCCACCACACTAAGAGCACCACCCCCCACCCCCCCCCCCAAAACTGTAAAGTAGAAACAAATTACCTAGATGGCAATCTGAGAGGCTGAATATTTTAGAATAAATTTGTTAAAGATGCACTCATGGGCTTCACTACAGTTTACAGATTAGTCACCAGATCATTCCCAGTTGGCACAGAAATGTGAGTGTTTTGGAGCTGGAGGACTCCAAGTGTCTCACTGCGCTTTTGGGTATGAATATTTTCTAGGCTAACAAATGACCAAGGCTGGCTCGAGTATTTTGGGAAAGAATTTATTTTTTTTTTTTTTTACAAATATGAGAAAGACAGAAATGGTTCAGTGGTTGGAGCACTGGATTCTGACATGATTTTATATCCATTTGAGCATAACCATAGATCTCCTTCATGATGCCAGCCAAACTCTTAGGGCCTTGGTTCTCTCTACTTTACAGGACAGTTGCCCAAGAATAACAGAATTGGGAGCTATTTGGAGCAAAGGAGATAGCTCTCTGTAAAACAGGGCTACCAGGTTTTTAGAGTTTTTTTCCTTCTTTCCAAGCTTGCACCAGAGTAGCACATACCTGAGTACTGTGATCACCAGAGCGGACAGGGAAGACTCAGTCTAGGTTTGCTTTTTCTGAGCTCGTGTTGTGTGAAACAGGAAGAGACAGAAAAATCAGTGGTAGCCATATTGTCAGTCAAATGTTTACAAAACCTGCAGATTTAATATTTGGGAATAGAAACTACCTGAAACCTGTATCATATACAAAATGGCACCTTTAATCTACTGTCTCCCAGGACATAAAAATATTACAAGCAACTTATTACAAGAGTGGCACTGTTTGGATTTTATATTGGTAAAATCTTTTTCAGATTTGTTTGCCCTGTTGGCAGCCTTATGCTCTGGGGCTTTGCAAAAGGAAATCACCCATTTGCCAATACAACAGAGCAAGCATGACAAAATCTGTCCTGCTGTGCTCTGGTGAAGCTGCTGCTTGGTTTTATGGGATGCATATTGACACGGTGTTCCCTTGTCAAATAGCACACAACTGTTTCCTGGCTGACAAAATGCTCTGGACAGCCTAGTGGCTTTCCCCAATCCAGTTGCTAATTCCTGCAGTCTCCTACCCCTAGAATAGCCACAAAATCCTCTTTTCTGACACTGCTATTAAACACAAAGACATTCTCACCCTTATGAGTCTCCACCAGATCACATTTCCCCATGCTCCCGTTGGGAATGACCTCAGCCCTCATGCGATGGCACCTTTCAGCCTCCCATCTTTTTCCTATTTGTGATAAATGGTTATGAGTCAGTTGGCTTTTTTTTCCCTCCTGTGATGGCATCCTGATGGGATGACTGCAAAATCAGGGGCCTGGGATTAGTCCTGCCTTCCTGCTCATCATCAGATTCAGCTGCTGTGAGATCCTGGATGTGGTCACTGAACATGATGCCGAAGCAGTGAGAGTATAAAGCAAATAAAGATCCTCTTTCCTCTATTGCTTCTATGCAATAAATGAAAAACTGCGGAGTTCTCAGCAATCATGACCAATGCTTTCTGTGGTTATATACACAAACACACACACAGAGAAGTGTATAACGCAGGATAAGGTTTTCCACGCCTACATCCTCATGCTGTATGACTGGTTGCTTCAAAGGAGCTGGAGCGCTCCATTTTTTTTAGTGCTTAGTCTCCTAGATATACCCATGTTGGATTTAAATGAGCAAATTGTACCTGTTTTTCGTGCCAGAGTGCTCTGAGCCAGCATCTTGATCAAAGTGAGGCCAACTGGCAATACTGTAAGAGGCAATCATTATCAGTAAAATGAAATCAGTGAATCTCTGGCAATTTATAACAGGTAAGAATCTGCCTTTAGCAACAGGGAAAGCCTTGAAGCTTGTCTGAGAGGTACGGTAAGACACAGCAATCCTCAGCAACGATAAAGCTGGCACAGTGAGCTGAAGCTAAGAGCTCTGGGTTAAGCGGGCATCCTGGGACTCATGGAATGCTGCTGCCAGATACAGCAACCCCCTGGTTAATGCAATGACCCTGAGAAATGAAATAGGTGGCTGCCACAAAGTAGTCGTGAAACTGCTTTTGCTGGTCATTGAGACCTGTAAAGAGCAGGGGAACAATGGGGTGGCATGAGCCAGGCTGGGTCCTGGGGAGACACATGGAAGTCCAGTCAGAAAAATTCCTCAGTTTTTGAAAACAGTTATAAATTAATTAACTCTCTCTCTGTGTTACCTTTTTGTAATGCTCAGAGAGGGCATGATTCTTACTTCCAGCAAAGTATCATGTTTCTACGTCACTGGAATAACAAACATTTTAAATTTATAGGGGTCTTTTTAGATCAGCTCTTTGCCTAAGTATAAATCACTTTTCCTTGTTACAGGGGAAGAAAAGTATAAATATGACTTGACATTGTTATCACCTACCCATTCCCCAACTAAAAGATTTACTGTGTTGCTCGCTGGGAAACATTCCTGTAGTTAAGGGACTCATGTAGAAAAACTCAGCTGTGAGACAACCTTATGTGTCTGGGAGATGTAAGTCAGACTCTAGTAATCTTCATGAATCTATAGTACATTAGCTGCCAGATTGCAAAGGATGGGTAAGACTCTGCTATTTTTCACTTGACTTTGACATAACTACCATAAAAGCCATATACTCTACAGAACTTTGTGAGGTATGAGAGGCTTGTGGCCATTAAAATTTACTAGAGTATGGCTTACTATTCAAACCAGAATCTCTTAAGGCAGTGAATTCTTTGCTAATATCTTCAGTGTAATTGAAAAATTTATTTGTGTATGGTGAATGTTATTTGAAGCTGTAGTGTTTGCGGATTTGCTCTAGTTCCTTTTAACCTGAATGTATATGCAGAAGTATCCTGCTTCAAGGAGAAATCAATAGGCTCCTTCAGGAGTCACCGTAGAGATTTTTTTTCCACAGTGATGTCTCCAGTTTTCTAAAATGTGTGATTATTCCACATGTTTCTGCTCTACTGGAAAGGGTCACATTGCTCATTGGTACAGCTGCCTGAGAACTCTCTTCAGCATAGAAAATTTGGTTGTGACTGGTCTTTAAGTGGCTTATCCTAGTGGACACAAAGGCAGCAGCCTGTAACCAATAGCATACAGCCATGTTGATAACACAGTTGGTAATAAAGCCTCATCCTTGGCAGGCCCTTTGGAAGAAACTCTGCCCCTGTGTAACTCCTTCTGAGCTCAGCACAGCATCAAAATTTACCACAGACAAAAATAAACAGGAACTTCAGTAATTAATGAAGACAGTATTGGTAAGACTTCATTTTATCATTTCCACTGAAGCTAATGAATTTGCTGTTGATACTGATGGCCATAGGATTATCTTCCTGTACACTTTAACAGTTGTCTATTGTGCATATACATATAAAGAATTCATACTTGATATTAAAAAAGGAAAAAAATGTTTAAAATCTGTTTATCTTAGCTGAAGAGCAGTATCAGCTGGTCACACACAAAGGAAACTCACTTCTGATTCTGTTAACCTGACTCAGCCCATCTGTTTTTTTTTGACTGAGCTGAATCCTTTGCACTACAATAAATGGCAGGCTGCTAGGAGATTTTCTAAATGAGCCCTGGAAATCCTTGCTGAGTGATTGAAAGCTACTTCTTCCTGTGATCCATCCTTCCCGGCAGGAATTGCCATCCTCGGGTCTGAGAGAGCAAAGTATGTGATTCTTAAAGCCATCTGTCTTGTGATTTTAATAAAAATCCTTGAAGCCTCAGGCACTCAAGGAAACTTTTTCTGTATTGACTTCATTCTACATACAGTAAGCTGTAGTAAGGGAGTGGAATAGGCAGAGGAGGAAGTGAAAAAAAATAGAGAAGTTAATTCCTGCTTTACTTGCACCAGAAAGAGTTGCAAGTCCATTTTTGAGTTCCTTGAAAACATTTGTCGGGACTCCACATAGGATCATGCTGAGCGCCCTTGTGCATATGTTAAAGTGGCTCTTTTCTGCTAGTGATAAATCTATGCCATGAACTTCTTAATTCATTCCTGTTGGACTCAGACATGCATTTGTCTGTGCTAGTTTTGATGTAGGAATAGGGATTATCTTGCTTATCTTTGAAGTTTGTCCCCGTGTTGAGTGCTGTGGTTTTTCTTACTGGTTCCCTTTCTGGTTCCCTTTTTTCCTCCTGTACTGATTCTCTGCCTTTACTTTTAGTTATGCCGATTATCTGTGTGTGAAGTGAACACTGAATTTATCATTGTTGCAGAATACTTCCAAGGAAGTCTTGGGTTGCCAAGGTTTCTATCAAAGGTCACAGTGCGATCTCTACCTTTTCCAGAAGATTTTCTTCTCCCTATGATGCCATGCCAGGTTTTGAGCATGGAGCCACTGCTGTTCCTTCCTTTCTTGGCTTAGGTTTACCTTTTGCTGTCCTAGTGCATTCTCATCAGATTATTTTGGCAAGTCTTTTGACCCACAAACCAAGCATCACTGTCACAGCAAGGTGATGCTGACAAGAACTTCCTGTGTTGCCTGTTTTCTCAGGAGTGTAGCCTTCAGAAGCATCTCAACCAACACATAAGCAGAGCACGTCCTGTACTTTGCCTTAGCCACTGGTGACTCTTCAGCATCACTGCCCATGAGCTTGCACACATCCACCAGCAGCTAAATAATTCAATGGCTGCTGAGGGATATATTGGAAAAATTCAACTGGTCTTCTAAAAAGTGTATATTAATGAAGTGTGTCTATTTATGAAACCGCTTTAATAGGCAGCAGGAGAATTGTTGAGAATTCTGCCAAGGGCAACGGGTACAATTTATACTGCTAACAGAGGATATTATTCACATCTAGAAGAATAAATTGGATATCACCAATGCACTGAATTACTCTCTTGAAATAGAGGTGGGGAACAGAAGAAAAAATAATATCGCAAAAGCATTAAAGAATCCATCAAAGAATTTAGAGTTTTTATTAAAAACTGTAATCAAAGCTGGATCCCATTGTGCTCGCACTCTAGCTTAATGGTTGGCAATGCTCCTCTGATCTCAGTGGCATTGCTAAGAAGGGAGTCAGCACAGTCAGAAGCAGATTCTTTTTAGTCTCATTTTCTAAAGTTAAAAGTGAGCTGAAGAGAAAAACCTATTTATTTACCAAGATTGATGAGAAGAGGCTAGAGAAATGAAAGCAATATTCCCTCCTGTGTTCCGCTGTATTGCAGAACTGCAGAGATTAACCATGCCATCTCCAGGGACAGTCCCCTCCTCGTCACAGATGTGAACCATTCTGGCAGCAGGGCACAGGAGAATTGGCACGCCCTGTGCCTGCCTGTTTACCCCATGCTACTGCGTGGCCCCCACTAAGTGGCACCACAGGGTTTATTAGGACTCATCTTAGGTGACAAGGATCTCAACACGGGCTAAAGCTGAAGTTCAAATTTTTTTTTGAAGTTTTTTTAGCTTCTTGGCACAGGCTAGTATCATGTAAAGGGAGAGTATCCAAGGGAAAAGAAGGGGCAAGGTGCACCCCATGCTAGGGAGAGATAAGACAAAGTCAGCTCCTTTTCTGAAACTCACTGGGAGTTTTGTAATATTCCAGAAGGAGCAAACTGAGTCCCTAATAAAAAATGTCAGCATCCCAACCTCTGAAAAAACCATAACCATTAGAAATGTCTCACAAGAATGTTATAGCCCATATGTTTTTCAAATGTTTAAACTTCTGGAAAATACAGCATAGCCTCTCTCATGTGCTGAGTACTGATGTGCCAGCTTTAGCTTACTGACTCCTCAGAAAATTGTGTAAGGAATGGACACAAATGAGTTAAGTCTCTCACACAGAAGAGATGTGGTGTGTTTGTGGAGTAACCAATATGTTGCTTTTCCGTATAAGTCAGCAGTCAGATTTTTCTCTTGTGATACATGTGCTGTTTACTGACTCATTTTAATTGTCTTTCCACAGAGGATAACAATGTGCTTGCTATCCATAGCCACTGAACTCGGACTTAGCCCTGTCTCCTCCAGGACTTTTCCTTGCCTGCATGATACAGGAGCAAGGACAGCCATTTTGGACACATGAAATAAAGGTGCAGAGAGGGATTCAACAGGGGCAAAAAGGCAGCCACCTAAGATGGTTTTTCTCCCCTTATATGGATTCTCTGATCCTTGTACAATACAGATCATGCAGCTGGGTGACATTTTTTCTGGAGAACTAATGCTGATCAAAGTTCAAGCTCCTGGAGGGTCCAGGGAGATGATGTAAGCTGCTAGACCAGAGCATCGTGCCTTCATGTATTTCATCACTTTACCAGGGCCAGCTAGCACTCTGCTGAGAAATTCCTGTGCTTGGCTGGCTGGCAGGTAGGATGCTTCAGGTCCATGCCCAATCACCTCGTTGTGGAGGACACAAAAATTTACAAAATTTGGTGAATCTTGCTCCATGACATTTGGCTTCATCCTGCAGCAAAGGGACCACAGACACAGTGTTTGCTTGAGGACTGCCAGAAGGCTGTGGGGGAATGTAGTTTCAGGGCAGTTTCCAGTGGCTACAGTCCTGCCTGCCTCTTCCTCACAGCTGCACCCTCCTGCCTCTCCTCAGACCAGCATAAACACTCCCTTGCCTCCATGGTGAGCTGGAACAGAGGGCTAATAAAGGCAAAAAGTATCACTGTCCAAATTATTAATTTTATATATAACCAACTCACCACAAGTGTACAGGGACCTCTGGCCACCTCAAGTGAAGGGTGGGAAGAGGAGTGAAACCTCCAGATCATAGTCTTGGCCTAAGCTGTTGTGGAACTGTACTTAAGCCGTGGATAAGGTCCCAGCACCCCTCTACCGCTTCTCTTTACAATGCTGGTATGAAAAGCAATTGTTTCTTAGTTCTGCTTCAGAAACAGGAAGTGGGCCTTTCAGTTTCTATAAATAAAAACCTGCCCTTCTTACCATAAGCCATCATAGCCCAAGGTTTAATTCAGAAGGAAGAGTGGCTTTTTCAAGGTTTGAAAGATTAAAAAAGTACTTTAATGGATCTCACCACATAGTGGTCACTAATGAAGCAGGGAACTTATGAAAAACTGTGAACATAGAAACACAGCTTGTCCTGGACGGGCTGAGTGGTCCCATACAAGTGAATAACTTGTGATAGGTACAGTAAACTCATTTAATATACAACATTCTTCGTTCCATATTTGCACAAGGCTTTACCAATGAAGCCTCATTCTCTGTTGCTGCGTAAGTAATACCATAATATGACACAGAGCAGCTGAACAGGAAAAGTGAGGAAGTTTCCTGCAGAAATCAGGCAGATGGATCCAGGGCCCTGCCTATTTTCATTGGGCTGCCACTGGAAGGGAAATGTCTATACAGAATTCACCAAAGCTTTTCCAGCTGAGATCTTCAAGTGGGTCAGGCATCCCTGCAGGACAGCTTGATAAGCTGAACATACCATTCAAACTTCACCCACAAAAGTAAAAGCGTTCAGATTCTTCCCTTGAGAGGAACTTCAGGTGATGCCTGGTTGACAGCCCTCTAGACATTAACCTTAGAAGCCCTAAAATCTCTAATTCCACAGCAGTACATCTGTAAAGCATGCCTATTATTCACTGCTGTGCTACTCCAGCTGAATTCCAAAGCAGCTCTGTAACTGGTGCAAAATCTGACTAATGAAGTGCTAAATCCAGCCCAGCAAGTAGAAGGATTCAATTCTTTTTTAGTTCAAAGCTTTTGCAATTAAGGATAATTATGATCCAATATTTAAACTGCTTCTGTTTCAGTTTTCCTGCAGACGAGATTTGGGTTTTGCACACATAGTACTGTTTCGTTTCAGTAAATATTTCAGTAATAGTATAAGTGGTCTATTATCATGTAGTAAAAATCTGTTGCAACATTTATTTACTAATAGCTCTGAACTATTCAGAAATGGCCAAAAAAAAAAAAAAAAGCCAAACCAGCAGCCCAGTCTGGAAATGCATGAATGGGTTTGCAAGAGCACTGTTTGCTTTTTCCCTGTAAGCTTCTATTGCTGCAGGGAAATTTGATTTATGAAGCCCTGAGTCCATGTCTGCTTCAGACCCTGGCCTGTTTCTTAATTTAGCAACAAGGCATCGGCTGTGGATTGGCTGCCTTGGAGCAACACAGCAGTTGGGCTCACTCTCGCTTTCCCTTGTGTAAGGTCACTTTCTCCACCAGCTTGAACGTGTGATGTGCTGCATACAAATAGACAGGAAAAGGCAAAAGCCTGTTGTGAAAACTGTCTGGCTCTCTGGTACTCATCAACAACATTCAGCCTGTAGCAGCTGAAATGACACTGCCTCACTCATCCCACCTTATACCTTAAGCCTCCCTTCAGCCCTACTCTGTTTCTGCAAGTGTTTTCCTCCAACCCCCTGTGCTTCTCATTTGCTTTGTTATTTTCTAGCACCTTTATGCAAGAAGCTTTATTTTGCAGACATTTTGGAGTGGTGACAGACCATCTGAGCTCCAGACTGTTCAGGTCAATAGACCAAAAGGAGGTGACATGACAGCTGGATTAAGTACCATACCATTTAACACACATAGTGGGAGGCGGGCGACTCTTAAGTCTTACAACCTCACATGCTGACTGGCTGGAAGATGGAGGTGTAATAGGTAAAAAACAACAAACAGGAGTCCTACAGGGTTCAGCACCTGAATTTTTGCTTTATTTTTTTCCAGGCATGTCTCTGTGTTTTCAGAACATGAAGTAAAGTTCCTTTCTATTTGTGCCTTTTAGCCCCTTAAGTGTATATTCTTTAGAACCCAGTCTAGGTCTGGAAGAGCTGCAGTTGCTCCTGCAGGAATCAAATGGAGGATATGGTCCATTGTAAAAATTTGCATTTATCAGATGTCAGAGAACAGAGATAAAGCAATTTTTAATGTCCTCTTCCAGCAAGTGCAGAGCTTATATCTCTAAAAGTTGCTGACCACTTTGGTTGGATTAACCCTTCAGTTACTGACTTCAGGAGGTGTTCTGCTTGCCTCTGCACCATGTACCATATTGGATATACATATTCCCATGGATGAAAGCTGTATAGAGCTTCATAAGCAAAGCAGAGACATTCTACCACCATGGGGCAGTCCTTCTGCCAAGCAGCAGGCTTATTCAAGCAAAGAATAAGTCTCAAGAACCCTTTCTAATGAAATTTTTCACAGAATCTAAATATAGACGTTGCTGTCAATTCCCTCATTAATAAATCACAAAGGAGAAAACACAATTTCTGTTTACACAGAAGAAAAACCAAATAATATAACCTTTATTTAGCATTGGTTTCTGCTAGGACTTTTTTCATAGTTGACCTTTTCTACTTCAAGAGAGATCTTTATAAAGAATAAGCAGGGATGGGGGGTGGAGGAAGAAATGAAATTATCTTGCTGAAGTGATAATTAAGCAAGACAAGGGCCATGAAAATAATATATTTTCAAAGGTCTGGGCACGCTCAGTCGTCTTGGGCAACAGGACAACATAAGTGATGCTCTGCCCCTCCTACAGCCCTTCCTGTCCCTGACATCAGCACATCACTGTCATTAAAACTGCCATAAAAAATAGACGGCGCTGATGGGCTGGCTGAGAGAAGCTGTGACAGCTGCTTCGCGTGTGTCACTGGGTTTTATCACTCCATTACAGGATAATGATAATGATTAGCCTTGCCTTGCTCTCAGAATGGAAAGAGGTATTTTTGATGAAAGGAACTAAAAACTTGGTTTGGGCATCATGGCAAGATTTCAAGAATCAACAGCATCTGTCAGCACAGCTCTGAGTAGTTATTCTAATCGGCATTCCAATGGCACCCGGATGGCAAGTGTATGAGACAACCCCTGACCTGAAGGGCTCATGGGTTTAAAGAGAAAAGGGACATGGTGTGGAAGAGGAAGCCATTTTTGGGTGTGTTAATGTACAGTACTGACTGAAATACATGCATATATGCATGGACATTTTGTACACAGATGTAGGGCAAGCCAGTTTCCAGCACTGCCTGCCAAGCAGCTCTTGCTTGTGGGACACTGAGCTACCTTGTACTCGTGCCAGGTTGGTTTCCCACTCAGCAGGTGATGTGACAACTCATACAGGTTCTCTGAACTGTATGACAAGCACCAAACTCTTCCTGTTACCTGTATGTGAAACCAGGGTATCCTGAGTTAGCGCCTCTGATTTGGTCTGTACTCTTCACAAGGACAGGGTTTTGTTCTGGGCTGAAAGCATCAGAAAATGAGTCAAAGGTTCTGGGTCAGTTGCAGACTTTCTTGTCGATGCGAAGGATTTAAGGCAAGAGACATACACAAGGACCTAATTGCACAGATAATCTCAGTTCCTGTATTTCTGAGAACTCAAATTTTCAGTCCTCATGCTCATTAATATAGTGTTTTAGGCTCTCAAACAAATCTGAAATGTTCCAGATAGTTATATCTGGTAACCATACATACTGGTAGGTATTCTCACAGTTTCTAGCATCCCTCTTCACTCTTCCTCTTACAAAGGAAGTAGAAATCTGATTGCAAACACACCAACACTGCCTGATCTGAAAGAGTATCTGTTACACCAACAAGTATTTTGTGGCTCTTCCGGGGCCAGGGTCTACCATCATTATTTAATACTGAGTGTTTCTTTCTCAGGAGACAGTCCAAATATAATTAGTTTTTCCTCTGATTTAAGCATAGGGGAAACAGACTCATGTCTTTAATGAAGTATCCCTTTCTATGAAGATGAAAATCGAAGTTCTCAGCAAAGCAAGCACATTAAACTGTATTGTGGCGTCATGGGTTCTGAAAATTGTTCAAATAACATTCTCAGCTTTCCTCACAGGGCAACAGTGTAGGCTACTTTTTCCTCAGCAATTATCTCTAAATAAGCTTTAATTTTTCCTACTTTTGGAATTTAGTTTCTTATTTCAGTGGGAAGTTCCTTGGAGGATTTTTCTTGTCTTGTGAATCTTCAAGAGAAGATGCACATGTTGCACATGCAACAAAGCCACGGGCTTTTAATGACTTTTTGGAACAAAACAAAGCCAGTAAAAAAAGCAGACAGAAACACGGACATCTTTCCCTTTAATCAAGTGGGCCCCAAATCCGAGGTTGCTCTGTGGAGCAAGAGACTCTGCTGTGCCACTGTCAGATGAAAATGCGATTTGACGTTTGTTCACCTCCCTTGCCACTCGGTAGGTGGTCTGTACTGCTCCTCAGCTGGAGCTCTGTTGTGCTGTGTCAGCTAACACTTCACTGACCACAGGGATCATGAGCAAGATGGACTCTGAGCCCTGTGGTTCTATCCCTTACTGGCATGCAGGCCAGCAGAACCTCCAGCTCATACCTGGCCTCATTCAAATCAGGTGTCTGTGATGACTGCACCACCTGTTGATCTTGGGACAACAGATATTGTATCTCAGCATGTGCAAATGGAGTCTTCTTCATTTCGTATAGTAACTTATTACTCCAGAAGAACTTTAATCTCTGTCTCCCAGACTCCTACACATATTCCAGGGTTGATATGTTATATAAACCCCATATATATGCCGTAGCCAGAGAAGTCTTAGGTGTCACCTCTTCTGAAAGGTTCATTTCTTAGCAAAGCTGACCCACTCCTTTCCAGCCAAGAGAGGACTGTGGGTGGGCTAAGCCATGAAGCAGGTAACTTGGGAGAAGGAGAATATTACAACTTTAAACTACACTAGCAAGACAAGATCCTAGAAAGACCTATGTGTGATCCACGTGGTGAGTGTAGGATCTGGCTGCATGCTGCCTGGTATCAGTGGAAGCAGAAGCAGTCATTCCTCTGTGGGTGTGTAACGAAGTCAAATAGAGTTTGGGAGTAATCCAAAGATATCAATGT
This sequence comes from Lycocorax pyrrhopterus obiensis, assembly GCA_014706295.1. Lineage (NCBI taxonomy): Eukaryota > Metazoa > Chordata > Aves > Passeriformes > Paradisaeidae > Lycocorax > Lycocorax pyrrhopterus. The sequence goes on along the minus strand of JACSVZ010000006.1, from coordinate 65,489,868 downwards.
AATTGCTCAGTGCTACGTCTGCATGCTGTGCAGAGGAAGGAAATGGCAATTTCATTAAGCTTTTAGCGCAAACAACACACCTCTTTGTCTTGCTTAGTTCCTACATGTTACTCGTGATTTGTTGCCTTCACCATATTTCATTTGTATAAACTGAACTGTCATTTTGCAAAGGGGACACTGGCTTTCATTTCACAATCAGTAAAATTATTTAGTACATTCTGGTTTTATTCATAACAAGACAGAATGTATGTGGCCCTCATAATTGGCATTTTGGCTTACAAGGTAAAGGTACGAAGTGCAAAAATATGGTACTTTATGAGTTCTGGATTGTAGTAGTCTTCAAAAAGCAGCAAAAAAATAGCACAATATTCTGACCTGTAATTACTTAAACAATATAATTTGTGGTAGGAGCACAGAACATTTTGCAACACAGTGACATTTTAATACCTGCAGATGAATTCCTTTAGGTCCTCTTTGAGAAGCATCGTTTTCAACAGCCAGACTCTCCCACTGGCAGAGTAGGCAGATGGTTCTGTCCCACGGAGACGTGGAGGAGGAGTCGCAGCAGGCAGCAGAGGGACAGCCTGCACACTTGGACACTCTGCTTGGTTCAAGAGCCATGTAAACACCTCCACTCTTTCATCCCCTCCCCGCCGTCCTCATTTAAGAGAATGCAGCTCTGGTTTAAGTCGCTGCTGCTGCTTGAAGGCTCAGTGGAATACTTTTAACCTTTAGATACACAGGCACCAGGAATGACCCAGCTCCTTCTGGTCCATGGTGTTCCTCTACAGCACCACATCCTCTGCTCTCCCTTCCAGGCTGATTATCTCAGGGTGTCCCTACCTGCCCAACATCTTCTCCCCCCTCTTCTCTGTGCTGCACGCCTGCCGTTATTCCAAGTCTTTGTTTCCTCCATCAAGTGTCCCCTTCAGCCCTTTGCTTGGTTACTCCTGCCAAAGCATGCGAGGGTTTCAAGATCACCTTAACTTCTGACCAGCGCTGACACTCCGTGTTTCTCATTTACTTCATCTTCTCCTGCAAAGGCAGCCTCGCTGTATTTGTTTAGAGAGGCAGAGAAAAGCCTAAAGCAAAACTGTAAAAGCTGCCTCAGGGATTGCCAGTGCCTGTTAAAGTGGGTGGAACCAGGCAAAGCTATCTCCCAGACATTTCGAAAACCTGCTAAAGTGCCCAATCTGTCATGATTTCATGCACTTATGCTGTCAAGAAGAGCATTAGGAGAGAAAATTGAAATGAGTTTCTAACCTGAGAATATTTTTAGTTTCCAATCTAAGTGTTTTGGCATTCAGAATTGTAACTGCATGGAACGGGCTGCAGTTTCCCTCTTCCCTGTGCTGATGTGATTTCTTGCTCCTTAAATCTTCCTAGCAATTTTTAATGGAAACTGCACATTTCCCATGGTTTTGAGCCATTGTCTTCATTCATGTAAATGGGAATCTTTTGATGCTTTCTAAGATGAGTCAAAACTTTAAAATATTGCATGTTAATAAAAAGTGGTAATGAAATTGTGAATTTTGGTGAGAAGAAGACCTTTGCAAAAGACTTTTTTTGCTAAAAACTCTTCAATTGCTTACAGAGATAGTTAGTATTTCAATGTTCAAAGAAAGATGAAAAGGGAAAAGAATGTAATATGCCTTTTTGAGTATCTCTATTACTTGATGTAGAAAATTTAGTGAAGAGCACATGAACTTTGACTTGGAAAACAAAATGTCTCTACATGCTTTACGTACGCAGCTAGCACCATATCAGTGCTGAGGGCTTGGCTGGCTGATTTCAGAACTGGCCTCTTGATTGGCAACTTGCCTTTTACCTAAATACCTTAAAAGGCAATTTTGAGGAAAAGGCCCAAATTGTTTTGTTTGGGTTTTTTTGTTTTAATTTTTCCTCAAATTGATTCCTGTGGCTGTGGTTCCACAATCTTTGATGCCATAGCTGTATAAATAGGAACCAGCTAAATGAACTTAGACCGGATTGAGAGTTTACATGTGGTTGTGGCATTTTAAATCTAATTTACAATTGGTAGTTCCTTCAAAATTAGACTTAATTCTTTCCAGCCAAACTGGTTTAAAACTAAACAAACTCATAGCGAGACACAACTGTTTAACCAAATGAGTAAAATTACACCCTACCCAGGCTGTTGGTCCATGATGGGCTTTTCTAGATACCAAACAAGGGTAGAGAGAATCTCAGAAAAGCTGGTTATGCAAATCATGAGCTACCTGGACTGTTGTTCTGACCCCTTTCAGCCTTTCTTAGCACAGCCACCCCGCTGCCCTCTCTCAGCTAACCCTGTGCCAGTGACACTGAGCTGTAGGGCAGCTCGTGGCCAGAGGCCCTCTTTAGGCCAGCTTCACTGTGCTGCAGATGAAGAGCAGGCAGGCTCAGGCACAGCCAGAGCACACCTTCTGCAGCCACCAGAGCCTCTGTGACCAGCCGGGTGGGGAGGTTTGGACACCCACCCCTCTGCACCCCTGCACGGGATGTTCGCAGCCCTGGTTGGCCATTCGCCCTCCTTTGGCGCAGCCGGGGCAGAGCCGGACATCCACACTTTGACCAGATGTAATTCCACCTGGTGGGTCTTCAGGGGCATTGGGGAAAGGAATGAAATGGGTGATTCCATGTGTTGTTTCTGTTGCATTTCAATTCCTTTAGCCCGAAGAATGTGAAGATGTTTTGTGAAGTCCTACATCACTGTGGGCAAATGAAATAGAAACAACAAGGATGTGTCTGATTGCGAGTTCTAAAGGAAACTGGAATGTTTCCAGTCAGATTTAATCTAATCTAGCTTTTTCCTTTTTTTTTTTTTTTTTCTAATTCCCAAAAGCTAACAGGCAATGTTCCTTTTTCATACTTTAAAGCGAAAATAAATCACTGCTGAAATGCGTAACACTTGCTAGCATTCACCTGCAGGAACTCCATAACCCTGGCGCTGACAAGCAATACATTAAAGCATGATGTTGAAGATGAAAATAAGGCAATGGATGCTAAATAATCACAGATGCAATCTGCAAGAGGGGCTCTAGTCTTTATAAATGAACACCCTGTTACCAGCCTCCAATCTCTAGGCATAATAAGGGATATAAAAAAGGACTTTTTACTTCTTTAACTTTTTTACTTTGTCAGGTGTAAGGCTTTAACTTTTGCTCCACATCAGTGGCCTGTTATTTTTTTGGCTTTGCACCAGAGTCTATTACAACAGAAGAAGGAAAACCTTTCAATGCTAAAGGTCCACAGGGGAAAAGATCTTGGTTTGATCTCATTTTCCTTTTAACATTAATTACATGTTTGGTTTTTATAGGCAGAGGGCCAAAAAGCAAAATAACAGCTTCCACCATGAGCATGACTAGGGCCAAGCAGCAGAATTTAAGGCCATCTTGTTCTTAGTGTTTCTGGCACTGAAAATCCCTGACTCTGGCTCAGTCCTTCTCTTACCATCTTGGATGTGTTACAGAATAACCCTGTGCATCTCAAAGTGCAGAATGAAACAAGGGTGTAGGTGCCTAGAGAGCTTGAGATTATCTACACAAACATAGCAGTTTGTAAATACTGCATTGCACCCTCACTGCTCTTCTGTCTCTTCCCCTTACTGCTTAAGCTGCACCAACCTCATTCTCTGACTAAGAAATGGCAGTGAAGACTTGATGCACTTATTTTTTAATCTGAAAATGTTTTTTCTTACCCTTTGCATGTTCCAGCAAATATAACCACTCCACTCAAAAAAAAAAAAAAAAAGCAAGTCACTTCGAAGAGAACATGCAGGAAAAGGAAGGACATTTTCATTTGGTTAGCTCTCAGCACAAAAGGGATTTGGTTTCCATCAGTGGTACAATACAAACTGAGCCTAATAATCAGTTCTTCACACTTCAGAAGGAGTTTGGCTTAAGTTCATAACTTGATGTGATCCCAGTTAGAGAGAGGAATCCTGATATGAGATAGCCCAGGACAGCAGACCATGAGGGTGGTAGGCTGGAGCTGGGAGTAAAAAGTATCAGTGGAATAAAATGGCTGTGGTTCCTTCTCCCCAGAACTGACCTGAGAACCACAGCGTCTGTTGTGATTGCTCTCAGGGCCTTGATGAGAACAAGAAGATGCCCTGTCATTGCCCTGCTCGTGCTGGAGATCTCTTTGCTCACAGATGAGCTCACCACGATGCCCAGGCAGGTCTGGAGGACCCTATGCCTCAGCCTGTGTTTTCAAAACAGTAGACAGAACTGGACCATTTACAAAAGGCCTGAGTTCACCTTGGTGTGCCACAACCACAACTTCTAATTGTTGGAAGTTTGGAATTGTTGGAAGCAGGAAAAAGTTCATTCAGGGCTGTGTTTTTTCTTCTCAGGATATTTTGGGTATACTTATTACAGGATAAGCTCTTTTTGCTGCCGTAAGCATTATAATAATTTAATCAGCTGTCATCTACTGAATGATTTCCTTCCTTCTACCAACACTATCATTCTTAGGTCCAAATTCGTTAGGAAAGCAATTAACCACAAACTTCATTTAGCTAACTAAAATGAGATCTTTTTATTTGTTTGCATTTGTTACTGCAATAGGAGCACCAATTTTGCTGGTTTGTTTTTGCAATGACTTAAGGCGAAGCAAACAATTTATTTTAAACATGTAATAAATACCTAGAGAAAAATAACAATAATTACACTTTCAATGTCAAATAAGTTTTACCTACCCTTATCCTGTGTTTCACAATTTTATGGTGTTTCCATTTTTAAAGACTGCTTTTAAAATGAGTGTTGGTAAGTGTTCCCTAGAAAATAACATGTTTGACGGCGTTTCTTTTCTTCTGTGCATGAATGGCTTAGGGACAACTGTTGAGTTTTCAGCTATAAATGCAAATGTAAACCTAACCCAGTTTACAGTTTGAATGTGTGCTATTTGCTCCAGCTGCTCTGTGTTTGCAAGGTGGTCTGATTCAATCCCCTCTATCAAATGACACTGTTTAAATTCTCTGGTCGTCTAGAAAAAAAACACTGAAAGGTGAAGAAAATAAAGCGATTTCAAGATAGACAAATACTATTTTTCTGGTTAGATATGTAGGGAAACCACTGCCTGTCCAAAATTTTCATAGGGTTTTTGAACACCACATTTAGAGAAAAGAAAGAAAACAGGACTCTTGATCCCAGTGAGACTTCTGTCACCTGTGGGAGAGTGGACAGGGGAGGTTTGGGGGCCCTCTTCTACAACTTCTGTGGAGCTACAGGCCTCTGTTGTTTGCTGGCCACTCTACCAGGGAGAAGTACATTTTATTTCCATGCCAGGGATATGCTTGCTCAGCCAGTAGGCTGAGCTCCCATGCTGCTTGAAGTACACAGTCAGGGACTGAAGGCATTCCCTGTGGGAACAGGTATCTCAGCATACTTAGGTTTTGCAGGCTGAGAAATCCTGGTAGCCGAGCAGGCTGCAGTGGTGAAAAATCAGTCCTGGGCTGGTGAGGCTCAATGTAAAAGGCACTGACAGGAGTCAGGAGACAGGAATGTAGTGGCAAGCTTTAAAGGAAAATCATGAATTGCGTGAACTTTTGGGGAGGGAACAGTGCTCTTCCTGGCGGTGCTTGTCTGACATCCGCCGCTTGTCAGATGATCCGTAATGTCACAATATGGCTCTGTGGGAGCAGCGCCAAGGCTGGCAGAAGGGGTCTGACATACAGAGCATGGATCCTCCTCTGAACCTGCCCCAGGTTCCCTGAGGTCTTGATTAATGCTCGTCCCAAATTGTTTCGTCATTTTGTTTACCTTTTCGGCTTGGAGCCGCTAATGCTGTTGCCACAGTGCTGCACCTCTCGAGCTGAACACACCTCCAGTTCCCCTAGCATATCAGTTGAATTATGTAGGTCTCGGTCACCGTGGAGAATTTTTCTTGGGCCAGAGAGCCTGTTTATTTGAAGTGCTGCTGCATCTGTGCTCAGTCCACATTAGGGTTGTGCAACTAATTAAAAAAATACATGCAAATTGCTCTAAGTGCCAGTTTGGAAGCATAAATGAAGTCTGGTTACATGCATTGTCAGATCCATAGGCTCTGCTGCAGGAAAGAACAACTTTTATTTTATGGCAGTATTTGCTTATGAATCTACTGGGAGAGTATTTCTTTGTTGCACAGGCTTTACCAGCAGCCTTGTGAAGCTTTGGCATTCCCAATGTTCTTCGTCTTTCTGGTCAAGCACAGTGACCAGCCAGGACGTGGGAGCCTGAGTTTCTGTTTCGAGCTCTGCACAGGCTACAGAGGCACAACCTCTCCCAACTGCAGCCGACCAGCTGCAGGAGTGGGTAAATTCTACTTCCTTTGCCCTTCTCTTTGTCTGCTGTGACTTTAAACATTTGGAGTTAGGAGCAGTCTCCAAAGGTGCATCCCTGCTGCACCGTTGCAGTGGAGAGGGAAGGGAGATAGCCAGGTTGCCCTGAGCACTAAGCAGCTCAGCCCAGTCAGTGCCAAGTCCCACACCCTGCCTGGCACCATGTAGCCAGAAGCACAGACAGCTCACATATTGCCAGCGAGGATCTCATCTAGTTCAGTTATCTCTGCATTCTGCAGTGCATACACACCTTTCCTGCATTTCTGCAGCCCGGTGACACAAAAGGTTGACATTTTACAGTGGCTTTGTGATGTGGGGATCAAGCTCCTCCAGGATACCATGGTCTGCTTTAATATAATTGAGGTCACTTTCAAGCAATGTGACAAGCTACAGTTTGCCTCATCAATACAGGCAGGAGATGGAGCAGTTTAAAGGCCTTTGAAGGCTACACAAAAAGAATGTAGAATCAGTTACCCCTTTCTAGCAGCTGTTCTAATAGAAGGTAAAAAATTACTGTCCTTGGCAAGCCCCTTTCCTAGCACTCAGAAGCATGCCCCAACCTCAAAATAGCCCATAAAAAAATAAAAAGAGCAACCAAAAAAACCCATTTTCAGTAACCAGCAAGCATTCCTCATCAAGCCCTTGCTTCAACAACAGCCAGCATTAAGGCAAGGAAGGCAATGGGATGAAGAGAAGTAAAAATTGTCTGCAGGAAGCCAGCCCATCAAGGTCTGAAGGGGTGCTCCCCGCTTCCCTCCCCACAGCTTGTTTCTCCTTACAGCGTACCATATGGCTTAGCAACTCTGCAAATGCTGAGACAAGTGTGCTGGGGAGCAAAGAAATGTTTCCTTATAGCCATGCCAGGCTGTCACTCCTCTGCCTCCCCTGCTGTTAGGAGCTGCTAGACTCTCTCGACCATCTGGTGCAGGATTTGAAATGTCCTGCTGCTAACCCTGGCCACTCCTGGCATTGCTGTGCACTTGGTGTATGGAGATGAGACAGGTTTTGAAGTGTTTCTACAAAGCTGGAAAAGCCATGGAAAGGCTGGAGGAAAATGAGTGGGAAGGTGTGAGCTGGAAACAAGGCAAGCTGGAGATGGAGGCCTCAGCACACATTTCCCTTTTGTGGGGGATAAAGGAAAGGGCTTTGCCCTTAGGTTTTAGCGGTCATGGGACACAGCCACCGGAGAATAAATTGTAGATGACATGCTCCTCTTTATTCCCTGCTGGGGAATGGAAATGCAGACAGATTTCCAGAGAAGCACAAGGACTTCAAACCATTTGGATGAGGAAGGGTCTGAGAAGCCATCTGCCTCAGTTTCCTCTGCCAGCTCCTAACTGTGGGATGCCACTCACGTGTGACAGTCGGGAAGCTAAAGAAATCCTTATGAGGTGTATTCAGACCAGTGTGCCAGCAGCTGGGATCAGGACCAACCTGCGCCTGCATAGTCTGCATGGACGAGAGAGGAAGTCACTGCTGCTCTTGTGGCTCTCCCTGCTGGAATCTGCTCTGACCCCAAGTTACTCTGGTTTGCTAATGCAAAGAGCTACATAAGGCAGGTCTTAGACTGCTTTGTTTATGCACTTTTTTCATCCCACTGCCGTTCAGGAACCTATGACACTGGATGCATGATTAATTAGGCCACGTTAGAAGATGTGGTTCTTCTATGGACTCAGTGCTAGCAGTGCTAGCAAAAGCACAGAACACCCTGACAGACAGGGAACATCCACAGCTGTCCCGAATCAGTCTCTGTGATCCCAAACTGCTTAGTCATCACTGTGCACATGTCCCTAGTCATCACTGAGATGAGTTTTGAGCCAGTCCTAGAAAGCCCTGCAGATTCCCATTTTTAAATTACTATTAAAATAAAAAAGAGAAAACTGCCATAACTTCAGTAGGTGTTTTACCTGAGTAAGAGTCTCAAAAGGATGTAGCCTCTGGTTGGGCAGAGTGAGTGTGTTAGGCGATCCGTAGCTAACATGAATACCCAAAATAGACACTGCCTTGAGTGAAACATGGACTGTGTTTTCTTCTGAACATTATTACTTTGCGGATACAGTTTCCGTGCAAAGTGACTTGACTTTTCCCCGGTAAGAATGACAGAATGTCAAACACTTATTTAGTTACCAGTATTTGAGTTTTGAAAATATGTTAGCTCCAGATAAAAGGAGAAATATCTTAGAGTTTATAGAAAAACCTTCAGTTCTCCAGTTTTAAACAACTCTCTCAAATATGTACTCTAATACTTGCAGTGTGTATGGCAGGTGTAACAGTACTAGTGCAGGACTTCAAAGAAAAATAACCCATCTTTCCACGGGCCAGCATGCAACTGCTTGAAAATAATGAGCTGGAGGCATTATTTTCTATTTCCCAGTGAATAGTTGCTGAAATTATTTACAGTCTTCCCACAGTTCCAATTAGTTTCCTGTGTGCCCTTACAGGCTCTCTCTATGTGCAAGGCATTTTATTCCTGTATCTCCACACAGAGAAGAGAATTTATTGGCACAAGCTGGCACAGCCAAATTGACTTTAGCTACCTGCAGTGATTTTAAGTCGCAATAACTGAGGATGCTTCTCACACTACATGGACCACCCAACTCTGTGCCCTGAAATTCAACTAAAGGGTGCCCATTAATTTGAATACTGTTTTGGTGAGGCTCTAACAAACATACTACCTTGGTCTTGCTCAGGGCAACATCGCATGGACTTCAATGTCAATTCACTTTCTGAACAAGGAACAGATAGATAACATCTGCCCCATTAAAGATGCAGCTGCACTGCAGTGAGGAAGGTAAATGGTGGTGATGAAGATGATAGTGATGGTGATGACCATGGTGGTGGTGTGCTCCCCGGATGTTGCTCGATGTCCTTACCTCACGACCTAAAGTGTCTTCCATTTTGCAGGCTAAATGCTGAACACAGCATTCTACACTGCCACGTTCTTCAGATTACCCTTGAGCTTACAGGCTTTTGAGAAGTGGAAGAGCTTCAGAGAAGCTGTCAGTGCTCCTGTCATCAGCTGGCAGTCATCAAAGGAACGCTATAACCATGGACACAACAAGGAGAATCTTGGACCATAAACAAGCTGTCTAGATATTGATTTTCTCAAAGAAAAGAGTTTTGTTTGGATGCGTGCACAGCCTGCTGCTCTTTCGATCTTCAGAGCACCAAAAGCATGACATTTTCACCTAAAGATCTACCTGAACCCACCCTGAGAAACAGAAGGGCTTGTGCCCCAAGCAGGGCCTGTTTCCTTTTCCCCCTACAACATACAATGGCCACAAGAGCTACAAAGTTTATGCCTTTAGCATTTTTTCCCCCAAATCAATGACTACATGAAAAGAACACGTCTGGCTGATCAAACCAAGACTGTCATTTTCACCTGTTAAAAGAAGTCTCTCTACCAACAGAGTCTAACACAGATGAGCAGACAGACTTGACTATATTTAAATTAATTAGTACTTTACTTATAATTAAATTCAGGAAAAAGGGAGCTGTATACAAGAACTATATGCATGAAGGAAAAAGTCTTTATATCATCTAACCCCCAAAATCCACCTGAGTCTGTGTTGAGAAATAGAAGTACTCATATATAAATGGGATGATACTCTTTGTGAGTGAGTTCTGTCCTGCAAGTTGGGCAAAAGCTAGCAGTCTCAAGGGCGACAGAGAGGCACTGACTGCAGAACCCATGGCCACAACAGAGTTGACAAAATCAGTCATTCACTTTGCACAGTCTGGAAGTAAGGAAATCACAGCATGTATTGGGAGGAAAGAATTCGAGTTTGCTGCTCTATTGGCACCAGGCCAATAGGACTTGGAGTATCCTCCAAGTTAAAATAGATTATTTTAACTTGTTAGAATAATGAGGGACCCACAGATATGCCAAGTGCCATCTTGGCAAAGGTTTCTCCCTCTACCTTCACCACCAAGAAGTAACTTTGGAGCTTCAAAGCAAGGGCTGTGCTTCAAGCCAGCTGCACATTGCATCCCAAATTAGCTGAGTTGCACAGCTCTCTCTCTGTTCCGTTTTGCGTCCCACAAAGCAGAAAGAATGACAACATGTGGATCCTCACCTCTGAGCTGTCATCCACTCAAACTGGACAATACCAGGACCTGCTGGCCATGCACTAATGAGAACAGAACCAGAAGACAACAGAACCAGAAAAACATGCAGGTACTCATTTTATTGTGCAGGGGGTTACTGATAAACAAAATGCCAGAAACAGAAACATTCCCTATTCTGATTTAACAACATCCCAGCCCAGCAACACAATACTTCCAAGAAGTTTCATGTTCTGCAAGCATTTCAGCATATCTCAAGCCACAGTGTAAGATACATTCAATCATGACTTCATGAACAGAGAAGAAAGGTTTTTGCTGGATGGTTCTGTCCCACGGAGACGTGGAGGAGGAGTCGCAGCAGGCAGCAGAGGGACAGCCTGCACACTTGGACACTCTGCTTGGTTCAAGAGCCATGTAAACACCTCCACTCTTTCATCCCCTCCCCGCCATCCTCATTTAAGAGAATGCAGCTCTGGTTTAAGTCGCTGCTGCTGCTTGAAGGCTCAGTGGAATATTTTTAACCTTTAGATACACAGGCACCAGGAATGACCCAGCTCCTTCTGGTCCATGGTGTTCCTCTACAGCACCACATCCTCTGCTCTCCCTTCCAGGCTGATTATCTCAGGGTGTCCCTACCTGCCCAACCTCTTCTCCCCCCTCTCTGTGCTGCACGCCTGCCGTTATTCCAAGTCTTTGTTTCCTCCATCAAGTGTCCCCTTCAGCCCTTTGCTTGGTTACTCCTGCCAAAGCATGCGAGGGTTTCAAGATCACCTTAACTTCTGACCAGCGCTGACACTCCGTGTTTCTCATTTACTTCATCTTCTCCTGCAAAGGCAGCCTCGCTGTATTTGTTTAGAGAGGCAGAGAAAAGCCTAAAGCAAAACTGTAAAAGCTGCCTCAGGGATTGCCAGTGCTTGTTAAAGTGGGTGGAACCAGGCAAAGCTATTCCCAGACATTTCAAAAACCTGCTAAAGTGCCCAATCTGTCATGATTTCATGCACTTATGCTGTCAAGAAGAGCATTAGGAGAGAAAATTGAAATGAGTTTCTAACCTGAGAATATTTTTAGTTTCCAATCTAAGCGTTTTGGCATTCAGAATTGTAACTGCATGGAACGGGCTGCAGTTTCCCTCTTCCCTGTGCTGATGTGATTTCTTGCTCCTTAAATCTTCCTAGCAATTTTTAATGGAAACTGTACATTTTCCATGTTTTTGAGACATTGTCTTCATTCATGTAAATGGGAATCTTTTGATGCTTTCTAAGATGAGTCAAAACTTTAAAATATTGCATGTTAATAAAATGTGGTAATGAAATTGTGAATTTTGGTGAGAAGAAGACCTTTGCAAAAGACTTTTTTTTGCTAAAAACTCTTCAATTGCTTACAGAGATAGTTAGTATTTCCATATTCAATGAATGATGAAAAGAGAAAAGAATGTAATATGCCTTCTTTGACTATCTCTACTACTTGCTGCATGAAATTATTTCCTCAAACTGATTCCTAGGCTGCAGTTGCATGATCCCTGATTCTGTAGCTCTTCAAATAGCAACCAGCTAAATGAACTTCAACTAGATTGAGAGTTTACATGTGGTTCTGGCATTTTAAATCTCATTTCAATTGATAGTTCCTTCAAAATTAGACTTAATTCATTCAGCCAAACTTGTTTAAAGTAAAACAGTCTCATAGCCAGACAAAACTATTTAACCAAATGAATGTTTGCCTTAACTGGACCCTCCTAGGAACCCACACAAGCCCCTGTACAGAAGCAATAACTAAGGATTGCTTTTAAAGTTATCCTTTCAAAATCTTGTAAGAGAGTCAATAAAATAAAAGATAAAAATGTGTTTTGCCTTTTCTGCTATTCCATCTAATTTCACATTGCTTTTATAATTCACTTAGCTGTTGCTATGAAAATAACAACTACAGTAGTATTGCATCCTTTACCACCTTCAATCTCATCTCATGCCGGGTGTTTAAGGCCAGAGGATCCAAAACCATGAGTGGAATTAATCAAAGTGCAAACTTCATATCAAAACAGATTCAATTCTACACAGCAGAGCTGATTCTGGCCCAGGTGTCCACCACAGATGTGCTGAATTAATAGATAAGCCTGAAGTCACACACTGAAAGTCCAAAATCTCTTTGTGCAGAACGCTCTACATCGGAAGAATAAAGAACCTGTTTCTTCCAAAGGAGCATCTGCTTCTTAGAGCTTGGCTTGAAACAGAACACAAATGAGTATTACACTAGGAAAAGAGTAGGGAGAGAGTAATTTCAGTAGAAAAGAAAATAAGACATCCTTTGCATGACATGAAAATTAATTATTACTTCATACAGTTAATGTATAGGGAGTAGTCACCCTGTCATAGCAAGCATGAATAAATAAAGAAAAACTTTTCTCTCTCTGTTTCATCTGCAGATCACTATGCTCAGTCTTTTTTGTTAGGCTACATTTCTTGCTAATATTCTTCCACCTCAATAGTCATTTGCCAGTTTGGTCAGCAAATTGAGAAGAATCAGCTATACACTCAGCACCTTCAGAAGCCACCTGCTTAGCCAAAAATATTTGCAGTACAAAACAGAGGGTTGTGACTGTTCTAGCATTGTGCCTCTAATGCTGAAAGAAACATAACATTTGCATATTAATAGGAGCTAAATAATCATCCAAGAGTATAGAAAAACCTTCAGATCTTGCACAATCTCATGCTTGGAGATGAACTTACAAAAAATCCTGCATAATTTACAGAGATGAAAGTGAAATAGTAATTTCAATTCATTTTTGCATTGTGAGAACTTGGCTGCACTAAATTATTTAAATATATATTTTTATTGACTTTGGAAGGGACAGGGCTTAATTTGTTGATATTTTCTATTTCTTAAAATGAAACCCCCTGACTGACAGTGCTGGGGTGGAAACTCCTGTGATCGGGGGTAAGTGGTAAAAGGAGATCCCTCATTTGCCCCGGTGAGTCTCAGTCCCAGCTTCCATTACCAAATGCTCCTCAGTATGGTGGCAGCTTGGACCCTGACCCAGAAATCCTTATTCATGCCCAGTTTGGATCAGCTGCTACCTTTTTCTTCGAAAAGCTATCAGTATATCTAGAAATAGGTGCATTTGCTTTCTGTATTTTTTCTGGAACAATAGTAATTTATTTATTTATTTATATTGCAGAAAGAAGATCAAGAAGTATCTGAACTTCAAAAAAAACCCCCAAATTTGACAGTTCCTCTAGAGGACTTCCATTTCCTCACAGTCCATGGAGATGGTGCTTTTACAGATGGGGTTTGGGTCAGCCTGTTCTCACTCTTCATCTCCCTCTTCGTCTTCCTGTGCATATGAAATCTCACGACTTGACAGGCAGCTCAATACCTATAAATGTCCATTTGTTATTTATGGTCATTAGAAAGTATCCGTGTTTTCAGACCTATTACGTATGCAGTGATGTAAGGCTTCTATTTTAAAGATAATATTTATTTATCATACCAGAAGGGGCTAATGTCTGGAAAGGTTATATCGGTAAAGTAAACATGGAGCACTACTGAACAAAGTATAGCCTAAATGGCCTGTTTGCATTCAGTATTGAATTTTTAATCTCATTTCCCCATTTTGTTACAAACAGTAAGGGGAAAAACCGATACAGAATCCATAGGAAAAAAAATCCAGGGCACTGTACACTGCATGTGAGAAAAAGTGTTCCACTGATATCCTTCTGCTTTGTTATTGACAACATTTTGTTCCCTGCCAATAACAGTAAGAGAAGCAGGGCTTGCTTTAAGTTCTGATTTTCCTGTTTGTAGCTAAGTAAGTTTATTAGGGGTGAAAAAAACAGGTGGAAAGGAGGACGAGAAGGAAAGAAGGCCTTTATGGTGTGTAGGTTGCACACTATGGAATAAATATTTAACACCCTGGTACCCCATAAAGCCTGTGTTCCCAGGCAGCTCTGCTCTCTTGGGATGCAGCCAACAGATAAGGGAACATACTCCACTTTCAAGTCCCTTCTTATTACAGTTCTGAAGGTCAGGGTGAGTGAGAATTAGAAGAGCCAAGAAAAGGGTAGAGAGACAGAAGATCCAGATCATTAGCTGATCTGGAAAGGTGTGGGAAGTCAGACAATTTCTGAGTCCTCTGTGGACTTATGCAAGCTAAGACAGAGACCTATTTGCTTAGAAGATATATGAAAAGAGAGCTACAAGTCATGCTGACCGTGCCACTTCAGGTTTCTAAAGCCTTTCCTGATGATCCTAGAGAGAGCCTAGGCTGTGCGCACAGCTATAGAAACAGCTCCATCTTCCACTTTGACATTAGTTTTATTCCTAAATCTTCTTGTGTTTTGGACAGCTGCTGCCACAGCAGTCTTAAAAGAAAAAAGAAAGTCTCATGTTGTATTATTGATTTTAGAATCAATGGAAAGTCAGAATTCTGATATGATTTCTGTGATGGCATAAGGAAGATAAAAATGGCAGCTTGCCACAGAAAGCTCAGGAAAGTGAAGGTAAGGTGAAATCCTGAAAGGAAGGTTTGTCAAAACCTCTCTGAACAAAGCAAACTTACCTGATTTCATGCACTCGGTTGACACAACCCTCTTAGCCTCAGTTTTCCAATGAGAATCCAACAGCCAAACCCACATATAAAACATTTTTATAAACAGTGAAAGAAACACAAAGTAAAGAAGAACAAGGCAAATCAGAACTGACTTCTATTGATTTTGTGATAAAGGCTCCATGGAGACCAGCTGTTAATTACCTTTTCAGAGGAGACACTTATTTAGCTCGTAGCCAGGGTTGGGGTTTTTTCACCCCTTTCCTCTCAGGTACAATAGACTGTACTGCTAGGACTAGCATAGGATTGAAACTATAAATGTGTATTGGGACACAGTTTTAATTATTCATCCATTTTATTATGGTACTGCTAAAGACCAGGCAAGAATGAGACAATACACAAAATAGACACTCCCCATCACAACTGCAATGCTAGTGAGTAATATTTTCAGCAGTTTAGCATCACTTTCTTTATAGTCAAAGTCGTGCCAAAGCAGCATGTACCTGTCCATCTGGTTTTTCTTTCCACTGCTGTTTTTACACACGTTAGTGACTTACCCCTGCCAGGTAAATGGCATGAATGACTTAACTCTGACAGGTACAGAGCTTTCTTGATGCCTGTGGGGTGGGGGTGGAGGGGAGACACAGGGCTGTGTCTCTGCGCTTAGCTCCTCTCTGAATAAAACCACCTAGTCCCAGCTGTACGATGGCTCTGATCTGTGCGTGGTGGAAGACCAGCAAGTAGGGGCAAATGAGGCTTGAAAACCATCTGTTCACTCACCAGAGCCTGACATGGGCTGATTCAGTGTTTGCTGGCCTGCCTGGGTGATGTGAGCTGTTCCTTACGGCAATAACAGGTGCAAAGCTTTCTGGCAGTAGTGTTGTTTTTAAACCCCCGCGTCCCTTTAATAACCCGGAGAGGCGGCGGGCTGAGCTTTCCAAAGCCGTAGGACCAATTTTATACATGCAACCTGGGCAATTACAGATGCAAAACGAATCCTGCAAGTGAAGTCACACTGTTCCTCACTTCTCAGAGTTACTGGGGATAGTGTACAGAGAGCGGGAGCATACACAACCGCAGGACAACATGGTTAGACTTTGCAAACACATACGCTTTTCCTCAAAAATCTCTCTGCTGCTACTAGGGCTGATGCAGGTTTGCTGAAAGTCATGATGCAGAGATCGTGGAATCACAGAATGTCCAGGACACGTTCCACTAGACCAGGCTAGACTCAAAGCCCCATCCAGCCTGGCCTTGAACACTTCCATTGCTGGGGCATCCACAACTTCTGTGGGCAACCTGTGCCAGTGCCTCACCACCCTCACAGTAATGAATTTCTTCCTAACATCTAATCTAAATATCTCCTCTTTTAGTTTAAGACTGTTCTGCCTTGTTCTAACACTATCTGTCTCCTCTTTTTAAGACCCTTTTAAATACTGGAAGATCTTCCTTGTTTTAGCCACCTTGAGAAAGAAGGTCAAAGAGAAAGGACTTTGGTGGCTGCAGTGCACAAGAAGATGAGCATTTAAATTATTCATTTTATACAAAATCTCCCCATACATGATTGAAAACAGGTGGTGCCTGGAATGACAGCTCATAGCTGTTTTCTGATTACTAATACACCATCATTATGTGGTGTAAGGAAAAGAGCTGTAGCAGATGGGGCTCTCTACAACCAGACAGCAGCAGACCATACAGAAAAATACATGGCTCTGTTTTAGCTTACAAGCTGTAAGCACAAATGCTAATATGATTTTGACTCAGAGGGAGGACTATGTGCAGTAAAACTTGGGAGTCTTCAAACACTGCAACCACTCAAAGAAGACAGAATTTTGTTAGTCACTCTTCTCCTGCCTATCGTTAATTTCTTTATTTTCTCTGTGCTTGTTTAGCAGCACATCTAGTGCAAAATAAGCAAACAGTGTAAACTAGAAACAATCAGCATGATGATCTTGGTTCACACTTCAGCTCACACATCAAGGGTCTCTGTACCTTAACAAGCTGCCACTCACAAGGAAGCCAGCTCAATCAAAAATTAACAACCTCTGCTTGGCTTTGATTCCAGATCTATTGTGCCTTGAGAAATATTGCATCTAAAAATACTCTGCATTAAGGTCCCCCATGTGCTTCAAGTGGGGTGCTCTAGAAATGGTCTACAACATTTTGCATGTTAAAGAGCAGCAGTGGCCTTGGTGAAGAACACTTTGCTCATTTGTATTTATATATGTTCCCAGACCAGCAAAGTGGCCAAGGTGACTTTGGGAGGAAAAGGCTGCTTGAGTACAACCAGTGCAATTGGGGCCCACAACTTTCTGTGCATGTCAAAAGTCGTTTGCATATTCATTATCTTTTGATGAGCACTGTGTGGTCAAGGGAAATGTACTTTCCCCTTTGGTGCATATCTCAATTTGATCAGCCTTCTGTAAATCTCCTGTGCTCTGTATCAGTGTGGGTATAATTTAGTCCATTTGCTGTATGGAAAGATCCTTCCTCCAGATTACTGTGGATTTAACTGTAAACAAAATATTTAGGCAGGCAGAGAGCCTGGCAGGGGAGTTTGCTGGGGGCAAATATATAATTGCTAACTGTTAATTAGGACCAGTCCCTAGAACTTTTCTAGGAGATAAAAGAAGTTGCATGCTCACTGGTGTTGAGCAGCAGAGGTGCCAGCCAGCGTTACTAATAAAGCCAAGAAATTTTGGCATCGGGATCCATCATCAGCTCAGAGGTTATAAAAAACGCACAGCTCTTCTGTCCTCACAAGAAGGGTGAGAATTGAAGCAATTCATGATCCGCCCCTAAATATGAGACAGAAGCTACAGAAGAAAGAGAAGGGACTCAACAGATGAGCAAACCAGTGCAAGTGAATTTGGCATTGGAGAGGTCAGGTTACTGAAAGCTGGGTGTCCTGGTCTGACTGCTTTGCTCCAGTAACTCAAGCAGCAACCTGGCTTGTAGCTCTATAGGAACCATTCTATCTCTCTCTCTGAGGTCTACTCTTACAGGACAGCAATGCCACTTAGTGGCTTCATGAAATCTGTTTTCTCATGAAAAAGTTGCCTGTGTTAGAGAGCAAGGTGTTTGACTGAATAGCAGCTTTTTGCTGAATCCTGAGCATAGCTGCAGAGTAAGGATGAGACACCACCCAAAATTTTCATCTTCATCTTTTCCAGATGTTACACAAGGCATAATCTCCAGTGGGATGTGCCCTATCCCTGCATGAGTGCCCGGAGACAACAGCACAAAACCCATGAGCCTGGGAGGCTGATGGGCAAGGCAAGACTTTGGGCACAAAAGCCTACCTCGCCTTAAGAAGGAGCTCTGTCCTTACAGTGGAATTAGAACAAATAACCACAGTTCAGCAGGAAAAGCCATTCTCTGGAAAGGAGAGGAGGCTGTATGGCTCTCACTGTCTGCCAAGCATGTTCATTCCCAGATTCGTCAAGGTGCTGTGCCATCTAGAGGAATTTGAGGGGCATTTTCCCGTGCCTCTCCAAAGAGCTCCTGGCTCCCCCGGTGCTGGCTAGTAAAGCTGCACAGGGTTGCCACTGAAGGAGCCAAGCAGTGAGACCTGCTTCTGGGCCAAAACCACTCCTGGCAGCCCCTGTGTCTGGTGTTCCTGGCCTAACGCAGACCAAAGCACATCACCGAGGGAATTTGTGTGAGTTATACTAAATGCCTTTAAAATGTGCTGCCTTAACTTTTGAATGCATTTTCTTTACGGGTTCAATTTACATCCAGGTGTGATTTACAGAAACGAGGGCACATCCCTACCCAAATACCGGGCTACTGCTGACAGAGACATGTGTTACTAGATGAAAGAAGGGCTTCATCCCTTCTTTTTTTGCTTTGTCATGTACAGCATCACAAAGGAAACTGCTGTAATATCCAGCTACCAGTGACTACAGGCAGAGAGGAACTTCATGGCTTTTGGTGTGAGGTAAATACGGAGCACACTAATGCTAACTAACATGAAATGGAAGCTGTGGCCTACAAATAGAGGCACAAGGTATATAGTTGGTGAATATTGCTATTGACTGAAAATAGTTATTTAATCTTTGAAAGTGTTAAGTTGATGCAAAATATTGCCTTCATTCCTTTACTGCTCAACAACACCTCGGGTTTTATTCACCCCTGAACTGGCCCGCTCAGCCTGATGTCCTCAGCTCCGTCCTGCCCCATGTGCCTGTCCTGGTTCACGTTTGTCTCTTTTGACTGGGAGCCATCCAAAGCTGATGGGCTGCCTATGGCTTTCCTTTGCATTACCAGAGTAACCCTGTGCTCTCAGCCTCGACAGCTCCTTTAGGCATCCTAATCCCTATGTGATTCTGACCATCAGAGAGGTGAGCCATAAATTACTAGAAAAAAATTATGTCTATCCAATTTACTGCAAAAAAACAAAGGAATTTCCCAGGTTCTCACAAGTTTGAAACCATCAGATGAAAATTGTACAGCCCACTTCCTTTTTGACTTGTCTTCAGTTTTGATGCCCTCTGCTCTTGATTTTGTTCCCACCAACCCGTGGGGCAGTGCTGTATGGCTCCAGAAAAAGGGTAGTTTTTTCTGGCAGGAGGTGACTATTGCCAAGCGACTGTCAGAGTAGGATGTTTGTTGTCAGAACCATCATCTCACACTGTTTGTAGTCTAGCTACAAAAACCCCAAACCCAACCAAACAAAAAAAAGGAGTGGGAATAAAGAAGCCTGTTGCTACAAGAAGTAGTCCATTAGTATCATATTCTGTGCTTTTAAATTAGCATGTGTTTGGGAGGCCCCTTTGAAAACTTCACTCTTTCTTTGCTCTGCTTTCTAAGCTTTACTTTGCTTTCACAGCAAATCTAGAGAGCTCTTCCATGTCACACTTTAAAAAAGAAGATGATTTTTCAGATCCAGAATGAATATACTTTCTCCTGGTTATCCAGGGGGTGAGCTCAGGCTCTCACAGGCTTGCACTTGAGGTGCTGACCTCCCCACCACCATGCCCACGTGCTCTAGCACTGGGCCAAGATCTGATTCTGACTGTCGTTAAGTTGCTCAGTAGCTCTTAGAAGCCAGTTACTTCCTTCTGTATTTTTATCCATGTCCTGAGCATGTAGGGCATACAGCATGCAGGGGAGAAATGAGCTTTCACTGTATTTTCTTTCCTTCTGGGATTTCTGCAATGTGCTCAGAATGAATGATTTGTTTTGCCCCTTGTCCCTTGTCCTCACAACCTGCCTGGCTCCCCACCTCAGCCTCCACAGGAGAACAGAAATAATTATTTCAGTGAATAAGTGAAACACGGCTTAAGCAGCAAGGTTTTCACATTTTAGTCTAATTCTGTAGTATCTGAGACCTGTAGAAAACAGCAGAGCATATTTTAAATTCTAAAGGATTAGATTAGGCAAGTACTCCAACCACTATAATTTCAGAACCAAAGGGCAGATGGATTATACATATTCAGCTGAATTCAGACCTGAGAAAGATGATATAGCTCCTCTGGGTGTAGCTATTCCTGCCTTCTCCAAGTCAAACTCGGTTGTGCTTATTCACTAGAATAGACTAGAAAAACAGGTTCAGTCAGTGTCTGGTAAGAAATGGCATCACTGACTTGAAAGTCAAATCAGTAGACAAGGATAATGCATATATACGTTTTGATTCACGATACATTTGTCAAAATTTCCCCATGTTCTGTGGAAGATTATGTGGAATGGAGGGACTGTATGTTGCAAAACAAGAAATTGAAATGTGGCTGAGTAACTGGATAAATGTGTAGTATTACAAAGAAAATAATAATAATAATGATGATGATAATAATAGTATAAAATAGAATAGTCAAAGACAACATGTGTCAATGGTCCCTCTTGGGGATAGCCTATGGAAGTTACTGCAGTGGGACCACAAGGTAGGAAGGATTTCTGGGCTGATTGGTGAATGTAAAAAGTTAAGGGACATAAAAGAGTTCATGCTTTGAGTCACACACAAATTGTGTGGTTTGAATCACCAGACAGACCTAATTGCAGGACACAGAGATGCTGCCCTACTTAGAGTACAGCTTTGAAAGCTACTCAAAGTCTGGACAAGAATGACTACATTTTTATGCAGAAAAACCAGGAAAGTTCTTACAAAGTGCTATTAAACCAGGGCCTTTAACACCTTGTAGGAGTACATATTTGTCCAAACTACTCTCAGAAAGGTCTTGCAGGTAAGCAATGAACACTATGTTTGGTAGAGAATCGCACAGCACAGAAGGAGACAAAGGCTGCAGAATGCTGAGTGTTGTACAAACGTGCAAGGCATCTTTGACCTTTAGGGCTTCCAGGCTGAACAGGCAGTGGAGGTAACAGGACAGGCAAGCAGCAGTGGAAAAGGCACTACTCAACACAATGAAAAGGTTTGCCAGAAAAGCCAGGAAGCATGACCAAGCTTCCCAAATCCCCATCTGTGACCCTACCCCCTGGTCAAATCTCCTTTGGATGATACAAAAGAGTCTTTACTGCTTTGTGACTTGCCTTATAGAAGAAAATCTTCCACAGGAAAGAATTCTCACAGCAACAACATGAAGATTAAAAAACTCGACTGTCTCTTGAGAAAAATTTGGGCAACTGCACAATGTAAATTGCATGTTCTGGCCTGAAACGTCTGTTTTGATGCACTGATTTCTCCAGAGGATCTTCAGATTGTTATCTCTCTATTTTAGTTGTCTGAAAGTCCTGGTGGACAACAAGCCATCCATGAGCCAGCAGTGCCCCGGTGGCCAAGAAGGCCAATGGTATCCTGGGGTGCATTGGGAAGAGCATTGCCAACAAGTCGAGGGAGGTGATCCTGCCCCTCTGCTCAGCCTTGGTGAGGTCTCACCTGGAGTGCTGTGTCCAGTGCTGGGCTCCTCAGGACAAAAGAGACAGGGAGCTCCTGGAGTCCATGTGAAAGGCAACAAAGCTGTTTAAGGGACTGGAGCATCTCTCTTATGAGGATAGAGAGGGGATCTTATCATTAAGTATCTGAAAAGAGGGTGCCAAAAGGATGAAGCCAGGCTCTGCTCGATGGTGGCAAGCAACAGGACAAGAGGCAGTGGGCAGAAAACGGAACACAGGAAGTTCCACTTGAACATGAGGAAGAAATTCTTCCCTGTGAGGGTGACTGAGTGCTGGAACAAGTTGCCCAGACAGTTTGCAAATTCTTTCCCTGGAGAGACAAAAAACTGGCTGGACACAGTCCTGAGTAACAAGCAGTGTCTTAGGGGGCCCTGCTTGAGCAGGAAGGTTGGGCTAGATGATCCCCAAGTGGTGCCTTACAACCTTACCCATTCTGTGATTCTAATTAAATATCTGAGGGCTGAAATCCTTCAGGAAGACCTAGAATCTTCAAAAGGAGATGTGAGTTCCCCCTGTTCCAGAGAGAGGAGAGGAAAAATTGTGGCTTCCTTAGCAACACCAAGCAATTAGCCCATGCTCTTAATCAAGCCTCTAAATGAGCTTGTGGTGGACCTGTAGTGTTGGGAAAATGTCCTCCAAGCCTAACATCCTGCGGTGCTGGATCATAGCCTGCCCTCAAAGCTAATCAGCATGTCTCTTAATATGAAACAACTGAACAGCACTGCTCTTGCGAGTGGCACTTTCCTCCTAACACTGCAGGTGTCACTGTAAAATAGAAAATCTGCTTGTAACACTCTGTTCTGGTGACTTTGCAGGGGAATGTACACAGTTAGAGTCTATGGGAAAATGTCCTCTGATGCTGGATTAGATGCTGACCTCTATTCTAACACTGTTGCTTGATCTGTATTTACTGGTCACGGTTCTCACAGGAAGAACAAAATATTGATGTTATAAAGGCAGATTTTCCCCTCTCCTATGATATTGCCATTTGTGAGAGAAAGGCAGAGCATCCTTGGTCTGCAAATTGTTGCTTTGTACAAATGTAGCAGAGAAGTGAAAGTTCAGCAAAATATAAAAAAGTGATTTGTTTGTTGGGAATGTGATTGTCCATGGAATTTTGTCTTTCAGCGATGCCAGAGTAATTCTTTGCAGAAAGAACTTAAAATGCTTTAATTAGGGTGGGTAAACCCAGTCCACCAAGTGATTATGATGATATAATGAGGAAATCCACAGCAGGCTCCTGTCTGTTAAATGTGAGCAGTATTTTAATTTTGCTGTAGCACAGTTTCATAAGGCAGAGAGATTGTCTCCTATCACAGAGGTTACTTGTGAGGATAAGCGTATTAAAGAATGTGAATCACTTAGATATTTTAGGTGTGAAGGTCAGATCACATGCCAAGTGAAATTCACCTCTCACTCAGAAAAACTAGTTTTTGCCTGTTGTTTCACTGTTTTCGCTGTCTGATGAAAAACTGTGGTGTGAAAGCCAAACAAAAATCAGCTTGATGCATTCTCTTATTTCAAGAGAAATTATCCAATTTACCCACAATTTATAAAGATTTATAAAGGAAAAAACAAAACGCAAAATCTTTTTTTTTATTATTAGTTGCAAGCATTTATGCCTTTGAAACATCCTTAAGGATAGATTTTAGTAATATGAAATTTGATACATTTTAAAAAGTTTTTGAAGCCTCTTTTAAGAATGATGCAAGAATCTCCAGAAAATGTGACCTTATCAAATGACATAAAAGACTGTTTTTATTGTGCAGATATATTAGAGACCTAAACCAGTATGCCAGCATTTATATATTAGTATTCATGTATTAGAGTATATTAGGACATATCAGCTCAGATATTCTGGAAGGATTTCCCTTGACAGCTGTGTGTGAGGGTAACAACAGGGTGTGTGCAGGATCTGGAAAGAACAAGGCTGTGAACCTGCAGGAAAAGCAACAAAGTGGAGCCAAATTGTATTGCGCCAATATTTCATTAACTGTTTCTGCCTATGTGGGATAAAAGTTCTCACCTCTCCTGGTATCTTGTGTTGATTCTGTTTCTATAACCAGGATCATGGAAAACTACTGTTGTTTTCCACACTTCGAAGAAAATGTTTGCTTTAGGCAGATTTTTGCCTTTGGCTTGTCCTGGCTAGTATTTTAACAGGTTCTGAGAAGATGAAAAAGATACATCCTGATTTCATGATAATGCCTGTGCAGGGATTCCTTCCACTGCTAGTGTGGATACAGCATGCCACTTCAAATAATGTAGACATCTAATGTAATCTATTGTTCCCTTTACTCCTGCACTGGACATATGGATAGATTATTTTAATTTGTTCCAAACCTGAATTTTCAATGTTCCTTCATCAGGCTGGGTACTTTGTTATCCTTTGTACAACAAAATGCTGATAACTCTACCCTTGATCCTGCAAAACACTTAAATACATGCTTAAACTTACCTGCACATGTGCTTTGATGCACAGCTGCCAGTGCTCAGCAGTTTTCAGGTCCATTGGCTGGGGAGAATAGTTTTGAAATATTCTGCGTGAACTGCAAAAACCAAAATTCTTGCAAGCAGACCAATGTAGAGGAAAATATTTCTGTTGGTTTTTCACTTTTTTTTTTTTTCCCTTGGGCAGGAAGGAAATGGAGTGGAAAGACAGTAAAAGACCTGGTGCAGAAACAACGTTCCTATTCCTTACTGACACAGCAAACTTACACATTCAGTGTAATAAAGTATCCTGCACTGTGATCTTCTCCTCTCTATAGTCAGATTCATTCCATAGCTATATGCGAAGCAGGGAACTGTAAGAATAGCATAAAAGGAGAATTCACACACACAACCTAACTTTTCCATCTTATCTAGGCCAAAAAATTGGTACCCTTTACAACAGACTTGGATAGTTGTTTTAGACATGCTCAGGAATGTGACCCTTTCCTCTGATTCTAGATAAGAAAATATACAAATAAACCTGATAAACACACTTATACAATGTACAGGGAATAGTTTGGAAGAAAAAGATAAAATAGATTACAGAGAAACATTAGTCAGACATTATTTAGGAATGCACTAATTTACTGCCTTAGAAAATTTATTTGAATAAGAGACATATTTTTTTCTATCTACTGTGTGCAGAAATGTAGAATTTTGTCTGATTTCATTACAGGAGGTAATTACTCTCACACTCATATACATGGACATGTACTAACAGAATTTCATATGAATTTTTGTCTCTCTTTTCTCCAAGGGTAGAATTACTGGCTTTGAGATTTTCCTTTGATTTTTTTTTTTTTTAATGAAGTAGAGGTTGCCTTACTCATTTAATTAGAAAAATACATGTATTTATTTTCCTTGTTTGGTAACCTCGTTTTAAAACCAACAAATTAAAGAAATTTTTTTTCCCACTCTTCTAAGGCAGGCAGAGAAGAGGTAATTTGAAGATCTTAATATTACACACGGTGGCAGACAGCATTTAGTATTAAGGGCTGCAGTTTCCTTAAATCAATTATAATAATGTGTCTATTATCCAAATAGGAATTTAAAGTCCATTTATAATACATTAATAATATTAAATGAAGGACTATACCTACAAAAGCATTTAGAAACTGTAGTACTGCCTAAAAGCCCAGAGTGAGTTGAGAAGTCAACACTTCATTCTCCTGATTGTTGACCACATGCCTTCCAGAGGTTGTAAGGTTTCTGCAGATCAGTGAAATCCCAGTGCAATTAAGATTCTGAGGTGCAGAGCAGTGAGGTCCTCCAAATCCATACCTAGATGTTTCGTTTCCATCTGTCTAGACTTTGGTGTCAAAACTGGCATGTATCTGAAAGGTTTCTGTGAAGGCAGTGTGATGATCCTACTGCAACACCTCAGCCTTTCAGCTGCTGACTTAATAGTCCGGGATGCCAGAGGCTCAACTACATTTCCTTCCCCTTCTTGAGGTAGTTTCACTCTGCATATTTCCCCATCATCACCCTGTAGCAGAATTGCCTTAATTTCTCTCGCTGTTGCATTTTGTATATGGTAATTGCACAGTCATCAGACAGAGAGACTCACCACGTTCATTACTTCCTCAGGCATAAGGCAGGACACGGAAATTATGTGGTGACAGCAAGTCACAGCGCCAGGAATGAATCATGTTTCTTAGCAACTCTGCATCAACAAGGAATCCAGTTGCAGAATATGTCCTTCTCATCCCACCAGCAGCCAACTGCCTACAGTCATTCCTGCTTTCCCCAGCCAATTAAAAAAAAAAAAAAATCAGTGCTATTCATCTTCTTCAGAAGTTGCCAAAAATCTTGGAGGCTTAGCACCTGAAGAATTATATTAGACACAACTATCTGCATTTTCAATAGTTCCCCCTTGAAAGTCTTGAGATTTCATCTTGTACTCAACTGGCACATCTTCACCTAGTTTTCTCACTATTACAAGTTGCTGTTATCCCAAAAACCCCAACTTATATTAAAAATATTGGTTAGCACACCTCCATATGAAAAGCAGCAAGAAAGAGATATGATTTCTCCTTCAAGCGAATGCTGCCTATGAACTTGAGAATTTGATAATTTTAGCTATAATTAATCTAGTGCAGAGATAGAAGAGCTAAATCATCGTGCTTCTTCATGCTTTCCACTAAATGAAAGACAATAGCTATCGACCTTTTGCCAGCAGCAAAAATAAAGTGGTATGTTCAGCCCACTGTTTATATGGAGGAGAGAAGAGAAGTGCTCTATGAAACACGCTCACCAGCAAGCCCATCCATTCTAAGGCTGTTGCCAACTTCTGCCTTTAAATGTTAAGCTTATCCAAAGGCCCTACAGTGATAGGATTCCTTCACTACCTTTGGTAAAGTCTGGAGCTGGACCTAGTGATCACACCAGTAAAATAATATCCAGCTTCTGGGATGTGAAGTCCTAGCCTGTTCATGGGAGTGGGTGAAAGAGTTAGGATGTGAGCTCTCAATTGGGTGATCAAACCCCTCCAGGGCACTGGAGGAAATCTGAGCTGTGGGAGCCGGAGACATGCACCAGACAAACTGCAGGTAGGAAGGGCACTCCTGCAAGCAGGTGTACCCCTGCAATCTCTTTCAACAGAAAGGGCAGCCTGAAGGAGAGACTTGGGGTGTAGAGGACACCTCATGGCCCTGTTATATGAGTCCTTGATTTATGAGAGGACCCAGGACCTGATAGCTTAGTTGTAGGGAATAATCTAATTCATGGTTTGCTTTTTAACTCTGCAGTTTTATGCTAGATATGGCCGTGTTTGAAATGACATGTGTGGTTTTATATTTACTAAGCATTCTCTACTAGTTTACTAGGAGTTTCACTTTGACTTATGGAGGGGTTTTGATTTCTTTATTTACATTTTCTTTCCCTGACAGGAGGAGGGGACTAAATGTTGCTGTCATCATATTGCTGCAAAACTAAGGCCAGAAAATAGTTTGTCTTGTGGATACATCTACCAAAAGACTGAATATTGCATAAATGAATAGCCTAACTGATTTTCTAGACTCACAAAGAATAGAGCTCAGTAAGACAACAGGATGATTAGCATTTAAGGTGTAAGTTAGACACAAGCTTTTAGGAGAAAAAGTCCCTCTTCCCTTCTCCCCATGAAATAAAAAGGTCAGGGGATATGGATCAAATATTTCAAAAGATGATATTGATTTCTGGTAGGGTTGAAAAATAGGAGTTTATAGCAATTTATCTATTTCTACATTAACTTAAATGGTGAATTCTCTTTTGGCAAGATCTATGAAGACAGGGCAAGTAGGGCTCATAGAAAAACTCCCACAGCATCTTGCCTTGCTTTGATCTCTAATGAGCGAACTGCTACAAGGTTCTTGACTCCTTACAGAAGAATCCATGTCAGAACCTATGTAAAATTTATTGTGCAGAGGCCTGGAGGCCCTTTAAAATGCAGAAGAATCCATGAGATGTAATGGAAAGGGAATGTGATGCCTTAGGTTTACAATTTGTACTTTCTTTTCAGTTCTTATGGTCTTGCTAAAATTAGAATCATCGGCCACTTTGTACAATTCCCAAGTCACTGCAGCATTACACTGGGGGAGTGTATACTAAGGGATGTACTCTATGTTATTAAAAAACATATAATCTCCCTCTATTATACATACTATCTATGTATGTGTATCTAAAATGAAAATATGTATGGAAAAGACATATTCCAAGAAAAGGAACAAAAGGAAAATAAATAGCAAAAGAAGTCTATTCATTGTAAGGAAACATGTTCACTTTCAATTTTGAAAGGTTGGCTGATAGTTCATAAGGAAATCTAGACACGTCACTAAACATGATGTCAGTGAAAAACAACCTTTCTGAAGTATCTGCAAAAAAACCCCCAAAATCCACATATGATTCAAATAAGAGGCATCCCAAATACTCATCTAAAGGAAGTGTCTCAAAATGGGTTTTTCCGAGTCAGCAGGTTTCTTAATAAATCTGATAACTGCAGCATTACTCCCTTACTTTTAAAAGCTGTGCAGAGTTCCTGTTTCTAAAACTGAGACGCAACCCTTTCCATTTTCTCTACCAGAATTATTGGCTAAATCATGAAATACCTCTTTTCAAAGTTGTATCTGTGGAATCTCATTGAAGGCTGTGCTTCATCTGAGCAAAAACATGCTGGCAAGCTGCAGTTAATATCTATGTGTGGTCAGCAGTAAAATAAATTTGGCAGGCAGTGAAAGAAATTCATATCAGTTCTGAAGAGCTGACAGAAAAAATATGACCCATTTCATAATGACTAAAAAGCATTTCCCCCCAAACACTTCTCCCTGTAGATCATTGGGAAAAGGTGTGGCAAGCTGCAGTTCTGACTCACAGATAAAAGTCTACACCTGTGCTGTAAAGATTGGTATTATCCTTCAGAAGGGTGAATTATCATTTGATGGTCTCACTACATAGATCTCAAAATGTTTTAAAAAAAAGCTAGGGAGTAATTTATTGTCATTCTCCAGTGGATTGATTATGGACCCAGGAATAGCTTAAATTCATTTATCTGGGTTAATACTCACATGACAGTAGAGAGAGAAACATAATTTAGGATGTGCTTTTTTTTTTTCCAGATGGCTAACTCCACATTTGTTGGTAATGATGAAGAGATAATAATACCAGAACAGAATAAATAGGAATTCAGAGAACTAAGAACCAGTATTTACAGATGTCAGCAAGAAAGACAGATTGGTATAAAATATCCAACTATTCTGTCCATTGTCACAAGCCATTTTAAGACAGATTTTCATTCCTACTTCTCATTGAGATGCATCTACAGACCGAGTGGCATCTTTTTTTATAGAGCAGAATAAGGTGTGTCTGGTTGCCATCTCTGGATTTGTGTTCTGTCACTGTTTCATAGCATGAGTTACTGAGCCAATGGCAGTGGCACTCCACGCACATCAGCCTCCTCCAGAGGCTTTGTTTACTGCCATTTGTCTGTTTTCCCACCCCTTTCTCCTTCCTCCCTGGAAAGCTACGTGAGCTAAATCCTGCTCCCATCCCTACTTCTGTAACTCTACACTTGCCCACTGGAGAGACAATTTAATACTCGGATGCACTTGTGGCAATCTGCCCTCCTTTGCTGGTCCAAGGTTGGTTATGAAAAATACTGCAACTCCCCAAATGAGCAAGGAACAAGCACCGAGTCCTCATTAGAATCTAGAGGTTTTCATGGATTTCTTTCCTTGCAGATCAAAATCCACATGACTCTACTGCCTTTAAACTTTTTCCTCCCCCCCCGCCCTCCACCAGTGCATGTCTGGTGCTGTGAGTGCTGTGGGCACACGAGGAGGCTCCTTTGAAGACAGAAGGCTCGGCTAAAGAGCAGTTGAATAACATATGGAGCTTTTTCACTGACACAGGGCACTTCACCTCTCCAAACACATGGCATTTTGATCACTGATTGACTGATTTTGCCAGCAATTTTCAAGGTTATATCAGGCCTTGCTCAAGTGTTAGAGAAGCTTTTCCACTGCTGAACTTACACCTCTGCCACGACATCATTACCAGCATCCTCTGTAAAGGCCTAAAAAACCGTGGGACACACGGTTTTCAGCTTATTTTCAGTTCAGGCACTGAAGTCACTGTGTAAGGCAACAAACTGGGACCTGAGGCACTTCATTTTCCAATCAGGAAATTCTCTGCCTTGGTAGTAAATTTCCCTGGGACTTCAGCTGTATTGTGCTGGTATCCTCCCAATGTATTCCCCTGATCTGGGGCATCAAGTTAAAGGAGATAAAAAACCATCCGAAGTCCATCATTTCTG
This sequence comes from Lycocorax pyrrhopterus obiensis, assembly GCA_014706295.1. Lineage (NCBI taxonomy): Eukaryota > Metazoa > Chordata > Aves > Passeriformes > Paradisaeidae > Lycocorax > Lycocorax pyrrhopterus. Next base: position 65,459,817 of record JACSVZ010000006.1, on the reverse strand, counting down.
CCGCATCTAGCACTGAATCTGGACTTAGTGCTAAATCTAAATAGCATGCACAGTCTTTCCAACTTACTGGCATCGTGTTGTAGCAATATTTTGAGCACGGTAAAGATCCTCTGAGTTTTTTGTGCATGTGATTTATTTCCTGCTTCCTGACTCACAGCACGAGGCAGTTTAATTATATTACTTGAACACGTAATTTAGCTCTTAAAGCCTCAGCACTGAGGTGTGAGGTGTGAGCTCACAGCTTCTGCCAGTGAACAAAATCAGCCATGGGTCATGTAAGTTCCTCTCCCCAGTGGCACCACATCAGCCACAGCCTGGAATTACGTGGAGAGCCTGGACACTCACGACAGCTTGCCAGACACAGAGGCTTGGGCAGATGGCTCTGAGATGGAGCAGAAGTCAGGGTTGCAGTATTGCTTGGGGTGCATTTAAATTAAATTGTCTATTGGCTTCCTGACACAGGCCAGTTTTCTCTTTGGATTACTCAAGCACAAAGAAATATACTCCATAGGGACCTAGAGGAGTGAAAATCTGTAAGATAGGATTTCATTAGGAGAAATTGCTGCCTCAAGAGTGTGTCCTCAAGACAGCTGTCTCAAGAAAGTAGTTTAAGGGCTGTAGAAAGTGCTCTCTCTGTAAAGTATCTGCTTATTCGGGCTACTACCAACCCAGGGTTCTGCACTGGTGATTCTGTGGTGGATGCAACATACCACGCTGTCAATTAATAACAATTGATTAACTTCACACATAGTTTATAACAGCAGCATGTGCAGGAATATAGAGTCTTCAAATGTAAGTTTTCAGGAGAAAGACACCCTGACTTATGCCCATCACTGTGTCAAATTTTCAGGAAATTGCTGTTATTGTTCCAAGTTCATGTAATTTTATGTAATTATTATCAAAATTTGACTCAGTATTACACTGAAGAATGCACATAGCTATAAACTGTGTGCCTGTTTTTATTTTTTTTCTAGATTCTATGACATAAAAACTTTAAAAAAATTTTTTTTTAAATTGTAAAAAAACTCCATCCACTGTCCTGATAAAAAAGCAACCCACCAAACAAAAAGCCACAAACAAAACTCCCAACAAAACAAGATATTCGAAAACAGCCTCAGGTGTAGTAACTGATAATTCGCAGCATCTCATCCATTTTGGATTTGAAAGTCACTTTGAATACAGGGGTCTGCTAACATTCATGCAGCTGTCTCAAAAGATAGAAAATAATCTAAAAATTTTTGTAAGTAGGTGAAGATAATCAGATTTATTAAAAGGACATAGAATATAATGTTAATGGTAACTCTGATAATCTCTGCAATGTTCAGTGTCTTAGCAGTATTAGATGCTCTTGGCTTTTCCTTGTTCCTGAAGGTCTCACTTCACAAACAATACATATTTAATTATTTATTTTAATGCTTGGCAGCAGCATTTTCAGTACCCCATGCTACTAAATATAATATCCTTTGGTAGCACTAAATTCCCTTCCTGGAGCAGATTTCCAGCATAACATCAAATATAAACTAACAGCAGTGCAGGAAAGCCTGTCCTAGCAAGCAAAAGAACATTGCGGCAGCTTGTTCCTGTGATCCTCCTCGTTTCTGTAACTGAGGATATTCATCATCTTGACAGCCACACTTGAGAGAAGATCTATAGTTTCTCTCTCAGTCACGTATCTCTGGAGCATGAAGAATCATAGACCAGTTTGGGTTGGAGGGGACTTTTTAAGGTCATCTAGTCCAACACTCCTGTTAGATCAGGTTGCTCAGACACTGGCCCAGGCTGAGCTTGAATGTTTCCAGGGACGGGGCATTTACTACCTCTCTGGGCAACTTGTTCCAGTGTTTCACCACCCTCATTGTAAAAAATTTTTCCTTATATCTTAGTCTGAATCTACCCTCTTTTAGTTTAAAACCATTGCCATTTAACACCAAACTTGTCCTATCGCAGGAGGCCCTAGTAAAAGGTCTGTGTATATGCACACAGTTTTCTTCTGCTTTCTAGGATATTACAGACACTTGGAGTGGATATGCACCTTTAGCCTGATGGCTGCTCCACTAAAAAATATCTCACATCAACTTTATTCAGGGTATTTCTACAGATGAAGATTTTGTACAAAGAAAGGAAGGGCCCATATGTCCATATTTGCACAGGGAGTATACCAAAATACAAAACTGGAGCTGAAACTTTCAAATAATCCCAGAGGGAGGACTTAAGTCATGTCTTATTAGAGACCCAGAAAAGAATTCATGGACATGCTCAACTGATACAAAAATCAGTTCAGGCGAGGCTGGCTGTGCTGTGATTGGGATCTTAATTTCCCTTGAAAACGTGTTTTTCTTGAAACTGAACTTTGTGAAATTGTACTAATTTGACAAAACACTGCCTGAGAGGGTAAGAATTTTTACAATAATGCAACATGCCACTTTTCATAAGAATTTAGTTTTAGGTGTTTTATTTAGCAATTTCCTATGGTATAGAGGAATACAGGCTGTTTAAATCCATTTGGTTTCAAGGTTATTTTTCTGTTCAGTATGAAACTTAATTTGGAAATCTGAAAAACGACAGACAATCAGACTTTCCATTCTCTACCTCACTTCTCCTCAGATGATTTGTGTTATGTTTTTCTAGGCTACTTGCTTTCCTTACATTGATTGGTGAAAATGAGAATTTATAGAAATTGCCCATGTCATAGCTGATAGAAATCATAGTATATGAGGTGCTTAAAAGCCTTTGAAAAATATGACTCCAAGTCTCTATGGTATAATGTGGAGATACGTGTAGATAAGATTAATGAACACAAGTTGGGCAGAGAGAAAAACATAATTAGGTTGGTTTTGATGTTTATCAGAGAGGAAGGAGCCATGAATGAAAAGCAGGCATTTAATCAGGGTGGAGAGACGTGCTCATAGCTGTGCGCTCGCTGCAAGCAGACCTTCTCTTGCTCCTTTAGGAAGCTGTTTGTCGGGAGCCAGTGAGGAGCAGTGGGAAGCCACGGGGACAGGAGGCGCATACGGAGCACGCCTCTGCTCCCCAGCACACGGCACTCCTGCGGCGGGGCTGCCACTGGGCAAGAAATGAAAGCAGAGGGTTTGATGTATCTGATAGTCCCGTGATTGCTCCCCTCTCCCATGGAGCTTGGAAAGGATATGGGAGCTGAAGCACGGTCATGAGCTATTGTCCTTTTTTAGTTGCTGCTGGCACCACTGGGAGTCATCAGAAGCGGAATGGCGGGTGCGCTGATTTCCCCACTTGGCACCACCCTGTGCCACCCAGAGTTTGAGTCATGATTCTGAGGGATTTTTTTTTCTTCAAAAACATGTAGGAAGAGGGAAAAAAACACGAAAGTTTTCTTCCACTCTGGAAACATCCATCCATCTTGTCAGCCAGGGGCTGTCCATGAGACAGACGGGAATGGCACATTCAGGGTTTTGAAAGGACTCAGCACAGAGCAGAAGATTAGAGTGCAGACTACATCAGCTGCAAGGATGGTTCCAGTTAAGTATCTGACCCAGTACACAGAAGCCAAGTTTGATAGTTTTTTTAGTATGACAGCGACTGAGCACTGGAACAGTTTTCCCAGAGGGGTTGTGGAGTCTCCATAATTGGAGATTCTCAAAAGCCATCTGGATGTGATCCCAGGCAGCCTGCTTAGCAGGAAGGATTGAACTGGATGACCTCCATGTGTCCCTTCTAGCCTCAGCTACTCTGTGATTTGTTGTTCAACAGGATCATTACTGTTACGGTCGTGTCCACTTGCTGTTTCTCTGTAGATAGTACAGCAGAAGCTCCTTCTTCCAGCCTCTGGGCTGTCTGCTCACGGCTGAAGCTGCTCCTAAGGCACAGAGAACCTCTGGTTCAGTAAGGGTGTCAAGAAACCGTGACCTCAGAGGCAGCTTATGGCTAATATCATAATACTGCATTTGATCTAACACCCTCCTCACTCGGGGGAAAGGAGATAGTGTTTTCCCTGTATTTTCACTGAGTGTTTATACAGGGTGTTGCAGAGAATGTAGTTGGGTTTGGCTGCTTATTCCCATCACCATAAGCCAGAAATAAAATTAGCCTGAGGTGGCTCACACAGGTATTACAAAATTGTTATTCACCCTCTAGTGTAAAGCACCTGTTTTAACTACAAAATAATTACAAGAAGTAAATTGAAGCAATTTTATGTCCTTTAGTTCCAATTCTAGGTTTAAACTACCTTAACAACAGCTGTAATGATTTTTGCCTTCTTGGTCACGCTCAATTTGATAGATGGATGGAAAAAAGTCTGAGCACTTGAAATGCACTTTAACACCACACAACCACTGTGCATGGGAGCACAAGTCATGCTGGTGGTGCCAAATGTAGGTGTATGTTGACACACAGCATTTGGGCAGTTTTAGTGCTGCTAAGAGATGTCTCATCTTAGCAAGTGAGCAGAGGGTGCACCGAGCATCACTCTGGCAGTGTTTCATTATCAAGGTTCCCCTGAGATGTGAGGAAGCACTGAGCAGTTTAGGCCATCTCACACTGGTAGCTGGAGGTGGACCTCGAGGTTGAAAACCAGCCCATTCCCCCAGGTCCCTTCCCTTTCCCCATTTTCAGTGTCTGCAAACTGCCATTTAAATGTTTAACTCTTCATCCCCTCAGATGTATCTAGAACAGCTTCAGGAACTGCCACAGCAAATGCAGCCTTAAGCACACGGGCAATAAATATCTGGAAAATGTGTGCAAGCATCCCTGATTTCTACTGCACAGCTCTAGACTCACAACACTCTTCCCCCCTCACAGAGACCTGCAAGGCTGAGCCTCTTCTGGACAGGGTAAGTGTTTCTTTTCCTGATACAGGAAAATAAATTAGACAAGTAGTGAGGAGGGCAGCAGAAAGATGGATATATTGCATTCTCCCAGCTTTCTGTGGTGTCAGGTGCTGAGAGAGGGGTGACAAAAGATGTCACTGTTCAGCTAATGCACTTTCAAAAGGCTGTACCAAATACTTACACTTTTTATCCTTCCCAGATACAGCTTGTTTCTTTGAAGACATCATGGCTCAATTCAGCCCTGGTGTAATCACAGTGGCTTCGGTTGTGACCTCCTTATATCCAGGCTAAAATTGCTCTTTTGTTCCACATTTTCTTTTTCCTAACCAGCCGTAGGTCCATTGTTCTGGCTTTTAACACTTGTAGCAAACCAGCAATTGCTGCATGAAGTGCTTTTGTTGTCCGTTTGCAAGGGATGACCTTCCTTTTCTCTTGGCACGACTCTCCAGATGGAAATGTAATCTTTCACAGTTGAGTGGCTTTCAATACACAAGCAAAGGCAGAGTGAAAAACTCAGCACTGCTATTAAAGCTGCTCTCTATAAACAATTACTTGTCTTAATAGGGATTAATATGAGAAATAAGCATTGAAAGAAAGTGAAGTCACTGCAAAGCCTGTCTCGCAGCTGTAATTTCTTTCTGCAAATAGAACTGTGAAGCTACTGACTAAGTCAGGCACTCTTCATCGAGTAGGTGATCAACAGAGTGAGAGAGCAGAAACAAGCTACACTGGTATCCATGGGAAGAAAACCTGTTTGTTTATTTGTTGTTAATTACGAAGACTGCAAATACAGGCTGACATACAGAAAGCATATGCTACAAGGAGTTTGGTGGCTTTTTATCAATAGAAATTTCACGTAAAACTTCAAATAAAGGACCAATGACTAGAGTGTGCAGAACACTAGAACAAATAAGAATAGGCTAGGTAGTAACTTATCTGGTGAATTTTAATGCACAGGCAATTCATTAGGAGCCACAACAATAGAGAACTAACTACTCAGAGATGCACTAGCATAATCAGCTAGATTAAATGCAACCTTTTGAACCACTAATAAGATTACATTTCATTGAGCTAATCAACGCAATATTGTGATTACATGGAGTTAAAATAGATTTTTAGAATAGAAATCAGGCCAGTCATTTAGATGGAATTAATAGTCCGCCTTTCCTCATTTTTACATTTCTTAAAATTCAAGCTCAGTGATAATAGCTTTACAGAATCATTTCTTTGTTATGTTCTGTCTGTTTATTTGCTGTTCACTGGAATAGTCTTGTTCAGCCAAGTGAAGTGATTAGTAAAAATCTCATGCTTTGTTGTAATGTGTAGAAAAGTGACAGCATCTGGGGATATGCTTGTCTCATTTGCTAAGGGGCACCAGTCATACAAAGATGCTAAAAACTGAGCAGCTCAGTCAAAGTCTTCTTTAACTGCTGAGTGTGGACCCTGCAACGTGTCCAACTCAATGTTCTGGTGACAGTGCTGGCCTGCTCTGTTTCAGAGCCACCTCTGTCTCACCTGTCTCAAGACAGAGGCTGTTTGCCTTCCTCAGCTTCTCCATGGAGCTCAGGAAGTAGCTCTGTGCTTAAGAGATTGGCTGTTCAGCATGGCATTTGCCCTGGACTTGGCCAGCAAGTCCCACTTGGAAGCTGTGTGGCTTCCCCGAAGAACGTGCATGTGGCCAGTCGTGGCACTGCCACCAGAGATGCCACCCATGCCAGCTGCTACAGGAGCACCTGTGTTCTGAGCACCTGGAATACACAAATATAGGCCATGTCATGCAGTACCAAGTGCTTAGCAATAATTGTCAGGTTATGTGACAACAGCTCATCTGAACAGCCATAAAGGCCCACAGACACCGTCCCCAAACCTGCTCCTTTTTACCCTCCCCCAGCCAGGCTGTCTCCTGACTGCCCAATGCCCTGTGTCCTTTGAGCACATTTTGATCTGCTTCATACTTTTTTTTTTTGTTAAATATTGTCTCCCTCAGTTTAAATAGCGATTTTTTTCTGGTAGTACAAAATCAAATACTGTGCTCTATGTGTAAGTAGATGAAAACTGTTCTACTTTCTCATCTCTAAAAAAAAACCCATATGCCTCACGGATTTTACTTCAATCTGCCATATACCACTGCTCGAAGTTTCTGTTTTTCTCTGTCAGGTTTCAGAATTTTGTGCATTATGAGGTCAGATGACAGGATGCAATATTTGTGCAACTGTTTTTTTAATCTTTCTCTTTAAAAAAAGCTATTCATTTGCTTTTTGATGGTCATGGTATTCATGGCACCTTGATTCGGTGTTCATTTAAGGTAAAAAATTAAATCTTTGACACCTTGAGCCAGAGCTCTGGGATGGAGAATATCCTATTTCCCTCTGTCTTTTTTAACCTGTAGAATCTTTTTTACCCAGTTCAATGCTCAACTATTTATTTCTATAGGCCAGAGAAGCCTCTGCTGCGATCTTCATTGAAAACTGATGCAAACTGTGCTGAATTTAATCCCACTCTCTTTACACCACTCTCCCCTTTCTTTTTTTTCCCCTCCACAAGACTGTTCCAATTTCCTTTGCATGGTTAATATCTGCCTGAGCAGCAGCAAGTTTTACTTTATCATTATTCCATAATCTCCTAATATCCTTTTTAATATCCCCCTAGTGCAAGCTTTATTATCCTTTTTTACTAAAATAAATAGCAATCTAAATACTATTTTTATTAAATTTTATAAAGATCATAAATTTATAAATTTTATAAAGAGAATAAGCAGACAAATACAACTGAAATAAAAGGTAAGTGCCATTTTTCAGGCAGATTCATGTGAAATTCTTACTGTCATCAGCCTGGTTTTCTCCAAATTACCAATATCTTCCAACCAAGAGCTCAGGTTAGGAATCCTCTCCCCATACACAGATGGTCAAAGATTTTGTAGTTGTTCCTCAAAGCAGAAAGGCTGGAATGGCTTTCTTTGCTCTGCCTGACATGCATTTAAATATACGTTAAACAAAAGCAGTTACTGGGTTTTCTGGAAAAGCACAGAAGCTCAATATACACTGTGAGCAAAATTCACACTTTTTCATCTATACCCAGTGAGCAGCTTCATGTTGGAATAAAACACTGTCTGCAAAAGGCATATTTAGATCATTTTGTTGCTCTCTTGTGAACTCTGTGTAATAACTGCAGAGGAAAATAGCACATTTACAGAAAATAATGGCGTTACATTGATGCTGTCTGCAGGGCTACAAAAGATTTGACAAAGGCTGAATAAACCATTGAAATGCAATTTTTCTTTCATATTATCAGTTCAAAATGCAAATTGCACTTGGTTAGCTTTACATTTGTGACACACCTTCTGCCTGGAAATGTAATTTGCTTAAGAGGTAGTTAAATTCTGTGTAAAAAACAGAAATCTAAGTCTCTGAGTGAAATGGATCTATTTACATGATATATTTACTTCCAAATATGGACTTATTTCTTTATTTTGCACTTTTGGAAGCATTTTAGGTAGTTTTCATCTCTGTTCAAAAATGATTTAAAGAGTCCTCTTATTTTTTTTTTTAATGTATTTTTTTTCCAGACATTTCTTTTACAATTAGAAGAACCACCATAACCTTTATTGCTTAATCAAGACACATTCAAAAAGGAAAATGTCTAGGTTTCCCAACACTCTCTTCTGGTTTTCAAGCAATGACAACCCCCCCAGGTAACTCCTTCCTGTTGATCCAACTACAACGCAGTGATGACAGGGCACAGCTTGAGTACAGGACCACATCAACAATTTTGGAAGCATGATACGCAGAAAACCAAGGAAGGTCTGAGTCCCTACCCCAGTCTGTCTGCTTTTAATTTGAGCCAAACAGAGTTTTGCATTTATCACTGTCAGACCTTGCAGCCCAAATGCACGAGTTCATGCACTTAGACAAAATTACATCTTCAAAAAAACTCAAGGGACCTGCTGTGGAGCAGTCTGGCCATAGTACAAATATGGAGAGGGCAACAAGCACCGGTACTAAATCAGCTTGCTATTTTGTTTCCTGCTTCTGAATAATGGAAAGCAATCAAGAAAGCACTTCTGGTTTTCTGTGGATGAAAAATGAATCAGGTATCACATCAGAAAAGACATCATCAGCTCCAGCAGGATCTGCTATCACAAGTTTGTCATCAGAACATCTGGCTGGCAGGTGAGTACAGGAATGATAGTGAAGCACAGGACAAGTTTTCTACACAGAAACAGCAACTATTTCTAGTTGTACCCATATCTTTTTGTTTCACTGCAGTCTTCCAAGCAAGTATTTGGAAATTTGTTTTTCTCAAAATGGAGCAGAAGAAGCAGATCACTCCTTAAAGATGAAAAGAAACAGTTCTTCACAATTCTGCATCTTCCAGTTTTATGAAGAATGTTTATACATCAACATTTTTTTTAAACAATTTTATCAGGTTACAAAGAAATCAGGTTAGAAGGCTTAGCCAAATTTGTCAGCTGCACATTGCCTCATACTACTCTGCCCAGACGTTTTTGTTTTCTTTTCTCCTCTGTTCTTACTTCCTTTGAAACAACCCCTTCCACTCCTCTATCTCTGCATAGAAATTTTCTTTCTCAGTGTTTTCCCTGTATTTTTGCTTGCAGTTTTACATGCCTGCAGGCAACCCGTGAGGAAAAAAACCGAAAGAGCATAGCTTATCTAGCTAGTAAAATGAAAGCTGGAAGAGGGTAGGATTTTTCCTCAGGAAAATTGCAGAATGGTACCTGCTGCCAATGGAGAACTCAGTTTAAACTGCTGGACTGTACTGGCAGCAAATCAAACAGGGACCAACCAGTTATACATTAATTTCACTTGGATATTTTGAGGGTTCAGTGCTGGGTCTGAGCTTCCAGAATAGTCTTCCAACAGGAGCATGAGGATAACCCACCAGGGTGGTATTAAAATAGTGTTTACTACCACTATAGTAAAAGGTTTGTTCTGGAGAGTTGTAACACAAAGTGACTGGAGGTCCTCTCCAGATCTATTAGCTCACATTCCCAGTCGCCCAATTCCTTTTCCTGTGCTGAAATTTCCTCTGATTCTACGTGAAAATTCATCCATTCAAACAGAAAAGACAAATAAAAGCCTCCACACTTGTATTTCTCCGTGCAGCCTTAGACTGGCCTCATGCACCAGCCACCTCAGTCACAAAGTGGAACTGGTGGTAACTCTTCAGTGCAGCAACCCTTTGTTTTCCCTAGGTCTGCTTTCCAAAAAATAAAATACATGAATTACACTAAACTGCAACAAGCAGTAACACAGGTTTTGTAATGCTGCTGTTGTTACCTCACAAATTCCTGTCTCTTTTTGTGAGGCTCAGAACATCTGTGAGCCAGTTGCTTACAGAAGGTAATTAGCTCTTGATTAACACTTACACCTAATTTAATATAATTTCACATTTTCTAGTTTTCCCGGCTTAGCCTGCTCTGATTCTTTCTGTAATGAGAGAACAGCTTTGTCTCACCCCGTGCCCCTCTCTAGGGAAGCATCTGATGCTCTTCTGCAGCCTGGTTCTCAGACACACCCTGTTGCACTGTTCTGGATACCAGGGTGACTCTTGCTAGGGCTGTATTTCTCCACGTACACAGACCAACAAAAACATCTTTTCTAACCTATTTTCAATGAACTTCAAATTAAGGCAAGAGCAGCCCAAAACTGTCAAGTGCTCTGAGGACACAGTAGGGACTTGACTGAACGTGTGAGGCAATTGGTGGTGTACTTACTGGTGACTAACTCAGCATAAAAGACATGAGGTACAAGCTCAGAGCTATGCACATGTATCATCTGATGGATGTTTCTTTTTCGCTCCAGATCCACCAGCCCAGACCTTTTCTGGCTTCTTAGATGTTGCACATATAAGTGAAGTAGAAAGCTCTTGGGAAGTCCCCATCTATGAAAATACACCCTCTCTCAGAAGAAAGAAAGAGAGAAAGAGAGAGAGAAAGAAAGAAAGAAAGAAAGGGGGAGGGAGGAAGGGAGGAAGGGAGGAAGGGAGGAAGGAAGGAAGGACCCTTTTTTCTCTTCAGCATCCCCCTCTTCATCTGGCAGTAGATGAACATGTATTCATATTTTCGTTTAAGTTCTGTACCTTTGGAATTCTGTAAAGCTCCTAAACAGGTTGTTTCGAAGATGACTGAAGGTCATATATTTTGGTTGATGATTGAAGCATGCTGGAAGAATCAAGTGTCAAATCAGGCTCTGAAACATAAACTTAGTTTGAATTTTTGCTTTTTACTGAGAACATATGTTTGGGGAGAAGCCCTGAGGCTAAATCACGCCTTATCTTTAGATTTGCATGCTTCTATATATTCAAACAATTAAACCATAAACTCTCAAGGTAACAGGAAAATCATCACTATTGTACTAGAATATTAAATATCAATCTTGGTTAGTAGGTACCTGAGGATACAGCTCAAGCTTAGTCTTGTGAGAGTACACTTACTTCTGCCTATTGTCTCACTGTCTTTGTATGTGCTTTATTTTCCATGGGTCACGATGCCCATTAACTTTCACAGGAGTTACCACTGTTAAGGGGTGGGTGATGATAAGCTGTGTAACTCCGTCATTTCTGATCATACTTTACCCATCATAACTGCAGCTAATGAATACTGATCTTGTAAGTCCTGTCCCTACTCACTGGCTCAAGGTAAACAGCCTTTTCCTTTCACACTTTTTGTCAAAACCTTTCTGACATGCTTCACACACAAAGTGTTTTGCTGCCTTTCTTGAAACAAGGAAACCTTTGCTGCAAAGTTAGAGTGACCTTGATTTTTTCTTCCTGCTAAGATTACACTCCTTGCAGGTACTGCATTCTTTTGAATGGCTTGCTCTTACTTCTGAAGTGACTTTACAAGGTCTTCTTTATCTCTTCATCCCAGACTAATTAATTATAAATGTCTACAGCCCATCTCGGGCCTTGTCAGTGCCTGTACTACAGTGGCTTTCCCAGCTGCTGCTGCTGCTGCCATTGCAGTTTGCTGTGCATCAGGCAGCTGTTTCCCACCCTCCACACCCCTGGCAATCTTTCTGCAGTGATCTGCTAAATATTGCTGACCACCAGGTTAGACTGGCTCCAGTTAACGTCAGTCATTTTTTGCTCGGCTCATTGCTGATACTTATTACAGAATAACATGGATTAACTTCAGCGGAAACCTTTGGTCTGGTCACAACATCATACAGTAAAACCTTCCTAGCACTGTGTTTTTCCTTTCATACTGATAATCTCTCAGGTTGGACAAATGAGGTGGTGGGCAGCCTCTAAAGGTGACCCTCTAAAGAGCTGTCTTCAAACACGCACTTCTACAGCCTAAGCAAGATAAATTACCTGCTTATTTTATTTATAAGCTTTCATCCCATCAGTACATCTGAAATAAAAATGTTTGTGGTGGATAGACATCAACTCGTTCAGATTTACAGTACCTCTGTGTTAATGACACAGTTAATGTCACAGCTTTCCTGCAAATATTTCACAAAGTCCTTGACACCAGAGCAGACCGATGTCTATGTCTCAGTTCCTTCTCTTCAATGAGGGAATATCCATGTAACCCTGTCCTAAACATTACAGCAAGAGAAACGAGTCAAGATTTCATGGCCTTATGAGCGAGCAGCCAAAAGCAAATCATGGTGTGTACAAACCTGCTCCCGTTTCAGTGGTACTAACAAGCAAAGCTGAACCTCCCAAGGGTCCTGTTTCTCTGTGTGCTGAGCGGACAAAGACTTTAACACAACCAGCAGTGATGCTGTGTCACCCAGTCTGATTGTTTTCTCCCCAAATTTACTCAAGGTTACCTCCCGAAGTAAGTATCCAGACAGGGCGAACATTCCAAATTTTAGATTCCCTAACAGCACTGACAGCCTGAGCTGTGTTTTCCAAAGGAGAGGGAATCAAGCTGGGCTGTGCAGTGACTCAGACATTTTCAGATGACATGACAAGCCCTTGGCTGTACTTCAGAGGACACTTGCAGCCTACCTAAGCAAGCACAGCCACCAAAAGAGGCAGTCCTGCCCTTCTCCTCCTTTGTTTGTTTCCACACTCCCTCCTTGTACTAGCACAAGCTTTTCTGTGAATATTCTGCAGTACTGAGCAGAGTGAAAGACAAATCTTTCCATTGGTTTTGGCAAGGCTGTTTTTCAGCTCCTAGAGTCTCACCTGTCACTCCACTACACAAACATTTGTGCTGGCCCAAAGACGAGGCAGGTTTGAAGCCACAGAAACTACAGCCTTCCTAGTTGTAGTAATCTGCACAGACTTTTTAAAAGCCAGATAATCCACCAGTTGTCCTTTGTCAGCAACGCTGTTTCTCCAGGTGAGGGTTGCAGGCCCTGTTCCAAGCCCTGTGCCACACCTTGACACAGCCATGCAATACTCTACCTTTGGTCTTTGCAAAAGAAAACCACCATGAGTAAGTGATCTGCCAACAGCAAAACAATGAGAGTCATGGGTCTATGAACAGCTCAAATGACAGGTTCGCCACGCATTAAAATGAGCTTTTCTAAGATGCATGTATTTTCACAGAGTAGCCCTAGTTGCTTTCTGTGCAGGCTGGTGGTTTTGTTTTTGAAACTTTACCTGGTAGGAGCCCCTTTTAGGAGAGAACTGAGAAAAAGAAAAAGAAAAGGAACTTTGTAGTCTCATTCCTGAACAGCTATTTCATTCTGGTTTTGCTATGTCTTATCCATTCCTTGGTGTTCCAGCAGTAAGAGAGCAAAACGCAATTACACTTAAAGTAAAGCTGTGAAATGAAAACAACTGCAAAAGCAAAATAGAGAACAGCAAGTGGTCTAGGAGAGCACATCTGGCTCTGCCCAGGGAACACAAGTACCCTGCCACTTTGTTAGGCTCACGATGACTGGGCAATTGAGCAGCCAAAACTACCTGAAAATGACAGACTGTGGCTACTGCTAAGAGCAGGAAGTGCCTTTCTGTGTGTAATCACTTTATCTTCTCCTGGAGGAGATGGTATGTCTCTGTGCATGGATGCTTCAGTCATAGCTTGAGTGCCAGTAAAACCAAGGAATGAAAGGACACTGCTTACAGGGGGACCCTAACAGGTGGTTCAGACTGGATGATGCCTACATTTTTGGGACCTGTCTTGCATTCTGTCTTAATACGAATACAAGATGGTGCTGAATAGTACAGAGTGTCTAATGGATTTAACTGCAGCTACTCGTAGACTTACAAGCTTAAGCTGAAATAAGAGGAGGCAATATTGTTTTGTTGAGTCTAGTGCTCAGCTGTTTAACTGAACTAACTTGCTGAATAAATTACATGCACGAGCTTGGTTTGAGTTTGGTTTTTTTGAAACTTTTTTTAAAATATTTTTTTTCCTCAACTACTAAACCTCTGTAATGTTTGGAGGCAGACCTTGAGAAAAGTGCCCTAGTGCAAGACAAGCTATGATGTGCTGGTGACCTTTACCCAGCTCCCTGGAGCCTCCCTGAGCCTGTGACCATCCATTCACTGAGCAGATTCACTCTTCATCATGGACAGGGTTCATCCCATTCACCTTTAATCATGAAGGTGTCTTACAGAAGCCACTTTTCTTGTCTTCTTCTGTATGAAGAAAAAAACGTAGTCTCCAATTATTTATAAAAAGCAGAATTGAAAACAGAAACAGAGGAGAGTGCAAATACTTAAAGCTCTTTTAATTCAGCAGAGGCTGTTTTGTAGTTATTCATCTTTGAAATTAAATATTATGATTACTTTAAGACTTGCAAGTTATGGAATGAAAAATAATTTTGCTTTTTGTTACTTTTATATAGTGAATTAATCAACAGCCATTAATATAATGCAGGACTTACAGAATTAAGCAGTATATGTAGGAATTACAGTATTACGTAGATTTCTTGAAAAGCCATGGCTCTTTCCTCACTGCTCCCTCTCTGATTATTTTCATTTATATAACCAGATTTTTGACCACAAATATGACTTGTTTGTGCCTCTAGGCAATGAACAGATGCACCTGTCTTTCAAGCAGTAATATTGTTTACAGGTGATGGTTTCTTGGTTCATTTGAGTCTAGAATTAATCTCCTCCAAGAGTGGGTTTTTTTCTGCTTAGCTCTTCACAATACAACTGTCTTCTGTTGTAGCCTTGTGCTTATACAAGTAGTCCAAATGGGTTTCCTTTGTTCTGATTTCCCAAAGGGTATATGAGACACTGACCATTATTCTAAGCTTGTTCCGCAGTGGGCACCGAGCATTGTACTGGCAGGTGTTTACAGGACCTTCAGCCAGATTAAAAGAGAGAAGATTTGCTAATGTTGCACTTCCAGGAAATCCTTCCAGCTAAACATCTGTAGGCATAGCTAACTTTACCATATGTGTAGTTTTCTGGGGATCAGACAAAAAAATTAAATTATTATTTACTTAATATAATAAATATTAATATAAGACTAAAACATAAAATATTACTATATTTTTAAAACATGTTACTACTTGTTAATAAGGCTTAGCATGCTGATTTTCTAATTGATGTAATTAATGTGCTCAAACCGAAGTGCAATTAACACCAGGAGATTTCACATTGCTCTATACCTAGATAAAATCATTAATCAATGTATAAGTATATTTTATACCTACAGCTGGGCTTCTAACAGGTGGTAACTTTACCCCACAAAGAGTTTTTCCTTGATTCTCAAAGATTAGATACTTTTGGCAAAAATAACCAGTTCATTCAGTTACTACACTTAAGGTCTTAGGTGTCTTTTCTATTTATCCACAATCTCAGCAGTGTTTTGTGGTTCTTGTGATTCCTTCAGACATCCCAAAGTTTGACTGGTTTCTTTATTTCAACATGCTAAGGTACTGGGCTGGTTTTTCCGTGTTTGTTTGTTTGTTTGTTTGTCTTCTTATTTCTGAACAAAGAAAAAATATCCTGAGTCTTTTTGGAAGTCAGAATGAGCATCTTGCAGTCAGATTGTCTCAATTCACTTGGGCTCTGTCTCTCTCCGTTGGCGCCGTGTGTCATCGTCTGTGATGCACGAGCAGAATGACGTAATTTTTCTTGATTTCACCTAATTTCTTATGTTATTTCTGCTTTTTTATACAAAGGAAAAGATCACGTAGATGAAAGTAAGGGATTTGTTCCAACATTAAACAATGCTTCACGAAGTGCTTAAATGTATGTATATGTTTATATTTCTCAGACCACCAGCTCCACTTTTTCCCTACATTTTAAGGGAAAAACCAGATTTGGTGACACAGAATGAATGTGGAGAAGACCATCTTCAAAGAGGAAAAAGACCCTAAAACTGGGAGGACAGGACAGTGAACACAGCACCAGTTTCGAGCCCAAGATCATCACCCCCCTTGGCCAGAGCTCATACCTGTAATCCCCCTTGGAAAGCTATCCGCGGCATTTTAGCGGCATTTCCCGACGGCTCTGGCCCCGCTGCTGCCGGGCTTGGCAAGGGATTCGTGGCTGGCAGAGGGGGGACAGCGGAGGGGAAGGTGACCTAGCAGCGACCAAGGTGGCACAGGCGGGTCTGAGGGCTCCTCTCCCTGCCAGGCACCAGGTGGCGATGCACGGCCAGCGAAACCCAGCGCTCCCGGCAGCTCCCCCACGGGAGATGCTCCCGGTCTGGGGAACATCCCTGGGGCCGGCACCGCCCTCCCCGAGCACCTCTGATGGTTTTAAGTAGGGGACAACGTCGGGTAGTTCCTCACTTAGCTCCCCCTCTCCCCACTGCTCAGTGGGTGAATCTCTACTCACCACTGTGAGAGCTCGCAGAATTTGTTCAGAAAGGCACAAGATTCATTCCTGATATTTGTTTCTCACTTTAATTTCCCATTTATTTCCAAAACAAACCCAGAAAAAAATCATTACTAAATGCGGCAGTTTTCCCTGCATGCACGCTGTCTGAATATTTGCACTGAGTACGTACAGTTTCCTTGTGAGGGGAAAACGAGGAGCACGCACTGATCTCTTTCCTCTGGTCACCAGTGGCAGGGCATGAAGGAATGACATGAAGTTGTGTCAGGGGAGGTTTAGGTTGGATATCAGGAAAAGGTTCTTCACCCAGAGGGTGGTTGGGCACTGGAACAGGCCACAGGGAAGTGGTCACAGCACCAAGCCTGACAGACCTCAAGAAGCCTCTGGACTCTCAGGCACAGGATGTGATTCTTGGGACACTCCTGCTCACGGCCAGCAGTTGGACTCCATGATCCTTGTGGGTCCCTTCCAGCTCAGCTTGTTCTTTTACTCTGTGTAGTCCTTTGGGCCAGCTGAGATGTGGCAACAAGACTATTCATGCCTAAGAACTCCTTCGGATGACTGTTCCATTCAGTCATCTTGAAGTGACTTGCAACAACCAGAGATCTCCAGTACTCTCAGATGAGCAGCTTAGATTGTGTGTTGGGCCACCCTTCCTCCACCATAAGGAGACTTTCAGTGTGTGTTCTAAAAGGCTTAATAACCTCAGATTATATTCCCTAAATTGGGAAGACCTTTGACAAATCAACCCCTTCGAGAAAAAGATGTATGAATTTAAAAACATTAATGCAGATTCCACCTGTATCTACAACTGAGGATGCAATTATTTTTCTGGAGTCTACCACTGCGGCTTCTGTAGCTGTGTTATTATTTGTGTCCATCTTTTCCATCGACTTACAGCCCAACAACTCTGCAATTCAGTTTGAACACTCAAAGCTGCTTCTTAAGAGGGAAGTGAGAACAAATTTTCATCATATTTAAAAGAAAATGTTATCTAAGTTAAATATGGGCCTTTTTTTCTCGCATTCTGCAAGGCAGCATGGCTCTGCAGTACTTTCATAATCATAAGCTGCCTCCAAAACCACATGATGGGCGAAATTTCAGAGTTACAGGATGAAATATTTTCGTTAGTCATTTCAGTTTTGCTGGATATAGCTCTGCAAAGCAAAATTCACAGAAGATGCACAATTTCTAAAGCTGCCCTGAGACGGTTCAATATTGAGCACAGCTCTGCAAAAATGTTACCTACTGTTAATAACAGTTGATTGAAAGGGCACCTGCAACTTTTACTGACCTCTCCTGGCCTCTCACACCCTGTAATGAATACTTCCTACCGGCAAAGAAGGAAAGAATTGAGAAGGGATGAACTGCTCAAAGTCAGAGAGAATTCCAGGGCACTCAGACATGATAACAATAAAAACGTAGGTAGGTTTATTTTGGCAGGAAGAAGCTGTGACTAATCATGCACAAAGGAAGCCTCTATAGAGTGGGAGTTTGAGGTGCAGGTGTGGAAAGAAAAGGATGACACCAGGAGAAAGAACATTAATATGACAGAGAATTTATATTTTCAGTGTCTGTCTGGGTTTCCCTTCATGATGCCTCCATCTGTGCCAGTACTATTCATTAAATCCAGAAGTTGCCACAATGGCAAACTTGTACATACCTTGAAATCTTACATAGTTAAAAGAAGAAAGAGCAGAAGGTCATTAGATGCTGAGAATTTAGATTTGACTGAAGAGGAGGAGAAGGAGGAAAACAAGCCCATTATCTGCCAAACCTACTAACAGAGCTGTATTCACAATTACTTAAAAGCAAGCCCAAACTGTTCTCTAGATCAGCATCAAAGTACCTAGTAAGAATCCAGGAGTATGCATGAACTCCTCCTGAAGTCTATCCATGCCAGCATCTGGGACACCAGCAGGTACGTGCAGCTCCTGGGCGCTGTACATGCCGTCATGGAGCATGAGAACACAGACCACAGCAACATTTTACCTCCTCAAGCTGTGACCCCCTGTGCAGGTCTTTAAATTAACTAGTTTTTTACTTAGAGGTAGAAATTTGCTTGCCAAATGCACCATTGTCTTATTGTCTCTGCAG
Source organism: Lycocorax pyrrhopterus obiensis (assembly GCA_014706295.1). Classification (NCBI taxonomy): domain Eukaryota; kingdom Metazoa; phylum Chordata; class Aves; order Passeriformes; family Paradisaeidae; genus Lycocorax; species Lycocorax pyrrhopterus. Next base: position 65,441,194 of record JACSVZ010000006.1, on the reverse strand, counting down.
AGGATGAAAATTCCCAAGTTTATTTTACCTTAAAGAAATGAGTTTCACGTGCCTAAAAAAAAGCAGGAGTCACAAAAAAGTTCAAACCTGTCTGTCAGTGGATGGTTTTGTTTTGTATTTTTTTTTAGCCTGCAATTGAACAAGCTGTCATTCGTTTAAGAGCAACTAGGCTTAAAACCAAGACCCAGCTATATATTGGCCTGGTGATACTGTGATATCAAAGTGGCTGGCCTGGTGCATAAGCAGCTAAAGGCAATTTGTCTCTAGACCACCTGTGTAGACCACTAGGGAGACCTTCCAGGGCCTGGAAATCCCAGAAGAGGTGAAGAGAGTTTATTCTGTGAGCCTCATCTGCATCTGATGAGCACCCATGTCACAACCCGCTCTTGGTGCAGCCTAAGAACCAATCCTTGATTTTCAGCATTCCCATGACTGAAATGCAACAGAAATGGCCAGAGCAGGCCTGAGCGGAGAGGAAAAAAAGAAAAAAGTTCACAAGTGTTAAATAACTGTTGGGAATTAGCTGAATACTGCATTTTTAAAAATAAACCAGACCTGACCTTCTAAGAACTCTCTGGAGGGATTTCAGCTCAAAGAAGCAGCTTGAAAAGATAATAAGCAAAGGTGTCTCAGGAGAGAGAACAAAATATTTAGTCTTTTCAGAGCAATGGGAAACCATCAACCGGGTAACTGTTGCAAAGATGAAACTGGATACTGTGTGCTGAACATCACAGAAGGACACACCACTGAAATGAGAGATTGTTTATAAAGAACAGAAAAGGAGGGGACACCCATCCCCTGTAGATAATGGATTAGTTTCTTGGCAATGTCTGTTCTGCGTTGATAACTTAGAAGCATAAGCCCAGCTCAGCTAGGGAAGCATACACAGGTGAGACCATGCAGTTAAGACAGGACTAGGTGTTCAAGTCCCTCCCTAGACTATACCAGGCTCATCAGATTTTCTGCTGGAAGACTGTTTCTTCATTTGTACCTAGAACCAAAATGAAAACTACCAGAAGATGAAGTTAATAAATATGTCTTGAGCTATGAAATAACAAATATGTGAAAGACGTTCCAGCAGGTCAAACCAATCTGAAGCAGGCTTGCTAGCTGGTTTATGAACATTCTAGTCTGAAAAATAAAATTATTTATTCAATCATCATCATCTGAAGAATGAGAATACCCAGCAGTTTTACAGCATGCAGTCAGTAAAATTCTTATCCTTGTGACTACGATTTTACCTTGAAATTTCCAAAACTATATGAATGTCCCCCAAATTATTCGGAGTTCAGTCATATGGCATTTGCAGGACTTGACATCAACAGAGATCTGTTATATCTCTGAGTCTTATCGTGTAGTGTAAATTCAACTTGGCTCTGTAGCCGAATTCCTAACACACACAAAAGAAGTTCAGAGACAAATGAATGTATCCTGAGGCTTACAGACATATTCCTCAGCTGTGGAAAAAAAATAAAAGAAAAAAGAAACTAAAACTGCAGTTCTCATATCTTTGTAATTTTCAACAGAAAATCTGAATGGGGATCATCCATCCCTGCTGGGCAATTTCTGAGAAAGAATCTGTTTAATTGTGTGGCTGTTACACTCCATATCGCACGCATTTAAATTAAAGTGGGAGAGCCTGTAAGTTATAGTCCAAGCCAACTATTAGTCTAATCAGTGTATCGTGCTTATTGTAACTCAGTAATGAGTTGCTGGGAAGACTTCTCTAAGCTGTACTGGAAAAGATCCAGTCACTTTACACATCTGAGAATGTCACCAGAGGAGAGGAATTAGATGCACAATGCTATTGTAAGAAAATGTTCATACCATTTCCAGTGGCTTTTTACCACCCTTAAAATACACAAAGGTGAATAATTTGCAGTGACAATACAGGGATTGTGAGTAGTAACATTTACCTCAGGAATATTTTTGTCAGGTACCTGCAGCCTAGCTACAGGAAGGAAAACCAAAATTAAACCATTCTTCAGAATTACCTTATAAATCAAAGTCAACCCTGCTAGGCATGAGTTGGAACTATTCAGAGTCAATACTGCTGTGTCATATTTGGAGGTAACTGGTTTGTTTTATAAATCTCTCTGCAAATAAAAAGCTATGCCTGATGTGTCTAAGACTGTGTAAACATTCTCCATTTGTGGCATCCAAATTCTGTTTCAAGCTAAATAATTTAAAATGCTGTCTGCAGAAACCTTACAACAAGTAACGCAGAATGTAAGTCTGACATTTCACTTTGGTCCAGTTACTTTGAGATTTTGATTTCTTGAATACTCTGCTGGGTCCCTGGGTACCTAGTTAATGAATTCAAGGTTCAGAACCTGACCACACTCTGCTCCAGCCTCTAGAGTAATAACATCCTGCAGGAGGTGGACATAGCGGTCCTAAAAATGCCAGTGCTCCCATGAGAGAGCTGGGATGGAGGAGCTGGAAGTTTTGGGCTGCTCTGAAGCAATTTGTACAGCATGGATGCCCAGGGGACAAACACACCAGGTACTCCCTCGCTGATTCACAGACCTTGTAGCCAGCAACAGCAATATTATGGAGCAGCTCTGAGTAAAGTATTTACTTACCTCTGGAGCAGCTGCTGAGCAAAATATTTTGCTTCAAATATATTGCATTCAGGTGCTTCTGAAATAAAATTTTCTTTGATTTCTGGTTCACAGATTTCTGCTTGAAATAGAAGAAATCAAATTAAAAGCATCAAATAATGTCTCATAAACAGTGGCTCCTGGCTGTTCAGTGATCTCCATGTGGTACTGTTCTCTAGAATAAAAGTTTGTTTGAGGACAGTTCCCATTGCTTTTCTGCTGGTGGATAAAACAATAATGAGGATTCTGGGTATAGCTGTATTGCAGCTTGCTTTGGTTCCAAAACAGCATGAAATAACATCTGCACAAGAGAGAACCATACACAGTTTTGCCAAAATCAATCAATGCAAGAATCTTTCAAACAATACCTGAAGTGGGAGTAGAACTCCTCCAGCACTGATCCATCACCGCTTTCACTCAAATAATGTATGAATTTAAAAACCAACACCTGCAGCAATCTTTAGCAAAGCAAAGAAGGAGGAAGAGGATAAATTTAATCAGTGGGTTTCCCTTAAGAAGAGGCTGGTTTGGTAAACCTCTACAGGGATCACCAACAGGCATGCTGCTGCTGTCCTTGCTTTTTCTGAACCGTTCCCTATCCCTGAAGAATTTCAGCTTCCTGCTCAGTTGCACCTCAATGAAAATTGGCTTCATGGGCACAAAGGTGACTGGGGAATTGTGTTCCTTCCTGCGTTTCCCTAGCAGCAGCTGCAAACCTGCTGGTGGGCATCCCCTCCATCTGAGTGGTGGCTAAGATAAACATTATTTTGCTGTTTAAAACTCAGGTTCTGAGAATGAAGTCAAGCAGGCAGCTGGAGCAGAGTTCTTCCCTCTCCCGCCATCCCTGGCACCTATGATTTATTGTTTTTGCTCTCTGAGCGGCTTAGTGGGCTAAGTGGAAATACTTTACCAAAGACTGGCAAAGTATAGTCTGTTTCAGAGAGGAAACAGTGAGGCAGTGTGATTTTCATTTGCTGTCCTCTCGGGCACTTTCCAGCAGCTCTGCAAAACTGCTCTCACCAGCAGACAGAATTTGGCCAGTGGCAAGATCACAGCACCAGTGCCTCAAATGAACTGGAAAAGACCCCACTCCCAGGGGTACGCCCAGTGTTTTCCACGAGGTATTTAAGATATAAGATATCAGTAGGGCTCTTAACCAAAGGCTAGCTTTGGTTAGTTCAGGGTGTAGAACAATAATTCATCAGAAAATACTCCAGAGGTCCTGGGAAGTTGGATTGCAGCCACTTAAACAATTTCTAGGATGGTGTCAGTCAGTGCAGACAGCAAAGACAATGCAATTATGCACTGAGCCTAAGCAGAGGACAAGATTGTGCTGCCTCTGAAATCATAAAACCAAATTAGAAACAAAACCAGCGACATATGCAGAATGACAGCTCTTCGTCTGCATCCAGTGGATACTACTGCCCCATCTCCTCTTTAATTGAAAACTGAAAGCGTGAGAAAGAATCCCTAAAAACCCAGACCTCGAAGTCTCAAAGTTTAGGCTGTCTGAACAGGTGGGGAGAGCGGGACTGGGAAATCACCTTTCCCATTATATGGCTGAGACTGCCCCAATACACACCGTGGTGCTCAATCTCTCCTTACCAGATGGGAACTCTTGAGGCCTAAGGAAGGGCAGCACACTCTTCCTGTGGCCAGCAAGAGAAGAGGCTCCTACTGCTTGTACTCAGCAAACAGCCTTCCTGACGAGCCCCTGGCTGCCTGACCACAGCCTGTTCTCTGGAGAAAGTTTTAACAGTACAGTGCCCCCAAACAAACACAATTACAAGTGACTGGAGAAGGTCTGTGGTGAGCACCATCAGTAACTGCTCAGAGATACCAAAGCCACTAAAGCTCATGGGATGTAACACCCTTGAAGCCAGGAGGTGTCTGCACCCCTGAGCAAGAAGTTGATTCCAGCAGGAACATCACCCAGTGACTTTGGTGATGATTTCCTCCATGTTTCCATGGAAATTTGGAGATGTTATTTTGAGTAGAGATACAACAAAGGACTAAATGAAATATTAATCTCCAATTGCTTTAGAAAATTAGCTCCATAGGCATCTTTGGCATGATTTACTAGATCCATTAAAACTCTAGTAAACATTTGATAAATTATATAAATTAGACGTAAGGAGAGAAGTTGCAAATGCACTTTTGCTCAGCCTTGCCTCCCTGTTGACACAGATGTCTGTGGACTATGATTCATCAATACTGTTCTGGGGTTGGAGTTACTTTTAAGCCCAGAAGCACACTTACATTTAATTAACAACTTTGCAATGCATTTGCTCCAGATTTTCCAAGAAAAATTAATCCTGGCAGGTCAAGTTACCCTGGCTGTTGGATAGCCTACAAAGTGTTTTTCTCAAAAGCCTTTTCACAGCTGATAGTGGTCTTTGGGTTTTTTACTTCATTACAAAAGGCAGAGAGGGACTGGTAACATCACTCTCATATTAAAATGTTTCCATGAAAGAATTAATATAATTTAAAGAAAATGAATCAAAGAAGACATTGCTTTCATTGTTAATCCCTAAGCAGTAAAAGGCTGGAATAAACAGAAGGACATAAATATTCTGCCTATGTTTCAACTTGCTTGCTAAATGTTCACTTACTGACATTGTGGGATACAAAAGGGGTTTTAGGGTGGGGTATTTTTTTCTTCCATTTCATTATTCCTATTAATAGTTTAATTGGACATCTGGCTCCAATACAATTATAATGATCTTTGTTAAGACATTTGCAATTTGTAATACTTTGATGTGACTTAATTGCAGAAATTCACTAGAATGTAGGAGGAGGGGAGAGGAGATGAGAGAGGAGAGAGGAGAGAGGAGAGAGGAGAGAGGAGAGAGGAGAGAACATTGGACCAGCGACTCGCTGCAATGAGTGAAGTAAAAAATCACCAGACACGTAATTTCTAGGGAAAATTAAGGAACCTTAATATGACACTGTTCTTGTGAACTAAGGCAAATACTGCAGATAAAGAAAATTATGAGTTTGAGAAAGAAAGCTCTTTGTTGGGAAGAAAAAATAAGAAATTCAGTTTTCAGTGGAATGAATAACACTGTAAACTGCAGCAGGCTTGTCACTATGAAAAAAGCAGCAAGTGTGTTTAATTAAAAATGCTGCTTTTTCATGTAAGAATGTGCAGTCTGGGCTGTATCAACATGCTGCCTGCCTAATCTGAGTATAAAAAGAGCTGGCAGCAGTGAGATAAACTATAAGCCAAGGCAATGGTTTGGTTGTTTGAGTTTTTTCTTTTTCTTTCTTTTTTTTTTATTGTCACTCTACCTTGTGGATTTTTTTTTTTTAAATTCCCAGGCATTAAGCAGCCTCATGCTCTTTCTCAGATCCATATTAAATTGGATCATTCAGTTGGGAACTGTAAAACACCAGAAGATGGATCTAGATGACAAAGGGAGCAAAGACATCCCTCTTGAATATTGAGGTATGTTGGACCCAAGAAGTTTTGGAGTGCTCTTGGCCCAAAGACCTGTGAACTTTTTCCAATTTATTGCAAACTGAGTATTTGAAGAATGCAAAGGAGGGTTGTGGAGGGGGCATGAAAACTCGGTAAGGCTCTCACATGCAGCAGGTACACTGAATACACTGAATGTTTTCCTGATCTGCAGAGGAAGTAAATGTCTGTGTCACATTCAAGACTCTTACTAACCTTTAAAACCACTTGGAGGAAAACAGAACATGACCTGAAGGTCTTTGCAAATGTTGGAATGGACTCTGATGAGTTTTGGCTCAGCATAAGAGGATCCTCACTGTACAGGGTATACACAAACATGGAATCAGTCAGACCAGGGGAAAAAAAGAAAAGGATTAAATTCCAGAACCTAAACATACACCTCCAGCATATTTTGACAAACCTTCTCATCATTTGGGAATTACCCTAGAAACCTGAAGAGTATAAAAATCAGTCAAGCTGTATTCATTAAGAACCTTTTAAATTTCTCTAGTCGGTACATTTGCATGCCAAAGATGCTACAAACAGTTTTCAAGTTACAGTTACTGTAAGGAAGTAAGTATTTTGATTGTTTGCAAATTACAGAATCCATGTTCTGCAAATTTCAGATTATACTTTTAGTACTATGATCTAGTTTCTTTCCTGCATGTACCAGCTTGTTAGGAATAAAAAAACTGAAGTGAAAAATTGTATTAATAGAAGCAGGAGAGACTTCAATTCTCAAATGCAATTACAGCAACTCAAAGCTGAAGAGCTGGAGCAGAACAAATTAAATGGTGTAAGTACTAATACTTTTTCACCTTTTACACAAAAAAAAAAAAAAAAAGAGAAGAGTTGAGGGAAGAAGTTTTGAAACCCCTGCTCAGTCTCCAGTGAGCCACAGTCTGATTAGTTTGTATTTGTTGATGTTTGACATGACCTTGAGTCAGGAGCAGACCAACGTCATCAGAGACCAGAGACTTCCAGTGGTACCAGAATCAATACGCAGTGCAAAGCCATGTATACATTAATGTTACAGGTTCTTAAATCTAAGAATACAAAAGTAATCTTTTTGGTGATCAAAAGACAGAGAAAACTGCTAAAATGCATATATTTTCATCTGCAAAAATATCCATAATTTAAAAGGAACAGAATACCTTCCCCCCACCCTGCAAATTAAGGCCAGGTACTGCTAACCCACCCTACTGTGTCCCTATTTTTTTTCCCTGCCAATATTTTCTTCCAGAAAACTTCTGTCAAAGAATTACTGAAGCAAACAATATGTGCATACAAAAAAGTGACAGAACCAAGTGTCTAGCTGACAAAGAGTTTAATTTCCTTTCAGCTCCTAAACAGAATGCAGTGAACTTTCTCTAGCAGATGTAGTTTTAAACAAATAAACAAACATACATCTATTGTTTGACTCTCAAGCAACAGTGTTCATTTGTATCCATTTTCAGGAGAAGCAATAAATCATCTAATGTCTCTAAGATTCATGTGAGTAGCATAAAAAGTTATACCTGGGGACACCACACGGGACAGAAACTCAAAAAAATATTTTACAACTAATTCTGGCATGCAAATTTAGTGAATTTTCCCATCCAAAAATTCAGAAAGGAAAAGGAAGGTGACCTAGGGAAATTAAGTTAACATAAGTCCCAAGAAAAATCATGGGGAAATTAATACACGATTCAACTGATAGCCAGTGAAGGATGTAATTAATGCCATCAACAGAGTTGCATGGAAAACATCCTTAGAGATCTATGGTTTGTTTAACGGAGAAAAGTACAGGTATGTAGTGTAGCATACATAGACATTGCTGAAGTGCTCAGTTAATCTTTGCAGTGTGTTCTGATAAAAACTGGCTCAAATAAGTGGATTTGAATTGACAGACTGGCAGACACAAATTTATTAAACAACTATTATGGAAATCACATTTTCTAGAAGATTTTTTTTTGCATTGAAGTAAATTAGATCTGATACAACTCAATAGTTTTCATTAGTGATCCAGAAGTTCTTTTAAAACTTTGATGACCAGATTTTCACATGGTAAAGATGAGTAGAATAAAAATATTAAGACAGACAAGCAGTCATAGAAAATGACAGAGACCATCTGAGAGGGGCGAAATTTTCATTTTAACAAGTTTCAGTGCAAAGCACTGTATTTAAACACACAGATTACAGAACAAGCTAGAAGATGACAATATCCATCCTGGAGCAGCAACTCAAGAAAGACTCTGCCACAATATCCAGAAATCCCACTCCGAAGTCTCTGTGTCATGGTATAATAGAAAAACAGGTCCTACAGCAGACTTCAAGGGCCTGAACACCTTATTATATACAGCTCCAGTGCTTCATAATCACAGAACAAAAGGCAGCATCCCTTACCCCCAGAAATTAAATAGCACAGATGCAAGAGATGCAAATTTACTGGCGAGTGGAAACAAGCATTCACATATTCCTGCAGCATTCACATGGATCTGGTACAGATGCGAATTAAAACAGCAAAAGAGGTAACAAATCAAACATCACATGGGGAAAAGGGTAAGCAGGAGAGTGTAAACCCTGCTGCACTTCTCAAGGTGAGCAAGAAAAGAGAAACTGTGCAGACACAAAGGTCCTTGAAACAAAGCCCTGTGTTGGAGCCAGCCGAGGCTGCGTGATTCACGGCATTAAGGATCCTGGCTTCTGGGAAGGTCTGGCATCTCGTGCATAAGTAGCAATAGCCAGCTGGACAAGGATCAACTCTGACAGCAACAGCAGCACGTCTTACAGATGGAAATGATAAATGCTGACAGGAAGCTCATGGATTAAAGCTCATATTAACCTGCACTGCACTGTTTTTTTATTTCTGCACCTCCAACCCCTTGGCTAATCTCTCCTTGGCAAGGTTTCCCTGCTCCAGGGCAAGGTGCAGGAGCTAGATCTGATCCTGAGTAAACAGCATCTTAACAAAAGTACAGTGAGAGTCTTCAGGGTCAGCTTTCAGCCACTGGCTCCAGTCCTGGCCCTGGCATTAAGCCAGAGCAATCCAGGCTTGTTTTAACCTGTGACAACCAATTAGGACCACCAAGGGACCACTGACCAGCAGAGATTTGACATCTGTATGAAACACTTTCCCATCCCTCTCTTACTCATCCTCCTAACACGCCTTCTCCTTGGAGTCCTACACTAGTAGGGGTATGCTGGCAGTGCTCCAAAGGCCACCTTGATGAATATAAAGGACAAGAAGAGGAATCAGGCATGAATACATTTTGCTTTTTCAGGAATCCAGCCTGAGGGGTGGAAGGCAGCAATGGCCTCTTTCCTATTCCACAGGCACACTTCACTGTGAAGATTTGCCTGCAGCACAGGAAAAGATTGGGAAAGCTGCTGTCTCTGGAAGACCTAGCAGAGTTTTGGTTACACAAACTCAATTTTTGGTTAGCAATTCTTTGCTAATGCAACAATTCTTCCTGTCACGCCACGCATACCAGTGGGAGTTTGTAGCCTCTGTATACAAGCTGGAGAAAAGGAACAAATACTCTAGCCACTTTATTCTACTGAAAAAGCCACCAAAAGGTAAGAGGCCAGCAAAATCTTTACCTTGGAAAGCAAGAATATTTGCAAATTCTTGCTTAATATCTATACTCTTCTGTTTCACAAAGACCCAAGTTCTTACCTACTTCAGGCACACAGAATGCATTCTGAGGACAGTAGAAGAAAGCTGCTGTATTGTAAACAGGGTGCCACAAAATGCCACCCCAACACCTAGCTCTAGCCTTCACTGGTGTCAGTGAAGTCAGCAGAGCAGCACTGTGCCAGGTTTGTCGGGAATAATGTTTGAAGGTGCCAATCTCCCCCCATCTGTGACAGCCACTCAGGGGAAGCACAATGTTGTCCATGTTCATTCCTGGGCCCAGACACGGGATGTGCAAAGGGATCTTGTCCTCCTGGAGAGAGCTGAACCCTGAGCTCTTTGCTTGCAGATCTCTGCATGGGAACATCTCATCCCTTCTCCATACATATGATTGCATATGATTCAGTGAGAGCCCCATATGTGACAGGTTAAGGACAGTGATACAGGTACCTGTCACTTACATCTCGTAACAGCTGAACTTGTAAGCAGATGACAGATCAGATGATATTAGTACTGATGTCTGATTTTCCCCCTTCACTAGAATTAACGAGGTTCACCAACACCAGCCCAATGCTAAATCCAGGCCTATGCCAGAACTGAAATATCAAGTGGGTTTGAGGCCTTTCCATAAATGTTGCATGAACGTATTTTTCTCAATCTGAAGTATGAGAAGCCTTAACCAGGCAACAATTACCCAGAGTGCCAGTGTCTGCTGTGGGCAGAGAGCAGGAATGCTTATCAGCAGGCAGGTGACTGGCACCTCCAAGGGAGGCATCACCACGCTCTGCAACACCTCCCTTTCCTTGGAGACACACTGAGCATCCAGCTTCCCCGGAGAGACAAAACCTTGAGTTCCTGAAGAAAATCTCTGCAGCTTTGTTTACACTTGACATTCAATATATTACATAAAATCCATTGAGCTTCAATAAACGCAACCAGGTGATCATGAACTTTTTGAACCTTTCCCTCTACTGTGCACACAGTCTGGTACAACGCATTCCTTCCTTTTCCAAGTGTTACAATGCAACAGCACGTGGTAATGCAGATTCACCTTCAAGCACTGTGAAAAGTAAACATCTGCCATTACCTGATCCCTGGTAATAGTGTAGCACCTGGCTCTTCAAAAAATCTCTCTGAAATAAAGCAATAAGCAAATTTAGGTATCACTCACCAGTACAATAACCCAAAGGAGCAACCAGAGAGCATTTGGGGCACGAAACGTGTATTTATGACTGTACAGCACCTAGCACAAGAGAATTTTGAAGCTTGATTAGGCTGAAACCCATATACACTGCTACCCAGCAATTAAGAACATTATTAACACCAAGAATTAAAACACAAGCTGACCACGTTGCTATGGAAATATAAGAATACGACAAATATGCCCTCCTGAACAGCAGCCAATAATTGGGAATCGCATAAAGGAAATGAGCCTAAAATTAATTACTAAAATAAAGAGGATTTCTTTAAAAACAGAAGGAAGTAAGCCTTGCTTGGTCAGGCATCAGGAAATACAGGTGCATTAGTATTTGCACTGATCTTTACCTCCAATAATAACATTTCCAACAGCATAGTTACAAAAAAGATGGGAAGAAGAAAAATGAAGCAAACAAACAGAAGGTAGATAAATACAGTATTAATCTAAAATCTTTCAAAAGCACAAGCTTTCTGTCTTATAAGAAACAATGTTGCTTCCTTTTCTGGTTTGAAAATGAAAGCTCACTACAATATATCAAGATAAACAATTTAAGTGCCAAAAGGCAACAAAAGTGCTATTCTTCACTGAAAATTTATACACCAGCCAATGCAGGGATGCATCTAGAAGAGAAAGATCCTCTTTGGACTTCCTTTCATCACCACATTTCCATCCGGTAACTTCAAATCAGAGCACGTATCCCCCATGCCTAAGCCTGCATTTCTCTTACACCTCAGGGAGGGTGGCCCCTTCCCCCAGGTCCTGAGTCTTTCCAAACTCTGTGTCCGATTCCAGCCTATGGAGACACTTGACTTGGTAACAGAGTTGTCAGAGTATCTCTATGGATCAGAGAAGGAGCAATTTAAACAATTTGTGGATAAACTTCATAGAAGAGCGATGGAGAGGCCCAGGAAATGACAGAGCTTGTTCAGGAAAGCAATGAACAAGAGGGGACAGAAATGCTTTTGCTTTCCTTTCCCCACAAAGCAGTCCATCTCCTGAGAGGTTTGCTTTTATCCTTTGACAGAAACTTGCATCCACAATTTCTCATAGGATCACCTTCCCTGAGGTTGTGCTGTGCTAATACCTAAGAGATCTCTGCTGGTTTGCGTTTGTGCTAGTCTATTCTCACAGCTTCTGGAAATTTCCTCACATGTGCTGGGAGTTATTTCCCAGCAGAGGTGACTGATTTTTCACACACAAAACATTCTGGTGATTCTGAAGGCATTTATTTTTTTGGGCTCATATGTTATCATTCTGTCATCTTTCTGGGGGAAAAATGTGACATACAGGGACAAGGACATAACTCTGTTATCTAAATCCTAGGCAGTACACTGCCTTTTGAAATACTGATATATCACTGCTTGAAGACACACTTCTGAGCTGGACTCCCACTCCAGCATGAGGAAGCAGGGAAGACATTCCCCCACCTTGAAACACATGTTTTGGGCACAGGCACCCCCACCCAGAGCAGTGGATTCAGAAGCTCCACTCTTTCTGGATTGCCCTGGTCAGCACCAGACGACACAGAACACACGGAGAGCAGAGGGGCAGGCTGGTCATACAGAAATTTAAAGGGTAGGGAGCAGGAAAACACACACCTAAACTGTATCTGTACACCAAATCCCCATCTTGCCCTGGGCAGAAGACTGGTGCACACAACAAGAGCTGTGCAAGCCCCCATGTGAGCAGCTTGATTTTAAAAACAGATGCCTAATGAATTATGGACATCTCTATTCACATCCCAGTAACAATTTGTACTTTTCTTTCCCCACAGACAGTACACAGAAGCACATTAATAATAATTTAAATGCCAGAGGTTATGGAAATTTTTCAGTAGAATAAAGTCTTACATAGCACAAGTAAAACAGACTTTATGAACAGAAAACATTTCCACAACAGTTAGGAGAAAAAAATGGATTATTAAAAGTGACTTGTCATTTTTCATTTAAAGACATCACCATCAATAAAATCAGTTCTTTGCCTTGATGCAAGTTCCCTTAGAGGCAGACTCCATCACTTCACATTGGGCTTGGAGTTGTGTCTCAAGCACCAAAAGAAGATTGAAGAGTTACCTGGAGTAAAATAAACAAATTGCAGTACGAAGCCTGCGGGTATCTGAATGCTGCCGGCTCCCTTGAAAAATGTTACACTACATTAGAAGAGTGGCAGGCAGGTCTGCTTCTCATTTCATTGCTCTGAATTGTCTAAGTATTTAAAGGTCATTGACTAGCAATATTTTTCACCCAGGACCAAAGAAGGAAGTACTCATTGGTGGTGAATATTGAGCACAGAACAAGATATCATTCTTGTGTTCACAGAAAAACTCAAGCACTTCCAAAAAAAACTGAAGCTGAGCATCATGAACAAACTGCTGATAAATGACTGGATCTTAATTAGAAGAAGAAAAAAACCAACATGAAATGAAATGAAATGAAATGAAAAGAAAAGAGAAAAGAGAAAAGGATGATGACAGATGCTACTAATCCACACATTTCAATTGATTAAGAACTCTCTCATAAAGAAAAAAACCACTAGAGAAAATCAGATCCAGAAAGAAAAAATACCAGCAACCAAGAGAGAACATCACATCAGCTAAAGAGGCAAGCAGGAGCACCATGCCAGTGCTTTGAGCAGCAGGCTCTACTCCACAGAGGCTTTGTCTGGAAAGCTCATTTACCATTTATACTTTATAGGCAGTGCTCCAATAGCTGGTCTAATCACATAGTTCTTCTTTTCTAATATTTTCAGGAAGCCACGCAGGTTGGAAACGTAATACAGCGTCTGGTAGCTTGTGGAAGGGCTGTAAATGTGAGCAGAAAGAAGACATTTGTTTCCATCTTTTCTAAAATTCCAGCCCAGGCATTGTTGAGAATTGGACACAATAGTAAAAAATCTGTATCGTATTGACAAGGCAATAATCAGAATTGAGTTCTTATACTGAACTGGAACCCACTTTGGACCTGAGGTATCGAATGCTTTATCAGCAAATTTTCAGTTGTGAAGCATTAAAAGGCAAATTTTTATTGCAACTCTCCAGCCCTCTGCACCTGCTCCAGATAGAAACAAACTTGTTCACTGAAACTGGAAATAGAGATAAAAATGTATAAAGGGGGAGGAGAACAACAGTGCACTCATAAACAGCATCTGTCTTCAGAAGGGAGACATAAAAAGCTGGGGAAGAAATAACGAGTTTTATGGAGGCAACGAGAAAACAAAGATAATTAAAAACAAAACTAAAACTCTTTACCATTATGGTGCCCATATAATAGCTTCCCTACAGGAAAATAAAGGAACTACATCTGAATATACATGTATGGTGGAAGAAAGTTCTCTTGGCACCAGAAATAAGTGACAGATCTCTTCTGTTTGTGCGTTTGTTTGGTTTTTTTTAATTCAGATGAGCACCAAAGAGACTCGACCTCAGCTCCCGTAATGCCAGAAACATTCTGGTGCCATCAGTCTCTGGTCACTAAAGGACACCCGGCAGAGGCAGGATCACTGTCACCTTGCTGCCCCAGCAGCTTCTCTCTGCCTGTGCTCGCCAGTCTCCAAGTAAGAAGGTATGCTTGTTTCTGTAGAGAGAGAAACACTTGCCCTGTCTATCTGTTCAGCTAAGACAGTAGATGTAGCAATTAATTTCAGTTGTATTAATCCTTTCCTACAAGTGCTAATAAGTGGAAACATTGCCTGGCCCACGCAGCAATGTTCTGGTCACCCTGCACTTCTCCAGCTCCCCCATCACCCGAGCTCCAACACTCATTACCCACCTCAAAACATACCCTCCAGTCATGTAACTGCATGTGGTGCAGACATCAAGCTGTTTGGAGAGCTAAAATGCAAATAACTACCAACAGTTACACCTTTCTTCCTGCCCATTAGGAACATCCTCCAATCTCCAATTCTCATGTGGTTTTAGCTGCAGTTTAAAAACACTTTTCAGGAATAATACCACACCATAACCAAAGTTCTGGCAGATGGAATCCATTCCCTGGTCTTGTAGGCAGTGATGGACAGAACTGTACCTGTTCCTCCATCTCTCCAGAAACCCTTCCAGTAGGAGAGATGCAGGCAATCTCACCCAACACCCTGCCACGTCCTAGTGAAAGACAGAAAGGCAGCTGAAAGCACAGACTGCATGTATAACTACTGCTGCAGGGATAGCAAAGATCCCATTTCAAGGCTAATCTAAAAAACCTACTGTGCTGTGCATGGAAGTCTGCCAAGATTTAAGGGCAGGAGGTGACTGTGTGCCAAAGGCCCATTTCAGAGCACATATATGCCAGGGTGTAAAGATTGTTTCCTCTTCTTTTACACTCTGTTATTGTTAATAATGCAGCTAAGTTTAAAATACTGTGCACCCAAGGTCTCTGGCGGGAAGCAAAGCCCTTGCAGATGAAACAGCTTGAGCCAAGAGCTTCCCTTCCTGCAAGCCCTGTCTGAAGCAACAGCTGTGTCTGCCAGAGCGAGCCTTGCCTTAATTCCCTCTCCAGACAGCGAGGTCAGGCTGGCAACAAGACAGTTTTCTTGGAACAAGTTTTTTTCAGAAAAGGCAAACACAAACAACAGCCCATTAACAGCTCCATGTAAGCAGTAGTGGAGCTTCAAAACCAAGCGTTTCAGCCCTGTCTCCATGTGTCCTACGGCTTCGTGCCAGGGCCCACCCCTGCTGCTGCTTCTTCACCTCCCCTTCTTCTTTGAACTCACCGAGCACATATTGTACAGCAGATGTGTGGAGCTGCCTTCCCTCCTACCTTCCAGCCACTGAAGCCCTTAAGTCAAGTCTCTGCTGAAAAAGCTCTCAGAGACTCTGTCACGCCCTTGACCTTTTCTGTTGTGCTCATTTCTGTAACTGTTTGTATCACTGAAATGGAAAGCCCCAAACATACTTTCTGTAGGCTCTTTATCAGGCTTCATCTTTGCCCCTTTCCTTGCTGTCTTCCTGGTAAAACCGACGAGCAAATCCCTGGAGGTCCCTCCTGCCCCCAGCACCATTGCTACACTGTTCTCTCACTTGGGGAAAGAAATACACTGCATTTTTCCTCTGACCAACAAGATTGACTATGATTCTGGTGCACAGTTGAGAAGTATGTAATCCTATTTATCACTTGCAATAAAAGTCTGCAAGACATCAACCAAAAATTTAAGCTTTTGGGTGCTAATTAGAGCAGGCTGGCTGACATTTCTACAAAGTTTTCTTCACACTTTTGACCAAACACTTGGAAAAGAATATTAAATAACAACAACAATCATCATCATCAACCACACAAACAAACAAAACCCCAAGTCCAACAAACAAACACAAAAAAGAACATTTCGGATTCTTCAGATTCTTAAAGAAGCACTTATTATGAATTCAACAATGCAGGTCAGGTTAAGATACATGTTCAAAAGAACTTAAAGTTGATGCAAAATGCAACAAAAGCTCTTTCCCTCTGCTAAGGGCACAGTTTATCTGTTTGAGTCATCTCAGTTTTTCTGATGGCATCAGAGGAGACAACAAGCCTACCTCCTCCAGACAAACCACTCAAGTTAGCAGATGAACACTAAATTCAAGCAGAACGTATCCTTCTCTCTTTGAAGGATTTGCTTAAATTTCTCAATATTCTGCCTACATCTGTGTGCACAGAATTGAACATATACCACTTTCCTGGGCTGCTTTTCCTTCCCTTTAAGGAATAACGCAGGGCAGAGGAAGTGTCAGAGTATCATGCAGCCCTTGCCACTGTCAGTATTATTTCATGCTGTTTTCTTAGCAACTCCTGTTGAGATTCATAAACTGTTTGCACATAAGGATTACTAATGACGTTCAGTCTCATTCTTCAGCCCCCCTCCAGCCCACAGTGCAAAATATAGCTGTATTTTGGATTTAGAAGACTGACTAATCATGCAAGATACCTATCATTTATCTGTGGAGAAGGCGGCAGTTTCTGCAAGAGGATTCCTGCCTTTTGCCCCTTTGCTCAGCTCTGCATCAAGACAGAAGGACTATTCTGTGGACAGGGAGATAATCAAGGCTTCTAATCACAGAATTTCAGAACGGGAAAGGTTGGAAGGGAGCATTGGTGGGATCATGTGGTCCAGCCTCCTTGCTCAAGCAGTGCTGCCTGGAGCATATTGCATAGGATTGCATCCAGGTAGTTCTTGAATACCTCCAAGGATGGAGACTCCACAACCGCCCTGGGCAACCTGTTCCAGTGCATGGTCACCCACACAGTAAATCAGAGCCTTCGCTCCCAAGGGAAGTATTAGCAGGTTTTCAATACCCTACTGTTTAGGAAGACTGCTCACCATTAAGAGGTAAAGGATGATTGACCTAGTATTTATAGTATGAATCTGGGAGTAAAGATGTACCTTAAAGTGCTGTCTTAACCTAAATTTTAATAACTTGGCACTGACAAAATTCCCTGAAGTCCAATAAAACTGATGATGGCACAGATCTCTTGGAAACACTTGGCTAACAAATAGCCTTTCACAGATCAGGTAGTTATCCCTTCCAGGCTGTATTTTACAGTCCCAAAATACTTGGTGTTAATATTCATCCTCTACTAACAATTTCAAAGCATCATAAAAGTCCTGCTACATTTCCACACATTTAACCATTTTCAGGTTTTGGGTCTTTGTTCAAAAGCCTTTGTAGATAAGAAGAGACAGAAAGTTCCAAGACAGGAAATAGTTGTCTGTGCATCATATATTTCTCTGTGGAGCCTTTATGAAGAGCACATCTGGAACAGAGAGAGGAAGAAAAGTCTTGCAGAAAAGCAAACCTCTAATAAATTGGTTGCATGTCAGAATCTGTCAGCTGTGTGACTCATTCTGTGATCATTTCTACTGTAACGAGTTACTGCTTTTCCAGGTTTGAATTTTCTCACTTGCTGTTTTGCTACAGCACTGCGCGAAATAACCCAGCACTGAGCACCCCACTGCGGGTGTGCCACATGCAGTTAATCATTAGCAATATAATTTTGGCAAAGGATGGATAAGGGTGGTAGTGCCATGCATGAATAAAGCAATATTAAACAAATAAACAACGAGCAGCAGCAGGTGGATTCAAAACAAACGGCAGGCCATAATTGCAGTAGGCTATTTTACACTGAGGCATCAGCTTGAGTCCTGCCTCAGTTTGTCAATGGTACTGCCATCAAGCAGCCACTTATTTTCCTATTTCTAAACATGGTAGTGGCCACAGTTGTTCTGAGAGGGAAGATCCAGATTTTTCAAGCACACAGAGCATACCTACCAGCACCTAAGGGCAGAGAAGAAGGCAGAGTATCACTGTCTCCCTGTTCTCCCTTTCCTCACAATGCATCTTCTCTTCAGCATTTCTGTTATCCTTGCTCAGCTTCACTACCACTCTCTCTGCATGTCTCCTCTGCCCCAGCCTTCGGATGGCCGGTGCAAAACCTAAAAGGCATTCCCCAGACTGACCTGAGATTGTCTTGAGCTCCAGGGTGGGTAAGAAGAGAAACTGGGAGTGCACAAGTAGACAGGAAAATATAAAGGAGCCTTCTGGTGTGAAAAGGACAGGCTGGAAGACGTCCCTTGCTGGGCATTTCTATAGTTTTTCCAGAGAGTGGAGGAGAAAGAACTGGCTTCACTCCCACACTTTCCTTGGGGACTTGCCCCAGGGTTTTTAACTTGCTGAAAGAATAAAATTAAAGCTCAATTAAAAATTGCAAACCAAAAGCACTCCCCACTTCAAAGCTCTGTCCCCTGTAAAATGACTGTTGAGGTAGTCCAAGGTGAGTGTGACAGGGAAGAGGCTTCCTGAAAGTCAGAGCTGATGCGAGAAATATGAATTCACTAATATGAAATGAGATGTATCTGGTACAACGTTAAATGATTGGTTTTAGAATGGTTTAAACAGAGCACACCTTTTTCTTCCATTCTAGTAGATGTTGGTTTCCCTCTGTGTTCAGACTACAAGTGACAAAAGGATGATGACTTCTAATCAATAGTAATTTAAAATTCAAGAGCAGAACCAACGGATGTGAGGTTTTATGGGATTCTGATATCAGAAATACCCCAATCTCTGGTTCTGGGCTTCTCAAATTCTGGGATTCTCAAATTTTGGTATCCTCTCACCAGGGCCAGCTCAGGATCAGCACTGGGATCCACCCCAAACTCGAAGTGGGAGGCGCCCAGGCCCAGCACGGCCGTGCGGTTTGACATTGGAGATTTGGGGTTTTTGGGATTCTGATGCTGCCAATCCCCAATTCCCAGGAATTGTGGGATTCCTACCAGTGCTAGCTCAGGATCAGCACTCAGATCCACCCCAAACTCAAAGTCAGAGGTGCTCAGACCCACAGTCTCTGTGGTGTGACTGCCCAAAAGTACCGGGCAGGCTGCAAAGACAAGAACCTGCTCCCAAATAAAAGGAAAAACCAAGAACATCTTCCTAATCATGTCCATCACACTGACTTTTGTCCTGACATCTCTAAAGCTAAACACTTGTGAGGCCAGACTTTGAAAGTGCCCAGAAAAAGCTGCTATTTAAACTCAGAGGTGAAGCATTTTAGGTGTTAGCACAGTAACCCTGACTTCCTGGAAAAATACTCAGACAAAAGGTTGTATCTGTCTGTAACCCTGATATTTGTATTTCTGCGTGTCCACCAGCACATGACCTAAAGCTTTGACCTGGAAACTCCCCAGGCTTCATCAGCCTGTTCGGCTGCACAAGACACTTCAGGCTGTGTCTGCACACGTGGCAAAGGAAGGAGAAAATGGTAGAGCAGCAGCAGCAGCAGGCAGGCAGAGATGAGCAGGAACCGTGACTCAGATGCACTCACTGCCTTGCCTCACTGACTTGCCTGACTCCGAATTAATTTTACACCATTTTGTCACGAGATTAGCTGGAATACAAACAGCGTCCTATTAGTTGGTGAATCGCTTGTTCAAAGGTCTCAGCTCTGAACAGACTGAATGCTCCTCAGCTCCTTGTCTGACAGCCTGAATGGCAAATCGTTTTTAAGAAAAGAAAAACCAGGCATATTGGTGGTACAAATCAGATGAGAGTGTTTTGGCGGTTTTTTAAAGTCCTTCTAAAGAAGAATCAATAAAAAAACCAGCATATAAATGATGACATATGAATAACGTTCTTGGGAGGGTTTTTAAAGTGTATCCAGACATGGCCCCAAAAGATGATGCTGGTTTTCAAGACACCTCACAGCAAGGTTAGACTCAACATTTGGGGGGTCATTAATCTAAAATAATTGTAGTGATAAATCTACAGACCACCAGAATTTGCTGGGGGAGGGACGTGAAGGGAGGAAGACCCTGTGGTGGCATCCTAACAAAGTGAGGGGCATGCTGAGTGCTGGTTTACCTCGATACCTGATGTTCAGCTGCCAACAGTAGTCTTCAGTTTCCCCACCCTTTCTTCAGCAAATGCAAGAACATTGCGTTGGAGGGTCAGAATGCAATCCCCAGCAGGTCAGCCTACAGGCAAGGGTTTTTTTCCAATTGATTCTGAAAAATAATCTCCCTCACCCTCAAGGGTATGTGATTGGTTGCAAATGGGGGACTGCTGGCATTTAAAACCCAAGTATCTCCCAGCCTTTCTCTGCAATGCTGTTGTTTATTTGCATGGCACTGGGGATATGCCAGATGTTCTAAAAAGCCACAAAAACTCACCTCCCTTTTCAGCTTTGTAAATAGCAGCTAATGCATTTACATTCTTTGTCAGGGTTGTTTCTCCAACCTGATATTTTAGAGCCCCTTGGCCCAATCATGTCTAGGGCCTGAGGATGCTCTCCTAACACCAGCAACAAATAATAACTGAAGCCCCTGGGATTTCTGTAACTACTGAGAAGTGAAACAGGCTGCCAATCTGTCCAGAGAATTTACAATCTCATAAAAACCCACAGAAATGACACCAGCAAGCTGGCTGACAAACTGTACATGACAGTCACAAGCACTGATCTTCCTACAACCAGTATCATTAAAAATGGCACTGGAAATACACCACAGTGTGAAACTGGGTGAAAGCCAAGAGGAAAGTGATAGGTCCCTCCGTGCTTCCGCAAGCTTTTCTCAAGTGATAGGTGGAGCCTTGCATACCCACAAAAATTGTAGCAAGTTACTTTTAAAGGTAAATCTGATAAGCATCAGCACAGAGAGAGGCAGAAATTTGAAGCCCAAAGGCAGAAATATGAAGCACGAGGAGGAAATGAGTTATTTTAAGAATTTTGAATAGCAGAGTACTGTGCAAAGTGGGATTCAAAAGAAACAGCAAGGTGACTCCCCTTCTGGAGAAGGAAATCAGATTGCCAAGTGTGGAAATAAACTACTTGGATTGCAATGAGCAGATTAATTAAATCTGGCCTCTGAGGTCTGGCTGACTTTTAATTGTCCCTATAGTTGAAAATGGATTTTACTCCTCTGGTACATATTCACACCTGGTTCTCACCTGGACCATTTATTCCAAGGCTCCCTCTTGGCTCTGCAAACCCAATCTCACTACATTGTGACATGTAACTAAAATCACTGACACAGAAAAATGCCTGTGGAGAAGCCATTGCAATGCTGGTTTCCATCCTCTCTGTTGCTCTATTTCCCTTCAAACAGCCAAGACTCCTACTTACTATCTAGTAATGTGCCCAGAAAAATGAATATCCTCATAACCATCTAGTTTGGAAATAATATAAATGGGAAAGAAAACAAAAAAAAAAGGAGCAGATTTCCTTTTTAAAAACCAGCACATGTCCAATTGTACTAACCCTGCACTTTCTGTGCGTTATGTCTCTGAAGAGATCCCACTGGGAATCAGGGATGTGCAAGGTTGTGACCTGATAGTCAACATGTCTTGGGCTTTGTAACTGAACACTGTAAGATCAGCAGAAAGACAAGAATAAAAGCTAACAGAGAAAATAGACTATTCTTTGGCAAGAGTGTTCTGGAAACAGTGTGTGAGTGAAATTCTTCCCAAACCCTGAAGGAAAAGAAAAGTCTAGGAAGGATGCACTCCATCTCCTGACACTCAGGCACACAGTACCAGAGTTCAGACTGGACTCTTGCTCCCCATAACAAGTTCAGAGCTAATCAGAGCAAGTCATAGCTCTCCTCTAGCCCAGGTGTCATTGGGGTACAAACCCCAGTCTTGGGGTCAGCATGTGGCTGTGGCACGATCCCAAGCCAGGGAAGATGGACCAACAATTATCTTTGGGTACCTCAGCTGCAACTGATGTTGTGCAAATCAATGATATCCATGTGAATATTCATGTTTCAGTTCATTTAATGAAAAAACTAGAGAACTGTTTGCATTTTACATCTAATTGAGCCCATTCTTCGCTTCTGATTTAAATTAAGAAGTTGGAGGCAAAGATCTGCTGTTGCTCTTTTCCACCACAGAATGATAAGTGAGAGAATAAAAAAACCCTAGGGGTAATGTTTCCTTTTTTAAAAAGTCAGCCATCTATAAATAGTATGGCTTGGTCATTCTAACAGAAATATCTGCATGACAACAGGGAAACCTGTAAACTCATTCTTTTACATTTTCCAGTTCAGTTGTCTTGATCCTGTCCTGTGTTTCTTAAAGTCATGAAAGCCATTTAGCCCTGGTAAAAGACATAAAAAGTGTGACAGGAGAAGGCAGAGGAAAAGAAACATTAAACTGTGGCAACTACCTAAAAATTAATTTCCAGTTCCTTATGTACTTCCGCTGTATTATGCCCATATTATTAAATGAAGTCAGAGTAGCTTCAGAACTAGCAGTAATAACACCTCTCAGATCTGCAAGCACTTTGCAAGTACAGCTATTTCTGGTTTACAGTTGGGGTCATAAACTCAGTTGAGGTGATTTCCCTACCACAACATCATAAGCAAATAGCAGAATTTGAATTAAAGCCTGCCTCTGTATCTTACATTACCGAAGGATGCCCTTGCTGTCCCAGTGTTGTGGGATCTGTACTTGCCCACTGATTTAGTTTTCTGGTTATAACCCTTCATGCCCGTCACAGACACAAGAAGCTGAAGGCACAGCCCTATATTGGCTGCACTGCTTCTGCAGGTACTAAAGAAACAGCAAAGCAATGCTTCCCACTTACCTCTAGAACACACCTGCTTTTTGCAACAGTGCAGTCACACACTCTTCTTCTTTTCCTTCCCTTTCCAGCTTCTGTGATGAGATAAAGTAAATCCCAGCTTTAAGCCAGCATCTTCTATGGAATTTACATCCCTGTCAGCCAGAGGGAGGTGGAGGTGGTTCAGGCACTAAGCTGGAGACGGAGTAAGGCACAGGTACATAATTTTAAGCAATGCAAAGTTCTTTGATGTTGGGTAAACTCAAACTTTTTCCATGACAGTACTTGTGCTTTGTCTAATGAGAAGCCTGGCAGGAACTCAGACAATAGTTTACAAAGAGTTGAAGTAGCCCACAGGGACTGAGAGCTAAACTCTGCTCCAAGGCCACTCATACAATTTTCCTGTAGATTTCAAAAGGGTCTCCAGAGGCAACACACTTGACTCTGTTCTCCTGAGCCCCAGTTTAACAGTATTATCCTCTTACTTCACCTAAGTTTCAGTAATATTTGAGGTCCTGTCGAACAAGGGAGTGAACAGTCATGAAAGATGCAAGGACCTTTCCTCCAGCAACCTTGTGATGTGTAAGACAAGATGAAGTGATTAAAGAGAGAAAACAAATGGGTGATTTATCAACATGTTAAATGCAGTTTGTCCTCAAAAGCTCTTCTCTCTCTGCTTGTTCTTGTCTCTCAGATTTACCCACCCTCCTGAGGGAGCAAGCACTTGTGCTCTCCTTTCTAGACTGACTTGCATTAGCCAGCTAACATCCTCCCAGAGCTGCCTAGCCATCAAGCTGTTCCAGAGCAGAGCTGCCCTGCTAACACTCATCTATTCAGCTGTATAACCAAGCTCAGGATAATTCCCCTTATTTAAGCAGCATAGCTTATCTCCTTATGAGAGACAGATAGACTACCCTGATTTAACCTGATTGTTTGCATGGTGGACTACCCTTGATGGGAAGAGCTTGTTGGCAGTCACATAGGAGCCAATGTCCCACCAGCACTCGGGTTCAGAAAAGCCATGCTGTTCTTAGAAGCAGAAGGTTTGCCAAAAAATCCAGTGTGTCACTAGGAAATGCCAGGGTTTCTGGGTAGGGTGCTTTTATTATCACGCTCAGTTAAGTGGAACTGGCACTGTGACAAGCGCTTCAGAAAGAGCACTAAGCACAACATGGGGGAGAAAAAACGTGAATCTGGACTGATGGAGCTGTATCATCAGGAACACCTAGTCCAGAGGCGTAGTAGCAACAGTGCCTCTTTATTACACAGTGTATTTCACTGTAAAGGAACAAATAATGTCAGTAACACTGCACTGTAGGTAAGATAAGCCACACGTGGATTTATACAGTTACGTGGTTATAACTGCAAAACTCCGCTAATGCAGGTCTGGCCTCAGTCGTGAGCCTTGAATTTGGCAGCTTTTAAATGTTACCTAGTATTTATATTAAATGCCTTAAAAACGGATTCCTTGAATTTGGGGTAATCCCCCACCCCTGAAGGCAATTATTAAAATAGTATCAGTTATAGTATCTAATGATAGTGCCTACACATACTGAACAACAATTAACAGCAAGAAAAGACTCATCTGTCCGTGAAATGCAGAGTACAGGAGAGCCGTCGCTCTAGTGCACAGCAGCTGCCTTTGCACAGACTGTAACAGACTGGAATTATCATCATATTTGAATTCATTGAGCTTTCATAAAACCGAGAATGAAAACTGAAGGCTTTCAAAAGTCCACTTTTTTCACACCTTGGAACATCCAGTTATTCAAATGAAATATATCACTGTCTTGCTGCAAATCTGGGCCAGAAAGGAACTTGATTTTGCAATGAGGGGGCTGAATAAATAGGAAGAATTTTGTTTCAAGGGTTTTGTCAGAGATGCCATCACCTTTCTTTGCCAAGGAAAGCTGACACTTACTTAGTGGACTGAGATCACAGATTTAATTTCTTTTTGGCCTTATTATGTATCACTTGTAAATCACTGTTCTTTATATTCTCACCATTAACATGTTTTCCTATTTTACTCAAGAGCACTGTTATGTCTTCTTGCTAAGGCCGCTCCTTTTGAGATATTTCTGGTTTTGGGAAGTAGGCAATGCAGCCATTTCAGCAGGATGCTATCTTACCAAGTGCTAATGTCAGATGACCATCTTTGTTATTTTTGCAAGGCTTCATGGAATTTTACATCTGAAATTCACATGAATAAAATGCCTGGCCAAACAAAAGAGGATACAATCCTAAGGGCATTGTGCAGCTCCCTCTTCTGTTCAGGAGACTGATAAAATCAGATTTCATACTTTGTTTTTTATTTGTTAATCTAGTACACTCCTCAGTCAACTGCTTTTGTTTTCCTGGTATAGAGGATTTCAGAAAAAGAGAAAACCAGAAAAGGAAATTCAGCATAAAAAGCCAGGTCTCCTCAAACAGCACAAGAATTCTGGCTCATGGAGAGTGAAGCATCCCTGTTCTGAATTCACCTGGCTCCACAAGGTGCCAGTCCCTGGAAGCATTGTAAAGCCATGGGCTATTTTCTATCATTAGCCTCTGACACCAGAAGCAGTGCCCGGGGCAGGGAGGCAGGATGAATGCCTGCCAATTCTCAGCAAGGCTCTCACACCTGCCTTTTTTCTCCAACCTCCTCTGCTGTCCTCGAACAGCCACTGTGCCTCCCCACCTCGGGGAGTGCCTTCGGGCACTGCCTCTACCTTGTCCTGATATTAGAAATACCCCAATCTCTGGTTTTGGGCTTCTCAAATTCTGGGATTCTCAAATTTTGGTATCCTCTCACCAGGGCCAGCTCAGGATCAGCTCTGGGATCCACCCCAAACTCGAAGTGGGAGGCGCCCAGGCCCAGCACGTGTCTTTGGCTACAGCAGGGATGGAGCACAGCAAGGAGCAGATGAGCTATCCTCTTTTCAGAGGGAGGATCAAAGACTAAAAACCCCAGCTCTCCAGGCATGCTTGCAGCCTCATCACAATGTACCAGACACAATGGCTGGAGTAAAATTTTGCAATGACATGGGCACTCAGCAATGGGTACAGGGTAAGATCCGACCCTCTGAAAATTTAGCAGATTAGTGGAGATAAAGAAAGCAATGGGACAGTGATGAGTAGAAAGAAAAATAATAGAAGTTGAGGTATCCCAGCAGCAGCCTTTCCATAAAAACATTACTCTAGTTAAATCTCAAGTTAATCATTGGAAGTACATGGGTGCTTTGGCCTCCAGTGAAGAGCTTTCCTGTGCTGCAGCTGAAAAATGCACACTTGTAATCTCAGACATTCACCTTTCCCGAAGACATGTACCCTACAGATGTATCAGTTGCTGGTAGACTCTGGCCTATTCAGAGATGTGAATATTAGTGGGAAATCATGAAAACCCACTTTTATGCATCCACTGGAAGAAGCATTTGTGAAAGCATTTATTCCAACATGGAAGAAATCTCATCTGACCTAGTTTCCTATGCTGTTTGTTACCTCCTGGCTGTCTCATCTGAGGTTCCACCTGCTGTTTCTCCATCTGCCAGTCTTTTTTATATCAGAGGAACCTTCTGAGTTACACATTAAATGTCAGGCAGGCTGGAGAAAAGTTGTTTATGTCTGCATTTAAACAGATGATATTTCCACTAAAAGTGCATCATGGAGACACTAAAGGCTAAGATGTCATTTGCATTTAGTTATTGTAACTCAAGGGCAGGCCTGCTTGTGTGAAAACTCTTGCTATTGCTTCAGACCTTCGTATACCCAAGCAGAATGACCATACCCTGTGAAGCTCATTGTTAGTGTCTTTCCTAGTGATATTGAAAGCCTCAAGCTAGGGGCAAAAAAGTTACCAGGTAATTCATTTAAAGTCACTGGAAACCAAAACCACTATCAGGGAACCATCTGTTTTCTCCCACTTACCTCCTAAGCTCTATTTCAGAGCAGAACATGAAGAGTTAGTTTGGATTAATGTGTGAATAAATATCAATTACCTGAAAGAGTAATTACCTCTAAGGTTGGAATACTTAAGGGCAACCACCCCATTGAAAACCAGCATTTGAGATATATTTTGCCAGCATATAAAACCTCAGCTATGCCGAAAAAGTAAGGACTAAATTGTGGGATTATTAAGGTATCTATCTTTCTTTTTCTGCTCTTTTGCTATTCTTAGATATTTTGCAAATGAACCTTGACCATTTGATCTGTGCCATCTTAGTTCTATGCGGAGAGCCACTGGGAATCATCTACACCCACGTAAGTCAACAAAAACACTCCCTTTATTTTCAGCAAGTTAAGGATCAGGGAGCATCACTTCCATCACATATCATCTGCCTGACAAAAAAAGTACTGTATAGCCAGTGCCTCGGGAAACTCTAGAATCAAGGGTTTCAGCCGTTATTTTCTCCCAAAAAATCATTCAGAAAAGAACTGGAAACTCACCATGTCAGTGCAGACTGCCACATGTAATTTATTTGAGAGGATCGAATGTATACTGGAGCTATGGGTGTCCCAACATATTCACGTGAAGCCAATAGGAACATTTTCACGGATTTCAGTGAACTTTGGATCAAATCTTAGAGGCAATTAAGTAGTCCCATTCTGTATATTAAGATTTTATGAATATGTGTAGGCAGCCATTCTGTACCTGTCTTTCATGGTGCTCCTGGAATAATTTCAGCCATTAAATGGACAGCCATGGATCTTCCAGTCTCTGAGTTTGCTGCAGCTGTTTGACCCACTGTCCACATCTGATTCCTCCATATGAGCATCCCTGAGCCTAGACTGTTCATGCCATGCAAACCAGGATGAATAAAATCTGTGCTTCCTGACAAGATACAGGCACGTTACTTTTCTTTGAGTTTATGGCAATGCAATTTACCTCAATTTGCCTACAACTGTCTTGAGGGAATGAAGGAAAGTCTTGGTGGGGAGAAGAAACACTTGAAATTCATTACATGAAAGTCATGTAACACAAGTATTAACACTATGATTTACAGTAATAAAAACATTATTACAATGTGTTTAATTAGGAACCATTACAAGACCAATTAAAGTTGTCAAAATAGAACAAAAAAGCAACATGTGTTTTTCCCCTGGAGGAGTAGGATATGGTGCGGCTCATTATTAACTCTTAATTTGACAATAGAAGATTGCTTTTGCTTTGAGTTAAAATCCAAGCTCTTAGAAAAAAACAGCTCGGAGTTATATTCCTCTCTGGCAGACATTGTTTAAAAAAATTTTAGCACAACAGCAGAAGCATTTTTTAATACTCAGAGTAGACACTTAAAAAAATCTGAATTCAGCAGTATCTATTTAGTTCAGCTTTAGCACCCAACAGTTCTGACGTTCGCAACCTGCATGGCAGTATCCCTCTTAGTGCAGAAAATAAGACACAGTGGCATTTAGTTTACCTGGAAAGGATGGACAGGCAGCCCTTAAAGAAACCTAATTAAAATGCAGCTTGTTACCAGAGCAGTGCATCACACTGTGCTGCCATAGTAACCAGGGTCCCCCGGACTTTTGGGGTCAGCTGAGGGCATGTTTGCTAGAGGCACACAAGAACCAAACTGACCACCTTTGGTACATTTTAAATGACCTAAAATCTCTGAATGATTTGCTAATATTACCAATGAAAGAAATTAATTAACTCTTACATGTTCAGACAACGGATCAGTCTCAGGAGCAAATTTATTCTTGCTATTGTTCTCTATGATATAACACTCCCCACAGTTTATCTAAGAAGTGCACGACTTATTTGCAACGTGTGAGCAACCAATTAAAATTGATTCCCTAGAAAAGAAACTATAGAGCAATCAAGACCTGTGGGCTGTGGAAGTGAAGACGAATAACAGAAATATATATTCTATGTAGACTGCTGTTTCCAGTGCTATTTTCTGAAGTATCAGGCATGAGACTCATCTCAGTTGTTGCTTTTGGTGGATGATTCCCTGCTGCCATACTGGGGAAAAAAAAAAAATCACACGACAGCACTGGGCTTTTCTTCCCAAATCCTTCTCCTAGAACAGAAAGATCCTTAAACAACATAAAGATATATATAAAAGCAGTATCTTACATTGTACCTCATCCTAATATAATTTTCCAGGAATGCAATCAACAGATTTGTCACTGAGGCATTAATTTTTCACCATAAAGATGTCCAGGTCAAGAAACTCTTTTGACACATCACCTGAGAAGGAGACTGCAAACTGTTGGTGGGTTGCTACAGGTTACCACAAACGTTTTCTGCAAAAAAAGCACAGGACTTTAGGTTCCATTAAGCAATTAAACTATTGATGAAAATACCTGAAAGTTGTTTGAAATGATCAAGGGGATTTTTGATCGTTTGAGGGAAAAAAAAGAGCTTGATAGCAATTATTCTGAAATAAATGAAATTCCTGAGAAATACTGGGTTGGGACTGGGGGATGACACGGGAAATTGAAGCACTGGTTTTCTAAGCATCATGAAACCACTGTGTTCATGTGATTTTGCTTCAGAGTACTACCACATCAGCTCCCACTGTATACAGATAGAGTGGGCACACAGTTGGAAAGATCTATTTCATGTTGGGCATGCTAGTACCAGGAAGGTTGCAGAAAGCCAGAAAGGAGCTCAATTCAACAACAAGTTGGAGAGTTCATCCTCCATGGATCTGGGTCCCTTTTTGAGCATACCAGCAACATGCGTTATGTGGTTGTGCCTAAGTGTCCCCACTTCCAAAACCAGACAATGATATTTACCTGTTACCTAGAACACTGAAAACAGTAGCTGCAAGTCAAGCTCAAAATCCAACTCAAGACTAGAGAACCTTAAACACAAAACCACTTCAGGTTAGAGGCAACACTAGATCCAAAATAACAAATAATAAAACATGATACAAGTAAAAGCATCTCACATTTAAATCTTTTTACTGTATGGAAAAATATCCAGGCAGCACATGTCTAAAAACAGACAATAGACTGTACTTCTGCAAAATGGGACTTTATACAAGAGAAATTCATTGCAACTAAGCCATCACTGTATATCCCAGCACTTTAACAACCTTGGAACAGTAATTCTTCAAAGAGCCTCATGATTTCCTGATAATTTGCTGCAGCCCATTATTAATGGCTTCATTCACTTTCAGGTTGTCCTTACAACAGCAAGTTTATTAGCCCTGCAAACGAATCTATCTGCCAGCAAAGCTGCACCCAGCTGAGGTAGCAGTCCTGATTTTCTCATTCTTCACCATGGTTTTTGTACAGACTAGGCTTACATTTGCTGGTTTTGTTCCTCCAGTTCCTCCAAAAGAAGCAACACAGCTTGAATGCTTCAACAGGGGCTTTTGGAAGGGAAAGGTGGCGTTAGAAATCATCACTAATTTAGAAATTCATTTTTAATGGGTTATGTTTTATTTGCTTCTGTTGAACACCATTATTTACAGACACAAGTTAATAAAACACATCACAAAACGATAAAATTTCAACAGCTAATATTTATAGGTGCATAGTTCATGCTCAATTACTTTTTTTATATGTATAATACATACACATATATATAAAGCTCTCACAATAAGTCATCTCTGCACAGAAAGAATAGTCATAAGAAACAAATAAAAACTGTATCATAAACAATATCAAATTACTGACAGCCTATCAACAAAACATGTACAGAATTAGAAATAAGCAGTAGACACTTAGGTGTTTTTACTTAATATTTTCTTTTTTAACTTTTAAACTTGAAGCCACAATATCCACAGCACAACAATGACCCTGCCAACCGGCTTTCATTTCAGCAGGAGGGAAATGCTGAAACAAGGTGGATGCAGTCACAGATACTCCAATCATTGCTGATGGAAGACTTCAAAATACACTGTAAAAACTGTAAAAAAATTTAACGACTGGGCACATTGGAACTCAGCACTTGTACAGGATGGGACGTCTTTAGTAGTTAGTAGATTCCAGGTGATAGGAAGGAAGGAAGGAAAGGACTCTCATGCTTCAGGTTCATAGTCTTGATACTCTTCCTATTGAGGGAGAGCAGAAATCAACACTGCTGGTATTTTAGATAAAGACATCCTGTTTTCTCTACTTATTCTACTCCTGGTGGATTCAATGCCCAAATATGGATTCTCATGTGATCAGGATATGACATTTACTTGTATTTTGTCACATTTTCCAGACTCTGTACCTTACAAGTCATGGTACTTAGAGGAGAATTAGACTTTTACAGCAATTAGCACATCATTTATCTGATGCTGCCAGGAACTCCTGAGGCCACCCATGACAATTCCCTTGGAGAGGAAGGAGGACTACCTCTGGGCTGAACAGCACACCAGGTGCTGCAGATCCTCATATGAGTCAGTAAATAATTTAAAGGAGCATTTAACTATGGACACATGAGCAGCATCCATAATTTCATTGATATTCAAGATGATATTAAAGACTCAAGCCTTTAAGTCTTTTACTGGATCATGGCCTAAATTTTTTATACCTCTCATTTTCAGTCTAATTATCTGTGCTACCATAAAACTGCTACTCCAACTACCAATGCATCATGCCAGACATTGTAGTAATATTTTAGATAGCTGGTTCATAAAAACCAACAAAATAATTTACTCCCATAATTGCATTAACTTAAGATCATGTTTCACAAAGCATGATGCATTGGTGAGTGTCCAAGCTATTAAAACAATCTATGAGGATGCAGTTTGTCCTGCATTCCCTGGTAAACATATTAAAGGTACAAATTTACTGTGGATTACTCAGAAACTCAGGCACGAGTGTTTTGAAACACACACACTGTTTTCCCATTTAACTTCCTTACTATCAAAAAAGCAATTAATTGTCTGATTCCCAGCACTATATCTCTGGCAGATCTTGGCCAAAGAGGCCACGTTTCTGCTGTGCCCTTGCAGCTCCCAGCATCAGCCTGGGTCAGGCTCATGTAACTCAAGCATGCAGCCTCCTCCTGTGCCCTTCTCTTACATGCATTCACAGCAAACACCACGACAGATTTACCTCTGGAGGCATTTCGTAAGCCTCATTCTCAGGATCCACAGGAACATCTGTATTATTCACCATTCCCTCCTGCAGGAAACCTTCTTCATTCTACATTTAAAATAGGGAAAGAAAAGTGACAGTGACTGCTTGTCTCATCATTTCCGCCACAGCGTGACTTTCCTCCCCATCAGTGGTTGACTTCTTGGCCTGTCCTCTGGTTGTGGGATCTTGCCAGGGGTCATGGAGAGGGAGGGGACATTAGCAGCAGAGAGATCTTCTCCATGTTTCACAGGGTTATCCATGGGAATGACTAGTGTCATCTTTTTGAATAGCTGAGATTCCATTTTTCTCTTGCCATGGACAGGCCAAGAAGTCAACCTCAACAGAAGAACAGTACCACTACCAACTTGCTGAGTATCTTTGGAAAATATTTTAAGCCCACAGAAATGCTTTGGTCGAGTCACGAAGCAAACCAAAACAAGGAGTTTTTGTGCCTTAAGAAACTGGTCTGGGAAACAAAGTCCCATACAAACTGTTTAAGTATCACATTAAGTTATCACATTAATTCCTATTTAATTGCCTTGGGGAACACAGCCACAGGTATGCAAAAGTGCCTGTAAAAACAGGCCAATATTGAATAGTATCAAGACACACAAATGAAACAGTAATTCAATTATCTATTTTTAAATGTTGTAGATGCATCCATCCTCTCATAAACCTTTATTTTAAAGTTTTAGCTTTTTCACAATACATTGCAAAAAAGGGAAAACATGCTGATTTTTTTTTCAGTTTTAGAACCTAACTGTATTGGAAAATGTTTTTTTTTCCTTTAATGGGTCATACTTTTACATGCTTTCTTATGTCAACCAGCATGTTACTCTATGCACTATTGGTATATGATACACGCTATGACGCCTTTTACCCAGATTCTTGCTTTTTTCTTTATTATAGAAGCACT
Source organism: Lycocorax pyrrhopterus obiensis (assembly GCA_014706295.1). Classification (NCBI taxonomy): domain Eukaryota; kingdom Metazoa; phylum Chordata; class Aves; order Passeriformes; family Paradisaeidae; genus Lycocorax; species Lycocorax pyrrhopterus. The sequence goes on along the minus strand of JACSVZ010000006.1, from coordinate 65,408,384 downwards.
TCTATTTTATACAGCAATTTTATAAAGAGTCTCTTGGAATTAACAAGATTGCAATGGTGTGAGGAATAACATGTTGAATAGGATTATTAAAGGAAAATTATTATTGTCCTAGAACTGTGGCTACTGTGTACCATATGAAACAAAGGAAAAAACCCACAACATTTCAGTTGGGCCAATCCCCTTTGTAGTTGTTACTACAAAAGTTCACAGAGAAGAAACATGAGTTCTTTCAGAGCAGAGGCTGCTGGAGTTCATCCTGAACTGTAAGAAAATTTATATGAAAACAGGAGGAGTGTCTCAGTGGAACTATTGTGACTATGCTGATTTATAACAGGTGTCGATCTAGACAGAAATGCACTAAAAACCAATTACAGACACTCAGGAAGAAATTCATTTTAAAAACCCTACCTGCAGGCTGGTAGCATAGACAGAAATACAAAATTAAGTAAGTCATAAGCAGACTAATGAGATAATTTTTCAAAGTCTACAAATTAGAAGACAGTGGCACTAAATTAAATTTAGGATACAGAAAAAATAAGGATAAGAGAAGTTAAACCTGAAATTCACCTCTGAAAGCTTAATGCAAAACAGAATATAATATGCAAAACAGGTGGCATTAAACCCTCTTTACCGTCACACAGTATTTATTGTGCTTCTCCATTTGCCACGTATTGGCTTCCTCTGTGGTTTAACCTGGTGACCTTAGCCGTAACACTCTGTTCCTCACTTTCTGCACCACCCCAAGCACAAACTGTGATTTCATCTGCCAGATACTAACCCTGTTCTTCCTTGGATCGGTCACCTTTCCATACACAAGTAGGTACACACTTCTGACCCTCATCACCGAAGTTTATGATGTGCAGAATTTATATCCATGATACGGATTCTTCTCTTCAGCTCTTATTTCAGTCTTTAAAAGGTCCAGTGTGAAGAGATATCTGGTCCTACTGCTTCTCAGTGGGGCCAGACACGCTTTTTCCTTCGGAGGTAAACAGCACAGCCACACAGTGTGGAGACAGGGCCTAACTGTTCTGCCAAGTTCCCTCCACGCATGTGCCTGCTCTGAGTCAACGCCCGGCGCTGCTCTGTGGCATACACAACACGGACAAATTCCAAAAAGCCGTGGGACACTGATGAACAAGGTTGCAAACGCCTTTATTTAGGTATCTAATAGGCACCTGTGTCTTCCAGAGCTGCCAAAAATTTGAGGTGTTCAATATGACAGGTAATTTTTCAGGCATGAAATTATGAGAAAAACTAGGCCCAGTTACAGTTCTGCCTCATCTTATTAAAACACTTGTGTTCCTCAGATTACTTGACTTCAGTATTTACTTACCTTAGCTTCTAAACAAATTTTTAAGAGCATTTATGCCTGCTTCCTTTTATGAGAAGTAGCATCACTCCTTACCAGTTTTGATTGAAATAGCCAAACAGAGTGTGCAATGCAAATTTTACAGCTGTTACCATGCCCTTGATCTAACAGATCAACTCTAAGGACGTAAAGCTCCCATCACCTGCTCTCCTGTTTAATCCAAAATATAATTTAATTTCTGCTTCTCCCAATCATTAAGGAACAGCTTCAGCTAACAATCAGTACATCAAGTAAAACTGTGCCCAAAGTCAGGCTTGAGGATGCACAAGAAAGCAAGCATGCAGCTTAATGTTATCTGTAGCAAGAAAACAGATGGCAAGTGAAACTGCCAGGACCATTAGTAACGACAAGGAAAGACTTGCCAGACGAATTTCAAATAAGAGCTTCAAAGTTTGTATGCTGTTTGTTTGTTAGGAACCTCTGCAATGGATCTGGACTGTCCATCAGGATTAGTGAGACACAAGGCCTAAAAGACTGTGTTTATCATCTTCCCAAATCCCTTCAGCAAGTTCAGGATGGAGATTTCTCTACCACTTCAAATAAAACAATCAACAGCACCAAAAAATACAACATCAAGCACACCACCATTATTTTTTCAAAGGAAGTAAATCATAAGCCGTACCAAACCTTCAAGGGAACTCTGCCTGGGAAAGGTTTATTACCTTTTCCCAGCTGCAAACAGTAACACAAACACAACCTTTCACACTGATGTCACTGCAGTTCAGATGAGGATGACATTACTCAAGGTCATCTGTTACATATAAATGCATAGCAAAGGTGACCACCTCATTTTTAAACGGTGGCATGCTCTGCTTCTGATCTACAGTCCCCCCAAAAGTAAGGGTATCACAAAAGTAAACCACCACCCCCAGTAACACAGGGCCATCTAAGGTACACCTTAAATCTAATTTACCTCCTTTAAAACAAAGAAATGCAATTTTTACATTGTCATGATCAATACTTCCATATCCTAATTCAGTTATGGAAAAGGAAAACCACCCAAAAGACCAATTCTTGTCTTAGTATGGAAGATACATTTTTCTCTAGAAGCTGCAACCTCTCTCAACCACACTGAAGGGCATTTCCAGAGGGAAAGATTTTTTTTTGTATTAGATGATCTGAAAAGCTCAACTAATGCTTCTCAGAGATGAAGTCAGTTTTTAACTGGGGAGCATGAACTCTTGCTGGGAAAACAACTTAAAAAGGGAAAATTACAACTTACCCAATAAACAAGGTGTTAGAAGAATGGTGAGGTGAGGACATCTGCTTGTCCCCTGAGGATTCCCTTAAGAAAAAATGAATGCCCACCTCTATATTGGTTTGAAGCATGGTCACTCTGGGTAAGACTTGTATTTTGACTCCAGACAGTCTTGTGCCTTCAGGCCGCACATTACAGAAAGAAAGCTTTTGTGCTATCCCAAGCAGTGTAGACCACACTGCCATTCCCAGGCATTAGCAGGAGTGTCACTTTGTGCTATCAACGCTTCTTTCTGCCTTGGAAAAGGCACGTGCCTATCAGACCTGTACCAGGCAAACTGGCAAGCCCACCCACACTTTTCCCAGGAATACGTGGCTACGTTACACGGTGTATGCCCTCTCCTCCATGAGGTGCTGTGCTCTCATTTTGCCAAGCAACTTGTGTCCTTTTAGAAACAAAGAGGAGATGGTGTCCCATCATTGTGAAGTGACACATTTGCCTGACCCTGGGTGCCATTTCTGCCTCAAGGAACAGGTAAGAAATAATCAGCATACAAAAGCACAAAGCAGAACTGCTGCGACGGCTCCAAAATGTCGAACCCTCCTCTTTTACTATGGGAATGAATCCTGCTAAGGTCTGTGCACAGCAGTGTGAAATGACCCACTTTTGCAAAAAAATAGTAATCAAACTAATTAAAAACTCTTCCTGAAGAACTGGCCCAGTTAAAATATAGAGTATTTGAAAAAAACTTCAGGACTATTCCTTTTACCAGGAAAATGTCACCAAATAGGTTTTTCTTATTTCAGTGTTTTTGGTGAAAACTGCACCCCATTCTTTCCCTTCACTCTCTTTCCCACCTTGTAACACTCTTGGTGGAAGGGGAAGAGACTGTTTAAGATTCCCCTATCCATGAAAAACAGACCAAGTGGTCCACTCCTGGTACTGCTCCTATGTCAGCACCAGGTAGTGAAATGGTCACCTTCAGGAGCGTGCATTCTGTCCCCCTGGTGACACGTGTTGGAAGGCCAAGTTATTGCCATCAGAAAAAAGGTAATTTATCCCAAGTCAGAGACTAGAGAAACTTCAAAAGGAACCATTGTAATTGTAATTTAGTGGCTGATCTAAACACTATACTTTGCTATCTCTCTGGTTAGTAATATGTTTTTTCTCTCCATTATGAACACTGATGGAGTCTTACAGTCGTGCATAATTCTCATGATTACTGGAGACTAATGCTTTCTGGAGTAATTCCACATCCTGAGATAAATAAACCAGGCTACCAAATTGTCAGCTCTTAGAACATTTATCCTGGCAAGAGGCAATCACCCTGGAAGCCATGAACCACAGAGGCCAGAAGAGACCTCCAGAAATTGTCCACCTTGAGCAAGCTGCTCAGGGCCATGCCTGATTGCGTTTTAACCATTCCCACAGATGGATACTCCACAATCTGGCTGGACAACCTCATCCAGTGTTCAACTAACCACACAGTGAAAAACCTTTTTCTTACATTTAAGTGGAGTTTCCTGCATTTCAATTAGTGCCCACTGCTTCCTGCCATTTCACTGGGCATCACTGAAGAGTCTGGTTCAACCTCCTTTACTTCCACCTCCACCAGGTGTTTATACTCATGGATAAACTCCCCCCCAAAACTCATATTCATGTTGTTTCACGGTTTCTGATTTTCTGTCTGTTCTTGAGGCCTCTATGGAATTTCTCATGCAGATATAGTGGGAGGACCTTTTCTGTACTTGAAAGCCCTACTGCCCACAATAAATAAGTTGAGGCTTGCCTAAAACACCTAGAAGATTACTGTAACTTGAAAAGTCATAGTTAATTTCATCAAAATAGATTATTATAACTCAATGAGCACTGGTCACTCTACATCACTTGCCAGGTTGTTATTGAGTGTTTTATAATGTAAAACTGTGAACCAATTAAATTAGATTAAATTAAATCTGTGTAAATTAATCAAATTAAAACTGTGAATCAAGAAAGCTATGAACCAAGACAAGAGGCATTATGGAAAAAGCAGTGAACTAGAATAGGGAAAAAGATGGTTTACAATGTAATCTTCTGGAAAGCCCTTTGAGACCCCAACAAAATGTTCCATGCAAAGCAATTTTAACATAGTCCAATCTGTTGTACGTACACACCAGTTGGTACCTGCGGGAGCTCAAAATAAGAAAAGACAAATCCAAAAGCATTATTACCTTGAAAAAATATCACATACTGATAGAATAATGCCTTCCTGACAGCAATGGGCAGGTACATCTTGTGAGCCCAGACGTTAATCCTAGCCCAGTATTAGTGAATTATTCAATTTGCTGCTGTTACAGTCTGGATAATTGCACTGGTAATCTGTCTTAATTTATTTAGGGATAAAATCGTTTATCCCTAAAGCTATCGGTCTTGTGCCTGTTACCACATTCCAAACCTATAACTAGGCAGGGCTGCCTTAAGCCCTTAAAACTGGTAACTCCATGTCCCTCCAGTCTGACTAAGCCTATTTCATTTTGGTATTACCCACCCTGTGAGAGCTTTTGTCAGGAGCTGTCAGTCATTATATGGTGGAGTTTCAAGTAAAATTTTGGGATTCCTTTTTTATACCCCCAGTGCAGCTGTTACTGTTCCTGTGCAAATCTGCCTCCTGCTACAAAGCTGAATAACAATTTGCTGTGCTTATGGGCTTAAAATTCCACTTTGAAAAGAAAATAATATGTATTCCTTCTTCTCCAAAATATACTCCAACAGGATGCTCAGGGGCTAGATACTGGACTGAAGTGAACAAATAATTGTCTTCCCCATTTGGTAACTAATTTTTTACAGATATTTTGACCATAGAGCCCAGCTTATCTGGATGGGAGAGAAACCCTTGAACAAAGAATTCCAACAAGAGGCAAAACAAAGATATGCTAAAACGGCCTCAATTCATTTACTTTCCTAGTCCTAAGGTATTATATTCATGGAACTGACTGAGTTATACAGTTATAACTGAGTTGCCAGGTCAGCTCAGGATGCTTTAAAGCTCCTGCTCACTCATTGCAATAGTCAGTGCCTCCAAGACTCAGCTGTAAATGACAAAGCATCATCATCAGTCCAGTTGTTTTACTCCAGAGATACAGAAATGCATCTGTGCACTAGCTAGAAATAAAGTAAACTGTTTTAATTATCTCTAAGCTGAACACCTAAGCAAAGGAAACAATGAGAAACCATTATGTGTGAAGGAAACTAGCTGTTCCAGTGCACAACTCATTTAGAGTACCAATAATGAAATGAGACTATCTCCCTCCTTCTCCTCAAATGGAGAGCTGAAATGAAGAAGAGACATTTAATTAAAAAATAAATATCAGCAAAAGCACAATTCCAATGAAAGGCTAAAATAGTGCCTGCAAGTGCTACAGGCTGCATCTTGATTTGCATTTTTATGCCTTTCAGTTGGCAATGACAAAAGAGAAAAGGAAAACAACTGAGGCTTACAGAGAGAGGAATGAAGTGTGTGTGGTAACCTGTAAGCACAGGTCCATCTTGGTGTCTACAAATAGATGGAAGTAATTTCTGTTTACAACAATTTGCAAATTGTTGCAAATTCCTTGAAAAACAAATTTCAGTACAACATAGATTGCGTATATTTTTTCTTTCCTTCCTTTAAAATTCCTCAGTATTATCTGTACAGATGAGACTCCTTCAGAGTATGACAGGAACATTTCTGTGAGAAATCAAATTTGCTGAAACTCAGATGCATGTTTGCACTAACCAGGCTGGTAAAGTACCTAATTAGAGCCACTGGAATGTTGGTATTTGCTGATAAATGAGAATTACATGGAGAACCTGCTCATTGCCCAGGCCAGACCAAAAGTTCATATGAGTTCTACACATGATGGACATGTGCATCAATTCCAGGTGACTGAAAGTAAGAGGCTGCCTAGGGGCTGAGTCAATGTGACATCAGCAACGCATGTAAACGCATCCAGGACACACAGCCCTTCCAGCTTCATCCTTTTCTGCTTCCCAAATCCATGGTGACATTGGAAACTCCATGGGTAGGGAAAGAAAAAGCTAGAGCACATAATTTGGAAAGACTGAAGTTACTTCTAATTGCAAAATAGTGCGAATGATACATGCTAACTAGACATCACATCGGAGATGTGGCCACAGATCTGCCTCTCTTGACATTCTCCTGAACAAGGTAACAACAATATTTTAGAGTAATAGATCTGCTCAAACAATTTCCACTATCAACTTTGTGATTTACATTCTCAAAACCGAAATTTCAGACCACAGTTCCACAGAAATCTTCAGTCAAATAATACCACTAATTTCAATGAGGATTTGGAAGAAGGACCAAGGACTGCACTGAACTGTTTGCTCGATCTTATGCAGTAAGAAGGAACAATAAACATCCTGAGCTTATTTTTATTATTTTTACTACATAACTCAAAGATACCTTGACAAAACTGAATAAGTGACTGAAATAAATAACATGCACCTCAACAGGAAAACATTTAAGTGCCACTTAGGCACTCACCAAATCAAAGATAATGGGCGAACAGCGCACAGAAAAGAATTACAAAGTCAAAAAGTAATGTAAGCGAAAAATGTCACATTAGTGCAAAAGAGAGGAAGCCATTCTCTCATGTATTAAAAAGGCCTATCCAGCCCTAGGGGGCCTTCTCCTGAGTACAGAATTCAGTCTACACAATGCACTTGGCTGGGGATGTTGGGAGATCCCAAAGGAGAACAGCAGGAATGATCACATCCTAGAACAGAGAAGAAAATGAAGTAATCTGTCAGATGCTATGTCTGTCAGGAACTTCATGGGATTAGCTAAACGTTTGTCCCCTGTCTGTAATGGAGGATTCTCCATTCTGTGCGAACCCATCACCAAGAATGACCTCCACGGATGATACTTGAACTTTACCTCCATTAAATAAAACTAGAACATAACAACACATGACCTTTAAAAACCACATTAACTAGAAGAATGGTACACATCAGCTTGGAAGTCAGCATAGAAACGAGCAATCTTGGTCAGATTTGGCTCTACTAGGTCAGTAAAGATGATTTTAAACAGCATGGTCCCAGCCAAAATTGCAATGTGATTTTACCATACTTTTATTTAAAACAGTTTGAATATCATAATCACATTTCAATGTTAAGTACATTTTTAGCACAGATAAACTCCAGAAGTTATTGTATAGACTCCATGAGTATATATTCTCTTTCCTAAGACAAAATTAAAGGAGAAAAATAAATTTCCTCTAAAAAAAACCCTCCAGTCACACAAACAGTTCATTCAACACTGTACTATCTAAAACAGCAACCTCTAAACCATAGCTATTTCTCCTACTCTTAGAAAAAAGTCCTCAACACAGAACTGCAGGCCCAGCCACCCTCTGGCATCACGAACAGTGGGAGTTCCCACTGCGTTACACATGGCCCCAGAGAGAGCACGCCTTCCAGCTCTGTACCCTATCTCCTGTGACTGTGGTCACAAAGCAATGAAGCAACTTCACTCATTCCCAAGGAAGTTCTTAAAGAAAGGCGAAGGTCTCTCTACAGGTAGTAGGAGGAAGAGGGCATATTTTTCTCCCTTTTGCTTTTCCCTAGAGTATGAGCAGACAAGCTAATGCAATCAGCATTGACTCATTTGCTTGTACTCTCCAGCACACTGAGCTGTGGGCTCATGGGTGATCTAGTGGCAGGATGTCACCTTCAATGGCTGGAATTGATTGACAGGACATGCTATGAGTGAAGTGGTTACCCTTCAATCATTATCAGTGAGCATCTCTCTAAAGCATTCCTTCAATTCCAACCTATTACAGCACTTTACCCAGCTGCGGAATGTTAAAATACATTTCTTCTACGGAGTAAACCAGCACTTGCTTCAAAAAAAACCCACTTGCAACAATTATTTGAACTATAATGGTTTCATGAGTATTTCCTGCAATTGTGATCTATTCAGCAGCAGATCAAACACTACAAAAGACTAGAGAGCCCACATTTTAAAATTTATATTCCTGCAGTGACAATCCTCATCTAGAGGCAAGTACACAGCTATTCAGAGCTTTCACTCGAATAGGGAAAGGTTACTCCACAGTCCAGTGTCACGAAACACAAACATCACAAACATCTCTTCAGCTTATTCTTCTCCCACAGAAAATTGAAATAACTCCTTTTAATTACGTGGAAAGAATTACTTAATAAAGTCTACTTATTAAGGTGTAGTAGGCAAGGAGACTCTTAAAAGACCAGTGCCTAAATATACAATACTCGAGTATCTGTGTTTTCTTTCCCTCCTCCCCCAGCACTGCTATTGTTATCTTTGCTTTTCACTTCTGGCTTAGATACAAGAAAGCAGCAGACTGAAGTCTGCCATCCTCTACACTGCATGAGAGTAGATTTCAAAGAAACAGTTTCCCAGGCCAAATTCTGCTCTATTTTTGTCAATATAAGCCTGGTGTAACTCTACTCCTCACTAAGCCATTTCTGTACTTACACCTGTATGTCTGAGAGCAGCCTGGGTTTATGACCCCTCTTCAGACATCTGCTGCTGTCCCAAAAGGGATGGACACCAGAAAAATCTTCACTACTGCTTCACATATAAGAAGTCACAAAGAGTGTAAGTTTGGATGGCCTTTGCACCCAAGTTGCACCTCTGTTTTAGGCAGGTTCAGCTTTCCTCAAATCATTCCCAACAGACGTCTGAGAAAAGCCACTTAAAAGTCTTAAAGTAACAACGGTTTGGTACTGGAGAAAGCATTACCCTGACTCATTTCATTCTTCTCTGGGCTAATCCAGCTCCTTCTGTCCGTACAACACAGTGAGGAAAAACCTGTGGAGCACCTACTCTGTGCCTGTGGTGCTTATTTACGAGAACTGTAGACAAGGTACCTCTTGCTACAGTTGGGATGTGGCTGCTTGGTCTTTGGAACAGAGTCAAGTGGGGCAGAGATGCTGCTCACCACGTTGCTGAAAAGGAAAAGGAGGGCAAGCCCCAGTGGTACCAAAAGTCCAAAAACTACCTGAACCAGTGTGGGCTGATGACGATCTCAGCCACAGATGAAGCTTCAAAGGGGAACTGTTGCTGCACTGTTTTTACCAGAAGGAGCCTTCTATTAATAGACTCTGTTAAACCATTTGACATTAAAATGCAGAGCTGCTTTTAAAGGATCAAAGCATTGAATGTTAGTTATTAGAATTGTTAAAATGATACTTTCCCTCTGGTCCTTTCTTATTATTAATCACAGTAGCTCCCCAAATGTCACCAGCTAAGCAGGGGCTGCCCCTGCAATGCATTTAAGTCACAGTGAAGTTATCACCATAAACTGCCAGAATTCACAGGAAGCAGTCAGTCCCACAGCCACCAGGAACAAAAGGGAAATATCACTTTTCACATCTACTGTTCTGATTTGAGAGAGGGGATTCTAATCATACTCCAGCCCTCGCCCCATTTATATTTAAGCATACCAGAGGAAAAAATGATGCATACACACCATAGAGGTAGCACACAAAAAAAATAGGTGAAATAAAAGCATTTATTCTGTTCACAACATCCAGAATAGCAGGTAAAACCACAATTCTGCCAGGAAGTTTTGAGTGAAATACTGCTTAGTAATTGCACTCATTACACCATCTACTTTGGGGATTAATAGGAAAAACCAAACCACTTTTCTTCAAATTCATGGCATAACAGTCAGCTACATGTGATTTATGGAAGCTCAGATGAAGCTGAGGAAGAATAATTTCATGTATGTCATGCCAATGAGATGGATTACCAACAAAGCTTATTCTATGAGACAAGAATGCTCAGTTAAAACAGAGAAAGAGTGAGAGAACACATGTAGCAAATTAATTACAGTTGGTACAGTTCTTTCTCCTACAAGCCACGTTTGCAGTTCCTGAACACTGCCTGAAGCAATACAACATTTTCTCCATCATAGTGAGAACCTAAATGCTGCTCTTTTGTATTTTCAGAACTGACGATGAAAAAAAAAGGCTGGCAGGATGAGTCCATGCTTCAGAAAAAGATGTGTACTTATGATACGACTCCCTGTAGTTTGAAAAGAACACAAAAACCTATCTGCTACCAGCCATAAAGATGTTTCTCTTCATGTGCTGCCTGATGAACATGTGGGTAAGAATCAGAGCCAGATCTTGAGAATCACCCATGCAGATCTGAACACAACTCACTTGCAAGACTGCCACAGCTGGATGCCCCAGTGTTTGTAAACGCTCAAGCAGTATCAGTTAGGCACTCAGCTGGTGAGTCTATGTGCAAATGCCATTTTAGAAATGACCCACACTAGAAAATACTTCTATGGAATACAAGGCTAAGAGTAAATGTACTTTGACATGAACAAACTAAATGAAATTCAGCATTATACTGTATAATCATCTTTTAATAACTACTTCCAAATAATTTTGTTTCAATTATCTGATAGGTATTTGTGCATTCCTGACATAGGGGTATTGCAATGGCTCTCATTAAAGTATGATAATTTTTGTAGTGGTTTAGCATAAAGCCAAATGATGTGTTTACTGTTCCATAACGAGCATTGTTCAACAAGCAGATTCAGTGAGGAAACATGGCAGTGAAAACAGCAGTGATTCTCTTATACATGTGTATCATTTCTGTACAAGCAGGCAACAAACCAACTGGTCCTTGTTCTTTGGTTTAGTTTCTCATCTTCCTGGAATTATCCAGGAAAGGCAGTGGCACTGGAAAAAGCAACAGTTGACTGCTCTAATGTTATTGACCTCTTTCCCATACCTGTAACATCTCAAACATAAATATGGAAAGTGTAGATGCTTAGTGGGCTACATTTACCTAAGTCACTTCTGCCAGGATATGCTCTGGACCATCTAGCAGCCTCAAAAAGCTATCTACAGAAGAATAACTAGTGCCTCAAGTGTTCACAAGAATTTTTCTGAATAGATTATTGCAGAAAAGAAGTTCAACACATTCCTTGCAACATCAACAAATGTAAACCATATTGTGTGGCTGCATGGTACTTAGTTGCCAGCTGGACTTAAACTACGAGATATATATAAGCAATTGGATAAGCGAAGTTTAAAATAACATTACTATTGAAAGCTTAAAAGCTGATCTACTTCAACTTGAGTTATTTTTAAACATCAAAGTTCAACATTTTTAATTCATAAAATTCATTCATTTGCTTCAGCAAAAGACCTTCAAGCATACACTCAAGCAAGTAGTTGGTTCCACAGAAGTCAAAGCCTTTACAGAATTTTAATAGTAACATAACACTGTAGCAAATCAAGAATGACCTTCAGAAATCCAAAGTGCTTTAAGTACCAAAACCCCAAACTACTTAATATGGTAAGGTAGGACATCCTGGAAATTTGATGCAAACCACTTTCATCCAGCGAGACAGACTCAGCATGTATCCACCTGTAATCTCCCAGACTAAATCAGTGACAAATGAGCTCTTCTATTGTACCCTCACTGCAATAGGAGCATTAAGATTCACATATAAAGAGACAGTATTCAAGCAAAATGTGTTCTTAACACTAGTTCCAACAACCCAGTGGAAACCAAGATTTAAGTCAAAGCAAACTTAGGAGACAACATTCTCCCAATGACTATTCACTGCAGAAACAGAATCCCTTCAGTACTTATTTTTTTTTAGACTGCTGCTGATTATCCTGTGCAGAGAAAAAAATGCTCTGGTGCTGTGTGTTGTGTGGGTGATGCTCCCATTTCCCAGCTGAGTTTGGTTCAACATTTATAGAAGGGGTAAAGTATTCTGAATTGGCTTCTATCAGTAAAATGACTCAGTGATCACTGCGCAAGTGGGAGGACTTCAAGCATTTGACATTGCTTCTCACATTCTTGCTGTCACAAATGCAAATGTTAGGGAATTTAAACCCGTTCCTATCTTGTCATTTTAAAATCCTAAAGGGACCTTTGATCATTCAGTGGCCTGTTAAATATTTAGCAGTCAGGAAGAAAGGATTTTTTTTCCTTCTGTGATGGTTTAACTGGTTTCAAACCTAATACTGCTTCCTTTATGGGAATACAATGTATCACCATTTGCCCACCATTTTCCTCAGAGAAAAAAAAATCCCTTCAATTAAAAATTGATCTGCCTTCTAAACTAATGAAAAAAGAAGATAGAAGTAATATAAACAGACAGAAGATAGGGCTGTGAACCCCACAAACTACATAATCTGTATGCACAGAACACACATATGTCTTGGGGGCTTTTAAAATAAATTTTAATTACTCTGTTCCCCTTCAAAGCTAAGTGCCTTGCAAATATTGGCTGGAGACACGCTCAACTCATTGAAGGCAGCACTGCCACTACCCTCTTCAGAGGCGTAGGGCTTTGGTCCCGAGGGCACCAATACCCTCCTGCACTTGAACCCATTCATCCCACATGAAGCACATGTGATTGTTTTCATGGTAATATTCATCACACTCCATGAGGAGATGTGTCTCTCTATTTTAGGAGCTGAAATTAAGCACCAGGGAGCACTGAGCTGTAACCAGCCCTGTTGCTCCAGCTCAACTCTGCCAGCAGCCTAAGGAGAGATGGCTCCTGCACCCTCCCACACAAACCCTCTCCTGTGCTTGTTAGCATGCCTGTTATATTAATGACTCATCTTCATCGTAAAGCACCAGCTCAGACTTTTCATTAATCACCTGAAGTGTGCTGGCTTCTGCAGTTTGCTCAGAGTCCCCACTCTATGAATAATTCAGGCTTCAGCATTACAAACACAGGGAAGGAGCTTGTGGGTCAGGCCCCGCACTTCAGCAAGGACTTTGTAACTTCACAGAAAACACCTTATGGTCATAATCTGGTTTTTTTCAACCCAGTGCTGGGTAATTACTGGATATTGGTTATGAGCCACAATAACTGCTTTCAAAATGCAATTTTTAAATTGCATAGGTGGCCAGCAGGTCACTGCTGGTGCATTCCCAGTGATAGGCTCAGACACAGAACTAGTCCTGTACCACAGCCCAGTCCACCTTTCCTGTAGAAAAATCACTGACTAGCTTGTTCAACAGTACAGAAACCTAGAGTAAAAAATGAATGCGCTGTACTGCAAATTGATTTATCCTTCAGGGGAAGAGAAGAGAATTCCCTCAAAATATTCTGAAAAAGGCTCTATATGTGTTACGAGAATGAGAAAGCCACTGAGAAGAGCTGCAGGTTGCGGGGAGGAAGCACTGACGTTTGACGGACTGTGGGCACTTTCTCCTGCATCCCAGCCAACACTGTATTACATCCACAGTTCCTTCCTTTTCTTTTCCAACCGAAAGAGTTTACATCTCTTTCAATTTCAATTAACTGTTCCTTAATTATTTCTGTAATAACTTTATTTTACTCCATTTTACAGATGACCTTTTTTAATGCTAACTACAAAGTAATATAGCTTCCTGTTCTAGCTTAAAATGGGCTCCACACAAATAAACACCAGGGCAAAGTGCACTGTTAGCAAAAACTAACAGCCTATAACTGATGTAAATTTATGTCCACCCACCAGTTAGCCCATCAATTTCTTCTCTTATAAAATGTCAAAGCACCTGCCAATCATGCAGACAATGTGAGAGGCTTCACCAGAGGGACTAAAAGAACAACTCTCCTTTCTAACTTCTCACACTGATAAGGGAACCATTCGATACAGAGGTTAGAGCCCAGACACAATGGATATGTATCAGAAATCTGACAGATATGTAAGCACTACATCAAGGCTGTACCACTCCTTGACACATCACTTCCTTAAAATACACGCTAGATACCACACAGGGGGTATCTAGAACCACGTATTTGGCAGGTGTATACCAGAGCAGTTGCACCGACTTTAGACCCCATGACTGATCACTTATCTATCACGATAGATTGCTTATCTACCAAGACTATTTGTATCTTTGGGAGAACCAATTTCCAAATAGCTGGTTACCTTCAGTTCAAGAGATGTGCTTCATTCAAGCCAAAGGTACAGATCTTCATGTACAGCTCTCTCCACAAAGGAAGGGGACAGCTTCTTCCCTGGCTGGGACTGAGCCTACAAAAGCTTATAATACCATAAAGACTGGATGCAGCAGGCTAAGTGGATAATTCGGCAGCACTCCTATCTTGAAAGCACTGCTCAGTTTCCTTCCACAGGACAAGTGTCTGCAGCTACCCTAAAGGAAGTGTTCATTCCTTCTTTCCTTGCCTGCCTAAAATAAATACCTTTCTGGCACAGAACACAATCTACTTTTAGACATGCTACATATGAGCAATACACTTTGCTGTAAGACAACAGACTGAGACCTGAGCTCATGGCAGCAAGGGGCAGCCCACAGCCGACAACACTCACAGATCAGCTGAGCTCATTGCTTTTCTGCCTGAAATACATTTAGTTTCCCCTTCTGCTTTAGATTTTTTTTTTTTATGGTTTTGCACTTTAGGATTACTACCTGCAAACCCAGCAGCCATGTGTTGCTGCCCCTCAAAGTCCCAGATCCTCTGGTGAATGGCCCCTCAGTGAGGACCTCACCATCCTCATCTCACTGTGCTTTTCACCTCGTGAAAAAGCAATCCAAGCCCAGTCAGCACTGACCTGTTGTAAGAAATTATCTCCTCTTATATGGGAAAATGCCCTGGCTCAAGGGGCCAGACTTTTGGAAGTGATGGAACTTCTCTACACCCCCAAAGGACTACCTGCCTTGCTCCAAGCCCTGCTCATTGCTGGATGGTTGTCAGTGCAACTCCAGCATGCTGGCCCAGTAGTTGAAAACTGCTAAAAAGCACTGCTGACCAAACCTGTAACACCACTCAGCACTCCAGCTTGGGGAACGTCAATGCTGTGGCTTCACCACATCGACTCTACATTTTAATTGACTCAAAGACTTGAATTCTCAGTAAACCATCCAGTGGGTGTTTAAGTGTCCCAGCACAGTAAGAGTACTCATGAAAATCCTGAAGGAGCTTTCCAGTTCAAATAAAACAACTTTTTATATCCTCCCATAACACATTGCTTTAGTCAGGGCAATCTGACACTGTTCAAAAGCCCATATTTAATCAACAGCAGTTAAAAGTTGTCTTTCTACATGGGAACTCAGTAGTTAACTTCAGCTGCTGAGCTTGTTAAGGACACGTCCCCGTCCAACACTCTCACACCACCTGAGCTGGGACTGAGGTCCCTTCATGGCTACACCCCCACACTGACACAGTCAGAACAGGTTTCCTCACTGGCTGGACCCCAGGATTCCCACAGCACAGTCTCAGATGTCTCCATCTTGTAAGTACCTTAATCACAGTATAATAACAAAATTACAGCTCAAGCAGGTGCCTCTGGGGAGGGACCCAGAACAAAGGAGCCCCTGGGCTTTTACATCCTCACAGTCTGAGGGCAGGAAAGTCCGGAACCACCGGCTCCTGCTGTGTCCCTGAGTGTCCGGTCCCCTGGCTGGCCACAGGTCCCTGTGCCCTTTGTTCTGCAAAGGGTCAGCACTCCATGGCCTCTTGCCTGGGGCTCGGGCTCCTGCCCCCCAGAGCTGAACCTGCAGCTCTCAACCTGTAGCTCGGCTGTACTGCAGCCATATCCTGAGCTACCTGCACACAAAAATGCTGAGTGAACTCACTCGGCAGAAATTCCAGACTAAGTTTCCACTGGAAAGTTTTGCTGTAGTCGTGGTACATATGGGGATCATGAAACCAGTCTGTCTTTACTGATATGTCTATACCCGCACCAATTCTTGCAATGCAGTTCTTCCACCACTACAGCATATTCTGAAAAACTTTCTCAATTTTTTTTTTTTTTTTTACTATAAAAGCTTTGTTGACATTTGGGACGAAGTTCCTCAGAGAGCTCTACCAATATCTGTCTACCTTCTAAATATAATCTTTCTTCAGACATCTATCACATCCTCCCATGATACACACAGAATCTGTTCAAGCTTTTTGTACAGTCAGTGACAGATTTAACTCTGCATTTGCTGGATTGGGAATAGTATAGATGTGCCAGCACTTCTCTCACAACATTTCTGTCCTTTCCCATCAATTATTAGACTGTGTAGCTACCTGTTGTCTCCCAATACCACATAACTGCTGAGAAAGAGCCTATTTTGAAGTTTGCAAAGTGCACCAAAAAAAAGGCCCTCTGATGCTTGTTCTTTACAAACTGCACAGCAGGAGCCAGCTCCCAGTCATTTCCCTGGACAACCTCTCCATTTCCCAGACTGCTTCTTGAGGCTCACTTGGATGTGTGATGTGCTTTGCACTTCTACAAAGCAAAATAATCCCAGAGGATTGCCATTGGTTTTGAAGTCAAGGGCATGCCATGATTACTTGTGATTTCTGTTTTCTTTGGGAAGCTTTGGAGAGAAAAGTCAAAAATAAAATGCTCACTGCTGATACAAAGCAGTGCCTTCCAAGTGCAAGTGTTTCCACACGTGCAGAGGCACTCTAGGTACAGGATGTGACCTAACAGTGTCTCTGCTTTGAAAACATTATGATTAGTCTCACTACTTTTTTTTTTTTTTGAGAGGAGGAAAAGGTTTAAATTCAGGTAATGTTCTTCAAAGGACTACATTGGAGATGCAAAGATAAGCAAGCACTCAAAAAATCATGAAACACCATCTGCTCTCTTTTATCTTCTAATGTCTATCAGCATCACCAGTGTTGCCAACATTAGTCACCCTCCTCATGATATTGGGTGTTTTTCTTATGCTCTCAGCTCTCATAATCAAAGTTATACAATAGCAGTTTATTTAAAATAAACTAAAAAAAAAAACAATACACTTGATGCCTGAGAAAACTAGTGCAAGTCAGCAGCTCAGAAAAGCAAGTTAAAACTACTCAGATAGAATTAAACTGCTAAAATTTGTTATGATATTAAGTATACTCCACAGAATATCATTCAGAGTAGCTCAGCTTCCACAGGGGTACCTAATGGAAAACCACACTTAAGACCCAGGGTAGCACACTGAATCTCTCAAAAATCTGCTTTTAACTACAACCATAGAATATCCGAAAAATCCTGTTGCAAGCCACATTTTTACACAGGCATAGCTCATGACGGAGAATTCATCTGAACTCTGTGCCTCTGGAAGCCAGGCAATACTCAAGCACTGAGCCTCATATTGATTATAGTCTCATTCCCTCCTCACATGAGTGTCCAGGAGAACAAGTGCAGCCTCTGCCTCTCTTGCCAATTTTACACTACCAGGATTACACCTTACTCAGCTGCTTCACACAGCTTTTATTTTTATATAAAGCGAAGAAAGTTTTTGCTATTCTGAAACACAAAGCATGTCACTGCCACTGCCTGCTGCTCATGACAAGTGCTGTAGGCACTGGAAAGGCACCAGCACACCTTGGCTGGCAGGTGGAGCAGGGCAGCTCAGGGAATGCTGCTCACAGGTGCTTTTCAACGACTGCACAGCTGAGCTGGGACCCAAATGATTTGGGTCCCTTTGCATGTAGCCAGCACCTGGGAAACACATCCATTATGCCCTGCTCTTTCCCCATCACATCCCTAGCATAGGTGCCAACCAAAACCTCAGCCTCATCCTGGGCATTTAATAAGATCCAAAGTTTTTAACTCCATCATCCTGCTCCTCCTGTTGGAACCGGGAAGGAGGGGCCGCACTATGCGAAAGCGTTCTGTTCTCTGCACGCATGTTACAGGCTGCATCTTTGCAGGAGGCTCTGTGACTCATGCCTGACTCATGGGAGACCTGTACCACCAACAGCATCTATCACAGCCAGAAAACAGAGTACTTGCCCTCAGGTTAGGAGCTATTTTAATGCCATGGGTGTTAAGGAAGAAATATGCTCAAGCTGAGGTAGCTGGTGCGAGGACACTTGAAGGAACACGATGCTGCCCTGATCCCCACAACCCTCACTCAGCCCAAGCACTGGGGCTTCCACGAGAAAGATTAAACTGACAGTACCCACCAGCTCAACATAATTTAATCACAGCACCCTGGCATCCAAATCCCACCGAGGACTTTTGCACACACACATTTGAGTTCAGGTACCCACACAGAAGAATGAACCCAAGCACACACTTGGTCCTTTACACAATCAAGTCTTTCTGGCACTGTGATTTGTGCAAGGCATTTTTCAAAGTTTCATGTCTTTTCCTATCTATATTTTCCAATATGAAATAGCAAAGTTAGTAATTTTCTTACTGTTACAGCTTCGCCCCCACCAAGAGAGAGAGAGGAAAACCAGGATTTCAGAACATTTGAATATTTCTTACAAAGTCACCTCCCTCTCTCCTTCCATGCTCAATAAAACAAACCATTTCTCCCCCACATTTAAAACCAGCGAGCTCATTAACTACTTAATGAGTTTTGTGCTTTCCTGCTGCACAAGCAGCAAGCTTCAGTCTATTTTCCAAGTCACAACTTCTTATTGTTGTCATTTCTAATACACAGTTTTGTGCACAGAGGTTTCCCGAGAGCCATGTGGACCAAGACATGTTTCTTCACAGTAGGAAATACAGAAATTGGTAGAAGAGCAGCACTAAAATTAAAACATTTATTTGATACGTCAAACAAAACTTACAGCATCCAACCCAGAAGTTCCTTATTACACTAGATTAAGAAAGCACAGGCAAAATATGTAAAATAGTGGAAATAGAAAATTCAAAACCTTATAGGGTATATTATATTTAGCAATATAATTCAACTGCACAGTAAAGCAAAAATGCTTAAGCATTGGACATGTATATCATTATAGTTTATCCACTGCAAGTAACTCTGCCAGTGGAGACAAGAAATTGTAAGTTGCCTGTAGGGAATCCTTTTGGATGAATTATTAGAGGGTGGTTGAATACTCAAAACAAGACACATTTTAGAAACCTACTTCTCAAAGAAAATCCTCTTCAGTTAGTCCTCCCAGAAAACCAGGCCAGATTTTTAATTGTGTATCTGTCAGTGCAGATCATCTAAATGAATCATTTAAATTATGCTTTGTTTTTAGGCATTAGTTTTAAGAATGAGAAGAAAGAGGAGAGATCACGAGATGATCTGCTTGGTTGATCTCTGGCTGCCACTGCCAGTAGAGCTGTTAGGGGGAAGTGGACAGACATCCACACATGCAGGAATCCATCTTTTTAAGCTACTACAAATCAGATCCAATGACCACCTGGGCAGCATTCAGCAACTGCCATTAACAGTGGTCACCAGTACATGTCGAGAAGGCATATTTGAACTGATCAGACAGCTTCCAAACTGCAACAGCGTTCCAAGAAGAAAACAAACATCTCTTATATTGTCACTATTTCAAGTTTATATTTTACCTGATCAAAACCATAAAGAGCTAACATGCTTGGCATTAAGAAAAAGGCTCAGATCCAAAGTCAGTGCCACTGCTGCCAAAAACTTAAGTCAGTTTTGGACTGAGCCATGTGTTTGAAAGTTTTTAAAGACTAGAGCTGTCATTCGTGTTGTAGGCTTAACTGTCTTGGATGCTTAGAAATGATAATAAAAAGCAAAATATGATGCTGTTAGCCTTAACACAAGTTATCTGCATCACATGAACTTGTCTAGCATTACCAGAATTCTTAATTTGTATGTTAGAGCAGGTGAAAGCAGCTAGGAAACAGCAGTGATATTAGGAAGTATCATTTCAGGAAGCAGTCATACAGCAGCTCAAGTAAAGGGCAGTGGCAGCATCTTTCTCCACATCCCCAATCCTTCAATTATCCTATGGTGAACTGTGGGGAAATCACAGCCTCGGTCCTAGGAGGGAGAAACGTGGTGGACAGTGAGGAGGAGCAGAGGAAGTGGTTTTTAAGAGTAACCATTTAAGCAGAGTCTACAAACCACCAGCAAATAGCTACAGAAAAACCAAGAATGAGTCCCTGCCACAGGCAAAAACGTATGGTCCTATCTCTTTTAAGTAATTTTCCTGATTGGAAAAGTCAAGCCAAGTGTCCTGTTGCCTGCAAAGTGGGAATAATTAGGGATCCTACACAGCCATTTCCCAGCAACACCTGTACAAAGAGGAAAAGTAGCTTCTTCTCCTATCAATTGCAAAATAATAATTTTTTAGAAGAAATTTATCTTGACACTCACAAGTTCACAGATTAATATTTCTTTTCCTTCTTTAAAACAATGATGTAGTTAAATATAGAAAACAATTCTATTTATGCTATTTGGCATCTAAGAATTTGGCATAAAAACAAAGAAAAGAACACATGTAAACGAAATGCTTAAATAGCACAGGAAATATTCTTTTAAGATCTTACTGGGTTAAATCAATATGAAAAAAGGAATGAACTAGCAAAAGCTATCATTACTAATCCAACTACCATGATATAATGAAAGGAAAAGTCTCATTGTAGCTTTGATGCAACATTTAGTCCTTGGTTTTGATCGCTCTGTTTCTCTAGAGATTCTGACAGGAAATACATGAATTAAGTGAGGAAAGGGATCTCTCAACTACTCAAAACCCATAAATAAATAAATGCAAAACCCCAAAGCTAGTAAGACAGCTCCAGACACCTTCTTACATTCAATCCCTCTTCACTTCCATGTAATGCTTCAATTTTTAATTTTTTTCCTTTTTCCTAATGTTACCATTATGTCACCTATGAACCCCAATTGTTGGGGAACTCCATCTTCACTTAATCACCTTCTGGCTGATAGATCACCCAGCACAAATAGCCAGGGCTAACTTGTCTTGCACAGGAATGACTTTTGGCAAGTGTGGTGCTCAAGGTCTGTGAACTTCTCAGCCACAGCCATGAATTTTAGCCTGCTGAACGCTTTCCTAAACACTGTGCTGATGTTCACCTCTGCAGAAGTCTTCCCCTTGCTTACGACAGCATGCCAAGCTCTTATATTTTACACAGATAAAGCAGAAGCATTCTACAAGCTCTGCAGGTAGGGAAACAGACTTATTAGATGTTCAGTGATTAAATGCAAAGTTGCAGTTTATGATGGACCAGAACCATTCCTCCTACTTCTCCAGCAGCCTCCATCCATGGATCTAAATTTCAAAGTAGCTCAAAGTGCATCCCAGGCATTTTAAGCTCTGGAGTTAAAAATTAATTTTGCCTAGCAATGTGGCCTTAAGTTATCTTACTTTCATGGAAGTTGTTTCAGTGATCCTTTTTGTTACAGAAGCAGCTTGGGTTCAGTATCAGACATTTCATTTACAACTGGTACTGAGAGAACCTGGAAAAAGCTTCACTTGATCCATTCAACCTTGAATTTTCTTCCCTGCTTCCTGCACTAATCCTTAACTGAATATCACTGTCCCCATTGCCACCAGAACAACAATTCATAGAAATTACTTGCTTTTTTACCACACAACACAATATATTAATTTCTGATGTTCTTCTGACATCTGTGAGGATGCACAGAGTTCACTATGGGGTCACCAGCTGCAAATGTCACTTCCCATATTTTTGTGGGGCTTCTCTTGACTACGTGCTTGTCTGCCATCAGGCAAGTTATCCTGCATTATTGTCAGGGTCTCTGCTTGTTTCCAAGGACAGAACATCTAATTGTTAATGATTACATGTCCAAAATTCACCAGCTTCATAACTACACTCCAGCTCAACTAAAGATGCTTTGACAAAGCCTTCACATATCCTGTCTTCCCCAGTTCCACCCTATAAAAAATTGTCCTTTGAACTCCATCTTCTGTGAAGAAAACCCTTCTGCATGGGCTTCACACACACACAGCTCCCTCCCAACCCTCAGCAGGGAAAAGGGACACAAATCTTAAGTACAGAAAGAATTTTTCCTCATTTAAATGGGTTTTCGGTGGGAGCCATATGACTTTGTGCATCACCCAAATAATGTGGTTCCGGATGAATAGTCCTTTTTTTTTTTTCTTTTTTTTTGGCCAAAACTCCTATTGTTCCTGAAGAAAAAGGAAGCCTTAAATTGTTTTTCAACCACATTCTCCACATTGGATACCCTGAGAGATCTTTGCTGAACACTTTATATGCTGACGCTGCTTTTATTTTTTTTGCTTGTTGAACTGATGTTTTTGTATTATTTTCACATGATGTTCTTTGGAAAAACAGATTGTCTTCCCAGTCACGCAGCTCCCATCATTACCTTAGCCACAAGTTGTGTATCTCTGTTTTAGCCACTATCTCTCATTACTTAGTGTGATTTATAAACTCTGATATTCATTCAGCTCCCACGCTTTCAGACAAAGAGAAATAGCCCACCAAATGCTTGCAGGAACTACACTACCGGTCATTCTTTCTGTAATCCCTGGCACCTCTGTTCATTGCCCTTAGAAGAAGAAGAAAAATTAAGGTGAAGAGCATGCAACATCATCAGTGGCTTCTCTTCTGCTCAAATGACTATGTGGGTTTATTTTCTGTTCCGGTAGGAAAATCTGGAGTTAAGTCCTCAAGGTGTAGCTAAGCATATCACCTGTGATTTGCATGTTCCTCCTTGGGACATTTGGTGGCCATGCCACAAAAGCAAAGCTCTTGGGCCAGGCTTCCCCAGGTAGCCGATGCTGAGGTCAGGTTGTTCACAGTAGAGTTATGCTGGCAGAACATGCAGTCCCAGGTTTTAGTGGTGCAGTGATTTCTCCTACAGTTTCCAGCAGGAGTCTTAACTCATCACTAAGATGTTCACAGAAGAGATTTTTAACACACATTGTGGCCATTTTTTATTTCCCTGCTACCTCCATTTGAAATCTCAGTTTGTCTTGATTCTTTTTGAGTCAGGATCCTTAAGAGTTTCTCAGGTCATTAAAAAAAAATTATCAAGAACCCTAATAAAACCTGCAGAATCACATATCCAATTTTATTTTAATGGGGATTAAGTTAACTGAAACATAAAAGATGCTGAACTCTAAGCAATTGTAAAGGAAAAAATTAAGTCAACATAGTGAAAAGCACATCTCAACTTCCAAACTAGTTATCATTTCTTTTGTCCTAGTGGCTACAGCTACAGCCTTCAGAAAAATCTCAATTTGATATACTCTTTGCTTTCTCTCAGTCACTCTGTGGTGGTGAAACCATTAGTATTTAAAATTGATGGGTCTGGCTAAGAAGTTTATCTTACCTAAAAGAACGTTCTTTTTAAGTAAAAGCTAACAGTCCGTGATGGTTTCCAAGTCCCCACTTCCGAGCTAGGGTAACACCAGGGAGGGGGAGATGCCATCTCAGTGTTCTCTCACCAGGGCCACAGTGAACAGGGTTTCTGTCTGATCTGCCCTCATTTGTGCTCGCACCATTATGCGCTTGGAGTCCCCGTGCCCCCGACAACTCTGTACCACATCTGTTTGGAACACAACAAAATCCCATCTTTCTCAGGGGCCCGAACAAATGAAACCAGTGACCTTATTTCATTTCCTTTTCCCCAAAGGAGCACTAATTTCAGTGCTGCATTGTAGCTGGCAGAACAGCACGTCTTACAAATGAAGCAGTGAGAAACAGCATTCCCAACATCATATTGCATAATGCAAGACACTGAGATTTACTATGTCAGTCACGAGCCTTTACATACTGTACTCATCTATTCACAGAGCACTGAATCCTCCTTTTTAGAAAGGGCTCCTACATGTCCCATGCTAACAAAGATGACATTTACGAGTTTTATCATGAGTCTTTTTTCTCCTCAACTAATTTTGGCGTGGTAGGAGTATGTCACTTATTTATGGCATGCATTTGGGTGGAGTGTGGGGTTTTAATCACCAACCCGAGGAATTTTTGTTGTTGGACATTTTGGCCAAGGCTGTGTTCATTTAAGAGTGGTTCAGATTTAGGAACATTGAGGAGCCCAACTGGAAGCACTTTAGGAACACGTATTTCAGGACACTTCTGATTAATCTCAGATCAGACATGCTGAAGTTAGAATCCTAATTATGGGTCACTCAACAATTGCCTTGGACAGTGACCTAATTTTTAATGCTAAAATGATATTATCTATTTTATTGCTGCTAAGAGGGAAACAAAGTAATTAGTTGGTGCTTTTTAACAGGACAACCAGCAATTTAAGTTTCTTTTACAGGGAAATAGTCGGAATTGCAGAGTTATCTGCAAATAAATCTTCACTGAATTGCTTCTCCACTGCCATAAATAGGCCCCCATTGCACAGAGAGCAGAGGCTGATGGCAGAGAACTGCATCATTAAAAAGCTAAAATGTGTTATTCCACTTTCTCATGCAAACATTGCTTCTCTTTCACAGCCTAAGAGACAGAGTAAGAGCGTCCCATTTGAAGGAAACCTTCCCTCCAGTTGCTTTGGAGGAAGGAGTAAAATAACCAGCACAAGCCTACACAAACAAAGTGAAAAAATCCCAAACCCCTAGAAGTGAAATACCTTACACTTTTTGAAAGTCTGGTTACCTTCTGACCAAATTTTCTATCAAATACTTGACAGATCTTTAGGTGGTCCCAAATGAGCATTGATGAAAGTCAAGTGACAACCACTGGTACTCCATGAACAAAAAGTCAGCAGTCTGGGCGGGGATTTGAGAACTGCACCAGAGGCACTGAAGTTGCTCTCACAGAGAAAAATCAGTAACTCTCCCACTGACTGCAACTACACACAGCTGAAAATCCTGCTCCTGGATGGAAACAGAAGCACAGGCAATAAAACACCAGAGCAAATCTTGCCCAACAAGATTGCTTCTTTTGCACAGAATCATAAAATTAGTGGATTAAGGGTGCACAGTTAAATAAATCTACTTAGATTTTACCCAGGCAGCTGGTGTTGTACCTCAAAAATCTTAATTTAAAAAGTAATTCAAATTGATCTGAATATAAACAAGGCCTTTTGAATTTAAGCTGTAAAGGAAGAATAACAATAAATGACAGTGTTTCAGTTTGAAGGAAGGTGTCTCATCAGTTACTAAAAGGATTTTTTAAAAATATCTTCCTTAAAAGATCTGTGATAGAAAAGACAGCATACTAGTCACAGATTTAGAAGTGGTAATGAAGTGGAAGAAATTCTGATTACTGGCAGCAGAACAGGAACACAAAAATCTAAAAACTGAATCTCAAGCATAAAACCCCCAAAATTTACCCCAGAAATAATTTGTTCATAAGCTTAAAATTTCACTTTAAAAAACCCCCACAACTATTTGTAGCAGGAAATTTTGAAAACGTGAGCCAAGTCTAACTGTTACATACATGTGCAAAATCCCAGAAATACCCAGATGACAGCTCAGAGATGCCGCATCTCCCCTCCACTTCCGGCTGTCAGAAAACTAAGAACAACAGTTTAAAGGCCAGCAAAATTAACCATCTGTCTCCGGAAGTCTTGCTGCAAAACCAGCATCCAGCTAAAGCCCATAATACCCACAACTTGAAGTCACTGTCTTTATATTGCCTATTTTAAAAAGTATCCATGAGAAGCTGCAGTCACACTAAGCCATTACAAAATATTCCAGAACACTCATACAAACACAATTTTTGTAACCGTTTCAATGGCATTCGCCATTCGTTTTATTTACATTCTGTTATCATATATATGAGAAGCCACTCCAAATATGCTTGCAGTAATGTATTTGCACAGTTCCTTCAAAAAGGCTTTGTGAGCTTGGAAGACTTTCTATCCAAGAGCAAGAACATTCTGTGCAATCAGTGACCAAACACACTGTGCAAATAACAAACTGCAAACAGCAGACAGAGCAACTGATAGGCTGAAAGAGACAAACAATTTTGAATAATGGGCAAATTAATGGAAATTGAAATCTGTTCACACATCCTTTATGGATACAATGGCTAAAATTTCTGCAGAGCAAAGTTTTGAAATAAGTATTAGGAAATACTACAGGAAAAAGATGGCTACCAGGCTACCAAGACTGGAAGATTATTCTTTCCCCACCCCCCCAGTTTCTTATAGTTATACAGTCTAAGACAAGAAAAACACAGCTTTACTGGATGAGTAAGTTACATAAAAATGTAGGATTTTCCCTTCTTTCCCATTTTATTGCAAGGTGCATATTTTTCAGGAAGTGCAAATAGAAACTCAGTTAACGTCAAAAAATATCAGGATGAAGAGCATCTCTAAGAGCTCAGATTTGGTATTTCTTTGATCATCAACTTGACCTTTGCCTGCTAAACAGCACAGAGACAAGGAACGATACATCAGCTGTCTTCACAGATGAAAACTAAAGG
Source organism: Lycocorax pyrrhopterus obiensis (assembly GCA_014706295.1). Classification (NCBI taxonomy): domain Eukaryota; kingdom Metazoa; phylum Chordata; class Aves; order Passeriformes; family Paradisaeidae; genus Lycocorax; species Lycocorax pyrrhopterus. The sequence goes on along the minus strand of JACSVZ010000006.1, from coordinate 65,381,742 downwards.
ACATCAAATACAATCACCAGTGCCACATAAAAATCTTCAAGCGGGACACTGGCTGCAGAGGGTTACACGGATTCAAACAACTGCTCGACAAGTTGAGAGGTATCACAGGGAAAGACAGCACTTTTCTTACAATGTAGTGACACCTCTGAGTTAGGAAGTCCCTCAGTTAAAAAACCCTCCTGGCAAGGGAAGAGTGAAACCATGCCATGAATGTTCTGCATCTTCAAGACGAGATTCACATGCCACACCAATGTTTATAACTCTTCTTAGGTTCTTAGACCCGATGTATTTAGAAACAAAAGAACTAAGACATCTAATGCATTTTTTTTCCTTCCAAAAATTAACAAAATAACAACACCATAAGAAATTTCAAACATTTCAGCAATGGCTATAATTTTCAAGAAGCACGATGAACAACTTAAATCTACATTGCAAATCTGGCCCAATGCTGAACACTGAAGCAGCAATATCAAAAGATGCAGCTCTGAGTCTGAACAACTCAACTCAGTGCCACATTTGAATTTTATGCTGCTCTGTGCAACTCCCCCTTGCCTTTGTACTAGCAGCTTTTAAATAAAAATGTTGTTCAAAGAGATGCTACCCAACTTTGTTTCCCTGTTACTATAAGAAACTTTATCCTAAAAAAGCTGAAGACAGTCATCAATCAACTAAAAATTTAATCAGTTTAAACTTAAGAGGACAAGCAATTAATCTGGGTTGGGCTGTACCTGACTAGACAGATAAGAGTTAAGATTTCTTTCAGTGTTCAGGAACTGTAGACAGCACAGTTTCTAAAATGCTTTAGGAGGGCTGCTGTGTATTAACCAGTAAATAGCTGCAGGTGAAGCCCCAGAGGATGTTCCAATAAGCCATTTAAACACTACCTTTAGGCACCTAAATCAATACTGTGATAGTGAGCCTGCGTTTACAAGTTCGTATTTGGCAGACAATCGACCGATTCAGGTTTGTAACTGACATCAACACTACTAACAGGAGTAATTAATGTACCTTATATTTTTCTACTTCTCAAACAGCAAGAGAAATCCAAGCTTCCTGCCTTGCATTTCCAACAGAGTAGAAGCATCTGTTCTGAAGATGAAAAGTGACATTTGCTTTTAAGTTCTTTGAAATAATCCCCATGCTTTTCAGAGTGTGAGGACTAATGATTTTTGTCAGTTTGGATGTTTCAGGATCCTGTTCTAGTGAGCTACATTTCTGTCACAATTTTTTTTCCTGGATAAAATACAAGTAAATTCCAAAGCAACAAAGCTTGTACAGCTGCAAAGCCTTCAGAGGTGTATTCCACTCCGTCCATCCAAACTACACTCTTTTGGATACAGTGTGACTTCAGACAACCATTACAGGGGTCTTCACCTGAAGATTACTAAAAAACAGATTGTGTTCTACTTACAGTTCAGACTGCGTGTGAGGAAAGCACTGTGGCTGCTTAGAGGACAACCCCTGTGATTTGGGAACATGGTTTTTGTGGGTCTGGTCCACGATTAGAAGTACAGAAAGAAAAGTATCGACACAGCAGCTTCAGGCCAACACCGGTCTGCGTGTGTTCCTCTTCAGTGCAACCTAAGGCACAAGGCATCCTCCTCCCCAGCCATGTAAGAGGTGAAGTGCTTTACTCTCCACAAGGATTGGACTCAAAGGTAATGCACGTAATGCTGAAAGACTGACTAGGACTCACGGGCTCACCATCTTTTAAAATGGAGCAGGGCCATGCAAATGCAGTTATCTCTGCAGCACCTGTATCTATCATGTCTGGATTGATGCCTGTTCAGGTGGTCTGAATATGTACTTTTTAACTGTATCTCTAAATAACAACTGGCATCAAACACTTAATTCAGTTTCCCGTCTCTTTTCTCAAACTGAAATAGATGTTTATATGTGGCACTTGAACCAATCCTGTCTAAATAATGTGACACAGAAGAAAGAGATCGTTGAGAAAAACATGCACAGAATGGTACTGCTATCACATCTCATGCTACTGCATATGTGTTCTGGTAGGAAACACTTCAAATACAGCCCAAGTACTAAGATAAGACTTAAATCACAAGGAGGAAAGAATTAGTATGCACTAGAAGGTATGGTAAAAACAAGCAAGGCAATATTCTTTCCCTGAAATTAAAAGTGTAATTACTTTGGTGCAAAGTTTCACACATCTCACAGATATTTTAACAGCTGCACGTCTACTCCTCTGAAATGCCCCCCTGTTGTGAACACATCTCCATCCTTGATTACCAGTAATAAGACTGAAAAAATTTCAAATAATACAAACTCCATACAAGCCACAAAATTCCCTCTGTTCCATTTCCACCTAAACATCTGTTTTTCCAGTGATGTACATGAAGGACAAGGACTAGAAGATAGGCTATTCTACCATTCACTCTTCATAAAGTAACTGAAAAACTCAAAGGTCACCAGTCCTGTGATCGCTACCTCGTATCAAATAAAAAAATCCCATCACCTCGCAGTAATTGTCTGCTTCTCCAGCAGTCTGAAGACGACTCTAATAGCTTACTGTATTTCAGAGTCTGAGGCAATGAAGAACCAAACTGCTTGGCTTGGGAAAGATGAAAGGGAAAGCAGTAAAAAAAAAAAAAAAAGACAGCAGAGTTCTAAATTATTACTACTTACTTCAGAGTTAATATAGTGATCTTTCAGAAGGGAAAAGAAGTTAAAAGGCAGTATATGCCATCACAATAGACTAAATGCATATAGATACAATGGTACTTCAGGAAAGTGAACAGATGACAGTCTGGATGATCTGTCCAAGAGCATAGCTAGCATCTGTTCTATTTTTTTTAATTGCAAAGCACTTCTGTGCAATGCTTGACTGAACATTATTTTATATATTCACAGATGAAGAAGCAGTTTCCCTCTGACAAGAATGTCCTGCTGCCTGGCATTTGTACTTTTTACTAATATCCCAATTACATTATTACTGGTGACCAAGAAGTGGAATAAAGTATTCAGTAAGAAATATGGCCATGCCAAATTATCTCAGATTCTCAGATGTTCAGTCTACATAGTCTTGAAAACCAAAATTATTTATATGGCATAATGAAGTACTCAAAGATCAGAACAATCTTGAATAGAAGGCAAAATAGAAATCAAACACCAAGTAAATGGAACAAGTTTTCTGTTGAGTAGGTTTGACTGACAAGATCATCCTTACTTGCTGTACTTGCTGTCAAAGAGTGACAGTCCATGCTGAGGTGGCTGAACAAGCAGTGAAATAAAAACTTACTGTCAAAGGAAGTAAGAAAACTTAACTGCCACCAGCTGTCAGTGTGCCAGCCTTACCCTCTTGTTCTTAGTCAATTCTAGTTGCTTTAAAACCTTGCCAACCTAGAAGACATATCAGGTTGATCAAGAGAACAAGACAGAACTGACAGCTGACAGGCTCATAATAGCCCCTCTTCATGCAGCCAAAGACATCACATGGGAACAAGGGATGAATTTAACAGACCCCAACCATTTTTCATTGTAAGAATATGATGTTATTTGCTGCTCTGTACTATTTGGATATTATCCACCTACTGCTTGATGCCTCTGGAATAGCAGCTGCCCAGATGACTAACACTGACTCCCACAATAGAAAAGACAACACTTCGGATGCTATGAAAGAACAGTACACGGAGCAACAAAGAACAAAACATTTTCATGTCACATTTTAAAGCCAGAAAAACTACACGTCCCATTTATTTCCACCCTCTAGAGACTTATTTAATCATTACTCAATAATGCCCGGTGGCAAAACTCTCAGGGTTTTGGTTTTTTGTTTTGTCAAGGACAATTACTGCAATTTATCTCTCATATATAACTCTACCAGACGATGGTTGAGATTATTAACAAAAATCTGAATGCTGCAGCATGCACTGCTCCGACAGTAAAAGATAAGCAGAAACAAGTCCCAACTGTTCAAATACAGAGTTCAAAACAGCCCAGATATGGCAATATCCCAAGGGCTGACTTTACTTAATGAAACTATGCACTCCTTGCAGTCAGTACAATTAGAGACCTGACTGAGAACACCTACTGTTAATCAGAGGAATTAAAAAATTATGTGCTAGCATTGTTAAAATATGCTAGAGTTCTACCTCACCAGTTCTATACACATGTATGTACTTTAGATTATTTTATGTAATCAATATGCCCATTCACTTCTGCTTGTTTCTCCTGCAATCGCCCGTCAAACACTGACACCTTCCCATATTCTTGAGCAGCCCCAGTGACTGCAGCTCTGTTTACCTGCTCACCAAAGCACTGCTGGGTGGCTGTAGAAGAGTCTTACCCTTGATGCACCTTTAGTTTTAATATTGATATATTAAAGCACGTAGGCCTGTTTAGCACTCCTGAAAAAAGACAACCACAAGAATCATGCACTCAAGCATGAGCATGTTTTTTCAGTGAATGATTCTCATGCACATCCCAAGTCTTTCCAATGCTAGTCCACAGAGCATGCAAGCATTGCACCTCTGGGCCCCCGTCCTTTGATTTTGGAACTGAAGCAAGCTGTGCTTCTTGAGAGAGACAGATCAAGTCATCAGCCAAAACAGGATCTTCTTGGTCCATCTCCCTCACTCCTCGCATAGCTTGGATCCTACTAGCAGCCCTTCCAAGCTTCTGTTAGCTACCCATCTAAAACAAGTGAGGGAAGGAACTTGATGCAATGCCTCATTGCTAGGAAGATAGCTCCTCTCAGGGCAAAGACAACTTGTAGTTCTGCACTTCTCTGCCCCTTCTTCTCCAACCAGCCTCAAATGCTGGCCACATGGAGAATGACGCTTTGTGAAAGAACAGTGTGTTCCTCTAACAAAGAGTGACCAACAGATAGTTCAAGCCACAACGTCTGGAAATGAGCCAGCCAAATTCCTGCCTCTCCTCCAGAAGAGGTCTAAAAAACCTCAAATAATCCAATGCATCTCAGATATCAGAAGCAGAAATTACATAAGGGACATAACAGATGAGATACTGTAACACAAAAGCTCTTCATAAATATGCTACATACAGTAGTTTGAAACACAGTCATCATTTTAACAGCTACACTGAAATGTTTTTTGCAAGTAGTTGACAGTTCACATCAAAACAGAAAAATACAAACGATTTCAAGTTTTCTTCCTTCTGAAAAATGTTTGGTAAATGCTATGACAGGTTTGTTTTTCTCTTTGAATGCCAGATACGTTCAACTAAATGTAAAGGTAACCCTAAAACTCAACTCAAGCTCTTACTTCTCCTGGATCATTGCTATATTTTAATAAAGATGCCAAACTACATATTCAATTTCTCCTGCATAGCCACTGTGGATAAAAGTCTTGTACCTGTTTACACATGGGCAAGCAAGGTAGCCTTTGACAGATTTACAAAAATGAAGCTGAGCATGAGGGTAATAAAAAGCCTACCTTGACTTGCACATTGATGATTTGTAAGAAAAGCAAGAAAGCACCAATCCAGTTCTAATCTCCTACCAGTCTACCTGGGAGGTTAGGGGCAGGAAGTGATTACAACCCTGGAATGCACGTAACAAACCAAACACTCTGGGTAAGTTCTTTATACTTTGTTGAAACATTCGGCACTTCCCTCGAGTATCAGTCCCAATGATGGACAGTCACTCCCCCTGCCATCCTGGTAAAGGGGAGATTGGTGTCTATCAGTACAAGGCAGTCATCTTTACTTCCACAGGACAGCTGCAGAGATCATGACAAAGGAGCAAGGAAGATAATGGCAGGGGGGTTGGATAATGCCTAAGGCAGAGAGGTTGGAAGCAAATGATCTTTAAGGTCCCTTCCAACCCAAGTCATTCTATGATTCTGTGGTAGAGCGATATGATGTTGTACTGGACTGATGAAACAGCTGGTCAAACACTGTGCACCCTATGGAAACCAAAAGGATAGGTCTCATGTACAGGACACAAGAGTGTTTGCAGGACAGATGGACCAAAGGCCCAGTAAGAACAGATTTTAACTCACTGGAAAATTTAGAATGTACTCTGCTTTTATTTTAAACTTGGATAATCAATAAACACAAAGCACATGGCTGTAGATTTTTCTTAATAATCTTTGAAAATTCCTTTTGTCCTTCTTTCATGCATACAAACCCACCCAAATTCAAGATCCTCAGAATCTGATCAGTTAAGTTTCTTTCTCCTTGGGGCAAGGGGTACTAATTAGGTGAGCTAGTGAGATGTCAGCACACATAATCTAGGAACATTTGGGTGGATGTGATGGTTTGCACAGAGCTCAAAATATGCCTCAGGCACTGAAGGGTAAAACACGAAAGCAGAAGAGGAGGACATGACATGATGGACCCTATACAAGTCCTTTCAGATAATTTGAAATCTTAGCTGAATCTATGTCCCTGTAAAACAATCACTCAAAAGCCCTGCTTTTCCACGCTACCCCAATGTTAGGTGCTAGGATAGATATCCAAAAGCAGTCAGCACTCATCAAGTTCTGCTACAAATAAGTTTCCTTGCAATTATCAAAGGGATTAACGTTAGGACTGATGCAGAGGCAGTTGTAAAAAAAGACTCTGAAATGCAATTTCTTCTTCCCATAGGATTCACATTTATTACCAATGTTTACCAAAAAGGCAAGACATCAGGCTGAAATATCCAAGTTCCAGGGCAGCTAGACTTCCAAGCCACTATTCTGCTGGCAAAAGCTGCTGGGTATAAGAGAAAGGTAGAATCCATTGCACATCCCATATCACAGCCTGAATCCTTCTGCCATGTTCCCAGCAACAGAAACAGATTTCTGGAGAGGGAGTTCTGTGCCAGCATCCCACACCCCAAGGAAACAGGGTTAAGAGGTTGCCTCATGGTGCTTGAATGCAAGGGGGGGAACTACCTTCTCTCATATATGGCCACTCTTTCCTCCTCCCACTCATTCCCCAATCATCAAACATCTCCTACCCAGTCTTTCCATCCTTCCTGAACCCAGCTCATCCCCCCCATCAGTTTTGATTCCACAAACAGACTTTTGCTAACTAGAGGATGCAGAGAAAGGTTGGGTTTACCATCTGTCCCAGTCAAATCAGTTACTGTTTTCTTAGGCCAACTTTAAATCCAAGACGAACAGGGAAAACTTGAAGTAAGTGAATGTCCTTAAGTCTCTGTAGAACACGTTAACTTGGCACCTTGACCAGCTACCGATCATCCATTTTATTTCAAGTACAACCAATAGCTCTCCACATTCTCTTCATGTAGCCTGAATGCCAGGATGAATTCCCAAGTCTGAAAGATTCTCCTTCAGAAGGCCTGCAAAGGCTTCTGTTTAGTCGCTTCCCTTCCCATAACGTACCACACACAAGCTAGAGGCATACAGCTGAGCTAAGGAACACAGGCTGGGAAAAGAAGAAAAAACAAATCCACCACTACTCATCTCAACTGTCACCAAGATGTTTACATTACTCCAAACAGATTCCAAAGCAAGGTCTAAGCTTTGCTTTTTAAATTGGTTTCATTACTTCTCCCAGCCTCCCCTGTTTCTCAGTTTGGACAACAGCGGGCATTTACAGCAGTCCAACCAGCTGCATTATAAAGCATACATCCGAAATGTAGCTCAGGGAAAAATCTGCAGAGACAGCTAAGATTTAAAAACTCCATCTCATTGATGGTGTGTAGGAGGTGGAAAGAAGCACTGCTAAATCTGTTACCTTTCCTGTGAATGATGAGCACACCACCCCTACCAGAAATAGACTACGGAGGAAACATTATGCTGGTGACTGAAAAAGCAAGCTCACTACTCTGGCTCAGACATCAGGTCAGCTGTATGTGAACACATGCCCTCCTTCAAAGCTACTGGAATAGCTATTACTTAGGTTTTTTCTAAAAAGTAAACACATGGAATCGATTGGAAATAACAGTGCTTAAAAAAAAAAATGTATCCTCATTTCAAGAAGCTGTTTTACAAATTCCAAGCTAACAAAAGATAACAACTGACATAAGGCTCCTAGTAAAAGCTTCCACCTTCCACCTGTTGGTCTGACAACACTGTGCTGCATTCTATCACAACAGCCATCACTGATCTCTCCTGCCTTCACCTTTTAAACTTCTGCTATGCAAATATATGCTCATAAGGCCTGTCTCCATGCTGTGGACAAGGAAGAGTTTAGCTGCTAAATGCCCTGGTCCAGCACCATCATATACAACAAATGCACTTCAGAAAAATGTCTAAGACCACAGCAGGGATGAGGAGAAGGGAGGAAATCTTTCTTCCATCTGAAAAAACTGTGTGAAGCCAGTAACTTCACTCTTGACCTGTTAGAATAATTTTCTCCAGAGAGGGAAATTAATTCAGCCTCCAGCTCTCTTTGATCTCTGACCTTTCTCTACAAAACAATTTACATACAGTATGTCTGAACTCGGTCAGTTATATCTTGAGGGATTTGTAAGATGATCTGTCACATGCACAAAATTAAAGATGACCCAGCCATTAAAACCGATGCTACCAGGAATCTGAAAAGAATCATTTGTTCAGATCAACCATATGAAGTATTAGCTAAGTCAGACAGGGGTTAAATCAAGCATCTCTGAGTGCAGCTCTTACATAAGATATGCTGGTAGTTAAGTAATGAACTGAAATGTTTGATGCCACTAGAGCGATGTTATTATTTTTAATTGCCATAAGTATATTCATTAGGCAAAGTGTAAGTGTTTCATGCACACATTATCATCTATAAACTGCATTATGGATATAAATTCTACCAAACTGGCCAGCAACTGCATACATGATTACAATTAAACCACACATTTCAATACCTTTAAAGTATCAACTTACTATAAATCATTAGCTTAATAATTAAAAACCCTTCAAATTAGAAGCAATCAGAAGCTCACAGTGAGTTCCCAACACTAGAGATGCTAACAGGTTTTACAGCTTCCAGCCTCCTTCCTAAAGGCTCACACAAAATCAAGAGAACCTGCAAGTCTTAAAAGTGCTCTGTAACCCAGCTCAGTTGCCCTTGTAATTTCCTTTCCCAAGCATATTTTGCATTACAACCTGTAAAAGTCATTTTCTTTAGATGTGATAGCTTGTTTCAACCACTGCTTCCTCCCTTCTTCATCTTGAATGGACATTCCCTGTTAGAAATACTGTCTCTATGGATAAGAAGAGATTTCTTGTGACTGACTCTCAACCTGACACCTTAATTGAACTTTTCACACCACTCCAGGGCAATGCATGTCCATTTAGACCACAAAGAACCCTTTTGGCCTTAAAAGCATCACAGGGAATTGGCAAGGAAAAAAAAAAATCCTCATCTCTTTCTTACACATAATAGCACATGAAGAAAGAACTACATTACACAATTAAAAGGTATAGCAGAGGTCAGCCAAAAAAGCCTGGAGCCTTTGCTTCATCCCATGGCCCCTGAGAAGAAATATTCATGGCTGACAGAATACTGGCGGGGTATCAGCTGCTCTAGTGATGCCCCTTCCCCACAGGATGGAGTGGGAGGTGGGACAGAGGGATTAAGCTGCTTTAAGGGCACAAATCCTGTTTTATGTGCTTCTGAAGGAGCAGCAGTTACAGACAGCTCCTCTTTCTGTTCATAGCTAACTCACCAAGCAGGGTAAAAGCAGTTCTTTACTGGCTACATATCCTCATCTTGAGCTTCATTTTGACTTTTCTGACCCGAGCCTGGCAAACCTCCAGGGCATGTGCTAATAAAGCACAAGGAAATAGCTCTGAAAGCTAACACCAAAAGCTTGGAGAGCAATCAATATGTCCAATACATTTCAGAATCAGGCTTTCTGCCTGCTTCACTCTTGCAAAAAGCATGTTTTTTTGAAGGACAACTTTAGCAGCTTACACCTCCAGTTTCCTCACAGGGAATATTTTGCATTAGACAAGCCACTGGCAAAAGAGACGTTTGCAATCTAAATGTTCAGATGCATTTCTGAGACATTCTATGTAGCTTCGTCCCATAACAAATTTCAGTGTCCAGATATATCATGGAAGCTTTTGAAACACTCTGAGACGAGTACTTAAAAACTGAAAAATTATTAGCAATCATCCTTATCCAGGCCACTTAACTTCCTCTAACAAAAAATTAACAAAGTTGAAAGCAGGTGAGAGCCAGAGAGTTAAATGACAGTTTACTGTAGAAAAGATGAATCATCTCTTTCATTATGTCTCAGCAGCTTCAAAAAAGTCCCAGACATCTGCAGGCTATGTCCAAGCTTTTATCTATTACTCCACAGATTCTTTAGGAAGTTCTATCAGTGGTTAAAACAGCCACCAAAATGGTGTATATCATATGAAACTAATATTTGCTGACCATCACAAGTACTCTGACAAACTTCCTTTCTTCTGATAGTAACAACAGCACTGCCAGTAATTAGGTAGTCCCAATAAAGCATCCTACCTTATTTCTTTCATCCTCCCTCTCCCTCTTAACCTACAGGGTTTCTTTGGAAGAGAGATGACATTGGATTGACATTCTGAAAATACAGATTAATCTCTATTTCCACAGGGAGGTATTTACTCCACATTTCAGTTCTTGAAGTTTATACAGCCCTCATCATCACATCAATCCAAGACCCCAATTTGCTACTCATTCCTATTAAACATCCCACTGCAGTGCTTTGCTGAACAGACTGGCAGACATAAACACACATTGCAGTGCTTTGCCAAAATGTCATTTCAGCACCATAAACTTTCACTGCTAGCTAAAAAAACCTGCCAGCTGCAGTCCTTCACTTTTACAACATCAGCAAGTCACACCAGCTACCATCACAAATACTCTGGAGACGATGACTTCCAGATAGGCACAGAATGAATCATATTTAAGCTTCTTACCTTCCAAGGCTTACACACTCCTACTTGGCCAGCAGAGGAAAGGAGCATTGAAACATGGCAGAAAATGCTAAGGAGACACTTATAGTAAGCTGCTAATACTTGGAAGCTTGTAAAACCTTTACCTTAAGTTGCACAAAGATGCCACTTTAAATTTTGCCCAACTACCATGAGTTACATGAAACTATTTCACATCTGAAATTGCTGAATCTTTCACACAAAAGTGAGCAAGAACAGGAATAGTTGGCATAAATACATATCATCCCCAAATGAACTTAAAAGCATTCCTCTCACCAAGTAGCACCTTCCTGAATTTTTAGCATAGGGTTGGAAACTATTCAGAAAAGGAAAAAAAAATCTGTGAGTACTGCATGAAATCCCATAGATGGATGCATAGGAAAGACTGGGACACTACGAAATGGAACTGGTCCCACAGTTAGCCTGAAAGAATTCCATAATGCAGTGGCCATGCCTACACAGGGGAGATCAACATAGCAGCCTGGAATGTGCTGTGGGGGAATACTAGGTAAGTAACACAGAAACAGGAGATGGAGGATACAGGAGGTGGAAGGGAGACCAGAGTAAAGAAGTGGGAGGAAACAGAGCAGAGTGTAGACAAGCAAAACCCTTATAATAAATGCAAAAAGTAGTCTCCTGGTAAAAGGATGGGGAATGTCTTCTGCTTCTCCCTCATAAGCTAAAGAAAAAGAAATTTAAAATTGTTTTCTGCTACACATTACAAATGTACAATATGTAGATATTACAAATATTATCTCATTAGAATGACATGAACAGTTCCTAGTGCAGAGAACGTGTTTACCCTTCTATCAGCTGGCAAACAATTCTTCTTGGAGACCAAGGGAGACAGGCATACTCAGTTTAAGATGGGGGATACTTAATTTCTCCACAGTCAAAGACAAATCTGAGGTTAAGCAATTGCTAGAAAACAAAGAACAATATGATGCCACCCAAAAGCTCCCTAACTCAATCTCTCCACAGGTAATTAGGAATACATTATGGTCAGAAGTAGCGAAGGCAGCAGGTAGACCCCGAACATCAGTCTGCACTAAAATGTTATCTCACAGCATGGAAGCCCTTACGAAACCAGGAAAACTCGCAAGACCTTTATATTAAACTGACATTTGCTCCTGAATTAATGAAGAGCAATAACCTCCAGGATACTATGATTACAGCTTGCAAGTTTTCTTTCCTCAAGTTCAGCTTAAGTCACAAAAATCAATGCACAGAAATGCTTTGACAGAGAGAACATGGTCTTCCTTCAAATACTGCTGTTTTGCTCTCTGAGAAAAAATACTGGCAACATGCCCCACAGTAGGAAAAGTATTTTCTCTGCCAACCACGAAGGTCAAGCATAAATTGCCATTCAAAGTTCTACCAGCACTTCAGCATACTCTTCAACAAACACAAAAACTCTGGCACTTCTATCTACAGTCACTCATTTTCCACTGTCTTTTTTTTTTTCCCCCCAAGTATTGTTATCTTCTGTGCATATTCATTTCTATCTTGCCCAGCCTAATTTTAAGTATTTCAAACAGTGGTGTTCAAAGTGACATAAAATTAATCTACTCAGAAGTGCTACCAGAATGTGCACATACCTGCCAAGAAGGAAGTGACAGGTAAAAAACTCTTACAAAGCAAAAGAAAGGTAGAAGAAAAACACTGTATTTCCTCGCTGGCTTTGTGATCTCTTTACCCTTCCTGTTAATCAGTGTATTTTCTGTGGGCATCATTAGCACATTTCATCAAATAAAATTTCCTGTAAACATTGGAGTCTGCTTCACACACTCCATACTGTTCTTTACCGTGCCATTAGGCAGTATCAACATATACTAAGCTACATATGGGAGGCTTGCCCATGTGGAAACACCGAGAGAAAACAGAACTGCGTTAATGAAACTGCATTAAGTAGCCTCAACTGCAACTGTAATGTGTTTCCAAAATAAATTCAAACCACTAAATCAAAGCCACTTGCATTCCAACACTCAGAATTCATACTGGATTCTAACACAATTTCACAGGCCTACTGACATTCGTACCTCCGTACAACCTAGATGATCCATGAGATTTCCCATCAAAAATAATACATGCGCTGTCATGAGGAGGAGATTGGACTGTGTACACAAAGCAGAGTCAAAACTTTAATATCACCTACCTGTGGGTGCCTTATGATTCATAACAAATCAGAGTTTGCTGTTTCTAGAATAGGGATTAGCTTTATAGAATGAATTTGTTACAGATATTTTAGTACAACACACCATCATTAATTCTGAGATCAGTAAGGAAAGCTCTACCAAAATAAATCAGTCCAGCTATGCTACAATCGAAGAGATATGTCAGCTCACTGACAGTTCCACTTCCTTCAAGAATTTAAAGAAACAGCTAACAAAGGCTTTCTCTTAAGAGGGTCTTCTGTGAATCAGCTCCTGAGCAATGTGGCTCCCCTAATGGGAAATCTATCCATCATTCTTCCACTCTCAATCAATCTACAGACATTAAAAAAGGAAACATCACTAATAGCTGCTAAATATCCTTTTTGTTTTGCAGCAGTCACTCATACATTATGCATAGATCAAGAATAAAACGATAAGAGAAAAAGAAAAACCTACCTCAGACTATGTGCTCTGCACATTATGATTCAAACAGAAATTTGAAAGCGAGTGTTGTCTGACTGATGTTCAGCTGTGATCTGAGCAGGCCTTCTCCTATAAATCACCTAAACCATTTAGGTTTCCTTGAGGAAGACCGACTGTGTGCTAGTTATCCCACCAGAAACCATGCTATGCAAGCTTGCAGGGCCAGGCTGATGGGGCTTTGAGCAACCTGGTCTACTGGAAGGTGTCCCTGCTTGTGGCAGGGGGTTTGGAACTAGATGATCTTCAAGGTCCCTTCCAACCCAAATCATTTTATGTTTCCAAACCACCGCTGTAATTGCTCCCACACACCAGCCAGGAATGTCACATCAAGACAATGGTGAGGCCCACCCTGAACAACCAGAAATCCCATCTCTGCATTGCACAACACGACAAACTGGCACTGCTTGCCTCAGGTGTAAAGGGTTAGACTTATGACTGCCTGGCAGGCCTGCTAGGGACTTAGATCATTTAATATATTTAATCAAACTTATCCATTCTCTCCTGTGACATTTTATTAGAGCCTTAAAGGGTAAGAAGTAGCTGAGGAGGGCAGTTAGATGCTGCTGTGCCCCTACAGCCTGCTTGCTTTACAGTATCTACAGAAAAGCATCAACTCCAGAAGTTAATTGGGTGGAGACCATGTCCACATTTGGCACATCAAAATCCTACTGAAGTTTCCTTGCTTAAATCAAGGCATGATGTTTTGCTCATAATAAATGCTCTGGGAAATCAATAAACCTGCTTATTCCAACTAAAGAACAACAGTTCAAGTCTCATGCAACTTGCACTTACCATCCTGCTTTTCCTTGGGGTCTATTAGCCTTTTGGGACACACCTGCTTAACAGCAAAAAATGTAATGCAAAAGTAAAAAACCTCTCTAATTCCCTTTCTGAATAAGGAAATTTGCCATCTCTGCTCCACAGCTTTTCCTTTGTGTTTTTAGCCAAGCTTTTCAAAATTAATTGACTAACCTATAGAGTGGAAAGACAGGGAATAGTGATCCTTCAACAAGCCAAGCATCCTGTACAGTATACTGAACACAAAGATGGTGAGAGAACCAGGAGGTCTCAGTATTCTAGCAAAATACATGGTTCCACCTACAACCAAATCCTGCAATGATTAGACCTATTTTTAGAATCTTATTTACAAAACAAAATTACACTAAAATTTAATTTTAAAAGTTTCAGGAATTTTCCCTGCGGCACGTCAGTATTATGGCAAGCAAAGAAAATACACTGAACAGGTCTCAAAAAGATAAAAAGAGATAAAACAAGAAAATGCCTGTTGGAGCTTCTCAATTACGAAGCTAGGCATTTTTATTGTATGCAGGTAACAAGGAGAGCACCAAAGCAATCTTGGGGACTTTAATGCTGGTATTCAAACTTTGGGGACTTTGATACCTAAGATAACTTAAGTAGAAGTCAAATGTCATCCCTAAGTTATTTCTGCACAAGATTTCTACAGAAGAGTTTCTAAACTGATCGCTGTTTCTATAATCAAAGTGTAAAGTGCAAAACCTTGAGATTTCTTATTCAGCTTTTTTGGTTTCTTAAACTACAGGTGGTAATCAAAACTTCTTTGGGAACACCCAAGAATCTCAATTTGCAACAAGACAAATCAGAAATCTTTAAAGCAAAAAGTATAACTTACATTTAAAAAATTGGTGTTTAATAAAGAAGAAAAGTATCCTTCATTCTGCCACTGAAAGACAAATTTTCAGAGACTCACAGGGTTTGCATTCCTTCTACTGGTAAGATTTCCCAAATGAACAAGTAACAGCTGACTGGAGTACACTGTGATGTTTGGTGTCCTAATCAAAACTGAGTTGCTCTCACCAAAATTAAAAGGTGTTTCATCATGTCTTTAGTCTCAGCAATGCGCCATGTCTCATGGAGCTTCCCTGTAAAAAGGATCAAAAAGGCTCCTACATATTTGTATATTTGATTGTGGTGATTCCCCAAAGTGGATTCATTCACCATGGCCCTAAACAAAGTATAATGTCCGTGGAAAATTTCGGTGGTTCACAAGATTAGCTATTCTAGAAAAGAAAAGTAATAAGACAAGAAATGCTCTACACCTGTGGGTTCCGCTGCACTGAATGTTTATGCTGTGACACTGTTTGAATTCTAAGGAATGACTGAAAATGCAGGGGGGTGGGGAGGGGGAGATACAGGAAACTTGCCATCACTTTTACTCTTCTATATTAATTTTCACATTAAATGCAATTAACAAGGGCTCTTAGTTAATTAATATTTTCTATAAAGGAAAATGCCTAATGCCTAAATTGTTGGTCTTGACACTTAGAGACTTTTTCTGTGAAAGCTTCATAATTAAACCAATTAGTTGTATTACCCGCTCTGGAAGCATATTGCCTACCTACTTGTTACCTGCTACTGTAATTTTGTGTTTTCAGTGCTATTTACTGCAAATGTGTTAAATTAAGAGACACTAGGAAAAAACAAAAAGAATTTAGCACATGGAGATACCAAACATAATCCATACAGATCAAAAATCTTAAGGACAAGACCTGTTCTTCTACTTGCTTTAGTAAAATCTAGAGCACATGAAATCCATATGACTGCATCATTATATGGTACTCAAAGAACCTTGAGGTTTCAGCTTGACTGGGAATTTTGGTGCTAGAACAGTAAAAGTAAAATTATTCAGCATAGAAATCATAGAAGTTGGCAACTGTTTATTCTTGAGATGCCAGGGAACCAAATGACACGGACTCAGTGAGGTTAAGAACTTAATTCAATTTGTTAATTACCTATCAGAAAACAATCAACTTTGCAATCCATATTTTGTTCTCATGTAATACTGTACACCAGATGCTCATTTGCTGGTACTCCTCCCCCCGCCACTCTTTGTATCCATACATTCAGGCTGACTCGCAAACCCACATTAAACGCAACTACCAATAATTTTCACTTTTTTAAAACTCATTTAGAAGACACACTGTACACAGAACTAAAACATGCACGGGCACACAACAGATGTTTTGTCATTCAGTAAAATACTGCTTGCAGTACATTAGCCCTTTCATAATTAATTTGAGCCTACTAACCACCACTACCCTGGCTGGTTTTAGCAGTGGGTTTCTGCCAAAGCAGAAATCCCCCAGGTAGCCTCAGATGGGCACTCTCAAGTCATCCCTGTCTCTCACTGTCTCAGCTGTCACTCCACACTGCCTGCTTACACCAGCTGCAGGGCAGGTGGGTGACAGTGTGGTGTGACAGCAGCCCTCCAGCCTGGCTTCACTTGGATGCTTAAGCTTGTGCTTCATGCTCCAAAGCACACCAGTTTTTAAGGCTGCACTGGGCCAGCTTGGACAAGTTTCTCAAGACAGAATTTTACCAAGTATTTGCTTCATATTTCCTTTGCATAATTACCGTTGTAGCCACAGGTTAAAAAAAAAAAACAAAAACAAAACCCAAAAACCAAACCCCCCCCAAAAAAGCCATTTATGAGTGTTTTTAATTTTTGAAAGTCAAAACCAAACTTCCATCATGGCACAAGAAAAATGCCAGTCACCACACAAGACTGTAGGCTTGCAAACAGGCAAGCTGCCTTAGGACACATAACCTGACAGAGATAAAAAAAAGTTACACTGATACTTTGAATGGATGCCTGGCTGGCATCTTCTGTTATTTCAGAAAAACTCAGCCTGTTTCCTTCAAGGGACCTGTGTCCCACTGCTATTCTGCACATCCACACCTGCCCCACCCAACTGTCAGTTAACCTGGAAAATCCAAGCAAAAATCTCTCATGGGCCTCGGAGCTGCAAAGGAATGCAAACCCACTAGGTTTTGAAATAACTTTTTGTGACTCAATTTTGATATTAACATTTTCAAAATGGCTACTCATCCCTCCCAAAACCAGTAAAAAGCCACAAGGCAGACCAGGAGGAGCCACAGATACTCATCAGCTACATGGCCATACTGCATAGATGACTGAGAATCTCAGTCTAAAAATATCAGTATCAAGACTCAAATGAACGATTTTACATATCTAAAGAACAAAGCACCAGGTCAGAATAACATTGCTATTTATGGGAATAATATGCATGTACATTATGGGTGTTCTTTCATTTCACAGATGTGATTTTATTCTGTTACAGCCATCAAGACTTATATTTAAGCTTTACAATACAGAGAACAGATTTAAATGAAAGTCAGCACACATTTGTTTTATACTTTATAATTACAGGGATCTCTCTCTACAGAGAGATAAAAAGGCATTAGTTATGGTCAATACTAAAGGGGGTAATTGTGCATTAACAGCAATGATGATCCTTATTACACTGAGTTTCAAGAGCTGCGAACAGAAAAGAATATTCTCATCAAAAAACTACACGAGCTTTAGCAGAAACGAAGGGCAGAGACTACTGTGACCATGCCATACTCATGTATCCCCTGGCTGTTCATTAGATTCTCCATTTTGCAAATCTTCCCACACAGCTTTCACAAAGGTCCATGACCACATCAAAAGCAACATTTTACTTATAGCTGAATAAAAGAGGACTAAAAAAATCTCCTGGGAATATTGATTTGAAAGAGAATAAAACCTGCTTGTGAGACGTTTTCAAGACAATCCACCACAGTGAAATGAATGCCTACCACAACGTAATACCCCTTTTTGCTCCCCATCGTAAACCACCAATAGGATTTGTCAGACAGACACAGACTACACTTCAATAAGGATAAAACCCCCCAGTTTTTAAGGATTCAATTTTTACAGCTCCTCTGGACACTAACTAGAAATAAAATATACAATAGAACTTCATGCTAAATTCCATGACAGCTGTATTTTTGTGTAAATACCAAATACTCTTCCTAATCCTATTTTTGTCTAACTCTTAGATGCTCATATAGAAAACAGCACAAAAGGAGGTATTTGTCTCTTCTGGGTTATTTTTGTCTCCAAAAAACACTATACACATTTTGGAAAGCATCATTCCTGCCAACTGGGGTCACTTTTCACCTAGTGTCAGTGGAAGAACATAACTACAGTATATCAGCAACAAAAATGGAGTAACACTTCATATTGTGCAAATACTTACGCTCATCTTGGGGCTGGAATAAAAATACCTACAGTGTTCTGTAGGATGACCTAGAGCAAATTTAATCTGGATAGTTGAGATTATTTGGAGGCATTTTTAAGACAGTGTCAGTCTATTAATGGAAGACAGTGACTCTCCAGCTAGATCTTGACTTTAGATGCAATGTGTCTAACCAGTCAGCGGATTGGTACACAAACCCTTCCCTCTACAACCACAGAGGATACAAATTAAACCTGAGATTTGCTGTTCGATCTTTCAGAACTAGCAGGTTGCTTTTAAATTTGAAGTTACTAGGAAAAACAGTTGTCTTTCCACACAACTACACAGCTATCCTACAGCAACCAGCCTCCACTAGATGCTGGTGAGTTCAGAATCACCTCTAGATCACATTTTAAACCATGATCCAAATTAACTAAGACATTTCAGAATAATAAAGTTCCATGCCTAATCCTACTCAAGTTCCCAAATCCTGCAAGCCACTGAAAATACAAGCTATAAACAGCAGACATGTTTCTTTGTTGTTCATTTGTTTGGCATAACACAAATCATCCTGCATTCATACTGCTGACAGACAGAAAACACTCCATCTGCCTCTCAGTTCATGAGGCCCTCTTTGCTCACTTCTTCACCTGGAAAAGACTGTAAATAAGCAAACCTGTTTGGCCAGCTGATCCTTCTTCACCAAGCCAGTGGCCGCAGCGATGTTCCCTGCTCCTTCCACCGTCTTCTGCGCCACCGCCGTCACTCCTGTCACCACAGCTCCCCCAACATTAGACACTTGCTCTTTGGTCTTCTCAGCCACTGAGGAGAAGCATAAGATGGAAAAACATATTATGCCTCTGGGAGCTCTAAGTTTTTCAGAGAATTTATCACTGACAGCCCAACATCATGAAAAGCCATAAGGCCATTACATTTTCTGTACCCCAAGTGGATCTTAAGAAATTAAGCTATCCATCTGGTAATGCTGGAGCAGCAGAGGTAAAAATAAGCCTTAGCTGGGGCTCAATTTCTTTCATGTGAAAGACATCTGACATTTTCATTCATGTCTAACTGCACTTCAGGGAAGAAAAGTCATTATTTAGGTGCTCTTATTACGTCCAACTCACTGTATAATATATCCTAGTTTGGAAACACATTCCAGTTAGTCCACCAAACACTTGCTGCATGATACAGAGCATGGAAGACAAGATTTTTTTACAGTAGACTCAAAAAAATTTATTATTCTTTTTATTTTTATTTTTGAAGATATATTTCATTAAAAAGCAGGTCTCTCAATGCTCAACCAGAGAATTTCAAATACAAGCTTTTATCTGACTCCCTTGAGATTTTTGCCCCAGTGCTGATACATAATATACTAATTTATAAAAAGACTGAATGCCAAAGCAAACTGGATTAATAGCTAACTTCCAAGTCCCATGGAAACAACAACTCATTTAGCCTACATATACATCAGCAGTTGCCATTCTACCTTTCCGAATATCACTGGGTTTTTTCTGCTCATTCATCCCCAAGGGCTCTTTCTGACAGCAGCTTGAACTAGTGACACTGATCGAAGAAAAGGGATGGAATGACTTCATGCCTTAAAGTTACATAGCCAGATTTTCAGCAAAAAACCCCATGTATTCCTCTAAACAAAAGAATGTTCTTCAAAAATATCCATCATATATTTTTTCAATTCTAACTAATCCTATACTTTCCTCCGGGCTAAATCCCATTAAATCCATAAAATGCATTCATGGCTTTATCCATACGCTTTATGACCATGGGATGGATTCTGCTTGAAACTTAGACCACCATTTCTGAGTCTTTTTTTTGGGAAGCACATATGAAAATTAGACTTTCTGTGGATAAATTACATTTCTTTAATTCCTCACATAAAGAGCATCAGTTGTCCATACCACAGGGCAGACAGCATCCATTACTATGATTGATATTAAATGGCAAAAATTAGGAAAAAGCTAGAAAGCTAAACAACGTGACTAATATGCAATTTTTATTAAAGACCCAAATTATAAATATCTGCTGACTGAAAAGAGAGGCATATAATTTAATGCTCATTCTAGCTAAGTTAAAGGAAAAAGTTACCAACCAATTGAGTATTATCTCTATTACGACCAGGAGCTTTCATTATAGAGCAGAACAACAGACTACACATTGTAGGAAAACAGAAATAGAAAAAGTTTGTTTCAAATATTACCCACACTATACATGCTAATCTAAAAGTTCATGAGAAATTTCATTGTATACATCCACTACTCTGTTGCCATGCTTTTTCCAGGAAAAAAAGATAATCAAAAGTGGGTTTTGCTGAAAAGCAAATGTTGCCCTCAGGGAAGGTCTGACTCAATGCTAGCAAGTGCAAAAAGACATCTGTTAAGATGCCCCATTTGATTATTACCAGCTACAGACCACAAAAAGCCTTGGATTCTATGCGTAAAATTTATATAGGAAGCTTTTCACTAGTTCTTGCAAACATGTATCTTAAGATGTGTGTCCTAATAACATGCTGTATCTTGCAAAGCATGGTGAGACCCGGTCGTGCTGGGAGTCTTTCAGAAAGAAACTGAGTAACATTATGAAACAGAAACTCCTTCATGTTATTCCAAATAGCAAAAAGAATCCTAAAAAATAAAGTAGCATCTTGCAAAAGGAGATTCAAAAATCATATTTTCCAAGAAGTATTTAAATTTTTTAAAAAGTTAAAAAGAAGAAAAGAGATGTTTTGGGTACATTTCAGTACTTTTTATTTTTCCTCTGTCTCATTCATTTTCTCTGAGAGATCCTGGGCTGCATCCAAAGCAGTATAACCAGCAAGCCAAGGGAGGGGATTCTGCCCCTCTGCTCTGCTCTGGTGAGACCCCACCTGCAGTGCTGCATCCAGCTCTGGGGTCCTCAGCACAGGAAGGACACGGACCTGTTGGAGAGAGTCCAGGGGACACTACCAAGATGACCAGAGGGATGGAGCACCCCTCCTATGAAGGCAGACAGAGAGCTGGGGTTGTTCAGCCTGAAGAGAAGGCTCCAGGGAGACCTACTTGTGGCCTTCCAGTACCTAAAAAGAGCCTACAAGAAAGGTGGAGAGGGACTTTTTACAGGGTCATGTTGGGACAGGACAGGAGTGAACTGCTTCAAACTGAAAGAGCGTAGGTTTAGATTTGGAAGAAATTCTTTTCTGTGAGGGTGGTGAAGCACTGGAACAGGCTGTCCAGAGAAGCTGTGGCTGCCCCATCCCTGGAAGTGCTCAAGGCGGGGGGGCCATGAGCAACCTGGTCTAGCAAATGGCATTCCTGCCCATGTAAGGGGCTAGAACCAGATAATCTTTAAGGTCTCTTCCAACCCAAACCATTCTATGATTCTATAATTCAGGGTCCTTTGATTCTGTTAAATTTTTCTGTATGGAAGTGACACACATGGTTTTGAAAACTCCCCTTTCCAAACAATGTTGAACGGCAGAACATGTAAAGGACAAACTCAGCAGGCTTGATGCTGACAAGGGCTCAGTTGGCCTTAAGCAGACTCATCCTTTCTGATAAAATGATAAAGCATGGTTGTACTGTGTTGATTGTCATAGTCACAATTAGTTTCATTACCTCAAGCTCTTAAAGCAACTGCAGCTCAAAAGCAAAATATCACGAAACAGAGCGGAATTGAGTGCACTGTGGATGCTGCAGTATAAACCACCTGATTCTCAATGCCATTATTAGACCCACATTTCTTATACTATGTTGTCATGGCAAATACAACCACCTACCAAGAGCAACTATCCAGTGGCTGCTGTTCCCACTACTACAGTATTTTGGGAAGGCGCTGTCTGAAGTACATTTCCTCCTCCCAGAAACACATTATCCTAGGAAAGGCTTAGTACTTACAAACTCAAATGAAAAAGGAAAGAATCAGGCTGCTAACACTGTTACTGGCACAACAGTAAGATACTGATAAAAGTAGTAAAAAAAGCAGTATACTTAATATTGCTTCTATTTCAGACAGCCATGGTTTAACCCCAGCTGGCAACTAAGCACCACACAGCTGCTCATTCACTTCCTCCCCCAGCAGAATGGGGAGGAAGAGAACTGGAAGGGTAAAAGTAAGAAAACTCGTGGGCTAAGAACAGTTAAATTGAAATAAAACAATAATAGTAATAACAAATCTTAGTAAAAAGGAAAATAACAAAGAGAGAAAGATATAAATCCCACAGGTGATGCAAATTGAAACAACTGCTCACCACCAACCAACTGATGCCCAGCCAGTCCCCAAGCAGATGACCTCCACCAACCCTACCCATAGTTTTACTGCTCAGTATGATGTCATACAGTGTGGAACATCCGTCTGGTCAACTGCGGTCAGCTGTCCTGGCTGTGTCTCCCCCAGCTCCTTGTGAACCCCCTGCCTCCTCACTGGTGGGGTGAAGTGAAAAGCAGGATATGCCTTGATGCGTAAAACCTGCTCAGCAATGAGCATCCCTATATTATCAACACTGGTTCCAGCACAAATTCCAAACAGCCCCATACCAAGTACTATGAAGAAAATTAACTCCATCCCAGCCAAAACCTGCACATAGACACAGCATAAGAAAGCTGACACAGGAGTTACCATGGAAGATCTCTCACACACTGCTTCAGAAATCAGAGCCATGAAGATAAATTCAGCAAACCATATAAATAGCACAGATTGGCAAAAGCAATCATAGTAAGGAAAGAGCCTTCTTTCCTGTCTCTAAGGAGTAACTAACATCATTACCAGAGTGCCTCTGATAATGAGCTCCAGCCTGGTGACACACCAGCTCTGAAACCCCAGTGACAGGAGAAGAAAAATCAAAATAAGTTTCCAGTCTCACATATTTTATTGCTTACACTAAGCAGTAATGGGGAAAGCATTAAGTGCGCACAAACAAATCAGTTCAGAACGCAAGGGGTTGATTCCAAATTATTAAATTCATCTGAATACCAGGTTGCTTAATGATCTTAAGTCGTTGTAAAATTGATATCTGCTTTGCATCACAATGTTGAGAATCAGAGTAAAGCAGCTTCTGCAGAGCTTTGCTGTGCTATGGCCTGATTACTTCTTCTATCTAAGCAGAGACTGTCCATTCCATTAAATGACCCTGGGACGGTGTACAACAACCACACCAAGGCTAACTTTGAGTTTAAGTTCCAATACTGACTATAGCACTCTGCAAAAAGTATTAGCATTGAAGTTGTCTTTTCCCTACTTATTACAGACAACTGGGTAGCATACAGTACCAATGTAAAACCGCTGGAGCAATTCAAAATAACAACTAGTTGCTTTCACCTTGGACACTAAAAGTAGATTCAAACCACAGAACTTCTCTGAATTAATGAAATTACTCCTATAATACCAAATACACTTCTGAGTATATATTTCAAATAGTAAGTTTGTCTTAAGTACTTGAAGAACTCATTTACAGAATGACACAAATATATTGGTGGTTCTTTAATTTATGCAATTTTCTGTAAGATTACTGATGGAGTTAAAGAGCAGGAATACCAATGAATAAGAATGTTAAGAAGAACAGGAATGATCAGATAAAAGAATTAAGCACAACACTTCACTATTGGTTTATAACTGTCAATATTGTGTCTTCAGTCAATTTCAGGACACAGACACATGGTTGAAGGACTAAGGGCTTTTTGGTTCTGGTTTATTTACAAATAGTGCTTTATTTAGAATATCAGGAGATGGACTGTGAATATTTCACCTGTGATACAGTTCATTTCTGGGAGATAAGCAAGATGGGTGAATTATGCATTTACAGTCAAAGGCCAGGAGAAATGTTAATTAGGAAGGCAAGTCTAAACACAAGCAAACACCTGATAAAACCTATAAGCAAAGCTGCTTTATCATCAGAAGTTCTGAGAAAAGGTGACCTGACAAATAACACACTCACTATATTCCTGTGAGCCACAGCCTGGAATCCTCATTTCACAGTATCTTGATGTCACTAAAGCTGGTACAATCAGGTCACATTTTAAGCAAGAAACATCTAAGTCTAGTAATTCTGGGTTTGGAAATTGACTGAAGAATGCATTTAGGTTTTTTAGCCCTTTAAGGTGTGTCATTTCACCAGCACAGAGGGTTAACCCACAACTTATTCAAAAATAGCAAAACTATCAAGATTTTGGAACCCAGACAGCAAGAAAAGACTGACTGCACAACTGTGAACACACTCATTTTGATCTGTGAACCTGTTTCGCATTTGATTGTCTCCAACCCCTTGAACCATTTTTGCTTACATAATAAAGTATTTACTTCACCTCAGGTTTCACATGATGCACTGGGGAGTTAATATCGTAAGACCACCACAACTTATGAACTCCCAGTCATATGAAAGGAGACAAGTAGGTCTTTACAAGCAACTTAAAAGGCATTTTTGTCACATCAACTTTAACAGCACTGATTTAAATGGATTTGATTTCTACGGCAACTTCACTAGCATCTGAGTGTCTTCACATTATACCTCATAGAATCACTACAGTGAACCCAAATCTGTTTTTATCTACCTTCTCTACTTGTCAGAACAACTATTTATAGACTTGCTATTATTTTTTTTATTCTTAAAACATGTCCAAGCAGTTCCTCTGTTCTTACACTAGCATGTCCATGCTGTTTCATTTTGGAAGCCATGCTCTCTAGATTTTGCCTGAAGTCTTCTCTTCTCACTGCTACATGTCAACCTGTTCACCCCCTGTTCATTTTCCATTTTCATTCAACAGCCAAACTAATCCCAAACAGCTTGAAAGGCCAGAAGGAAGCAAACTGTGGCACAGAACCCATTATTCCCAAGTTTTGGGCGTTTTGCTTTGTGTCACCTGTTTCCTAAAGTGTGTGAGGAGCAGCTACTGTTTTGCCTAAAATCAACAGTAAGTTCTTCAAATTTTCTATTCATAGGCACAGCATGTAACAGATGTGTTCCCCTTATGATTGGCTTTACAGTCTGTTTTGTACCTTCCAGAACAAAATTCAAAATCTTTTCAAACCTGTTAAAGATTCTATTCATCTACTGAAAACTTCCTGCCTCGCTAAACATATTGCCATGGCATGAAGAAGAGATACAGCATTTGAGATCAGTAGTTTCTTTCAGGATGAGGAAGAGAAGCCCCCCACTGAGCTAGCCCACCAGAAGCCCAGTGCTTCAGCATGTTTCATACATGTGCAAATGCCCTTGACTTTATCACATCCCAGCTTGGTGAACATCACCTCTATTAACTTGCTTCCTACTGCTGTCACTTGCTGCTCCCACATCTGTGGGATATTGGATACATCTGCCCCAAATCTCATTCTACTGCAATCCTCTGCTGGTCATAGTAATGATCCCTCTGAATATTTCTCTTAATTGAGGTCTAACAAGCTGAGATTTCATATCTCGTAACAACAGCATGCATGCTCAGCCTGAGGCCAAACTCTGAAGGACTATCCTAGATATTCTGTTCCATTTTGTTACTAGAAATGCTCTTGACTGACTTTTCAGCCACTTATGTGGGTTGTGTATTAAGTACTGACATTTGTTTACCTACCATTGTTTATCCTTTGCATTGGCTTATGTGAGCACAGCTGAATGATACACCAGCTGTACACTAAGGAAAAAGAAATCCTTTTCTACTATCTTATTTGTTTGCTAATTTGTCAGGGTAAAAGCAACTTACATTTTTTGACTATGCATTCTCTTCACATCTCCAGAACTCCCACATTCTACAGCAGAAAATTAAACATTTTATTCAGTGCCCTATGGTCAGCTAAGGCTTTTCTGCACTACGTAGATATCAAAGGCTTCCATTCATTTTGCCCCTTAAAACAAATTATTGGTTATTGGTTTCAGTTCATACCTAAAATGATCCCTGCAAATCAATTTAAAATGCAAATTTACTCTTTTTTGGTGTAGAAATGCTATTGTGAATATACATGCCTGGCATTAAATTTCAAGTTCGAAAGTGCTCTTGCTACTGAGAGATTAGTCAGTTTTAAAAAAACATTTCAAAGCACTCATAACTGTGACAAATTCAAATCAAAACTCTGAAATTTGTTTCTTTCTTGTAAGCCATTTCCCTTCAATCTTCCCACCCAACCAGATCTCTCAATTTTCCTGTGTTTTTCTCTCTTTCATAAATTGCAGTGCTCTCAAAAACCAGAATTTTTAACAGCTAAATGGCTGGTTAATCAGATGTAGGAAAGACACTGAAATCAAGAGATAATTATCTTACCTGTTGTGACACCATGAACCACTCCTTCCTTGGTCCTGGAACCTAAACAAAGAAAAATATTAGGTTGAAAATGCATATTCTTAAGTACTGGTAAAGACTAGATAGATGATAAAGGGGGATTAATATGTAGATTACATACAGTTGCATACAATATTTCCAAGGTTATTAAAAGAAATCAAAAAGAAATTCAGTCTAAGGGAAGAAGCAAAACCATCAGTAAAGAACAACTGCATGGATGGGTACTGACTGTGGAAAGGTGAATAATACTGGAAACACTTCTGCAGTACATTCTGACCTCCTTGCCATTTCCTTAATAGCTGTGTTAAGCCTCCCACCCGGCAAGCTCACACGGATGACTCTGCACAGAAAACATGTTAACATCCTAAGGAGGCTCATGCACGCTTTTGGAGAAGCTCTGAGCCACAGTTTCCAGAAGATCCTTACAGCTTCACCTTTGCCAGATCTCAGTTTGCAGGGGTTGACAACCACTACTGAACTACAGAAAGGGCTAGAGGTTAAATTCACAGGGAGCTGATAGTGCTAGCCAGATTCAGACAGCAACTAATCCAGAAGAGAAACTTCAAGCAGTAGATAGGATATCAACATGAAAATGCCCCCCAGGTCACACCCAAGGTCTGCTACACCCAGTGTCCTCATTGCCACAGGCACATGTCACAGCCCACACATGATGTGCAGGCAGCAGCCTGGAACTTGTGCTAGACTGAGTCATAACACAAGACCTGTGTAAGCAACCTAACTCTGCCACGCTGGAGACCAAATTGATTTCTGCAACACCCATGCAAAAAAACCTTGACTTTTTAACATGCTGCATGAAAGGGAACAACCTCCAATGTCTTTAAGGGGAAGAGAAACAAATTAGCACCTACTGCTGTTTAAAACACAACTCGGTGTCTTTTTCCCTACCGGCCCTCTACTTGCCCTTGTCAGGTTCCATAATGTGGCTACATTTCAGGGATTAGTATCCATCTGTGGCCTATGATGCTTAACAATGTGCAATTAACAGTTTATGGCTCCTAGTTAATCATCTTACCTAGTCTGCCAGAGATAGCATGACATTTTATTTTTCTTACCAACACAGAAATGACCTTATTTGTAATGCAATTTTTTGCTGCCATTCAGTATTTGAGACATTGTAATTTATACTTCTGACTTTACTCTTCTAATGTAACAGAATAAAATGCACGAGCAGAAAAATAGTAGAAAAAAGGCAACTTTTTGTCCAAAATTCTTTACAATAATACAATTAAACACAGAAATACAATATAAACTCATTCATCAATATGTCCTATTTGCTACTAGTGCAAATTTATGGAACTTTAGCCATGTAGTTCTGGCACTATTAGATTGATTATGTGATTGAAAAGGCTCTGTTACCCATGAGCAAGAATAGAATAATAATCCATGATAAATACAAGGGAAAAAAATATTTCATCAAGTAAAATGAAATATTCCTTTAGCTTATCATGAGGTTAAACAGCCAAGAAGTCTTTTTCCCTTTATTCCAATTTTCTCTTTAGAAAAAGCTTGCTTTCTCTCACTGAAAAATATTTACCATTGAACAATCAGAAGTTTCATTATACGCAAAGTGTTCACATCTAAGGACTTATTTTAGGATTTTGGTTCTCAATTTTGTACCACCATGAGACCTGAAGAAGCAAAGCACATGCTGGAATTCAAGCAGACGATGGTTCTACTGACTTCTAGCAACTGAACACCACTGCAGGCTCACAGTGTGTCTATTGGAATACTTAATACTAAGCACATGCTTTTAAATGCATTGTTAGACCTGGCCAATATCTCATTCATGTTGTTGAACTGACTGTTTGCAAGCCAAGCCATTAAAGACATGGAGAACTCTGAATTAGCAAGTACTCAGTTCCCTAAGGCCAGGAAGAGATGGATGGTATGACAGAACTCCCTGAAGGACCCGTGCAATGCACACATCTCCAGAGGGACCTATTGCAAGTCAATTCTTACTTCACTTGCTCTATCACTGCTACAGCCACAGCTCACGCAGACAGGCTTTTCTTTAAAACAGCTCAGCTCGCAGACCCATATGGAACAGGGGTATGTATAGCCAGATCCATTAACTGGCAAACAACCAGCTAGCTGGTGCTCCAGACCCTACAGCATATGTTAGAGCTCAATTCTACTTGCCCCACTGCTGCACACTTGCATGCAAGTAGCTGCTTCTGCCATCGCAGCTACAACAGCATCCAGAAGCACATTAGGATCTGCCAGAACAGGCCTATAAATAACAACAGTTGAATTCAGTAGGACGACTTCTGGCTGGCCGTGAAGGAAAGCTGGTTGTCCTCATTGTTTCTGGGAGAAACTAGCTGCCTTTCATTCTGGCATTCCCAAAATACCAACAGTCTTGCTCATTGTGCCCTGTACAACAAGGGGAACAGAGGAACCAGAGTAGGGATAATATAAAGACCAAGGAACATGACTCTGACCTAAGCCACTTAGAAGCAATAGTAGTACATGGCAATGCAACTTTTTCTAGCTATAGTACACGTCTGTGTGAGGGGAGGCAGAAAATGAAGCAGCATTTTTGCTTTTTTTTTTTTTTTCAATTATAAAAAAACACCATAGAGTCTCTTCATCATTTATTATCATTGCTGCCATTGTGCCACAATGAAGGAGTGTACCAGCAGTTTGGAAATACATTCATTTCTGGACTATTTGAGAGATCAACAGACTTTTCACATTGCTTAGTCACAGCTGGTTAAAGACAGGGAGACCTAAGTCCAAATTAGGGGAAGGGACAATCAACATTTAAGGAGAACACTTGCTTCCAAGTCCTCAAGCCCATTACTCCACCAGCCAGACCTTGAGTCCCTCGACTACTCTGCCGGCCTTTCTACTACCAAAGGAAAATAAGAAACATTATGAAAAGAGAGTGGATGGCTTTGCCAAATAGGTCATGACTGCACTGTTCTACTCTAAGGCCATGTGCCAGCACAGGGAGTAGTAAACAACTCTGTATTGAAGGGATCTCGGGTACTTAAAAGGAGGACAGACAGTGGACTGACAGAAGAAAGAAGAGTCTTCATCATGGAAAGGGAAAAAAATCCTCAATTAATCCTCCAACACACCGCTCTTCCACAGAGCTCTAAGTTTCTCCCTTTGTCAAGGGAAATTTTCCTTGTGCCAAAAAAATACTAAAACCAAAACAAGAATAAAAGAACTACAATGACCACATTTCATCCCAAACAGCAGCTGCTGTTAATAGAACTCTTACCAGATAGAATTAGGTTATAATCTCACATAATAGATAACAGCAGCCTGGACAGAAAGGACCACATGTTTTCCACATTTACTTAAATTGCACTGATTTCAGTAGGAAACCATATCACCTAGGGGATCTGGATGAAAGACTTTGCATCTTCTTAGTTCTCCAGCAGCAATGGGAGGCTGAACATTATGAAACTGAAAATGATTAACAGGTCCCACTCAGCCCAGTGTTGTTAGCTTCTTTTTGCAAGATGTCAGGCAGCTTTCACAGTACAATCCGGCTGTGAATCTCAAATCTGAAAACCCAACTATAGAAAAATGGAGTGAGAAGTCTTCAGGAGCTCCAATGAATTGTGCTGCTCCTCTCCTCCGCTCATAAAAGGGCTTCAGACCTTTTGCACTGCAATCATTATCAGCCTGCAGAACAAAACATTAACACACTGGCCTTTGCTAATGCTGCACAGGGGAAGAGACACCTCTGAGGTGTGCTTGGGAAGCAGACAGAGAAACATCCAGCTCCTCATTTCCCTTACCCTACCTGAACTTGTTGAAACCTCCTGCCAGTATGGGCAAGCACACAACTGGACACGAGCTGCCAGAGCTTCTGGAGACAACTTCCAACCAAAGGCTCTTTTGCCTGCGTGACAAGCTGTGCACATAACTCTTTCCTCCTGCAAAGGAGGCATCTGGTGGGAGAAGGATCCTCCACCATTACTACAGTCACATGCACAGGTCCCTACTACGGCTCAGGGCTCTCCTGACCCCAGTAATTTATTCTTGAAAAAAATAGCAAGCCTGCCCTCCAAAGTTCAACCTCAGCAAAAGCGTCTCTGAAGAAAACGGGAAATCTGTTGTCTTTGGGAGCAGAACTAGGTTCAAATGCTATTACGGTCTGAATAACAGGTCAGGCACAAAGATTAATTTAGCACACAATGCAGGTTTCTAATACAAAGAAATCAATGACCCCAGAAGCACAGCCAGAAGAAAACAAAATAAAAGAAAACAAGGAAACAAAAGAAAAGGAAGTTCTACCTCTGGCAAATCATTCCAACATCAAGCACAATATACAGTGGAAGAACATCTATTTTGATACCTTGAAAATGAGCAGACACTCATTTTAAAATAGATTCATCCGACAATTAGTGTTCAAAATGACTGCCATCCCTGCTGGCAAGAGCACCGAGCTTTGCTATGGCTTAAAACGAGGGAAGTATATTCCAAATGAGTAGTCCACACTATCTGGAGCAGAAATAATTTCTTACAGACCGGCACTAGCCTGCAACAGCAGAGGGAATCCAAAAAAGGCACTGGAATACCAGAGATCTCAGTACTTCCATTGAAAAGAAATGCCTCTGGTTTTCAGCTCTGTTTAACTTCTGTTATGTGTGCACATCTCCCTCGGTACACACAGCGTCCATTACAGAACTGACCTGCTACAAAATCAACAGAACAGAAACGACCTACAGAAAAGGGTATCTTTTCCCCCTCCACTCTTTTATAGACTAGCTTTATTTGATGAATACGAGAAACAGACACATAATCACTTTTTTATAAATAACCACTTACTCATATAGTCTTGGCAGATTGTTTTTCTGTGAATTTTTCATGACAGCATTTGCAAGACAGTCCTCTAAAGCCCAATACTTGCGAAATGAAGATGACTACCATGCATGAAAATACCAGTCTGGGATTTGAAAAGAATTTTATCCCTGGCTCTATGCAAGACGTGTGGTATAGAATAAGACACTTAACAACTGCTTTGCTACCTTGGGGTCTACATGCCCTACCTCATTAACTGTAGAGGCTCTTCCTTGAGAAGTCATGGAAAGTATTTGCCATGAATTTGCACTAGTAATTACAGAACATGAAATCAATTTCAGAAGATAACACTTAGCCATACAAAATGTTACTGTCAACATGCCAAGCAGTCAGCATGTTTACTGCTCAGCTCCCGAGCTAACCTCTCAAATGTCTTCTCCTGAAATCCTATTTAAGCTCCACATGTTCTGTAGAATGCTGTGAAGCTATCTTCTTCTTCAGCATTTACATTTTTTATATTTATTTTTACTGTACCAACCAGCCCTTCAGCCTTGATCTGGCAAGCTTCTTGCATGGAGTGCCAGTCAGCAACCTGTACTGTAAGGCACCTCCTATGACACAGCCTGTTCAGGATGGTGTTACCCACGTGCCTCCTCCACAGAGCAGCAACGCGTGCCCAGCCCGTGACACAAGAAGCAACATTTGGCTTCAAAGAACCAGGTCTCAGGAAGGCACAACTTTCCTCTTGTTTCTTTTGCAACGGTCTCCTATGACCAATTACATATTATTTTGCAGAAGAATAGGTCTGATGAGGATCCAGCTGTGAATGTCTGGGTGCACCGATCAGCAGCGTGCTCTCTGCTGCCCACCTACCCACATAGAGGACTCCCTCTTTCGTCTTTCCTGCTGCCTCTGCCACACCCTGCTTGGTTTTTTCTGCTGCTGCTACGACTCCCTCCTTTGCCTTGGAAAGCCCTTTCATGAACACATCCATGGCTGAAGACTTTCTTCACACAGCTCTAGAGAAAAAAAAAAAAAAAAAAAAGACAGTGCACACTTTCAGTAAGGTTTTTTCAGCTTTTTATCCCAGAAAGGGGAAAAAATTATTCCAACTGAATGGGATCACAATTACTTTAAAATTGTATTATTTATACCCCCAAATTGTATAGCAATATGGAAGAGATATCCTGTTTCCACAGAATCCTACAGAGAGGTTGTCAATAATGCAGTTCTGACTGGAAGATGGATTCATTGATACAAGTACTTTCCTTGCCTACGAAGGCATCATTTCTTCCAGAGAACAGTTCTGTTCATGTGCTGATTGCAAGGTTTAACCCTGTGATTTGATGATACTCCACCTCCCATCCAGAGGAAAAAAAAAGTCAACTTAAAGAAACACCAGAAACTTAGAAAAACAAACAAACAGACCAACCTGGAAACCAAACCACATAAACCAAAACCTCTCATAAATGATAAACGTTCACTTGTTGTAAGAAACTGCCATTACAACCCAGGACTGGAAGAAACAAAAAATGCTGCATTTCCAGTAGTCCAGCATTTTGCACACAGTCCACATCACTCTTTTGGAAACTGAATGGGTTCCTTGCACGCATCACAACTGAGAAAATATTTTACTAAAAAGCCAAAGCAAGAACACAGGATTTTAAAAGCACTGCACTAAAGCTACCAAGAGATTCCTCTGGCAGCAATACAATTCAGTGCCACACTGAAACCACCAAAACAGTAATTAAAACCCAGAATCAGTGTCCCTTCAACAAATCCATTATCAATAGTCCTTTCTCTTCCTCCACCCACACAGACAGAAGTGCCGCCTGTTATCTCCTCTTCTTTGCCAGAGGCTGAGTAGGAGGAATGGATGTCTAGGAAGGCATCTGGGCTGTCGCAGCTTTCTACTAACTCGTGACGAGCGTGCGAAGAAAGGCAGTGTTTGCGCTCCAGCCAAACTGCCCACGGTACCTGCCGCCCTGGGGATGGCGAAGGGAGGGTGCCTCATACACAGCGCCGGGGGGAGGCAGGACCGGCCCGCGGGACCCTCGGGCTCCTCCGCCGGGAGGGTCCCCAGGCCCGTCTCCGGTGCGGGGGCACCTGGGGACCGCGGGTGTGTATCAAATAACACATGGACACCTGCAGAGGCAGGGAGGGAGGGAGCAGCGCGTCGCGCCCATGTATGTGTGTACATGTAGATATACATATACAAGCACACACATACATACAAACGCACACACACAGTGAGGCACCTACCGAGGAGAGCAGAGCGGCGCGACCATATGGGCACCCACGGGCTCCCGCGGACACGCCGTCGGCACACGGCGGACACGGCGCCCGGCTTCTCCTCCCTTCCCCGTGCCCACACGAGGACGTTCAACAGGAAATATCTAGCTAGCTAGCTCAGGCATTAGAGATATATATATATATATATATATATATCTCGCTAGTTCTATGCACACACATACGCGCACCCCGTGCGGCTCCGCAGCCCAGCCCAGCCCCCGGCAGCACGGACGCGGAGCGGAGCCGCTCCCCGCCCAAGCCCGCGCCCCGAGCGGCCCCCGCGGCCCCGCCCTGCCCCGCACTCACCGCCGGGCTCCTCCGCCACCGGCGACCGGCCCGTTCCGAGCGGGCGTGGGGCGGCGCGGCGTGCGGGCAGGCAGCGGGCGAGGCGCGGAGCGGCCCGAGGGAGCTGCCCCTGCTCAGCACATCCCGAGGCGGGCAGCGGGCCGGCTCTGCTGGCACCACCCCGGCGGCAGCCCCGCAGGCGGCGAGTGCCGGCGAGAGGCGAGGGCGGGGGGCGGGAGGATGCGCCGCGGGAGGGAGAGAGGGAGGAGCGGAGGCTCTTGCCACGCTCCCTGTTGAGTATGCGCCCCCCGCCCGGCCCCCTGCGCCCACCCTATCACGTCCTCCGTGGCGGTGAGGGGGGGAGGCGTGATAAACTGGGAGCACCTGGTGCATGGACGCAGAGCGAGAGAGAAGTGACGGTAAAAGGCAGGCCAGGAGACTTGGTCCTCCTGGGACTCCGCACAGTCATCACTCCCTCCAAAGGCTGGAGTGCCTCATCTTAGAAGTGTAAGGAAGCTGTTGATGCGGCACACCCCTGTGTCACTTCACCAAAGCCGTAGAAAACCTTCCCCCAGCATCCAATCGCTTTTTCACCTACTTCCATATCTTCAGCCCTGAATGACTGCGGTTCAATGTGACTGTTCTCACAAGGTTCATTATCCCAGCTCATTTTAAGCACGGGACGTGGAGCTCTTGCAGGTGTATTTTGAGTCTTAACTCTGTTGCACACACACGCAAGAATTTTCATCCCAAATGAAGAGCAGACTTGCCCAACCCCTACACCTCTGCTAGCATCGTCCACCACACAATCCATGGCCACTGCCACCCGAGTCTTAAGTTGATGCAGAGAAGTCACTTTCTCCCCGGAAAGGGAAACCTATCAAACTTCTCTATTTTGGTTGCAGAATTTAGGCATGAAAAGCCAAGACCAGTAGGAGACAAGGCACTAGAACAGATGGACCTTCAGCTTCAGTACATC
This sequence comes from Lycocorax pyrrhopterus obiensis, assembly GCA_014706295.1. Classification (NCBI taxonomy): domain Eukaryota; kingdom Metazoa; phylum Chordata; class Aves; order Passeriformes; family Paradisaeidae; genus Lycocorax; species Lycocorax pyrrhopterus. Next base: position 65,346,642 of record JACSVZ010000006.1, on the reverse strand, counting down.
AATTCAAATCCTGCAAGACTTACAGAAACAGTTTGGGTTTCATTGCACTCCAAAAGGAGAAACAGAACGTGGCATAGATGAGATACAAGGTTGTGAGCTGCAAGGAGCAGCTTTCATCCATCATCCCGTGCAGACAGCATCCTTGGTTTTGTTTCCCTGCTGAATACATAGTGCAGAGTCTTACTCTTGTCAGGTTTCTTTGTAAGTCTTAATATTTCTGTATTGTTTGGTAAACTTTCTTTCGCTTCATTCTACTAGTAGTTTTAAGCAACCAAACATTAAGCATCAGATTTTACTTCTCTGTGTAAGAATGTGCAGACTGTAATACAAATCATTTTCTCATAATTCTTCCCTCCAGAAAACCCTAAAAAAGCGCCCAGAAATTAAATAATGTAAGGTACCTCACCTCATTCATCCTGTGCAGCACATTCATAGTTAGCAGTGCAACAGCTAGATGTGGTATTTCTATTTTCTTCCTGTTTCGGGGAGAGGGCAATAGGTACAGTTCCAGACAGTAAATAAAATTTAATCGAAATCATATTCTTTGCACATGTTAATTGGTCCAGCAATTTATGTATCTTAGTATGTAAATTGGCTCATTGAAAACCTTTCTGTCAGTCATTCTCTACTACCCTGAGCAGTAAACTTAGACCCCAAATTAGAATGAAAGTGAATATTGCTCTCCTTATGGAAATATTATCTTCCAGATTTAAAAAAGGCTTTTGTTTTTCCAGTATGCAAAGTGACTATGAGTGTGAAATGTTGCTTTTTATCATGCTGATATAAATCTGGATAGACTTATTGTATTTAATTATGTTAGCAAAAACAGATAATCCAGTATGATAAATAACCTTGTACATTTATAGCTCTGTTTCTGAAAACTTTACGAAGAAGAGCTCAGATGTTTGCAACTCCTAGCTTTTGCAAGCAGTCTTTTTTTGCCTTATGTTTATCAAAGGCAGGCATTATGTTCTGCTGTTAAACAAAGTAACAGCTTGTCCTTTAACAAAATCATGTAGCTAGAAATAGAGAGGTAAAGGCAAGAGGGATCAGTTGCCACAGCAGAAGTAAAGCTTAAAATTTTAGCTGTAGTATTCAAAGTAGGCAGATGTTAAATTCTAAATCATAGGGTAAGAGGCACAGCAAGAAAAAAAATAGAGTACAAATGTTGACACAAGAAATTCGTCATTCTGAAAATGAATAGGACTTTAGTGGAAAACAGAATTAAATATGGTAGAGAATGGGCATTGTATCTCCAAGGCAATTCCTATTGAAACCACACTGTCTACAACAGTTGGTCGGGGTTTTTTTTAGGTTGTCTCTTCAGTACTATTAGTATCACAGTAAGTTCTCCCCTGAAGCCTTTTCTGTCTGAAGAAAGGATAGTAGCAAACAGATTGCCCACTGATCACATTTAAAGCAAATCTTTATTTAATGGCACTGTTTACTTCACACGAGCATCTAGAGCAAAAATCAATTAAGTAGTACTAAAATCTTCTTTAATCCATCTTGCCTTGCAGGCTAACTTATTGGTTTAGTTGCTAATGATTCATAGATTACATCTGTTTTATCACTATGGAAAGGACAATTATGGACAACTGAAAAAGGTTGCAGAGTAAAACTGATCAGAATGTACTGGGTTTGGGTTAAAAAATTCAAATGTAAAACTATTCATGTGGAAACACTGGAAAGGTGTTCATCTTGAACACTACACACAAAATTGACATCTTTCTCCTATTTATTCAGAGAGTGACTCACACAGGCTCCCCGTGTTACCACAGAACTGATAGGTGATGCTCCTCAGAGGAAAGGTACCTTTGAAAACCTGAAAGCTGCAGTATGAAGGGAAGCTGTCTTAGAGCAGTCTATTCACAGTTAACACTGGTTGCTCCTTGTACTGACTGCAGATAATCTGAAAATGGTCTTCAGTGGATAAATACATTAACTGTGAGAAACTGTGAACTTTTTATGCACATATAGTCCAGTCTTTGGGTTTCTTATGGAACAGTTTACTATGTGGATTGCTTTAGAGGCAACTGGGAGTTCAGACCAGTTTCCTAGACTCTTGCATCACAATGTTTGCATTTTTATTTCCACTCAGCTCCCTCTGTGGTCCATTGCTGACCATGCTGTAACTACCTGTGTGCATAGCTCCTTTCTGAGAACTCAAAAATGTGCTCAATTAAAAAAAAAAAAAAAGTTGAAGATGACCTCATCTTTGCTTATAGGTAAGCCTGGAGTTTAGCAAACCATTATCTTAATACTTATCATGCTCATAAGTGTTGTAATTTAACACTCCAGAGCATGCATGGTGTTCCCATGATGTTTACTGAACTGAAAGTTAAGCACGTGTATTAAAGCCTTCATACAATCAAGATGCAACTCATATCAGAGTTAATTTCCCAGTGGAAGCATTCAGTTTATTAATTTAAAATTAATATTCATTATTATGCAGCAGTTGCCATTTCCAGTTCCGTCCCATTGCAAAGATTTCTGTTTGTGAACTGTTTTGATAGATATAACTGTGCGCTCATTATGGACTGGGTTATTGGATGTCCACTGGCATGTCATGCAACCATTGCCTAGAAACACAAATAGAACTGATTAAAAATGTTTTAATTGATATATATGACATATATGTACTGTATCAGAGTACATGGAAATTTGTACACGCATGCACACACATTTAAGGAACATACATAGACATATATTTAAGGAAGATTGATGTATGTCTCTCATCTGGTAGATTTCAGCTCAGCTACGCTAATCTTGACATAACTCTAACCACCAGACAGAAGAGTCTCACAGCTTTATACCACCTCTGTTACAGGCAAAACCTGCCTGACCTTTGCCTCTCCTTCACTTGCAGTCAATGGTGAAGTTACAGAGCCATCACATCTTAAGCCATGTTAACATTTCATTAATTAATTAACCCATCTGGGCTAGAAATTCAGTGCTGAAGGGCACAGAAACTCTGTCTGTTGCACCTGGAACCTTAAGCAAAGCTTTACTCCGAAAAGCAACATCTTGAGTGCCAAAGAAGCCATCTGGCAGCATGTTTCTACTCAGAGACAGCCAGTAGGTCAGATGAGGCTGACCTAAGGGCGCCTGGCAGAATCAGTGTTGATTGTTCTTTAAGATGTTTCCCACAGAACCACGGAATATGCAGAGTTGGAAGGGACCCACAAGGATCATTGAATCCTTCTCTCAGCCCTGCACAGGACAATCCCAGGAGTCACACCATGTGCCTGAGAACATTGTCCAAAGGCTTCTTGAACTCTGTCAGGCTTGGTGCTGTGACCGCTTCCCTGGAGAGCCTGTTCCAGTGCCAAACCCCTTTCTGGGTGAAGAACCTTTCCCTGATATCCAGCCTAAACCTCCCTGACACAGCTTCAGGCCATTCCCTCAGTCCTATCACTGGTGAGCACAGAGAAGAGATCAGTGTTTGCCCCTCCTCTTCCCCTCACAAGGAAGTTGTAAACTGCAATGGGGTCTCCTCTCAGTCTCCTCTTCTCCAGGCTGAACAGACCAAGTTGCATGGCACCAGTGGGTTGATGGTAGCTGAAGGAAACAATCACCTTCCTCATGAGTGATGCAATGTGTTATCAGCACCTTGTGTAACTGAAAATGCAAATGCTACAATGGTGCTGATGGTGGAAATCATCATGCAGAGTCAGGTCTGACGCCTGTCTTGTCCCGAGTTCTGTTTGATTGAGAAGCCAGCACCAGATGTCTCCAAGGTCAATGATAAGACAGCCTGATGCAAGTATAGGCATCTGAGCCAGTGCAGGCACGGCACATTAATTACCTGGATGGCAGCATTTCTCAAGAGGTGCACCAGGAAGGCAGCAGCTTTAATTGGATACTACAGTTAGTTACCAGAAAACTGTTTGAACAGGTGGAAAACACAAACAGGAGCATACTTCACTCTATCAAACTGTCTTCTTTCTGTAATGTCTAAGGGAAAGTAGACATCACGTAAAAGAAAAGTTGTGGTTTTCATCCAGATATTAACCCATAGGGAAAACCTGAAGTCTTCTCTGGAAAAGGCAACACATGATCTTCTTCTCATTTCTCTGATTCCTACATCCTAGCTTCCCAGCCAAGTTGTCCCTTGGATATATTTGCTGGTGCCACTCCAATCACCATAAACTCGTAACACCATCATCAGTTGCCAGCACTTTTTTTGTAACACCAACTACTGGTCCAGTTCAACTCCCATTCATGCTGACATTAAACCAGGGATTGACTCAGGGGAACTAAAAATAGTGAAGGAAATATCATTATAAGCACATTATTATCTGTTCTGGTTTCTTTGACTCCTTTATTTATTACATGGAATCACTTATTGGAATCCTATCTTAGTGCGGTCTCCAACCCACAGGCCTGTACCTTCTTGTTGATGTTTGTATTACCACAAAACATATAGGAACCTGTCTTGATCTAAAATTCTTAATTTTAAGGCAAGACCCTGGGCTATTAACATTTCTCTATATGGAGCACTAAGCAGGACACGGAATAACTGTGGGGAGCCATTTCAGCTTTCTTCACAAGGGGATGTCTACTCAGGCTTGGGCAATGTAGACAATCAATAGAAAAAAAAATTACTTTTCCTCGTAATCACACACAAAATAAATGAACTTGTAAATTTAATTTGAATTACCATTCCAGTTACAGCCTCAAGCTCAGATCTTGGAAATAAAACAACCCTACCTTGGAAACATTTAATTTCTGTTATGCTCTCCAATTTGTTTCAATTCACAAGCAGTTTGAAGCATTCACATTTGCAGTGATGCCCAGGAGGCAGGAGAAAAAGACGGGAAACACCACTTCAGTAAGGAGCAGGATAGTCAGGTAAGGGACAAAGCGAAGACACAGCAGCAAACAGGGTGTCAGTGGTCAAAATTAAAGGCCACAGTCAAACCCAGGTCAAATTTATGCAGTATCTCAATGAGGGGTTTGTCCAGAAAGAAACTGCAGGTTGTCAGTGAGCTAGGTAGGGATTTCTGGAGAATGACTTTTTGTGTGTGAAGATTTCCTTTTGTGTTTTGAAATACAGATGCAGAATTTGTGCAGAATCAGTGTCAAAGGAGTTTGCCTTCTTCTCATGGTACTAATCTACAGGAAATATTCAAAATATTTAAAAAGTTAAATTTGTTTTCCCTATCAATATATTTTGGCATTCACTTCACTCATATCTGCTGATGAATGCCCCATTGTGCTTGATATTTTATAGCCATGATCAGACAATTTTCTTGGCTCAAAGGGGCTTATTATCTTGGTTTCATGACAAGATACCCACAGGGGAATAAAGCACAGATGAAGAATTTCAGAAGTAGTGAGAATGAAACAGGTGAACCATTCACAGTAACTGATAATCACAGATCACTGCCTTACTAGGTACCAACTGCCCTGTGAAATGAGAATTTGACATTTCTGTAGCAGTAAATTCTTTGTACCTGTGGTACGTACTCATCAATAATATTTTCTGCTGGCATCCTCATCACCATGTTACTAGGTACTTAAGAAGTTTCCTCCAAAAATTAAACTCTTTCAGAACTACTTGAAATGGGCATAAATCAGAATTTCCTCTTGCTATCCGTGACCCAAACGCAGATTTCATTATTCTATGACTAGTCTGAATGCTCTGCTGAAGAAAGGCATTCCCTATCACCAGCAAACTTGAGTTTCAATTTGAAATATATCTGATTACATGCTTTTGAACTGAACATTCAAATTCCTAAACGAATTTTAATGTTCTTCACTTAAAATCATTGTGCTGAACACCTTAAAGAAATGCTGACAATTATATTTCCATTTAGTGATTTTAAAAGATTGTGTTTCAGTCACTGCTACTTTTGTCTGTTGTGAATAATATAGCATTTACTCTGCAGGGGTCATCTGTGCTGCGGAGTACTAACAGCATGAATGAGAAAATGAGACCTTGACACTTCATTAAGCCATCTCAGTCTGAGAACAGCATTTTCAGTCTCTTTAACATTTTTCATAAGTCAGCTACGTTGCTCCCATCCAGTGCCTTTTCATCCCAATGTTACAGTTTTGCAGTTTTGACATATTTAGTGTGTAGTCACCGAAAACCACAGTCTCCTATTTTTTGCTTCAGTGATCTCCATTTGACTTTGCCTGTCTGATTTGGGCTACCATTTAGCCCAGCTCTGTGAAAGACTGATTCCTCACAGGGACCACAGAACTAACTTTATATATGGGCTGATATGAGATGCTGAGTCAGCCAAAGCTGTGAGGTGGATCTCACTTGTCCCCTTCTCTAAAGATCAAAACATTCAAAAAGCCAGGTATGATCAGAGTAGAATCTAAGCAAATAAACCAAATTTTCTAGTGAAGTCAGGTTAGATCAGACCAACCAATTATCCCAACTGAAAATAAAAATATTTATACCTGACTTTGTCCCAAATTGCTGTGTTCTGGCAGAAGCTTTTGCTTCCAGATCAGCTCATCGTGTTTCTGAGTTGCAGCAAGCAAGCCCTGCGCTTGCTTTGGTCTTTGGAAAGTCCTTCATCCCCACCTGAGACCAGGGATCTGCTCTCTGCTCTTCGATGCCATTCCACAGGCTGTGTGAGCTGTGGGCTTCTGGCTGCAGGTGGTGCTGTATGGCCCTGCCACAGGCCCTTCCCTCCCTTACTACTCCACAGAAGAGGTTGCAATCTCTTTCTGCCTTCTAGGAGGTCTTCCTGATCCAGTCTTCTTGGGCCATTTCTCATCAACCAAGAAATCATTCACACCCTTTTAGGCTACCCTGAGATCCAAAACATTTGTTCATTTTAGTATCGCACCCCTTGAGCTTTGTTGCAGAGACACAGCTGTGTCACGTGCCCTCCTGTAAATGTGGAGAAACTACATAGCTCAAATATTGTACTGAAATCCTGCTGAAGATGGTGATGGTCTGAGCATGCAGAAAGCAAATGACATATTTTAGTGTGGAGCATTGACCCAAGTGCTAGTGGCACAGTCTGTTTGAGACTTTTTTCATCTGCTGTTGTGATTACAGATTTCAGGCAGACAGCCTACATATGACAGAGGGAGAAAACTGTAAGAGCCAGAGCTGCTTGCATTTAGTATTCATTGTAGAAACAGCAGAATAGTGTTAATCAATAGATCAGCAGGATCCTGTTGCAGAATTCCTTTGCAATTGTAAGGATAGAGAAAGATATTTCTTGCAATAAAACCTTGTCTATGTAAGTCCACAAAGACAGGCTTGTTCTTTCTAGCTGAGAATGTGGTGAGGATCAAATGTGTTTTTCTCAACAACATGTCTGCATAGGCACGTGTAGGAAGACCTCAGTCTGCTGGAGAAAAGTGAGATCATTCTGGGAGCCTATATAGCATAACTCAGCTCTGCTGAGAAGCTTAGGGTGATCTACAGCTTCCAGATCTAAGTAATGCATGGAAACAAAAGGGCCCTCTCTAGCCAAGGGTGTGCTGCCTTCGCAGGCTTAGCTGGCTTGTCTATGTTGCTGCAGCTTCTATAAAAATCTTAGTGAGTCTCATTTATAGAGCAGATCAATACTTCAGCTTGCATGCCTCCTGCATGTTTAGTCTTGCCAAGCTTTGTCTTGTGCCGTGGTTTAACTTTGCTGGGCAGCTTATCGCTGTGCAGCCACTCACTCACTCCCCCACAGTGGGATGCAGTACAGAATCGGAAGGGTAAAAGTACAAAAATGTGTGGGTGGGGATAAAGACACTTTAATAGGTAAAGGAAAAGCTGCACAAACAAGCAAAGCACACTAAGGAATTCATTCACTAGCTCCCATCTACAAGCAGGTGTTCAGCCATTTTCCAGCAAAGCAGGGCTCCATCACATGTAATGGGTCCTTGGAAGCATAAATGCAATAATGGTGAACATACCCCCTGCCTTCTTCTTTCCTGAGATTTTATTGGAGAACATGACACCATATGGTATGGAATACCCCTTGGGTCAGTTGTGTTCAGCTCTCCCAGGTGTGTTCCCTCCCAACTCCTTGTGCAGCCCCGGCCTCCTTGCTGATGGGGTGTGTGAGGAGCAGAAAAGGCCTTGATGCCGGGTAAGAGCTGCTCAGCAATAAATAAAACATCCCTGTGTTATCAACCCTGTTTCCAGCACAAATCCAAAACCTATCCTTATACAAGCTACTATGAAGAAATTTAACTTTATCCCAGGCAAACCAGTACACTTAGTTTTTGGTTGAATAGGCTTTCAGTGTGGTTTGCAACCTTCCAGGCTTTCTTCCAAACATGTGAGCAGCCATTAACATTAGAAGCTCAGCTCTGCATCTGTTTCTCCGAGATGCTCTGCTGCATCACTAGCTCTCCTATCCCATTATGCTTTGTGAGTTACAACCTTGTCTCTCTCTCTCTTTTTAATGTACAAGACTCACATGGGGGAACATGAAGAGCATTCAACATTGTGGTTGAAGAAGAGGTTCAAGCCAAACTCATCAACTGTTTTCTCCAAAGGATTAACGCATCTCTGTATTTGACCTTTTGCTATGTTTTTTCCAGTTTTTAGATACTGAACTCTCTAGGCAGCCAAGATGTGTTGAGCTCAATGAGAATTAGTCTTAGATGAAATTTTCTGCTTGTTCCTTCTTTTGTTACCTTAACAACCAGTATATGTACCTCTCAAGTAACAGCTTCATCTGAAGTGCCTCCCTCTTCCACATACATTTCCACTCTGAATATTCACTGAAAAATTATGCTGGAAATCAAATATTACACAGAATTTGTATATGCCTGTTTTCCCACAGTAATTGAAATTGTCAGATAGCAAGCAACTCTCCTGCCAAATTGTGTGGGTTTTTCTTTTCAAATTTACCCCGATCAAAAAAGACAACTTCTTGTTTAAGCTGTTGAACACCAAAGACAAGGTTACAAAATGGATGAGATCGATTCCAGCTTCCCCATTTTCTCCAGCAAGCTTTGGATAAGGAAAGACAGGTTTGTTTCAAAAATAATTTCCTTGAGAAGCAAACAGTAACCAAAGAAGAATTAATAACAGATGCTCAATTTCCTCCTAAGACAAGGTTCTGTCGCATTCCTCATTAGCATGGTGGTAGTTTTCAGTGGAGGGCTGCAGATTTTTTAGACTTTAAAAAAAATGAAACTCTTCAAAATTCAATTAAAGCTACAAGATTATCAATGATTATGCATGTAAAAGTCTCACCAAAGTCCATAGTATCCTTCAATACAATAAGGCTTAAAAATTGTTATATTCCAGTAATTTTTTTATGGTGATTTGCCTGCATGAAATAATTTCTCTGTATGGGAACATTGGTAGTTCAGACTCCTCAATTCAGCAGTATATCAGCATGTTCTTAAATTTGAAGTATGCACAGGAGCAAGCCAGACTTCACACATGTTTAATGCTCAATTTGTAGACAAGAATCCTGATATTACTGATCATATTCTATATATTTTCTATAAATCACTGTCTCTAGGACTTTTAAACTGTTGTAATACTAAGTTTTCTTTAAAGTCTATCCCAAATGCACTTTGAGGATGTATTATGGGTGTTAGATTTTCGTCCTTCAGTATCCTGTGCACATATTCTGTGCTAGTAATCCTGTTCTGACCAATCAATCCCCCAAGTCATCACACTAAAATGTCTTGCAATGACATTATACTTTTAAAAGTTGTATTTCAAACTTTTTAAGGCTTCAATCAAAGAAAGGGCTTAACTCTTCCTGAAGTACAAGTCCAAACACAGTCTATCAAGTCACAAAATAATAGATTTATAATCCATTTGAAATGTGTCAGCAAGGTTTAAATGGGGGGGGGGGGGGGGGGATGGTAACAAACCCAACCAAACCCCAAAATATTTTCTATAATTTGTTTTGAAAGGGTTACTATTTAATTTTATTTTGTCAGCAGGATAAATTACTCTCTTGAAAATTCCAAGGAAATTTTACTTGGTGAGTGCTTAATGACCACTAGGTGTTGCTGGAAAACCCTTGACTTGATTTGTAATGCTTAATATAATAAGGATGACTGCACTTGCTTTCTCCTCTTTCCACTCTTCATCTTTTTGGGTCTCGGATTTGCTCATGGGCTGGAGTTTGTACCTTCATGTCTTGAGCTGATCACAGTCACCTCAATCACCACATCAGATGAGACAAAATAAAGAAATAAAGCAACGTACATGCTCAGGTATAAGCTCTGATTCCAGCTCATGTCTCCCCCAACTTCTTTTCTTCCTCTATTCTTAGCAATTTCTTCAGCTCTACACCTGTAAGAGAGTAGATTCAGATTTTTGTCTTCAATGTAATTTCCATAAATTTGTATAGAGATTACATTTTTGGCAGGAAGTGTACTTTAAGATTGTATAGTTCAGGTATATACCTGACCCCTTGCTGCTTGTTGAGTTGAACTCTTTAAATGTTTCTGAGCATCTTGCAAGAAGAACACAGATTACCAAAAAAAAGTCATTAACCTCTTCCTGTATTGCTGAATACAACAAACTCCTCCTGTTTGTTTTCCATGCTGCATGCTTTGGTGTAAAGGCACCTTGGCTGGGCTGCTGGCTGTGTCACCTTCCTAGAGAAATACCCTTTAATTCCTTTGAGGTATTTCCCTGGTGTTTCCCTGTTGGCTTCTTTACCTCAGGAATCCCTGACTCATCTCTGTAAGACTGGAGGTGTGCTGCAGTGTGGCTCACACATTTCGGAGTCCCTGGCAGAGGGGCCTCGCTGGTACCCTGTCCCTCTAACCTTTGCATATCACCCCACAGCTTGCCAGGGACAGCCCTGATATTTTTGTGTGCCGTGTCTGTCACTCCCCCATCACACCTAGTTTAAAGCTCTGCCAATTCCTGCTAGTTCCTGAGCAAAAATTGTCCTCTCTTGCTGAGAAAGGTGACTCCCATCTGATGCCAGCATGCCTGGTGCTATGCAGGCAATTCCAATGTCAAAAGCCCCAAAATATTGACCAGCCGTGGAGCCATTTATTAATAGACTCAGCCCGTCTGTTTCTTCCCATGTTTCTGCCTTCAACTGGAAGTCTGGAAGAGAATATAACTTGTGTCCCAGACTTCCTTACTGAATATCCCAAGGCCCTGAAGTCGTGTTTTGATGGCACTTGGACTACATGTTGCCATTTCATTGCCCCCTGTGTAGGAGATCAGTATTGGGGTACTCTGAGGGCCGCACCAGGCTAGGAAGTTTCTTGGTGATATCCCCAACCCAGGCCCCAGGGAGGCAGCAGATGCTCCCACGGGTTGGGCCTGGTCGGCGTATTGGGCCCTCTGTTCTCCTTAGAAGGGAATCACCTACAAGTATAACCCATCTTTTCTTCCTCTTGGAAGTGGTTGTAATACAGGGGGTTGACCTTTCTGATTGTCGGGATACCTGTGGTGTAACTGGGCCTTCAACCTCTTCATTCTTTGGCTGGCATCCCAGGTACAAAACCTCATACCTTTTCTGCAGAGGGTGAGTTCAAAAATCCCTTGGAAACACACTACTAATATGGAGCAGCTTGTACCTCTGAGTTCCCCCTACTTCTTCTCTTTGAGTAAACAAGTGGTTCATTGCTCTTTTACCAATGTAAAGTCACCATGCAAAACAGGGGAAAAACACCATGGAAATATAACCTGGTCAGCCCAGGAAGGGGGGTCCCTGGTCACCTCCCAGCCTCTCCACCAGTTTTCTGGTGGCCCTGAGAAGGAGATCCAGCACTCAGGATGGGGAAGCCGTGGTGCACTGCCGCCCCACACCTGATCTGGACAAGAGTGAGGCTGAATGCTGACGCGCACCAAAGGGAGCATACACAGATTCTGTCTATTAAATAGATTTATTACACACTTGCCACTGTGGGTTACTCCATGTCGTGATGCACCTTCAGTCAGGTGTTCCCATATTCTTCTATACACCCTACAATGCCTTGCTTGTCTTTAGGAAGGCTTTAGCCTGCTGCTTCAAGTATACATATTTTCTTGCACAGCAACCGCCACCATCCCAAAGTAAAGCTGTATTTTCCATCCCTCTGACTCAGAAATTTATCAGTTAGGACTGTTTGAAACTCAGTAATTGTAGCTGGCAGTGGCAAAACAGCTGAAAACACATAGAAATTGAAATGGGGCTCATAGAGAAAAAGTTACTACTGCAGAGGGTAAGCACAGCTTGCACACAAACATAAGCACTCGTCTTAGGCCCTAGCCTGCCACGTGACACAAAAATGTGTTGCTCAATTCAATCAGTTTGAAAAGCCTGGAATAAGCCATCAATCATTTCATTTTACTGTGCCTCATAAATTTGTGAAGCCTGTATTTCCCAGCAGACCATACAACCCGTTTTACAGAACCATGGAGCTTCACAGGAAGCCAGTCACAGCCTGCCCTGCCCCACTATATTACATTTTCTTTGTATTTTCACCAGAATTGCATGTCGTTCACAGTGAGGCTTTTTACAGAAATTAATCCAATGAAACTCCCCCTCCAGTTGTTGGAAACATCCCTGGTTAATGGCCCAGGTTACTGACAAGGCTTGTCCTGGAGTGCAACACACAGTGATGGGTTTTCCTCTGCTACCTCCAGTCTGCTACTCACAGTCCAGATTCTGCTCTGCAGTTTGAGGCAGCCATGTCAAAGACTACATTGCCTGAATTCTCCACCATTATACTCCAAATTCATGAGCAAAAAGGGGAATACACCTTATATGCAAAACCAAGAACTTATTTTTAGTTTAATCAAACTCTAAGCCGTGGAATGAGATAATTATTTTTGGTGCAGTTATAATGATACTTACACAGTTCAAATGAAACACAGTTAAAAAAGACATATCCACAAACTTCCTAGAACCTATCCCCTTCCTCTGGTATTGTGCTCACCCTTGCACTGCCCCTCTGGGTATGAAGCCTGATAGCTTCAGGCCATGGACAGGGAGTTGCAGCACAGTCAGCATCTCCTCCCTGGGAGGAATGGGATGTTGATTCTCTCTTCTCAACCCAGGACTGGTGGTTGGGACCAATACTGTGTTTGGGAGCAGCATCTACACTCTGCTCTTTTTTCCTTGGTCTGTGATACCATGCTACAGCTTCATTTGTGAGCTTAGCAAATGTTATATACTAATTCTTTGTTCTCTTCTCTTACCACTGGAACTGGTTGCAGCCAGCTGCTGATTCTGCTTTCCTTTGATGGCCTATTTGTATCTTATTTACAACAATTGACCAGTGCTGAGTCATGGATTTGCTGATACGCTTCTTTGCATGTGCTTTAAAGCTCCTGCCAAAGAAGGCAGGTTGAGAAGTAAGAAATCATGCTTATACACTTGGTACAAGGTTTTCCAACTCTTCCAATTGGAATAATTTGCTGGTGGCCATTACTGCTTACTCTGACCTCCTTTGACACTGTCTTAACCTCCAGTTTTCCTCTTACTGATACAGCTAAGAAATCCTTCAAATACATTTCAAATCCAAGCACTCATTTGGCACTTGTTGTGTCATGGCTGCTATACATGAGCACACATGCATATATTTAGATGTAGTACTTGCTCCCAAAGCTCTTTATTTTCTAAATGAAGCCACTTCAGGCTCCAGTCCAACTCTAAACTCCCAGCTGCAGCAACCATTGCATCACACATTACTCAACCCTCCTTCACTTTTTTGTTCCAAGGGAAAAATTAGTCACTACAAATAATCTACATTTGCTCAAATAGAAGATTACACACAGAGGTTCATGTTGCCTTCCCTTTGTTTTTCTCTCAGGGCATGTCAAGACTGCTAACTAATTTTCTAGGAATAGAATTAATCATGTGAGCCAGAGAAAACTCTCTCAAATCTATTTTCCGTATGCTGGGAAAAGCTTCTTTGTAAATAGCAGAGGGCTCACTCCTGGAGCTTGAAGCAACATCCTTCCGTTGCAAGATCAGAGGATTTTGAGAAGCCTTCAATGTGGATTGGTTTTACATATTATCAAGTTTTCCAGGAAAACAAAATATAGCTCCATATAGTAGCAATCCGCACAGGAGCTGAATGTGAGGTTTTAAGTCTGGGTGAAAAGCATAATTTTGAAATTCTTGTGTTAAAGGCTACATTGAAGAGTAAATTTGAGCTGGTTTGGAATATCTTTTCTGACAAATCTTTGGCTTTTCCCATGACTATGCACCATTTTCTGACTGGAAAATTAAAACACAGCATCACTGGTCAATCTGGAGATAATTTACCCTACCTTTAAATGATGTCTTAAGGAATATAGATCCCCCAAGTATCTTTTTATGTAGGGGAAAGGGGAGAACAATATGATCAAGCAATTCTGAAAGTGAAACTGCGCAGGTTAAATCAAAGTCAGTGTTGGAAATTGACTCCAGCCAGTCATTACAAGTCAGGTTATTCTCTTGTATAGATACTCCACATCCTTAGCTCTTCTACCAAACCTATTCATATAAAAACCCACTTGCAAGTCCTAGACAAAACTGTCTGCCACCAGATTGTTGCTATTTTCCCCATGGACGAGTAGAGAAATGACACGGAGTCCAGGCTCGGGGATAGATGGAAGCGCTTTAATGAACTCTCAGAAGGCTTTTATATGTTAGTTCGCAAAGTGTATTAAGTGGCATAAGGTAATTGGTTTTTTGCCATCCACCCCTTAAGGGGGTTGGTCAAGTTCTAAGACACACATCTCTGAATGTTTTTCTAGTTAGAACCATAACAATTTTGCGAAACAACCTGCAGCTGCAAGAAGTTTACAAAACTGTAACATTGTTTTGAGTTACTTGCATGGGAAAGACAGAACTCTCAAAAAAATGCTGCAGAGAGCTGAAGATATTCTCTGCTGAAGCTTTTTCAGCATCCATAACCAGACTGCTCCAATCTTTAGAGAGATACTTTTACATCCTCCTGAACTGGTTCAGTTCTGTGACTTAACTTATCCCGTAGTCATATCTGAAGGAAATAAGACACTACCATATCTTGACACAGTACACTTCAAACCAGAGAAATGCCAGCTGGGAAACACCCAACAAATCAAGTTTCTTACCCTACTGAACTAGAACACCATGGTTGCTACAAAAAGTAGACTGACATGTTTATTCCTGTGCAATTCATACACTCACCCTATGAACAGCAACAAGCTCTAGTCATGCATCCAACCAAACCTGGACAAATTTCAAGCACAGCAGCAAAAATTAGGAGACAGAATTACGCATAAACTTAGATTTATGTTTACTGAAATGTCTACAGCAGTATTATCACCTTCCCTTTTAGATTTCTATCCCACTAAGCCTTTCCAAATGCCCCAGGCAGAGCTTGGCAACAGGCCATAGCTCATGAGTAATGGAAGAACTTCATGGTTATCTGCACGCTACCAGTTGCAATGCTGGGGCCTCACTGCTGGAAAATGGGAAAAGGAATTCTGTTTATAAAATGATGAGAATGAAATTGACCCAGAGATGTCTCAGAAGAGCAAAATGCAGAAAAACCAAACATCATGAGCAGAATTCCTGTAGTCTTCGGAAATCATATGCAGCCTTTTAATCTTGATTGGATCCATGAAGACTTGTTCTTTGCATAACTTGCACGACGTTCATTCTCCTTAGTAAGAAGCAAATGGCTTCTCACTGTCCTTTAAAGGATCTGTGACTCTCACTCCAGGCTGAGCTGCCTGCAGGGTGCAGAAGAGGGAGGGAAGACATGCATTTTTCCCATGGAATGCATACCTACAAGAAAAGTGGTAAAAGAGTGTGATTGTAGAAAGCCAAGTCTGTATATTTGCCATGGAAACAGCAGTTTTAAGAAACATAGTGATGGGAGGAATATCAACTACCACTTCAGTCTGATTTCTGCAGCATGCAGTCATAGCGAGCTGGCTGAAAGTAGGCTGCTCCTCATGCAGCTTGACAGACCCTCCAGTTTTGTTAGCTTGGTGATTATGGGTAATTTCTGGCTGCTACTTTTGAAATGTCCTAGGTATCCTTTGCTATATTGAGGAAATACAAGGAATGACATGGAAAGGAGAAAGCAAGGGTGAAAAAGGCTCTCACCTCAGTCTGGACACTCACCTCATTTTTTGTGAGGCCAGCAGCAGCCTGGATGCATATTTCATTTACACATTTGCCTGTTTCTTTACATCCTAGCACAGGCACACAGTATAAGGAAGGAAAGGGACTTCTTTGGACACCTCCTGAAGACAAAGCAGTGCAGGCCTAATTCTGGTATTCTACTTTTGGAAGCTTTTTGTTTCACGCGTACCAGGAAAAACTTGACATTAAAAGCACTTCCAGGGTCTGAGAAAGTTTAATTGAAGTAACAAACTCAAATTTTAGCACAGGGTTCCCTTTGTAGAACTGTCACTACTTCTGTAGTCATCTCTCTGTTCTTTCCCTCTTACCAGATTCCTTTCCTTTTGATGCCCTGTTTCTCTTCAGTCACCTCTTTCCCTTCATTATTCCGTTCTTTTTGCTACCAAAGGTGTAGTGCAAGCATCCTGACTTCCCTTCTCATCCCTACTGATGTGAACAAAACGAAGCAACCCCTTTTGCCGAAGGAGGGAGATAAACATGCTCAATGCAGTCTGTAGCCCTAGACTCTGCAAAACAAGGTACACACTCCAGAAGAATTAGCAGCACCTGCCTTTAAAGAATGCCGAGGTGTTTGGCTGCTCCCAGAGTTCAGGGAAACACTGCTGTCCCAGTCACTTGCAGCACTGCTACTCAGGAGGGTTGGTCACCTTGTGAAGTCGCCTTCAGCTGCAGGAGAGCAGCCCAGCACAGACATGGATGTGTGCTTCCAGCAGAGGAAATTTTTTGCTCCTCTGGTCTTTTGTCACAATCCTGGCTTCCTTCTAGTTTGCGCAGAGTGTTATTGATGGATACTCTGGGGAATGAGCTGGCATGGGAGCTTGTCAGTAGCACAGGTTTGTTTTTCACAGGGTGTTGCTAACAAAGCTTTGTCAGTAGCAGATATGGGTGGGAAATCCACACTATCAGACAGATGAAAAGTGCATCCAGGAAGTTTCTGTCCTTCAGGCATCATTACTTAGTCCCTAGCTTCCCACATTTTCTTGAAGATAAAGCCAAGCTTTTCTTAGTGTTGGCTTTAAAGGCTATATAGGTAGCTGTTGCTTTCCTAGGTCTCTTCTGATTTCCTGGAACTTGGGCATGGTTTGGTCTCCAGAATAGTGTGAGCATTTCCTTAGCTAAACTGTCCTTTAGCACCATCACCTAGAGGCTGGTAAAAGAGGCTGCAATGGTCACCAAAGACCAGTGGCTTCATCACACCTGGGAGGCAATGCTGGGAAAAAAAGGCCAAAGTGAGATCTCTGCACCAATAAATAATTTTTTTTGTTCTAGGAGAAACCTAGTGTTCTTTGGTTTATTTGCCTATCAAAGTCATTTCTAGAAAGGAAATGCTAGGAATAGCTCACAGAGGGTTTTTTTAAGGTAACCAGATGATTGCCAGTTGCCACTTATCTGATGTCAGCTTTGCCCTGAGGATAGGCTGAAGTCAGAGCAAAGCAGACAGCAATCTCCTTCATCAGCTGCCACTGTTCCCAAGTAAAAGAACACATAAATGCTTCTGAAGGCTAAAAACGTGCCCACAGGCAAAGGAAAAGAATATATTGGAATACACTTTAAAAACACAGGTATTACATGATACTTCAGCAAAGGTATACTCAAATACTGTGGGGTATTTTGTTTGCTTAATTTGAACAAGAGTGATGCTGATGATGGAACAGGACTCTCTGCCTTAGCTGGATCCCAGTCACAGCTGAGCCTTTAGAGACACTAAGAGTTCATGCTGTAACCATGCAAACTTCACATCCTGACCTTTAACTGGAAAATCCTTCTGCTGTTATGTCCTTTCTACATAAAGTAATGGTTTCTCCTGTTACTGCTGTTCTAAGCAAACTAGGATTCAAAGGAGTAATTTTTTTGAGAGGGACACAGTGGTCTGTATTATGCAACCAGAACAAACCTAAAGAAATCTTACTGATTCATTGAATCCTATTTTAGATGTAAAACTTGAACTTCCTGGGTAGACATAGAGAAATATTTTTTCTAAGTACACAATGGCTGTAATTTGTAAAATGTGGCCACCTTAAGCATGATAGCATATTTTGTAATCTAAGCTTTTAATTCATACTAAGCAGCCATACACATTGGATATGAGCTCTTAAATAAAAAACAAAACTTAAACCAAACCAAACAGTAAGTATGGGTATTGCTCAGGAGTCTTCAGTATGCTTTTGGACCTTACGGAGGAAACATTATGATAAGAAAAAGATACTTTCTCTTTTGATATAGAGGTATTTAGAGCTCGTCATAACCTGATAAGAATTTTCTGAATCATTGCAGAGTGACTGCAGAAGTGATTTCTTCTTCCTTATCCTGGGGTGCCTATTTTCCTGTGTTAAGTGCTGCCCTGTGCATCTGTATATGAGACAAGAAAGCAAAGTGTCTTTTTCACTGGACCATTCAACTGGTACCAAGAGGCACGGCAGGAAATGGGAGAATTTATGTCAAATACAAGTGTGTTTGATCTGGAGCAAGGGAAAGCAAAATTCTCCCAGCAGTAGGCACACCAGTGGAATAAAGAGCTATTTAATAACGTCTTTCTCACTGTGCTGGTTTTGGCCTGGGTAGAGTTAAAATTCTTCACTGTTGGGGCTGTGTTTTGGATTTGTGCTGAAGACAGGGCTGATAACATAGAGATGTTTGTGTTATTGCTGAGCAGGGCTCCAACAGAGCCAAGGCCTTTTCTGCTCTTCGTACTGCCACACTGGCAGGGAAATTTTGGGGTGTGTGGGAGGTTGGGAGGAGCCACAGCTGGGACAGGTGACCCACACTGACCAAAGGGATATTCCAGACCTTATAGCATTATGCTCAGTGTATAAAGTGGGGGGAAGAAGGAGGAAGGGGGTGGGGGGGGATGTTTGAAGTAAGTTGTTTGATTTTGTCTTCCCAAGTAACATGTGCTGGGGCCCTGCTCCTCTGGAGGTGGATGAACACCTGCCCATGGGAATGAACTCCTTGTTCTGCTTTGCTTGCATGTGTGGCTTTTGCTTTTCCTATTGAACTGTCTTTATCTCAACCCACGAGTTTACTACCTTTTTCCTTTCTGATTTTCTTGCTGATCCTACTGCTGACGGATTGAGTGGGTGGCTGTGTGGGGCTTGTTTGCTGTCTGGGGTTAAACCACAACACCCACATAGAAACTCTCATTTTTTACCGTATCACTTGTGACCCCAGGTGCTAAGCAGACAGAGAGCCCATTGTGTGAGCAGTGTTTTACAGCTGTTGTGGCTGCCAGCAGAGGTAGAGGAGATGATCTGGCTGTACAGTCCTTGGCCTGAATAGTTCTGGGGTGACTAATCCCTATGGATTTGGACTGCTCTGCCTAAGACTGGGAATAGGTTTTCCACTGGTAAAGGCCAAAGAGTGAGGATGACAGACTGTGGCTGTGTAGCCATGGTGACCTTATAGAAGTTGTTAAATAATCTGGAGGATCAACAGTAACTCTGCCAAGGTGGCTATGCAGTCTGGTAACTTAGGGGAGAGCAAACTTGATGCTCTCCTTACAGCGCTTGGGGGGAGTTGAAAGCTCCTGAAGATGGCTCAGGTTATGCAATGAGTTGTTCAGGGATTTGTCTGAAGTCACAGTGTTGAGTGTGTGCCGTTAGCAGATAAAAAATATAGAAGTGTTTCTACAATCACAGTCTTTGGTCAGCTTACTCAAGCATCAGTAAAGTGCTTGCCTTGTCTGAAGAACCACAGCTGTGACCCTGAAAATAAATAGTGCTCTTTCTTCCGCAGTACAGAACAGGAATAACTCTTCTGTGGGCAGAAGGGTACTGCTCTTTTATATAATGTAGCCTGGTGACTTAAATGCCCCCCAGGAGTGCAATTGCATCTTCACAATCCATTTCCACCTCCCAGAAAACTGCTTCTTTTACCATCCTGTGCTCTCACGGGAGATGAGAAACTCTCTGTGCCTCCTGCTGAATGTGCCAATACCTATAGAATTAAAACTCATGGAGTGAAAGTATATGTGTCCAATAGCAAGCATGACGTAGACTCTGGTGTGGACACTTAATATGGATTGGAAACTTGAGATCCAGCTTCTGCTCCAAGGTCAACTTTTAAAACTTCCAAGAAAAGCGCATGAGGCCAGCCCAACATGCAGGGATTTCAGTAACATGAATACACAACTAACACAAAAAATGTGGCACCTATGGATTTATGCTCAAGGGAGTGGGCAGCATGTTGAGTGAGAGCTTTCAGGATAATTTTGAACCTGAGTTTCACCAAATGCATCCAAGTGCTGATCTTTTGCTGGGTTCAATTTGCACCAAGACAAGCAGCACTTGGATGTGAACTAATGCTGAAATAAGACTTATAATGAGCTTGGGATTCAGATCCAGCATACAGCAGTCTGAAAATGGATATCCTGAGTCTCTTACAGTGCCAAGATGGTTTTGCTAAATAAACACAGCCTTCAAACAAGCTTATCTTTTAATCTAAAGCCCAGGCATGTACTAATAAAGTAATATTAACAATATATTTTCATTTTGGATTATTCTGACAGGGAAATATACACTGCTGTAAGTGAAATCTACCAACCACCAAAAGCCAGTCTCGTCTACATTACTATTCTCTGCACTGGTGGAAATCTGCAGTTGCTTCTATGAATTTAGAGGCAGAATTAACACTGAATGGAGTGACTCAAAGCAGAATCCAAGTTTTGTTTACTATTAGGCGCTCTTATTGCATAAATAAACACAGTATACAGCTGCTGTGATTTTTTTTTAAAGGCAGCTTGCATTTAATTTGCAAATATGGTCAACACTATTTTACCCTTCATTTTGTCTTGAGATTTCTAAAAAATACGGGATGCCAAATGCTGATTCAGGTAATGGGACTAATTCAAAATCTCAAATGTAAACCCAAAAAAGATAAGCACATGAAATTGCTTATGTTAGTCTTTAAATTAAATTGCTCATTAAATTGTCTCCTGTGTCCTACATTCAAAGGTCATGTACAGATTTCACTATGAATAAAAAAAAGAGAGGGGTAATAGTCTCCAAAAGAAAGCACAACTGCATATCTTTTCTAATGTGTTGTATCATAAAATTGTGTCTGGTTTACTTACACGGTAGAAGCCTGTGCTTTACCAAGACAATAAAACAGGAAAATAAAATCATAACAAAGGGAAAACCCAACTCTTTAGCGCACCTAAACATTTTCACCTGGAAACTGAAATCAAGGCACTGTTATCCAAATCTTCTAAACAGGAACAATCATCACAGAGATTTATTTGACTGCAACAAAACTGGTGGTTTATCCCTCATGTTTGGTGTTTGGCTTTTGGGTTTATTGGTTTGGTTTTGGTTTTTTTGGAAAGTATTTTTTGACAAAATATGCAAGTAGTTTACCAGCTTTTCCACTGTGTCCCTGTTAGTCTTCAGACTTTCATGGAATGGAGATTTTCTTCTGTTTTTGAGAAAAGGTGATCCTCAACTAAGCACGCCCATAAGATGCTGTTCTGTTCACAGATGTGTGAGGTTGCTTTCAAGGACGTCTTGTTCACAGTCCTTAGTACAGTGCTCCTGTCAATGGCCAGAGGATTTTTGAACTGGTTGGCAATGGCCTCTCAGATCTATATGGTTCCTGACAGGTCTCTTCTGTTGCTGCTTTGTACCTCCTTTAGAATTTCGTGTATTTGTATTTCTCTATGCAATTTCTTCAGCAATTATCTTTTTCCCTTTGTTTTCCTTCAAAAAGAAACTGACCAGCCTTAGTCTCAGAGAGCGGGAGAATGGCAGCAGAGGAGGAAAGCTTTCATCTTCTCTTTCCTGGCTGCAGTGTTCAACCTTGCAGCTACTAAGCATAATTTCATAGAGTGATATGGACTGGAAAGGACATCCAAAGGTCACCTGGTCCGAAACCCCAACTCTAAGCAGGGCTAAGATCATATTGCTCAGGGTCTTGTCTAGTCGAGTTTTGAATATCTCCAGGCGTGGAGATCAGTGGTGGATACAGTGAGAACCTCTTCCTTATCTCCGCACTGTTGGCAGCAGTGTGCTGAAATGTTCAGACTAAAAAGAGAAGACACAGCAAATGTTCAGCTTTGTGTAGCACACCAGTTTTTCCAACTCTTTTTTGAATAACAAGGTCATAATTTTGAACCATCCAAAGGACACGTGTGACACATCACTTCTGTGTGCATGTACATGTGAAAGGAAAATTAGCTAATAATTTCAGGTTTTATCCCTCAGGGTTACTTCACAGTGCATATTTTTCCACATTTCTATTGTGCCATGAATCTTTATCCTGTGCCTTCTGCAGAGACTTCTTTTTTTCCTCCCACAGAGGCTGCCAGGCTCCTGCTCTCAGAGGGGTCACAGGTTGCAGGGGGATCCACAGAAACAGGAAACCAGGCTTCCTCAGTCGGTTTTGAAACACCAAAACCTGTTTCCTTTCTACAGAAATAAAGCCTGTCAGGGCATCCTCTGGGTAGGCTCACTATCTGAGCAGCAGGCCAGGAGGAGGGGGAAACTACAGGATTTCTTGTTTAGGAGATAAATGTGAGATAACTTATAGCATTTACAAACCATCAGAATGAGAGAGATCATTTTCTTGCTGCTCCTATTGCACTTACAGAGGGGCAGCATTGGGTTTAACATTCCAGGAAAATTCTGGACCACAGGACAAGGTGATGAAACCCAGACAAGTCACTCAGACTCGACTCCATCTTCGACCACAATTAGAGGGTCACCCCATTCTGAAATCCAAGGTGCCAAAGCGAATGCCTCACAGGGACCTCCTTTTGCATCTTCAGGCGAGACACTGGGAATGAAAGCAGCGAAGAAAACTTCCAGGCCCACAGTATCTACCCCTGCAAGTCAGTCAAATGGACACAGTGATGGTGACTCTGGCAAAGACAAGACGGGAAGCTCATCTCGCAGCAAAGGGACAGCCCTACAAAGCACTGCTAGAGAGATCCCTCTCCTTCAAGGGGTCACTACAAGCCTGGATACAGCTACAGGGAACAGATCTGTCAAGCAGTCCTCTCACAGCGCTGGTATCACCAGGAGCCAGCAGGATGCCAACTCCAAAGCGTCCGGCTTTGAAACTACCAGGGGAAAGTAAGTTATGTATTTTTTCTTGTCTCCTATGTACTGCTTATTTTCCTGTTTCCAGTGTCATAATTGGCAAAAGTCCTAGCAATTTCAGTAAAATTATTTTTTTACCTTAAAAAAGACTGTCTAAAACAAGCAAGGGACCAAAATGGCAGCATTTACTCAGGCAAAACCATTGTAACATTTCTAACAGAGTAAATGCTGCAATGTTTTATTCCTCAGGGTAGTTATCTCAAAATCAGCTGGAGAGTCATTATCCTATATGGCTAGGAAAGGACTACAATAGATGGCCCCCTGTTTTATGCACAGTAAACTATTGTTGATTTTTTTTCTTCTTTCTTTTCTTGTGGGTAAAAGAAATTGCAGATGCACTATTTCATTTGGAATCTATTAAAAATATTGTGTTTGTAAACTTCTCCACTAAATTGAAAATACAAGCAATTAAATGTACAAAATGCATCAATGTTTGACAATTTGAAACATCCTATTCTGTGATAAAAACTTATGGAATGTGGTGTTGTAGGTGAATGTGCATTCAGAACTCTATAACTTAATACACAATAGCTGTGCATAATAGAGTATATCAAACTGTACTGTCTAGTTTTATAGCTCTGGAACACTCAATTATTTTCTTTGTTCCCCAATGTCTTCAATTCTCAGTGGGGATATTAACACCGACTTTGCAGATATTGCAAGTTTCCCTTAATTGCTGATATATAGTCAGATCCTGGTAGAAAATGAAAGACGCAAAGTATTGGTTGTTTTCCACAGTATTTACGGAGAGAGGGTTTTCAGAATACAGAATTCTTCTTTTGATAGTACTTTCCCAAATGTTAGCATCCAACTTCATGCAAAAGAGAATAAATCATCACTGCTACAATCATCTTGCTGTGTGTGGCTGGGAGCTAATGTTCCTTTAACTGCAAGAAAAGATTCCCATTGACCTGAGCATGTTTTGGATGATGCATAAGGGAAATAATGCACAAGGACCCAAAGGAAAGGAGTCCTTTGCCTCTGCTTGGAAGTGAGAGCCCAGTAGAGGAGCTGTGTTTCCCAGACAGCTTTGCTCACCTACTCCTTAAGTTCTGAAAATCATCTGCCTTACCACAATATTTGGCAGAGTGTCTCAGTTCACCTGAGCTAAATGGATTCTCTTTTTACGTGATGACCTACATCTCCATTAAAATAAATCCTAATACATGCTAACCTTGGTCTTTAGCTTTCACAGCTTTCTTCAAAAACAGTATTCCAATTAAATTAATCTTCAGAAAAACCCTGTGAATCAGCAGGTATTCTTTCTACCTTTTACATGAGATATAAATATAAGTAGCAAAAAATTAGTCTCTGGTGAAGACAGTCACGTATTTTATTTATCATAATGACATGTGGTTGCAGCTGCAGAGAGGCAAAATAAGCAAGTCTTGTATTTGCCAGGACCTAATTTCATGAGTGGTCGAGGAGCAACCTGCTGTGCAACCTGCATATTTGAGTCCACTGAGCCACTTAGCAGTAAAGCCAGGCCTGCACACCAAATTTGCAGGAATGTGTAGCAGCATGAAACCCCAGCATAAAACAGAATGCTGGATCCTCACTCTCTTGTTCAAACTGCTGAGATACATACCCTCTCCCTGTCTAGCAAATATCTATGGTTCTAGGTGTGGCTCAGTCCTTTTCACAGTAGGATTCTTGTGCTGCAAGGCTTGTCTTCCCACTGTATACGAGTGTTTTTACAGTCAGCTGTGGTGTATTGAACTTTCCTTCCACTTTTGCTGTGACCTGGGCCATGGCTTAAGTCACTTCGCTGTTCTGTCTTCCTTTCCTTATGAATTAGACCTGGATGAATAATAAACTTGCTTGTGACTCTTTTTTTTTTTCAGCAAAGGCATGAGAAAATGCCAAGTCTTGTGTGCTCACTGTTACCAATCACTGCTGTGAAACACCTGAATAGCTACTGCTGGGAAAATATGCATAAGAACACAAAAATTATTATTTATTAAGTGCAGGTGACATCAATTACACCCTAAATAATTTCTAGCATATAATTTCCTTCTTTTTTTCAATATTTATCACAAATAAAGTGAAAGAGATACTGTAAGAACCAATAAAGATATGTATCTTTCTTCAAGGTTTTACTAATTTGAAGCCTGAGCACAGCACAACTCAATAACAGATTCCACAGTTGTAGAGTGTGAGGAAATTTGGAAGAACAATTTGCTTTTTGAATTTACTTTGAATTAAAGCACCTCTTTGGTTATAGACTGTATTCCAACCCGAATTTTTGAGTGACCTTGTAGGATCTGCAGGGCTCTGTAATCCTTTACGGCAACCCATTGTGCTAACATATGTGCAGAGATGCTGATATTAGGAGGCTCCATATAGAAGGAACAATAGGGAGAGATCCATGAGAGACAAGAGGAAGGAAAACAAACAAGAATGAGCATTTATTTTTAAACATATTTATAATTTTAAAAACACCAATACATACATTTTGTTAGAGAGTCTGCAAGCTGTCAGATTACCCACAAGGTAAAATATGTGCCCATTGTACAAACTTATTTCCCCAAGTACCCCTTTCTGAAGGAGGTTATGTGCCTTAATGGCTTACAAAGACAATTCCCTTGCTATCTCTACCCTAGGTTATGTGAGGACAGTATTATGCACCCATATCTAATCACATGCATGCTAGAACTAGGTTAGGCTTTGAGCCTCTATCACATCCTGATGTGGTATTATAAGGGCTAAATATTGGGCATATCCTTTTCTCTATAAACACTAAACCCTTACTTATTCTTCACAGGCACAAAAATGCAATTAAATTCTGTTCCTTCACATTGGAACAATTTTATAATTAACCTTAGAATAGGTACAGGAGAACACAATTTGTCACTGTCTGCTCTCAGACCATTTCAGAAGAATGTTTTCTATGGTGAGGTATTCCCCCTTCTGGCACGGTCTGCACCCAAGCTTTCATAAGGATAAGAAAACTTCGTAGGAGCACATCTGGAGTGGCCTGAGCTGAAGGAGAATTCCTTTCTTCACTCCTAGTAATGAATTTGACTTTAGCTCTGAAATGTAAAACTTAATGTCTCTACAAATATGCATTTTTTTCTTATTTTTTTATTTCTACCTATCTTCAAAGTTTTATGCAGTCCGTACCAATGGATAAAGAAATACTGGAAAACTAGAAAGAGAGAATTTTCCAAAATTCAGTGACACTAAATCTGAGTATCAATTTGGTGTCAAAGAAGAAAATTTATGATACATTCTTTTCAACTGAGTTAATTTGAGATACATGCTTTTCAGCCTGTGGAGAGAAACAGTTGCAGTATTTCATCGTGCAAAGCAGCTTAACAACAGTGGTGCAATGGAGTAAATCTCAGGTGGAGTCCTGAGACCAGCACACTCATCTTTTCATTCTGAACCTTATTTTATTAATTACAATCCAAGGCAGCTCCTGAATGCATGAGACCTTCATTCAGGCCGTAAATTAAGCACAGTATCCCCACATGGCTGGGTGTCTCTACATTACTCTTTTCTCTTGTTATGTGTATATTACACCTTTTCCAGTTATCAGGAAGCCACTGAGGGTCTTTATAGACTTCCTCTACTATTACCTTGGGTAGTGATATGGTGACAGTATTTTATTACTAAGCACAGAAGGGTTTAATAGAGTCAGCACCAGGGACAGATTTGCTTAGCTGTCACATGTGATAGGAGTGCTGAAATATTTCATTCTCTCGACCAGACGTCTGCATTTCTCCCTGGAAATTGCTTTTGCCTATATCAGCTTGGTAGAAATCTAGTGTACTGACAAATTAAAATGAATGTTTGAGATCAGCAGATGGTTCAGATACATGAGACACATAGAAAGATTTAACTGCCTAGTTAATGCAAGGTTCACAGTCTCTTTTCATCATGTCACTTTTTAATGGAGCAGAGAGAACAATTCTTGAATCGATTTCCTAAGATTTTGCATCGCTGTGCATTTACAAAAAATACAGTCACACATGGCTTAGGTTTCTGCCTCACTGGGTATGTTCACTATGACCTGGAAGGAGGAGGATCTTACACTGGCCTGAGGTTGCCTTGGCAGCTGTGTCAGGGTGCATTTGACGATCTTTGTCCCCGGAATGTTGTACTACAGCTATGCAGAAGATCCTTGCAGTAAGTCACTCTTGTCCAGCAGCACCTTAAATGTATTTCTGATGCTCAGCTGTAAGCCCACAATCCAATCTTCCTACACAGGCTAAACTCAGTGTTACTCCCGTAGCAGTCCCAAAGACCATGGCAAATGGCAACGATGGCTGGTAGAGTGACAGACTGTTTTCAGCAGCACAGGAAACAGCACTGGGAAAAAAAAATCACTTCTTCACCAAGGTTGTTTTTGAGACACTCACAAAGTACTTGGCCTCCTCACAGTCTCGTTGTTTAGTTTTTCTGTGATCAGATAAGGCACCACTATACAGATGATTTCTGGGGTTATTTTCAGGATGGTAAGAAAGGTTTCTGTTTGTCTCATTACACTAACTATTGCATTAATGCTCATGCTTACCTTACTCTTGTTCTTTGTTTCATCTGCCATGGGAACAGCAAGAAGGATTAGGAACACACTGTTTTTCATCCCTACAGTGTCCCTTCACCTCTCTGAATAGATTAGGATTACTGTACCAAACTGGACACAGTGATTTACCTCCTAGCCCCTGCAAATACTCAACTGTTTGTGGCATTTCATTTAAGGTACACCAGAAATACCTGCTCAAGTATGCACAGAAAATAGGCATTCTTACAAATCTGAATATAATTAACATTTTAGAGAACTGATACTGATTCTACAATAGACTTGGCAAGGAAGAGGACAACAGCAAGGTGTCCCCATATGTTTTCCAAAGAAAAACTGGTGTTATCTGTGTTGCCAGTTAGAGAATGCAAGTGTTTCAAATGTCAATTTTTCTGCCAAATCTCAGAGCATCTATTCTGCATCACGTTCCTGGTAAGCAATACCATTGGTCATGAGACAAAGCCTGTGGAAAAAAATCACCTTGAATTTCATGGACTTTGGCTCAGATCCTTTCTGTTCAAGAGCCACATGAGATCAGTCAGCGACAGTGTAAAGATATGTATCTGTGTGATAAAGTGGCAAACCAGGTACAAAGAAACTGGCAAGACATTTAATCATTTAATGAAGGGAAACAGGAAAAGAAAAGCTGCCCAAAACAACACTATAAACAAGGACAAATTCACCCCTGAAACTGCAATGGATCTTATTTTCTATATTTTCATTTTTTCACTTACAAAGTCTTTTTTGTGTCGCTATTTCTCAAAGTGGAGAAGCCATCACTGACACACTGCAATCTCCTTTTCTGTAGATCACAAAAGCACTAAAAAAGCAGTGAAAACCAATACCACTGAAGGTTACCTGAAATCACTGACAGTAAACTAGACCAGAACTACCTTAATGAATTTTGTACTCTGGGTCAATTAGAAGATGGAAAATAAATTTATATTCCAGAAGTAAAAAAGCAGAATTCAGACCTTTTTAAAGAGCAGTTTATCTGCATTTTCAGATGTGTTTTACTGGATAGTTCTCAAACGTTTGAGATTAATGATATCTTTTCCAAAGTCAAAATTCAATCTGGAAAAGTTTGATTGTGTTGAAGGGCTCTGAACACGGAGTGGAAGATCATGTATCAAAGAGGTGATCTGATTTGCAACAAGAGAACATTTTAAATGCTAAAACAGATTGGTGAAATGGTAAGTGGAAATGGTGAATTAATTTTTGCAGCACAAGGGAGGACAAAGAGTAAATAAAAATTTGGATGAAATAAAGAGGCTGTTCACAGTCCAAGGCTTCAGCACTGTAACACAAAAAAAGGAAATGAATGATGAGAGCAGAATCTGTGTTTTGTAATAGACAGGACAAAATGTCAGGACACTGAGTCCTGAAAAAAAACATTAAATAAATCTTTGACACCTAATGCTCCGGCCAGTGTCAACAAGTCAGCTGTTTCTCAGAGATAACAACATATCCTATAACGTATTTTACTATCACACACTATGTTATATTACATGCCACATGCACTTTTTAGTTTCTTCCATTCCAACCAGCTTGTAAAACACGTTTTTTCCAGTTTGATTTGTTTATGGTCAGTCCCTAGTGAGTACTGAATTTTTATTGCAGCTGAGATTCATACATTTCAGAGCAAAGGAAGCTGGGCAGTGGACCTAAAGAATTAACTAGTTTTAGTTCAAGTTTATAATTTCTCTTTGAAATAGAGCTTATATTTTTGAAAGACGACCAACGTTCGCTTAAAGATATAGAATTTACCATATCACAGTGAGACGTCTCTGTAGACACCTAGTGGAATTCAAAGGAAGTTGCTAAAACCAGTCTCCCGCGCAATAGCAAAAAAGAACCTTGTGAGGATGCTTGCTATCCTTGGAATCTGAGCGTTTACGCTGTGTCAATCAACATCATCTCTCCTCATCCAAACTTGGAAGGCTGTTTAAAGCAAACTGATCTCCTGGCTCTAGATGCTTGTACCATCTTTCTACGACCCCTTTTGCTCAGATGTAAAGGATAATATAAAATTAAAACTGTTGTATAATCAAGATGAGTATTTCATTAACTATTCTGTGAAATACAAATAAGCTGCATACAACATGAATGAGGCACAATCACCAAGATGGGCACGGACTTTGACAACAGCTCCAGCTCTGGGTCCTTTTGTATTCCATCAGCAACACAATAATCTTATTTTCATGATTCAGTGATGTTCAGCTGGGCTGATTCAATAGCATTTCTATTAAAAGCCAGGTAATCTGATTTACTCACAGACAAAAATAAGTCATTTTCAGATATGATATGGAGGGGGCATAACTGATTCTATACCCTTTGTGGTCCGACTAGCACCGGTGTTCCTGTGGGGTGGCTCTAGGACCACTTAAAAGGATCTGTGAGCAATCCGGTACAGGCGTTGCCGGCAGTTTTTGCGAGGTTTGCTTTTTTTCTCGGCAATGCACCCAAGGAACGTTTTACAGTGGAAATGTGCTGTGGAAGGGGGACTGCAGGGACCCCAGAAAACCCGTGATTTTTGGTGTTGGTGCGAATTGTCCTTCGCCGTTCAGCAGCATCGGGTGCCGCAGCGCCGGCCCCTCCGCGGGCTGCGGCCGCCACCTGCCAGCCGCGCCCGGCACTGCCGCGCCCCGCGCCGCCGGGCAGCCTCGGGAAAACCCGAGCCTGAGCCCGCCTGGCCGCCACTTAGGAGAGGGTTTAACAGTGCAAAGACGGTTTTGAGGGCTCTTGAGTGTCCCCCGAACCAGGAGGCAGGATCCCAAAAGCTAAAGACGGGCTTAAAGGCAGCGTCTGGGTGCCACCGATGGGTCCCTGCCCGTTGTGGGCGCTTTGTTCCGGCTGCCTGGCAGGCTCCAGGGCGAATTATCTGCTCAGGACTTGGAATTGGGAATGGCCCTAAGGCCCAGGAAACTCAGGCTGCCGAGGCTGCCAAGGAGACGTGCTCACAGGTTCCAGGAGAAGCAGATGCTGCTTTTCCTACCGTGCCCTGCTGCTCGGTGTAGGTGCTTCCTCACCCCTGGGGGTGGGATGTCGCATTCGGGTACAGCCAAACCACACGGAGTGCAGAGCTGGGCTAGCAGTATTTTGATTTAAGCTGGAAATAATGCAGCAAATACCACATGAAGGAGGCTGCTTCAAAGGCCTGAGGACTCTCCCACACATTGCTACCAGTGCATGTTCCCAGCCAAGACATGCAAGAGGAGGATGAAATCTGTCACTTGGGCTTTATGCCAGCTGGGAACTTGTACTGCTCTTTCCAGGCTGGATTTCTGTTGTATGTTGTGAGGATTTTGTTTTGTTTTTAAATACAGCTTTCCTGATTGAAATCAGGCTCAATGCAAAAGAGACGCTAGGCTCCTCCAGCTCTCAACAAAATCTGCATGTTAGAAGCCTGTGTTGATGATCTGGAATAAATTATTCCAGGGAGGGTAAAGAGGATTTTCAGGTTTAAAGTCCTGTTATGCAAATCAGTTGTCTTCTGTTCTGCCTTTGCATTAACACAGCCTGTCATAGTTCTTCCGCCACGCTTCATCTTCTATTTCCAAATCTACATTTTTTCAGACAATTTGATTTCAAAATTATATTTACATTTTTAACGTCTCTTAATGAGCTTATTTCATTGGTAGCGTAAACCTAATTATGAGTCACACCAGGGGCTCTTTTGCTGTGAATATTTCCTCCAATTTAGCCTGATCAAAGATTGCTGGGCCGTGTGAGAACCACAGCTTCAGACATTGCACTCACGTACATTAAGAATGAGTTAAATATTTTAAATGGAAACAATCTGCTCAAGTTGGTTAAATTTTTGGTAGAGACCAGAGGCTGAGTTCAGACTGTCTTTAAAATTCAAGAATAGCCCTTAATATTTGGGGTGTATTTTTTTCCTTTGGAAGGCATCTCCAAATGGGCAAGTTCCAATAGCTGTTCCTCAGAGCTAGACACCCTCAATAATAATAATAATAATAATAATAATAATAATAATAATTAGGGGATTCACAGTATTAATTTTTAAAAGGTTTTAGGTGGAGGCTAAGGTTGCTTGTTTTTCTGACTGAAATCTATATTCCAGTGCGTTCATGTCTTTTGCAATTTTTTTCATGCCTGTTTTCATTCTCTTATCTTTTCATTGGCCACGTTTGCTCAGGTGTAAAATGGCTCTCAGTTACTAAAATGTATACCCCAGATATGTGCACTGCAGAACAGGTTGTCAATGACAATATTGCTGTGCATCTTCTGCTTAATCCCTTTCTCTGGTGAGCTGTCAGATCTGCATGCAAGGGTAAAGTGCAGGCTAGGGAGCCACAGGCTCAAGTCCTAACCTCACCCCTGCCTCACTGTAGCTCAGAATTTAAAATCTGGCCCCTATATTTGGCTTTTCTATTTGCAGAGGTGGGATGCTTAGCATCCAGCTGCCCAAGGCGTTAGCTCCTCGCTTCCCAGACGGCTAATGTGCAACAGGAAAGGAGATGTGGTACTGCATAACAGCTAGAGATGGCATTATTGCTTCAGAGGTTTTCTGAGCAGACTTTATATGCCATCAGTTAATTGCTGAGAATTATTTAGGAATTTAGATGTTTACATTCTCTATACTTAGTTTAAATCATAAGCAAATCCCCATGATTAGTCAGAGCTCCTTCTGAATAGATCAGTGTCAGTCTGGCCCAGAATCACTTCCTGCATCTGTTAAGAAATATTTAGTATCCCATTCATATGCTGAGAGATTTATTTTTTTTTAATCTCTGTGCTGCACTTCAGAGAAAAAAAAAAAAACGTTTTCTAATCTCGGGTATGAATTTGCAGAACCCTCACCACAGCTATGAAAGGGAAGAGATTTCATGCCTGTACTGAGAAAGGAGCTCAGTGATAGTGCCCTGGGCAGGATAATGAGCCTTGATGGTCCTAAGCAACCTCACCTGTAGCCTCCACCCACACCCCTGGGCCGGGACTCCACTTAACCCAGGCTTGAGCTTGTCTTGCTTTCCTACTGAGGGTGCTTGTCTCTAGCAGTCCTCTTGGACCTGGCTCCTTACGTGGTCCCTGCTGGGCTGCTCGTTGACCTGTTCCTGCCACCCCACTGCTGCCTGCAGGTTCCTGGTGCTCTGGTAGCTCTGCTGCTGGTGAGGTCAGTGCGTGGCTTGTGTGGTTGGCCCTCCCCTTTCGATAGGGAGAAATCCCACTCATGCTGCTCCCCGAAGCTCAGTGAGGCAGCCCCCTGGAAGAGCTGTTTTCCTGGCAGTGCTTCCAAGGGTGCCGAGTGCCCTGCTGTGTCTGGCTCGCACTGAACTCTTGGCAAGAGAAGATGCCGGTCCTCCCTTGCTGCTGCAGAAGTGTGCTGGAAGAGATGCAGCTACAGGCTCTCTCTCTCTGGCTTACTGCTGCTGGTGTTTAACTCAAATATCTTTATTACTTAGTTACTACTGCCAGTTTCTGTGATACGCGAGGCTGTGAAGGGCCCGCATGCCCCACCTGGGGTGGGGTGGGTAAGTAACTTCATTATTCCTCTGCAAAACTTGAAAGACTTAGATTTCCTCTTGTTTTTGCCGATTTTATGTGTCTCAAATTACATATAGTTGCTCCTGACTTCCCTGGAGGAAGCGAGCAGAGTACCTAATCTTTATGCTCATGCTTGATAGCTGCATTTAACTTTTAGCAAATATTTATTCATGGAGTCTCTAATTAATACACACAGATAAAAGACAGTAACTAAAGGAGTGAGAAAATGAAGGAAGCGTCAAAAAAAGCACAGCCTTTTTATACCTAATTAAGAAGAAATACTATCTTACTGAAAACTCTCAAGGAACTGGAGCATGAGTGAGCAAAATCAGATCAAAGGCACTCAATAAAAGCCCATTTTATATGAAGCACATTATTCCTCAAATAAACAATGTGTGTTGTGAAAGGGAGCGCAGCAATATTGGCAGTAGAGATATTGTGAGGTTCAATCTGTTAGTTTTAGCATCTTTCTAGCTTATCCTGCTTTTTTCTCAGGAATCATTCTCCAAGTACAGCACTACTGAGCTTAATGTGCATACACTGGTAGGATCTCAGTAGACAAAAGCAATCACTTAAGGATAGATGCTGATACTATTTTGTGTTTTGTGCTGTTGTTCATGTTTGAAGCAGTGTAAATCTGTATTAATGCCACTTTAGTAAATGGAATTAATCTGGTCTTAATTGTATTTTGATTTCCACTGTAAGGAGCCCATAGCAAGACACTGGTTTCCGGGGTAAATAACCCTTACTGAATCATGAAACATGAACAGACCTACTGTGACTGGAAGAAAATGTTAGCAGCAAAACACAACACAGAAAGATGAGCTTTAAGTTCTCATATGCAAATATTTTTTGGAAGTGCTTGCAGCTCTACCAGTCCTACAACTGAAAAAATATCTAGTCACTAACTTGCTGAGTCAAAAATTAAATATGTTTCAGCATGGACAAGGCAATAACGTGATCTTGACAAAGGCTGTGCTAAATTAAGGATGAAAGAAAATAATCAGTACTAGGCCAAATAGACATTTGTTCCACCAGCAGAAAAGCAATAATACTTTCTTCAGGATGCCTTCCAGTCTGCAGCTGGGAGACTTCCTGAGACAGAAGTTATAGCTACTGTGATTTTTTAGAAAACCAAACTGATAATACCCTACTGGCGTGTTTTTTCATGAAATAATTTTACTGCTTTTTAAATCTGTTTTGACTTCCAAATTTGGCACAGTCTATGGCTATGGAAATGCTGCCCTGACCCTTTGTCTTCTTTGGTTTTAAACCTGTTTTGTTTTGATGCCTATTTATCATAACAAGACTAAGTGAATAATAAATGTCATGACTTCTTATCCCTCCTGCTTTTCTTCTATTTGTATCTTGGGGTTTTTTCACCTCTCTCTAGGGTATAGGACCAAACCTGAATTCTCTATTCAAACTAGCTATAAACTCATATACAGCAACAAAGAGCTGATGTTCTGAAACAGTGGTGATTCCTGTTTGTTCTTTAGTCCTTCCCTGATGATGTCAAGTGTTTGGTTACCTAGCTTAGTTAATGCAAAACAATAAATTGGCCTATTCAGAGAGCCATTAACAATGACTCCAAGATTATTTTTTCCACTGATGAAGTCTACTGTACCTAGCGATACTATCTCTATAAGCCTGTCTTTGTGACTGATTCTGCATTACAAGACCCTTTTCTGACACCTACTTAATTGGAAATTCAGTATCATGAGACTTCTGCAATTCTTCAAGTTCAGCTTTGTTTACTACACAAAATGATTTTGTATAGTTCTGTATAATCCTGCCATCCCTCTCTTTACTGACTTCCCCCCTAGGTAATGAACATAGTGCCTATTACAGATTAATGTGGGATTGTGTTGATAAACTGCTTCTTTAGAAAGCAAACTAGTCTTTCATCTTTCTGATTTAATGTCTTGTCTATAACAGGATCTATTTTCTTACTATGTGATAGATTGCTTCCCCCCAATATCTTTTGTTGAGTGACCTTGCCAAAAGCCTCTGAAAATCACACCCTTATCTACCTGCTTCTGATTCAAGGAATACCAATAGATCTCTGTGGTGCAATTTCCCTGTACAAATCTGTCCTGAGCCATTATTTAGATTATAATTTTGACTTAATTCTATTCTCTACTGTAGTTTCTACTGTAGCCAAGTTCCAAAATCTGATTTACCAGTTTGCATTTGCTCGCAACCTCCTTAGAAACCTTTAAAAAAAACCCCAGCAAACCTGCTCTTGCATCCACCAGCTCCAGCCCCCTGGGCTGCAGTGATCTGGAGTTTGATCATTTTGTATGTGACCACCTTCTCTGGATGGGCACCCAGAGGCACAGGCAAGTGTGGAGCCATGGCATG
This sequence comes from Lycocorax pyrrhopterus obiensis, assembly GCA_014706295.1. NCBI lineage: Eukaryota > Metazoa > Chordata > Aves > Passeriformes > Paradisaeidae > Lycocorax > Lycocorax pyrrhopterus. The sequence goes on along the minus strand of JACSVZ010000006.1, from coordinate 65,311,132 downwards.
TGTTTGCTGTGTGTGGCTTTGACCTCACAGTGCCCTGGAAAACAGAGTCTACCTATACTCACAGTATTGCTGGGGAAAGCGAGAAACACTAGAAATGGCTGTCCATGAAGTGAAAGCTCTGGATGATTAAAAACCTTACTAAACAATCCTTTGAATTCTGGATAAACACTTTCTGCACTCTGAAATGTAGGTGTACTTTAAGACTTGTCATTACTGAAGTCTAGAAGAGCTTCTTTGTACTTGGAGCTCCACAGACGTTTGCAAATTAAAATTTAGATTTGCACTATGAATGTGTGTAGAGATGGAGAAATGGTTATCTGTTTTATTTGCTGAAACACAAAGACTAACATTGGCAGTTGGAGAGAAACAAACTTAATTTTCATTGCTTACTCCAGTTTGTAAATTATGGGTTCAACTTTCACAGTTAAGTATCATATATTATCATATGGTGGAAAATGTTGTTTGTACTTTTAATCGTATTTACCTTCTCTATCTTACAGAAACTGGTGTGCTTATGTCCATACCAGACTTGTACCTACAGTTGTGGTCGACAACCTGGAAACCTTCTCATCAGACAGAGCGAAGCCTTGCGCTTGGCAAATTGGATCCTGTGCTCAGAGGTACGGAGAACTGGGAAGAAAGAGGACTTGCAAATACTTCAATTACCAACCAATGGACAATTAATGTGACTATAACTTTAAAAGGGAAACAGGAGAGAGCAGCTTAGCATGTCTCCAGGTCTCATCTTCACATGACCCTGTAGCATGCATAAAAAGCTCATGGCCTGTTCCTATAGCAAGTGTAAGTTCTTGTGACTGGGCATGCCCTCACTCTGGCACCCTCCAATCAGCTCAAAGTCTTTGAGTCAAAGAGAGATACACAAGTACAAAGCTTTAAAGCACAGGCATGGAAGAAAATCCTTTCCGTGCAGTTTTCCAAGCCTGTGCTCTGTTGGAGCAAAAGGCTTCCCCTGAGAGGCACAAATATTTTTGTTATTATCTCTCTGCTGAGTGCTTATTTCTGGCACAGCTTTGGTCAGGCAGTGAACCTAGACAAGTAATTGGCCTGGAGGGAACTTGTAAATAATACCTCTGTTAAACATATTCGGATTGTCCTCTGTGGTTTGGGTGCCTGATTGTATTCTCCAAATGTTAGATTTCAGTCATAAGTGAAATTGGAATTTAATGCATGAATTTGGAAAACGGCAAACAGAAACAGCACCAACAAAATGGAGATTGTAATGTATTTTTTCCCTTGACAAATTTCAAAAGCCTCTTAGAAGTCAGTTTGACTGTTCTGAGAATTGTCCTCTAGGTGGTATGGCAGAACACGCTTAAAGCTTTGAGTTGAAAGTGGGAATAGAGCTTCCTTAGCATTTGGTGACTCCGAAATGCAGTCGACTGCATTGCAAAACTGTAGAGTGGACCCTGTGGTTGAAATGTTGCCGGTTTTGTTATTTTGTTTTGGTTTTTTTCGTAATTCAATCATTTTAGGTCCTTGTGCTGCTCCTGTAAATAAGGCTCTACTATGTAAATTTCTAGGACTCATTTACATGAATTTTTTTTTTATGTGGATTATTTTTGAAATAGCTATTCCTAATTAACTCCTTTCATGGACACCTCATTTTTGTGAGTGGTTTTAGGAATGGATTATGCTAATGCAGAATGAGGTGTTTTTATCATAAGACCATCCATACAGCAAAATAACTGAGAATGCTCTTGAATTAAGATCACCTTAATCTTTATTGAGTTCTTGCTGCTGAAAAAGCCATTTCTTAGAACCGAAGCTGCATGGGGACACATGAAAAGCTCCTGCCAGCTGCTATGAGAATTTTATTACATATAATATTACATCCCTTGCGAAGGGGTGACAAGATTAATTGGAGTGTAAAATATGGCGGCATTTTTTAATGCATTGGGAGGATATTTTTTGGTCTGACAGCCTTTAAATTTATCTCTTTTTCTGGAATGACTTATACAGGGATTGTCTGTACAAAACAATTCAGTAACTGTTTTATCATCGTATTTTCTGAGATTTTAGGTGTTCTTCATGTCGGTGTTAACAACTAGCAGTATTCTGTGATATTATTTTTATTTGAACATCTTAAAAGAGCAAGAAGACTTGCTGTAGTTTATTCTGTATGCCCTACTGCAGCATGTTAATTCTACATTGACTTCTCTGTGAAGTTAAGAAACCTAGGAGAAGTGATGGGGTAGCCAGGACATGCAGAATGTGTTGGAACACAGAAATAAAATGGCTGCTGCCTCTGCAGTTGCATACTGTAACAGTGATAACTGAGGCCTCACAGTTACATAGCCATGCCCTCCTTCCCCTGAAGTCCAGGGTGGAATTTTTCACACTTTATTGGATTAATGTTTGTATAATCTTGTTTAAAATAATCAGAAGGGAACGTTTCCAGTGTGCACTAAATGTGTGCTGATGTAGCATAAATTTATTGTGAATGCATTTTTCCACCAATTTCAAAGAAAACGGGCATATGACAACTGTAGTTTTGGCTCACTTTGTTCGGCTTAGTAGTTATTAATTGTAATGTCTTCCATAAAAGATTGCGGTATTTGAATCCTGAATAAGATATTCTGGGAAGAAATCTAAATAGACATCAGGTTTCTTTAAAATTCATGTAGATGATCTGAAGGTTGCAATATTAAAGCTCTGATTGCTCACGAAGCACCAGACCCTGGTTAGAATTCACTCTGAATTTCAAGCAGTAATGAAAGGATAAATATGACAAGTGAGATAATGCTCTGTAGTTATGCAGGTATCTTACAGCTCCTCTTTGGTTACCTAAAATAGGTTTAAATTGTCCTCATTTCACAGGTCCCAGACAACAACACACCAGGCCTACAGAATCAAACATAAAATAGTGACATCCCTGGAGTGGAAGTGCTGTCCTGGGTACAGGGGGCAGAACTGCCAACCCAAAGGTGAGTAGAGTTGTAAGGATTTGAAACTATTCAGCAAAAGAGAACAATGCGGGGTGATTTGTGAGCAAATGGCTCTGTTGAAAACCAACCCAGTCCTTTCCATTAATTTAAAACCAGGAAAAATGCACAGTGAACTAAAATGCTTTGGGATGTTGACTCTTCCCTGTATGTGAATTTTCCGAGCAGCTAAGCAGAATGTCCTGTCTCCTCTTCCACTCTAAATAAAGCTCATAAAATCTCCAGCCTTATTTCGTTTTGCTAAAATATGGAGTTTGCATTCAGTGTGTCTATAATTTTTGACCTTTTAGTTATTGAGTATTGCATTGCTGGGGATATTAAATCCAGGTCCTCTATTGAATATTTGCTGTAATATTCCTCTACAGCACTGTTACTCTTTTGTCTTTCAGTTTCAGGCTCTAAGAATATGTTTTGTTTGTGGAAAAAAAATGTATCAATTTTTTTTTACTTCTCTGAATTTTGTAGGTCTTCTGTTGTTCATTTCAACAGTGACTGAATTTTTCTAGGTATTACACATGATCCCTGTGTAACTGTGCCCTTTTTGACAGAATAGCCTTTTACCTCTGCCCTGGTGATCAAACATGTGGCATCATATTGTAGTTTTACATCTGTATAATAGCTATTTCTTTGCTGCTGTCCTTAAGCAAGCAGTCCTTGAAAAATTAGATATGGCATCAGCATACATGTTTTAAATGAATGAATATTGCAAGAAAGGCTATTAGATGTGATAGGGAGTTCAATCAGCAGCGGTAAAGTAAAGGGCTGTGATTAAAAATTAATGCAGAGGAATGAAGAGAAATCACTGTTGTTCACATCCAGGAGGGAAATTTCAGTGCTGAAGAGCCAGAACCTCGGCAGGCTCAAACTTCTCCTCTGCAGTGTAGAGTCAGTTGTTAACATAGGGCATGGTCAGGCAGAAAGGCTGTCCAGTGAGCATGGATCAAGTGTTTTAAAGGTTTCCTTTCAGAAAAAAAAGCAAACATTAGCAAAAATAGATTAGAAAAAATATAAAGGGTAGCATTGAAGGGGGAGCTCACAGTTGGCAAAATTGAAATGCCATCAAAATAACAGGGAAACATTGACCAGGAAGAAAAGCTGTACAACTTAATTTGTAGTGGCATCTGTGTAAAAAATAAGAATAAAAGAAAGTGCCGTGAAGTGTTACAGGAGTGGGTGTTACATCCCCTGGGTTCTATTTTCGAACCTCTTCTGGCTTGCTGAATAACTTTGGGAAGCCACTTATAATCTGCATAACCAAGTTTACCCAGCTAGAAAATTGAGATGACACTTATCTCACAGGGGCACTGGGATATTTAATTAATTAATGCTTGTAGAACTGCTTAAAGAGATTGGGATGAAAGGTGTTATGTCAGAGAAGCTTTTCTTCCCTGCTTCTGGAATCCCACCTCCCATGAGGAGCAGACCACCAGCACAAGCCCTGCCTGTATTATTCAATTCCCATGAAGGGACGTCGGCTAATGAGCTTGAACAGTTGGGAGCCCAATAGCCTTGTCTTCCTGTGCTCTACAGCAGCAGGGGAGAGATGCTGAAAGTGCTGAGTGGGGCTCTCCGAGTCACTGAGCCTCCCACTTGGCCTCTCTGTTGTTCAACAACAGAACTGTCACTGAAGGGTTTCTGTGCCAAGGGAGCTGGAGTGTTCTGACAATCCTTTAGATCCTGGAAAGGCACTGTTAGTGTGATGTGGGTTGCTGGTAGAAGATGCTGATTTAAAATGCCTTCTGGTTTTACTTCTCTCTCAGAGTGAAGTCATATGTAACTATTTCGGTCTGATAGTCTAGGCAGAAGGAACCACCACCACCTGATAGTAATTATTACACATCTGAAAGCCTTATTTGGTAGCCCTGTTGTAACTGCTTGATTGCAGACGCTTCCCAGGGTACTGCAGTAGTGAGAGAGATGGAAGTGATGTGTTCAGATCACTGTTTCTAACCTTACCTCCCTTGTGGCAACACATGACCAAATTGGCTATGACATGGATCCTATTCCAGCATGGACAATGCCATTTTATAAAAAAGTTTGTAAGAACAAAAAAACATAGATATAATTTCTTTTAAGTCTAATGAGACAGCTCAATACGGACAATTCAACAATTAAAGCATCATCATTTTGACCTGGGAATACCAAATACTTAACTGGGAGCAAAACCACTAAAACAAAAGCACTTTTAAATTCTGAGTTGCAGACTTCATGGCATATCACTTTTACTAAACACAGCTTTATTTTAAATTTGTGTGTGTAGTAATGAAATCCCAGTTCCCTCATGCACATATGGCCCCTGAACACCAAATTACGTGGTTTAGAGCCAGCAGCCATCTCTGCCACAGCCACTGTCGGCATAGAATTCCCTGGCGTGGCAGTGATGTCATTTCTCCAGCAGATGGCCGTGCAGTGTCCCATCCTCTGCGTGGGGTGAGCGGCACGCACAAAAGGTGGCAATTCGCCTTGAAACACAGGGATCGGGAGGAAACTACCTAACCCCCCCCCCCCCCCCCCCTCCGGGAAACCCCTTCAGCACTCCTGCTTCATCAAAGATATATTGAGTGAAAAAGACCCAATCTCCATTTTTTAAATATTCCCTGAAATGATTTTGAGTGCTGTGTTTAAAAATACATGGGACAATAAATTATACATCTAGGCAAATATATTGGATGATAGACATCTACTGTTAAATTTCTATGTGCATTACCTGTTTTTTCTGATACAACTGGAAGAACTCATTGCTCAGGTTTTGTATTGCTGCTTTTTTGTTTGTTTGTTTTGTTTGTGTTGCTTTGTTATTGCGAATGGCACATTTAGGGTGGGTCTAGCTGTCTGATTTAAATTTCATTTTTTTTTTTTTTTTTAGTTTAAACTGAGAATGGCATATCTAATTTTTTGAAGGTCTCAAATGTGAGTCATTTGATGGCTATTTCTACCCTAAAGAGTACATGTATTAGATTTTCAGTCTGGTGCTCCCATCACACCTGCTGTTATCCAGCATCTACGATGGAAAATCTCAGCTGTGGGAATAAGGGACACATAGATGTAATCACCATATGATGTCTTGGAGTGATTCCTTTCGAAAAGGCCTGAGCCATGCTGGAAGAATGATGTAGGAGAAGCTATATTACCAGTGACTCCTCTAAATTTGTTTCACAAATGAAAAGCCTGAATTTCTAATGGTACTTGCAAAGTACCTTTCCTCTACTGTGATGAAATTTAATGAGTGTACAATATATGTGACTGTCTGTGGGTGAGGTTTGTGTGTGTGTGTGCATCGCTGGCTCCAGTCCTTGCTGCTGTCAGAGGCAGTGCAGTGCGCTTTGGGCTTGCTCCATGGATGGTTTGCTCTGACACAGATGCTGTGTCCTGGGTCTTACAGCCATTATGTTACCTGAACAGTTTTAAAGCACTAGTAAAACAAGCACACGGGGATAAATATATATCCTTAAAGCTTTAAAAGTGAATAGAACTGTGAGGGTTTGAGTATTCCAGATTGTGGAGCTGTGTGTGGGGCAATTGATTTATTAGGGAGGATGAAAGATAAGGTGGATAATATATGTGTGTGTATATATGTATATATATATATATATATATATAAAAAATACGGTGTCTGTAGCACCAACAGAAATGATTTATTCATGTAGTGAATGCATTTAGAGGAACAGAAAGACCAGTAAATGAAAGAATAAAAGGACATCGATCAGCTGGTCATTATCACAGGCAAGTAACTGACTCCCTTGTTGTAGATTGTATCATCACATCACCACCTGATAAATCTGCGTAATGAGATGGGCTGAATGCAAGAATTTAGCTTCTGTCAGTAACCATGACACAGAAAGATAACAGAAGCTGTTGTAATTATAACTATTTGAGGATTTTCTATTTCTTATCAGCCAATTTCAATAGATTCTATCAAACTGTTGGTCCATGTTAATTTCCTCTGAGTTCCTATCCTAATTTTTACAACACCCTTAATTTACAATGTAAAACACCTTATATCCTTCTAATTGCAGTCTGTTTATCTTCAAATGAACTGTGTGAAACATGGAATTCCTTGATTCAGCATTTTAATCCATTTCCCTGGAAACTTGCATTATGGCTAAACTAGATTTTAATATTTGAACTGTAAAATAATGTCACTACACCCAAGTTATTCTGCTTGTACTGTACTAAAGACTGGAAATCACATTAGTGCCACATAAGTGGCATTCCTTAGATATGCTCCTCCTGGAGCACTGACTTCAAAATGTTTCATGAACCAAGCAAGTATATAAAAATTGGTATGAATTTACACTAGCAAATTTATTACCTAATTTGTACATATTTTCTTTTTTTAAAAAAAAAAAGAAATGAAAACAACACCATTAAACCTAATGGCTAGAGAATGTATGTCAGGAATATGGAAATCTCAGTTCAGTTCCCAGCCATCTGATCAGTTCATTACTTTTTGTGAGTGAAGGCACTTAACTTTCTGGACCTCAGTTTCCCCCGCTGGGATATTGAATTAATAATAATGTTAGTCCAGCTATTTGCAAATTGCTTTCAGATCTTTTGGGCTGAAATGTAAAATAAGCACAGATAATGCCATCTGCTATCACCAGAGAAAATATTTACAAAATTGCCACCTTCGTGAAGTTTTTTTTTAAGTGTAGAACAGTCATAAATCTCAGATGTATTTGTTGGAACTTAGAATTTGATTATGCTTTGAAATTGTTTTTATTCGTTGGGTGCTGCAAAAATGTAATATCACCATTGCCTTTAGTAGTAAGATTTCCATGGTTGAAGATCTGTGTAATCTGGAAAAAAAACCCAACAAAACAAAAAACCAAAACAAAACAAAAAAACCCCCACCAAACAAAACCAACCCCAAAAAACCAACCCAAAAATCAGTTTCAACAAGCCTGGTTAATTTTGTAGCCATTAAAAAACCCTGATTAATTTTACACCTGGCAATCTCTGTATTGTCTTTGTACTGCTGTTTTATATGGTTCTAAAATATTCATCTAGAATTTTTAGCCCTGGGAATTTAAAAATTCTGTTCATTATAAAGCAAATTTTGACATTTTAGTATTAACATCAGCCCCTGCCAGTCTCAAGAAGTCTTTTATGAAGCCAGTCAACATCTTCAGCAATGTGGTCCCATGCTGCAGGAAGCAGGTAAGAGTCACTGCAGATGATTAGGCTTTGGTAAAGCTGGTACAGAGTAGAGGCACAAAAAAATTGTTGTGGAATCATCCCGATTGTCGTGTTCTGTGGTTCACTCACATCCTTTCCTTTTTCTCCCTTCTCTAGCTCAAGAGCAGCAATCAGTTATACACAGCAGCCAGGCTGAAAGCAGCAGAACTGTCAGTGAGGGGACACCAGGAGCTCTGCAGGACCCCAGTGGGACAGGTCAGTCGTTAAGAGTGCTCTCACCTCTACCCAGTCACTGACAATGGGGTTCGCTGAGATCACTGCAAAAACAGCTTGAGGAAAATAAATCTCTGTCTACTGAAGAGACCTGAATGCGCTGTCAGTTTCTAGTAATCATGGTTCGCTGGTATGCTCTTCTGATAAAGATGGGCAGAAGATACTGAATCTAAATATACCAGCAGCTTAGAATTGATGGAGTGTCTTGTGACTAAATTAAAACCAGGGAAGTATTCTATATAGAAATAGTTAAACTATTATGTTATTGAATACAATACATTAATTAACAGGAGAAAAAAAAAGAAAATTAAACCAAAAAAAAGGCAAAAAGACCCAACCCAAACACAGAAGTAGTACAGACCAGCATTGCACATAGAAGAAAATGTAATGATGTTAATTGATTATGTGAATACGTGATTATTGTTATATATTTCCTTACAAAAATTGGTTCTTTATTCAGAATCAGTACGATGTTTCAAGCATTAACAAGGGCAGCTCAGGTGTGTTTTAAGCTACTGTGTCTAGGGTGATCAAATAGCTAAGAAACACAGTGACGGTTTACACATTTATACCACAGGTACTTGAGAGTATTTCTTATTGCCCTATTCATTTGCTCATTATTGTGTTTACTTTAACCTTTACTGGACCTTATGCTTTAGGAATATAATGTCAGTGTTGTCTCCCAACAGTATGTACCGACAATCTGGAATTGTAAGAGATGGTCAGTAACAAAAATGATTTATTCAAACAGGGATCTGTATCGAGACCCTACATTAGATGACTGCTGCATGAAAATCTTCTCCACATCTTGGTCTCTAGCTGTTGGCAGCTTTGGTCTGGGAGAAATCCTGTGCCGTTTGCCATTTTAGGAGGCGGCACCCCACTGTCGGCCACATGCGCCTGGACACGAATGGTGGCAATTTTCCATGGGGAAAAAAAACCTCAGTCCCTCAATGTCTCAGGGTCAGGTCAGAGGTGGCATCTGGAGCTCCAAGGGCAGCCATAGTCCTAGTTGTTGGCAGCTTTGCTCTGGGAGAAATCCTGCGACAGTTTTTGGAGTTGGCATGCGACTGTGGGCACAGGCGCCTGGTCTCGAACATTGGCCCCTTTCCACTGGAAAAATGTAGTTTTCACGGTGAGGAGCCAAAAATGGCCAAGATATGAAGGACAGTTTAAAGGAAGCATATTCCTTGAGCTTTCTTGCTACCTCCCTGTTCTTTTGAATCTATTGATGCTTCAGTTACGTTTGTCCACACCGGCTTTTTGTATAACCATCTGCTGTTCCATGCTGTGGTGTTGCTGTCATTCACTTATTGGCCTATATCCAGAAACATTTTAATGAAGCAAATAAATAAGGCAGGTTATGTTCTCAGGTCTGTGTTTTGCAGTTTTCAATATACTCTTCAGGGCTGTAATGCATGCTGAGAGAACAGGACGTCAGAATTAAGATTGTCGCAGAATTTTATGGAGATTTTACACGTGTATGTGCTTATATGCACGTATGTGTTTTATTTTAAATCTTAATAGACAGAAAGAAAAGGGGGGGGGGAAAGATTGAATCTGGCATGGAGATATAGAAAGGTATTTTCAAAAGGGAGTTAGGCTGTTGCCCCTTGGTGATAATGTGTGAGCAACCAAGTCTCCCAGGGCTGGAGGGAGGACGATGTTTAGTAAAGCAGACAGGGCCTATTATGAAAAAGTGAACTTGATCAATAGAGCACTGAGACATGCCACTTCTGTTAGTAGGAATCATGCTCTGAGAAATAAATCTGGAATTGGAATCTCTAACCTCCATGTTAATTGCTTTTTAGTTATTTTTAAATCAAATTGGGTCAGTCTAGAAAGAGAGAGATACCTGTTCTGGCCGTCAACCCTGCAAACATGGCCTGGGGCCAGGACTGACTGCCCAGGTCTGTCATTCCATCAGCACCTGCTCTATAAGCCAGATTCTGTTTCCAGCTCCCACTATGCAGCCATGCCACTTTCAGGCATAAAACCTCACTTTCAGGTTCATCTAACTTCTCTTCCTCCCTCAGTGGGAAATGATAGAAACCAAGCTAAAAAAGCATTACACCCTGCAGGTTAGTTATCAGTTTGGGTGACCATGCATGAGCCACTAATGAATTCAAATCCCTTTCTCATGGTAATAATTCAACTAGAAGCAGAAGTGTCCAGACCTGTTTGTCTCTCACAAAGCTGTATTATGAAGACAAAGGTCTATCAATGGCCTGTCTTTGCAGTGCCAGTCAGAAGAATTGCCAGAGCCTGAACGAGGCGGTTGAGTTAGAAACTATTTATTATCTGTGTAAGTAGATACCTTGGGCAGAGAACACAGTTGGAGATCCTAACATTCTAACCTAAAAGAGCCATATTCTCCAGGGTCTTCCAATTATGGCCTTTACAACCAACATGCCTCTGCAGGAGAGCATTCTCATGGGTGTCGGCCTGCTTCACCTGCCCTGACGTGGTGCATTTAGCTCATTTTCTGGGTTTTCCCAAATGCTACCAGGCTAGATAAAACACATGTATTTTTTACGTACTAGAATTTACATACTAGAATACAAGTCATCAGAAGAATATGCCTTTTAGCATATAACTTGGGGGGTTTTGGAGCCTTTAGACCCCTGTACTTAGACATGATTTCTGATTAGAACTGTTTGCTGCCACAGGAATAGACACTGATGCTGTGATGAAAAGTGACAAAGGATCAATGGCAATACTGTAAACTTACACTAATAAATATTTGTATGCAATGCTAAAGAATCTCTTCCATAGCAGTTTATTAAGTCATAGTATAGCCCAGATCATTTGGGGTAATATATCACATGTCAAACATAGGCGATTTAGGCTGAATTGTTGAAGCAGATTTTCTAGTTTTGCTTACAATTCAAGCATCTAATTTTATCAGCATCTTCTGAAAATCCCAGACTAAGTTTGATACCTGTCACCCATCAGACTCAGATGGCTGGCTGAAGTCATGTGGGATCTTAATTTTCAACATCAATGCATTCTTCACCATTACCTATCTTAAAAGCATCCTTCTAGGCCTTTTTATTCCTGAAGAGACTACAAGTGTCAGGAACAATTCGGGCAGGTTTTAAAATAAACTTGACTTCATAGGTTGAGCTTCTATTTTTAATGACAGACTAGTCATTATTCCAAAGTATTTTATCTATTAGCTGTTTTTCTGGCTTGCTGCTGTGTTGAACAAGTCTTTATTTTGACCCAAACAATGGAAAGATGATGTATTCCTTCAGACACAAGCCTTGCAAATTCATGAAGTTGTGTTATGAATGGTAAGTAAAAATGAATGCTTTTGTGGTTGTGTTAAAGGAGATTGACTAAATGAGAGTTAACTGAATACCCTGTAGGGTGCTAGGTGGAGGAAGAATGGCATTATGTTGATTAAGATATGCTAACCATTCAGAACAGCCTTGTAGAATCATAAATACTTTATAATGGATACATATGCTTCAGTAATTAGTAACTGCTGTGCTGCTGAATCTCACTAATAAATGATACATGACAAAAATCAAGATGATTCACTCAAAACTAAAAATTCAGAAACTTTTCACCCCATTTTTAGCTAATGTCTCTCAAGTCATTTATACCTTCTTAATTCACTCCACAATGTTTTACCACTACTGTTGTTTTTTTTTCTTCTCATTTTGTTCCCCACCCAAGCACTTTTTCAAAAAATGAATGAGAAGATTAGCAGTCAGGAGATGAAACTGACTTTTCTACAGAAGAAGGTTGACAGCATTGCTGCTGCAATGAATGATGTGAGCAAGATGCTTTCTTCTCTGGAAGGCAAAATCAATGAAGATAAGGGCAGAGACTTCCAGTCTTTTCTAAAAGGTAAGAAAAATAAATTAATGTAATCACTCACCCTGTTAGAGGTGCCAGGAAAAAAAAAAGCTAAAATCTTTGTAGATTGTCCTATTCTATTACTCAACACTTGTAGGGAGAAATAATTTTTTAAATTTCATTTCATAAGAGGAATTTGTTTATTTCAACGTTTGCTATGGTGTCTTTCACAGTGACAAAAGATTTATATTCTTGGGTGCTTCATCATTTACATGGTAACTTAAGCCACTAGCAAGGCGTTTTCATTTACTTAGAACTTCTGCAAATATTCTTATCTCTGTTTTTGTTTATCTGGCAGCAACTAAAGGATGCAGTATTTGCTTTGCTACCAAGTCAAACTAATATTCTTCGATACATAATTCACATATGCAGGACAAGCTATAAGGAATTCTGTGGTGGTTGTATTTATAATACAGCAAACATTCTGCTGAATAATTTGTCCCTGATCGTATTAGACTATCTTTGATAAACATCCGTACCCATGTTCAGTATATGAGAAAGACACAGCTAGAGATCAGGAGCTTGGGCAGATCCTCACCCACAGAATTATGCATCCATTCTTTGTGAATCCTGGCAGCAAGACCTGTGTGTTACCCAGCTACAAGTGTTGCTTAACAAGCAGATTCAGACTGAAACTTTCATATCCTCAATGTGCATTATTTTTCTCATTTTTCAGGAATTTTCCCTAAACCATATTTTACGCTTAAGAATCCAGAGGAGTTTTCTACTGTTTAAAAATAGAACAGAGGTTCTGGAATGTCTTACATTGAGATAAAACTGAATGAAACAATAAATGGTTTTGTATCTCCCTCAAATTTACCAAGTTGGATCCCATTTCTTGTGTTTTCAGTCCTCTGTCTCCTGAGCTGCTCCTGGACATGCTAGATGGCTCTCTTGTATGCAAGTTTATTCCATCTCTTGATCGGTGACCTGCTTTCACCTCTCCACACGTTGCTAGATGGCATTCTTGACCTTTGGGTGCACATTTAATTTGTCTTGGAATATTTTCCATTTCCCCTCTGCTTTGTCCTCATTCTTTTTTGTATGTTCCACTCATTCTAGCTGTCATTTTCATGCTAGTCTAAGAGGTGTTTTTCTGCATCCTGTGTTTCTGCTTCTGCATTCCCTATCTGTATTTCAGGGTCTAGGTCTTAATTACAATGTGCTGTTCAACATCCCCCCCACTTTGAAAATGTACTTCAAGCCTTTATTGTTTTTACCTGCAAAGTTTTCCATTATACCTGCTTAGAAAAAATCTCCAGCTGATATCCCTTTTTTGATTTATCTTCTCAATCTGTCTCCTAATCAAGTAGCTCCAATGAACAAGAGGCTATCAACTACATTCCTTGGCTCTAATTATGAGCATTCCAATACAGGTTATTCTTGACTTGTACATAGGTAAACAGCAGGAATGAGGAAAGGAGAGGAGAAAGAAAAAGTTAGTGTGTCTGTTGGCTTGTGTGTGTAATGACAAACAGAAACTGCAGTTTCTGTCCAGGAAATACCAGTCAGTTGTACTCAAATGCATAAACAGCATCCTAAAGTAGCAGGACCTGGAAGGAGCTTCCATGCTGTCCTGTAACTTGGTACACAGGTGCAGCATAGGCACATCAGACTGGCTAAAAATAACTCTTAGAAGCTCACCTGAAGCAAACTACAGCTTTCCCCAGTACGGCTTTGCCATCCTGACGCAAAGCGCTGTCAAAGCACAGTTAGGTCTATAGTTGCTTCGTGTTATTCAGACGCTCTCCTTCTTCATCTACTTTTCCATTTTCTTCCTGTGGTGCCCAGGTCCTTTGCTCACAGTCCATACATCACTTTTTTTCTTATCACAGCAATTCTAATGTTCTGCCCAGCTTTGTATCAGGGTTTCTTAGGAGTGAGGTCTGATTCTATGACCAAACAATTCAAGACAATTTGAAAAGTCTTTAACTCTTTGTTTCATTTGTGACTTCGGTGACACAAATATGTCATCTGTTGATAGAGGGCAGCACTCACTGGACTAACTGATATGCTCCTCTAATTTCGTTAGTGAAACCTGATGTGCGTTTTAAAAATTGCTTTCAGTACTCAGGAAGCTGTTCTGATTTTTACTTAGGGAAAATAATTTTGTGCTCTCTTTTTAATTTAAGAAACTCTGCTTACTTCCTGTTATTCTTTTCTTCCTCCTTTAACACTGTGTGTTTAATACACACCTTTCCTCTTCATTATTAAAATGTACACTCCTTTAAAAATGAACTCAATAATGGAGTGCTAATCACTTCCAAGTCAGAAATGTCATTTACAGCTGCATATATAACCTCAATTCAGTCTCCTGTGTACATACATTTATTTTGCACATTATTCTTCAAATAATTGAAACTGCAAAGAGAGTATATGTTGACACAGCCAGGAAGCTAAAATTAAAATTTATAATCTCATAAAAAGTGCAAGAGATCTTTAGCTTTCACAGATAGTTTGGACCTTTCTATTTCAAAATGAGCAACAGAGAAATTGAGTTACATCCATGAGTGCACACATGTATTCTTAGCTCAAGCTTTACAGTGTACCCAATTGTCACCTACAACACAAGTTTGGGTCAGGTCTTTGCGTGGACACGTGTGCTCCCACAGCCCCTGCCTAGTTGTCCTAGCCAGCAAGCAGTGGGGAGAGAAACCCAAAGGTGTCTCGTTTATCAGGCTCCACACTCCCTTGGTAATGGGAACACCTGAAAACAAGAGCTGAGCTCCATATTACCCTCACTATCCAACTAAATGGAGCAGGAATAGCAGAGAGTGAGGCTGGCACCTTCTTGGCTGTCACAGAAAGAAAAGGTCAGTGTAGACCTGTGGAACACCTCTCGCAGATGAATGGCCTGTTATCAAGATTTGTTGCTGAGATGAAGGAGTTTTATTGATTCCTCACAGAAGGCTTAGAGTAATCTCGGTTCTTTCCACAGCCATTAAATTTTTCTTCACAGCTCATTGTGTCTCTTAGAGCACAGAACACTTTTCGGCATCACAAAGTAACCTGACCAAATCATCACTTGAAATGGTTTTTCTACATGCCAGTTTTTTAACTCGGTTCATATCTTGGTTTTTCCTCTCAGCTGCCAGGACACCTTTATTCTCAGATATTTCAGTGTGCACATACATGTGCATATTCATGTACATGCATCTGTCTAGTCATTTACTTGCTCATCAGATAGTTAAAAGGAAGTTAATAAAGGTAATCCCAGTATTGTCACTGTTGTTTATTATACTTTATATAAAATTGCTGTGACATTTGAGGCCTCAGTTGGCAATAATGGAGTTTAATTCTTAGGAAACTTCATGCTGTATTTCTGACGTGGCTCTTTCCTGGGCTAGCAAACTTGGGTCTGATTTCCTGATGTTTTACTGCACTTGCTGAGAATGTACCTTCAAATAAGTTTTCAGAACATGCCTCAGTGTTTTAGAGATGAAGAAATAAATTCCAGGCTGTAGAATTAATTGAGAAGAAAATGGAAGTAGGGAACAGAGAATTTCTGCCTTTATTGATACAATTTTAATCAGAGAACCTGTGGTCATTGAGGCACTGTAGAGGTTGAAGAGTTTAGTCATTATATCACAGTCTGGCTGCAAGTTCATATGAAAATTGTGCAAAGAATGCATCAGTGTTTTAGTTCAACATAGGGGCGAGCTTTGGAGAATAAATTAATGAAAATCCTTCTAATCTCGCACCAGAGCAGACCTACTGCTCTAATTGACTGAAACATGTTATGCAGAGCTCTTTTATGCCTGCCTGGACCTCTCTTATATGGGAAACATATCTTCATGTTGTTTGCTGGTGCAGAATTCCCACACATTCACTTCTGCCTAGTGCTTTTCAGGATCAGAATTCCTAGGAGCTGTTTAAGGAGCTGTAGCATGCAAGACGTAAAGTTTGTACCTTTAAAATGTCTGCATTTTGCAGCAGTTGTTGTGTTGCTAACTTTAGCTATTCAATAAGCCAATTTTTTTTATTTTGTTTCTTTCTCACAATAGTGTGTTGTAGCATCACCTAGCACATACAATACAGCAGGAAGGTAATAATCTCTGCTTTCATTTCTTGGCCATAATGTTGTGAAGCAGATGTTTTTCCTTACTTTCCTAGTGGAGAAAAGACACATCATTTTTTATCAGCAAGCCACAAAAGCACACAGATTTCCTCCTTTTGGTGCTCAGAAACAACTTAGCTAGGAGCTCAAAGTCTGAGATTGCCCTTTCAAAATAATAGCAAAAGTCCCACTGATTTCAGTAGAAACAGGGACTCTACATTCTTCAGCTATAAATTTTGTTCCATGTGTGGGTAAATTGGGGCAGGGATGTGCGTGTTTCACCTCTGTGCAGCACTGTGTTTGCTCACATTGTGGGAAAAACTTAGATGTTACTAACATGGTTTGATTGTTTCCATATTTCTCCTTTTCCCCGAAGGTCTCAAATCCAGAAGTGTTAATGATTTAATCAAAAACATGGTTGAAGAACATTTTCAAGTACTTCAAGGTGAAATGCAAGAGAACATGGCTCAGATTTTCAAGACTGTGTCTAGTTTGTCAGGTGACCTTGAAAATACAAAAGAATTAGTCAAGCATCTGAATGAAACCCAAAATAAATTTGCTCAGGAGAAGGATAGTGGGCCAACAGAACTTGACATTCTGGAGCTGAAGAGTCATATGGTGCAGATGAGAGAGGAAATGGCCCTCACTTGTGACAAGCCTGTGAAAGCTTTACAAGAAAAGCAGAAGTCCTTGGAAGTTAACTTGGAGCATCAACAGTCAAGAAGTGTAATTTATTATGAATCTTTAAATAGGACCCTTACTGAAATGAGAGATGCTCATGAACAACTGTTATCAGCTGAACAGTCCTCAAGACAAAGTGTCCTCTCAGCAGATAAAGTCATGGAGTACAATGTTACAGAGTACGTGTTCACACTGCATGAGAAAGTGAAGAGACAAGGCATGATGGTGCTGGAGATCTATGATGACTTAAGAGTCCAAGATAGCAAGATCAGCAATCTCAGTGTTGCACTGGAAATTCAGAGGGACTCTGTTCTGGGGGTCTGTGATGACATGCTGTCAGAGAGCAGGACGGATTTCCAAGCACAGCTGGCAGCAGTCCAAGAGAGCGTGCTTGTTCTAAACAAGAGTCTCTCTGACGCGTTCCTTCCTTTGGGCAATAAGATGGACAAAATGAATGAGCAAATTAATGATTTGTGCTATGATATGGAGATCCTGCAACCCTTGATTGAACAAGGGGTACCTTTTAGTCTGACTTCAGAGTATGAGCAACAAATCCAACCTCAAGAATTCAAAGAGAAACTTGATAACCTCACTGTTGTCATTAACAGAATGAGTTCTGCAATGAAGGAACTTTCCAGAACTCAGGAAGGACTTAGAAATGAATCTCAGGCTTATCAGGACCTGTTTGAGAGTCGTGTTAATGAATGCTCCATGGAAATAGAAGATGGACTAAACAAGACCATGATAGTAATAAACAGTGCTATTGATTCTATTCAAGATAATTATGTACTGAAAGATATGCTACATGCTCTAAGAAATGAGACTGAAGCTTGCTGTGGCAGAGCTGAGGAACTGGACAGCCTCCTGGCTTTCATTCCTCAGTTCCAAGAGTTGAATGAATCCCTCCAGTCACTGCTCTATAACAAGAAACACGAAATTACTTCACAAGTAGCACCGCCTCTTTCTGATCTTCCATACAAGGACTCTGACAAAAGTATCCTCCACAATTTCAGTAGAATTTTCTATATTTTAAATGATGCATCATCAAAAGTGGAAAAGCAGCAACAAGATATCAGCCGCCTGGAAGAAAAACTGTTTGACTCTGTGGAGGGCTCAAAGGACCATGAGGTTCGCCTTCTGAATGTAGAGTCAAAAATTTCCAAGTTTTTGGCAAACAACTGTGTCTCACTCAAAGAAACGAAAGCTGCTTCAACAGAGAAAGAACAGGTGGTCTCACTTCAGCTCCAGGCACTGAGTTCCAGGGTCAAGGCCCTGGAAGCCAAGTCCATCCGTTTCTCTAACGTCATTCCACTTGTGAACAAGACTGCTCATGAGGCCTGGGGGCTGTGCCAGGAGGCCAACAGCAGCATCCAGAAAGTGAATGCAAGCATACCTGTGCTAATTAAATTGGCTCAGCCAGATATCCCCCTGCTGCAGAGAGGCCTCAAGGAGCTCATTGAATCTGTGCTTGAAGTAAAAGCAGGAACTATTTTGACAAATTTAACCCAACATGTTGACATATTGATGGTAGATGCAATGAACAACATCACCAAACTTCAGAAGCAGCTGAAACCAGTTATAAAGAAACCCTCCCCAGCAAAAAAAGTGGCAGCAAATGCCACCATGAGCCTGGCAAGCCGAAGCCAGAGAAACACGGATAATGCAATAGATCCAGGTAATGTGTTTTACTCTACTAAAAATCAAGATATGTTTTATAAAGATTTATGTAACAATTGTGACAAACTGAGTGGCAGAACTTGACTGAGAGTAAATAAAAAGTCTAAAGACTGCTGTAAAGAGCATTTCAGAGGAATCTGAGATTAGTCTCTTGTTTACAATAGAATTTATTCTGCTTATGAGGAGATTTTGCACTAAGGCATCTAGAAGCTCCATTTAATTTTCCTTAATAGATTCCCATCTGATCAGTTTAAGATTTATATACATGCACACACAGTCACCTGAGAACCTGACCTTTGAAAAGTAGCTGACAGTTTAGACAAAATCTAAAGAACAAGAATGTTGTGCCTGAGTCTCAATTAGCAATTTCAATAGAAAAAAATGTATGCAATCTGAGAGAGAAATACGGAGTTGCATCAGTACTTTGCAGTGTCAGCAGGGATGAAAGGTATCAAAAAACTGAAGCAAGTGAATACAAATGACTGTAATGAGGCTTTTGCTGGTTCCTTCAGGACTTCGTTGAGAAGTGCAGTTACAGGTTCAAGTGTGTTCTTGAAAAAGCAGGAATCAAGCCAATAAAGTAAATTTGGCTCCACTCCACCTGGAGAGCAGCTCAGCTAAGCAGGAGCTGCCATTCTTAAAAAGGAAATTTTGAGTGTGATCTGCTTCTGAACTTAAATTCAAATGGCATCATGTGAAATTAATTCATATGAATGAATTCACAGAAGTACAAACTCTTGAGTTATGACTTTCGCAATCATACTTGAGTGAAAATCAACAGCACAAGGTAATGTTTTATGGAAATATAATTTCTGGCACAATACAGAAAATGAATAGTGGATGAGTGACTAGAAATACTGAGATGATTCTAATTCACAGTAAAATTAGATTTCTTAATGACAGAGGTATGTCTAGATACTCTTGAGGATCCAGACCTGAATACTTTCTGTAAAGCACTCTTAAACCTTTGAACATTTCTAAACCAATATTTGGTCCCTATTGCAAGCAGATGTAGAGATAGTAAGAACTATTACTCTTGTTCATGTGCTAAGACCATGGGCAATCTCCTTTTCCCTCTCCATGCTTTTTTCCTTCCTTTCCACTTTGCTCTTTCATCTCTTCCTGTCCTAGGGACAGCATTTCTCAATGATCAATGGAAAGGAACCTTTTTAAAGCCATAATCCCATGAGTAGCTTGGTTTCTGAGGAAAGCCATCCCCGTTGAAGGATTTCAGTCCTTGGTTATCTTTTCAGTTAGAGAGAGGACACAGCTATTAGAGGAGACAATCGCACTTAAAAATGCACCAAGGTTTGCCAAATCCTTGCTACAAAGTAATTTGGATATTTTGCTATTAAAAATGGCAATTCTTCTTCAGTCCTTTGGGTTTTGTCTGTTCCTGCCAATGCACAGGATGGAAATTCAAAATCTTTGTTCAAAAGTGAAATTAAGAGAAAATGAGGTATGTCTTTGATCCTTTCCACACCATGTACTTTGTTGGAAAATACCACTAGAGCTACCTGCCTGGAGCACAGGAAGGTGCCACCTGCTCTGGTTTTCACTCCAGATTGAAGAATTAATGTCTTTCCTATTTATTATTTATCTCATACTCAATTTTAACAAATAGCTTGCTTGATAGCTTTGGATATATGCTCACTTACAGAAAGTGCAGATCTTTGCAGATGTTGAGAAGCCTTATTTTTATACAAGGTTTCTACACAGCAGTGTTTATGCTGACTTTTCCATCAGTAATGAGATTTGGTACTTAACAATATTTCATGCCTAGCAAAGGCACACATTATATTTCTGTAAGATAAAGAACCAAGACCATTACCCTAATTAACACATATCCATCTTCTGACCAGGTAGATTTTACTTCTCTGTGGAAGGTTTTTCTTGCAAGTTCTAGGATATCATCAGAGATTTGTGCTGCCTCTACTAAAATTTCTAGAAGAAACACTAAGGCATAATTGGCTAATTATAAAATGTATTTAATCTCAGATTGCCTTTTTCAACTAAAATAAAAGGAATAAAACTCTAGAAAGCAGCGAATGACAATTTTCATTGACTGCAATACATTCAGTATTTGAGCCTACTCTAAGAGATTAGGGTTTTAATTGGCTTTAATGTGTTCAGGATTTGACCCTGAGGTAATACTTTCCTAAGTAATTAGTTGGAATCAAGAGAAAGCAATGTGAGTTTGCATTGCATGTGCAGGGACATAAACCTTTGCAGACTTCCTGCATTGTGGAATGAACTAAGGAAAATTTCTATGTCAGGTGGAGGCTGCAATACGAGTATGAGAGGTGAAAACACCAACACTTCGCCTGATACTGGCTGATATGGCAACCCAGGGTGGATAAAAAAGTAGTGATCTTAAGACAGCTTCAATATCTAATATAGAGGAGATGACAACCTTACTATATATATGTTGTTATACACCTTTATACACACGTAGTAACTCCTAATTAGTCTTGGATGTGGGTTATGGCTGGTCCTGCTTTCTGATGCACAGTTCTGCAGAAATGTGTGCTGCAGTGTGAGGGCAGTTTAGCTCAGTTCCCATTTCCCTGTTGCTATTAGTGCTGCTCTCTAGGGAATCTAGAGGCTGCTGTGCTTTCCAAAGGTGAGTGTTTTTTCTTGTCGCATGTCTTGTATTAGTTGTGGATTTTGCTTTATTCAGATCATGCCACCCTCCCATCAATATGAGTAACTGAGAGTGAAGCTGTGTTATATTTATATGCTCATTTATATGTATTTAAAACAGTGCATCTGTGTGAGAGGTAATTTCATTTCATTCTCACTTTATTTGTGTCTTATTTCTGATTTTGTTGTCACCAGATTTCTGACTCCTAACAAAATTGCAAGGTTCCATTGTCACTTTATCATTCAAGCCTTAATTTCAAGTGAAATTAACCTATTCAAATGTTTTCCATCTTGTGTTTTAATTGCACAAATGTGATTATTTCAGTTCAGCTTGGTGACATACACTTCAAATTTGCATATTTACTCTTTAGACTAATGGGTTGATGAAACTGTTGTGTTGTTTTTAATTTCATGGGCCTAAAATCATCACACTGGAAGTATTGGTCACCTCTGCTTAACAAAGAGACAGAGTTGCCAGAGTCCAGGTAGCTCAGATCTGTCCTGACCATTCACCCCACCCAAAAGTGGAGGGCACAGCTGAGGCACCTCTCCCCCTTGCTTTTTGCCCACTGCCAGCCTGAGAGTGCTAAGCCAGAGGTCATTAGTAACTATAAGCTGACAAGCAGTTTGACCCTGTGCGAGCAGGGTGGTTTAGTAGATTCCCAGGCTCTCCCAATCTC
Organism: Lycocorax pyrrhopterus obiensis; assembly: GCA_014706295.1. Classification (NCBI taxonomy): domain Eukaryota; kingdom Metazoa; phylum Chordata; class Aves; order Passeriformes; family Paradisaeidae; genus Lycocorax; species Lycocorax pyrrhopterus. The sequence continues at coordinate 65,289,152 of JACSVZ010000006.1, read as the reverse complement.
CTAGGGCTTCCTGAGAAGCAGGTACTGATAACTGAATGCTGAGAAAATGTTGGTAGGTTACTTCCTGGTCAGAAGAATTTCCAAACTGGACTGCTGGAGTCAATCCTTTCCATAAGGAGACCATTAAATTACTGAATATTTGTTTTGCTTCTAACAACACCCCGGTAGATGCTGACAGAGCTTCATTATTTGCTTGAGATTTGTTTGCACAGAATTGCCAGTCTATTTCCCAAAAGAGCTTCTGGCTGTTTGCCTTCCGAAAGAGTAGCAAAACTGAGCATTAACTGGCTCTTCTCACTACTACCATACTAAGTGTAATTAGCAACTACATTTTATTCTCTGCTAGCAATAGCTACAATTTAAGCCTTTAATTTATAGTCTCTCTCTTTTACTCATCTACACTACTAAGTTGTCAAAGACTAATTAACAATAAAATATTTACTATAGTAGGAAATCCTTTCCTAATCTGAACCTTCTGGCATCTTTATCCCAAGGAGATTATTCAGACATAATGTCTTGGGACACCCTTCAGTACGAAAAAAGAAAATATTGGGCAGAGGAGCAGCCTCAGCCAGAAATGACAGCAGAAAGATGCTATTGTAGCATGGTTACACGGAGATTATTGGTGCAGTGGAGATCTGCAGCGTTTGCCTCTTGCTCTGAAAATCCTAACTTGAGTCAAACCCCTGCACAACTTCTCTATTCTAGCAAATGGAGGAGCTCCCCAGATGCTGTTAAGCAGTGCTTCACCTGGAGGGTTAATTTAATGTAGATAAAGCTGTGTCTAAATTTGAATTAACTCCAAGGTTAAGTTTGGGCAGAATCACCCCACAGCAGACTTCCAAAGCACTCAATCTCATTATCATTTTCTTTTAGTGATCTTCTTCCTGTTTCTTGGATTTACATCTTGTTTATGATAAGCGGAGGCCAATTAGCAGAGAGACTGCTGAGTTCTTACAGGAAGCTTTTGTATTTTGGGAATATGATACAGTCAGCACAATCAGCTGTTTTCCTTCCTTTTCTGCTTTCCTCTGACACTTGGTAAATACGTGGATGCTTGGTAAATATCAGTGAAATGTTGTGGGTGCTCAGTAAATGTGAGTGAAAAATAACTTCAATGAAGGATGTAGCAAGCTATTATCTGAGAAGAAAACTATTATTTCCTCATGTCCGATTGCCTGTGCTGTGACCCCAGTCATGACAGTCCTAAATTGCTTTATTTCAGGCATTACAGAACAGACATTATTTTCTGTGAAAAGAATGACTGTTGTGTTTATAAATACATATGCTATATCACAGCAAATTCAAGTGTCACTGTACAATGTGCCTCAGCATTCTGCTCACTGAACTAAAATATCACACAGAAACAGTTTGCCTTAATGCAGCAGTCTGTGAAATATCTGGTTGGGAAAATGAAGTTAACACTGGAATTACTGAAACATCTATGTGAAATCCAGCTCAACATTTTCCTGGCAATAAGTAGATGCTTTTCCGCAAGACTTTTTCAGTTCTGACCTACAAACCTAGATTTACCATCACAGGACTGTGTGGGGTTCTCTTTCCAGAGGTCTGCTGGCAGCTCCTGGCAAAGAAAAGGTTTGTTTTCTAAAATATCTGACTTTTATTTGACCAAACCAGGAGAAAGAAAAATGTGTGGTTTGGGAATGCTTTATGTTCAGAATTATTCATAGCAATATTTAATTTTTAATGTGACCTGAATTTTCTCCCCCCAAAAAACTGCTATGACAACACATTATTCAATTACACTCAGTAATTACTGTCTCAGAGCTCAGCAGCACTGGCCTGACAGGTTTATCTGTATTGGCTGAGTGTAATTTGGCCAGCTCACACCTAGCTGGGAACAGAGGCAAGGACATCCTCAGTGAGGGTGCTCTGCAAAGCCACCTGTTTGGTATAATTTTTCTTGCTTGCAATCCAAAACTCCTACAACAATCTTGGTAGATATCCTGAAATTATGGAGTTGTTTATGGACAAATACTTGAAGACCTTTCGTCACCAGGACTCTCCTGCAATGTTTGTTACATGCCTGGGTGAAAAATGCCATAAATGAGACAGTCCAACCTGAACACCAGCAGTACAAAATCTGTTTTGGTACAGCCAAGGATTAGATGGCCCAGTCCAGAAAGAGCAGCCTGATCTAACTTCTTTGGAGGATCATTTTTCTTACTGCATGCTCCTGATCCTCTGAGACTGGCAGAACTTAGAATTTACAGGTAGTCTTGAATATCTTGGAGGAGATAGCTGAGGGTATGCTGTGTTCAGGTAAAGAGGAAGGCTGGACAGGATCTGAAGTTGGCCTTCATAAAGAGCTTCAGCAGAAATTGTGAACTGATAAAGAGCCTTTCCAAAATACTGCATATTTAGGAAGTGTCACTGTCAGGACATTGCAACTGAGGCTGTTGGATTTCCCCTCTCTCTTCCACAGGGCAATTTTCAGCGTGTGCCAGCTCCCCGTGCCAGAATGGAGGGACCTGTGTCAATGACAGGCGGAGTTTTGTCTGTGCCTGTCGCCACCCCTTCGGAGGAGTCAACTGTAGTGTGAAGCTGGTGAACGACAATTCCCTGAGTGTTGGCAAGTACCGAATTTAGCAGTGCAATACACCATCAGTCCAGGCCTCTGCCCCAGGGCCTAATTACAGAGCATTTGCTGGTCAGAGGTCTCACGTTTCACTTTAATGAGTGACAACTCAAGCAGCAGAGTCCTGTGTTTTGGTGCTGAAGACATCAAGCCCCATGGGTGACTCGTGATCTCTTTTTTTAATATGACCAGATGATGGGATTAAATTGGTTTGGGACCTGCCATAATAGCTGGAAAGCTCCCTGCTGAAATGTGCAGAGTGGGAGGGTGTGCAATAGATGTATTTGAACACGATGTCATGGATTTTGAAGGGGGAGGTAAAATCATGTCGCTGGGGAATACTAGCTTCAATGCAGCCATAAATGTTCTATAAATACCAGTAGCTATCAGGATGTGTGGGACTGTGGCCTCAAGCAATCATGTTAGGCTTGCCTCTGGCTTTCATCAACAAAGGATGCAGCCCTTGAAAGTTTTCAAAAGAAAAAAAAAAAGTGAAAATTATGCTTATTCAGTCTAGAAAACAAATAAATAATTTACACCCAGGCCACATGGAATGGGAATTTTATGCATCTTTCAGCAGTCATTAGGCTGATTTTCACTCATGAGAGCGTATGAATAGTAAATGAAATCGTTTGTACAGAAGCAGGGAATGATAGTGTGCAGGCTCAGCTTGAAGAGAAACACATATACTTTTATCCCCTCATTTAACATCATGAGTGCTAAACCTCCTCAGTGTTTGTCTAAGATCTGTGGCAGAATTCTTGGCTTCAGCTCACTCACATGAACAATGAAAGAGATCCTGGGGTGGGAAAAACTAGGAGGGGGTGTGGGGTGGAAAGAAAGCTCCCTTAGTGATACCATAGATAAACATAAAATTCCCTTGCTGTTTCTAAAATTTTTCTCTGGTGGATATACCTAACACTAATTGTGAAGAAAATTACTTTTTATACAATATAGAAAGATGTGTTTATGCAGGAATACTATGTTTCATTTGCTCGAGGTCCACCATCCACAGGATGATGTGACATCAGAAAATCTGCTTTTGATCTTCTGGCTGGTCCAAGTTGCCCTTCTACAATGTAAAATCACTTGAAATTGTTCTTTATTCCTTTCCAGATTTTTCAAAAGGATCATACAGATATGCACCTATGGTGGCTTTTTTTGCTTCTCATACATATGGAATGACATCTCCAGGACCCATCAGATTTAACAATCTGGATGTCAACTACGGCGCCTCATTTGCCCCAGCAACTGGGAAGTTCCATGTTCCATATCTGGGGGTCTATGTTTTTGAATATACTATTGAATCATTTAGTCCACGTGCCTCTGGCTATCTGGTCGTTGATGGAATAGACAAACTCACTTTTCAGGCTGAAAATATTAATAGTAACAAGTACACTGACAGAGTAATTACTGGAAATGCTTTATTAGAGTTAAATTATGGTCAGGAAGTCTGGCTCAGACTGGCAACTGGCTCTATACCAGCCAAGTATCCACCAGTAACTACCTTCAGTGGTTACTTGTTGTATCGTACCTAACTCAGTCCTGAATGTAAAGTTAGTCAAATGAAGCAACCTGCCGGTGAATTTAGCTTTGCCTTTAAATACTTTGTTTCTTTAACAGCACTAAGTTTCCCAATGCAATGTCTTTTCTAGTGCTGATCCTCTGAGACGTTCTTTGGTTGTAGCCATGTGCACAACCACACGGAGTCCACAGGTTGGAGATAGGGGAAAACGAAGCACCTTGTTTATATTAACGTGATTGGGAAGCACAAATCTAATTATGTTCTACTGTTACATTGCATAGACATACTCAGCAAGGTTGCTGAGAATACGTTGTCAAGAGAAAGCTCGTTTTGATTATTCCTTTACACCCTCACTGCAAATCAAAAGTGACGGATAGATTTTGATGACTCAGATGCTGGATTACTACTTAGCTCATTGTACCAATTGATAATCGTGTGTATATATTCTGTGTGGAAAAAATATATTTCTTTTTCATTTTGCCTACCATTATTCACCCCATACTTTGATATGGCAGCATGTAATTGATTCATGATTCTTTTAATGTAACCAGTATAATGATAAACTAGGTTTTTTGAATCTGGCAGCAAAAAACCAAGGGGAATACATTCAGATTAGAAATAAGGTATTTTTAGCAGTTTAATTAGTCATAAGATAAACACCATAATAGATTTGGTGGGTTTTCTCTGCTGCTTGAAATATTTAAACCACAGCTGGATTTTCCTTAGGTGATGTGTTTTAAGCAAACATTGTTATATTGGCTTCACACAGATTTTTGCATTTGACCTATAAAGTGCACAAGATTAAATTATATAACCAAAGTGTTTTCTAAGTTTGAGCTCTATAAATCTATGGTTTTGTTTGTTTCTGCATTATGTTCACTAACTACGGAGACAAGATGAAATTAACTTCTGTTTGCATGTGATTTATAAAGCACCAATCTAATAAAGAAATATTTTTAATTGATGCCTGTCTGCCTAAAAAAATAAACCCTCAGGTTTTTATTCTTATTCTTTGCAAAGTCCCAAGCTGCTGCAGTTTCTTGATGTCCTATCCTCTGGTGTGACTGGCCAGGTTTGTTTCTGGTTATTGCCTTTGTTAATGCTATTTGACGAGGTTTTTCTGTGGCTCTGTGTTTGTCTCACCCCCTTTTCCTAAAAGCTGGAAAAACCTAACTATTATCTATGCCAACCTACTGAAACACAGAATGTTTTGAAGCTCCCTGAATTATTTTGTGTTCCACTTATCAGGAACTTTTCTTGAAAACACGTGGGAATCTTCAGCTCTCTTCTTAGTATTACTTAATGTACGTTGCAAGATCTTAAGATGAATGTCCATGAAATGACTGAATTCTTGCCATGCTGGATGTGGATAAGAGAATCCACAATATCTTCTCTCAGATGCATAAATGCGCCTTTTGTTGTTCCAAATGGAAATGAGCATTCCCCACCACCAGCAGTGGTGCTGAAGAGTGTCCATGGCCATGTGCCTCTGGGTTCTGGCTACCTGAACTACACAAATGTGCAGCACTGAACAGCATCCCTCCAACTTCAGGGGCATCCTATCATGGCTTGGGGTTAAGGACAGCAGTGGAGAATTGATGGAAGTTCTCAATCTGTTTTTTTTTTGAGGCCAGAAATCCTTTCTTCTCTGTAATTTGATGATGGGTTCTTAATGTACTATGGACCCTGAATGAGTGTGCTACAGACCTTTCTCCTGTTGCATACCGCATTTTTTCTGTAAACAATCAAATCTTTGATATGGCACTAACTCAGCCTACTGAATCATTGAATTTTATCAAATATAATCACCGCAAGCCCCAATACCTCCTTGTATGACTTTGTCATTTTAATGTGTTTAGTCCTCTTTATTCCTGCTGTGCTTATGGCTAAATGGCATGAAAATTACTCTGAAGATGAAATTCAAATGACCCACCAGAGACTGCATCTCTGTTTTAATGTGACTTTCTTTGCCTTTGCTGCCCTTCCCTCTAAATCCTTCAAGCTGGGTCCTCATCTTCACAGGCACTATTTTCCCCCAGCAATCAAATAATTTCTATGTTGTTGTGCTGGTTTTCTTTCCTCTTTTCTCCTTTTTTTTTTCCTCTTCTCACAAAACTACAGTTTCCATTGGATTAAAGTAAGAAGTCTGATTAACACCATGTATTTGAGTAACACTTAGGAAACTAATTTCCCTAATAGAAATAGTACTGAAACTAATTCTCATTTTGCTATTTAAAATATAGTAAAAAATAATACTTTAAAATGATAATAAATGTATGCTCCCCTTTTTATACTGTTTAACAATCCATTCAAATCTTTCTTCAGATGTATTCAAACTAATTATAGTTGGCTTTGTCTATTTTTAAAAACTAAAATGCAGATTGTTCACTGTGAAAATAAGCTTCAGTGACTGATACAAACGTATTTATGGGTTTGTGATTGTACCTGAGCTGGCTGGACTCGTGAGGCAAACCATTGAAAAATAACTGAGGATCAATAAAATCAGTCAGCCTACCCATTATGCAGAATAGACAGCAATCAGTCTGAAATCCCAGGAGAACTTTTTAGGTATCAACCAGGATAGGTGGCTCCCGAGGCACTTTGTCACCCCTCTGCTTTCATCTTCATGCTCTGATTTGCATTCCCTGATGACAGCAGGCAGCAAATCTGAACGCTCATCTCTGCCCACAGCCCTTGTGAGGGACCACAAAGCCATCCTGAGCCTTTGTACTTCAGAGTGAACTGTGTTCTCTTTATTTGGGTGACTCAATAACCATGGCAACATTTTGTCTGGTCTGGCTTTGACAAGCCCATCCCATTTAGTCCATCATTTCCTCACCTATACCAAGCAAGTTATGGCTGAACCCAGCCCCTCATGCACTTGGAATTCACTGAGACCAGTGGCTGGTTTTCCTCACAGACCATTTCTAGCTGCACAGCCAGCACAGCTCATGCCAAGCTCCCCTGCTAAGCCAGGCCTGCCTGGTGCTGATTCGTGGGTATTGCCGTCTGTCCCTACATCTGGGATGATTTTGTTCAATTATTTTTTTTTCTCTGCCATAATAACATCTACATTTGCAGCGAGCAGGAAAGAAACCATTATTTCTGAATTCAGGCAGTGACTGAAAGCATCTAGTAGGAGCAACATTACAGCTAAATCCCACCAAAATCAGTAGGTACCTGATGATTAAGTGCCTTTGACAGTGTGGTAATAAGTGCATTGAGGCAATTGCAAAACTGAATCTCCCTAGCAGCTCAGTCGGGCAGGTGAGCTGCAGAGTATGAAACAAAATAAGACAACACACAAACACTTTGGACATTTCCAAAGAATGAAAGTGTACACCATGGCTTTGCACATCTGTCACTGGTGGCTGCTACTTGGCTGCAGAAACAATTGCCTAGCAGCTCCATGCATTTCATTAACCCCTTTAGGCCATCAGATGTATCACATAGAGTTAACAAGGTCTACATTTTTTCATTCAGTTTTAATTTTATTCATCCATACTTCTTCTCATGCTCAGCTGACTGCTGGAAAGCCTGAGCCCAATACTCCTGTTCCCATGCTAGAGCGTTATCAACAGCAGAAGATGGAAACTTTTAATTACTGCGGAAGAAGTTTTTTGTATTTACTAAATCATCCTGGTGTAATCACATTTTCAGCAGTTTTGTAAGTAGTACAAATATTTATCACCACTTTGTTTTTAAAATACACAGTAGTTCCATTGCAGTAATTTTCCCTTTGCAAGGCTGCCGTTCTCCCCTTTTGTATGACGGCCCTGATGGCAGGAGAGTTCTCAAGGGTGAGATAAAATAAAACACTCTGTTCAGATGGGACTCCAGTCAAGAGTGCATGGCAAGAAAGCTTTATCAGCAAGCTGCTTCCTAGCTGAAGTTGCTATAGATATGTTACAACCAACGCACTGGCTTGTAATGAACTTCCTTGCCCCGCTTCCCCACCCTCGGAAATCTGTGGTGACTGCGAGCTGAAAACAGTCTTCTGCACTCACATGTGACGTGTAAACAAACCAAAGTGTTTCTGAAAACACTGATTGCCGTGGCTGCTGTTGGAAATTCTTGTCTTAGAAAGAGCAAGTCGCAAACAAAACAGACTATGGCTGTTTGCAAACAGTGTGCAAGTACTTCCAGAAAGCTTGCTATTCAAATCTGCAAGAGTTGGGAGATACCATGAAAATTATCTGAAGTGCCCAGAAGTCCTCTATAAATACTATAAGCTTTCTAAATGCTTTTTGAGCCACTGGAAACCAGTATCTCTCACATTCACACAGATTTAGCATGATGAATGCCGAAGTCAAGAATGGTGGCAACTAAAACAAAATCCTAAATTGACAGACCTGTTTAGATAAAGAATTATCCTCAGCTCCATCTGACAACTCTGACTCCTCTGCAAATTGCCTTGGAAGGGAAAAAAAAAGGTTCAGCCCTCCATTGCTAGGCTTCTTATTGCTACTTACTGAAGGGAAAAGAATACATGTGAGAAAATTTTCTACTATTATTTCCTTTCAAAGAAAGGGCCATTACCAGCTTATACAAGCAAGACAATTTTCAGGCTCAGCATTCAGACACATTCTAGAAGAACATACTAGACCTCAAGTATAGTTTTCATCAATAATTTCTAGGGTCTAAGTTGATCACTCTGCTACCTTGTCCCCAGCACCTGGCATTGTTACAGCTTCTTAATAGGTACACACTATCATAATACATGTAATCCTGGAAAAACAGGAGCTATTCTTACAGAAAAAGGAGAGAGGTTCACTAAATGTTAAAATGTAGCAAAGGAAACTGGAATGCCATCAGCAGTGAATCACAGAATCACAGAATCATTTAGGTTGGAACAGACCTCTGAGGTCATTGCATCCAACCTTTGAGTGATCACCACCTGGTCAACCAGACCATGGCACTGAGTGCCATGCCCAGTCATTTCCTGAACACTTCCAGGGATGGTGACTTCACCAGCTCCCTGGGCAGTCCATTCTAAGGTTCCATGAAGAAATTCCGTCTGATGTTCAACATGGACCTCCCCTGGCACAGCTTGAGGCCATGTCCTCTCGTCCTGTTGCCAGTTGCCTGGAAGGAGAGGCCAAATGTGCATTAAATACAGCCTGTATTGGCCAAAAAGTGCAAAAGGTCATTCCTTTATATGTGAAATTATTTGTGTGAGCTAAGCAGAAATGTGATGACAGCTATGAGGAACTCCTAGCTTTCAGAGCAGAAGATACAGATCTAGGACCATCCTTCCACTTGTCTGTGGGCTTACCTTGTTTGTATAGGTTTGGACTTTGACTTAGCTAGTATATATGTCCATTATGGCCCCAAAGGAAGGTCAGATGCTTAAATAATTGTGGAAGAAAACTACGAATCAGGGAAAAAACACAGGACATATTTGTAAGTGTTAAACAAAATGCATAAATAACAATACATTTGCCTTCCTAAATACATATGAAGAGAAAAATAAATTAAAAGTAAGATATGGGGGAGTGTTCATCAACAGTTAGGATGCCCAGCTGTGAGGGATTGTTCTCCCAGCTCTCACAGCACCCAAGTGCGTTTGCTGAGGCTGAACCACAGCCCCACCTTTTCTCTGCCTTCCCTGTCTCCTACCCTGCATTTCTTTCATCTTCCCTGCTGTTTCTGAGAATGACCAGACTGGAATGACTTTGGAAATTGTTTATGATGCAATATCCTTGCACCACATTTCTCCTGAGCCATAAAATAAGGACGGATTTTTCTTTCCCTCTGTTCTTTTCAGTTTGCTAGGTCCTGTGGGCACCCCAATTACCATCATTTTAGTTTTGTTATAGTACAGCACAAAACTCCAAAAAGCTTGTTTGGAAGAAGGGATAGAGCATTCTTTCAATCTATTTCTACACAAACACAATATTTCATTGTTGCTGTTCATTGTTCATTGTTGTTTGTGTATATATCCTTTTTTTTTCCCAGGCAGTAGCAGGAAAAGCTGATGGGGAAAATTACTTTTCAACCAGGTGATATACACTTTAGTTAGAGAAGAAAGTGCACATGGGTGAGAAGCTCTCTAGTGTTCCCTGTTTTAAACTCCATGCCATGCTTTTCGTTTTTCAGAGGTGTATGTACAATCTCTCCACTCATTTGGTAGCCAGTTTCACAGCTCTGCCTGCAGGTTGTACCATCTCAGGTCATTTTTCCAGTGACTGTGAAAATGCGTATATGTCAAAGGCCCTGTATCAGCAGTGAAAAACAATCCATCTGCTACAAAAATACTTGGAGATCCTTTCAGGTTAAGGTACAGAGTTGGTCACCCAGCAATGCTGCCCAGCAGAAGATTGTAGCCAGCAGGCAGATCTTGATGTATCTTTCGAAACAGGAGTAGAGGCAGGTCTAAAGATACAAAGGTAGAAAAGGACAGTTAAAACCAGAGAATAGTTAAAAACGTTGCAGAAACAGATAATCAAGGGTTGATATGTGAATTTGTTGCTCAAGGCATAGGATAGACTTGTAAGGTTTTTTAACATTGCTCAGAGGCAGATGAAAAATTCTCTTCTGTGCTGATCAGAAAAACTTCCTGTTTACTGAAGACAGAGAATGTATGGCAACACATATTGATCTTTAAAAGGACATTTCATTAAAGCATTTAAACACAAGGAAGGTCTTGATGTCCACCTGAAAGCAGGAGGGAGATACAGAATGAAGAATCATGCAACTTCTGAAACCCGGCACGAAAGCCATCGACAGGAGCAGCAAAACTGAGGCTGAGTGTGTCTGAATAGTGTGCTTGCTTTCTTACTGGGAAGAGCATGATAAAGCTGCAGGCATCTGGGACACTTAGGACAATGTCAGCTCTTATTGTGCTACCTCCAAGTATTAGATCAAAATTGGTGTATAAGGCAGATATGGGTATGTAATCAGCCTAACCCCAGCTTGTGCTTTGATGTGTATGTACAGAGCTTGGCTTATAAGCACTGATAAAAATAAACTCATTGAGTGAAGTGTCTATCTCATGTCAAATTACCTGATGTCAGCTGTGAATGCTAAAAGCCTGGCTGCAGGGAGATTTCTCAGTTTTCTGACAGTGTCTGTGTGAAAGCCTTGCTTACTCATGGATGCTGTAGGAAAACAGTTGGGAGATTTTATGAACTATGGTATTGTTATGATACCAAGGAGAAAATATCTGAAGTGAGTGTTGTTGGGTTCAGCCAATCCCTCTGGGGGGCGGTTGGTCAGTGAACCAATAACCTTATGTCAGTCCAGCGTGCTACGGTATATAAGCGAATCTGTAAATTAATAAAGTGTCGGTTTCTTCTTGTACTAAACCGTCCATGTCGCTTTATTCCTCGGTCTCTGTTCACCTGCAATTCTGAACACTGTTTTGGAATAACTTACTGCAGAAAAAGATTGAATCCTTATCTGAATGAGAACCACTCAATCGAGTTCAAGCCAAGTAATTACAAAATATTTGTTTAAGAAAATAATGAGATTACATTTTGCATTTAAAAATCCCAAGATGGACTTAAATACTACAGCAAAAGATGTCCAACATCTTTTTCAGTGTAAGTTTTTCAGTGTAAATTGAGGGAAGCTAAAAATGCAGAGGTGGTTTTGCAGCCCTTTAGTTCTGCCAACAGTATTGAACTTGCGGAAGGAAGGCAATTCCTCCTGCACGCAGAGAGCAGTGCTAGTGGCAGTGTTAGTGTGGCAAAGTGTTTTACATCTCAGGCTTAGGTGGTAATAGCAATGAACAAATACCAAACTGCATGTGTGTCACACCTCTGCCTGATGGAACAGAGCTACTTGGAGAAACACGTGCACAGCAGGTACTCTACTGCAAGGATGTTGAAAACAGCAATGTTTGACAGAAGTAAATTAACATTTACAACAGGCATATAAAAAGTTGAAGTAACACAGAAGAAGAAGTGCCTGACAACATTTACAGGTTAAGAACAAGGTTCCTGCTCAAGTCAAGCTTTTTGCCAGTCTCCTGTTGTATCTGTACCTTTTGACCCTCAGGCCATTCTAAAGTGTGCTTGTGAGCCTCACAGCCTGCAACCAGAGCGCTTTTTAAGAACATCAGTTTGTTTGCCATCTCTGGAGAATATCACCAAACCAGTGAATGCTGGTACCTTGTCAAAGCCACTGTGAGTGTTAGGGTGGGTGGCTGATCTCAGGATGAATTGAAGACTATAATCAGTTTTGAAGGTCTTTGTAAATTGGATAAATCTTGCTTCACAGCTACTGACTAAAATAATGGTGTCTGGTGGTAAAAGGACTTTCTTGGAGTAGTCTTTCATCACCATCCAGTTTACTACTTTTCTTTCCACAATTATTTTCCACAGCGCTGGCAGTGACAACCCTTTCCCAGATAACATCTTTAATGAGAATTTTTTGTTTGACTTTTGATCTTCCCCCAGCATGATGGCTCTCCTCTGCAGAGTTGCTGCAGCAGCCATGTGCTCCTGTGTGCTGAGAACAGCATGCTGCAAGTGTTGATGATGTTGGGCCTGTCTCTTGAACCTGACAGGACTGATCACAGCAATTCCCCTCTCAAGTGGTCAATACTGCTGCAACATTTCAATCTTTCTGTGGTGAATCCCATGCCGTTTCATGCTTTTAACTTGCTTTTATTTCCTGTCATTTGACTCCGGACACACTGTGAAGATTCACAAGGGCTCAATTTTTATGTCCATGCTGCTCTGAGTTTCTACATTTCTTTGGAGCAGGCAGCATGTAACATATTTTCCATCATTGTTATGCTGATGATTCACTGTTTAATCTATCAAATACTTGCTTTGGGAATTTGCATTCAAATCCGATTACTGCCATAATCCAGGAGTGGTAAAGAAATTGCCTTGGGAACAGCATCTTTGTCTCTCACCTCAGTACACCTCTGTGTTTGGTTTTAAGGAGGTGTGTTGTGTGATCTCTGATCTGCTTTGTCTTATGAACTTTACAAACATGGCTGGTTCCCATGCACCCCTTTAGGGTCTGGTCTGTGCACATACCACTTCAGTTTCTCTCAGAAAGCTGATTCACGTGGGCCTTAAAAAAGTAAACTCTCCTTTAGAGGTAGCTTCCCTTCAAGGCTGCACCTCAGTAAATTTCTGTTCCCTTCCCTGTTTCTCAGGCAGTTGTGTCCTTTCTGTGACACAGGTGTTGCAATTGAAAATTCCAGGCTTTCCTGCCTGGCCTGGGGACACTTGACTTGAGAGCAGGGTTTCACATGGAACCAAAAAATGCCACAAACACCCACAGCTGAGAATAAATGAGACACTGCTGTGTCTCTCAGCATTAAAAATTAACTTCAGAAAAACTACACTTTCTGGGAACTGCAGAGGCTCTAGCTCCTTATTTGGCATCATACATGACTTTATGCATTTTGATGGTGAAAAGTAATGTAAAATAAATATGTTGAGTGATTCTGTTTAACCCTCCTCCTGGGATGACTTTGATGTCCAATACTTTCTTCTTGGAGAGGGACTATTTGTCACAGCATTTCAAACAGTTAGCTTGAAATTATGTGTTCTTCTGGAGTCCCCAGAACACTTCAAGCTAAACACTTCAGAATTCAAAGAGAATTTGCCGAAGTATGTAGATACAAAAATACTTGCACATAAACTGTTACAACCCTTTTTAAAAATCCCCTCCGTTTCATGCCCTGTTGCATTATGAGACTAACTCTCCTTTCATCTGGCCGATCAAAATGGCACAGTTTGGAGTCACAAAGCTACCCCATATTCTCCTAGGAGCTGAGAACCCAATTTCTCCACAGAACTATCCAGACTGTTGAACTGCTATAATCTTTCAGAAAATAATGACATTTTTTCTTTAGAAGTTTGCTCTGATTTACTTGTATGTTGTCAGTATTACATGAATTACTAGATATTCCTCCTAATCTAAAATTCTCCAAATTAAATGTCTTTATTGTGCATGCGTCCTCACGATCCTTTTATCTGACCATATGGAATGAGTCCTGACAGCAACTAATTTGATAATTATTGTATTGTGCAGATGTACAGAAGGGTAAAAATTCAAGTCTTAAAGACAAACACAATGAAAACAAAAAGGAAAGCATCTTGCTTTGTCTGGCCTCTCCTTCCTTTGTACCAATACCCTCTAAAACAGTTTTCCCCATTAAGATTAAAACAAGCAGCTTGATTCTTAAGGATAGCAATTATTTTTGAGTGCTCTGGTGAGTATAATTACACTGTCAAGAGTTCACTTATGTTTCACTGGTAGCCATGTGGCTCTGTTTCAGACTTCCAATTTCTCTCTCTTACAGGATCTACGCCCCTTGAACGGTTTTGATGCTGTACCAGTCCAATCCATTTGTGCTTGTGCCGTGGTGAGTCGCACACCACCTGCCCACGACCGTAACAGCGCTGAGCTGAGAGATATTATAGTCCAGTCCCCAGAGGCTCCTCTTTTCTGCTTCCTAACAAGTGGCTGCACAACAGGATACAATCCTGGGAACGTCACCAGAAAATGAAAGTGGGAGAGGGACAAAAGGAGAAACTGTGTTGAGAATGTGCAACAAAATAACCCTGAAAAGCCTAGGTGTGAGACGAGTCCTGATAACTATGACAGGGATTGCGCTCCTGGAGTGAGAGAAGTCAGCATTAGGGGAAAAGCCTCACAGGGAAAGGGGACGTACTGTGAGCTGAAAGCTGCCATGCTGCTGGAGAGCATCCAAAACTGGAAAGCAGCGAGAAACAAAGGAAAAGCAGTATTGGACAAGAGAGATGCTGAAACAGAGGAGAAACAAATAGAAAAACAGCAGGATTAATAACAAAAGAAAAGGGCAAAATGATTGTAGGCAGCAATTCCTTAGTTAACGTTCATGGGGTCTGTGTGATTTCCAGAGGGCTAAAGCTTGGCTCAAGGTATGCTTCAGAATAGATTCAGGTCTTCTCAAGGAAGGCAGAATGAATCCATCTGGTGAGCAAGATAAAACAAAGAGCAGGAGAGATGATGAGAAAGTATTTTTGTCCTACTTCTGATTTTCTTTCTGTGTGACTCAAGCTGCACTTCAGGTAGGCAGCACCATTGTACCCAGTCAGCACACACCCTTGACCAAAATTAAGCATTTATGTAAGGTTTGATGATTTAATGCCGTATGGGGAAGAACAGAAAGATTTTTGTGATGAGCAGAATGTGTTTTCATACACTGCTGATTTTTTTTTTTTTGAGCTGGATCAAATTGTCTTTGTGCTACTCTGCAGAAATCTATTACAAATTGCTACTGCTTGGTTTCTTTTCCACCAATATATGTTATTACAGTTCGTGTAACATGAAATAGGAGTGAGACTCAAGTAAGTCTTGGGGGATTCAGAGTGGAAAAAGATGAGCTTTCTTTAGAGGTAAAGCTTGAAAAGAGATGAAACACCTTGGGGCCCACTAAGGTTGTTCTGAAAGTGTCTTGACTCAAATGGGAAAACTTGGTGAGAGGATAAGCCTGTCTGCTCTGCTTTGTCCCCTCCAATTTGCCACTCTCAAGGAAAGAACATCCCTGTGTGGGAGACTGATTCTTCATCAGGAAGCAAGAACACTTTTTCTTGGTGATTTGAAAGGGAAATATAACATCCCTTTTGGAGCTCTGAGTTTTCTGATCACTCCCCACCTCTGCTGTAAAATGCAAATCTGTCTGAGAAACCCTGAAACCAGCAAAAGTAATGTGAAGACCTAGTCAGAGAATGTCCTACTCCCTGGTCCAAAGGGACAGGAAAGTCCCTGCATGGGAGATTTGGGAGTGTTTGGCCTGGGAAAGAGCCAGTGACTGACATGCCCTGGGAAAGCACCTGCTGTTAGTGTGCTTTGAGAGACCCGTGGAGCCACAATTACTTGGCTATGGGTGTGTTGACTTTAATTGTTAAAGATATGGAAGGACTAGACAGGGCACAGAACTGAACACAAAATGTATTTTGGACTATTTGTTTCATTTTGGGATTTATCCCTTTTATTGGTTATCACTGTTGTTACCTCTTGCAATTTGTGGCCTAATCTTTTCGTGTGTGCCATTCTCTCTTTGTGCTCTGATTTCATTTTGTAATTTGTATTTTTTATTGATGCTCTGATTGTCAACTATATAATGAATCCTTTTCTGCTGTTTTTTCCAAAAGCTCAAGAAAACATCAGATGATCTGAGTCGGCACTGTTCCACTGAATCCTAAACAGGTGAAGCAAAGCTGGCTCAAAGGGCTGATAGTGCAGGAAAGGGAAGAATTTCCCCCTAACATTACAACCCAAAATTAATAGTGATAGAGATTCTGTTCCTCTTTTTTTGACCAATGCTGTGGGATGAGAAGAGATATTATAAAAGCTTTCCATTTTGCAGTCTCCTGTGATATGACACTTTGTTGACAGAAAGATAATTTATTTGCTTTTCGAGTATCTCTGCACAGCTCATGCTTGTCACCTGGTGACAAGCCTTCCTGATTCATTGGGTCTCTGTAGAAATATGCATCTCCTTTTCTTGTTTTTTATAAGATCAATACATGAGTTCCTTCCAATTTGAGACATTCTATGATTCTATGATTCTATTCCTTCCCCCTACTCCACTGTAAGTGATACAGGATAAGCGTGGGATTAAGGATTAAAACAAACAAGCAAAAACATATGTTTATTGATTGCTTGGTTGTGGTGACAAAAAATCTTCTCAGACTCGTTGTAAAGTGCAGAGGTTGCAGCAAGGTGGATTTGGCTTGTTGTGGGCAGCACAGGGGTGGAGTAAGTATCGTCTGATTTTAGATTAAGCAAAAAACAGAGGAAGATGCTAAAGTCAGTGTGAAATTAAAGTGCACATATGAATGCTTTTCCTTGTCAACAGTCAATTCAAAGCTGACAAACCAGTTCCTGCCTGTGATTTGACTTGTTTCAGGAAATTGCTTTCACATTCAGGTGAGAATTCTCAGGGGTTAGAAAATGCATTGCACTTGCATAAAAATCATTAACTTGGGGTTTTTTTCGTTGGGATTTTATTTGCCTGATTTTCTAACTCCCAGTTCTTTTGCCTAAAAAATCAGCGATAGAAAAGCGTGTGGAGTGAATTGGTGGGAAATGTCAGTTTTGAGTAAATGTTAAGGTTTTCATGTAAACTCTGGTTTTATGATCTGTATCTTCAAGAAAGAGTCCTGTGAGACTGCTGGAAGCTCAATAGTACATTTACTTTTACTGGATGTCAAGTTCATGTTTCACATCTGGTATGTTGTGATCCACATAACCCATGTCTTGAATAGGCTTGCCCATCCTTCTTTTCTCCTGACACAGCATTCACAACTGTCCTATTGCTATTTAGTGTGAATGCAACAATTATCTATTAGGAAATTTGGGGATGCAGCAACAATAAACCATCAGAAGAATCAGTAAGTGTGCATGTGCAAATAATCATATGCCACTTTTGTTACTGGATGTAAAGTACTCAAAGCCCAGTGCTGTACCCTGCCCAGTCAACACTTTACATTTAAATGTAACTCACAGTTAGTGACAGATGCTGAAATAAATATACAAATAGGGAGGGGAGGGTATTAGTTTATATACAGTCATTTATCTTCTGATAGCATGAGTAAAGCTGAAGTCAGATACAGTTAAATGAACTGAAGCTTTAACAGTGCCTCTTGAACTGCTTGAATTAACAAAATCAATCCTCATAAATTAAACTATCATTGATCTATGATACAATTAAGTTCTATAATCAAAATACACTACTGGTGCATGCAGCATAACCATACTTGTTCCAACGCTGAATTTTAGCCACTGCTGGCTAACTGCTCCTGCCATGTTCTGTAAGGCTCCCATCTGGCATGGGAGATGCTAACATTATGATACAGTATTTCTTCTCCATTTTTCAATTTAGGCTGACATCTGCTGGTCTCTGCAAATGGCAGGCAACCCTGCTGAATGCAAACCAATTTGAGGCTGCGGCTTTTCGTGTTTTCCCTTTGTCATTTCTCCAGAGCTGGGAATGGCAACCGAGCCACTTAATTACAAAGGAAATTCATGCAGAATAATAACTCTGTGGAAAAAGAAAGGCAGGAACAATACCCTGTAAAAGAAAATGAGTTTGACACGATAAATTACATGCATGCACGCCCAGTGCACTGTGCAAGCACTCAGAGGAGCCAATGGCAGCCACTATATATTGGCCAATTAGACGTACACAAAAAAGGTGTTATTTAAGGGCACCACACTGAGGGTCGTAATGAGGAGGCTGTGGATGGGAGTTCTCTCTTTTACACTCTCAATGAGGCTAAAGAGAGGGAGAGTGGCGCAATATTGGGCAATCAGCACTTGATGTCTGCCCAGGCAGACGGCAGTGGTCGCAAAAAACTTGGCATTGGAGGGCGTGAGACATTCCTCCAGGAGCTACCAGTACTCCAGGTGAAGTGCTACACACACCTGGCCAGAAGCAGCAAGAGAAATGAGAGGCTGCTCCATGATTAAATAAAACAAGAGGCACCTTCACATTACCTGCTGGCTGTATATATCATACCTCGGTTTTTTAGGAAAAAGAGTCATTTGGCACCTTACATTGACTACAGCACTCCTCACCCTGGCAGCTAGCTGCAAGACCATTCAGGAGTATCTCCAGTGATCCAGCTTCCACCTGTGTGGACTTTCATTTCAATTGTTCCCCAGTTGTTATTTTGGACAGGAATCTACTAACAACCACTGTTTTCCCACTGCGATTTTGAAATCCTGAGTAAAATGAGTCACCTCTGAATGAGCTGTGAATCTGTGGGGGTACTGATGCTTGAGCTACAGTGCATATATGGATAGGCAGCATTTACTGATTCCCCTACAGTGGTTTGTTGTGCACTTTGAAGTCCAAACAGTTTGCAAAATTTTTGCTCTTGCCACATTTCATTTCCATTTGTTCCAGGTCTTTGTTTGAAACAGCTGGCGTGCCTGCTTACCTCAGCAGCGGTATTTCCCAGTTCAGCTGCATCACTGTGTCTTTCCCAAGGTATTTTGTAGAAGGGAAAGAGAAGGGAAGCATTAATTATGCGATGGCAGAGGTACTCCTCTAACTCCAGGGCGTTTCAAGCCCAGGTTGCTGACAGTGGGTGTTGTCCATGCCTCCTACAGGCTGCTGCCCTTCAGTACGATGCATGGGAGTTGGAGTATTCTCCTGCTCTTCCCTGCTCTTCCCATGGTGGCTAACCACGGTGATTACATTTTGTTGGCTGTCTGAGTTAACACCCTGAGACATTTCAACACTTAAGTCATTGCACAGGGCAGATTCACTTTAAATCCTGCACTGCCGATCATCTGAGTCGAATTTTTTGTAGGGTGTTGAAAATACTCGGTGCTAGTTGTGATAATTCATGACGATGACATTTATCCTTGGGAAACTGGGTTGAAGTTTCTGCTGTAGCTTGGAGGAGCCAAGAAAGCCTGAGCCAGTGATAAAGGAGAGTGTTTATAAAGTTGCCACCTCTATGAGCTGCCATGGCTGGTGCTGAGGCGCAGACTTATAGCACACAAAGAAAGAGAGAAAGGGTGGATAAGGTCTAGGTCCTTGCATCTCATGAGCACTAAGAATCCTCCAGCTGATCCTGCCCAGAAATGCAGGAAGCTTTGCTGCTTTGGGGAATAAGGAGTAGAGAAACATGTGCAGTTTATACATGCTGCTAGTATTTCAGCCAGGAATCTGAAGTCAAATTGGGGTTTGGCACAGGTTTAGTGATGGTTACTAATTGCAATTAACTGTTATTGTCTGTTAAGTGCTGACAGACATAAAAGGAGGCAGTGCCACCCCCAAGCATGATAACAATCAAACGAATCAGCAGTTGTTACCAATAATCCTCATCCCCAGGTGCTAAACTGCAGCTGAGGTACAGATTTGGGCTTGATGAAGATCCTGCAGATAGTGCTTGGTTAGTGTTGGTAGGATGTAGGGACCAGGAGAGTCCCTTATGCTTCTTTTGATAATACTAATACTACTACTGTTTCTGCAGCACCTAGAAGAATAAAATACCATTTCAAAGTGTCAACCCTTTGGATCCTCATTAAAAATGTGTTCAGGAAGATACGCAAGCTGGCTAGCAAGGTGAATTTTTCCTCTTAGTACTTCAAATCGTACCATTTATATGAAGTAGAAAACTACACTAGTGAAGCTGACACAAAAGTTTGTCTTGATATTTCTAACATAAATCATGTGGGGTTTTACCTGGTTGTTTTCTTTGGGTTTGTGGTGGATTTTTTGGGTTGGTTTGTTTTGGGTTTTTTTGTATTTAGATTATTGTTTAGAGTTTTAAATCTTCTTTATAAAAAACATACAAAAATATTAGCAAACTGTAGAGCAAATGCCATGTCAACATCAGTGTAACCATCAAGAAAATCCTTAAACTACCTTAAGCCTTTAAATGACTTGTTACAAAGCAGTTTGGACTGTTATGTAAGTAACCGTAGTTACATTTGGTGTTTCTTCAGGTTAAAGCCCTCTGAATGCTCCCAACAGCCCTGAACTGCAGTTCAGATTGCTCTGTGGAGCTGCTTCCCCGTGAAAACGCAGGCATTTACCACTGAATTGCTTTTTGACTGCTGGTGTTCGTTCCTCTCACTCCCCGATTCTGCAGACACCCTGTTTCTCTCCGGTGTTTAATAGTGACATTAATATGCTGACAGATACACCCAGCCATGTTGCAATTTACTGGAACTGATGGGGAAATGTTCTCAGAGCTACACTTGCAAAATGGAGCTGTTTTATAACTTTTGTGATTGCTGTTCTTGAAAACTTCACCTCTCTGAGAGTGCTGATAGACAATTTTCCCTTCCATTCATTCCTCTGCTTATCGTAATAGATACTTTCAGCACAGGTCAGTGAACTGTAAATCTGAACAGACTCCTCAGCATTTTATACAGTAGGAGAGAAGCACCAGAAAATTCACATTTGTTACAAAGCTAAAATAAATTATCGCACAGATATCTTGCTAAGATGGATTTCAAGTTCCAGATCTTCAATATCAGAGCCAAAAATACTTAAGGCCGAGATTTCTATCTGCCTGCTGCTGTGCTTTGTGTAGTAGACTTCAAATGGTGTGATGCACTGGATGGCTGAATGGACCTGTGAAAGTCTCATTTAAATGAATTCCTGTAAATGCAGAGTGATGTTTAGTGGGTTGTGCATCCTGAATTCAGATAATGCCAGAGGGTAGAACCACCGTGTGTGTACAGACAGAACCTCTGTGTAGGTACAAGGCACACCAGACTAATGGTGTTCCCAGAAATGTGTTCAGAGTTGAGCCAAAAGCCAAAGGAGCTATTCCCCAGCCATGCTGCATCTTAGACCATTAATGGAAAACTTTATTGTAGGTTTGACTTTGCTGCAGTTTCAAGCCACAGAGCAAGATACACTTAAGACAGGGTTATGGCGAGTGGTCTTTTACTATTAGTTCGCTGCTTTTTTTGTACTGACCACTTTTGCAATTTGATGACATGACAGCAATGGCTTTTATTGTGAAAGTGAAGGTAGGTAATTTCATATTCATGAAAACTGTATAGTTTAACTGTAAAAAACCTGTATATCCCCAAGTGTTTAGGATATGCTGTGATAACATCCAATTTTGTGTCATCACATGCATTCAGCTTGCATTTGTGCTGCCGCCCTTACACAATCTCTTTGACAGTGGCCTCACTGCTAATGAACAAGGCCTGTAGATGTTAATTTTCCTGGACTTTTTGTGTAATCAGGTCTAGAGGGTTTCAGTTCATCAGGTTCTCATTTGAGCTGCCATGTACTTTTACATGCTGGACTCTTACAGAAATGAGCATAGACATGATCCAGAACTGCAGCAGTTCAGCTGTGTTGGGCTTTTTTCAGATATTCGGTTGACAAGAAGATTCAACTTTGTCATTTTAGTATTTCCTTATGAAACAATATTTTTTTTCCTCTTGGAACTCATTAGCAAAACCCTCACTGGTCTGAATTGAAGATAATAGTATCTGAAGGCTTTTCAAATTGCTGAGACAAGTAGAGTTGGTAACCCATGAACGTGAAAAAAAGGCAGACACATGGTAATTCCTGGACCCAACCACCTAGATGACCTTTCAGTCAAGTCAGAGAAAACTCTTCGAACATTTTGGAGAGAGGAAGGGAAAGTTCATGTTTCACAGCAGTGTTATGAATAGAAGAGGTTCCAAAGTGGCAGTGTGATTTCCTGCCTCTGAGTCCTTTTTGCAGACAATATAATCCTCTGGATCAGCTTCTAACCACTTTAAAACTCCTGATCTAATTTCCTGCTGCCTTCTGCTTTGTCCCTTTATGCCAGTAGAAGTAGTTGTGAGACGTTTCAGAAGAGGTCACACTTCACGCCCGGTTTGCCTCTGGTAGAATTTAATGTAACAGGGTAAAACCACCAAAGATTCAAATGTTGACCTGACAGAGGGACCCCAGAGGGGCAGCTGCAGCAGAGAGCAAGATGAGGACCTCTTTGCACCACAGAGCTCAGGGCAGCGCAGGCCGCGTGAAGCCACTCCTGAGGCATCCAGCTGTGAGACAAGAGTGGGAAGTAAATTGGTGGAGCTGCTCCAAGTCATGCTGGGATAGCTGATCACAGACTGACTGGCTCAGGGGATTTGGGGGCTGCAGGGTGCACGCAAATCCTCTGTAAGGCTCAGCAGTGAAGAGCTCAATCCAAAAAGCTTTGGTGCTGCTGTAGTCTCTGCCTCTGTCCTCGTTCAGCTCCCACAAGAATGCTTAAGCAGCAAAGCTTAAGCCTAATCGAGTTATGTGAGCCAATAAACTTCACTGCATTTCTTACTGCCCTACCACAGTTACATGCTTCTAAAATATTTTGCTTAAAATCAAGGTAAGGATTTTTACAGATTTTTTCTTGCACAGTCTCTCCTCTTCACCTCCTGAACTTGCTGCTCTGCAACTCAGGTGGACCCAGGACTGCCTGGTGTGTGTGTCTGTGAGGAACATTATGAACTGCACAGCTTTCACTTGACCTCAGGCTTCAGAAGGAACGTCAGGATCAGACTCTGAATATCTGAATTAAAGGCTTAGCTTTGAAAAGCGCACCATCAAAGTGGTCAGAAGGCCTGTGGGGTGCACAAAGCAGGCGATTGTGCACTTAGACCCCTGTGTTAGCCTTCCATCTGTTGCCAGCAACCAAGGCTGAAAGAAAGCGCTTGTGTTGCAGGTAAGGCCATGAAAAATAATCGTTCTTGTTAAAGTTCAGTTTTCCAGAAGCTGGCCTTTCTACTTCATTCACCCAGCTTCACAGTAATGAGGGAAACAGAGGGCTCTTCCTCTCACGGTAACTGAGCTCACCCAGTTTCCCACCTCTTGCAGTGTCTGCAATCTTTGCTGTATTTTAAAAGCAGAACCTGTAACAACTACAAAGTCCTAAGAGAGGCAGGGCTTTAATTCTGTGGACACCGGTGACATTCTCAAGGGCACATCTCTCTTGATCCCAGCTCGTGCTTCCCACCTCCTGGTGAGCACAGGAGGAACAGCTCGTGTCTCAAGGCAATGCAGCTCCCAGGCATCTTTCTTCATGATTCACACAGAAACTTTTAATTTATAGAACTGACATATTAACTCCAGTGGCCTAAAAGAATAAATGAGTAATACTGTGGGGTCTTCCATTCAACAACGGGAATGTTTTCCCTGAGATCTCTTTTTAATTGAAGTCATTTGTCATTTTGAATGTAGAATGTATTCATTAGAAAGCAGCACCTCAGAGGGGACTAGAGCGCTCAGGAGATTAGTAACAGGGTACAAAGCCTTTTGCCTCCAGGTTGCCAGTTTCAAATCTGGCCATGTCACTATTGATCAGAAGAAGTCATTACAGGCTGACAGATGTTTGGCTGCTTATATAGAAGTGACCTTGTCAGATTAGTCAAATTCTTTGTTAAAAGATATGTCCCTACTCTCACACACACACAAAAATCCTCATTAGCACCTTGTTGGTAGTCCTCGAATCATCAGTAAGGACAGGGCAGGCTTGTTTATGCAAAATCAGAACAGAGGGATTTTTGAGCCATGTGAGGGTTGATTGAAACATTTTCAAAGCATCTTATGATGCACTTTGAAATTTCCAAGTTGATTCTGAGCTGCATAATTTAAAATGAATCCTTCTTAGAATATTTGAGGCACTTTGATCAATATAAAATTTATTTTTTTAAGAATCTGAGAACTGAGATTTTTCTTATAACATCAGCAATATGTGTATTAGCAGCAAAGCATGTTCTTAGCAGAAAAAAAAAAGGGGGGGGCATCTGAAATATCTAAAAAAAAAAAAAAACGCTAATACGGCATACATTTTATTCAGTAACTTTCAGATTAAGGCTGAAAATACTCTTAGTCCTGTGATGTATTTTGCAGATTTTGCTGACTGATACTTAGAGAATAGAAGAATCTTACAAAATCACCCCAGACACTTCAGTCCAGCCTGCGATAACTCACATCTGTAGTTCGGATTAAACCCTTGCTCCATGGACCACAATGGTCACCTATGGTGACAGCAGACCTGTTTCACAAGGCTCTGCTACCTCTTGAGCATAACCCGTGGCTTTCAAAATCACCTAGGACAGGCACTTGGGAGAGTGTACACGCAAATTTTCAAACACAGGCTCTTTAAGGGGTCCCCTTTCCTGTGTCCCTTTGAAGACCCTATGAGGAAGATAATTCAGCTTGGGACAAGGCTTCCTCCACTAACCCTGAGCTGGGGCTCAAGGGAAATTTACTCAAGTGAAGGGGCTCTGACAGAGATGAAAACCTCTACACAAATAACCTTTATGGGAGATGCACCCCAATTGTTCTCTGAAACAGAGGAAAGAAAATGCCAGAAATCCAGTGGGAGCTCGATTTGCCACAGGGAAGAAAAGATTCGTTTTTTGTCAGCTTTGCAGCCCGTGTTGAAAATTGAGTTTGAGACGCACAAAAATGCTTTGGGGTGCCCATATTTTTTACATTACCCGCAATAAATATCAAAGCTTGGTTGATAATGTTGGTGTGAAAAGTGCATGTGACTTTGGTCTGTATTGTGAACAGAACAGGTAAAGTGTGTCTTGATTATTAAGGTTGGTAGGCAGCAGTTTGTAATGTTGTGGTTTTCATTCCAGTCCAAATTCTGCTTTTAGAGGACTGAATCAGATTTTTACCTGAGCTGAACTTGCCTCTACGCAGGAGTTTTGAGCAAGGTCCTTTTTAAAACAATTATAATCTCTCTGCAGTGGGAGGGTGGAGGTGTTATAGGCTGTGAAAGCAATAAATAATACCTTTGGGCTGGTCTGAGTTGTTCTGAGAAATGCCAAATCACTGGCACACCTTATTATATCTTTTAAGCAATCAGAGCACATGACTCCAGCTCTTTCTATGTCAAGAACATTTGTTGTTAAATGCCGCAAGGAGATGGGAAGGTGTGCCAAGGCTTCTGTGCACCTTCAGCTGTTCTCAAGGTGATGACTTAAAAATGGCAATTCAGCCTTTGCAGAGCACAGAACAGCACGTGCCATTCAAGTCTCAGGCAAAAAGATAAGATAACATGTTGTATTTTAGAGCTGAGGATTATGAATTGGATCTCTGGGCAGTGGGTGGGGGGAAGGGTGAACACTTCATCTACCAAACTTGGCTGATTTGATTTTTCTTATCAGTGAGGAGATTCAACCTGCCTGATACACTGTTTCTTTAAGGTCTAAGTAATATTGGTTCTGCAAGAAGTAATATTTCAGTACGTGTAGTTTAAAACCTGGCTTGCCTTAAGGTCACATCAGCCATAAGTAATACACACTGAGTACTTAGGGCCCCACAAATGTGACCTTCTGCTTGTGTCCCGGAATTGCAGAAGGCACCAGCCCAGAGCAGGCCTATGGATTTCACAGGCATCTAAAAGGGAAAATAAAAGGACAGGTGAGTCTGTGTATTTTAATGGGGAAAAAAGGCAGAATCAACAAGAAGCTCTGAATTAGTTATTGTGCTGATGAATGCTGCATTATGGACCTGCACGTGTGCCTCAGGCTTTTATGGGCTTGTAATTACATTAGGAGATATTGCTTTGACCTAGACATAACTGTACAGGTTATTTACTATTATTCTTTTGCGTGAGAGAAATAGAACCCAATAAAACTCTTTCAAATTCTGTATGCCAAACACACATGTGACAACATACAGAACAGATTCCCTGATGAGAAAAGGAACTAAGATGGCAGTAGAAATCCATTTCAGGGTGGATCAGTGAATGGCAATATTGATGGTTCCATGAAGGTAATTTGACTTGTCTTTCTGTGATGGTGTAGCTAAACTGAAGTTTGTTCTGCCACTCTCTGTCACCAGTCTTCCCAGAGGCAGCATGTCCTGATGGACTAAGGGAACTTGGCCTATTTCAAGGTAATGGGACAAATTAAGTCAAATCGCAACTGAAGGCATTTTAGAACAACCTGGCTAACTTTTCTGGGTGGCCTCAAAGGTTTCACACAGCCTAGAAAAGCTGCTTAGCTGGGAGGTTGCAATAAAGCACTGTTCCAATGTTCTAAAATAATCGTGAATGTTCATAAAGCAGATGAAAGCCTCCAAGTAGCACAGCCAAGCTGTATCAAAGGCTAAAGTAGCAAGACACATGATTTGTTTAAGACTTTCCCTCTATTTGTTTTTTTCTTTCTTGCAGAAGAAATGGAAAAAATACCTTGAAACAAAACTTTGAAACAAAAGTCTAAGAATTTTCCAAGGTCAAAATTAAGGACTTTAAAAGTCTTGCAAAAGTGTAATGTTACTGTAACAAAATACACATAGAAACAGAGGATATCAGGATAAAAATTTAAAAAGAAAACAGAAGGAGTTAATGATACATCCTTTTTAGTATTGTTTCAGCAAAGGCAACAAATTAAAAACAGTGGATAGGAAGGATTACAACTTCAAGGAAGAAAAGAAGAAACCTGTAACACAGCCTGGAAAGCACAGTTATTAAAGCAGAGAGACTTTCTGAAGCTACAGGTAGATGCTATGCTTCAGGAGATACTGACACACAGAGGGGAAAACTAAGCCTTTAAAAAAAAAGGGGGGGGGGGGGAACCCCCCCAAACCAACTGAGAATTTATGTAGTAGGTGGCTTCATGTGCATTTCTCATTTGTTTCCCACCAGGTTTCCTTTTAATATCAATATATACTCTCCATATCCAAAGTGTAAAGGCCTGATTTTATTTTTTTGGTGATTTCTTTGCATTGCTCCAAGGCTTCCAAACAATAGGAAAGTTGTAAAGTCTCTGTAGCACAAACTACAACTTCTTGAGGCATTGAAAGTTGTCAGTGTGGCCAAGCTGGACTCGGCAGGGCAAGCAAAGGGAGAGGAAAAGAAAGCAGCTATGATGCCCTTGCTGTAGTAGTTACTGTGTATTGCTGCTCTGGGCAGTGCTGATTTAGCCTCTTTCTACTCCAGCTGCTCCCAAGAGCCTGTAGTGTCCCAGGGAAGCTGCCCCCTTCATCACATTCTGTCCCTACTCCTTCACCCTTCCCAGGGGGAAGTCAACAAGAAAGCTTGGGCTGGCTGTCTCCAGGACCCGAATGGTGAAGTGCTCTTTGCACACACAAACACTTTCTTGAACCATGGCTGCAAACAACTAATCGCTCTTTAATCCTACTAACCTCTTTGCCTCAGCCGTATGGTGGGGTTAAAATTCCTGCTGATAAGATTAAGTGCTGTCTTGGATTGCGGCCTACATAAATAATAATGCTATTTCCACAGTTGCACTCATTAGACAGAAATGTAAAAAAGGATGTCGGTCTTCCTGCTGTGGGATGTCAGCCAGCTGCTGATTGTTTGTGACCAGAAAGAAGTTCTCTTCTTGTCCTTCTTTAGGGATCTATGATATAATTCCATTTTACACTTGCGCTGAACTCAAGTGCATTCATTTACAGTATTTGAGCTAGATTTTTACCTTTAGAACATGGGATAGCTGCATGTAAGTCTACTTTGTATTAATCACAGGTTTTGTCTTTAGTTTTCTTATAAGGTTGTGTTTTCAATCTGAGTGGTACCCACAGTAAAATCCTTTTGAATGGCCAAGACAGTCATGCCTCAGATTTAATTCCCTCGTTATAAAGCCGACGAGTTTTCCCCATTGTCACACTGGCTGTGACTCACTGATCCTTTCTGCCAACAAGAAATCCATTATGTTAATGTGAGTTTGAGAACTACAACGAAATTATTCCAGTGATCTTTTTATTTTAAAAACTCGTCAGAAGACACCACAGAGACAGAGTGGCTAAGTCTGTTATTTTACTGAACAATCTAAAAAGAAACAGCTGTTAGAGACTGAACAATGAATTTGTGCCTTTAACCTTTAGAGGTGCTCTGTGCTCTGTCACCAGCTTAGGCACAGAAAATATGAAGCACAAGCCTAATTTTAGGCACACCTGCAATTCTTCTGGAGTGACTAAATGCTTTGGTTGCTTTAGCTGTGTGTTGGCAGACCGAGGAGACCTTTGGATGCAACCAGTGAAGTCTGGAAAGTCTTCCAAAGCAAATCACATATCAAGATAAAACCATCACTCATGCAGCATTTTAAAACTAAATGTTGAAGCAAACCCATCTGTTTTCCCTGGAAAAAATAAGGGACACAAAAGAGACCAAAGAGTAGCTTTCCACCTAACAAGCATCTCATGTAGCATAATACAGGTGTGGCTGAAACCACTCTTGACATAAAGTATACAATAACATGTGTGATACAGATATGTTGACATTCTCAGCACTTTTTGTCTGAATGGTTACTTTGAAAAAAATCTAATTCCCTGTAAATTTCTCTGCTGGGGGGTGGGGGGGTGGGAAAAGGGTGGAGGGTCGGAGCACTGGTATCTCTCATTTTGCTAGAGGTGTGCAGAGACGGCTTTGAAAATCTGAGCTGAATGGCTCTTATCACAAGAGGAGTCTGGCTGGCTGGGGAGCAGTGCTTTGCCAAAGGAGCTATGTGGGGCACGCCTGCACGTATGTCAGATGACACTCGTCTGTGATGCCGTTCCCCGTTGCGTGTGTCATGAGTTATCTTCACTGTTCCTCAGTCTTGCACTGTTAAGAGGGAAATGCAAATTTCCCGATGTCTTCTGGAGGGCTATGGAGGGAAGAAAGTGAGGAAGGGAATCAAAGGGAATATATTATTGGTGACAGCAAGTATACTAAGTGAGAGATGGAGCAGAAACTGAAGATGTGGTTAATGAGGGCATGTGAGGGAAAGCAGCCCACCACGCACACTAAACCCAGAGCAGGGGGGAGGGTGGGGGGAGACACTGAGGGAAAAGGACAAAATAGAGCTTGTCTGCTAATATTTCTGATACTGCAACCCTGCCAGTCCAAGAGAGCAGCACCCACTTGATGGCATAGTCAGAATCCCTCTGATGCTTTTATTCCTCTTGATGTATTCCCCATCTAGAGCAGGGGTTCTCTCTCCCTTTCCCAAACCTCTGCCACCCTCCTACTCTGCAACATTGATGCTAAAAAGATCAAAGCTTGGTGCCATTTCAACATTGCAAAATTAATTTCTTATCACTGCAATGACTTCTTTCAGTTTTCAGTTCTTTATTACTGTATCTTTTAATATTTTCAGAATGAAATATCATTTATTTTCAAAAAAAAAAAAAAAGAACCACCAATTAAAATAATTGTTTTCCCAGAATATTTCTTTCCCAGGGATTTCAAAACCACCATGTTCCATTGTAACTCATCTTGAAGCCAAGCCAGATTTTGAGTTATTTTAAGCCTTTGCCAAACAATATTTTCATCCTTTTGCCAGGTCTGGTTTAGACTTGCAGCAAGACAGCAGCAGAACAGATCTTGTATTATACATTCATCCCTACCACTCTTACGCAAGACTTGTAAACAAGAGCGTGTGTCCTCATCTTGGCCTGTATCTTCATTTCCCTGATGGTTTAGTTTATTTTTGTTGCATTATTATCCCAGGCCTGCTTTTTCTCTTTCCCTAGAGGCATAAAAAGCACACGGAAGCAGCACAATATCACAATTCTGCCATCTTTATGGTAGGTACTTTTGGAAACGCTTGGTCCCACTGCTCTGCAATTATTATCATCACATTAATGCAAAATTTCCAGACCTCTTGATTTATATATTTATGCTATATATATATATATATATAAGCACACACATAACCCCAATCATTCTTTGCATTTAACTAGTATTGACATTCTTTCATCTATGATTAAGATGATGTTTCATGATCAATACAGTCTCTAGTGAACGTTTTACACACACTGTCTCATTAGCGTCTCTCCTCAGAGGTCTTGCCTTTGTAAGACCTCCACTCCATTGCATTTAGGACTCCTTCAAAATACTCTGAAATTGTAAGATATCCAACCAAGATTGCCAAAATTATCTGCATAAGAATTATTATCATGATGAAGATGGAAAACTAGATGTACAGCACATACTACTTTTTTCTGTATTAGGAGTATTGCTTTAAATTTTGGGTTCTTTACAGAAATTTTGATGTTTGAATATCCTGAATGTGTTGCAAAGAAGGAAGACTCCAATATTTTAGAATCAGGACAGAAGCATTGCCTGGATGTAGGGACTTTTAAAAACATAAATGGAAGTTCTAGTGGATGCATTCATTGTACCATATTCAGGGATGTTTTAGTTATTGCTGAGTAGTGCTTGCATGGCGTCAAGGCCTTTTCTGCTCCTTGTACCACCCAGCCAGTGAGGGGCTGGGTTGCACACGGAGCTGGGAGGGGACATAACCAGGACAGCTGACCCCAGCTGACCCAAAGATATTCCGTCCCACATGGTGTCATTCCAGTACATAAAGCTAGGGGAAGAAGGATGAAGGGGGGATGTTTGGAGTGATGGCTTTTGTCTTCCCAAGTCACCATTGGATGTAATGGGGATTGGATGGGCCCTTCAGGGGATGACTGAACACCTGCCTGCCCGTGGGAAGTGGTGACTGAATGCCTTGTTTTGCTTTGCTTGTGCACACAGCTTTTGTTTTACCTATTTAACTGTCTTTATGTCAACCCATGAGTCTTCTCACTTTTACACTTCCAGTTCTCTCCCCATCCCACCAATGGGACAGTGAGCAAGTGGTGTTCAGTTGCCATCTGGGGTTAAACCACAACAATTATGAAAAGAGTCTAATACATAAATCCTATTATAATTTTATTTAAAAAATGTCTAGTGACACTTTGCTTCCAGATCAGGTAGCAGGTGTCAGTGAAAGCTCTTTCTTTCCCCCTCTAGTAAGAAAAGTAATCTCTGAGATTGTGTTTGACAGCACTTCTGACAAAAAAAGAAGACAGGTCAGTTGAAATGAGTTAGTATTTCAACAGAGAAACAATACAATCATTTTATCAGGAGTCTGTCTGAAAAATAAAAGGCGTATTGGGAAGGAAGGAATAGCTCCTTAGATGAACAGATTTTTGAAGAGCAGTCATTAATTTGAAATATTACAGGCTTAAATGAGCACACTTCTCTTAGTCTGATAAGAAACAAGTTTGTGCTTTGTAACACTTTTAACACATTTGAAATGAAATTATTAGATTACTTTTTTAAAAGACTCACATAAAAAGAACAATATAATTTTTATCCACTTGTCCAATCCCAGAAAGTTCATACTTCACATAAAGCTAAGATCAAACTAACCTGAGACTTCTGGAAGGATGAAATCTGTTTCCACAAGCAGTCTCCTGCATTACAGGAAAATCTGCACTTTAGGAAAAGCCAAAATCCAAAGACAAACCACCCTCCAGTTCTAGAAGCCTTACCCTGCTGGGGACACATGGTACCTACGTACACTTGCTTCTCTGTAAACACATAACTGGATTAGAAGAACCATGAGGGTGATGATTTGATTTGCCTCTTGCCAACAGCAGAATGTCTTGCTGCCTTATTTTTAATGAAGTTTATAAAAGAAAAAGCATTTACACAAATAGTTTTCCAGGCAGTGCATAGAAATCTTTTAAGTTTAAATATTGAGGTGCTAGGAAACACGATTGCTAACTGGAACATTAAAAAGTTAATAATTTTTTAATTCTCTTTTAATGTGGAAATACATGAATTTGAATAGAAATATCTTCCTAGCTAAGGAATTGTCCCCTTTCTAATTAGCAATCACAAATCTGTCTGTCAATTCCATATACAAAATAAGTATCCAGCTAGAAGGCAGACTTGTCATTCCCACTTTCATTTGTGCATTTCTAATTTTAATGCAGAAATCCCTTTGTGTGAAAATCAATAAAACCAGCATCAACATCTTTTCTTTTTTACACAGTATAAACCTATGCCCACAAAAACTGCAGTTTTGGAATTCACTTATGATATGTGTCAAGAACTGCAGCTGTTTTGCAGAGTATTATTAAAAGAAACAATTACCAGTTACTTTCTGCTTCTTTTACTGTGTTTTACCTTGATCAGAAGCTAATGGCTTCCGCTGTGGACACAGGGGAGGACAAATCCTCTTCAAAACAAATAACCCTCATTTTAATTCTTCTGTTGTAACAATGTATTTATGGATCTAGTTCATTCCTTCCCTTTTGGGAAATGTGTATTGCAGAACACGGCAGCTCCCGCACCTTAGATACCACCAAGTTCTGGAGCCTGGGAAAGCAGAAACACGAAATTCAGAGGGAGTCAGTCCTGAAAACTGCAGCGATATGGTCCAGGCTGAGCAAAGCACATGCTTAACTATGGACAACTTCAGAATCACATGGCAGGTAAGAGAACGACTTCTGTACTTAAAATTTTATTGCCCATTAAAGTGAGTTTTTGGACAAAGTCCAGAGTGTCTCCAATTTGCAGGACTGAGCACCCCGCATTCAGGTCTGAATGCAAGCCCACTGAAGGCAAGGAAACAATGTCTGAGTCTTCATGGACACTGTTATCTGCATCACCCCTTGATCTGGGCCCTGTCACGGTAGCAAATTTTTTTAGCTTCACTGAAAATTTTGTAGCTTGAATTTGAGCAGTTATGGGGATTTTGACACACTTTGATTATTCCTATCACTTAAGTAAAATGTCTTCCTAATTTCACAACGTTGTTCCATTACTTGTCAACTCTTTCTTCTCTATTACCTCATTAATGCATAGTCTCTCATACCTCTTCATCATTTTCCTCTTCAGGGTGACTGATGTAAGAAAACAGGTTGTTAACCCCACCATCATAAAATTCTTGTTAATTTGCTCATCCCCCTCATTTTTCAGTGGTCCTACTTTCCCCTGGTTCTTCTTTCATGCCTGCTCCATTAAACAGGGGTTCATTACCACCCTTAGCTTTGTTAGCTGGAAACAGCTCATTGCCTTTCTCCACCTTGTCTTGTTCACTGCTGGTTATTTTCTGCTCTGTTCTTGTTTTCCCTCCCATTTCGGGTCTTTCTCTTCCTTGCAGCTCTCTGTGAAGGAAGAGAAGGTACGCGTATGTTTTTAGACGCCCACCTGTGGTATGGTGGTTCCTTCCCTTTCTGTAGTGGCTCTGAAAGTATGGAGAAAAGATGAGGTGTGTGCTGGACACATTCCTCCGCAGATCTCCCTCACTCTTCCACCTGTCTCCCTTTGGAGAGGTCCAGAGCAGTTTTGACTCAGGACTAAGTTGTTTCTACTATGGACAAAATATGAACTCAGTTCATTATTTCGGCTGAAAATGAGTTCATGTTACAAACCAAGCACTGCAAAGATGAGATTTCAGAAGAGGTACATTTATGCTGGAAGGAGGAAAGAAGAAATTCCCATCAGCATCCTGTCACTCCTTTTGGCATGCCATGTTTGGTGACATATTACATGCTGCTGCACAAGTTTCTTCTACGAAACACCTGCTTCTCATTCAAGTTAAACTGCAAAACTACCATTGGTTTCAACGTGACAGGGAGGCCTTGTGAGCTTTGCTGCTGGTGCAGTCACCACTGGAAAGCTCGTGCTCTTCCTGAAGCTCTGCCACTGCACCATCCAACAGGTACAAGGTTCTGTCTTCCTTCACCCTGTGATTTCACACGCCCTTTCCTGGAAGTGCAAATGGCTGAACTTTTGCTTTCCAGTGTGTGTTAACTGAGTAACAGTGACAGGTGCTGCAAAACACACACGGTGCAGAACTGCAGCTGCCAAAGCCTCCCTGCAGAACGGTCCCTTCAGTGCTGCTAATTCTTTGCTGTTAACCTGAGTGATCAGACTGAAATCTGGAAATGGAGCCCAGCCTACATCACTCAAAAGAAATCTCCTTTACCCTCCCCTGATCTCCTGCATCTGAAAGATTTCCAGCCAAGGTGCTGCCATCTGTGCTTACAAGAGGGAGGAGATTCTGTAGCTTACCATCTTCTGTATTCTTTCATGTAATCTCTATTTACATGACCAAAACACTAGGATTAGAAGAAATACACAAAAGTATTCCCAAAAGAAATGGCATAAGCAATTCTATTGCTTATTTCCCAGGAGCTCTCATCATGTTAAAACCTCCCAATCTCTAAAATTAGTAGCTGGGGAAGAACAGATCATAAAAGAGCAAACTCCAACTGAAATGGAACAAAAACCCACAAGCATATAGCTGTATCAGCTGGATCTGTGCTCTGGACCAGCTCCTGCTACTTAAATATGTATTACTGGCAAAGGTTTCTGAGTGTTGTGTTTATTCAGAGAGTTACTCTCAGTCAAATCACTGGCTAAAGTCCAAGTAGGTACATTCTGGTTCCTTTAACTCTTGAATGTACCCATTTCAAAGCACTTACTCTACTTTCTGCTGTATTTTTCTCTGTTAATTAATACCTTTCTATGACAAGACCCTGAAAATCCAGAACATGAGCTATACAACTAAATAAGAAGCCACAGTTTGCAGTCCTTGGCTCCAGGCCGTGCCATCCCTCCACACAGACCCAGACAGGGTCCACCTTCACACACGTCGGATTGTAACCTAAACTGAGGGAAGATTGCAAGAGGCTTTGACAAAGGAGATGAAAATGTAACTTGGAGTTTGGGATTAATGATAAATATACAAAGATTGGACGCCTAAACCGAGGTAAGGATATTACATGGATTTCTAACCGGCATCTCATGCCAGAAGCCCATTCCCAGGAAAGCATTGGCAAACATAGGTTTACTGGATATGTGCATTGTAGAGAACGAGGAGTCACCCAGTTTTTCTCTGTAAATCTGTACACCTGGAAAAGGACATAGGAAACTTGGCAACCATTTCCCTACCATGCTCTGTCTCTTTTAAGTTTTTCCATGCTGATGGCTGGAAATACAGACCAAAGACACTCAAAACCACCTGGGGTTCTCCTCACTGCAACAACTGCCCATTTGCCTCCACCAGTTCAGGGATGCTGCAATGAAACATGCACAAAATAAAGAATAGCCCTCTCCCAAAACTTGAAAACACTGTGAAGTTGATGTTTCTGTAATACTTGTGTTCATCGTTCACAGAGTACCACAATCAGCAGGGTAACCTGGAGTATGCAGACAGCTCATTAACACATTAGTTGCCACGGGGAATATAATTCTAGCTCCCTTTTCTGGCAAATTAAATTTTATAATTCAACACGTTATGTCATTCAGAATCAGATAATAATTTTATTTTGCATACTCTTGTCAGTAGACCTCAACCATACAGGGAAAATCAGTGTAGAGAAAAATTTAGAGAAAATATACTCCATAGAACACCAAACAGTTTTGGAGAATTTGTCCATATGAAAGATTTTGACCCAGAGCTCCCACACTCTGTTGTCTCTTATCAGAAATGTGTCCTGCTCCTTTAATTTTTATGGAGAGCACTATAACTATGATATGGCTGCTCTTTTCTTATAACGGGATCATTATTTGCTTAATCCTCTCACTGTGAATTTGTTTCCTGTTTCATTCTCTTTTTTTTTTTTTTAAGGGATATCTATTTGCAAATACAAGGTTTCCTCTCAGACCTATTAACAACTCCCACATTGCCCCTTGACTTTCTATCTCAGCATGGGTCTAATCTAACCTAAGATACCATATCTTGCCAGTGTAGATAGGTGGCTAATAAGCTATGACAACCTAGATATTTTAAGAGTTATGTATTGCTTCTGAACAGGTGTGACAAGATAATATTTAATCATTGTAGCATTCCTGACATCCACTGGGCTAAATGTCTAAAACGCACCACTCATATAGAAATGCATGATTGCAAAAGAAAAAGGGAAAAAAAAAGATTATTTGCCTTTTTCTTTGACTGCTGTGGAAACAGACAGGCAGCTGTTCTTTTTCATTACTGCATAGCACACTGAGCACAGTATTCATTGTTGAGTAAAATAATTGCAGAAAAAAAGGGGAGATGAAGAGAGAAGAAAGGCTTTTTTAATTAAGAAAATTTGTTTGGAACTGAGAAATCTGTAATCCTTCTGTCCATGACTATTGTTCACTCGCAATATATTTGCTTCCCCATAGCTGAGAATAATCTTGCAGGCTTTTTTTTTTTTTTCATCAGAGAAAACTGGAAGTTTTATTAATTTTGCATGTATGGTGTGTATTCTTCTGTGCCCCCTCTCAGATGGCCTTGGCATGTTACTTGGCTACTAAGAAGCAATATCTGACACAGGAATGGAGTGGGGGCTGGGCAGGGAATTGACTTTTTCAGTCCCTGACCATGCAACCACATCTGGAATTGTGGGATGTCTACGATAAATCCCATCTTCTTGTCCTGCATATGAAATATAACTCAACTAATGACCATATGGAGCAGACTAAAGTAAGCAGTCTAATTTACTAAAGACGAGGGAAAAAAGGAAATTTCTTGCTTAATTAACAAGGGCAGAAACACAGCAACAGACAGTATAACAGGAGGACCATATTTAAGGGACCTCCAATCAGATGTTTTAATGGCATATAAGACCCAAGAGAGCTCTGAAAAACGCCTGGCACTGCTAACACACTTGTAACATGGCTTTGCTTTTAAAAGCATTTTGGATAACAGTTTTGAAAATGATCAGTTATTAGGAATACCTTGATTTTTCTGTCTGTCCAACTTGCAACGCCTACAGAGGGGGTGATGTTTATGACTCTGTACAGTAATTACATGATTATGGCAAGGCAGAGCAAGATACGCTCTCAAAAAATCAAGGCACCCTGGCCTTGATTGGAGTAGGACACAGCATGAGCCAAAGGACAAGGCAAATCCAGTTGCTGCTTGTTCCCAAGTGATACTCAAGAAACGTTCTCTCACCTGGGACAGCAGTCTTTCATCATCTTAGCAGCTGTAAAAGCAACTTTCAGACACCATCCTTGGCCTGTGTGGGCGGTGGTCCGTCATGTACTGTGCGTCCTTGCTTTTGATTCCCCATCCAGCCCAGGCAATTCCTTTGATTACTACTGCAGCCCGCAGAAGCCTTTTGTTTTCTCATATATTCAAATTAGTCCTGTGGGTGACTACTGCTTGAAAGGCTATGGAGTGTGTTTTTCCTGTTAAAGCAATAGTTTTTAACTGGTTCTTTTTCCACAGCTGCTGTGAACCTTGTGAAGTATGCTGTACAAACACACAGAAAAAGGCATTTCTTTTTCAGGGAAAGCTTTCTGTCTGAGAATCAAAGCAGGAGAAAAGTGATTTGTATAAACCTAGAGAGACAGTGAATATAATTTAAAGAATTTAAGAAATTTTTAATTTGAAGGGCTTTTTGCTGCTTTTTTTCTTTATCAAGATAATGTAACAATGGGAAACTAGTGAAACCTGAAACATTTCAGATTTTTTTGTTTTCACCCACGACCCTTGAATCTTTCAAAATGCAGGATACAACACACAGTATTTCTTTGTATTCCTGACAGCCTTCCTTCAGCCTCACTGCCATCCCAGCTTTGAAACCATTTTCTGTATTGTCACATATATGACGCTGGATGGCTTGGATTATGTATAGCAAAATGTAATTAAAGACACATATTGCACGGGAGAGGTAGAATCACCAAGGAAAAGAAGATTTGCCAACCCCGAAATGAGGATTAAAGAAGAAGGAGGTTTGCAGAGACTCGAATACATTAATTTTCCTAACAGCTTACATAGCAATTCAGTGACTTATATTGTGTAGAGTGTAGTTAGCACCTTCCCTGACCTGAAATCAAGAAGAAAGGGTGTACCTGTGTGGAGTCAGATGAAAGAATATGTTATTTCAGAGTCAAGGAACAAATATCCTAGTCTTGAAAAGAAAAGCTGATTGATTGTAGCCAAGGGTTAAAGTGGCTAGGTCACCGAGGAAAAAACCTGTTCCATCTCATCCTTTGGTACTGCAGTTAAGTGACAATTAAATGGTCAATGAGATTATTTTCCCAAATCACATTGTTTCGCAGTGCTTGTTGGACTTTTCTTTCCTTGGACTCGTGATGAACTAGATCCTAGAAATAAGATAGAAATGCCACTCCAGTGTTATCTCTGAGCTGTTCTGTCTCAAGTCTTAAACCAGACTCAGTGGTTGCACAAAGAACAAAAATTCTGTGTAAACATCTGTAACAGAAGAAAAATACGATTTAGGAGCTATGCTGAAATAGGGAGGTATGTTCTCTGTTATTCTCCATCGTATGTGTCTGTCAATCAATTTGCATATTTTATACATCCTTTGAACTCCTGTGTTTGTGTTATACTATAGACTTTTCCAGTAGGATAATGAAACACATGCAAAGGCACAGAGGGAAAAATCACACCACTACAATGTGATGATTTAAATTACTTTAATGATTAATTATTTAAATCTCTGTTGCTTTACTTACAGTTATATTAGACCCATGAACAAACAAACAAAAGCAGAGATGACGTGCTGATCAGAAGATTAAGTGTGGCAGTACAAACATTTACCCCAGCCCAGAAGCTGCTGAGTACATGATATATTACTGAGCAGCAAATACACAGAATAAGGCACAAACCACCATAAAATTTTGATATCTGCAATGAAAATCACTGTATTTCCATCTGAGGCCACAGAGACATTGTTCTTATCAAATAAATACATAATCTGCCACTGCTGCAGCACAAAGAGGACTCCAAAAGACAACTGAGCTGCGGCAGAACTTCAGGAACTTGAAACACTGATGTGGTTCACTGGAATCAACTTCATTTAGTTTTAATACTAAAGGATTATTTCTTTGCAGCCTTGTTTCTCCAGACAGGCACAGGTCTGCTTCCAGCTCTGGCAGGAGGCTCCGCACACCCTCGGAGGGCTGATTCTTTCCGAAACCTTTCGTGTGCTGCCGGGCTGCCTTCCCAAGAGCTGCCCAGCCCTTTCCCCAGCTGCTCTTGATCAGTGGGGAATAGCTGTCCCAGTGGGGTGGGTACAGAATTTCCTGCCAGTCGCAGCAGAACAGTCCACAGTGGTCGGTCATGTGTTCAATACAAGCAATTTTGTGTTGCATTGCTCAAGTGTCTCAATCACAGGCCAGGAGTGCTTTCTACGTGCTGAAAATCCTTGCCTTGATCTCACAGGAACCTGCATGATATAACACTGTTATTCCTGGATAGGTTGAAGTTTATTTGTAGAGCCTAAGGAATGGAAAATAAATAAGTGCAGCCAGACTGTAGTTCAATGAAACCCGCATTTTGTCCTGTCAACTGTGCATGCATAAGTGATTTCCTTGTGAATAAAGATTAAGGCTTTTTTAAATTCAGGGATTATTATGAGGGCTGAGCTTTCTTTCAACACACTGTTTGTTGGGACTTTGCACCCTACTGTACAGCCCACATGGGCTCATCTAATCTGATTCTAAAAACACCGGTCAGTGGCAGAGAGCAGATGATTTCTCCTTTTTTTTTTCTTTTCCTGAAGTTTGCAGTAGAGCTGGTGGGACAGTAATGTGAGAATCCATGGAAGGAAAAGCAATTGATTCAGCCAGGATTTCTGATGTGGCCTGTGAGATGTCTCCCCCTCAGCTTTGGCCCTCTCCCAAGAAATAGCACAGCACCTGAAGTTTGGTCCTGCTGCTGGTGCATCCTCTGGGATGCAGTAGGCTCTGGGGAGTTTGATGGTGCTCCCCAGACCTCGTACACTAACACTGGGCCCTTTTGCAGAAATGGCTGAGGTTGCTCTGCTGCACTGCTCACAACTTTGGCCTCCCAGAGCAAAAAGTTCCTGTCTAGAACCAAGAAACCTGGATCCTCCTGCTTTTGCCTCTCTAATAGGAGAGTTACCTAGAGCAGCCTTGCATACAACAACCCTTTCCAACACCTTTCTCTTTTCCATTGGCAGTTTTATCCTGGCACACTGTCCTGTGGTCAAGCACTTTAGCATGGGTAGCTTTAACCTGTGACACATTTAAAAAGCATAAGTATGGACTATACCAGAAAATGCAATGTTTTTTCACTGAACTGAATAGCCTGGGTATCTTGATAGTACAGGAGATCATTATGCCTGCCTTATCAGAATAATTACACTATCAGTGACCTTGAATAAGAAGGCCAGATCCTTTCTGCTCATCTCCCAGTTTAGCGTTATCTTTTTCATGCAGCTTATGCTGGCACTTAAGTAATCCATACAATGCAATTAGCAGGGAATGGCCATGAGTTTTACCTTCAGAAGCAGGGAAAAAAGGTAGGATTTCCCTAGTACACACTTGACTATTCGTTAATTAGCTCCTGTTGTATCATTAACATCAGATAGAGGTCTCAGGAAATGAAGGGTAGCTGACACTGAAAACAGACCACTCAATTCCCATACAGCCAATGCTATTTGCAAAAGTTTCTCTCTGTTCTTATAATGATTTTTCTAATTAAGTGCTAATAACCTACAGAAACTATGATGGGATTCTTAAATGATTGTTGTTATTACTGTTTTTATTTTTTTTAACCCTCTGCTATTAACTATTAATTCACAATTCATACTCTAGGATGAGAATGCTAAGAACATACTGGATCCTCCTGCTTTTGCCTCTCTAATAGGAGAGTTACCTAGGGCAGCCTTGCATACAACAACCCTTTCCAACACCTTTCTCTTTTCCATTGGCAGTTTTATCTGAGAAATTTTATGGAAACTTAGAGAAATTTTGTGGAAATGCTGGACTTTAACCATACCAAGAGCTATATAGTACTGTGTGCTCTGAAACATCATGTGCTGCATTGATCAAATGAGATCCCCACAATAAAGGTGTCTGTGTTTCAGTTCCTTTCTGTATAACAGAGATACTATCATCCCCTCAACTCACGAAAAGTGCAATGAAATTAATTCATTTTTGCTATACACCCAGGTATTAGTGTAATGAGATTCTAGTCCTCACCCCCTCAACTTGCTGTAATATCTGATTCCTTTCCTTCTTACTTACTCTTATTTTGATCTTAGAATTCACCCCTTTAAAAAAGGCACTTGTTCAAAAGTCCTCATGAAAATTAAGAATAAAATTGTTGTCCAATATCAAACAATTCTTTTACCCAGAATAAGGACTTCCACTTTCAGTTTATTTAACCATCTTTTGTGAATGAAATGAACATGTTATAGCCATTTTAAATGGTCTGAAAACTTCCATGTTTTCTAAAAAACTTCTATTTTACAGCAAATTTATTTTTCAAATTCAGCTTGAGGGGAAAAAAAACCACCTGAAGTATGCTAAAAATGGTCACAGCTGAGTAGGCAGCTCTGCTTGGTAATAAAATAAAAAAGCCCTTGTGAGTCAGTTCAGCAGGGAGATTTAAACGGGGTCCTGCTTCAGGTGAGAAGAAGCCTTTGGGGCTTGCTTTTGGGTTAACTCATAGGAGAGTTTCTCTTTCATCACTTGAGGGCTGCTGTGGTCTGGCCAAAGGAAGACAAGAAAAGGCTTGTTATTTTCTTCTTTCTCTTTGTCTGCAGGTGCAGTTGTACTATTTTTTCCATTTATTCTGTGGGGAAAAGATCTGGCTAAGTAGAACGGCTCTGGCATTTATTGTCCTATGCTTGTTAAGTCATGTAACATATCTGAGATGGAACGAAACAGAACGATCACTCTTGGAAGAAATAAGTCACCTTTTTCTCAGCTTGAGATGCCTGGAAAAAGTCAGGACATCTGTTTGATTCCAACTTATAATGAATTGAGGTTTTGTTAAAATTTGTTTGTTATTGTTTTTAATGGAAATTGA
This sequence comes from Lycocorax pyrrhopterus obiensis, assembly GCA_014706295.1. NCBI lineage: Eukaryota > Metazoa > Chordata > Aves > Passeriformes > Paradisaeidae > Lycocorax > Lycocorax pyrrhopterus. The sequence goes on along the minus strand of JACSVZ010000006.1, from coordinate 65,247,066 downwards.
GTTTTAATATTGTTTCTTTAAGGGCTCTAACGTTTTGATTACCGTCTTCTTTTCCAACTTTAACAAGTCTGTGATTCTTTACCAGCAACACATGGCTACATCATGAGTTTTTAATTAACAATATATGCCAGCTGAAAGAGAGCTTGCTTTTCTTCATTGCCTCTTATCTCCTGTCTAGGAGAGGTGCTTTCTGCGAGTTGTGTGGTGGGTAGTCAGAGCAGACTGCGCTTCTGCCTAGACACGTTTGTGCCCTCTGCAAGCGAGGCCCAAGGAAGAGATGTGAGAGAGCTGGGAAGAGGCCCCTTATGACTGCTCTCAGCATCCAGAAGCTACAACCTCAAGAAGTAGAGTGCTTTGCCTCCCTGCTCTCAAAGTGTTTCTTCCAAAGGCTAAAGCAGCAGTGCAAAGGTAAGTCTAGAGTGATGAAGAGAAAATAGCTTCTTTAGCTGAGTAGGAAGGGAATAAGGAAGAGATGGTGAGTTTCTCTGTTTTGCCTGGACTGGGTTGTAACTGCAGCAAAATGACTACAGCAAATAGTCATCCTTCCTGAAAGACAATTTTGTGTTTATTTATCTGTATAAAGTTGTTTTCAGTTTGGAGCATTTGCACAGTTGCCGTGCAGGCTCGTGCTTATATTCTAACTACTTGTTAAGTGGGTAGACTGGGGACATGTGAAATTTCACACTATACTTGAACCATAATATTCCAGTTATCATAATATCTAATTAGGAAAATACAAAATTAAAATGTATTCTTATCTAGGAGGACTGAAACAAGAATACAAAAGCAAAGCAGACAAAAAAACCAAACAGTGGTAGGTGTTGTCCCTTAACATCCTAGCTCTATAAACTGCTTTTGAAATACAAGAGATAAATCTAGGTATTGGAAAGTCAGCTTAGAGAACAGCTGTGCATTAAGAGATGTCTAAGCTCCTTTCTCTGCAGAAGCAATTAGAAGCCTTTCCCATGAAGTTAATACTACTAATATAGCTATAGTAGGTTTGAAAGTCTGGATCTAGAAAAAGAAGTGCTTTGTGTCTCTGCGGCCACTTGTTGATCAAGCAAATATTCCCAAGACAAAGTAGTGGGGAATTCACGTGTTTTAATCACAGGTATTTGGTTTTGGATCACAGGTATTTCAACTGTTCTCATACCCTATAATGCTAAGGAATGAGAAGCTGGTTGTTCTTTGATTCAGTTATGTATCTACACAAAGTATGTTTGCTATACAGAATGTATATATGTGCAGATTCTTGCATTTCTTTGTATGCATCAACACACACAATATTCAAACAAGGGTGTTTGCCCCAGGGTCTCCTTACCTAACTCGTGACTCCTTCCTGCAGAAGAGCTCTCCCAGCATTCAGGGGTTTGATGGATTTCTTTTCCCTTCCATGCTTCATTTGTTCTCCTTCCCCAGGGTGTATGCAGTGGGTGATGAAGTCTAAAATGAAGGATGTGCATGGCTTTCTGAACATGCTTTTGCAGAAAACTGACAATGAGAGGATGCTTGCTAGCTCTCCCTAAAACTTCCTCCTTACTGTCCTGTATTTTGGACATGCAATGCTACTGCCTATTAACCTTTGTTTAAAGATAGATTGTTTTGGGTAATGAAACTTCTTGTTCCTGGAGATTAGGTGAATAAAGTATAATATTATACCTAGGGTAAAAGGGAGTGTTTTCTGCTGAGATGTGTATGATAGTGATGGAAATTCTTATTTAGCAGATTCCATTTCTAGTAATGAATGGGTCACTATTATCTATTATGACTTTTTGGGAAGTTATTGCTCTCTTCCAAGATTATTTCTGCAGAGATATTGTGAAATATAACTTACTGCTAAAGCAAAAACAGAACTTACAGAACACATGAAAACAGTTCCTCTGTGTTAGTGTTTACAGGAAGGTGCCACCTTTTTTCTTTCCAAGGATATGTGAGGTCCAAGAAATCGGCCAATAAAGTGCCATAGTGCATGTCTTCCCATATCCTGCCAAGGACTTCTCAGATCTCAGAATTGCTGTATTGCTATGTTGTTGTTGCTCAAAGGCAAGGTTGCACTAGACCCTACCAGGCAGGGAAGCTGGATTTTTTTTTTCCTTAATGATTTCAATTTTAGTTAGTTTTGAAGAGCTGCTTCAGAAAAACACTAACTCATCTAAAATTCTGGGCAGCTTGTTGTGTATAATGTTAGCCACTCACACTTGTTATGCTGTGGTCTACTTTCCACAGAAGTGTTTCTTTACCCTAACAGATTGATGATTGACAAAATTAAATATATACATGTGAGTATAATTATTTGGTCTCACTATTTTAAGGTGACTTTCATGAGACGACAACTTCATTAGAAAGAAAAGATAGGTTTAAAAAAAAGACCAGTTGTTTTATTGTCTTCATTTGAAGCCTGTGGATCCACAGTCAGAAAGAAAAAAAATAAACCAATATATTGTGAGAGATGTACCCAGGGAGTGATTACTTCAGCGTTCCTGAAAATTGAGGGCTTGCCACATGAATCCAAGGGGTTACTGATGTCAGCAAACTTGCCTCTTAGTCCCCTCAGAGCACAGGGAATGTAAGCTGGGGACACACATTGCCACTGCTGCCAAGCTGCTCTTTTGGAGGCTGGAAGGGAATTTAGGCAGGAGCTAAGCAGCCAACATGAGATTTTCCTACCAGGTGGCTGAGCATTCTGATGGTGCTGGCTCTAAAAATCAAACTCTTTGTGTCAGGTGATAAACAGTTCATAAAACTGAGTATCAAATATCAGTCTGTGATAGTGATTTGTTAGGCTAATATATGAGAAGGCATTCTCCTCTGTAGCTACAGGAAAAGAGGAAATAAAGTGCTAGACTTGAATTATGGCTGGGAATGTATTTTGTGTATTCTGTATACTAAGAGAAAGAGGCCTTTGCCAGTCTTAATGTAAAATTTTGACCTGGAGTGAATGTAAGTGAATCTTGGGAGAGCCTGTCTGCAATCTATGTAACTATCAATGGATTAGGTTCAAGCTTTTCTTTAGACTTTATTTTGTCCTTTGACTTGATAAGTCAACATAGAAAGATTTAAGCACTAAAAATAAGATCTTGTTATCAACTAGACTTAATTGGTACAATTAATGAACTCAGTGGAGCTCTCTAAGTTTTCACATTGTGAAAATTTTTCCATTCGGTGATGGATCTGTGTTTTCCTGGGGTTTTCTCATTTCCATCTCCCTTCTCCTGCAGAAAACATAGATTGCTTTCCCTCCCCATCCCTCAGCTTATTAAATGCAACATGAAAAATGAATAGCATAAGGGTCGAAGTATTCTGAGTAATCAAGAAAGTTAATTATGAATTTAAGTGTTTACTTTTAAGAGCAATTACTCATTGGAACAAAGATGCCTGGAGAAAAAAAAAGGATTTTTCTTCATTTGACATATTTAGATCTGGATATATGTTTTACCGTTCAAGCAAAAGCTAATTTTAATGTAGGCATTTCTAGATTAGATTTTAATCTAGTCTAGTAAAGTAAGTGAGCTCATACAAGGCATTTATAATAACACCTGTTAGGTAGTGAATTTAGGCCTATCAGTGATAACATTTTGCTCTTTGATCAGTGACAGTAAACACCAGATTGCACTCTTGGAGAAGGATTAAATGCTGTTTCCTGTTCGAATGAAAATATTTGTCAGAAAGGCGTAGTCATTTACTGTGGTCAGTAAAAGCTCATACAAACCAATTATCTGTACTAATTTTTCCTGTTGAAACTTGATCATGTGAGATGGCTTTGGCTAACACAGGAGGCTTTCCTGAGCTTGGGAACTAAAGGCTTTGTTACAAACTCTGAATTATGTTTTGCAGTTCAGAAAGGATGATTTAACTGTGTTGCTTGATTGAAATATTTCACTATTCCTGGGCCTTATCTTGGCAAAAATTCTTTTTTTTTTTATTGCTGTGAAATCCTGTTCATCAGTGAGTATCTGACAGCTAAGATGGGGTGATGGGTATTGTAAAGATATTTGGTGTTTGTCCCTGTGGAATGAGATGCAAAATCTCCTTTGTGTCATGTCGGCACTGCTGTGTGTCACCTTGTCACTACACTATTTCATGTGCTGCTGACCTCTCTGAGAGCAGGCAGAGGAGGTTCAGTGTTGAAATTCCCCATGTCCTTCAGTCTGTGCCAGTGCTCTGACAGCTTTGTGGAGGGGAGGACTTGGGTAGTAGATCTTGAGCTCCAGGATGCGAAAATGATTTCGTTTTCTTTTGTGTAGACAAAATGCGCAATTTCTCTGCACACTTCTATCCAGCAATGCAGCCAGGCTCAGGGTGATTATTTTTGTGCTTCTTTTCTATACTGAATACCACCTGCTACTGAATGAACTGTATTAAGGAAATTTTTGGTTTATCACATGTCTAGCTGATAACATCTATGGTTAGAGCTGACACGGTTCTCTATTGACTGGTAGACTAATTTCTGAATGTACCAGGTAAGAGTGAAATAAATCCAAATCATCTGAATGCATATTCAGTGAGAGCTGCAAGAAAGTTCCTACTCCTGTGTGATAGGCTGGAGCAGACTCGGGAAGAAGCTGAGTGTACTTTGGCAGAAGGGATGTAGCAGCTGCCTAGAGCACTTCTTCCTTTTTGATACTGTTCCCTGAAGCAGAGAATTATCTCAAGCGCAGCACAGGTTCCCACTGATAAAGCAGCTTGCCACTGGACCCAAGCATTTCTTACAAACTTAGTTCTTCCCTGCCCCATGCATCTCAGTTGCAGACATAAAGCACCACTCAAAACCAATCCCCCCTGCTTTGGTCTCTAACACAAGCATGATTTCTGTAAGGCAAACAAAAACTTTGCCTTCTGTAAACATAGGTAATTCTGATTACACCCATCAGCAGTGTGCGGGTACAGTGATTATAGGAAGAAGCAAGAAATGCCGTAGACTTGCACCTTCTTTGTCCAACCTCCTCCCATGCAGAGGACTCCCTTGCAGCCTCCCGGCATCCTGATGCTGACAGTCTGTCTGTGTCTGTCTGCGTCTGTTTCAAGGTGCCTCGTGTTGCTGGAGACCTGAGGCATGGCCTCTGGCTATGCCAGGGGTCATGCTTGAGGCAGAGCTGTTGTACAGACTCCAAGCTTGGTCTCTGGGAGAGCCCTGGGAAGTCTGATATGATAAAGATGCCGTTTTAATTTATTTTTTTTTTTAACCTCCTTGGAGAGTGCTGGGAGTCAGATTGTTCTGTGAAGTCGAGGAGTGACTGACATTGCTAAAGACGAGACTTCTGTTCAAACTATGAGGTTTTCTAGCCTCACCGTGATGTTCCCAGGCTGCTCTTGGGAAAGGCCAGAGTCAGGCAGCTCAGGCTGGCTTACCCTGGGCTTGCTCTCGTGAGTCAGTACTTTATCCAGGGCTCTGCATCTGACAGTAGAGTTGTTCACTTTGGTTTTCCCTGCCAAACTGCCTTGCAGTGGTCTCATGGCAGAGGTGGAGTGGGCACATCCAGAATTACCTACTGTTAGTGGGCACAGGGACTTCCAGACCTCCTACCTGTGACAGATACAAATGAAACTGCTCTGTAGTTGACAATAAACAAAAATGAACTGGGGAAAAACCAAATTAGACTCAATTTCTTATCTTCCAACTCCGGGTAATGCTTTCAAAGTGTTTTTGTACCATTACTTCAACTTTTTCAGTCTGTATGGTGGGATATTTATAAGCCATTAGCATGTGGGACTACCTGAATTAGTACCATGGTGATCTAAACCCTGGCTGATTTTCTCTTAGGCCATTTCCTATCTGAAAAGAATAAAACCAGAAGAATTTTATTTTTTACTGTTACTTTAATTCAATCAATGCAAAATTGCCTGTCACAGAAGTATTTTTAAACGTGAGGCAGTATCTTTGCCCAGCTATAAAGAGAGGTACGAGTACCCAAGTTCATGAAAACTGCTGCCAGTCCAGGGCTTTGGACCTTTTTTGTGCTTGTAACCACGAATCACCCTGCAGCCATCTGCACCCATCAGCTCATTTTTATAAGTTCAAAATGGAGTGTAAGTGGGTTAGGTGAGATACAGGCCCATCTTCTTATGTGCTCGAAATAACAATAGAAGCAGTTGACTGAATTTTCTGTGGATACCCTTGGTCTCATTTATGTACGTTCTCTACTGGCAATTGCTGCTCTGCTTTGCTAAAAAGATGAAATACAAAAATGCCCTGTCAAGTGTCATCTGATTTACAATGGTTCATGAACGAAGACAAACTGTGGGCTTTATGAAAAGCAGAATATTGAGTAGAATGAATCCCAAGGACAAGCATTCATTTGTTTTGTGAATTTTATATCTAAGTCATAAATAAGGCATAACAATTTAAAACTCCCTTCTGAATTAATCTGATATGGCTCTGAAAGAGTACTGATAGTTATAATTTTTTTTCCCCCCCAGTGTCTACATGAGCACTGTCTTTATTGCCCTTTGTGCTGGCAATTACCTAGCGGCATTAATCGCTGCACTCTTAAAATAGTTTGCCATGAATTGACACATCCTGTGATTTGCTTATGTGGTAAATCCATAGGCAGCTACAAGAAAAATCTGATTCTGTTTATGAGCCCTTAAGTGCACACAGCTATTGACAGCATATTTTAATGCACATATTACTATTGATGCTTATTACATCATAATTAAGTTCTGCAATTAATTTTTATTAGTACTAACCGTACATTAGCTTCCTGCATACCTCAGATATTCACAATAAATACATATAGATGGATAGCCATCTGGAAAAAAATTGAGGCTTTGGCTTTCAGCAAAGTGACTTGAGAGGAATTACGGAAACACCTCCCCCCTTTTTTTTTTAAACTAATGTGTGTGCAACATTTTACTATTTAACAGACATGCAGATTAAAAAGAAAATTCTGGCACAAGGTACAGCCCTGCTCATCATGAGCTGGTATCTGCAAGATTATTATTTTTTTTAATGTGGACGAAACAGTAGATAGAAGCAGCAGCTATTTAAGATTATTTGAGGTTAGCTGAGCAATGAAGTTCACAGGGAAAGGAGTGACGTTAAGTGCTAAGGGAAATATGGCTGGTACTTGAACTTTGCTAATGAGGCAATTGTTTAAAGTGTGGAGGCCAACGCTAAAGCAGCAGCAAATTGGCAAAGAAGATGGAAACAAAAACCAAGACGTTTAGTGCAGCTTCTGTATTTGTAAGTCAGAGTACAAAGCAGCTCCTACTTTGTTCAGGAACGGGGGGAGATACCACGGCTTTGTTTTTCCTGCAGTTATTCCTGCTCGTTCCAGGCAGGCATAAAGGATGCTTAATGGGCTGGGCTAAGGGGAGTTGATAAGGGTAGAAATCATGCAGACTCTGAAACCACCATCACCTCCTGGGATCTGCAGTAGAAGCCAAGGGCAGGTTTGTCTCCGAGAACCTGAAATGTCAGGGAAAACTGAACGCAGGATGTCATGTCTCTTGCTCCTTCTAAGCACCAGCTGAGTCAGTCCAACTGGTACAGTATTGGAGGCACCGAGAATAATCTCAGTTGTTTAAGTTATTCTTTTATAGAGTGAGGAAGCCCATGTATACTGTAGTCATGCTGTTGATTTAAAAGAAGGAAAAGATGAAACACCATTCTGAGATTCTTTTTGCATTTGCCTGAGCGTTCTTCTTCAAAAAAAAAATCTGCAGTGTCTTTCTTCTTAATTTCCTCATGCTTCTTCATTTGCATGTCAAATAAAACCTCCCTGACTAATTTTGATGACACTGCAAGTGTTTAGCTCTGAAGACAATCAGTGTAAATTGTCGCACGTTATCAGATAACCATTGACAAACTACCGAACCATGTGCTTCACAGTCTGATGTGTAACGATTTTTCTCGTGAAATTAAGAAAATTTGAGACCACTACAAAACTGTGTCTTTTGTTTGGGAGCACATTACGTGCAGTGCTGGAAAATGAGTCAGGTCAGGTAATGTGACTGAGAGCTTCATTCTCCCTCTGCCCCTAAGGCCTATTTAGCCTTGAGACATTTACCATATGCCACAGATTATTTTAACCATGCGTGCTCCATATCTTTATGGATATGGAGCTACCACTGAGCTTTCACTATTACTGGACTTTCAAGGTTATTTTTCTGAACCAGTCTAAGAATTATGCTGATGTTGCAGACATGTCAATCTTGATCTTAGCCCAGTTTTTCCTTGTTTTTTTTTTTTTTTCCCATGAATAAATTTAAGTATCTGTGAACAGCCATTTGTTACCTTGCAGTGTGAACTTGAGGCAGAGAGCAGAGTGTGTGTATGGATATATTGCCTGGCAGGGGATATGTCTTCCTTTAAACTGTGGGAAATGCAGATATTGCATTTTCATATTAGGCACATTGAGCTTTAGTGCTTAGTTTCCAGTCAGTTATACTACTTGGTGAGGTGAAGCGATCCATACTAAAGGTATTTTTCAGCAATATCTTAGCAAATGTCATAGAAACCACCTCTTTACTGTTGGCAATTATTTTTCCCAGTGGAATGACATCTTATATGACAAAACAATAGGAAGGTGCAAAATATGCCTTGTCAACTCTGATAGACTTGATTGAATGCACAGCAACAAAGAATAACTAAATGTATATGCTTTCTTTTCCTAGGATATTTTTGGTTTTTGTCATAAGACATAATTTCACTTTTCTCTACATAGTGGTTAGCAGAAAAAGAGAAATATCTCAGATGTGCAATGCTATTATTAGATGTTACCTATAAACATGGGTTTGCATTAGTTTGATGCGCTGATATAGCATTTGTTAGAAAATTCTTTTTCCCCTTAGAAAGACATGCTCAGAAAAGACTTTTCATAAATGGGATTTGAGCGTGCGTGTTGTATATCATTTAACAAGGAATGAGAAATATGAAAGGTCATGTACAAGTTTTACCTCATTTAAAAGGTAAGCTTGAAGTGCTTCTTAAAGGCCCCTGCTGAAGATTTGGTAACAAACAAACTACCAAAGTGAGAGCTTTTTCTCTGGCCTGTTCCCAGGATTTTCTGAAGGGCCTCCTTGTCTTGCTCCTCGCTTGTCTGAGTGTGGGGTCGCTTCCCCATGGCTGGAGGGCTCATGGAAAGCCCGTCATGTGGGACAAGAGTATTCCAGATACTCTTCCAGCTCCAGTACTCACAGGGTCTCGTTGCCTTTATCCCTCAGCTGCAGAGGGGCCAGGGAACAACAGAAAAATAATGTAACATGTTTGCCAACACGCTGCTGTCATTGTGTGAATAGAACACTGAGCTTTGTGTTGCTCGTACACGTCCATGTTGATAAAAAATTATTTGGGTGCTAGAAACTTGCTGGCTGACTGGTGTGACAGCATTGCTTAATGGCTCCTACCCACAGATGCCGGATTTTTGCCTTTTGGTCGGGTGCAAATACACTTGAAATTCTGGGGAGGACCACCGTGAAATTTTGTTTTGAGGGTTTGCCACAGGTGCTGGCTTCAACCTGCAGCTCAGGGTGAAGGAAGAAGCAGGACAGTGAGAAACTGTGTTCAGACACCCTGTGTTAGGTGGATGCTTGGAGGAAGTGGCAAGCACTGAGAGCCCATCAGGGCAAAGCAGCCCTGCAGCCCCTTGGGTGAGCAGGACCCTTCTCTCCTCTGCCCCCAAGCCCCTGGCTGTGCACTCAGCCTGGCCTCTCCCACGGGGATGACAGGCACTCCAGTCAAAGGGGTGATGTTCACTTTCCCAGAAGGTGGATGAACTTGAATGTCTGGTTCTGCCCTGGTTCACACGGTCTGTTCGCTGAGGTGATCAAAGCATATTTATTTCTGGCACAAGACTTGATACAGATTCCTGTGGCTGTGTGTAAGCAGAGCACAGACGGACTCGCTGACCATTGCAATAACCCCGGCTCCACCAAGATGTCAACACCCCTCACCATACCTTTTGGGAAAACAGCCTTTCTTTTATCTAGTGGACCAACTTTCTCTACCAATTAGTTTGTAATGGTCAAAGACATCAAATTCTCTTGAATATTTGTTATTTTTTATGGAGGTTTTATGGATTAAGTTATCTCAGATTTTCAGGCATCCATGTGAAATAGTTGCGAAACAAGATATCAACTGACTCATTTAATGTTATGCCATGAAGCATGGCTTGATTCAGCTTTGAGTTTCAGCTGTGTCTAGCTGTACTCACAATCTAGTGGTGAATCACTACCCCTTGGTCACTGACCCTTTTGGTGTTGCTTGGGATCTGTGACTAGGAAAAAAAAGTTTATGTCAAAGTCAGAAATTTCCTGTCCCTTAGTCCTAACCCATTGCAGTTAATCATCTGTGTACCTACCATTCTAATGTTCAAATAGTTTTATTTGCTCATTTTTTTACTTTTCTAAGAATTTTTGCCAGCTTGTGAAGAGGCTGGTTAGTTCACAGCCTACACCCCACAGCGCTCTACCACATCACAAGATCTGTCATGTGTTAGGGTGACTGGCACTGAGTCATACTTTATTTTACTGTACCTGTACTTTTTCTGCCATAATCAACTTCACTCGTATTCTTTCCTGCCTTTTCTTTATTCAAGTAATAATTCACATGCTAATGGGATTTTGTTTGAGCCTGTTTCTAGAAGAGTAGCTCTTAGCTGAAGTTTGTCTATACTTTCCATTGTAAAGATCTGTTTAGAGTTGAGATTTTTTTTTTTTCCCAACAGCTGACATGGGTAATCAGCAAGCAGTGTGCTTCTTAAAACCCCTTGCAAAAAACTGAGTAGGATGCCTGTACTATTTGCAGTAGTTTACCAGAGATAAAAGCAATGTTAGAGCTCTCATGCTAAAGCCATTGTTCTCTCCTTTGCCTCACGATTTTATCTGGCAATCCCTCTTTGATAGGGGCTGATTTGACATCTTAGAGGGTCCACAGACAAGTGCCTGTCATGGTAAAGATGCTCCAGAGTGCTGCAGGGCTTGCAGAGCAGCCAGGGCGCCCAGTACCACCATCTTGGGATTTCCACCTCTGTCTCAACACTCGCTGTGTATTCAGCATTCAGGCCTCAATTGGGCATCCAGGCTCCTTTGAAGAAAGGTTAAGAAAGTCAGGGAAAGGGATCCTCTCAAACCAGGAAAGCCCATATTGCTTGTAACAGCTAGGAAGTGAACATTAAAAGAAAGAACTGGAGTTAATATATGTCCCACTCTCCTCTTCCTTTGGGATCAAAGTGTGACCCTTTTCTGGGGGTTTATTCCAAAATGTGGCATTAGTTAGATACATCTTTGAGTTGCCCTGCTTCGAGCAGGGTTTGTACCAGGTCTCTTCCTGAGATCCCTTCTGACCTAAATAATTCCTGCCTAGGGGGAACTGGGTGGAGGGACATAGCACAACATTGCCCCGTTTCCAGTGACTTGTGATTAAAGCAGCAGCATGTGAGAGACCCAAGTTCATGTTCCTGTCCTGCCTGTTTCACAAAAACACGAATCCCTGTGTTGTACTCCTCAAGGGGCTATTCTGACAAACAGGTTAATAGATACTCTGCAGGGCTGAGGTTTCCTTTGGTTTCTTTGTCTGGAGGAGTTTACCTAGACAAAGAGATAACTGGATGCTGGCTCCATAGGTTACTGCAATTCCCTGCAGATGCAAAGGACTGGGACATTAAACGTGGAGCTATTTATGAAGTGTACACAGGGAAGAATACAAAACAGCTTTCAGGTTACTATGCTTACCTGCATGTCAGACAGCTGAGTTGAGGGGGATCTGAATGTGGTTCTCTGGTTACACAGCACTAGTAGATGTTTTGGTATTTGCCATGCCTTCAAAAGCTTTCTAGCTCCTTGGGGAACATCCCTGTGTATGCTATAACCTGCATATCAATGTCAAAACCATGTTTACAAACCATGGTAGCAGCCAGCCACTACTGAGGCAGCAGCAATCTCCGCATGAAGCTAAAAGGTGCCCTCCTTTTTCCTGGCAAATCTCACCCTTGGCATGACCACCATGAGGTCCAGGAGGCTTTCTGCCTGGTTTTGTTTTGTTTTGCTTTGGGCTTTTCTTAAGAAAGTAAGTCTGACTCTACAGTAACAGGAGACTTCCTTCTATAAATAGTGCAATTATGGACACAAATGCATTTTACAACCAGTGCTGAACATCATCTTTTCTTCAACTGCTGGGTAAATACTAGAATCTGAGTTTCTAGAAATTTGTGCTGCACAATATGGTAAGATCGATCCAGGTAATTCTATGTAAAACTGAACTTCTACACATGTGCACACATAAAATTCCATTGATGTAATGGGCTTTCTACTGCAAAGGAAAATGTTTGGTTTGGATTTTTTTTTTTCCTTCTGGCTTGCAGGAGTAGACTATTTCAGTATGCATTAAGAATTATGCACTTTAATCATGACTCAATTGACTGGTTTATATGAAATGTGAAACCAGTATTTTCAGGCATTTAGTTAGAATAAAAAGAACTGTTCTGCAAGAACAGCTTCAGCCCTCAGCCCAACTTACATGCTTAGCTAGATTAATACGAGTGGAATTGAAATAAGTGAGTCTGGATCAAGTCCAAGTCAAAATTAGACTGCAATGAACCTTACATTGAAGTCAAAGGTAATTTTCCAATTGATTTTGGTAGATACAGGATGTTAGAGACAAGAAAGATGCTGAAAAACCTGATATTTCCTTTATCAGTGCTGTGTTGAGGATATATGTGCTTCAGATTTTGCCACCTATTTGCTGCACGGGACATGGGGAAGATGCAGGCAGCAGTCTGGGAGAAAATGGTTGAACCAAGGATTTAAGGGCTGAAACTCTTGAAGGCAGCATCCTCCTAGTAGGCTAATGATGGAACTCAAGACTCTAGAGCAAAACTGGCTATTCTAGGAATATGCTGTTAAGTATCTGGTCGCTCTTCTGGTGAAACAACCTAGGTATTTCCACACTAGAGCACATCCTGTGGCATTATTTCCCTTGCTGTGGAGAGAACCTGCAAGGTCCTTTCAGATAATTGGGTTGCTGGGTTTTTTCACACTAATTAAACAGAAAATGTTTTGAAGTGAAGTCAGTCATTCTCCCTGGCACGTTGCCATATGGAATGGTGCAGGGGCAGACGCACTCAAAGCTCTCTTCACCGGCTACAGCGTACAGCAATTGGTAGGAAAAAGACTCGGTGGAAAATGGCCTGTTCTGTGGAGATGTAAGTAATAGCAACATTAGACCAATAAAAATCAACAGTGTGATTTTTATGTGCAGCTGTAATTATTTTCCACTAAAGGAGGTGCAGGAGGAGTACAAAGCCCGCGATTCCCATTGCTAGCAGCCTGCCTAGCAGAACGCCTGCCTCCTCCTCACTGCCTCTCACAGACACACATCAAACAATTGCATTAGCACTTCTGCTGCCTTTCTTCTCCCACCCTCTTTTTTCACACTATTTAAGAGCTAAAGCAGAGTGGTGTTGATAGTTGAGCCTAACAGTGAGTTTTGTTTGAACACAGCTTATCCTATCAATGATAATTCAGACATTTCTGCACGCATTTTGAAGGCAAGTTTAAGTAATTTTTAAAGATGCATTTCTCCATTCTCAAATAGTAAATAATTTGTTCTGTTTAGCGCTTCTGAAAGCTTGTCTTTGTGAAAAAGCTTGCTGTGGAAAGTTGGAATAGGATAAAATTCGGCCTCTAATCACAGAGACGGGCTCTATGTAATTGTGGATTTAGAATATGTAGAGTTCTAAAAGACATTTTTGTATTTTTATGCCTTTTTTAAAATTAAAAAACCATTATTACAGAAGAACAAATTGTAATATTTCATCTTTATTGCCACTTTTACTGCTGTGGGAGCAATTTTAAGAAATGGCAGTTCAGTAACTCTAGGTGCTTTCTGCAGACAACTGTTTTTTTTTTTTTTCCTTGACATGTTTTTAACAGTTTTTGGATCAGGCCCCAAATACATGTAATTAGCTTTTTATAAAAGCTATTAGAGTGTAATCGTCCTCCCATCTGGATTTTATGTTCTGGCTATTAATGTTACAGATGCTTTAAAATATACAGCTCCAAGCCCTGCTCTGATCCTATTAGGTAAGGCCTAAATTCCATTTTTTTTTTTTTTTTGAAGAGGCATGGAGAAGTCCTTAGGGTTCTAAATATATGTACTCACCTTCCATAGAGGATGATGTGTTTAGTACTGGGGTTATAGATAATCCACCTAGTGATATGACTCCAGTGCTGCTCCTACTAGGACCCTTGCCATCAAGTTCAGCATATACAAGTTTGTGTTCTTCACTTATGTATTAGCAGAATACATGCACGTTTGCTCATCAGCTTCCATAGCAAGATTTCTCTTTGACTGAGTCTGTGCTTCTTCTACAAGGGTTCAAGTGTTGTGGTCTTATATAATCAGATGATGGTCATAATTTCTAAATAAAATCTGTGGGCATAATTTGGCATTTTGAGCGGTCCCACTTTTGTAAGAGGAAATACAGACTCAGAAGAAAGTGTAGTCTTGAAAAGCACATCCAGTTAAGATGGAATATTTGTGGAAGTCTGTGGGAGTTAGTATCCAATTTCTGGTATTTTAATAGGATTTAGGTCCCTAGCTCCTATATGCTCTCCAGAATCTCTGACTTATTTACTCCCCAAGATCTGCAAGGAAGACAGAATCCTGCTGGGCTAAACCACAGACCCAGTTACAATTTCTGCCTGAAAGAATCCTCTATATATCACTTCAAACACAGGATCTGGTCAAAGCACAGAAACCACGGGTTTGTGTAAAAATGTCCTATACCTACATAGGAGAAAAAAATATTTTGTCCTGCTATAGTGTTTTTTCTTTCTTTTTTTTTTTTTAAATCATCATTTAATGAATAGAAGTATCTAATACAGGTTTTTTTTCAAAAATTAATTCAGTATCTTGGAATTAACTAAAGGACATCTGATTCCTCAGGTTTCATGGCAGGTATACAAATGTTTATTGAAGAGAGAAGCATTTAGGGACATAAATCCATGCTGCTTGTTGAGGCATAACTTACTGTTGCCCTTGGGAGGGAAAAACACACTGCACTTCTGTGTGTGTGTGTTAATGAACACATATTTAATATACTGGCACATTTTACTTGCTGCAACACTCAGGTTTTCGTTTTCCATTTTTATTTAATGTCAGCTCCAATGGCGCTAAGATGTCTATGGTCTAGGCACAGATGTGTTAAAGTAATCTGAAAAACTGAACACTAAGTAGAGGTAGTAAGAAATATCTGTGTTTATTTCATAACTATTCTCTACATGTATCTCAGAAGGATCCTATTTATTATCCTTACATGGTTCAAAGATTGTCACGATAAATATAAAAGTATACTAAGGGGAAGAGTAAATAGGGACATGAAAGTCAGAAAATGTGATGTGAATTATTGTCACTATATATTAGTGAAATAAGTTTTGTGTTTTTAAACAGTTTGTCTTAATTATTTGCCTGTGAAGGATATTTATTTGGCAGTGTTTGGGCACTGCTGTACTCCACAAACTTCTGGTACCTTTCTATACACATCCTCTATGCTTTTGCATTTGCCGAAGTTTAGAAATGCATGCTGCTGAAAATGTGTCTGTTTAATGGCAGTTATCACATTTATGTGACTATAAATAGCATAATTTAAGAAATCACCCAGGATGAAGTTAACAGACCTTTCTGGTGTCATCCTTCAGGTCATTTAAACCCATCACCAACTGGATAGAAACTTCCACAGGAGAAGTGCAGTAGGGAGCTGGTGCCTTTTGCTGAACACCAGACTTGTCCTGTTAACATAGATCCTCTTTTCCAGATGCATGTTTCCTAGGAAGGAATATGTGCTTTAGGGACCTGAGCCAAAATGAGCCAGTTCAAATATTCAGTGCATGAAGCAACACTCAGCATTTCTATATTTGGGGAAGTGTGCTGATTTTTTTCCTCATACTGACTATGGTAGAGCTATACATCACAAGTGCTTGTGATGTTCACAAAAATAATACTGTGTAATAATAGAGTATGCAATAGAGTAATAAATATCCTCTAGGATGTAAGACAAAGCCTAATAAATTCATTAAGAAGACTAGATTTCCAGCCCCTAGCAGCAGACCTTGCACTTAAATCAAAATCACAACATGCATTTGTCCATCTTTGATAGAGACTTGGAAACAGATTTTAAAATGAGATGTCTGAATAAAGAAAATGCCCTTGCTTCCATAAATACTAAGTATGAAGCTAGGCATAATAGACATGAATGTGAAAATGGAGGCATCTTAGCATGTCTTTGTGTCTCAGTCTGATTGCACATTGTGAGGCCTGGTGGCTCGAAGCCTTCTCTCCTTGAGCCTTGTGATCACACCAGCCAGTGCAGTGGCTGATGAAGCAAACCTGTCCAGGCTGTAATAGAAGCCTGAAGTGAAATGCAAGGCACCAACCTCTTTTAGACTTTGGTGACAATTTGGAAATTTCCATGCAAATGCTGCTCTGTGGAAATGCAATCTCACATTTACATAGAACCTGCCTGAGACCGCATCATGCGTGGCAGCAAATACCAAGTAAGGGTGGTGCTGTGGAAAGGGCAATGAGGTCAGGCTGAGAAAGCTTTTTATTTTTTTAAAACTTTTTTCTTTTTTTTCAATTTATTTTTTAAATTTTTTTCTCTAACCCCAGTTCAGCAAGGGGCTGCCAGTGCGATACTCTCAGTTCTTTTAGTCCCATACGTCCATTCTCCAGCTGCAGCCTCAGACAGGGCACAAGAACGTGCACACTGATTATTTGGGCACACCATGCTGCAATAGTCCATAAACAATCTGCCTGCTGGATTAAAACAAAAAAAAATCAAAGTTTTGGTTAAGTCTAAAATGCTTTAATTTTAACTTGGGCAGATCTTTACTGTTGTGTTGTCATTTGAGGTCTGCCACAGGTTGGTTTGTGTGACTACTAAAGATGTAAAAACTGTTTTTTCCTGTGCTTGGGGAAATACGGAGCTGGTGTTTTATGCAAAGACCAAATCCTTTGCCTTCCTGAAAAAGCAATGGTGCCCATCCAAGTACAGCTTTTCAAATTCTTGCTAATGTGACCACTGCATGGTAGATATAGAGATAATGCATGATAGAACTCAGAAGTTGTGTATTTATTTCTAGTCAGTTTTTTAGGTAGATTCCTATTCCTAAGGACCAAGCTGAAAGGCTGTGCTGAAGAACATCAGTAACTGAATGAGCTTACACATTTTTCTGGGTGTTCCCAAGATGCTGGTTATCGATCATACAAGCCAGTTGAATAATATAAAATTCTTGACATATTCTTCTGATTTTGGCATTAGTTCTTATTCTTTGACCAATATTGGAAGGTTATCTAGATTTTCTTACTAGGAGACAATTTTATTTCTTTTAATTTACCAAGCTAAAGGAGAAACAAATGTTCTCTCTTCTGTAAAGTCAGTATCAGTTGATAGGCACATGAAGAATATGGGCACTTCAGGGGAGAAATTAAAAGTACAGCAGTAGAAGCGAAAAGAAGATTTTTTGGGAAGGTAGTGCTGGAAAGCTGGCTTTGCTCTGCCTGGGTGAATGGTACTGAGCAAATCCTGTGGTATGGAGTGTCTGCAACAGCTGCAACAATAGATTAAGGGCCCTGAAGCCTATCTGTGCAGGAAGCCTTTCCAGTAACTGGTCTTTTAGGCGTTATTCTACATAATATATATGTGCACCTTATATGTTTTGGTGTATTTATGTTTATAGCTGGATATTCTACGTTCCTCTGCATAATCGCTGATGATGTCTACCTTGTGTTTTTGGTCTCATCGGTGGTCTTTTGTCTGCAAACAGAGAAGTTGCTCTTCACTAAACACATGAGGAAAACTTTCATAATTCCATGCCAACCGAGCAACTTGAGGTGCTATTTTTGCCCAAGGCAAACCAAATTAATGAGACTTAAATGCAGAATATGCTCAGTCCCCCCAGGTTCACTGGTACTGAAGAAAGCTCCTGCTGTGATGATGCATTTGAGTCACAGAGACCATAAAATGCAGCACACATTATTCTTTTTTAATCCTCTACTTTCTGGTACCGAATACCACCCTCAGACTACGTTTTCAATGCTAGCACTCAGTCTATTACAAATAGAAATACAGTTTTCCCTTTCAGCAGATTTCCTTCCTTTTCCTATTTTGTACAATGGATAAGTAACAAGGCTGGAAAGAATGCTTGTCAACTTCAATTTTTCCAAACATGTAAATGTTATAAAAAACAATCTTCAAAAAAAATCCCTAGACAAACCAAAATATTTCCATGATTTAAGCAAGATTACAAAGATCAACAGATGATTTACAAATAGACCCTCGTAGCCTGGAGAATCAAAATATTTTGTCATCAGGATCCTCCAAGTGAAAGAGTTCAGAAAGAAAAGTAAAACTGAATTCCCACAGACTTCCACTGTTCAAATAAAAAGGTACCGAAACACAAGGCAGCCATTGGAGGCTTTTTTTAGATTCTGTTTGTGAAAATACAATGCTCAAGTCCTTTGGAGTCCTTTGGGTTTATGTAACCATGTGCAGCTTTGGGGATTACAATGGAGAACCAGAGGTTTGCTCACCTGCTTCAGGATTAGACCCTCAGCCAGTGTGTGCAGATTTTACTGGGGAAATACCCCTCTGCGTTAGAAGCAATATTTTCTTCACCACAACAGTTTTGCCAGTGAAATACTGACATAAATAAACAAAACTTCACTCTCCAGTTATGGCATATTTTTCTATGGAAATGTAAACAAACGTTACCACTAATCTAATTCATTTGAATATCAGAGCTGATAAGATTTTTACGCTTTTGATTATACTGATAGCAGTAAAGCAAGAAACTTGCATATTGACAGTGTCTGAAATCAGATTAACTAGAAAAATATATTCACAAAGCCGGTTTGTTAAAGAGAAATCTTTTTGCTGCACTTCTGTGGTAGTTATACGTTCATTGGCATCACAATTTCCAGCAATGATAACACCTGCGTTAACTGTTTGAAAGGAAACAGTAAAGCCAAAATAGATGAACTGAGCTGTTCTAACAGACTAAACAAGGAGAAAAGTACAGGCATGGGGATTGATCCTTTTTTAGTGCCAAACTGGAGATTTTTCAAAGATAAATCCGTGTCAGTTATCTCACCACGGGGAGTCAAATAACCTTTGTTCAATTTATTAAACTGAATTTTGAAGTGTAAGGAGCATTTATCTTTTTGAACAAATTTCTAGTTGTAATTGTTCTTTCTGGCCTCAATAGTGAAGGTGGTTATAGTTTTAGAAAGTGGTGTCATTTTTGCCATTGGTGCTGAAGGAGCCAAGAGACAGAGTATAAATCAATTTACAGCCTGTTTACAAGCAGGGAACAAAATGCATGAACCTTAATTCAAAAACTGCTTCAGATTATTATTATTTTATGATTAGCTAAAGTGGACTTCAACCTCCTTTGAGATTTCAGTGTTAGCATGATAAAATTCATAGCTTTTAACAAACCGACTGATTTCAGTATTTATTCAGTACATTACACAAACAGCAGGGGGAAGGTCACTCGATTACTCCTTGCTCCAAAGGTGTAAGTGGGTATGATCATATGCAATACAAAACCAATACATATTGATTGGCCTGACAATGCTTCACTGAACACATGTCCCTTGAAAGGAGAGTGGAAGCAATTTGGTACGGGAGGCTTCCTTTGTCCTCTCCCCTGACAGTAAGGTAAACCAGGACCTGACCAGAGCTTTCATGCTTTCTATAGTATGACAACACTTCTAATGCCAACCTGGTTCAAACAGCACTGTAAGAGAAAAACCTTTAGTGAAGTCCATACGTCCCCTGGACCTCTCAAGAAGCCTCAGCGTACCCCAATGCCAAGGTGAGGTTGTTCTCGCAGCTTGTGGTCATGTGTCACTGCTTGGCATACTTAGCTGAACTCCAGAACTGGTTCCTTTCAGGGTCATCAAATGCTCCTACACAACAGAATTAATCTGTTTTTCCCCACCAGGACTGTTTGTAGCTCTGGCCAGACCCAAAATCCATGCAGTTAGGCTCACTTAGGCAGACAACCACTGCATATTTGGTCGATTGAATAAGGCAGACTAGTGCTTCTCTGTGCCCAAAGACTTCTCTCGAGAATAAAGAAATGCCTGTATGGTGAAGGGCTGAGGCCTTGAAGGAGGTTACACAGGGATACAGGCTCAACCCTGATGGACATAGCTATTGAAACCAATCTGATCTCACATGTCTCAGCTTCCCCTGTGCCTATGATGGATCCATATATGTGGAAACAAAAACGAGGGATAAAAGTGAAAAACATTCATCATTTTTTGGAAGGAGGTGGCATCAAGCATGGGGATAATGTGAAATCCTTGGTCAGGCAACAAGAAATGAATGCAGAGATAATACCAAGAGCAGACAGATGACGTAAGAGAATCAGACATATCAGTGTAGTGACTTTCACGACACCCATCTCAGTCAATGAGAATGTCTTGTTCCTGTGAACCTGCACCTCCGAATCTGAAGTTTAAGACTTCATTGTGCTAGCAAAACTTAATGAAGATTTTTGTGAAACACCCTGTCATAGCCTCAAAGAGAGGCTTTCTGCTGAAGTCACCAGGGCCACACCAGTAGGAAACCACAGGGAAAAGAGACTCAGGTTACGTGTGCTTGGGCAGATCCAGGGTGTGGTGACCACAAGTGTTCCTCCTCTACTAACTCCCGTAGCTATCTGCTGGGCCCTCAGTTAGCAAACCTGCTTCAAAACAGGTATTGCTCAATGCTTAAGCTTATGACCATGTTTAGGCTTTTTTTTGTCCCTCCAAATCCATAGAATGCAGTTTAATGTTGGAAAAGGTGACATTGTTCCATATAACCTCTAGCTGCTGCCTGTTGTTTGTCCGTCTGTGTCACTGGGCTGATCAAAGCCTTGACAGCTTCACTGGAAACATCACCTGTGAGAGTGTCTGCAAGTTCTGGTTAATCACAGGGGCTTACCTTTCAGGGGAATGGCAGGAAAGAGAGCTGATAGAAACCAGAGAGCTGGAGTTAACCATTAGGAGGCTCTGTGAATCTTCTGCTAAATACAAGGATGAAGGAAGGTGGGGAGATGGAGCTCAAAAATCATGCAAGACTCTTAGGAGATGCCTGATTCAGCAAAACACAGATTCTTCTGCCTCTACATTCAAGGTTGTCTCATCTTAACAAAGTGGCTAAGCAGGCCCATAATTTTACTCACGATAAATACCCCCATCTTCATTGAGACGACTCATGCCCATGCAGTTGCTTAAATACTTTGCAGGCTGTGAGCCAACTCTCGGTAAAGTGACTGTGTTACTGCATGCTCTCGTTTGAAATTCCCAAATTGTGAAGGTAGGTACTTTCAATAATGAACACTCTCGGGGCCGTGTCACACGAGATCTTTTGCCTTTTAAATGCAGATGACAGGTTACTGACAATGTTTCTCTCCACGTAGCATTTTTTGCGGTGCTGCTATGTGCTGCATATGCCAAACTTTCCTCTGTGACTGTAAAATATTTGATCTGGTTTAGGTTTATTATCTGGCCCAAGAAGAAACAGAAATGCCTTCAGATTTGGTTATTACATTTCACTGAACAATCTTGTGAACAAATTGAACAGATTGACAGTTATGTTCAAATATAATTAGGTATGGTGAACTCACTTTTTGAAAGTTTACTTTTGTAACGATGTATTTACTAGCATTCAGTTTCTTCCCTACCGAGTACAACACTGACTTCTGCACTCTCACACAATTCTTATTCAGAATTTCAGTGGAACTTCATTGTTGCTGTTAAGTTGTAGCTGTATTTGGTTCAAATCTGTTTTACTCAAAATTCTTCAAAACTCTCTTTGACTCCCTTCTGGATCTGCATTTTTCTGTATAAGCCTAATAGTTGAAATTTCTTTGGGTTCTTCAGTTGCAGGGTGGGCACTGATGTTACAGAATGAACACACTTTATTCCTGTTCAGACTGAAGTCTGCGAAGTCCATGTGTTGCTTCAGTGACAGGAGTTTTATGTGTGTTATTCTTTGTTATGAGAGGACAGGGCACATACCTGGAGCCTGTCACTTTTGAGTCATCGCTCATTTTACTCAAATGTTCTTAATGAGGCAAGGTAGTTCACTTTGGTGGGTGATACAGGAGGGATTGTATTGTATAAATTGGCAAGAAAAATCAGCGTATGAAAACTCAGTCATATTCCTTAAGTATTAGTCACAGAGAACACGGTTATTTCTGTGCTTTACCTTATCCTTCTGAATTGAATAAGGAACTTAATTCATTACATCTAAACGACATGTAATTGACCTCTGCCCTCACCCGATAATCCAGGGAAATCATTCCTGCTCCTACAGCGGTGCAGCCGAGACCTGTCTTTGGTGTGGAGCTGCTTCTTAAACGTCGTTTCCTTGTTCCCTCCCCAGGACCAGCAATGCGCCGGGATGGCCATGGAGCAACTGGGAAATAATTACAAAACACATCTCGGAAAAAGAGGACGAGGAAGTGAAATCAGAGGGCTCCGCCGCCCTCCGGGACAGGGAAAAAATACGTACAAATCCCTGAGCAGATGGTGAGTGTAAACACACCGGAGCGGAGCTGAATTCCTCCCGGTGAGTAACTCGGGCTTTCTCCTCTACGCTGCTCGCCTCTCGCCCGAGGAAGCCGGGGAAGCTGCTCCGGCCGGGGACACACGGACAGGCACGGGGACGCGCACACACAGCCGGCCCACCCGCACAGGCGGGGACACGCTCATCATCCCTCGCACACACGGAGACCGCGGCGGCCCCGCTCCGCGCCCGGGGACACGCGCCCCGCACCGGCACACGCGCGGAAGCGCCGCCCCGGACCGCCCCCGCATCCCTCCCTCCTCTCCTCCCGCCCTGCCTGCTCCCCGCCCGCCGCGCACACACACACACACACACACACACACACACTCGCACGCACCGGCCGCAACATGACGGGCAGGCGGACAGACTGACAGACCGGGGCACCGCCGCTCCGCACGGATTATTCTCCCCGCGCCGGGGCGACGCGGCGAACCGGCGACCCAGCGGGGCGGGGGCGGTGCCGCGCCGCGCTGCCAGGAGGGTCCCAGCCCCCGCCGGCAAACGGCGAGCGCCTCGGGCGCTGGAGGAGCCCGGCCAGGTAACGCGTCCCTCCCGGGCGATATCGCCGGGCAGAGCCGGGCCAGGCCGCGGGGCGCCGCCGCGTCCCCGGCGTGCGGGTGCCCCGGGGCGGCGGGGCCGCGTCGCCCCGCTCGGCAGGTGCCGAGGTGATGCGGCGGCTGTCGCCCCGGGGCGCGGGCGACCCCCCCTGCCTTGGCCTCGCCTTGCTCGCCGGCGGGGCGGCGGCCGCCGGGCGCCCTGCGCCGACCCGCGGCGCGGCTGCGGCGGTGGGGGCGGCGGAGGATCGGGGCTGCCGGTGCCGCAGCTCCGCGCTGATCCCCGGCAGCCGCGCTCCGGTAGCGCCGGGGATTTGCGAGGGCGGGCGGACGGGCGGCAGGGGGACAGCGGCACTGGCGTCTTTGTGGCGGTGCGGCCGGGGCTCGGCGCCCGCAGGTGTCACCCGGGGGCCGGCCCATCCCGGGGCAGAGGCAGCGCCGGCGGGGCCGCGGTGCTGCCCGGGTGGCCTGGGGGCGTCGCGGGGCCCGTCGGGCCCGGCCTGCGGGGGGCAAGGCGCGGGCAGCCGGGGCTGCACCTCGCTGGCGGTCGCTCCGGCCTCGCTGCTGCAGGTGGCGGAGAAGAAATCACATCCTTTTTTTGTTTATTTTTGGCGTTTCTTGTTTCCGTTTTTTCCCCCTTTCCGTCCCTCTGTTGTGTGTGTTAGGCAATCTGCAGTTAACCTGTGAAACCGACAAGAAGTGGTTTCAGAAATGTGAATGGGTAGGGCCGGGCCACTGGCGGTCATGTGTGACCTTTGCCATGGATTTGGAGGCAGGAGCTGGAGGATGCTGCATGTGCTTTCCAAAATCGCATGGCAAGCTTAAAAAGTGGAGCAGATGGTGATGGTAGTGCTTGTTATGGAAGAGATTCTTGGAAATCCTGTATTTCCTCTAGACAGTTTTTGTGTTTTTTCTCCTCGCTGAAGAGGTTATCTTTGACTTTTGGCAAGGAAGAGAATGTTACTGCAAGTTGTGTTGCAAAGGAACGGCGTTATTTTGCCCTTCCACAGAGAAGGGACCCCCCCCCCCCCCCCAGCTTTATGTTTCTGGATCTGTCTTTCCTTTGGGATTGACAGCACTAAGTATCTTGGCATAGACAGAAACTGCAGTATGCTTTATTTTCTTATTGCACACCTTTATAGTTGAATGTAACTAGAAAGGAGACTCAGAATATTCTCTTATCCCTCTCTATGCCAGATGTGTTTTTCTATCTAGTATATATTGTACTTGAAGTGTTAAACTCTCAGGGGGCACGGAGGTGGGGATGTGAGGCAAGGTCTGCTAGTTACTTCAAACAATTCTCCCTGCTCGTACTTAAGAAGGAGAGAAAGGAACATGTTGTAAAAGCAGGTGAGGAATATATAAAAGTGAAATATTAATGAACTGAAAAAGCTCAGACAGCAAAGACATTGTGCCTAATCATTCAGGAGGGTTCTTATCCTCTTTACAACTCTTCATTGTATGTGTGCCTGTACTACAAATGCAATTGGTATAAAGGATGGTAATGTTTGTATTTAGCTGGAAGTAGTAGTACATTTTGGGTTTTTTTGGCATTAGTGACCATCTCTGGAGGAGCTTCCTTTAGCCGTGATTTTTGAGGCTGCCGTAAGAAAGGGAATTATTACAGAAACAGTAAAAAACATTTCAAGAATGTTTTCTTGGAAATGTAAATGGGAAGAGCTGACTCAGACTTGGAATAACCCAGAGGATCAGCTAGTCTTGGAAAGTCCTCTTAGAGACATCATGATGACGACTGAGATATTATTCATCTCTTGCATCCCAGAGAGCAACATCCCATAAATAGGCAGCACTGTCTCAGGAGAAGGCAATAATATGCAGCTGTCCAGGATCTGCTGAATGCGAGACATAGAAGCAAGGGGTATTTTCTCCAAACTGAGGTTCCTTTACCTCTTTGGGTCCCGAGTGCAGTGGTCCCTGTAGTTTGATTAACCTCCCCAGTTTGGCGTGGAAGGATACTAAGTGCAGCAGCTTTCTGCCACAGTTTGGTGAGGGAATGTAGTTCAGTGGGAAAGTTGTCTGTCAGCCCACGGGGTGAAGTCCTGTATCCCTGGCTGTAATCCCTGGCTGTAATCCCTGGCTGTAATCCCTGGCTGTAATCCCTGGCAGGACTTTTTGGAGTAGCTGGTGGCTTAGGTAAGGCCTGTCTTCTGGAGAGCTTGGTGCAGGCCTGAGTAGGGCAACAGATACAGGGAGCTGTACCAGAAGGATGACCCGGAATGGCACATAGGGCATACTCCATGTCTGGCTTGCATGAGTTAGTGTTTGGTTTTTAAATATGTTAGTCACAGAAGATGCTGAAAAAGCATCTTGTGTCCTCAGGTCTGTGTATGTGGTTGTGTGAGAGGACGATCTGTTGTGTTGTGTAAGCTGTGTGTGGCTGGATTTCTCCTTTTTGGTTCAAACCTAACATCACACGAGCCTTTGAAGTTGGCACTGAACAAATTAGATTTGGCAGTGTTTTGGGGCTTTTTTTGCTAGAGTATTTTGTAAACCGAAAGAGGGTTGTAGAGGAGTTGCTCCATCAGGAGAAATTCCCACTCTTCCATGAAAGTTCATTGAAGAAACTATGGCTTTGTTGGATTAGCCCATCTGGAGTACTGGAAAGAATA
This sequence comes from Lycocorax pyrrhopterus obiensis, assembly GCA_014706295.1. Classification (NCBI taxonomy): domain Eukaryota; kingdom Metazoa; phylum Chordata; class Aves; order Passeriformes; family Paradisaeidae; genus Lycocorax; species Lycocorax pyrrhopterus. Next base: position 65,221,317 of record JACSVZ010000006.1, on the reverse strand, counting down.
ATGGCCACTGTATGTTTTTTATTATGTTGGGAATTACACAGATACAAGTAAATCACTGAGAAAAGCATTTTGTAAAATTAAACTCAATGATAGTTTTTAAAAAGCATAAATCTACATATTCTAAAAACGTTACACTTCCGTAATGTTTAATTGAATTGTTTTCAGTGTACTCTTGGAGGCCTCCTAATGAAAGAAGGCTGGATATTTACTTTCCCTTGAGGCAAGGGAAGAAGTGAATGTTGCACAGCAGTTTGTCTAAGGTTGATTGATACTAGTAAAGCATGACATGAAATAATATAACATTCATGTGTCAGTGAACATATCAATGGAAAAGAAACCTTATAAACACTTAGTCAAATTAAATCGCTACCAGCTTGTTATGGTGAGGAACTGAACTATATCTTCTGTCTTGTAGAAGTTACTCTGTTATAAGATTCGGTGCCTCAGGTCTTCCCCTTGAGAAAAGTTTTGCTGCAGTTGGAGGGGCTCTTCACCAAGTGGGAGGAGGGGAAACAAAAGGAAATATACAAATAATGGCAAGTAGGGGCTGGGTTTGTTTCCTGAGAAATGACTGCAGTTTCATCGAGTTTTACTTTCAATATTGCATTTATTTGGCAGTTTTCTGCAGTGGCAGTAAACTGGGTTACCTTGATAAAGTAAATAAGCTTTTGTATTAGACTTTAGCTATTGAGTGTACTGGCTGTGTGAGATGGCATGTAAAATACAGAACTTGCAAGCACCTAAAATGTGTATTGTCATTTGTACTGTAAGATTTTGTGTATATTCCTCTGCTTCAGCAAGGGCTTGTAACTTTGAGAGTATGGGAGATACAGCTGTATATTCTATAGGCACCAGTATTAAACCTCTATAGCTGTTTGCTGGTTAAATATGTGGTTACTTGTACTTACTGCTTCTTGGCTTGTTCTCACTGCAGTACATTGTGGAGTATGTTGCTTAGATAATACAAACTCAGTCCATGACTGGAGGCTGTAGTATCATTTTTCTATTGTATGGCAGTGAAATAATAATAATAATCATAGTAGTAATAATAATAATAATAATACTTTCTATGAAATCTACTGCCTTTGTCTGAAATGTGACTGTCCTGTAGAGGATAGTTGGTTTATAGTAAGGGAAAAGAAGCTACAGGCAGGCAGTAAGTAAAATCAATGAAGTCCTGGATGTGAAAAAAGCAAGAGTTTTATTAAATATGTGCTGTAGTCTTGCTGCGTGTGTTTTGTAATTCTGCACAAAAAGTAAAACCTGAAAATTAAAAACACACTGTTGAGAGGGATTACCAGATCTAAGTGATGATGGTTTTGTATCCAAACATTGTATGTTGCCTGTAGATGGTGCTATGTTTTTGCCCTGATTATTGCTGTGAAGGCCCACGTGAATGTTGAGTTATGGACGTGTAGTTCTTTTCCTCTTACACGGGAAATTGAAGCAGTGATGTGTGGAAGTCACACAGCTGATTTGTGATAAAGACAGTTGAACTGGAATATGCATCCCAAGTCCCACAGTTTTATCTTAATGGATTAACTGTGTTTATATAGTTTGTTTGATAACTTGGCATAGATGTGGGAAGTTCCTACCCATCCAATTACAGGATTGTGTGTAAAGTTATGCAGCATTTTCTCAATAAAGACTAATTACTATCAGAAGATTTTTTTCAGTCTAGGCAAAAGAGCTTTTCCTGGATTTCATTTTGTTGTTGAGAGAAAGCAGTTTTGCACTTGTAGAATGTAATGATGCTTTTACATTATTTAAGGAAATACCACTTAATTTTTTATAATGCTCTAGCATATCAGGAATTTGAGATCCAGCTCAGTCAGTAATGCTTCTGAGGATCACAGCTGTTTTCCAGCATGAAAAACCAGTTGTGACAGACTGGTAGGAAGCTTTTAAAAACAGTCCTTTATGAATTTTGTTAGAGCAAATCATTGTTTCTGAAAGTACATTGTTTTGTTCTCGTGCATATCCAACTCTGGCTTTTTTTGCTTATTTCATGCTTGTTTTTGGGCCCCTTTACTGATCCTTGTTTGATGTGCCATCTTTATGGGATCTCTTAAAACCTTTTAATAGGAAAATAACAGCTCTAAGTGATGTACTGATTTTGTATAGTACAGTGGGATTTAGATTTGGGGGAGAGTACAGAAGTATTCAACAGGTTTCTCGTCTGTGTGTTGCTTGTGACATTGTCCAAACCTTGTCATTTGCCTAAGAAACAATGACATCTGTTCAGATGTCACCTCCCAATGATGTTAACCTGTCACTGTCTGCCGTGCCAGCCAAATCTCACACCGAGAGAAAGGTGGAGTCACCCAGTACAGCCAGAATGTTGTCAGAGGGGTGTGTTGTGCTCAGGTGGCAGTGGCAGTGTCTGCCCACTCTGCCAGTATCCAAATACACCAGCAGTTTTTGCTTTGTATTTTGTCCTGTGTGCTAGGCAGTAATTCCAAATTCTACAGTGTCTTCTAGCTTTAATTTAGTGCAGTGCCAATTCGTGGGATTATATTTCAGAACTATCTTGGCTCATTTGTTTATTAATTTAAAGTGTTTTGTCTTCATTTTTTTACTATATGACTGGTGAGGAGAGAGGAGAAGAGCAAAGTTTTGCCATCTATTCTTGAGGAAGTTTTGGCCAGTGGCAGAAGTGCTACTGATTTGAATAGGAGCCTTGGTAACTGTTTTGACAGGTTTTATGACTTTAAAATATGCTGGCTAGATTCTTGATGACCAACTGAACATGTTGTGTCACAAAAGCAATGGAAATAGAGTAACAGTCCTGCCAAGAATAGATTGCCTTTCATTTTTTTTTTATTAGTTGTCACCATACTTATTACTTTGTTCTGGGCAAGAATATTTATTTCGTTGTTAACACAGAAGCTTTAAATAAGAATGTAATGTATATATTGAAAGGATGAAAATGCTAAGTTCATTTGGAGTATTCAGAAATATTAATAAACTGCCTTGGAAAGCAAATTCTGCAATAATATATTCATGTTTTTTTTCTCTTGATTTTGCTGAAGGAGGTGAGTGGCAGAATATGGCAATAGGAAAAATGATGTGGCTTTGTCCCCATTTATTTCAAGTAAAGGGATGCTGCAAGATGATGTACATTCTTTCACATTCATTGAGACCTCTCAAATACCTTGAGTGCAGGTCATGCCTTCAGCTGTGAGTGTAAGGTATCAATTGTGCTTAAAGTGACATGTTATGCTTTTAATATTTCTTGATACTTAGACCAAGTATGTTTTAAGTTGGGCCACACAGCATCTGCAGGAAATGGCATGTCCAGGTTGATACCATGTAACATACGTTAGTTTCAATTTGCATGTAGAAGCACAAACATTGTGGTATAATAGGATCATCAAGGTTGGAAATGACCTCCAAGATCAAGACCAATCTTTTATTGAATACCACTATGCCCACTAAACCATATCACAAAGTGCTGTCTCTCGTATTTTTGATGCTTCCAGGGACTCTGACTCCACCACTTGCCCAGGCAGGCTGTTCCAATGCTTAACCACTCTTCCAGTGAAGATGTTTTTCCTGATACCTAGTCTGAACTTCCCTTGGTGCAACTCCAGACTGTCTCCCTTTTTGCTGTTGCCAGTTGCCTGGGAGAAGAGGCTGACCCACAGCCTTGGGGTGCCTCAGCCACAGCCTCCTTTCAGGTAGTTGTGGAGAGTGATAAGGTCTCCCTTGAGACTCAGCTTCTTCAGCCTAAAGAACCCCAGTACCCTCAGCCTCTCCTCATAGGGTTTATGTTCCTTTACTTGTTGCAAAACTACTTGGCTGTTTGGAAAACAACCCACCCAGCATGTGAAGACACACCTGCATGTCTTCCAGAGGTGGCCTTTGAAGGCATTCCAGTTGATTTCTTCTGTTAGAGGTTAATGTGCTGTCAGGGATCCTGGGCTGGGAGAGCTATGTAGGTGTCTCCTATTCTCTTCTGGTTTTGCTGTTTCCCAATATAAGAGTAGATGTGGTATAAGGAAGGTAATAGCGGGCTCTGCCATCTCTGTGAATTGCAAAATAAAGCGGTTTTGTTTTATGTGAATTTAAATTTTGAATTATGTGAATATGTAGTGTTTTGTAGCTACAGTTAGTACAGAGGTTATACTGTGAGTAGGAGATTCAAGCATCCTTATTTGTTACGGTTTTGAACGCATTTTTTCAATGTAGTGGCTGTGAGCTCAGGGAGAAATGTTGGCCCCATAGCCCAGTGGCAAAACTGCTACTGGTTTTAATGAGCCCTTGATTATACACTTAAATAATATTTTAGTGTCTTGATTATACCCGTAAATAATATTTTAATATCTGTCAGTTTGCTTTGTGCAACATTTTTTTTTTCAAGGATTGATTTTCAAAAGTTACTGAGCTTGTACTGTTTTGATGGTTTTTGTTACATCATTAAATTCTTAGTACTTCTGAAAATTAGGTTATAAGAATGTTTCTTACAATAAGTAAGTCTAAAAGAATAGGAATTTTAGAATGTTAAGACTGCAAATACAATTGATGTGAATAAGTTCTGTGTGTCTGAAAAGAAACTGCTTTGTATCTGTAGGTACTTATTCTATACTAGCGGTGATTATGCAAGGGCACAACACCATGCATTTAGAGTTTTTATGAAGTCCAGCTGGAGCAGAGATTCAAAAGACCAGGGTAGTTAAAATGATTACCTAGATTTAAACTTTTCAGAAATAGATGGATAATGGGAAAGTAGAAGGAAGAATATAAGATTTGGGAAAACTATTTCAAAATAATATTGAGTGGAGAGTTGTGGAAAGCATGCATACGGAGTAGAAGAGGAAGAAATGAAAGAAATATAAAGAAATTAGCTTGTCAGGTGATAAGAGCTGACACCACAAATGGCTTCTTTTTATCTGCTAATCTTTATTTTATAGCTAGCAAACTCTGGGGCATTTGCTGAGATGGGGAAGAAAAAGACACAGGAGAGGTGGAGGGGAATGAAGGGAAAATCAGCGGTTCTGTTCTCCCAGATCTCTGCCTTTGTTATACTCTATCTACCACAACAAGGCTGTTAGAAGAAATTTAGGGATTCAGTCACATGAGCCACAAGATAATCTCTATTCTCTTTAAACCCTCATCCCAACATCCTGTTCTTGGTCAATTATGTGTTTGGTGTCTGTCTGTGGCAGCATCTCAGCAAATTTCACACCAGTCTTTACTACTTGCTCACGGCCCTTAATAAGGGAGTAATGTACAATTGTCTGTTAATGTTAGGTTTTGTTACAGATTAATCTTTTAACAGGCAGAAATCAGAACCAGAAGCTACAAGGCTGTTTTACACTGTCAGAGCTGCTGCTCTGCAACACCTGTGACTATTTTTAATAGTTAGTTTTGCTAGTTAGTTCTTTTCATTTAGTATTTGGCATGAGCTAAGAACATGCAAATAGCCACCTCAGGTGGCTTAGCTAAAGGCCTAATAATTTATTCATCTGATTCCTCTTTGTCAAGAGACGCATATCATTTTTACCTGTAATAGTTTCAATCTAAGAGTGCTAGGAGGTGAAGAAGATTGGGATGTTAATATGACTTGAATGAAGTGTTTAGCCTACCCATCCTGTGAGTTGCTTACAGGGATACATAATATTCTGAGACACTGTGGGGATAAATTTTCTGGGGTAAATACTGCATACACGTGTGTGTGCGTGCGCGTGTATGTATATATATATAAAAATATATATGTGTGTATATGCATATAGATATAAAAGACAAATGTTTTCAGTGAAAGAAGGTAAGCAGTGGTGGTTTCGGTTGAAAGCTACACTGTTCTTAATGTGAAATAATGAATGGCTCCAAAAAAAAACCGGTTTCTTTCCTTTACTTGCTTTAGTGACAGTAACATTGAAACAGAAATCCGCTCTCAGATCTCCAAGTAGTTAATAACTGGGAGTTGGAGTGGGCAGAAAATAACAAAAGCAAAAAAAAAATACTATTTTTCCTGGTTTAGAGGAATTTATTTTGTTGTGGGCAAGATGCTTCTGAAAGCTATATATTGCAATGCGCATATCATTTGTAGCCTTGTTTTGAGAGGGCCTTAGGATGATACTGTTTATTGAAGAAGGTGAACAAGCAGTTACTGGTGGAAAAGGGTGTGAGAATTTTAGATTTTTGTCTACTTTCTCATGCTTTCATTTGAATTTTACTGAGATCTTGCATTGTAGATGTTTCATTGTGGTTCTGTATGCTTTGGAAATAGTTAAGGGGGGAAAATGTATCTATAAAAGAAGCAATTCCTACTCACATTAATGATTCTTATAGTTTGCATAGGACAATGCATGTGACTTCCAAAATGCTGAAGCTGAACACCAGAGAAGCCATAAAACACTTACCCAGCACTATATCTTCTGCAGCATTTTCTAAATATAGACTAAATCCTTGTCATGAAGAGTTTGTATAGTTAAAACAAAACAAGACTTGACATGACACAGAACAGCTTGAGAGAGCCATGAGAGCTGTAGGTGAGGAACTGTGAGAAATTGAACAACTGTTTCAAGTGAAGGATTGAGAGGACAGTGAAGATGCCCACCCTCTTCAGCTGAAAAAAGAAAATATGGGAGGTTGAACTCCTTTTGTTGCCTAGTTTTTTGTTAGTAGGTGTTTAGAAACCACTATTTCTTTCTAATTTAGATAGTGAAAACAGTAACTATATGAAATCTATAGAGTTTTTTTTTTAGTAATAAATGAGAAAGGAATTTAAAGCTGTTCTCAAATGCACATTTGTGGGTCTAGATCCTCAGCTAGTGTTATGGCAGTGCTTCTTTCAGTGGAACCCAACGCACGTATTTTTTGTAGCTCCTGTTTGTGTTTGTTAGGCTGAGTAGTGGCTGCTGATGGCTGAGTGAAAGAAGGATGGAGTAGGCAGAAAATGCAATAGCTTTTGATCTACAGTGCCTCTAGCACCCCTCCCTTGGGATGTCGTTGGTTCTCCTCTGTTCCTCTTGAAACTGGTTTTCTCTCCTAGAAGTTAAAAATGAAACTTACAAACATTTGGTAAATTATGCCGCTTGGACAAAAAATGAAAACACATTACAGTGCAAACAACTTACCCTGATTTTCTATGGAAACAATACTTGCTTCTCCTACTGTCCAAGGATCCTACTGTACAAGCTGCACCAGATGTTTTTGAACTTCTTGGTTGCTTTCAGCAATATTTGACAAAAGAATGGAAGTCTTAAATATTAATTAAAGTTTTATTAAGTTTTGAGAAATCGGAGGAGAGAGAGACACTCATGTAAATTCTCTGGCTGAGAGAAGGGCTGCACGGTGACTTCATTTTATGATCAGTATCAAAGAGTCCACCTAGGAGAGGAGTCTTGTATGTGTCCTAGCTGCTCGGAGCTTCTTAGACATTGAAATGAACCAACCACAACATGCAAATCTGTGGATAACTAGGCCTTGTTAGATCTGGCATTCATAATGATATATGAGGAAAAAAAACCTGAGTGCTTTTCTTAAGTTGTTGTTTGTTTGGGGCTTGGGTTTTTCTTTTCTTAGTGGTCTCTTCCTCCCTCCCCCTGGGTTATTTTTATATCACCTTTTTTGAAAGCGTGGGGTGGAGCACTCCTTCAGGGTGTTGGACTGACATCTGCCTGATGAGAATTGATTTGTTTAAGCCCTTATGCTGTATCCATTTACAACACCTGAAGATTTGCTTCTCTTTTGTTTTTGTTACTTACCTACCTGAAATCCTCAAGGAAGCATGTTGCAGGCGTGAACCTTTTATTTAACTCAGCTTTTGACTGGGAAGATAGCAGGTATTGTGTTTTTTTAATTGGTCTGGTCACATTGACACTCAGCACATCTATCAGCAGCAGCAGCAAAGAGGGCCAGACTTCTTTTTGTTCCACGGTGTCAGAAAAGAATGGAAAGCCCAAACAAACCCTGCTGTGAAGAAGGCGCAGGTGAATTGGTTTTGCTTTGAACTAACCTGAGTGCTTGGAAGAACAGAAGCTGTGCCTACTTAGTGAAGTGTGTATTGGGCTGGCTGGCCATAGTGTAATAACTGAAGGAAAGATCCCAGTTACAGATACTCAGCTGAAGATGGGAAACTAGTAATTTATGCTCTGTTGCCATTCAGCTTCTCTCTGGTACCTCTGGTTTAAGAAGGTGTGTTAAAAACAGAGAAGTAGGAGAAAACTTCAGAGGCATCTGTTTTTCTGTGCAATAGCAAAACACTTAGCAATTAGTAGTGAATGCAAAATCCAAATATTTGTATTCAAATAGAGTGCATTCCTACCAAAGCATTTTAAGTGGTTTGTTGCTCTCATAGAAAATGAGCTAAGAAATAAAGCAAGGGAGTCTCTGTGTCAAGAGAAACTTAATGGAATGTTATGTTTCAGTACTTCAGTCTTTATGCTAAGATTTGGAAAGTATATTACTTTTCTCCACTGTACCTGAGCACAAATTATGGTGAAGAACATAGAGAAAAAATGTTGAAGAGAGTGGCTATGAAAAGTAATGGTGTTGTGTAAGTGTTTGGCACAGTAACAACATCAAAACCCTCCTCATGTGTTTGTTTATTTTGGAAAACAGTTTGGGCAGGGCAGTACTGTGATTATTCAAGTCATGTTTGGATATAAAATGAGCTTGGTTTGCTCTGTCAGGCAGGTGTTGCTGCGTTCTAGTGAAAAACTTTTGCTGAGCTGGTGTGGAAAAACTGCACCTGTTTATTGGAATGACAATTTCAGCTGAGATAAACTGGTGTGCAGAGTACAGCAAAGTGACTCAAGGGTGAGCCATCCTTTTTTAAGCTGGGATTCTTCCTTTGGCACTGTGATAGTTTTGCCTTTGCTCACGTTAGTTGTGCTTCAGTCAGTGCTGGTTGTACTTCAGTTGAGCTCTGGTTACTGTATGTGTGTATTAGAAAGACCTTTTGTAATTTATCTTTTATGAATGATGGTTATTGAGGAAAGTTATTTCATGGGCTACTTTATTATCTTGAATACAGCAGCTTGTAATACTTAGGGGTTTACCAGAGGGATTTAATGAATCTGTGACAATAGAAACAATTACAGGGGTGGTAGAAAGAAGCCTTGAATGTATTATTTTTATTTCCCTGGAGTTAATCTTCACATATCAAAGTAAATTAACCAGAATATGCTGTGTGGATGTCTTCTGGATTCCCAAGTCAAAAGCTATTATGAACAAAATGTGATTCTCTTTATTCCCTGTCCTACAATCCTTTCTCAGAGTATGCTCCTAGTGAAGCCAATATAAGTGAACAGAGTAATATTCTGCATACATTCATGGTATTAAGGGAAAGACACTGGGATATGTAGAGGGACTGATTATGTACTGGGATATGCAGAGGTAAAATTATTTCAGGAGATATTTTTGCTTTTCTTCCTGAATCTTCGGCTCCTGCTACCTTCTCAGTCTTCATCCACCTGGCTGGTGTCACGAATCTTCATGCTCTTTGCTATCCCAAGCATTGGCAGCTCACGGCCTCTTGTCCGGGTTTCCACCCAGAGCTCAATGTGCATTTCAATCTGCAGCTTGCATGCTGAGCTACCTGCACCAGCTGTATTCCTCAACACTATCAATAGAGTGTTTGCATGCCTCACTTTGTCCATTTAATGCCCAGAGGGATTACCAACAGAGTGGCATTTACTGGAGAGGTCAGGTTCGATGGAAACTGAAATCATAACCTGGCTGGAGAGGAAACAGAATATATTTTGTATTTGTTTATTTGCTTAGGAGATGCAGATGCAGAGATGAATGTTAGTGTAATCCTCAAACTGTTTACTATGTTGTGCTAATCTCTACAACTACATCTGATTACAAAAGAAAAAAAAGGCCACTGGTAGGCTTTAAAAGTTTCTGCCATCTGTCCTGGTGCTTGTCCTTCGTTCACCGTAAGGATGTATTGTGAGAGCCTCCCTGTGTATTGCAGCCTCTTAGGCTGCTTTTACCTTCTGTCTCTCTTTTGGACTCTGTTCAAATGGAGCAGCATGTGGGTCTTCTGTTTTACCAGAACAATGCAGATCCTCATATCCTATGCTTCAGTTGCTTAACCTAGCAGCTTGGCATTTGAGACTTTCTTTTTATTGTGTAGCTCTTCACAACAGCTTGCAGTGGAGTTATCACAAGGAAGAGATCTTCTGGGTCTGTTCTAGCAAGAGGAATGGTGTGCTTTCCTGCCCCTTCATCCTTGGCATTTTAGTGCTCGTGGAATGGTTTCACCCTGCATACCCTTGTTAGCTGAGTGCATCTCAAGATCCCCACCGTGTAAATGGCTGTACCCTTTGGGTGCGCTCTGGATCAGGCTTGTCCTTTGTCCTCATCTGGCACTTCGCTGTTTCTGTCTGTTGGGGAGATCTGCCTAGGTTTGAAACCACAGAAGGAGGGGGATAGCCTATACTTGTAGCAGGACAGTGGCTTTCCTGCAGCTCCTGGCCTGCTTTCTGGTGTGCAGAGTTAGTGTAGTTGAAAGGAGTATGATTACCTGTAATTGTGGAGAGGAACAGACTGATGTCTTTGGGAGAGCTGAGGAAGGTGCACAATTTACAACAATGTTGTTCATGCTGAAGTACTTCATTCATCTAAGTCACATTTTGTCCATGTACTGATGTAATAGACAATGTGTTGTTAAAGCTAGTAAAAACCACCATGACTTTTGAGAAAATACTACCATTACTGAAAAGCTGGGTTAAGCTCTCCCTAAATCCAAAAGTATTTCAGGCTGTTAGTGGGTTTCAGGACCCTTCCCTAGAAAGCGCAGACCAGGCAAGTGATGGCGAGCAGGAAAATAATATACAAATACCAAATTTGAGAGCTAATCCCTGTGTTTTTAAATATTGAATGAATAATTTAACAAAATATTTTAAATATTTAAAGTGTATTTAAAGTACCGTTTCAGCAATTCCTGCATCCTTGGGTTTTTCTTTCTAATCTCTTTGGTTCATGATAGAGGTTTCAGGTATGCTGTTATTTCCAGCCCTTAGGTTATAATGAAATGAAATATTAGTTCAAGATATGAAATTGTAGATGTCACTGCTTGGGCAGTTAGACTTAGATACTTAAATTATTTTAATTTTATGGTGGAAATCCCTTATAATAAAATTGTGGTCAGAGGAAAGGCTGGACTTAACTGGAGTTATTCACACAACTTGATGGGAGGAAAGAGTGCTCTTAGAAAATATAATGATCGAGTTTTAAAGATTTTTTGCTTAAAGAATTCTTGCCTCCACAATTTATACATTCTCTCAATCAGTTGCAGTGTAAAAAATGGTATTGGTAAGGTTTTTTAATGCTCAATATATATTATCTTTGTTTATTGTTTGTCACTGGCTGTGGCAAATGAAAGCAGCTGTAGGCAGTATAAAACAAATGCATTTAACATGCTCTTCATGCAGTGAGTATGTAAACTTGAAGCTTCATGCCGAAGTCTGTGTTGATGGTTAAAAGTTAGAAGCCTGTATGTTCTAAAGGGAATTCAGGACAAGTTGATGGAAGTGAAGTCCAATGAGTGTTACCAAGTATGCAGAAATTCTGGCATGAAAATGGTAGGAAGAATATTTGGAGATTGGGGGGGTGGGGTGGTATCTTGCATTCTTCCTGAGCATAAGATTTTGCATGTGCATGAGATTGGCCTGTGGCCTGGCTGCATCAGATCCAAGTTCTGCATTCACAAAGCATCCTCAAAAGTGTTTAAAATTGTAGAAATTAAGAACTGAAAGTCTCAGTGAGAGCTGGTTATGTCCGCAGTGCCCAAGGTAATGCAAATTGCATGAGCTGACAATCTTATTCTGTGAGCTCAGGGAATGCTGCTGATCTTCTTTTTGTTTTTTGAACTTTGATAATCCGCTGTCCCACGTGGCTAAACAACGGAGAGAGATCTTGTTTTCTATGTATCTAATGATGGCAGGAATTTCTTGGCAGCTGAATTAATTTCAGATTCTGTAACATGACTTCAGATTAACATTAGATTTCTCATAGCTAATGGTATTTTAGCCTCTCAGCTCTATTCACAGGAAGAAAAAATCCTCTCTCTACAGGTATTTGTGTTTTACATCTCATCTCCCCTACTTTCTTGTATAGTGTGTGTGTCACAGTTTGACCCTTTAATAGATAGAGGTGTGAAAAGCACTGTGGTCATGACTAGCAGCACTTCTTTTCAAAAATCAGTTCTTAAACTTTGAGATTCTACACGAACAAAAAGGTTGTTGGTGTATACATAATAAGCGGAATTCAATTTCAGAGTGATCTGTGCTGCATAATAAGATGAACTCACTTGTACAGGGTTCATTTTAATAAGCTAAATGAAACATTGCACGAATAAGAAGCGAAGATTTAGGTCGCCCTTAAACTAGATTAGAAAAACAGTGACTCACTGAAGCAGTGGGTAACCATTCCCCATGTCATACAGGGGGTGAGGCTACAGTGTGTCTCTGCATGGGGGAGTACGGAGCAGAAGTAAAGAAGGTGGTTTTTGTTCTGTGTATTTTGTTAGTGACGCTTGCTGGAACAAGTCAGTTTGGTGTCTTACATTGAAAAATAGGATGTCCTCTTGTGGAGGGTTTAAAGAAAAAGAGGGAAGCTTATTCAAAAGTCAGAAAATGTTTTACCGTGAGGAGTTAAAAAAGGTCTGCTCGTTTGATTTAACAGGAAAAAAAAAAGGAACTTAATGAATACAAGTATGGAAGTGCAAGTGCAGGTGAGAGGAAGGCTCTTCAAATAGAGTGGTGTTTAGTAGTTGGAAGTACAAAAAGTGCTTCTATAAAACCTGTAATCTGAATATGAAGGAACTAATTTGTGTAGACTGTTATATAGGAGGTTGGAAGCAGTGCTGATCTTGGTTACTCTATCCCTAAAATCTGAGATAATAGAACTATTCCTGGGATGCACACAATCACACAGTAAATTTTATTTTAAGACTCTGTGATGGATAGATTAAAAAAGTAATTATTTTAGGAGAGCCCCAGGTATTTTCTGTTTAAAATATTTTTTAAATGGAACCATTTTTCACTACCCATGCTGATTACTCTGTTAATTTTTTTTTTTTTTTTTACAGCTTAGAGTAGGGAAATGATCTAGCCTCTTTCCGTCTTCATGTTCTTACACATGAGGACAGACTTAATAGAAAAGTTGATGGAGAGAGGTTAATTAATTTAATTGGTTTCCATGGGACTTATAAAAATAAATATGGATACAGTTAATTTTCTCATAGAAGGCTGTTTTCTATAAGCCTATAGAGTGAGTAAAATTTGGCTTAAAATCTGTTTGGAGGAACGTATTTTGATGTGGCCTAAGGGATAGGATGGCTCGTGTTTTTGGAGTAAAAGAGGGATCCAGGACCTTAAAAGTGCTTTCCTCCATCCTTGGCAGCAAACGTCATCCCCCAGACCACTGCAGGAGTGGCACCTATGTCGTATGCCAGACTGTGCTCGAGAGGAGGTGTTCAGCTGCTGTGTCTGCGATCACTGAGCAGCTGCTCTGCGTCTCCTGCAGGTGACAGGCCAGATGGAAGTGTGTCCTGTGCCTGGCACAGCCCACAGGCTGTCCTCTGGATGGTCCACATGGCTGGCCAGTGCTCATGGTGGGCTTCTCCTGCTGGCATGACTGGGTTTTCTGAAAGCTTGCGATGCTGTTGCGTGTGAGTACGCTTAAAAGCCTTGCTTTCCTGAGAATGCTGAATGAAAAAGGTCAGGCATCTTTCTAACTCAGGAACTCAGTGATTATGAATTTTTCTAACCAGAAACTTGTGTTTCTTCTCCCTCACCCATGACTGCAACCGTTTTCCATATTATCTGCTGTATTTTTGCCTTTTACATCTGTGAATGCATGCCGTTAGTCAGCCCCTATCCCACATTAGCATTCTGTGCCGGGAGGAGCCCTCGGAGACCGTGGCTTAGCTCTGCTTAGGCTTTGCTGTACAAGCCTGTTGTTAGACAAAGCTTCACATTGCATTCACATTTTCATTATGAAAATGTGCATCTAATTGGTTCTTTCAGCTAACTGAAATGAAAGATGGGTGGCATCTGTTTAATAAAGTCCATTGTCATCTGGAGATTAAAGAGGGAAATATTTCTACTTTGCTGTATCTTAGTGTATCGAACCAGTGTTTCTGTAGGGGCTTCAGTGCTGGCCTGGAGTTTTATAAGAAGTTTCATGCAGTCAGTACATATCTTGACACTGTTATGAACATGTGACCATATTGATATTTTCTTGGATTCTAGTGGATATCTGAATATGGTACCTGTACATTTGAACACACAGAAAATGAAAGTGTGCGTTACCAGTCTTTGATCTGAGCTGTCCCATACACAGACCCTAATTTAACCAGGTCTCTCTCACTTATTTCCACCATGGTTCACTGTACTTTTAGGAACTTAGCATATGATATTTTTTCTTTATTTATTTCTTGGGACTTTGAAAGAAATCTTTGTGCTGGGAGTTATAGTCAAACACATTGACACAAACTGATAAAGTACGTAGGTACTTGAGGAATACCATATGTTGTCCTCGACTTTGCTGCAGCTGGATTCTTCATAAGTTTGTCGTGGAAGCATTTCATGGGGTAAAGTGTATGGAGGACATATGGCATGTTTCTTGGCAGACTATGGACTTCTGATGTTCTTGTCTGTAAGAGAAGAAATAGTGCTTTCTTTATATAGGTATTGTGTGTGTGAATATATATATATATGTATGTATGTATATATGAGAGCTGATTTTATACGACACTATTGCAGAGTAAATGTTGTAAGGTATAATTAGACAAGCTATCATTAAACTACTACTGAGTTCTGTAGTTTAGGATTATATGTTATTTCATTTTGGATTGAGGCCATTTCTCTCATGTGGTTTCCATGTCTGTGATTTCTTGTTCTTCAAAATACACTTAAAGACTCAGCAGACATATACAGCTAATGACATAGAGAGAAATTAAATATTTTAATGACTTGAAGTGTAAAGCTCCATCCATTTATTTCTTTATTAAAATATTATTTAATACTTAATCTATGCTAATGAAATATGACAAAGATGAAGCCACAAAATACAGCATCTGTGGCCAAGCTGAGCCTGAGGTGTTTAGGATCTTGTAAGTAAAGGGTGTGTTTAAAGGCTGCCCTTTGTGCATCAGCTAGAACTACTGGGATGCCGTGTCATAGCAACATACTGTAGCGGGAGCACTGGTTTCTGTTTGAGGGGCTGCTTGTGGGTGTTTTGGTGACTGAGGGATTTTGGTGGGGTTGCCCTGCTCCAAGGATTGTCCTTGTTTCTGCCCAGTCAGCTGAGGTGGATAAATTCTGGGACTGGTTTGGATCATCCTCTTCAATACCACAGCTCAGGTTATAGGAAAAGAGGGATTCTCAGGACATTGGTGGTGTCTGTGAGAGAAATGGAAATGTGCCCTTATGGAAAAGCGTGGACAATGAGTGATATAGCTAGAGAGGGACAGCATTAAAGGGCCTGTGAGGAAGAAATGGAGAAATTTGGTGTCAAGGGAAGAGAGATGGGTGTACATGTACATTCAGGTTGTGTGCTGGGAGCTTGATAGTGTCTTAGGAGATGACAATAGAACTGCTGACCTTGAGTGATGCTCCGTTTGCCACATCACAGCTGGACAGCTGTAGCTCTTTGGAATTAAACAGTTCAGCTGGGGACCGGGAGAGGCTTTCAGAGAAAAGGCAGTGTCAGATGGATAGCTGACAGTGAACGTTACTTCACTTCTCTTTTTATCAGGAAAAAATTCTGAGCAAACATAACTCACACTGTGTGCATATATGCTGTGCAAAATGTACATATTTACATAAGCTTCAATCCTTTTGCATGCATGATTTCTGTGATAAAGGTATTTATTACTGCCTGGTGAAAATTGTGTGTTCAGTTTGAATAAATGTTTTTGTTGGGATTTCTGCAGTAGTGATCTTAGAAATTGTGGGGTTTTTTTTAAATTTACTTTTCTCTGTGAACTGTGGTGTAGTTTAAGGTGGCTTAAAACTTCAGAACAAATACCTGTTCTGCTATAAGAATAAATAATGCTTTATTAAAACAAAGAGTGTATATTTTTCAACTACTTTAAACCCTTTCCTATCTCCTTACCATAGCAATAACTTTTAGTGCTTACACAGTGCTTGACTTTTTCAGAAGCACTTTACAAATATTAATTAATTGTTTTCCTAGGTTGAAAAAGCTGCACAGTGCAGGCACGTGGGTGGGAGCAGCTGGGGACAGCCAGGCCAGCAGAGCAATGTGTGTTGCTACACCTCTTTATTTCCTGTTGTAAAGATGATTGTCAAAGGTGCCAGCCACCTTTCATTGTCCTTCCCTCTTGATAGCTCTTATCTTGGGGAAACCACCCTGTATATTTCTTAATGAATCTCTCCTCTGAGAATACACCATGAAGTCTTGCCTCATGTGTAGTTTTAGGCCCACTAAGATTTTCACTGGAAAACAATTAGTGCTGCTATATGCACTTAGCGTGCGTCAAACTAGGGGTGATTAACATTTGTGTGGTGCTTTCCAAACAGTGATCTCGAGGAGTCTAATGAAGTTGGCATTTCCCTATTTTGGATATGTATTAAAAATTAAAGTTCAGAGAAGACAGAATTGGAAATAGCATATTGGATTTCTGGCAAATAGCTTCTCCTTAAGTGAATGAATAAGATTGTCTTAATATGGAAAACAGAAGTGCTTTGAATTATGAAAAAGAGTAAGATTACAGTAATTAAGAGGTGCAATATACTTCACATCCCGTGTTTAAGTCAGAGAAAAGGAAAAGCCAGTATCCATGCATGCTGAATTGGGATCACAGTAAGATAGCGAGTACATACACCTGAGAACTTCTGTGGAAATGAATTGCTATTTCCTTTCCTTAATGTATTAATTAGCTATGGCCAAGTCAGTTAACTGAATAGCAACAACCAAAAATGTTCTCAGACCACACCCATCACCATTGCCCCATGCACTGCAGAGGACTTTGTGTTGAGTTTTGGCAGCAGGGGAATCGGCACAAATCTGTTTAAATCCCGGTTTTGTTACCAAGCACATTAACCTGTGTTCCTCCTGAGCTCTTCAGAAGCACCGAAATGCTTCTTTCCAGTGCTCTTTTTTCACTGGTACATCAAAACCAGGACTGCTGCTGCTACAGTGTCTCCTTACCTCCAGCTGCCAATTATGGGCATATCTTTAGTGTTGTGCTTCCCTGCATTTGGTGAGATGTGGTTATTACGTGTGCCCTGGGCTCCCTCTGGTCTTCTGCAGTAGTTGCCTGGATTGCATCTTGCAGGCTTGAGGTCTTCTTTTTTTTTTGTGCATCTTGCCCCATCCTGTCTGTGGAGAACAGGATGTCATTTCCAGTGATCCCACGGGGACTTGGAGTTGAAAGACTGAGTAGGAGAGGGAAAAAGTTGTCAAGAAAGGAGGAAATTCAGATGAATTAAGGAAAGGAGATTAATGTTCAAATGAGTCAGCCTTTTTTTTTTTTTTAATCTGGTATTGGGTGTTTGTGGAACAATGTCTGCTACAGATGCAGGAAATGGTATTGGCATTTAAACCAAAAGAATTGCTTGGCTTTCTATTTAAAGGCAATTTTTTTTTTTATCTTTTAGGAACAGAAATTTGATTAGCTGATGATTATGACAAGTTATTATTTCTTGAGAATTCAAACTGACTCAGCTGAAATGATCACAGGGTCATAGAATACCAGGTTGGAAGGGACCTCATGGATAATCTGATCCAGTCTTTCCTTGGCAGAAGCACAGTCTGGACAAGAAGACCTAGCACCTGGTCCAGCTGAATTGGAAATGTCCACTGTTGGGTAACCCTCCGCTTCCCTGGGGAGGTAATTCCAGTGGCTGATGGTTCTCATTGTGAAAAATTATCCTCGTGTCCAACGAGAATCTCCTCAGGAGTCTTCTGGTTCTTATCTTGGGAGGCAGCTAGTGAACATTTGTTGCTGCTCTGGTAGGCCTGGCTTATTCTCCAGCTGGGTGCAATGGTATGAGTATTGCCACTTTGGACCCTGCCTCCTGAGCCCTCCAGTTTAAAGCCTGCCTCAGCAAGTTGGCCAGTCTGCTGCCAAGCATTCCCTTGCTTCTTCTAGTCAGATGGATCCCATTCTTCCCTAATAGACTGTAGTCACTGAAGATAACTATTAATGATAATTATTACTGATCACAAAATCATAAGGAGCGGATCAGGTTGCAAGGGCCCACAGTGGTCATGTGGTCCAACCTCCCTGCTCAAGCACCTGGCCCAGGGTTGTGTCCAGATAGTTCTTGGATATCTCCAGTGAGGGAGACTCCACAGCCTCTCTGGGCAATCTCTTCTAGTGCACAGTCACACACACAGTAAAGAAGTTCTTCCTCATGTTCAGATGGAAGTTCCTGTGCCTCAGTTTCTGCCCATTGCCTCTTGTCCTATTACTTGGCACCACTGAGAAGAGCTTGTATCCATCCTCCTGACACCTCTCTTCAGATGCTGACAGACTTTGATAAAGTCCCCTTTCAGCTGTCTCTTCTCAAGGCTGAATAAGCCCAGCTCCCTCAGCCTTTCCTTGTAAGAGAGATGCTCCAGCCCCTTAATCATCTTTGTCATCCTCTGCTGGACCTGCTCCAGGAGCGTCTGCCCCTTCATCCATGTCATGGATGACTTGCTAAAGGCCCTGAAAGTTGAGATTTAACAAAATATTTGGATAGAATGTTGACATTAAATACGCCAGTCATCAGTGTTTCTTCAATTTTTGATTTGTTTCAAATTCTGGCCTTTGCAACTGGTAATGGGCCAGGTATCTGCAATTCTTCATAGCCCCAAGAAATGAGAGCTGGGGACATAAATCACTGTGTTGTGAAGTACCTTAAAGGGTGCTGAAATCCCGTGGATTTAGAGATTTTGATCATTATGTGCAGCAAAATGATTACCTTCAAATGACAGTGGGATTTTTTTTTTTTAATTGAAAAAGACAGCTAGACTCTAACAGCATAATTAGCATAGATTATCTTCAGTGTAGGTCTGTTTGTGCTTTTACTTCAAAGGGTACTTAAGGATGGGTGAATATCTGTTTTTAGAGGCACCTTGATGTAGTAAAAATCATAACCAGCTGGAAAACTAACGTATATATACACAGGTTAGTTGTAGATAAAAGCTCACTTTGCTTTTAAGTTTCAGTTTTAGTACTCCTTGTTGCTTAATGATGTTCTTCAATTCTTTCCAAGTCCTCTCCATTTTTGTGTGCATAGCTTTCTCTATGATAGTACATACTAATATCTGGGATTTTTTTTTTTATTGGAAAAAAAGCTGAAGCAGCTAATAATTTTTTTTTAAAAAGACTGGTCTCAATAGGTGTAATTAAACACCCAGTTTGTCACCTCAGCAGGCAGCAATTCTAGTCTTGTTCTAGTATCTGGTTGCACTGTCTGGCCACACTTGGTTAGCATGTTATCTGAGCATTTTATCTGATCTGAGCAGTGAAGTTCTTAAGTTGGTCTTTGGATTGCTAAATTCATCCATTGTTTATATGAATATAAGCAATGCAGTGTCACACATAGGCCTATACTTTCAGTCTTAATTCAGAGAAATAACTCTGCTTTGTTTTCTATCTACTTACACTGAAAAACTTAGCTTTGGAACATTGGATGTTCTCTTTCCTTTTTTTGGCAGAGGTCTTGCAAGAATGGTAAATCCTGTGATCGGAGAAGGAATTCTGAAGATTTTTTAAAGTGTGGGGTTCTAATTGCTGCTTATTAAGAAGGCTGAATTTCCATATTAGCTAACAGGAATAATAAAAAAAAAAGGGACATGATGCTGAAATCTCTTATTTACAATCCTAAGCTTTTTAATTTTCTGAATATCAGATCTGATTTGTTTGTACAATTTTTTAGAAAATTATCAGAATAGTGTTGTGGATAGTAGCCCTAGAAGCTTAACAGAAGTTAAAACATCTCTGCAGCCTAAAAATATAACTCCTAGGATGGTAGAATATCAGATATCTCAAAAAACATGCTTGGGCTATTGCATATACAAATCATGTAATGATTTCCAGTATCTAAGTAGGCATGATGTGGTTGATCAGTGGTCAATCGGGGTTGCTTGGAACACCTGAGGTAGTGGGAAGACTGATAATGGGTAAAATTTTGTCTCAAATTTAGGCTGTTATGAGCCTGCAGTAACTCTGCCAAGGACAGTAGGGTTATTCTATGTTTATGTCCAAGTAGATGATTATCCAATTAGTTCAGCAGAAGAAAGACTAGAAACCATTGAACTGAAAGATGTTTGGCTCTATCAAGGCTGTTGTTATTCATGGTTAAGTACTAAAATATGAATGAATGTAGAAAAAAAGAGTGATAGGAACAGCCTGTTTTTTCTAGCCATCTCAATGTTACTCTCAGTATAATGGTGAGATAGGTGTTTTTCATCTGTATTGGGGCATTCCTTGTGGAAGCATTGAGCACAAACACTGCATACCCAAGCAATTTTTGCAATTTAAATTGTGGGATGTTTTCTATCAGGAAATGTCACTGCACACTGCCTGCTTGAGGTCAGCGAGTTAAATATTGGAGTTGGATTCTAACAGGGCTGGATAATTTAATAACCCATAACAGCATTAGCAGTTATGCATGCAAAGATAAAGGTTATCACGCTTTGCTCTGTAAGCTGATTGCTGTGGGGACCTGTGGGGCCTCTTTTTTCTGTGTTCACTTTAGAGCACCACAAGAGCTGCTCTCTTAGAGTCAAACCACTTTTGTACAGAGAGAAATAGTTGACTTAAAAGTTGAGTGATCTCAGCTTATACAGTGAATGTTGCATCACTCCATCTATTCCAGTGCTTGAAATGCAGAGATGTTACAAGAGAGCTAGCTGGTGCAGCACCATGAGGAGGTTAAGTGCTCTGCCTGACTATTGCTGAAAACATTATTTAGAGTGAAGGAATAGGAGCAACTTCATATGAGTTAGAGATTTTACAAGCGGATTAACAACTCCTAATCTCTGTGTCAGTACAGATGGATACCTTGGTAGAGGGAATCTGGTAAAAGATGTGCAGAACTGCCCTACTGAGACTATTACAGGAGCTAATCAGAGCTGAACAGCTTTAATCTATTTGTTTGCTACAGAAAAAGTACACACAAGGAAATACTGAATAAAAATTGAATTTAAAAGTAACATGTTTCTTGTTTGTTAATTTATCATACTTTAAAAATAAAATTTGCAGTCAATTAGTGATTTGAGAGAAGGAGGCAGGGTACATGCTCCTGACAGTCAGCTTGGGAGAAAAAACCGTTCTGCTTCTTAGTATCTGCTTATTCAGGACTGGCTGCAATTTTTAAGCATGTTCTCTGTAGATCTGGACTTTATGAAAGAATGTTGAGCTGAAGGTACCATGTTCTTTGGAGATTAATTGATGCTAAAACACACTGATCCAGCAGGTGAGTATGTGCTGAAATGTATTATATTTTATAACCAGTCTTGCTATATAGAAGATTTTCTTATAGTTAGGTTTTTATCGCTTGGAGGGAGATGTTGGCCTAAAATATAGTTACCTTGTCACTCAAAATATTTATTCTCATAGTCTGTTCCTCGCTTTGTTACATTGCTACTATTTTCCCCTCACATTTTGCTGGAAGTCTATTTCCTTCTTTACATTTCCTTTTTTCTTGTACATTTCCAGGATGTAGAAGGAATTAACAGGGTGATGAAGGAGTATTGGAAGTGTTTATTGTTGTCTACTGACCTTGCAGTAAACTGAAATATGGGCTCTTTACTAAACCAAATGAAAACAATCACCAAAAACCCCCATCTATGTTCTTGTCTCAAGCCATTTAGAGTTGAACTTTATCCCTCATTGCATATTTAACTGGAAAATTGGAACCTGCCTAGGCCGAGATGCTTAATATTGAGGACAATACCCTGACACGTGTGGGCTGTTGCTCTGCAGCACATCTGTCTTAATCATTTGGTGCACTGGGGCCACAGGCCCACCTAACATTACTCACTGTCCTGATCAACAGATACTTCAAGGAGACTTGGCGTGTGAATAGGATAAGCTTTAATGTTGTGCACATTTAATGGATACGTGAGAAAAAAAAAAACACACAGGTTTTTTGTTTCATTTTGTAGAAAACTAGTTAGAGGATTGCAGAGGGACTTAGAGTTCCCCCCCTTTCCAACTTTTTTTCATCTCGTAGTCAAAAAAAAAAAGAAAAGCTGGGGATGCACAGATGTCTTAAGCTTGCCAGTAACAGGGATTCCCTCCCCCCTTTTCAACCTTAAGCTGCAGAGCAAAAAACAATCCCCTCATCTAATTGAGTATCTAACTCCTTTTTCATGCTGGCAGTTACTGTAATTCTCATGCACTGAAATTGGTCTAGCGGTCTGTTATGGGACACAGTAAATGACTTCTTATATAGCTGTGATTGATCTCTCAGAGAATATGTAGTTTGTCTGGTGCCATTGTGAAATGTCAGGAACAATGCACAGAAATCAGCATTTCAGCAGGGATTTTTTACGTAAGTCTTTGAAATTGCAGAGACCTTTTAAATCTGATTGCTTAGATTAGGGGCATAGGAGACAGAAGGAATGCTTGGTTTTGAGTGTGGCTGCATTGCTGCACACCAGTCGTCCGATACTATAAATACTTGCGCTTTTATTCTCTTTAATTTGTGAGAACTAGTTAGAAATAATGATTAAAAAAACTGCTTTAAAAACTGAAAAGTCTTTCATGCTCCTTTTGCCTCCTGAGGAAGGGAGAAACTGATTTATCCAGGAATAGTGAAGTTACTCTAACAAAAGTATAGCATATCTTAGGAAAAAGCAAAAGACCGGTGTATTTATGAAGGTGTAACATCTAAGCTTGTATTTTTTTGCATCACAAGCATCTTTTGCTATTGCAGCTATGGTATTAATGCTGGAAAAGTACTAAGTAGAACTTCTGGTAATTATTGCAATAGGTGATGGCATTCTCTTTGTTTGTGCCAAATCTTCTCCAGTAAAGAAGAGTAAGTCCAGTGTCTTAGGTGGAGACTTGAGTAGGAGAAGCCTATCAGCAGTTTATTTAGAATTTGGTGAGAATGGTTACTAAGCTTCCTATGTATATTTTCCCTTGGAAATTGTATTGATGGCACATGGGCTAGAGGGTTCTCATCTCTTCTAACCTGATCAGAGGTTAAAAGGAGTGCTTCGTTGCCTCGCTTGGAAGCAGCCTAGTGTTTGAACAGTGAAAACTGTAATGCTGTTTAAGTTCATTGCCAGGTAGAAAGACTGCCTGCCTTGTAGTGGTTCGTATGATACATGAATTTAGTGTACAGGAATTACCACTTGTGGAGAAACAAACTGGCTTCTAGAAATGGGTACAACTGGTAAAAACTCCGTCAGTGGCTAGCTCAGAGTCGTCACGCAAGTTATGGCATGAACATGGGTTTGAAAAATCTTAGTTAGCTTGTGCTTCAGGTGAAATAAAAATAAGATAGTAACCTTTTTCTTTCCTTTTCCTCCTGAAGTATCTGCTGTTATGTTTTTCTTTAAAATAAATTCAAAAAAACCCAAGTGAAATTGTTGCTTGAAAATTGGCATGAAATTCGTTGTGTGTCATGTACACAGAAACAGCACCAGAATGGAAGCCTTACAATTTTCTACCAAGGAGTTCTATTTCCTTGTATTTGTAAAGTTGTTAATTTAAATCTTTTGGCAGCAGAAATGTTGCATTTTAAAAACCTTAACTGAAAATACTTTGTGTGGGCAACAATTCCGAACTTTTATGCAATGGACTATATTTCGTTACATTTTCGCGAATTGGATTTTTTTTTGTTTTGCATTTTAGAATATGTTTTAATTTTTCCTATTGATTAAGAACAGATGGTTAGCTTAATGCCAACTAAGCTTAATATGGCCAAATGGGTTAATTTTCTGGGTTTAGTCCTCTAATATGCGTCAGGAAAATTTTGGAGTATTTCCTGCTACCCTCCAAATATGGTGGACCATATTTATAAGATTTCTAAGGTAATCTCTGCGTAGCATTGCAGAGAAAAAATAATTTGACATTAGTTGAACAAGCTCCTGGAAGTGATGTCTTCTCCATGACCCTTCCTAATCTCCCCTGTCAGTAAATACAGGCTCTGAGCTTGCACCTCTCTGGGGCTGTGGTGCTTTATGACAACTACAGTGTTATTACAGCCAGGACAGCAATGGCTTGCTGGTGGTGTTTTAGCTTTACTGAACTAAAATTAAGTGACTTGAGACAGAAAGAGAAGATGAGGGCTTCTTGTCATCTCTGCTGCATGTTTGGGTTGGTGCGAAGTGAGGAACAGAAGTGAGAATGGCATTTCTGCTAATGGTACTAGTGAGAGATGAGTGTGCATAGTATAAAACTTGTCCTGGGTTACCTGCTTGGAGAAGAAGGCAGGGTTTTATGTGACAACTGCTGTCTTGGCCTACAAGCCGGTGGGTGAACTGGTCCTGTGAGTGATTACAGTGTTACAGAGCAGAACTGTGTACCTGCAATTGCCACAGGTCCCGTTGGCACTGATTATCAGCGGGAGATGCAACACCAGTTGGTTCCTTCTTCAGGGAGAGTGACACAGGGATTTATGTTTTCAAGATGTGTCTTCAGCTTTGTGAATCAAGCAGTTAAGCAGTCATATTTCTGAATGTGTTTTGATTTTCAAGATGTGCATTTTTGAGAGGAAGAAGCATCCACATCATCTAACTTCAGCCACATAACTCTGAGTCTCGCATAACTCTTACATTAGAAGTCTGTTTTTCCTCTGTGATCAGTGGAGACTGAGAGACTTCTCTGTAAAGCAATTCAGAACATCTAAATTGGATTACTTCCTTGATTTGTTCCCTTATGGAGCCCACTGTCCTTCACAGAGGAAGCTTAGTGAAGCTGAAGTCGTTATATGCTCTGTCATGTCAGGTGTGGTGAAACTCCTCTACCCAACTTCATTAATAATATATATTTGCATTACGTGGTGGAAAACCACCTGAAATTCGGTATCATTCCTTTACATTTTAAACGAACTTTTCCATGAAAGATTGGTGATAATGAGAAAATACTGCAATTACTATAAAATGGTACTTTTAAAATGTGTTAGTGTATTTATATTGTCTTGGAAAGTAACAAACTCCAGATGCTTTCAAACATCTCATTCAAGATGGGACAATAAAATAAAGTATTGTGCTACATGCTTGAAAATATTTATTACAACTAGGGGGGACAAAAAGAACTTAGTCCGTTGTAATGAATGTGTGATTATATCTCTGCAAAAATAGTCTTAATGCTGTCTGGGGCATTTCAGTTTTGGATGTTTTGCAAATGAGAAGGAGTTATGGTCAGAGATACTTTTTTAAAGTATTATGCATCTGCTTGGAGGTTTATATAAAGTAATTAGTAGACTGACCCAAGTAAAATTTCTTTAGAGTGTGGTTGTAAGGATGTGTGTGCAAGTGTTTGGAGCCATCTGACTTGCTAATACATTAAAATGGTGACAGTTACAATGTACAGAAGTACTGCTTTTGGATCCCCATCGCTGACCTGCACAATTGGCACACAACTACGGGAATAATTGTGAGCACTCAAGCTTTCTCCATGGCTGACAGTTAAGCAGATTTTTTAGTAGCTTGGGAGAGCTGCCTAGGATCACTTTGTGTACTTGAAGTTAATCATTGGCGAAGTGCTTTGTTGGATCAGGGTCAGCGTTCACTTCCTCAAGGGATCCCATCTCTACTTGCCATAATCTGTTTTTCTGACTTTCTCTAATTTTCAATTCAAGGGGGACTTGTTTTGTTGTTTGGTTTGTTTGGCTTAGTTGTGGTTTTTTTTTTTTTAATTTGTTTTCAAAAAGAGAAATCTGAAATAAGTTACTAGCAAATGCCTGGCAATGAGGTGACTTCTCTCAAGTCTATGTTCCTTAAAGTACAAGCAGCAAGTTCCTAGTCCTTGGGACTTGCAGCCTGATAGGAGGCCGTGGGAATGAGGGAGGAAGTTTTCAGTTGGCCAGGCCTGGGAAAGGAGCCCAATGGTTGCTGCAATAAGATCACAAAGTTGCTCAAGTTATGAATAAATGCAGCTTGATTCAGTTTCTTTGGTGTAAGAAATGAGTTTCTCACTAAACTGAAATAAAACATACTGAAATGCAAAAATACATTCTTGGAGCTTCTTGCTTCGGTGATTTTCATATGAAATAAGAAATGTTAAAAATTAGCCTGAAGTTGACAGTGTTTATATTATCTGTTGTTCCTATCTCTTGCAGTAGCATATTCTTAGTGCTCTTAATCAAACAGGGTGTTTTCATAAAAAAGAAATGCACCATGGCGAGCAGCAGAATGGCCAGAGACACTTTGGCTGACATTAGAGAACAGTATTAAATGAGAAAATGTTTAGAATGCTGTTGTTGGTTTGAAATATGTATGCATATCGCTTTATAATCCCATAATGAAAGTGAAATCAAACATATAAATCTGAGAGTGGTACATTCAGTTGACAAGTCCGGCTTGACAGAAAGGACATAAACCAGAAAAATATTTTAATGAACTATAACTCTTTCCAGGGAATATTTGGGTTTACAGTAGAGGCAAGCATAAATAAAATAGTCTTAGAATAATTTATATGATGCTAAGCTAGTGAGTGCAGTGGACTTGCAAAGCTTTATCCCTTTGGAGAATAATACATACATAGATCTGGAGATAAAAATACAGTATCTCAGTGACTGAGTTTAAGAGCTGTTCCATTGTCAGAAGCACAAATTTTCAAATTTAGGGAATTCAAACCCAGAAAGCTACTGTCTGAATTAAAAGATTGAGTTAATTACAGACTGCGTAGGCTTTGGCATTATTTTTTGCGTCCTTCCAGTCTACGAAATAACTTGACATCAAAAAAATGAGGTGCATGACACTGGAAGATGGCCTGAGACCTTAGAGTGCAGCATGGCAGGGGCATGTAGCATCCTCAGAGGTGACGGGAGAGCCCTGCAGTGGGAGTGGGGCTTTACCTGGCTTTCAGTGCTCAGTGAGGCAGCAACACCTCTGCAAGCTCAGCACAGCCTTTGCTTGGCTCCATTTAGGGTTCAGCTCCAGCTGCTGTGTCTTCTGTGCTCTGCTTCCCACATAGGCGTAACAGCAACTGCTAAAAGGTCACAAAACCATCTTCTTTTTTAAATGACTTGATAACATAGCCTGCTACATTGAAACGTGAAACAGGGTATAGGTTTGGGTTGCAGTGGTGTCTTCTTGCAGAATGTTTTGATGGAATCTCTTTATTTTTTTTTTTTTTTTGACAAAACGTTTTATGGATGTTTTCATCGGTTACTTGAAAATAAATTACTATAAGTTAGAATGAAAAGCTGTTATTTTTAATAGAAATGAAGACACACTAGCAGTCATCTCTGTCTTCAGATTTAAGACACTAGTATTTTCTTGGGAACAGGTATTTTCTGCAAATAATTACATTTTGACTTAAAACTCATTGCTTTCAGAATGTTTAAGTGGAAAATTTTATCCCACATGTGGAATATTCTTTTCTGTTCATTATTTGTGAATCTAGTCAGTCCACATAAGATTCAATCATATAGACTGCTTCTGATTTTATGCCAATCTCCGAAGATGGAACAGGGAATGACAGGGCTAATTATAATCTGTCATGCTTAGTCATCCACATACACTTCTATTTTCAAGGGTAAAAATCAAGCTGTTGTATGTGCATCTCATTGCAGTCAATAAAGATATATTTTCTTGGACCTATTAAATACGTGCCAGAAATACCTGGGACATTTAAAAAAATCACAAGTAAAAATGAATTGCAAAATCACTCAAGTTTCTCACTTGATTCTGTCTGTGGCAACTAAAAGCAAGAAGCATGGGCTGTCAGGGAGGCTGAAAAGACTACAAGCTTTTTTATTGCCTTTAGTTTGAAGGTCGCAGAGTTTTGAAAAGCTGGTGTCTTTTCTCAAGTGAGCCTTTGTTTTTAATAAGAGTATCACAATTTATAAGACAGCATAATATTTTTATTGTATTATAGATTAGCTGTCAATAAGACTTTGGAATGCCCAGTTGACTATTACTATGCACTGGTAGAGATATTGCTTGCCTACGAAGTTGATGATTAGCAGAATTAATTGACTCTAATTGGGTGATTATGTTCTGGTGCTGTGTCTTG
This sequence comes from Lycocorax pyrrhopterus obiensis, assembly GCA_014706295.1. Lineage (NCBI taxonomy): Eukaryota > Metazoa > Chordata > Aves > Passeriformes > Paradisaeidae > Lycocorax > Lycocorax pyrrhopterus. Next base: position 65,193,194 of record JACSVZ010000006.1, on the reverse strand, counting down.
AGTTTAAGACATTTTTACAAGTTGTTGAACAAGTGTTTGCTCTCTTATGGAAGGTTTTTAATCCTTTTCTCCTCTGTGTGACTATGCTATGTAAAGCCTCTGAACTGTACCATAGAGAGACAAGCAGTGAGATGAGTCCAAACTCTACAAGCACATTCTCTATGCAGTGCAGGACCAGACCTTCCCAGAGCAATAGCTAGATTCTGATAAAGCCTGAATTATACTCAGTGTGAATGTTTGTACCCTGAGGGCATCTGTCCCCTGCTCGAAGTGGCGTATCAGATCACATCTGTGAGCATATGTAGCCACTGTTGAGATAGAGAGAATTTAAAATGCAATTGAAAGTGATTTGTAATCCCCTTACTGGAATTATTTCTGAGTTATTTTTCTCATATTCATTTAGTTTAAGGCTGTGTTTATTAAATTAAGTTGCCTTTTCTTCAAATGCATTTTCTCAGCTTCTCAAGAAAATGAGTGAAAACCGAATGTCATCTTGTGACCTTCTAGATTTCTGTTTAGTGCTCCCAATCAATCACAAAGATGTATATGTTATATCAAGTCCATATTTAACATGCAGTCTGAACACAGAGGTGTGATGGTGAAATGGTGCAGAATCAATAAAAATCAGCTCCAGGCCTTGCTGTTTAGCTGCATTGTGTTTCAGCACTGCAGGCAGAGAAAGCTCAGGTCCTACCTTTCAAAGGACAGGCACTACTAGCATGGGAGCTGTTAAAACATTCCTCCTGCAGAGCCCAGCTTGTGTTAAATATTCTGTTCATTCCCTGTAATTCCAAACCCACTCCTTTGCAGGATTCTTTCCCCCTCAAGAAGCATTTGCATCAAGCAATGTCAGTTCTGTTTGGTACAACACAGTGAGATGTGGGGGTTGATCAAGTGTAGCTGATGATACAGATTTTATAGCCAGTTGGTGCGAGCACCAGGCTTCTCAAACATCACTATAATATTTTCATTTCACTGAAATTTCTTGATAAAATCGAAAGGTGTTTGTTTGAAAGCAGGATCCTCCAATTCCTGTAAGTCTTTGGTGCGGTTAAACTGACTCTCAGTTTTCAGCTTCACGAAAAATGTCATTGTGACAGGCACTTCAGTGATGGAGCTACTAAGGCTCCCTCAGAAAGAAGTTGAGTATTAAAATTAAAGGCACCGTCACAGTAGGTGCAGCTTTGCTATACAAAGAAAGAATCTCAGAGGTGGAGTATTGTTCATTTGCTATTTAAAACACTAGTTTTAATTGATACGTATTTTTAGAGGCATTCATGGGCCTTATTTCAGTATTGTGGCAACTGGTGCCTCCCTGCATTCCTTGTTCAGACGGAAGTAGCTTCAAGTGTAATAAATTTATGTCGCCTTACAGCTAGAAAAAGGAACCTGTAAGTAGGATTGAACATGCCAGAAGAAAACTTTACAAGAATCTTACCTTTAATGCAAATCTTGCATAGTTTTAGAGTAAAAAAAAAAAAAGAAAAGAAAGACATAGCACAAAAAAAAAAGGCAATGCATTTAAGAGATGGTCATAGGACTTGAAATTGGCCCTGTTTTGGGTCTGTTGTTCTAATTTATTGAAAGTAGTCTGAAGAAATTATTCAAACCCGTGAGTGTAAAAATCAACTAAATAAACTGATAATCCTTAGAGGTTCAGTAAAACTGTAGAGAAGTTTTATTAGAACAGTAGCAATAGAACAGGAAGAGAAAGATGTATCCTCAGGATATTCTCCTGCCATTTTTGAGCCTTTTTTTGCCGTACTTCTAACAGTAATATGATAAAAGCTTCTAGAAATGTGTTTGACGCAGATCTTTCTTGTGCCATCTTCCTGCCATCCTCAGCATTGGCCAAGGGGAGCTGAAGCTCTGACAAGAACAGATTTTTTCCCCCCTACTTTCTCTGGCAAATGGCCCTCAAGAAAATAGCCTTCATTTGTGCTTAACACCCAGAGCCAGCACATAATTCATCAGATGTGTAGCTTACCAAAGTGCAGTGAAAGGTTGAGAAGGAGGGAGTTGTATTTTAGAATATATGTAAGAAAATGTTGCTTTTCTTTGTGGTGCCTCTTCTTCTCTAGAGAGCTGATTTTCGTGGAGCTCGAAAGTGATTGTTTTAGAAAACTAACAGGTATCATGTAATAAACAAGTTTCTTTATCTGTTTTGACTAGTGGAAATTACTGTTGCAAGATATAAAAACGAATGCTACGGACAGCTTAAAATTAGAGGATATAGAGGAATTAATTTCCCTAAAAGCTTTCCAGAAATACACTTTTTCTATGAAATGATATCTAGCATTAGACAATATACACTTCTTTCCTTCAAATCCTGGGAGTGAAACTGCTCTGGACAGTTCTTCAGTCTCTTCCCATAGAGGAAGCACAAGAAATGAGGCACAAAATCAGACTTGGACAGTGGAAATTTGTCCTGTGTTCGTCCCTACAGGATAGGAGGCTTGTAATGATTATCACAAAGCCTCATACATTGGTTCTTAACGCTGCGTTTAAGGGGGTGCATACTGTTCTCTTGAGGTAGCATGAGCAGATACTGGCCTAAATAGGAAATGATGTGAAAATTTGTGACGTCTTCCCCTTCCCCCTCCTTGGAACTTGTCAGAGTGCTATTGAGGAGGTAAGGTGAATGTAGGATAAGATTTGACAGCCACTCAAATTAGGATGCTTGATAAGTGGGAGGATGTGTGTGTCCTAGGTTTGGCTGGTTCTAGCTGCACAGTTATTGTACCTGGAACGCGATTAATGGTGACAGGGCAGCCTTCCACGTGCAGAGAAGTTCTCTTTGCAAAGCAGCACAGAATAGCTTGCAAAAGTCTCTCTGCTGCAGAATACATGTGAAGGAGAAGAAAGGTCTCTGTGCAGCCCTACAGTTACAGGAAAGAGGTGGTGAGAACAGTGTGAAAGCTTCCTGCAAAAATTTGGACACGTGTAAAGGTTAAAATGCTATCCTTTACTCATCTCACAGGAGAACAAATTTTAGCCATTTGCTCCGAAAGGAAGGAAGGAATAATTTGTTTGAAACTCTGCGGAAATGGTAGAGTTCCCTTGCACGTACACAGGTGTTTCCTGGCTAGAATGTGACCTATCCATACCTTAGCATATAGTTCTGCATATCTTTGAGCGTTCTTTGGGGCCACATAGGAAAATGAACTTTTCTTGGGCTTGAAGTTGGAGAAGTAATGATAACCTTTTCAGCTATAGTGTACACGGATGATTTCTAACACTAGCATTACTCATTTTGTTACAAAGCCTTTATTTGACATTTGGTTAAGATGGAGCAGGATGCTTTCTGTAAGGGTAGCAAATTAGAAGCAAAGAATATTGATGGTTAGTGCTTTTGGCAAAGCCTTACTTAAGTCAACCCCTAGAGGATCAGAGTAAATAAACCATTTGAGACATGTTTAAAAATTGAACTGTGCAAAAGACAGTATACTGCTACTTCATTTTTGATTATTGGACATTATTAGGTGTTTCAGCCATGGTTAGATTTACTTAAATTCCTCAGATGTCCATTCTGCCACCAGAAGGATATTCCTGCCATTGTTTTTGTCCCAGGCATTAGCATTCATTGTGTGGCTGCTCTTCATCATAGCAGCATCATAACTAAGTCTGTGGAGAAATCACTCTGCTTGTGTCTGATTAGGTTTCAGCTGTTAAATTCTCTAACTTGATTTATTCCGTTCTCTAACTGCACCCATCCCTGAAGGAAAGGGTGACGGTACAACGAGACCCAACTGTGTGGGAGAGGAGGCCAGAGCCTATTTGCAGTGGGGGGATGGGTTGAAGTGTCTCTCAGCTGTTTGTGGAGTGTTTTGACAGGTCTGAAAACAAACAGAAAGCAAAATAAATGGTATATTTTGTTTCTACTTTAAGAAAAGAAATAATTGAAAAAGATAAAGAAAAATTATTAATGCATTTCTTTCAACACTGAAAACAAGGATGAGATTCATAGTGCTACATTTAGTCTGTAATCACTATCCTTTTTCTTGATGAATATTGCTGGGGCACGCACATTTATGATGAGGAGCTATCTTAATGGAAAGCAGCATGTCCAGACAGCAGTGTGACAGCCAGGAGGAATTTCTTACTGCTGCCAAATGTGCTGGTGCATCAGCTAAGTAGCATGAATTGCTTAGGATGCAGGTTGCACCTCCTGCCCCAGATGTTGTTCTGACTCCCTCTGCAATTCAGGCTGGACTGCACTTGTTAAGTGTTAGTCTTTAAACCCCCTCCCTCAGATGGCCTTCTGTGAAGTATTACAGCAGAGGAATGTGAGGCTCCATGGGAATTTCCTTTTTTAAGACCTAAGGGCTTGTCTGACCTGTGCTTTTGTGTTTTAGGGCATTGCCAAATACATGACTGTTCTGTGTGGCCAGTGCAGCGCTGACAGGTAGAATTCCCATTCCTTAGTTTGAGGATTCTTTCCACAACCCAATGAAGTTCTTTAAAATATATTTAACACTTGGTAAACAAGCCCTGAGATAGCGCTCGTATTTTTCCAGTTAATGTAGTACTTTACAAAGCACAGCTACACTGTCCATCTCTAAATCTGATATGTATTCTGTATCTTTTCCTGTCCATACACATATGAAAAGGGTTTTTCTAATTACAGTTCAGTAGTTCAGACCTATTGTATGTTGAGATCACTGATTAAATTCTCAGAATATGCATTAAGCTTGGTGGTGATGCTTAGGAAATTTTTTTTTTCATTGAAATTGCTACCTCTCATCTGATCCATGGAAATGCTTTCTCCCTGAAACACAGCTGCATTATGATTTGCTGTGATTAATGTTAATTGATAAATGATAGTTGGAGTCTCTTGTTTGAACCTTATTAGAGGTTCCAAATTAAAACTCAGAAAGCATTTTCCTGAATGCATGAATGGTGCTAGGAATGAGGAGAAACAGGTTTTGGAAAACATGTAAAAGATTACACAAATGGATAGGCAAAACTCTTAACATCATTTTTTCAGCACATGAATGATTCTTACTTTAATCACTAAAGCGAACACTAAAATGACTCCTTTACTAATAGATTCAAGTGATACACTTAACAATATGTATTTCCTGTTCACTGATGTATGAAAAAAATCTTTGTTTCCAGCTTTGGTGAATATATCTAGGAAGGAGGTGATTTATGCTCCTGCTACATTCAGTTTTATTGTAACTGAAAGCTGCAGCTGCCATATAAATTCAGCAAACAAAATCTCTTAAGGTTAAAAGCAGTTTACATCTTTGGAAATACAGTAATTCCTGAACTGGGAGAAGTCTGTGTCCTGACTCTAGAGAGCAGATCTCAAAATCATAACACTTTAGTCGGAAGTGGGATCTCTCTGAAGTAGATTTCTGGTTGTATTCATATGTTAGCTAGTATGTGTAACTTCATTTTGACAGGATGATGTAGCTGATGAATGTGAGGTCCACCCAGTCTCACAGTCAGATCTTTACATGTTCATTTGCCTTAGGAACCTTGTAGTGGGAGTACAGTTGCACCATGATCAGTTTGAAGACTTACAAAATGGTACAGTAGTTCTGATCTGTCAAACCCATTCATGATTTGTTGTTAGTGCAAGGTCTGCTGGATTCGTGTAAAGGTGTATTTTGACACCACTTTTATTTAGGAAGGGTAGGAAAGTACATTTGCACATATATGTATTGAGACTCTCCTGGTGCCAGACTCTTCTGTTGATTTAACTCACCTTAATGCCATAATTCATTAGAACCAACTTCATGGTTACATGTACAGTAAGTGATATTTTGTACTGAGAAGTGAAAAAGAATGAGGACTGTTTACTTTTTCTTTAGTATGTGTACAGTACACCCATTTTTGCTAATCTTAGTATCACTCTATGTGCGTATGTGTCTAATTTAAAATTACCATTTTTGTTATATGAGCACCTATCACTCTGCATATTGGAGTCTGTTGACTTAAAAGAGTGTACTTGCATATAAAAACATCACATGACCCTTTGCACTTAATTTTGAGATTTTTGCTCCCTTTTAGAGAACATTCTTGCAGTAAAAAGAGAGCTTTATCCCAGCCTGTGTCACAGCAATGCTGTTTTCAGTTTAATAGGACTGCGTTTATTGCGTGTGTTTAGGATGTACTGTGTGTGTTTTTATGAATGTTGACAGTGCTTGTGTATTGTAAAATGAGCACTGTGTATTTTAAAGATTGGATAAGAGGACTGGTAGGTTTTAACAATGAAGTAGGTTGGTTTCTGTTACCGTTTGGTGCAGCAATGTTGCTTATACTTCTTTAGGCTTCTGTGCGTCATTGTGTGTCTGCCTGTTCTCGCTTCATTTATTATAGAATGTCCTTCTTTCAAAAATGCTTATGTCAAACAAAAAAATAAGTCTAATGGGCTGTTACACAGGTGGGACTTTCACCAAATTTTTGAACTTTGGTTTCAAGATGTCTTAATCCTTGAAAGCTGTAGAAGTTGTGCTGAGATACTAAAAGGCTGAGGTCTGAAATTTATTTGATGTTTAGTTTGGAGGCTGAATTATAAATGAAAAAAACATTAGCTAGTCAAGGATTATTGCTTCATTATATGGCAAACTGAAATAAACCAGAAAAAATTGTTTTATTAAGACAGAAAAAAATCAATATTTTATTATGATTCTTGGCTATGTTTGAGTAGAAACAAAAGATTGCAGGAAAAAAAGATAGGACTGTTGATACTTTTCTTCTCCCTCAGGTGTCCTGATTTGACTTTTGTGAGATAGGTGACTCTAGGATCACTTACTTCAGTGGGACAGCTTTCTTTCTTTTCTCCTGCTGAGTGCATATGTTTGTATTTGGTATAAAATGGAATTGGTTTGATAGGAGAGACTGCTACGGAGAGTCCCCAGGATCGTTACACCCTGTCAGTGGGACTGCCTGGGAAACAGTCCTTGGTTCACTTCTCTGCTTGGAATCAGGCAGAGAGGGAAACTGTAGCCTTGGTCTTCTCTGTCCCTGGCAGCTGGATTGGACTGATTGGACTCTTCTCCGTGGAAGGCAGCTGTAAGCTAGCCAAGGGCCAGCTGGTCCTTCACGCTGCCCTGACATCTTTCTGCCTGCCTGCCTCCTTCAGTTACCTGGTCAGTGACACCTGGAGGATGGCTGCATCCACCAGGGGAGCTGCTGTGGGAAAAGCAAGATGGAAAGGGTAGGAAGCTCAACACAGACCATGGATGAATTGTTACTGGTGTTGAAGAAGGTGGAAAATCTGTGTGAGGTGAGCAGTGCTTCCTGTTTTCCCTGCAAGGCAGTTGGCAAGTTTTTTAAAAAGGAATGTATTTGATTTTACTTTAAAGGGTTACAACCTACACAACAATGCAGTTGCTGGTAGAAAAATTGTGCTCAGAAGACCACTTAGAATATGGCGTAAAAGGGCTTAGGAATGAAAGACTAATTAAAATTAATGGGATGTGAGGGTGTGGGCTTGGGATGAAGGGGAAGGAATGGGTGTATGTGGCAAGTGAACAAGGAGGAGGTGGATGGTACAGAATTATGGAGTAAAGTTACACTGTTTTAACAATGTTTTAATACAGTTTTAGTAATGCCTTTCATGTCCCTAAAATTGATCAAATTATTGTGCTGTTTAGAAAATGAATCAGACTTCATTTCTTTGGTCTCATCTGCACAGAGGTAAAAGTGCAGTGTTCAGTTAAATTAGTGCAAGCTCCATGTAAGTGCTGGGATCTGTGCCCAGACAGCTGAAATGAGGCAGACTGAAGATAGCTGAGCTTCCAAAAATAAAATGAGGAAACTAAAATTCTGCTTCTGCACTTCTCTTAGCAGTAAGGGTTTTTTTTCCCCTTTCTCAAATGTCATAGTCTTTGTCTCTTCCAACATTCCTCACTCTCTTCTTTGTAAACTCACTTTCATCTACAAAACTTATTTTCCCTTATCTTTTCCCTAGTCCTCTTCTTTTCCTCAGGGTTCTTGTAGGATTCTTAGCTGTAACCTTTCTTGCTAACTCTGCTGTTTTTTTCCTGCTGACTTCTGATTGATGACTGTGCTTCTGATGCTTACCCTTTAATTTCTACAAACCTATCTGGCACCACCCAGAAGCGCCTTTGAATGTCTGGAGCTGAAACCTGGATGAACAGTTCTTAGCCTGTTTGCCTTAGGGTGGCCATGAAGAGAACACTGTTGGTGAATTTTGTTTGAGAAATGCTGTCTTTCATTGTAAAAAACCTGTAAGAAATGAAGTGTGGACCAGAAATGCAGTAGCATAATTTTCCATGTCTCGCTTCTTCATTTATTTATATATTTAAAATTATATTTAAATTTAAAGCTGATTCTAGGAATTTTTTTTCCCATGACTATTGTTTAAATTCTAATTAATTTACTTCTTCATATACTGTCCTGTTCTGCTAAATGCTGTAGTAAATCTTATGGCACACAGTCTGCTTAAGAGGTAAGGCCATGTAGTTCAAAAGTTATTTCCTTGTCTCACAAGATTTTTTAATTTTAAAGAGTATCGTATGACAGTATTTACAGTAAAACTTCGAGGGGCTTTGCTTTTTTTCTTATTTGAGGTAGAATAAGATTTTGCTGTAGGAAATTGGCTTCTTTGGGACAGTTGAGTAGTTACCGCTTGTAGAAGTATGCAATTTACACATCTAAATACTTACTAAGAGAGAGTGAAGCAGTGTACAAAAATTTTGTAGCTGACTAATGCCAGTTACAGACAAGTTATTCTGCAAATAATTGGTTTATTTTCTTTCAGGCGAAAAATGAAGATGTAATTTTTCACCTAGTTAAATCCACAGGGTATTAACTTTCTTTGCTGGTATGGATTTTCCTTATCAATATTGATTTTGGGGAGATAAACCTCTTACCTTATTTGCTTATGGAAAAGGCAAAGCAGGCCATATTGACTCATTCCTTCATTCAGACTGCAGCTGTAATTTGGTAGTGAGGTTTGTAACAGACTAAATGAGCTGTCTGAACTTTGAGCTCCCTCAATAAGATTCAGCAAACTTTCACCAGTTTTTAGAAGAAAGAAGGTACTGAAAAATGAAGATTTTCATGTACTGTACTGTACAAGGAGTAAATTTTTTTGGAGAGCCACACATAGACATGTACACATACTCTTATTTTTAACAACGAACAGATTTTATTCTAAAAATTAGCATGTTTGTGTGTTTTGATGTTTGACTGTCAGTAAGAACCTTGTATCCTTTGTTTATACTTCTATAATGTCACTGTGTGTAAGATGGGTGTGGTGTGTGGCTTAGAGAACACTTACAAACCACAACAGTATTTGCATGAAAAAATTTTGAGAAGTCTTTGAGTGGATGAATATTTTACAATGTAGTTCTAAAAACAGCACTTTGAGGTTTGAGTGTTGTGTTTTTGTTGGTTTTGGGGTTTTTTTTTGAGGGTTGTGGTGTTTTGGGGTTTTTTTGGTGTGTTTGTTGTGTTGGGGTTTTTTGCTTGGGGTCTTTTTGTGGGTTTTTGTTTGTTTGTTTTACTTTAATTTATCTTTTCCTGAAACATTCTTTAAAACTGTGATAAAATGTATTCTGGCCTCACACAGTTACTTCTAGGTGTGTTTTCTTGGTAATAGTTTTTGTTGGAGGCTCTTTGTTGCTTGCAAAGTTTATTCTGAATCTGATTTCGGTTGTAAAAAAAGAAACCTATTTTTGTGCCTGCAAATTGCTGGATCATCTTGTTTGATTATAATATGAACTCTAGTGTTTGGTAAACTGTGTAAGGTAATTCTGCATTAGGGCAGGTAGAGACAGGCTGTTGACACGGGCTCCTTGTGGACAAGACCTTTGGGAGTTGCTCTTCCTGTTCCTCTTCAGTGGTTGAGTAAAGTGCTGCAGAGGCTCACACAAGGTAACAGCCTCCCAGGTTCTGCAATGCAGTTCACACAATCTAATTCTCTTGATTGAAATGCCAAGTGTTTTCATAAAGTCTTGCTGATATCATGTAGTGATGTCAGCAAGAAATTCGGTTGATGGTTTGAAATTGCTTTGGTGGCACGTACCTACAGGAAAACAAGGACTTTTTTTTTTTCCTTATTTGGGTTTATTTGGAGGAATAATGCAATTCTAGTAGTGATGCAAAGGCAATTTTTAATGTTTCCTGAAGTTAAAACCAATACTGTTAAAAACAAATACTGTAGTTTTTTATCTAAAGAGAGGACATGTGTACATTATAAGTGGTACTGGTACAAGGAAGTGTTAATTTCAACTATTTCACTTGTTCTGATTTCTGCTGTCATTTAGCTCGTGCCTTAAGTACTTACGGAGCAGCCTTTTTTATGTTTTTAAGGGTACTATTACAGTCTTAGAGAAGTAGCATTGGAAGTATTAAGTGATTGTGAATGTAGTAGCAGAGGATTAAAGCCTAAAGCTCATTTTCCCTGTACAGCTATAACAGTGCTTTATTCTGGTCAGTATTATGCCATGGATAGTGATACCACAATCCTCAATGACTGTGAATCAAGTCAAGCAGAGAAAATACAATGTTGAAGAGACTGATAACTGCAATATCTCTGTTTGCAAACTGCTTTGAAATTCTATTGATGGCATGACTTGCAGCATCAGACTTCAGATCTCTTGACGGGAATTCTTCTGTTCAGAAACCCTCAGGAAAGAAGTACACCTATGCTTAGCAGAGTTAATTTGTTCAGAGTTTTGAAAGTAGGGCAAGTCTTCTAATGGTACTACTTCCAAGAGCTGTTCTGTTGTTGATTTACCTTTCATGTGTGAGAGATTCTGCTTTTGAGAGGTTCTTTAGAGTTTGAAAAGATGAGTTTTTATAACACAGATCAGGTACATGTAGGGAGGTGGTAAAAGGTAATAGTAGCAGTGATAACTTTAAAAATCTTGGAGTAAGCTAAAGCCTCATTCACATTTTTTTGTGATTGATTATACAGCTTGGAAAAGATTTGTGTAGAGTTAAGTGGGTAGTTACAAGCAGTTAGGCTATTGTAGTATGCATGTTAAGCTCTCCAGACTCCTGCAATTAAGCCTTCGGCATTCAGGTGTAGTCAGAATCTTGAAACTCTGATATTAGCCATCACTGGGACAAGTATATTTATGAAATTGGCATTGAATGTGAGTAGGTAGCCTGACTTGCATGCACAGGATCTATGTGAATCCCTGTGAAGGAAGCATGTAGGGTGTGCAGATGTACAAGGGTCAGCAGTCATGTATTATGTTAAAAAAGACACATCAGCTGCACAGCGTGTTCCTGAGGTTTTGGTGAGTCCATTTCATGTGTGGGTCATTACGCCAATTATCCTCTTTCCAGAGACAGGGAAGGTGAAGCACAGAGACATTACTTGCCTAAAGACACAAGCGAGTTCACTGGCTGGACTCTCTATGTCATAGATCTCTTGTCCATGTTACGTCTGAAGAACCAAAATAAGACATTTTTACTGAATCATTTTCGTAAAAATCTCTGGAAAGGTTTCTGTGTTGTTATAGGCACTGTATTTCAGAATGCTTTCGGGTCTTTTTAGGCATTGTAATTGTCTGTATTCAGAGAAAAGTGGAAAAACCCAGACCCCCTTTTTTCATGCAATGAGAAAGACATTCACACCTAGATGCAAAATTCCATCCCAAAGCTAATTTTACAGCTCAATTATTAACCCCTGGATAAGAATAAGAATTCATAATGAAAGTGCTGTCAGTGCTTTAATTACAGTCATTATAATAGAACCTGTAATAATAAGGCAGCACCCAAGTTTTTGAGCTGCTGTGTCAGCTGTCAAACCCAGGCTCAGAAAAATCCCTTTCCTAGTGGAAATGTGGTGTAATGCTATTCAAGGGGGACTTGCATCTGCTCTTTTCAATGAGCACACCAGCTAATGTGTGAAACTGTCTTCCCATCATTACAGCTGCACAGAAAGCATGTGTTAGTGCATTTGCAGTTATTTCTGCTTCTTTAAAAGAAAAAAACGGTTTCATTCTTAGACTAGACAAAAGCCACTATTGTTCGTGGCAATTGAGGAAGTATTAGCACTGTTAAAATTGGTATTTATTCTTTTTTGTTAAAAATATCTTTGAAGCAAACTTTACTTTGAAGCACTGGCATTTCATTTGTGCGCAGGTTATAGTGGCAAAGTCTTTGTAGCAATACTTGCCCCCACAGTGTGGAAGATGATACACCGATGACCCGATTTATCAAGATCTGTCCATTTTCCATTCTGCTCCGTCAGAATGAAAACACTTTCTCAAGTTGTTTACTTCAGACTATAGAAAACAGTTTGTGAGGTTTAACTTGGTGAGAACAAGGACCTTGAACTGGCTTTGAATATCCAGTGCTGACAGTTCATCTGTGGAGCGAATCCTTTCCTAGGTGAATGGCCATCCAGAAGTGAGCACTGGATTGCACTGTAGGTAGGTGGATCATGGTTATTTTCACTCTCCAGGAGTGGTTGATATCTGGACTTCTTTTCTGATATCTGAACGTGTTGCCAGGACAATACCTGATAATAGGGACCTGGACATCTTAGTATGGATATTTCTGAATTAGAATTTCTGAATTGTTAGCACTTAAAAATGCATTAATGAACAACGAGTACATTTATATGTGATTATTAGCTATTCTGTTTCTTTGTTTCTAAAAATGTTTCATGTTGGGCTAGTGATGAAACCTCTATTGTCATTGTCCATCTCAAAGTTGATTTAGTTGGGCTTTAACTGTCAGACTCATCTGCAACAAGACTTTCAGAGTAGGAAAAAGAAAAGATTGCTGCTAAAGACAAACTTCTTTTTTGTTTGCCTGTGATTTTTTTAAAATGTACTTTCAATATGGTATGAAAAAAAACCTTTCTAGAATAATTTTGTGTAGTAAATGAATTTGAGGTAAGTCATGATAGTGTTTGTGTGTCTTCAAGGAGGTAATTCTCTTAAAAATAGCAGCTTTTCAGAAGACTCTTCAGCCAGTCATATTGATCACTTTGCTACTGACTGAGACATTTACTGTGCTTCAGTAACAATTGGGGTAAATAATCATGTATAAAATTAACTTCAGTTTTATTTTTCAAGTGTTGTAGTGTCAGGAAAAATAAAGAAGTCTTGACCAATATTTTAAAAATCAGTTTTATTTGTTATTCAGTAATTGTAAGATTTTGATTGACATTACTTCATTAGTAAAAAAAAAAATAAGCAACATTCTATTTATTTTCTGAAAGTAAGCAGTTAAGTACTAACTGAAACAATTTATTTGGCTTTCTTGGAGGGGAAAGGAGCTCTTTGTTTTTTGCAGGTAGATTCATAAACATGGCTCTAATGGCTCATAATACAAAGTCTCCTTTTCTTTATGTTATAATAGTGAGAAAAAGGCCACTATCTGGTTTTGGTGCTACTGGGTAGCAGCATCTGCTGCTAACGTTCATTTGGGTGGAATAATGACTGGAAGATGCTTAATAAAGATGCAAGGCCTGAAGTCATAGTCATTCTTGCAGACAGCTGCTTCTTCAGGTCAAGTCCTTGAGGAACCCTCTGAAGTATCCGCAAGCTGCCTTTGACTTGCACCCATATTTATGCTGTTATAAAAACCAGTGGGAAAGCAGTGGTTACCCTGGAGTCTGGCCCAGGAGCACTGTATCCAGTTCCTTGTTGCTAACCTAAATAACAGTATTGGTTTTTAGGTGCTAGGGACTGTGGGTGCCTGCACAGTTTGATAGCAGTCAGTCATTCTGTGCTTTGATACTGATACCACCAAAATAACAATTCAGAAAGAGACATCGAAGTGAAAGCTATGCTGTGCCCTACAACCACTTACAGAAAACGGCTGTGCAGTTTTCTTACTGTTTCTCTGTTTGTCCTGTATTGATGGTTGTGGTAGTGTGAGGGGTGCTATTTGCAGCTTACTGATAAAACCAGCATTAAACGAAAATGTTGCAGAAACCCACTTCTTTTGTCACCTAATCAGCAGGCAGGCCATTGTGGTAATGGATAATGAACATCTGTGTTTCAGATGGAGTCTAGTAAAGCTTGGCCACAAAACAAAGCTACTCCGGATTTTGAAGTGGCAGTGATCTAATAACACATTAACGTTCAATGATGTGTGTAGATGGGCAAGCAAGATATAATTGAGTATAATCTGTCCTTCCCTGTATAACTTAGTATGAGTTGTGCACTCTGTTATTGCGGGACCTGTTGTGCCTCGGGCAGTTCTGATTGTGAGCTGTGTACTGTGTTTACAGGTGAAGCTTCATAGGACCCTTGTAGCTGAATCCTGTCAGGTTGATGTCGTTTCAGCTGATGTGAGATGTCACCTTCTTGCAGCACAGCTGTGGCCATCCTCTCCTGGGAGCATTGTAGCTCTTCACATCTTTGTGCCATCACTGCACCTGGCCTGTTACGCTCAGACATTTGGCAGCACAATAAATGTTTCCTCCTTCCTCATAGTGGGAAGAAGAAAATATATTCTCAGAAGTTGAGTTGACAGTTTATTGACCAGATAAATTATAGACTTTCCGTTTGGCTTTTCCCATGCAATTTAAAGTGAGATTATCAGAATAAGAGCTTGTCTTTGGGATTTTATTTCTCTCAAATATTTCTACCTCCCTCAAAGACACAAAATAGTTCATGTAGCCCAAAAGAGAGCATCAGGGAATTGTTTCCAGCTAGTATTGTAGTTTTTGCTTTGGAAATGCTTCCTATTAGGTATTGTATTCCTGTATAGCCCATTCCTAAATGGGGGAATGGCTCAAGTAAGTCAACCTGGCCAACCTTACAAGCCTTTTCCTCTTTCATTCAACATTGCATTTTACTTGTGTCTGGCAACAGTAACTTTTGAAACTATTATTTGAAGCTATTAAACTTTGTGTAAAAAGATAGAGGAGACATTTTATAAAATCTAACTCTTTCACTTGATCTGCCTTATGTATTTCAGCACTCCTGTTCACAGCATTGAGATTTGGTATTTTCATAAGCTCCAGAGGAGTGGTATAAGCATAACATAATGTTCTGTTATAGTGCTGTCATCTGTTTACAGTCCACATTGCCCTGGGTTTTGTGTCTCAGGGCATTGCTTTTGCTTTGGTACAGCACCTTCTGCATTTACTGCATTTCCAGAAGCTGTGCTGCCTGATATCCTCAGCTTCAGAAACTGCAGAGGGAAACCTGGGTTTGTGCTCTTTGATCAGTTCTTCTGTCATTTCTGTTTGTCAGAGCTTGAGGATTATAGCTGTCATTTTGGCTATTCACTTGGGAAGCTTTTGGAGGTCTTGTAGATGTTACAGCCTGAAGCTGGGGAATTTTGCAGCAGGTCCCTGGGTGCTGTGTGACAGAATTCTGCTGGAGCAATGGACAGGTGTCAGGGCCAGACCAGGGGCAGCCGTGCAGGTGCGTGCCTTGTGCTAATGTGCCCAGCTTGGAAACTTTACACAACATATGCTACTGTCCTGAAGAGAATAAGGCCAGAGCAGGAGTTGCGGGAACAGAGAGGAAAAAAAATACGGATTCACCTCTTCTTTCAAACAAGTTTATTTTTCCACAACAGCTGTAGTGATTGCAGATGACACATATGAACTGGATGGTCGGGGCAGGATTAGCACTCGATGATTTGCTATTGCCATGTAACTTCAGCTGGTCTGGATTAAAGAACAGATTCATTTATTGCAAGTACATATATGTATAATAGCTTAAAATTAGCTGCAGTAAGGCTGGTGTTAGGCTTCTTGTTTTTTTTTACCAATATCTTTGGAGTGGATATTCCCAGGAATGCTTTGGGTTTTGTGGGCTGAAAGTTTTGTGTTGGGCTGTAATGTGCTATCTGTAGTACTTCCTTCTAATAAATAACTATAATTACATTTTCAGTACAATCTGAATTGTCTGTCCAAGCCTATCTCCTGTGTATCTTAAGGAGTACTTTGATAGTTTGGCTCTACCTCCATTTTTAGTTACTATGTGCCTAAACCTCACTTTCCTTGTGTTTTCTGTTCACAGTTCCTATGTATTTTGTTCCTTGTATTCAAATAGCCATCTTCCTGAGCAAGGTTTAAACTGAGTCATTGGCTGCTTTCTCCATTTCATGGGTGTGTCAGCATTTTGTTTGTAATTTTCTTCAGATCCTCCTTATAAAAGGAGACTCTTAAAGCAGCAGTCAGAATCCATAAAGGTGAGACCATAATGGTTAATGTAACCTATTGGCCTGAATATTGCAAATATTTCCTTGTATATGGTATCCTCAAATCTGCCAGGAGTGAACGTGTGAAAGTGCAGTGTGCACTGCATGCCTGTGATGTGTTTGTGTAAGAATGCAAATAACTTTAAACAGGCACACCAGCATTTGAACTTTGATCTGTTAATGACTTCCTCATTCAGTAACATGTGGAATGCCAAATCCCTGTGCTTGGCAAATTCAGACTGCTAATTTGTCAAAGCTGAGTAAGAGGAAAACATGTATTTCGTAATTCATTGCAAGAATGTAAGAAAAACAGAAGTCTTAGTAAAAGGAGCAGTAAGGTGCTGAATATCCCTTTTATCTGTCAAAAGCAGATGAAAGACAGTAGGACTAATCCATAGTGTCCAGTATTTCCACTCTCTTTTCTGTCAAATTAGGCAATTCGTCTGCTCAAGTACACACAGGAATGTTTTGCTTGGTGAAGAGTGGGTAGCGGTCCAGAACTGGAGTAATAAGAAGTTCAAGTAAATATGGAATTGTTTACACTTATCTATACATTTTAAATTGGTTAATCTAACAGAAGTTAGTTAGAAGGTTTTTGATGGGCTTATCGTGCTTACAGAGATTGGTGTAAACGTTCAGAACAGATTGTGTGTCTGATGCTGTCACCCAGAGACTCTTTAAAAAAAATAATTATCAAAACAAAGATAATTCTGAAAATGCTTATTTTCTCTGAAGTTTAGCCTGACTGAGGTGAGAGATGTCCTTTGATTCTGAATTATTTGATCTGTTGAGTGACTTTGTGTCCTAGCTACATATTCAGAAAGGAAAAAAATACAGATACATAATATAGAACAGTTCAAAACAGGGCCATGCAAACATGTGCCCAAATCCTGATATGCAATGAGTGGAGAATGGACTGAGAGCAGCCCTGCAAGGAATGATTTTGGGGTGCTGGTGAGTGAGACGTTGAACATGACCTGTCAATGTGTGCTTGCAGTCCAGAAAGCCAGTTGTATCCTGGACTTCATCACAAACAGCGTGACCAGCAGGGTGGGGGAGGGAATTCTGCCCCTCTGCTCTGGTGAGACCCCATCTGCAGTGCTGCATCAGCTCTGCAGCCACAAACATAAGAAGGACATGGTCCTGTTAGAGCATGTCAAAGGAGGCCACAAAGATGATCAGAGGGCTGGAGCACCTCTCCTACGCAGGCTGAGAGAGCTGGGGTGGTACAGGCCAGAGAAGAGAAGGCTCTTGGGAGATGATATAGCGCCTTCCAATATCTCGTGGGCAACCTACGTGAAAGCCAGAGATGGACTTTTTACAAGGGCATGTAGGGTTAGGACAAGGGGTAAAAGGCTTTAAACTGAGAGAGAATAGCCTTAGATATTAGGAAGAAATTCTTCAATGTGAAGGTTGTGAGGCACAGCAGCAGGTTGCTTGGAGCAGCTGTGGATGCCCCATCCCTGGAAGTGTTAAAGGCCAGGCTGGGTGGGGCTCTGAGCAACCTGGTCTAGTGGAAGGTGTCCCGGTCCATGGCAGGGGTGTTGGAACGAGATGACATTTAAGGTCTTCTTTAACCTATCCTATGGTTTTATGAATGGCAAAGCAACTTGTATGTGGTTATGTATGAACAATGCTTCTCAAATAAAGTGCTGTATTCCCTTAGACAGCAGGTCCCGTTACAATTGCACCATATGTTCTCAGCAGACAGCAGATGTACAGTCTAACATTTAGCAATGGAACTTTCCCATTTGAATGTTTGGGATAATACTAAAATAATGAATAATTGATTTTTGGCAATTGTAAGGCAGTTTCTTTTTGTTGCTATCTGTCCCCACTGTTTGCTGTGCCTGTTTGTTTCGGAAGGGTTTGTCACTTCAGGATTTTAGAACTCTTATGTAGCCGTTTCCTTGTATCTCTCCAATAACCCTGAAAGCATTATCCATTTTAATGCTTGCATGGCTAGGAGGCTTCCCCAAGATCACACAAGGCACCACAGAAATGCAGGGGACATCACTGGTGTCTTGAAGACTGATGTTTCTGTCAAGACAGCCACAGCTGCAGTGTCGATGGGGAGCTGCCAAGGGCATGGCACATGGTAAATGACAAAGTGCCACCTTGGAGGCAGTGCTCAAAGACATTGTCTCCTCAATCTCTTTACCCCTTTTGAATACTTTATATTTCATTAATAAAGGGAATTCCAGGAACTGGATGTTAATTCTAGTATTCTCTACTGATAGAAGCAGGTTGCTTTCTTATGCCATGGAAGGTAGGTATAAAATTATGTCAGACCAGGGTGCAAGATAATTAAACCAGGGGAAAATGCCAAGTTTCCATGGCAAGTTTTGATAGATCAGCTCACGCTTGAAGTAGTCTGAAGGATATAATCTGAACTAAAAGTTCACTAAAATCAGCGCTTTGGGAAGTGGAAGGGGATTGACTGACTGTAATAGAATATGTTTCTAAAAATGTCAGTTAAAACTGTTTCTGTATTGTCATGTTCTTTAAGAGGGATCTCGTGTTGTATGTTGTGAGTGGTTATGTTAACCTTTTTAGCCTCCTGAGGAATGTATTGATTATTAATTCCTTTTTTCAATTCAGCCGTACAATTCTATGGAAAAATATCCAATATGAGTATAATGTGTAGAAATGTGTATAATATTTCCTTCAGTGGAAAACTGATGATCTTGTAACCTTCTTGCATTGCCCTTTGCTAGAGAGGCATGTAGTCTTATGGGACTTTGATTCTTAAGTTCTTGAAAATAGCAGCAAAGCTGTAAGAAAAGGAAAACACTTTTATTGACTATTTTTTTAACTGTAGAAGCTTTTTTAGCAGTTTTGTCAAGTGTGAAACTTGTTCTGTTCCCTACAGAGTGTTGTTTCACTCTGCAGTTTATTTACAGTTCATTAGACGTTCATGACCTGTTTTTTCTTTTTTTTTCTTTAATTCTGCTTAAGCCAATCAATAATTGTCAGATCTTTCCTTGGTAGTAATTTTGCTGGCTGTAGATGTTTGTTCTCTATCCCTTATCTAATTGAGGATGAGTCAAGGCTGAATACTCATTTCTTTGTTATGCTTAAAGCTATAAAGAGTGCAGTAAATGGGGACAAATGGCAGGTGTTTTGTACACAGACAGACTTGTAATAGATTAATTTGTTGCCTCTTGGATTATTTTGCCTTATTGGGCCACTGTGGTATTCAAGGTGTCTTCTGAAGGTAAAATACAAGAAAAAAATCCTTCCTTTGTTCAGTGATATTTCTTGATGATCTGGATGAGTGATCAAAATGAGTTAGTTGCATCAATATTCTGTACTTTCCTGGGATATGCACTGTAGTTCTGGTGGTGAAGCCTGGGTATTATTTTCAGTAGTAAGACAGTCATTAAGTTGTAAGCCCAAACTTTCTGATGGCCCGCAAGGAGTTAAAAGTGCAAGAAATATACAAACAATGTGCTACTGCTCTGAGTAAGTCTAAGGTGACTTTGTATTAAATGAAAACATGAAATCCTGGCCCTGCAGAGGTTTAACTCTGACCATTACTAGAAAAGAATGCAGTTTAATAAAGGTCAGTTTTTTTAAAAATGGAGTTGTTGTGAGGGTGAGAAAGTTGCTCTGTCATTAACTTTCCTGTCTACTAAAGGCACATGGTGTGATTCTTGGGATTGTCCTGTGCAGGGCCAGGAGTCGGACCCATGATCCTTGTGAATTCTTACCAACTCAGGATATTCTATGATTCTGTGACAGGCATCCGTTGACTTTTGTTGTGCTCTACGCTTTTGCAGGACAGTCAGATAGCTGTGGCTCTGAAACACAACTCTTTTTCTTCCATGTCTTTTCTTCTAAGTCTAAGTCACTTTATTTGATGAAAAAGTGAAGCTCCTGGGCTTCAGATTTGAAGTTTATCAGCTCTCTTACAGGTATGAAATCACTTCTCTTTACAGCCATTTATTTAAGAAATGGTGTCCCGTCTTTTCAGCTGGAGTAACCAGCTTTCATATATGTAAGTACTTCACTTTTCTTATTAGCACAATATACTTTCCAAAACTCCAAAGAGTTTCCCTGCCAGTATCTCTTTTTCATTTGGATATAGCAGATCTCAGATCCTCTGTGTTCCTGACTCCAGATCCCTAGTTGCTTGACCTCAAGGCTCCCCTGGCACTTTCTTCCAGAGGCTTCAGGAAGGTCTGTTCTTCCTGGCTGTTGTGCACATTTTTTTACATCTTGTTCTGTCCAGACTAGTCTCAGGGCTGCTGCATGGACTGTCACCTGTTTGATTTTTTTGAAGGCTTGTTGTTGCTCAGGGCCCCATGTGAAATTGTTCTTCTTCTGGGTCACTTGATAAAGAGAGCTGGCAATCAGACAGTAATTTGGAATGTGCATTCTCCAGAAACCTACAATGCCTAAGAAAGCTTGTATGTGTTTCTTACTGACTGGTGGATATTGGTGTAATTTTGTTGATCACACCCATTGGGATCTGACCAACTCTGTCTTGCCATTTTATTCCTAAAACCTCAATCTCCTGTGCAGGTCCCTTGACCTTACTTTGTTTTATGGCAAAACCAGCTTTCAGAAGGATTTGAAGTATGTTTTCTGTTTCTCAAAAGCTTCTTCTGCTCTATTACCCCACATGATGGTGTCATCCATGTACTGCAGGTGTTCTGGAGATGCTCCTTGTTCCAGTGCAGTCTGAATTGGTCCATGGCAGATGGTAGGGCTGCGTGTCCATCCCAGGGGTGGGTTATTTCAGGTATACTGGGCACTTCTCCAAGTGCAAGTGAGCTCTATTGCCAAAGGGATTGACAAAACCAAATTAGTGGTGTCAGTTTTGGCACACTGGGCTGCCTTTGACTCCAGTTCGTGTCAGAAGTTCAAGCGTGTCTGGTATAGAAGCAAGTTGATTTCATTCATGTTGCAGTAATCTACTGTTAATCTCCATTCTCTATTAGACTTTTACAGTGGCCATATGAGGCTGTTAAAGGGTGAGCAGGTCCTGCTAATGACTCTTTGGTGATCCAGTCGGTCACTCGGTTTATGGATGAGAAGCATGGAATCTTGGTTGATGTGACATTGCTGCTGCTGTACTGGTATGGCAGTGAACAGTACCTGTGGACCTTTGACCTTCAGTAATCCCGTGAGAGGAGGGTCCTGGAAAGACCAGGCAAGATAGACAGCTGTTTAATTTCCTCTGTCTCCGAGGCAGCTATACAGCAAGCCCACTGCATAGTTCAATGCCATTAGGGTACACTGCATACTGGTATCTACCAGAGCCTTGTACTCCTGTGTTTCTGATGTTCCAAGCCACTGGATCCACAGAGTCCAGCAAATCCAGTTGTCCCTCTTATCTTCTGGGCTGGAGGCAAGACCCCTCTAATACTCATGATAGGATCCTTCCCTTATGTCTTGCAGAAATGGGTTAGAATTTCTTTCCATAGGATCAGGAGTAAAGTCTGCTTTACCTCTCTGCCTCGGAAACTGCCTGCTGTAGACTGGAGCAGCAGCAACTTTCCTGAAGGAACTCCCATTTGTGATTGTTTTTCCCTGCAATTCTTGTATCCGTGTCTCTAGGGTTGAGATAGGTTTTCCGTCCCACTTACGTGTTCTCCATGGTCTCACAGGTAAAACCAAAGGGGACTCTGTGGTCATAACTTTTGTATCCTCTCTCTTGAGCAAAAGTTTGATGGGTTTTCCTTATCCACAGTGGAAAGTCTCAGCTGTTACAGTGATAGGTTCCCACATCCCTGCATTAATTTTTAGTAATAATTAAATTGGCTAGAAGTTGGTCAAAGGCATGGATGGTTCTGGTACCTGTGACCTTGCCTGCCATCTCCTGCCCCCCTCCCTGAGCCTTGCTGGAGCTGTGAACGTATGGTCAAGTAGAGAAATGTGTCTCTTTCTCTTCCAAGTCTTCCCACATTTTTTTTTGTCTATGTGGAATATCTCCCTGCAGGTAGCAATCGTGCAGAAGCATTAGGTACCTCTTCATCAAGTCAGGCTTTGTCTAAAGTCAGCAGATAACTCATAGTTCTTGCAGGAGCAATCACCCTGGCGGCATGTTCCTGGAGAAGCTGAGGGTGTCTGGCTCATCTCATGGAAGGCACAGGGAAGGGAGCACAATGAAAAGGACATAATGGCCTCAAAGAGCTGAGACCTCTTAGTCTGGGCTTGGCCTCTCTTGGAAAGACTCGGGCCTGGCTGGGCTGTCCCAGGCAGCTGATCGTGTGGAGAAGACCTCAAGCAGGCTCCGTCTTGTTCCCCTTGTCCGTCAGCCTATCCTTGTTTCCCCTGCAGCAGCTGAGACTCACCTCTGCCTCCTGGGGCTGGGTAAAGGGGTGGAGAGGAGGCAGAGGAGCTTTGGTGCCTGCCCAAGCTTTTCCTCCACGTGGGCTCTCAGCCCTTGCCCTGCACGTTGTTGGCCCAAGGCTGTGGCGGGTCCTGGCTCGCAGCCGCCTGGCACCATCCCAGCTGGCTGAGCCCCATCGCTCAGCGCTCTGGAGTGTCTCCTGCCTTTCCTGCAAAGGCAGAGATGAGCCAAACCCTGCTGAGCTGCTCCAGGACCTGCCAGGACCTCCGGGTGACAGCCGGCTGGGCACAGGAGGGCTGGCTCCCTGTGCCGGGGGCCTTGCTGCTCCAGATCCTGGGGGAGCACATCCTATGTGAGCGTGGCCCAGGCGGGATGGCTGAAAAGGCCAAAGCTGCCGGTGGGAGAGTGACCATGGGGAGAGCTGTCCATCTTACCTGACTTGTGCATGTCATACCTGTCCAGTTTACCTGACTTCTGTTGTGAGGAACTCAAAAGTTCTGAGTCAACGATGAGATAGAGCACAAAAGCAGTCAGCTAGAGTCTGGATATGAGATTAGCCTGCCCTATTGCTCTAAATCAGAGATAAATCTAAGAGAGAAATTGAACCTGACCATAGGGATCTGAGAGAATATATGTATTTACTATTTAGCAGGATGAAGAACTGTGTGTTTTTGTTTATGCTGTGTATGTAATAAAGGGAAGGTAACTCATGTGGCTGCTGTTGGACTTTCCTGAAGCTACAGCTCAGGAAAGTCCAACAACAGCTTGCCATGTCTTCTGAAATAGTTTGTGATAGGATCCAAAACAGAGACTGAAAGAGAATGCATCATAATATTTTATAGTGTCCTTTGGCTCACAACCAAAAAATGTTGTAACCCTTGACATAATTATTGGAGCAGTAATGAGCTTAAGAGGTAACAGAGAGTGCAATCTCTGCCCTTCTTTATAGGAATTTATGACTAAAGCAGAGGTGTTAATTTTATTGATGTTATTGAGGGAAAAGTAATACAGCACTAGTGTAATTTTCCATGTGGGATAGAAACTCAAGAAATCCATCCACTTTGCAGCTGGCTTGAAGACAGAGAGAGAAACAGATATGATATATGATCTTTCAAAAACATGAATGAAAATTTCAAATTTCATATGTGTAAAACAACTACAATCATTTTTAAAAATTGATTTGATAATTGGGCATTAAATAAGAAGCAATGTAGACAAGCCCTTCAGAAGTATGTCTGATGGGACGCTTTTGGAATTCCTCAGGGACTGTGATTTGCACAGTAGATTTGACAGGGAATGGCAAAAGTCAACAAGGGGAAGACACAGAGGATAGTGATATTCCACTGCCTTGGGGTACTCAGTGAGTGTGTATAGGGAAATTTAGACCAAGAAGTGTGCTCACCGAGAGAGATCTCCTGTATTTTGTTACGCCTTTTGCTTGACTGTGGAAGACCTAAGAAATTCTCGTTTGAATTATAAATGATGAGTAAAAAACTTAATGTTAGCATGAAAGAAGAGGCTGCGGCTAACTTAAAAAGTTGCAAAATACCTATAGTATATCTAAAGTCAAGGCAGAGGAGGAACACCAATTTCTACTGACTTCCGTTAGAGGTCTGGGTAATGCGTAATCCCTGTTTTTAAGACTAAGTTAGAACCATACTAGAAAACTTTATACTATCACAAAATAAATAGTTTCTTTACTATCCTTTAAATTTCATCCTTCACGTTTGCTTGTTAAGTTCAGATCTGTTTTGTATTTGAATTGGAAGCTTATTGAAGTACTGACCATATTTTCTTAAATGTGGGTGTGATTAAATAAATATGGTGACTGAGACAGGACCTACAAGCATGGATCTAATAATCAAAATAATACATGGCTTCTGAGATAAGAAGCTCCTTTTTTTTTTTTAATACTAGATACTTTTGTCACCAATTGAAGAGGAAAAACTGTCTTGAAGCTTTTTGTAGCAGCATTTTCTTTTAAAGAAAAGACTTCATTTCTATTCAGTGTTTTCCTCTACTAAGTTGCACTGTCTGGTCGCTGTCAGATCCTGGAAGATTATTGCCTCATTTCTTAGACATCTCCTGCATGTGGTACTTGCCTTTGTGACATATGTTCTTGACAGAAGAAAATGAGGGAGATTTGCTGTTGTCATTGTCTGTCATCACTGAACATAAAGACATTGAATGTTACACTCTGGGAAATTATCTCAAGAAGTTTATGCAGCTTTTTGCTATTGACTGTATAAGCAGTAGTCAGATACAGTACATTTTTAGAAGTCCTCATTGTCCCTCTGCAGAGAATTGTGATTTTTCAAAAGATCTCAGCAAGACTGACTAGTTATGACTGCTGTGCATCAGATGTTTTTGAATCTCTCATCCAAGCTGGCGGATGGCACAGTGCTGTCACTAGTTCAATTTCTTGGTAACACTTTTAAAGTTCTAGAACTTTGGTGCAAAATACATTCTGCTCTGCTAAAGGAGAAGGTTGGCTTGATGGCTCTGAATCTGGCAGTTTGCTGTCCAGGAACAGAGCTCTCCTTCATTATCTCTGATTATATCCTCTCTGTGGACTTCGACTCCATCTCTCTGAATCATTTTGTTAGCACTGTTTTTACACTGTGCACAGAGAGTTTGCAAGCAGGATGCTTGCTTGAATGTGACATTTACAAGTGCAAAGTGACTGCTTGTTGTCTAACAAGAGCTACTGGATTAAGTATTAATATACTCACAATCCTGGTGAGACTTTTAGATGGTGTGTGCTTGCTCCTGATTCATGCTGTCTGTATTTTGGATATCTATGTGTATCCCCACAAGAATAACAATTAGGTGTACTCTACCAGGGTTCAGAATGTGGTTTAAGTTTTCAAAATAAGATTGCTTAATCTGACTACTGCTGGTGGAATTCAGGTGATGTTGCTCTTTTGAATTTTGGTTGCAGTTCCCATCTTCTCACAGAACATTCCCTGTTTAAGTGTTTAACAAGTAGCACAGTGTTTTGGTTAGATAATTTTGTCTTCTTGTTTTCTAAAGAAGAATAATCAAGGAACACATTCCATTTTTGGAAAATAAATTCATGAAAATACAGGGAGAGCGAATATGCAAAGAGAGTCACTGTTGCTCATTTCGTGTAGAAACAAGAGTTCTTATACATAGAAGTTGGTAATATCAGTGGCTTAAAAGTCCCTGTTCTGGCCCTTAGCGTACCTGTTGGTTCCAGTTTGAAAGCTTCATTATGTAACAAATAAAAAGATCAAGGCAGACATGAGAATTAGAATATATGGTGATCAGTAGATGTTTCTGTAATCAGATGTAAATGGGCTGTGTTTTGGGAACACATTCACATGTTGTGCTGCAGTGTAGGAGGGCCTGGTTTAGCAGCTGTGTTAACCAATTCTAAGCAGAAGATGTTTTCCCTCCTGGTGTGCAGAATCTGAATTGTGGTGCAGCCTAATTTTTATTTTTATGTTGCTCCTTAAGGGACTTTTCCAGCACCACCTATCTCAAAATCAGTTCTGAGGTACCTTTGAGGTTCACCTGGAATTTACATTTGTCATTAGTATGCAAGGTCTCTTGCTTTATAGAGTTATTTTGGCAGACTTTTTGCAGCTGACAGCTTTTAGGTGCCTTTCAACACTTCTTTGCAGCTCTGGCAGTTGGGCAGAATGGTTTGGGTTGGAAAGGACCTTTAAATATCACTTTGTTCCAACCCCACTGCCATGGGCAGGAATACTTTCCACTAAACCAGGTCACTCAAAGCCCAGCCCATCATGGCCTTGAACGCTTCCAGGGACGGAGCATTCACAGCTTTTTGAGCAATTTGTTCCAGCGTCTCACCACTCTCATCATAATATATTTCTTCTTTAGGTTCAGTCTAAACCTACATGCTTTCACTTTAGAGCTGTTCTTGGTGTCATCCACAGACCTGTGGAGGGTGCACTTGCTTTCACTGTCTCTGTTAGTGATGAAGATACTCAATAACACTGGTCCCAGTACAGACCTTGAGGGACGTGACTGGTTAGTGGTGTCCACGTGGACACAGAGTTACTGACTGTAATGAATCTTTTGTTGGCTTCACTTTCAGGTGCAGTAAAGCTTTCTGAATGACATTTTTCACTTTGAAGAAGATACATCTAAGTAGAAGCAGCTAAAATTATTGACTATGTCAAAACAAGCCTTTAAAATGGGAAAGGCCAGTCTTTGTGATACAAGCTGCAACAGGAGTAATATTTACTGCCAGGAGTAAGTTTTGTTATTTGATCTTTGAGGGCCATGGAGAAAGATGGGTCTTGCATTACTGCTTTTGCAACAGCTGTGAGACTGTATATGTGCATTCACAATATGCTCTCTGATATTTCTGGGCAACTTTGAGAGTGTGGCAGCTCTATTGCTATTTAATATTGTAGAGTTTAGGTGTGATGGAGTAAGTCGTGACTAGATAGTGTCATGAGCTAAAACTTAAAGCTGTCCAAAACTTTTAGCTGTGAGCTTGTAATTAACGTAGTTGTGAGTTCTGATGTAGTTAACTGAGATTGCACAGCCCAATTTTCTGAATTTTCTCTCCTGTTTACTCATATCTCTCCCCTGCAACTTCCTTCAGACTCACCTAAAGCAGACAAAATAAGCTTGTGTAAAATGAAATATATGAAAACTGCTCATCTCACTTATCTTAAAAGAACATAACTCAGCAAAATTTCAGATCTGTGTAGAATCAGAGGTCAGGGGTATAGAGATGTCGGTATCTCATAAGTATACATGCGGAAATGAACTAATATGTCCCTCTGAATCCATTTTTTTGAACCTGGTATTGTTAGCCTTTAAATAATTACTATGCAAACTGTTTACATGTTGAGGTAATTGGGAAATACTCATACTTGTTTTTTGACACCTCTTTAATACATTCGAGACTGGAGACCTGCTGTATTTAGCTGTCTTTTAATCCGAGTTTTGTGTTCACACACAAGTGTGTGAAATCTGCTCTTATGTCTCTGATTTTTGGAACTGAGAACCATATGGTATCTTGGTTTTGCATTTCTTAGATCTTCTTAATTGTGCCTGCATAGCAATTAGGCTTGTGCATAAATTTGAGAAAATAATGCATTCATTTGTTCTTAGTGTATAAAATACACTGATAATTCATTTCAGCTTTTAAAATAACCCTAAAAAGCATTCAGAGCAGGACAATTTGGGTTACAGTTACTACATGGTTAATTTGACCCTTTAAGGTTTGCTTTACTTTTTTTTGGTCTTTTATTATGAAATGGCAAGACACAGGGTGTCCAATTCATTCGGTGAAGGGGGCTAAATTATGTCTTTGTGCACTGATCCAGCAAAGCACTCGGCGTTGTGCTTATGTCCCATTTGAAGTCAATGGGATCACTCATGTTTTAGAAGAAGTGTGTGCTTTTAAGTGTTTTACTGAAAAGGGGTGAGATTATTCACAAAGTCAAGCATGTGCTTAAGTGCTTGGCAGAATTGAATTAGTTAACGTCTATGAGTTAGCACAAGAAAAACTGAACCTTGTAGCGTGCTTGTTCAGAAGATCCTTTTTCTAAGTTCCGGCTGAGTTTGACTGGCTCCGAGAGAATGTCGTAATGCAGTAAGTCAGTAAACTCATCCGTGATGTATCTTTCAATGGAATTAAAAAATGAATTGGGATGACTTTAGGACTCTTCCTCATTCAGACATGGTTTTATCACCGAACTTCTCTTTTCAAGTTTTGTCTCTTATTAACTTGTAAAATACATTTTGCATTTCTATCATCCTTTTTTTTAACTCGCTCTTCTAGGCACTTGTCTTCTCTCTATATTGAGAGGTGAATTGAATTTCTTCCTTGAGTTTCTGAGCAGTTGTGTATTTCTGTAGGCATCTCTCCTGTTGGGATGCTGCCTTGAGACAGGTCTCCAAATTGCTCACTCTGAATTGACATTAGAGGTTTTTTCTGCCATCATTTCTCCGTTGCTATTGGCATCCTTGCTCACCAAATTTCTCTTTCTATTTATTTGTTGATCCTTTGCATATGCTAAAATTGCTGGAGGCAAAATATCGACTACAGATTTGTATATGGAATATGGGGAATGTGTTGTAAAAAAAATAGCAATTTGTCTTCCTACCAAACTTCTAGGCATGGTGTAGTTATCTCTGCTTTCTGTCATCCCAACTAAGAGGCAAAAGACAAATGGATTGCACCCTGCTAAGAAGTTAATGATTTGATTTGACTTCCAGGACTGGCATAAAGTACCTGCCTTTGTAAAAATGCCGTCACTGATGTCCCTGATGTTTCAGGAAATCAGACCAGCTTTGAGAGTTATATTTGGTGATAAAGAGGAGCAAACGATACCAACTTGGGCATAATGATGGATTCTGATTCAAGTCTTTTAGAAGCTGTACAGCTTGGTTTTGGTTAACAGTGACAACGCACACCAGAGACGTCCAGGAACATACAGTAAAAAAACTCTTTCATGTATCTAAGGACTCTAAAATTTAAATATGAAGTTCAAATAACTAATAGGTTAAAATATTTCTGGTAACGTAATTCTAATGAGAGGGTAGGTTCTTATGGGTCCGCTGGTCACAGGGCAGGTCACTGCTGAGTAGGGGAAACACAGCTTATGGCTTCAAAGACCTTTACTCTTCCACTTAACACCTGGATATTTATGCAGTACCTGGGATAAATGGAAGCCGTGATGTACCATCTTTCTGTAGACTGTGCTGTGTTGAACTTTGGGTTGAATATTAACATTAACGGAAGTTTGTGTTGAGTTGTGACTACAAGCTGTGAAGTTCCAGATAATTGGGTTCCTGAATTCAGAGAAACAAATTAAATTAGGTGTTCATTTTTCCTGGAATTCTTAGGAACTTCCATGATATTTTTGTTCTGTTTAGGCAGCTCTGAGTTTTTGAGTTGGTTTCTTTTACTTCTTTCTGTGCTTGCTTTGTGGGCATCAGTTTTATGCTTAGACTTTGCTAATGTTCAGTTTTCTAAACAAAATGCAGGTCTTTACTCTGTGTGTGTAAACTTGTATACGTGGTTCCAGGCATTACTGCTGTGGCACTTGGTTATCTTAAAGTGTGCTATACTCAATGCTACAGAAATGTGAGCCTCTGTGTTTTAATGTTTGATTAACAACTTGCAATTAGAATTTGAGTATATGAATATATTGAGTTGTCTTGAGTGTTCTTCTCTTTCATTGTTTTATTAGCAAGAAGATAGCTGGAAGTGAGTGTGATAAATTTAATCTAGAAATAATTATAATTTCAATATAACAAAAGGGTCTTGCCTGAGTCTTTGCAAAAGTTCATGGAAGTCTTAGGTAGAACATAACAAGTATCACGATTTATTTCTAAATGTGGTATGATCGTTCCTAAAAATGTATTCTTCTTCTAAGTAGTGTCCAGTGCCGTGCATTAACATATAAAGAAACTAAAGCAGTTAGTTTGCAATTACAATAATGAAATTACTCAATATTGAGGATAGTAATTATGAATGTATTTAATATTCATCCCCATGAGGCACACACCTTATGTGTGGTAAAAACTGCGGAGAACACAGTGGTCCCCTTTCATTAGAGTTATCATGTGGTTCCCTTTCGTTAGAGTTAGTAAGCTGTGAGTAGCTTGCCTGGAATGTTTCAGTCAATCTGAATCCTCAGTCTGAGTATTATCAGTTCATTTTGCATCACCAGATTTCTTTCAAGGCGTGAGTTGGGAATTGTTCTCTTCTGTTGAGCTTAGAGGAATTTGGAAAAGAGCATTGGTGTTACATTATTTTGTTGCAATACAGTCAACAGCTCCAACATTGATACACTACAATTACCTTTTTATTAATCAAAGACCAATCTGTAAATTAAACTGCCTAGTGTTAGGCAAAGTTTTCACAGTTTACTTACATGAATACTATTAGCCACAAATATGTTGTATTTTTAAAATCCTTTTACTCAAAAGCACATACGTCTTTCAAGACATGAGTTGTCCTATTGACTTCAATGGAACATAAGCACAGTGGATCCCTTGCAAGAGTTTTTAGTGCCCTGCTCTTTTGATTGTGAGAATGTGAGGTAAAACCGTGGGTGTGTCTGTCTCAGTGCTCTGTTTTTAACACAGCTCTGAGCAGACATGTAGGGAGAAGCTGGAATGGAACACAGGTGTATGCCTCCTCAGAACTGTATGATTAATTTGGTAGGGTTTTACTAATTTTCATTGTAATCCATTAAAGGATTCTCTACTTGGTCAGCTTAAAAAAAAAAAAAAAAAAGACAGAGAAAACCCTGCTTCCATCTACTGAAATTACAAGTCTGTGTGCTGGGAGTGATTGGATCATGCGCGTCCAAGTGTTGCTTTTGCAAGAGTTAACAAAGAATTACAGATGGGGTGATTGAGGCTTATAAGGATGAAAGGCCAAATGGTTTAAATCAACATGATTCATTTCATTGGAGCCTGTTGAATTTACAGCAGATGAGGATTTGGTCCTTTTTAATGCCATTAAGGTCACACGTTGAACCAGTGACAGAGATAATAAATGGCCCCAACCCTTGTTGTCACTGTGGTTGCCATATACACAGCAGAGGCAGGCGGCACTTGAGACTGAAAAGAATCCAGACTGGGAAACGTGCAGGAAGCTTCGTCATAAAAAGTAAATTGCTGCTGACATTGGAGCTGTGATTCAGGAAGGTAAGAGTATGAATACAGGGAGAGCACTGAACAAAGACTTGCAGCTCTGCTGGGACTGCACAGTGCTGAGACAGTTATGAGGTGGCTTGCTTGAAGTG
Organism: Lycocorax pyrrhopterus obiensis; assembly: GCA_014706295.1. NCBI lineage: Eukaryota > Metazoa > Chordata > Aves > Passeriformes > Paradisaeidae > Lycocorax > Lycocorax pyrrhopterus. The sequence goes on along the minus strand of JACSVZ010000006.1, from coordinate 65,162,015 downwards.
AGCAAGAGACGCAGATTTTAGAAGGAGCAGGTTAAAGCTGAACTTGAACGGACTACTAACTGTGCAAATCAAATGGATTATGCTTTAGACACCTTTATGATGTCTTGTGGTCTTGTGAGACAGCAGAATGCTTTCAGGAAGTTTGGTTTTTTCGCTATGTGGTTTTTTTTTTTGTTTTTTTTTTTTTTTTTTTTTTTTTTTAAATTTTTATTTTTTGGGGGGGTGGGGTGAGGCAGAACTTACAGAGATGCTTTGAATGGCTGTGGGAGTTGTAGCCAATATTGGTACTTTGCTTCCTTCTACCAACAAATTTTATGCACTGAACAAGACAGAGCTAGGACTGTGTTATTCCTGGTATTTTCCTCATGAGAATACCAACTGCCTTGTGCAGCAGTGATCTGTTCCACTCGAATTCCAGTGCAAATGGCTGGCAAGAAGTGTCTTCCTCTTTTTATGTCCTGGGCTGAGGCAAATGCTAGGTCTGCTGTTTTTCAATGTGTGCATCAGTCAGTGCTCTAGTAGGCATCTTGCACCTATTTTCATGCATGAAGGAAAAAAATACCCTTGATTCTTTGTAGGTTGCTTTTCCCTTTTAGTTAAACTAAAGTACAGCCAGAAGTCAAATTGCTGTCTATATGTAAACACATCCTATGTTTATGACTAAATACTAGTATTTAGTGTGAAGTCCAAATATAATTATTTTCCTTAAAATATTATTAGAACATGGTTTTCTTCTATCTGTAAGCATTGTAAAAACACAGCCGTGGGCGTCAAGAATGGGGGTGAGGGGAGAGAAAGATGTGAGGGAAGAAGGATGGCATTTGATTCTATTGAATCCTTCCCAGTCCCCAGACTTCTATCTCTATGTCCACCCAAGATGTCTCAAAATTAGTCCATTTCTCTTTGTCACTTCATGGTATAATTTCCGTGTGTACTCAGGGACCTGTGTAAGTCCACTTCAGTTGTTAAAAGTTAATAATTCATTGCATGCAAGCATGTTTGGGGAAGAGAATTGGGGGAGTTGATGCCACAGCATTCAAATTACAAAGCAAGCTTATACTCTTTGATGCTTGCATTTCCAGGTTATTACTTATACTTATAACTGTTTCTAATTAAACTGTTAAATATTGTGGATGCCAGATGCTGTAAGAAATGCCTTGTACACTTCTCCAGAATCCAGATAAGTGTCAGAGGTGAGAGATACGGTTTCTCCTCTGTTAAAAAAGCAACACATGAAAACATGAATGTGACTGCTTCTTCACTGAGGTATGGTCATTACCCCATTGCTTCTTCACTGAGGTATGGTCATTACCCCATTTCTGACCTTTTTTATGTCTGATTGTTGAATGGGTGAAAGTTAATTGTTTATCTTCTTCACACAATCAACTTTTTGCTAGTAGATTATCCCAGCTCTTACTGAAGAGCAGCTGGCTGCTGGGTATATGTAAAGACTAACAATAAGATTGGTTCACTTCTGTTATTTTGTGTATTATACTGAAGTTCTTTTTTGGTGTGATACAGAGGCATTTGAGGTAGAGGATGGTTTAAATGTGAGAGAACTGTGGCCTCTAAAGATGAGTTGCCCTGGTTCTCCTTTAGTAAAGCCACAGTTCACATGGTACAGGTGGGATAAATTTACATACCCAGTGATAGTGAATGATATAATGAGTTGTATAACTTGTCTTGTGCTAATGTTTGCCTTCTGGCTAATTTAAAATCAGAAGAGGATATATAGATAACTTACCTACAGCTGTCATCTTTGAATGATTGTTACACTTCTAATTTAATTACAACATTGGGAATAGCAGTTATGGATATATGAAATCACTGTCTTCAACTGGTACAAGACCAGTCAAAATGAGAGGTGGGCTTTTGATGTATGTATGTGACTTCAGACTTCTTTATTGCAAATTTATCTGCTTGTTTCCTCTGTCATTTCCTGAAAGCACGGGAGTATTTGAAAATAAAGATAGACCTGGGCTGCAGAATGCAGGAAACTGAAAGAAATCTCATCTCTTGCCTTAGGGTAACTCAGTGATTGGATTCTGTGTTCTTGGGTTTGTTTTTTCCAGATATATAAAAGCCGTTCCTAGATATATAAAGGCTTTTTTTGTCCAATCAGTTTTCAGTACAGAGGGGAAACGGGGTGTGGAGTTGTACATGTGTGCATGTACAGACATGCATAACTTTTAAAGGTCTAGTGCCCTGTGTTAGGTATTCTTCTGTTGTTTATGAAAACTGTTCAGAAAAACTAGCCTTCAAGCAGGCGTGGATGTGGTAGGAGCTTATAAATTTTCACTATGAGAATTATGACTGTGGCTGCTGTTCCACAGAATACACTCTGGAGCTCAGTACCACGCTGCAAGGGTTACATGCACAAGGAAGGAAGAGGGAAGAGCGTTATTCACAAAAGCAAATGGAGCTGTTATGTATTCGGAGTTTCACTCATTCCATTTGCAAAACCAGATTGTTTCAGGGTCATAATCCCACCGTTCCTAGCTAGTGCCTTCTATTGTTCTGGCATTTGGCTTTGCTGGTGTTCTCAGTAAGATCCTATTAATTCAGTTACATTGTCCTTGGTAACAGCTAAAGCCCTGAGTATTTATTTGGTGTTTATTTGTTTGCTTTTGTTTTAAATGTAAACTGATTTTTAATGGCTTTTTTTGACTCTTATGTTGTCCTCATGTACAAGCTTCATCACACATAGTGACCCTGGGAGCTGTTCAGATAAAACCAAGTCACAAACATACTAGAGAGACAAATAATATTGCAATAGAATTAGAACTATATTGAAGGCAGTAATGCTTAAATGCTGAGGACCATACAGTGCTGGAATCCAAATGATGGAAGCTTAACGATCTGGGTGGGAGCCACAGGCTGTGATGTTACCCAGTGGACGAAAGGATTGCTTCTTACAAGTGCATCAGCTGCATTAGGACTTCTGTTGGCCCACCCACAATTAAAAATATTTATTTTCATGTAGTTTTGTGGGTATTTGTAGCATCCTGGGGGAAATTTAATTCCTGTGTAAGGCTGGAGCCAGCTGGTCTATAGAGACTGCGTCTGTGAGGTGGTCTTTCCCTCCTGCTGCATGGTACTGCTCATGTGAGGGATAGAGGCAGGATATTCACAGTGTAAGATGCACATCTTGGTCCTGTGTTTGTTTCTTTATTGTACAGTTCCTGATTCAAAGCAATAAAGAAAATGTATCATCATCCTTAAACTATGAGTGGAACCTAAAAATCATCCAGATACTTATTGATATTTTGCTCTGATTTAAGGTTTGAGCCCTTTCAGCTGTGTGTCATGTCATCTCCCAGTTTAAACTTTGATAGCTAATTCAGTTTTGGTATTTGTGTGAAAGATGTTGTTTGATATTTCTAGGAAGTGCATCTTTAAGGAGAACCTCTTTAGGAAAGCTTTAGAAAGTGTTGAGATGTAGTAGCAGCTTGGTTTATTTATAACGGGAGTGTTTGCACTCCCCTACACACTACAGTGTTGAATAAGCATGTATTGTCTTTTGGTGTGTACATGTAATTATGATGATGGTAAAATTCACAAATAATTTCAGTTCCTAAATTTTGGCTCAAAGGCAATGAGAAATGTAAAAGACACCGACTGTTGCTTTTTCATATTTGTAGTTATTGAGAAAGTAGATCCATGGCTCCATCTACTGGGGTTCAAAACCAGAAGCACCGGGAATTTCTGTTTATTGAATGCCCTGAGTTCTGGCACACTTGAGAGAGTAGCTGCTTGGCAGAAGCTGAAATAAAAAGTACTGTGTTTTATTTTTCAGCTGGTGAATTGATGGAGTAGATTTCTCTGGAGATATTGGTGTAATATTTTGACAATTTTGCGTGTTTTAACACTTGTGGTTTTTTTGCTGCAGTTACATTCACTGTCTGGAAGTTGAACAATTTGTCTCTTTTGACAAGATACAATTACGTATACAATAGAGAGCTGCTTGTATAATTTTTTTACTCTGTGTGGTTTTTATACTCAGACAACTTCTGTAGGCAAGATAAAGGCCTAATATGACAATATTAGCTGGATTGTTCCTCCAAAGATCTCCTGTGGGGAAAGAATAAGGCCAAAGTATAAAAAAATTGACTTCTTGGTTTTGTCTGGCGATTAAATATGTGACATTAAGACATATTTGAGATTAATCTGCATTTTGCAACGTCTTGATGCAGACCAGCAAGAAAGGAAGCTATTTCCATCTGATTAACTTGTAAAATTTCTATTAAGAGGGAAAATATTTTGCTCATACTTTGTTTCTCCTTTCTGTTGGTCTGAGCACAGGAGCTCAGAAACTGTGAGCTGTAGCCAAGCTCTTGAGGAAGAGAAGATTCTAAAATAATCCACTATTACTCTGGTTGCAATTGTTTTCAAAGTAGCTTGTTCATTTTCCTTCATTATATCAAACTCTGTCTCGTGTAATGCCAGCTGCAAAAATGTGCATCAAAAATCCATTCCATAAAAAGCAAAATTTAATGTCTGTCTTGTGCAGCACTGAGTAAGCACTTCAGTTTCAGCAGTAACTGGATTTTGGAATTTGGAAGTATTACAAAGTAATGGTTGTGTATTTGATCAAGATTCACACCTCCATACAGAATAGTGGGACTGTTTTCTTGAGTATTCTCATTATGTGATAATGATGCAAAATATATTTTGTCCTAAACAAGGAGCCTACCAAGGTGTCTTTCTCTGCTATTTTCTTTTTCCTCTGTTGAAGATTTTAAGAATGATGCTGATAGGGATGAGGATGTTAGATAAAGAAAATGGTTTTGTAGAGAAGATGTAGGTGGAGTGAATTTCACTCCATAAGGATTACTGCTGTAAAGTTTTAAGTACAAATAATCATGTTAAATGTGGAGACTGAAAGGAAACACCTCCTATTTTAGTCATAATAGGACATATATGGCAGTTTATAACTCCCCTGCAGTAAGCAAAAAAAATTAATGGAAGATCAGATTTCATTGGTATCTGAAAGTATTGCTATCTTGAAATACTTGTTATTTTTTCTTGCGTTGCAAGTAGAAGAGTTGTCACTTTAACTTAGTGCTAAACTTTGGCAGTTTAACAGTGCAAAATGTGTGTGTGTATAAATGATATATAATTATATTAAATTAATAATATTAAAAATATTACTAGAATGTTCACAACATTCAAACAGTATATGCACATGGGCATGCATATATATAGGTATATTTACACAATATATGTTTATGTTTTGTTATGGTTTTTGTTATGTTATGTATATGTTTTAAGAAATGTCCTCTGATAGCTATTGTAGACCTAGAAAGAACAGCGTATTGTACTTAGTTCATATTTTATGGGTGAGGATTTCTGCTGCTTAGACAATAAGAGGAATGCTGACAGTTGGTGTTTTTCCTTCAAGAGACGGGAAAGGAAGAATCACTGAATAAATGCCATGTTGTTATCTGCTGTTAGAGGCAATGTATTCTATTAAAATTTATTGCCACCTGGAAAGCCAAGGCTATGTTTATTCAGGGTCAATCCTTAGGAATAATCTCTATTATTTAGACACAGCCTTTGTATTTCCAGTGCAAGTTACAGAGTGTGGTTTTTGCGCAGTTTTCTGCTTCCTTCTGCTCTCAACTTGGAAAATACCGTAATTATAAACTCGGACGGCTTGTTCTTCAGTGAACTGACAATTTAAGTTGTGGGTAGGAGAGAGAACAGTGACAGCAAATATTTTATACAGCCATAAAATATGTATAGAGATGTAAGGTATTTTAAAAATACTTTGTTCATCTACTGCTATTGTAAAACTGCATTCTAAAGTCTTTTTTTCAGCAGTTATGGTCTCTCCTTAAAATACAGGGAAGAGCCCTCACAATCTCTAAAAATCTTGTGTGTATGTGCTTATCCATACATACCAGTAAGCCTGCACGTAGAGAGTCACAGCAGCAAAGAAACCCAACACGGTTAGGTCTTGAAGTGGTTAAAGAAGCAAGAGAAGCTTGTGGGGAAGGATGGGAGAGGGTTTCATGTGGCTTTCGAAAGCCCATTTTCAGTAGGCAGAGTTGTGGGCAGGTGAACAAGGTGGGATAACGCCAGCTCTCGTGGGAGCTCACAGGGCCTCAGCGTCTGTGCCCTGTCCCCTCTGCAGTTGCTCTTACACAGTGGTCTCCATGCAAACTTTCATTCCTATCAGTGAAATGGAACAACTGGCTGTGCTTCAGTTATTCTGGTAAATTCTGTGGTCCTGTGTTGTCAGTTTTGCCCCAGATGGACTGAATTCAGATTGGGTTTTCAATCACAGAACCTGGGCGTTGTCTAGATCAGGCTTTAGCTTGCCATCAGGGATCACCAGTGACTTCTAGCAATTAGTGACTATTCCCAAGCTGGTTTTCTCGTCCTAAACTACAAAATTGCTTATTGATTCGTGGTGCTTGTGAATAGTGTGGCTGCTTGGCACTGCATGTTAAGACTGGAGCTGGACTAGCATTTAAAAAAAATGCTAACAGCACAAAAATACAGTCCAATGTCTAGTCAGAAACAGTCTCTGAACTTACTTGTTACCCTTTCTTTCACAGTTACATAACATATATGTCATTTTATTATTACTTAAAAATTCTGTTTTCATTTATATATATGTATGTGTATTTATGCACTACCTAATATATGTATTGCTCGTAGATACTTGTTCTAGCCACATAACATACATTAAATTGCTCATTAGATGAATTACTTTGTTTTTGCACTTGACATACAGACATTGTGTAGATAAATGACTTGGGTTTTATTTTTGTGCTGAACACCAGCAGCTCAGGAAGTTACATTGGGGCATTATTCCTACAGCCTCTCCTTTTCTTGTGATTATATATTAAATGTTTTTATTGCTCTCTCTCTGTGGTTCTGTCTTTCACAGTGGTAGTTTATTTTAACGAGAACAAAAAGAGATAGAACTGATACATATTTCATAAAGATTAATGTTCTTCCAATACATCTACAGTGCTGATCAAAATAAGTTTTGCTTAAATATTTATAAAAAATGCCAAGTGCCTGTGCATGGAAACACTTCTCACTAATTTCAAAAAACATGAAAACGTAGCTAATTATAAGCAAATAGGCTATGAGAGGATTTCAGAGAAGTGTTCAAAGGAAACATTAAAGTTCAAATCTATAAGCATGATCCCATATTTTGACAGTTAATTCCTTGAACTTAAAGTTCTTTAGGAAGAATTTTCGGTGTTGCATATTTTGGCTGGACTGCAATGCCATCATTTTCTGTACTGCAAAGTGGTACATGCAGCTTTTAACAGGAGCACATAAAAGTAATTAAAAATCCAACCAAAAGTTCAGTGGAGATTGGAAAATTTAAATCCTCTTCTTTCTTGCAAAAATCTGACTATTTAGAAATACAAGATAATTATTTGTTCTACTCAGATCATGAAAAATGAAGTACCTTCTAAGAGAGCTTACAGTTTATAAGAAGAACTTACAAAACAAGGGCATTTGGGTGATATATTTGTGTATCTTTTGGCATTTAGATTTTGTACTGTTACCCAGTGCAACAGTATACAATACTGTTGTAAAATACCATATATAAAACTGTATCTTTCATCTGTAGAATATTTTGAGCCGTATCTTTGCTCACTTGCTGCGTTTTCAGTGCTGCCTATTGAAAGTCGCTTTGAAATTCTAAAAGTCTTCAGTAATTGTACGCAACAAATTGATGTTGACGTCTCGTGTATTTAGGCTGACTGAAGAGTCTGTTCGAGTGGTCTTCGAGGCTGAATAATTTATCTTCCTTCCCCCCTCCCCTTTATTTTTCTCTCATCCCAGGTTATTTTATTGGCTGTGGAGAGCCACGGACCCTTTGTGCCCTGATGGGGGACTCGGGATCCAGACGATCGACTCTTGTATCTCGGTTGCCAATATTCAGGAGAAGTGTTAGCCGGAGACACGACTCCCTTCCTTCCTCGCCTTCTTCTGCTAATGCCATTGGTGTCCACACCTCCTCCCCATCCAGCACGAACTCCAGCTCAGGGAGCACAGGAAAGCGACGGAGTATTTTCCGCACTCCTTCCATTAGCTTCCATAACAAGAAAGGGAGTGAGCAGAAGCCTGACTCAGCGAGTCAAAATGTTAACGTCTCAAATGGTGCCCAGTCCTCTCTTAGCACTTTTCAGAAACTCAGCTTAGATGAACACATAAAAAGCAGAGGAAGGCATTCGGTTGGCTTTGGCAGCTCACGTAACAAGAAGATAACAAGGTCTTTGACAGATGATTTTGAAAAGGGAAAGGAGCCCTCAGCTAATAAGAATGTCTTTATCAATTGCATAAGCTCTGGGAAGAATGAGGGTGATGATTCAGGCTTTGCAGAAGAGCAAAGCCGATATTCTGTCAAACAGTCCACACGAAAACTTCTCACTAAATCTTTTTCATCACACTACAAATTTTCCAAACCAGTTCCCGAGAATCAGTCGGTTTCCTCTGTGCAGCAGCCCAGGTGCTTGCTGGAAGTTAAATCCTATGTGGAAAGCGAACCTGTGATGGCCAAGTCGTCTCCTCCATGCTCGGCTGAGACGACGGAGTGCATGGGCAGCTCCCTGCAGTCCCCGCTGCTCTCGGCTGACCTCACGTCTGCCCAGACCCCCTCGGACTTCGTCGCTCTGACTGAGGACTCTGTTTCAGAGGCTGATGCCCTGCCCAGCAGTGGGCCTGGGGCACTGCTCGCAGAGGATTTTGGCCACGATGTCACTACCTCTCAGATCTTTTTTAATCCTGCTGCTGCTCCTGCGAGGGACACAGATACTGTGCAAAGTACTGGCCATTCTGCTGGTGTATCTCCTGTGAGTCGCGCAAGCTCGTGCAGCGTGGAATCCAGTACCTTATTCAAAACCTCAGTTGCTAATCAAGCAAAAGTACTGTTGCAAGCCAATGGACTGCATATTAATGATGCCAGGCAGATAGAAAAAAATAACTCAGAAAATGCACATTTAGGAACCTTGACATTGCAGCATAGTGAAGAACCAGTGACACTCTCTCCAAAGGCACGGGGGTTGAGTGGGAACAGAGATGAAAGCACGCCATCCAAGCACGTAAGAGGCACAATTCCTGTAGTGGAGTCTAAGCCTGTTCCATGTTCTGAACCTCAGTCCTTTAGAACACAACAGGGTTATGAGTCAAACCATCCTAAAGGTACGTCTCATGGTCTTTTCATTTTTGAGTTTGGTGGGTTTTGAGGGGACTGGCCTCGTTTCTTCTGTAGCGATTGTTTTGTCAGAAAGTGTTTTTGTAGAATTGCAAGTGTTAGCTATGAAGTTCAAAAAGTACAAATTGTGTCCTCCCTCAAAACTGTAAGAATTAAAGAAAAAGTCTATGATTTTTTGAGCTTGTGTTTTACAATTTGCAAACACCCATCAGGGCTGTTTGTGGCTATGCTTTGCTGTAGTAGAAAAGGAATTAAGAAAGCGAGTATTGGTTCCCAGCTCTCATTAAGGGCCGAAGCTGTGATTTTTTGCGACATGGGCCGTTTTGGACTTGAACCATGGGGTTGCATAATTTGGGATGGAAACATCACCAGAGAAAAACACCTTCTTGTAGTCTGATTATGGGAAATAATAGTTTACTTTATATTGATCTGGGTTTAGAAATTTCTAGAGTCTTGCTTTCGCTATTCAACTGATGTTATAGACCAACTCAGAGTGATATTTTGTCACAGTATGAGAGATCCTGTTTCTGCTTCCATCTGAAGTAAGTGTCCAGATTCTCATTTTGTCATCTGTGAAACTGAGGGAATTAATCACCACCTAAATTTCACACTGGGTCATTAGTTTATGAAGAGTAATTTGGAAACACTAACAAGATCAAGTGGAAAGACTGTGCCTAGAAATCCCAATCTATAGAGATGCAGATGAATAAGGCACCAGGCCCTTGAGTGAAGGACACCTGTCAGAAGACATTTATCTCTGACGGTTTATTTTCTCAAGCCAACTTAATGACTGGTGATTTCTTGAAAAATCCTGAGGCTGTATGTGATGGGCCAAAATTTGTGAGAGTTAACAAGACAGCATTTGTAGTGATTGTATTAGAAGGTGAATGATGGTAAGTATAAACTCATATTAATTCACACCCATCTTTTTGCTTGGCTATTTATCTAGGCATGTAGATTATAAGCAATCAAAAGCAATCTTGCTTTTTTGAATTATTAGTCACTGCAAGGCTTAGTTGGGTATCTTGTACATAAATCGCAATATAAAGTCAAATTAATCCACTGAATTACCTTTCACCAGAGGGCACCTCTTTCCCTCAGAACCTTAGTCACTTTGGGGAAAAAAAATATTCCCATTTATGTGTTTTACTGGTCCTGAGCACTCAGTTTGTCTTCCTTGCCACATTGTCTCATCTGTGAATGAGCTCTTATTTCGGAATCTGCCTTGCTAGAGTGTACTGCAGAACAGCAAGTGAGCAGCTTGGAGGGATGTTTAGAAATACTCCCTGCATTTCGAACTCATGGATTGGCAATTGGATATTTAATCTGTATTTCAGGAAAGCAGTTAATGGGAGTTGGAATCATGATAGAGGGATTTTTGTAAATTGGATTCACGTTCGCAGAAACAGTAGAGCTAATACTGCACTATATAAAAGTTGATGATTAATTGTTACGGTTTTTTAATGCTTCGAAATACTTTTTTTTTTTTACTTGTGTGGTGAAGAATATATTTCAAATTAGAAATTGGCCAAGCATACAAAGGAACCATTGGAAAAAAGATAAAATCCTGCCATATGAAATGAATCAAATACAGAAAAAGCTTACATGGCATTCAGTAAGATACGGTTATAAGTAGTTATACCTGTTGCAAATGGGCTGGTTTGAACATTTGGTTTTCTAAAACAGTATTTGAACCTAGATGTCAATACAAAATATTTCTGTGCATTTTCTTTGGTAATAGATATTTTCTCTTCCATACCCAGTCTCATAGCTGATGTCATTATAGATAGCATTGTGAATGTGACATTAATGTATGAGCAGGTTTGATGTGCCATGTATTTCTTAGTACACCTTTATGTATTTTTATGTGATATGGATTTTTTTTTGGGAACCCTTAGAGAAAATGTCTCTTCTCTTGCAAAATGCAAAAGAAGATAAGATTTTCTGTATGTGTGACATTTATTATGCTTTTATCTTTCCCCATCTCTAAATTTGCCCTAACATCTCAAAATGTATCTTTTTCTCCTCTTTTCTGATGTGTTATTGTTTTAACTGGACTGGGATTTTGCCTTCTGACTGCAGGCTGAGTTTAGAGGGTGCTGGTGCAAGGCTAAACTAGGAATACTGAATAGAAGTGGCAAGCAATGTGCATCCCTGTCTTACGCAGGGATAACAAAGTTGTGACCTGGCCCTTCAAAAGCTGGACTTGCCTTTGGGCACAGGGTGAGGCAGGTTAGGTTTTGGCACCACTGGAGAAGTGATAGTTTCCCTGGTAGATTTTGCTGACAGCAATTTGGAAGTGTCTTATGATGAGGAGAGAAAGAAAAGGATGGAGCAAAGAGTCCTTCTGGATTCTATGTGGAGCCCTGGACTGGGCTGTAGTGTGCTGAGCATGCCTAGGGGCTGAGCTGGGGCCCAGGTGACACTTCTGTCTAGGTAAGCACCGTCTGCTTTCTACAGAACATTTCTCGTGTGATTCCCATTCAGTGTAAGCATTTCAAGCAAAGCAATGTTCTGATTAAGAAAATATTTGTAGAGAGCAATTCCCTGTAACAGCTGCTGATTGCTTCTCTCTTTGCAGTTGATCTTGCCAATAGCCTCAGTCCGTACCGGGAAGGCAGATTTGTTGAGAAGCGACTGCGGTCCTCTTCAGAAGGTACTGCTGGGGGCAGCCGGCTGATCATAAAACCAAAGGATGGGAATGCAGAAGAGCTTAACAGCCTACGGAAGCAGAGAGCAAGCTCATCCTCTTCCAAAATGAACAGCATGGTGAGTTTTATTCCCACGTGCGTAAGTCTTACGTTTTTCTGTGATTGGTGTAACCATAGTGAGAAGCAGTGACTTCACAACCAACAGTAATAAAGAGGGCAGGAGCTGTCTCAGGCTTCCAAAATGTGATCCAGGCTCAGCTTCAGATACTAAAAGTTTTTTTTTTGCAGGGTGTGGCGCTGTGAAAAGGTTTGCATACTTTCTGGGAAGAGTTTCTTGTTGACATGTGTTGCTGATTTGCTTGTGCTATTAAAGCATGGAGATTTTTGTGTTTCTCTGTTTTTGCAGGAAGTTTGCATCCAAGTATCAGTGAATAACGTGATTTTTCAAAGCTAGAAAGAACATGGTGACACTTAAAGATGCTGTTTCACATAGGCATACAGAGCATTATGCAGATTGAGTTCATGCCCTAAAATACTGGCTAACCTTGGCTCAGGTTGTGAACCTTTTTTTTTGGTTGTTAGACCCAAGCTGTTAGGCAGAGCTCTGTTTTCATTTAAATACTAGGCTACACTGAGCCCTGTATTAATGATGGAAGTGGGAAGGTGACAACCCAGCAACAACAGGAAGCAGGCAGATTGTGGATGGGATTAGGTGGTAATCTGATCCCTTCTTTGTGTTTGTGTGTGAAATCTATGAGCTTTTTTCCCCCACTGCCATTAGCAAGATCGTCCACAGATTCACATGGTTTTGCTCATGCTTATTGATATTACGGTCACAGACCAAGGAGTAATAAAACAAGAACAGAGAGCATGCTCATGAGTGAAGGTAAAATTATTCCTGCTTTTCCCTCAATACATAGGGATATCATCTTCGTATCTTAAGAAAATAGGAGCTTTTTTAGGAAAAAGTGAGGTTTAGGAAGTAAATCAAACAAAACCAAACCTGAAAACATCCCCTGCACCCTCTCCTCTCCACAAATAACCAGAAGACAAAAGAGTAAACAAGATTTTCCTGGAAGCAAAAGAAAAAAAATATGGAGAAATTGAATGTTCATAATAATATGTATTTGAACAGTAAAAAGGCCTCTTGAAAATGCTTGTCACAATCAGTTCACGTTTAACACCACAGTAGCAGATTGTTGCCAATGAATGGTGCTAATGAAGAATAAATAGTAGGTAAAGAATCGGCGTTATTACACAAAAGTATTATAATAAACCTTAACCTAACTTTCTTGTGTGGCTAGAACGACATGAGTTGCATGTCTTTCTGTATTCATTTTGTTGAATTCTGAAGGAAAATGTACCACAGACTTTTAAGGGATGGCAAGTTGAGGGGGGAGAGCAGAGGCCCCCGTGGCAAGGGCAGCATTGCTGTGCAGTTCTGCTCTGCGGCACTGAGCGAGTGGCTGTGGCTGCGGACGCCGGTTTTCTGGCATCACCCAGATGTCTTGTTAAGCTGAAGGAACTTTGTATCTTTGCCCCTGTTTATGCTCTTTTTCTTGTTGGCAGGCAGTGTGAGCTGCCTCTGCTGAGGGACTGGGAGTGAGGAGCCGGAGAATCTCTCTCAAGGGGTGCAGGATTTTCACAGGAGACAGGAAGTAAAAGAAAAATTAGCATCTAAGTTGACCTTTATCCTACACTACTTGCTCAGCAGAGTATTCTTGCATAATTGTCAGTTCTTGTTTCGAAGGTGAAAGGTAAAAGCTTGGATAGACTGACCTCCTAAATACTGGGAATATCTAACCTACAAACGGGGCCACTGCTTCCCTTAAGAGTGGCCTTAGCTAACTTGTGAAGTACTGAAAGTAATTTATATACTGGCGAAGAGCAATGCTGTTTGTAAATGAAATTGAAGGAAGGAAAAAATCTTTCAAAATAACTCTGTAAACGTGCCAATTTCGTAGTATTGTAGATAATGATCTGAAACAAACACTTGAGGTGAACTACTTGGGTTGCCAGTTACGTGTTTATTACAAATCTGCCGTTCTTGCAGTGACCGATTTCTGCTACAAGAGGGCACCGTTTCACCAGAAATGGTTTTGGAGAGCGATCACTGTAATTCAGGACATGTGTTTGAGCAGTTTAATGTTATTAGCCTGTGCAGTGTAATAGTCCCTTTCCAGATGAAAAGCGTTGATCGTGATGCAATTTAAAGAGATAGATATTTCTGTATAAACCCTGGTCATTCTAATGCTCCAACAATGAACTCATGAGTTTACAAATTTAACTCTTTAGACATAGCATATAGAGTAGTTAACTATGTCTCAGAAGGTTGGTAGAAGCTATGTTTAACCTGCTGTTTCTACCTAGGTGGTTCTTCTTTTCCAATGTGTAAGAGAGACAGAAAGGAAGAAAAATGTGAAGCAGCACAGCAAAAGACCTGAATGGTCTGAAATAAGCAGTCCTGCAAGACCAGTAAAAGGAATGTAAACCTGTATGTATATGTAAACCTCTATAATTGACACAAAGAGAATTAAATTAACCACATTAAAAAAAAAATAAGATCAGACCACCAAATCACTCTAAGTAAGTTCTTTAAGAGGATTAGGAGACAGAAAAACAGAGGACTTGATGTGTAACAGTACTCGGAACTAAGAGAAGGTGAGATGTGTGTGAGCAACAGAATTATCCCTCACTTCTCATAGTAGTGGCTAATATGAAAAGATGAGTATCTTGAATATCACATTTATCAGTACAAGGACGAAATGTTAAAAAATTTGTTTTTTTTACGTAAAGTTGCTGATAAAGGTTTTTAAAAGCTAGCAAATTCCAGTGGTTAAAACCAAATAGTCATGAAGGATGATATGAATGGAAGTAACTGTGCATTACTTCAAGTTAAAAGAAAACACTTGAGAGAATGATGGGAGCACCTAGACCACACTGCCCAACTTCAAGACATGAGCTACACTTTGCTGCATGCATACTTGTGTTTTCATTCTGTCTAGAAATACGAGTGCTTACGTACAGTGGAACAAGACTGTCCGCTTACATCTGGCTCTTGCAAACCTGCCTTTCTGCCTCTCTGCTGTTCCTTACGAGGAAAATAGTTGTTTGTGTTTAGAATTGCTCCCTTGCCCACGCCTCTCTATCAGCATATGTACTATTTAACTAAAAAACCGCTTATTTTTCAACTTCTTGTCTCAGTGGGTGAACATCACGTACTGCAGGACTGCGTTTCTCTGGGCACTCTTCAGCACAGTTTTCTCTTTAGTTCCTCATACTTGAATCTTCTCTAAATGTTGCCTGTTTTTTGCTTCTTAAATTCAGCTTCAACTTTTCACCCTTGCAGGTAAAAACTTTTGTGCTTGCCCTCAGTGCTGCATCATCAGCTTCCTTTGCCTGGAGCAAAGCAGCCTTGCCGACTTGTGCCAGCCCAATTAGAGCTGCACAGCTTATTTTTCCGGATTGTTGCTTTGACTGTGCCATTTCTTTCTTTGCATCTTTCCCATGGATCCTATATATTAGATATAAAACCATTTGTTGCCAAGGACTTTTGAGGCCTGAGGACATCCCGGCTTTTTTCCCCTCAGCTTTAACAGTGATACAAGTCTTCATTGCCTTGTTTCCAAGCTGTCAAATAGTTGCATTTGTGTTTTCTCCCATGCTGCCCATCATGCACTACAGTAACTGAAGTTACCACAAAATTTGCTTCATTTCCTTTCTCGATTTTCACTTTACTTTTTTGCCTTGCCTAAAGATAATTTTTCGAGATGCATGCTGGGTA
Organism: Lycocorax pyrrhopterus obiensis; assembly: GCA_014706295.1. Taxonomy (NCBI): domain Eukaryota; kingdom Metazoa; phylum Chordata; class Aves; order Passeriformes; family Paradisaeidae; genus Lycocorax; species Lycocorax pyrrhopterus. The sequence continues at coordinate 65,146,393 of JACSVZ010000006.1, read as the reverse complement.
CTGTATTACTGAGGTTTTTACTGAGCTTTTTTTTGCTTATCCATCCGGTGCTGAGGCTTAGCCAAAATCCCCCTTTTCTCACGCTTGTCCTATGCTTGTTATGCGGGGATGCTCCAAGTACCGAACATCTCAGTAAATGTACTTACAACATAAATTAGGAACAGCATGTGCAAAACCCAGTGTCTGAATACAGGGCAGTATTTCATGGGCAGGAATTCAATTTGATAATGGAAGTGGTTGAATACGTTAGTTGAACGTTAAATTTGAAAAATTAATAATTTACTGATTTAATGATTTAAATTTACTAATTTAATGATTTAGTATAGAGGGGGCCATCCGACATTTTGGGAATATATAATAAAGATAAATGATTGACACAGAAATATGCTTGCAAGAGAGATTAACTGCAAATATTTGAGACTCCTAGCATATCTCTGGAGGGAGCAGAAAGTCAAAACAGGGATCGCTAATCAAAGTGTGTTGTGGCCAGAACTTCTGTGATAATTATCTAATTAGCAGATGGTGTCTAAATTGTGGCTGGTGTCCTGGATATTCTGTGTGTGTAACTGTACCTCAGGTTTGTTACCTAAGTGATTTGGGGGGACTTAGCAGTTAATAGTCAGGTTTCCAGTATACTTCAGAAATGGTATTTGCAATGATGGAGCAATTATCCAAACCACTGCATTCCAATCTCTTCTTGTGTTTGATACTGTGTGTTATCAGGCTGTACCCAAATCTGCAATGCATGAAAGTGTGCTTGTTGCTTCTCACAGATGACTTTATTTTTAATGTTACCTGAATACTCTTATTTATCAATTACCAGTTTTAACCCAGTTGCTACATCACAAATAAAGGCTAGAATGTTTTTTATGTTCCTCATCTCTGTGCTGAGTAGTATGATATTTTGCCAGTGTATGATTAAGCACAGAGTATGAATCAAACTTGGCTGGCTGCTAGTCTAGAGAGAATTGAAGTGATTTTCATATTTACTTGAGGTTACTTTAACATTGACCTTCTGGAAGCTGAGATTTTTATGCAATGTGTGGCTAATACATGAGGTGGAAGCTGCTGTTGAAAATACTTGAGTTGAATGAGTTTCAGAGGGTGACCAGCCAGTGGATTTGAAAGTGGAATTTGAATGTGGCTATTTTTGTGGCCCATAAATATGACCTGTAAAGGCTTGAGAAAACCTTGTGGGGTACACTCTCCTTCTACAGACTGGAGACACATTAATTATTAATGCCTTAACAGCCTGCCCTGGAAAGGCAGTGAATGAAAGGTTAGAGGGAAGATTTGAGTGCTCAGGGCTTCAGGTTGAAAAAAACCCTCAAACAAAACAACCTTTTTCAGATATGCCAAGACTGTTACAAAAATACGAACTAGGTAAGCAAAATACACACACTCCTTAATTGTCTTCTGCACAACCTTCTTTAGAACTAGCAATGTTATATTTTCTCTGAATAGCTACAATGTGTTTTTAACTTGCTATATGGTGTATTATCTTTGGTGTCTGTGGTGTTCATAAAAGCTATGTCATAGTTAAAATAGATGGGCCATTTTTTTTCTGTCACTGAATTATTGTATTTCTGCTTAATTCAAATTCCTATCTGCTATGGTTCTCGAGGGAGAATATTTAGGAACGTCAATTGTTGCTGAGCTGTTCAAGCAAACCCTGTAAGGCAGTGGTTCACCCTTCATGAGAAGTGGACTTGACAGCATTCATTTATAACTGGATTTATACTAATGTAACAAAATTTCCCCTTTTGCAATGAATTTGGCGTTTTGCTCCTTTGTGAAAAGAAACTGTGGAAGCCACTTGAAGCAAGAACTGTCAGGACTACTTTGATCCTATAAGGCTGAACTGTGCTATCTAGATAGGAATAAACTGCTGACTATAGGTACTTAGTAGTTTGAGCCTTATATTCTTAATTTAGCGTGGAGAAAGTGCCTTTCACGTACTAATAGCATAAAAAAATGGAAATGGCAGATAGGGATTTAAGCATTTTGGCTGTGATTTTTAGGTCAAGTCAACTAGAAGCTTTTTGGGTAACTACTCTGTGGGAAATTAATATCTGTAGTGTAATGTGAGTTTCTTAACAAATGAAGGGCTTGTGAAAATCAGATTGCAGTTGTTAAACACTTTGAATTAATTCTTGAGATCAAGTAACCAACAGAAATTAATTTAGATGTGACTTAATGCTTATGCTGTAATGTTCTATATACTTCTTTAAGGACATAATCATAGCCCAGAAAAGGGTAAACTGTTAATCTAACATTGGAGTAATTATTTAAATTGAATTGGGTTATGTTAATACAGGTAGAAGGTAGAGCTATTAGCAGTTTAAATCCCAGAGTCATCATGGCAGTGAGTGGATGTGTTTGTTGTGTAGCTAAAATAGAACAGAATTAGTTCTTTCCGTGCTTTTATGGGTTAACTGCAGTGGGTGATCTGCACCCCTCAGCCACTGGCTTACTCCCTCTGGCAGGATGAGGAGGAGAAGTGGAAGGGTAAAAGTGTGAAAACTTGCAGGCTGAGACAAGGGCAGGTTTAACAGGCAAGGCAAAAGCCGCCCACACAAGCAAAGCACACTAAGGAATGCATCCAGTAGTTCCCGTGGGCGGACAGGTGTTCAGCCATTCATCCCCAGGAAAGCAGGGCTCCGTCACACCTAATGGGTACCTCAGAGGATAAGTGCCCTAACTGCAAATGTTCCTCCTTCCTTCTTCCTTTCCCAGCTTGAACTGCTGAACACGTCATATGGCTGGATCCCTTTGGTCAGGTGGGGTCAGCTGTACCAACTGTGCCCCCTTCAAATTCTAGCTCACCCCCAGCCTCTTCTCTGGCAGGGCAGTGTGAGGAGCAGAAAGGGTCCTGACACTGTGCAAGCCCTGCTCAGCAATAGCTAAAGCATATCTTCCTGTGTTGATAACGCTGGTTTGGTCACAAATCCACAACACAGCACTGTAAAAGCAAGCTGCTATGAAGAAATTTAATTCTGTCCCATCCAAAACCAGTAGAAGCTGGGTATCTGATACTTTTTTTGTGAAGGTCCAATATGGGAGTACTTGCTCTAAGTGTTGTCTGAACTAATCTACAGGACACTTAACTTCTGAAACTATAGGTAGGTGTCCCCTGTAGTGCATTGTGCTTAGTCTTCTGTTTTAATATTTTTCTGGAAAACATAGCTATTTATTGAGGCTCAAAACATAAGTGTAAAGCACATGCACTTGATGGATTTTTCTAACAAAACACACTTTTGTGCTAATCTTATTACATTTCCCAAATAGTTTTGCCAGTTAATGTCAAAGATTGCCTGTTCTGAAGCTGCTCATCATTTAGAGTTCATACTATTTTTGTGGATTTCTTTTTCCGTATGAAGGGAAAGTTTTTTTCTGCACAGAAATGTCTGGTAATATGTTAAAATACACTCTAATGATCAATATTGTTTAAATAGATACATTTATCAAGCAAAAGCAGCTTGGTTATTTTTCTGTTTTATTTTGACTTTTACATTTTACTTTCTTGTTCATTACCAGATTTTCCACGAGCACATGTTTTGAATACAGGTGAGTGCTGCAGCAAAATTGTTATGCAGTCTTCCTGAAGAAAACCACTCAGTCTGTTTGTGCGTGTGGGCTACTAAAATCTGTATGTCACCACCTATGGTGCCACCACTGAAGAAACAACTCGTTTGTGGTGAAGATACTTACCTTCTGCTCAGTGCCTGTCATGCTGTGGACCTGTGAGAGAGGTCAGGGATTTACCAAGGATTAAACAATCTTGTGAAAAATCTAGTGAATGCTCCCTACCAGCTCTCACAGTACGTTAATCAGTTGTAGGAGAGAAACAGAGCAACTGATGCTGGAAGGCACCTCTGGGGATGATCTGAGGGTCCAACACCTCTGCTCAAACCAGGGTCAGGGATGGCATCCCTACACCCAGGGATGTGTGTAGTTGGGTTTAGAATATCTCTGAGGGTAGAGACACCAGAGCCTCACTTGGCAGCCTGTCCAGGTGTTTGTCCAGATTTAAGGTTTAAAAAAAGAACAAAGCTTTTTCTTAGGTTTCTCGTATTTCATTTCGCACTTCTCTATTCCCTGGGCAGCACTAAGAGGAGTCTGGCTCTGTCTTTGTTATGCCTGTGACCACCCTTGTATGTCAGATGCTCAAAGGCCTTTGAAACTGGGAAGAGATAAGTCAAATATTGAAGGATAGGGAGCCGAAGGGAATTCTCAACAGAGCTCCTTTGACATCTCCACTGTGCTCCCAACTCATTTGCTGTGCCTGTGGGCTCTGCCCAGTCGTATTTTGCCTGCACACTTGCTGGGTTGGGCAGAAATTGTAAACTCACAGGAACTGAGATCATCCCGATGTGTACACACAGTCTCATATGTTTGCCCATCCTACTTTATGGAGCAGGTGTGCCAGAGAAAGGAGGTGGTTGACAGGGAATTCCTGAGATATCCAGTGATGGCAGATGAGAAGCGTGAGAGGGTGGAGAGGCCACCAGAAATGTAATAAGTGTTTCTGAAAGAATTGGAAGAGGTGTTAAAACCTGATGTACTCTGCTTGCATGCTGGCATCTCTTCCCTGCAGAAGGACAGAGGTCAGGGGAACATGGAAGTTACTATTGGTAGAGACAGGTTAGAGGGTTATCTGAACTAGTGTGGCTGATCTAATGTCTGTATTTTATTACACTTCATTTTTAAATAAAAGAGGGGCCATTATGCAATGAGTAATACTTAAGTAGAAAAATCTTTCTGTCCACTGTTGGTAAGAGAAAGTACTTCCTCAGAAAGAGAAGGTAAATTACTTTAATTGAGTGTCTGCTAAGCCCTAGAAGATTATAGTCATGTGTTTTATCTTGGGAGATGCCCTTAGCATACAGTAACACATACAGTAGGAAAACTGAAACTTTTGGATGACTTTTGTGAGGGAGACAGTTAATGGACAGCTAATTCACTGAACCTGAAATTTATGACTAGTGAATAGAAATTAGTATCTTGGGTTTATCATCCTGTAGGTCAGATGATTCATAAGTAGTTTGCACTCACTTGTTTTTTATGACAATAAAAATGGAAAATTGCTCTCGCTTTGTTCTTAGAGTGACTAATTTTGGCCTTGTCCTTTCTTATGCACATCATTTCCTGCTGTGTGGGTCCCTCAAACAGTGTGTCTATGAATGGTTTTGTAGTGCGAGTTCTGGAATGCTTTCCTGTAAGCTGCCTATTTGGATTCTTTCGCTTATGTGAGAATAAACTCTGAATAAATACAGTATTTTTTTCCCCAGGCTACAGCAATTCAGGGTAGGATGCTTCTTCCAGGCCTTTGATCCCTTTGATTGATAAAAAGAAGGTAATGGGGTGAGAAATGGAAATGCTGTTGGGTCACTTGTTAGGTCATTTATATTTCCAGTCCTTCTTGTCTTGCCAGTGTGTTGCTGGAGGCAATACTGGATGAACCCTGGATTAAGGACTTGGCAGGGGCTGGAAAACTAGCTGTGGACCCTGAAGCTTGCCATTTCGAACAGGAGATTTTTCTGATTTAAAGTCAAGTGCATGCTAGCCTTTGAAAGACTTGGGAGCGTGTTTTGAGATTTGATACATGAAAATTAGATTTGGGAGTGTTTATCTAGGTTCATTCACCTTTTAATGAAGGAGTAGACAACAGCATATCATTCAGGAAAGGAATGAGATGCTAAACCACATTTTGTTGCGTCTGAGATAATTTTCTGTATTCATAGCATTCATTCAGTACAACTAATAAATTCATTGAGATAACACAGACCTGATGAATAACTTAGTATCTATCTTGTAAAATTTTCATAACTCGCTGCATAGATGTTTTCATGAACAAACTGCATATAATCCCCCAAACAATGCAAACTTTTCCAAAATTATTACACTTAAAATGTGTCTTTTGTATTTGAATTCTTGTTATGGTAACAAACATTTTGTGATTTTGTTCTATGAGAGGCTTTTTTGACTTTGAAGAATATTAGTGTTGGATAAATGTGTAAGATTTATATTTGCATCTACAGTCTGGATAGCTGTTACAATTTGGAGCTGATTGGCAATCAGAGGAACATTGGTACTTAAGTAGTCGTTAGTAATAGGTGGAGCAATTCATTGCACAACATAAAATGCCTTGTTTGATACCAAAGAAAACCTGAGGAGGGGAGTTAAGATGTTTCGTAACAGCCTGCTTCAGGATCTTGAACATCTGCAACAGGATGGGGAGTTTTAATAAATTGAAAATTAATGGAAGGTTGTTCACTAAAGTCTGTTTCTGTTGCTTAGATAAAAAGAAGAGCTTCAGTTTTTATTACTTAATTGTTTTTTATTCATATGTATGTTTTAAGTTACTCCCACACACCCACCCTGTTACGACTGATGCTGTGAAACAGGCAGCACTGTAGCAGAGCTCATGTCTCCCAAAAATGACTCGTACAAGATTCTTCACTGAATAACTTTTTTTTTTTTTTAGTGTATCAAAGGAAATGAGGTTAGTTTTGACTATTCCAAAAATCAGAAGTCTCCTGTCATCTTTTCTTGGCATCTTGTACTTGATAAATGTAAAACCTAGCAGTTTTGACTTAGTCACTCTAACCAAAATGATCAGATTGTAAGTGTTGGGAGTATATTTTAAAGAAACTATCCCAAAATAAGCATTGTGAAACTTGTGTTATGTGAAGCAACATGAGTAAATAGTGGGAGGGAACACTTAGCTAAATGAAATTGTCTTTTTAAATCTGTAGACTTGGCAGACAGCCTGGAAGACTTTTGTCTAAATTTGCCAACTTTTGAAATCTGTCTCCTTACTGGAGTGGAGGAAGTGCAGTAGGCAAAGTGAGAACCTGATCCAGAGAGAAGCAAGGAGGATAAAGGGTAGGACTTCCTGGAGACTGGGCTATGTTCCCATTAGAAAATGGGTGGGGTTATGAAGTGCTGATAACAAAGGAAGGGTTAAACGCAAGAAAATTGTGATTAAGTATGGGATGGAGTTCACTGCAGGTACTGTGGAAAAGGAAGAAATGAACCTTTGGGAAGGAAGAAAGTTTAGGAGAAATTTGTGGCTAGGAGCTCTGAAAGTTAAGAGGATGGGAAGTAGTTCAGTTAAAGAAGCTGGAAAGATGGGAGAGGCTATTTATATTTTTATAAATCAGGCAGGAATCAAGGGAGAAGCTGGGAACTAAAGAGGTCAAGAGCTTACAGAAATGGTTGCCAAGAGAAATTTGTAATCCTTCTGTTACCTGAAACATTGAAATTCAGGGGTTAGTTTTATCTTCTGCGAATATTCCCTATAGGGGACGTTGTTCAGAAGAAAATACAGCAGCCTGTGAAATATGCATTGTAGGCACAAACCTGTCAGGCATTTCAGCTGGAAGAGGGAAGTAATGCAATTTTCCTGCTGAAAGTGTGGCAGTGTGCACAATAGTATAAGTATTTTCATTAGTCACATTTCAGCAGAGTTTTTTCTCCAGATGAGAATAAAAAACTGTCGTTTTTGTCTTTATTCTTTTAGGATGTACGTGACATGGTGAAAGCAATTTGATCTTGTTATCAAAACTTTATCTTTTTCTTTTGAAACACTTTGCCTTCTCTCAGCTTGTAGAAAAAAGAAAAAAAGGAAAAGGAATATTTTTGCATCTTTATGAATAGAAATTTATGCCTGTAACTTGTGTTCATGTTGGCTCTGGTTAAAGTTAAATCACAAAGTTTTTCTGAGGTGCGTAATTAATATGCCTTGTTCACACCTACAGTATTAAACTAATCTTCACAGATACAAAGACAGGACAATTTTTTTCCCTGTGTCTGAGAGAAGGTAACTTTTGGGAAACTTTTGCTTTCCTTGTAGCTTAGGCTATCCCTCGTATTCCCCATTCCTATGCTAAAGAAAGTGTGTGCAATCATTAAAGATTATGCAAAAAGAAAAATTAATAAAGGAAGAAAAGACACAGTCATGATGGGGCTTCAGATGTTGCTTGCTCCCAGGCACACGTTAAAGATGTGTGTCAGATGTTATAAAATGCCTAACTAAAGTAAGTTAGTTCTCAGTCAGCTATCAAGTTATGCATAGGTTAACTTGTTTTTACACTGAATCACTTCTAAAGTTTACTGTTAAAAGAAGAGGTTAAAAAAAAAGTGGATTATTTTCTGTGATCTGATCACAGTGGGAAAATTTCTACATCTTTGAAACAAACACAAATCATCATCAAAGACAGAGAACTATCTCTACATACAACTGTCAAGCTATTCATACTGCTTGCCAGGTTTCTAAGAGCAGAAGGAGTGCAGAAATGAAGTTAATTCCTCAAAATAGTAGTTTAGTAAGAAGATATGACCAGATCTAATAACAGAATATCGATAATAAGTAGTAACAGGAAAGCAAAATGGCCTCCTTACTTTACTGTGCCCAGACACAAAATCAAGAGTAAAATATTCCATTGAGAAGCAACCAACAAAGCTTATTTGTGCAAATGAAATTGTCAGAACAGGCAGATTTAGAATGGGGATTTGTGGATGTCAAATTCTTCACTACCAGTATTAGACACTGATGAGACATTGAATCTCTGCGTGTTGGTGTCTTTGTTAGGTTTTTATTTCAAAGAGATACAGATACATGAATAAAACTCTTGAACCTAAGTGAAAGGAATAGTCAACCCCTCAGCCATGGTTCATGAATCACAGTAGTTCGTTTTAATTTCAGTTGGGAAAGTGGATGCCAAACTATTCTATCTGGATGTTTCAAGTGGACTCAGCTGTCTACTGGAAGGACCTACAGGTGGAAGAGAATAGAACTGAATCAGGGATGCTATGCTGACTAACACAAGAAAGAAAGGCACGATGAATGCATGGCTTTGCTCTTGGATAGCATTCACCCTTCTATACGGTCTGCGTAACAAAAGCAATTGTGGCATTATTAAATGGTATGAAGTGATACACTGATTTCTTGAGGCATATTTATTGCTGCTCAGCAGGAGGCCTGTAAGGTCTATTAACCAGAGGAGTTCAAAGATATCTCTTGTTGTTCAATATTTATTTTTTAAAAAATTCCATGCAGCAGGGTGTCTGTTAAAAAGGTTTTAGAATGCTTTGTTGTCCCTTTAATGTGCATTTCAGTTTGTTTAATGGAGCTCTCCATTTTGGAGCTAGCACATGAAACTGCCAAAACTAAATTGTTTGTGAGCCTGGTTGTTGTTGTAAAGAATGAAGAGTCAATGTTCCTAATGGTAAATAAAAACTTTTTCATGACCAGATACTTTAATCATTGTTGCATATTTTAATAGGTGGTGAACGAACTTATCACTGGTTTTTCTGCCTCCGTGTTGTGATGGCAAACAATATCTTTTTACCAAAACTGGAGCAAACCATACAGAATCTGTCAAGGGCTTTGTTGAAGCTTAGAATTGTTTGGCAAATAAAAGAAATTTCAATTTTCATTCATTCTGCATATTTCAAAGGTAGAGAGAGAACATTTTCGCATAGATTTATTACAAGCTATTTTCATATTCAAGGTGAACAGAAAGGTTTAGCAGATCCTAACACGAATTAGGATTTCATTTAAGACCTGAGTTCCATTTTGATATGCTGTTGCTACCTACAAGGTTTGCACACTAGCATTACAAAAGCCAATTAGCCTATTACTGCTAATATGTATTTATAGGGAATAGCTATACTTCAAATTTCAAACATTATGTATGCATCTCTGAATGTTGCCTGAGATACCTTCTATTTTAGCTTTTTTTTTTTCTTAGGCAAACTGTTGGAAATTATTTTTACTAACACTATTTCTTGGCTATTTTGTGGTTTCCTTGTACTTGTGTTTTGGTAAAGTGCTGGTGGTAAGGTGGCAGTGCTGTGCCCAAGGTCTGTGTCCTCCTTGTGGTGAAGTAAAAGAGATGTTGGGATCGCAGAGTAGAGGAGAACAGAGAGCATTTGCTTGTGTGCATGTGGAAGAGGTCATGTCAAACAACTGCCTGGCCTGTATGTACCCACGGGTTTCAACAGGAAAAGAAAGCTTGATAGATTTATAGAACTGGAAAGAACCACTGGATTCACTGGCTAGATCTTTTGTATACAACTTCTCATAAAAGTGTACCAGTTGCCTCTGGGTCAAGGACAATGAGTTCTGTTGGAGTGAGGATATGAAAAAATATGAAGCGATGGAACAAATGTGCCTTCACTTGCTAGGTTATTCTGAAGGTGTGAGATTTTAAAAAAACCCAACAAAACAAACCGAACAACAGCCGATAAACCAAACCATCAAAACCAAAAGACTGTGAGAAAAACAGGCCTGATTCCTAAATTAACGGTAGCTTTGTTTTTACTTCCAGTCATTATGTCTCAATTTGTCTTCTGTACCTAGACTTAAGTCCACCTTTTAGTATGTGGCATTTTTCTGTCCGTTACAGCTACTTGTAAATGATAAAGCTACCTCCGTGGTGTTTTCTTCTTTTGATGTGAACAGATTGAGGTCTTTACATATCTTACTTTGCAAAATATTTAGAGTCTTTTTATTGGTTTTGTGATTTTTACTTGGCTGCATGAATTTTTATTAGGGAGGGTAGGTTAAGCAAAAGGAAAAAAGAGAACCTGTTTGATTCTAAGAACATAAATGAAATATTTGTGAAAATAACCAGTACAGAATGACGAAAGTCGCTCTCTCATTCCTATCCTACTCTATATGTATAGTCGATAGCTATGGTAGCAATGAATATCTTAATTTTGCACCTCCCAAGAAGATAAATTTTTTGCTGCAAGGTACGTTGACTTCACCTGGATGTTACTCATGCAAATGGTGTGAGTATCTAGTCCCTCATAAAGCATTTTGCTCAGTGAAGAGAGTAGCTCTTTGTAAATTTGTGCAGAATTGATAATTTTCCACTGCTGTTTCCTGTGAAGCTGATGCAGCTATTTATGCATTAAAGAAAATAAAGTGTAGGCAGCAGCACGCATTTCGTGTTATCAGTTGTATTCATTGAAGCAGGAGTCCCGTTGTAGCTCAGTGGGATGACATATGAAATTATTCCAGTGTGATATGGGAAATAATTGACTTTGGATTTTCTTTGTTGTTCTTGTTCTTAATGGTTTTTATTTGAGGGCTATATGTATATTTTATGGAAGGGCTGCTGATCATAACCGCTTGTCTGTCAGCCTTTAGGTGAGTATTTTTCATCTATCATCCACTTGCACTGAATTCCATAGATGCTGTGAAGGGATATTTGTTTTAGTCAAAAAATGTGCTGTAGCATGGTGCAGGAAGATGTGAGCAGTACAAGTAATATATTTCATTAGTCTAATTGAAACAGAGGGAAAAAATGAACAAGTTTTTGTCACAGAAATATTTTTCAGGGCCAGTTCCTTAGGTAATAAGTAATTATCGTGGAAGAAGTATTTGTGTCTAGGGAATATGTCTGTTTTTTCTAGCTTTAAAACTGGTCTGGTAAAAGATACTGTTTTTTCTGGTAAACCTTGGTTTTCCTAGATTTTTAGTCAATCATGCTTGCAACGATTCTGCTAATGTAGTTTTTCATCAGCCCATCTCCTTGCTTTTACGTGCTTTCGACCGACACAAGCATAATGTAAGCTATCTATCTTTGACACATTGAAAAGTCTGGAAAAACAGTAATATATCAGAAAAATTAAAAACATGTGGTTTATCAACTTTTTTCATATAGCTGCTTTTTACAGAGGTGATGCTATTGCTTATCTCCTACTGCAGCTATTCACTGCCAACTCCTATTTCTTTGTGGTTATTTTCTAGATTTGAAAAAATAAAAGATGGTGCCTTTCTTAATGTGGCAGCTTTCGTCATTTACATTTGTAGGTGAAAGCTGCCAAGCCCTATTAGGGGGCTGAGCTCACCGGGGGATATTTGTGTCATTTCCACCCACTTGTCATGTTATTTTCTCTACACTTGTTAACTCAAACTGTCAACCTGTGAAGTGCTCTTACAACATTTGCACATGAGGTGCTGCAGGAGGTGACATAAGCTAATAGAAGGAGTTCATGGTAACAGAAAATCTCATTTGTACATAGTGGAAGTGATGAGCTCAGGGACTTGCACTTTGATTGCATTGTAATTAATGATGCTTTGTGTATCTTAGTGTGATAGCTGCAGAGACTGCTGCTGTCTCCCTGGTCCTCTCTGACAGGGTTGTTTCTCCTGAGAGATGTGGACAGGAGGGAACAATCGAGAGGTACGTGATATAGCTGGACTGATTGCAAGTTTCTCTGCTAATCATGGGCACGTCACTCATGATTAAGAATTGAAAGCCAATGTTCAGCCTTATGTCGCAGTTGTGGATGTGATGGCTGCAGAAATGTGTTTTGAAAGCACTTCTTTTATTTATCAGCAGTAGAAAAGTTATATAGATATCTGCAGGAATAAATGGTAAGAAAAGAAAACAAAGAAAGAAGGTTACATCATACAGCCATATAAAAGCACGGCAAGATAAACTCCTGATGCTGAAGCTCGTGAAGATGAAGCTTTCTGCACCTGATGTTGTGGAGAACCTATTCTGATTACCGCTTTAGAGAGCAAAGACATTATCAGCTGAATTTCTTGTTATGCTGGGTTGCCATTTCTTCCCTTTCCTTAGAAAAGAAGGCTTGTGAAGGGGATGAGTAGAGCTGTCCCTGTTTGGTAGCTGCAGTAATCTGGAACTTTCTTTGGTTTTCTCTGGTGGCAGATTGGCTTAGTTCTCTCTTTGCGAGTCCAGAGGAGTTCCCCCTTTTAGGATGATAAAAGCCTGTGCGAATGCTCAAGCCCGTTTAAGAGAGAGCCTATTTGCCATCTCTTCAAGTCTGTCTTGGCCCCACATATTTTCCTGCTGACTTGTAATATCACAAACCCTAGTGGTTCTTCCATGCTAAAGGACTGCTCACGCTGTAGGATGTTTCTCGGTTTGGACGGTCGGGACGGATGGAGACGAGAGATCTCTGAAGTCAGGTCTTAGAGCATGAGGTTTATTGCGAAGGGCGTGGGCACAGGGGGCCTGCCTGGAGCTGTCAGCCGCAGCTCGAAGCAAGCCAGAAAAGCAAATGAGAGCGAGAGAGAGCAAGAGAGGCAGTAGAAGAAGAAGCAGTAGAAGTGAGCAGTTCTCGTTTACAATACAATAAATCATCTTCTGTCTTGAATATTCTAATTTTCATCGACCAATCTAGTACAAACCACTAATCCTATAGCATTTACATACAGCCTATAGGAATCATTGCATTACCATACTGCATTACATTTTAAACTCTAAAACTACTCTTTGGACCCCTTCTGCCAAGCTAGCAGGGTCTGCTCTGACCCTTGGACCTGTTTTCAAGCAGAGGGTATTGTTCAATCAGGAGGGGATTACCTTCAGTGGCCATACCATTGTTTTCCAGTTGTTCAGTAACCAAGGCCTGGTATCTCAAAGTATGCTTTCATTTCTATCTGGTTCATAGTTTCCATATTCTCAGCATCTTTTGCTAGGCAATATGGCTTTCCTGTTTCATCTTCCCCAACATCATGCTTTTAACTTTTTGGAGGGCTTCGGGCATTCAGTATTTCCCTGTCTGCTTTTCACTTGTCTTTTCTAAAGGCTTGGTGAATCTGGCCTTAACCGAGTGTTTCAAGGAATGGGCATGAACAGCTTTATTCCTTCTGGGCCATCTTGCAGTCAGTTATCAAACAAAGTTGATTATATTTTGCCTAACTGCCCAACATTTCTTATTTATATACTGAAGATTACATCTCTGTTTTCTTACAGAGCAAGTCTTTGAGCCTAGAGCTAAAGGAAGAGAAACTTTAGCTAGCTCTTGAGAATGTTTTGTATTAACTGTAGTGTCATGAATGGATTACTTATCTGTTGTCGTATTTCTACTGCGTATCTCATCTCCCAACACTGCACATTTGTCCCCTGTAATACTGTATAGCAGGTACCTGTAGGGCCTATTTGTAAAACTTAACTTTAAATGGTTATTAATGTCCCAGGTGTATTTTGTAGTCAGTGGAGAAAAAGGCTCCTCCAGGAGATAACTAACAGTGGCTAATTTCAACCTCCTGTCTAAACCATGTGTAGGTTTTCTCAGTGTTCTCCGTTGCTGACTGCTGAGAGGACCTCCAGAGATTGACCTCATTGGGCTGGTTCACTACGAACCAGCCCAATGTTCGACTCAGTTTTGCTGGTTTTTTTCTCTGTGCTGACAAATCCTGTGCTGTGTGGATCCAGCCCATTGGTTACCCATTTCAGCTGATAGATTTGTCCCATTGCCTCTCTGTCATGCTGGGTTAGCTAGATTCTTAAATATCTGCAGGGAGTTTTGGTTATGTTTTTAACTTTATTTGATCTGAGCTAGTTGATACTGTTTGAGGTTCCACTTGAGATTCTGTACACCATAGTTCCCATTTCATTAAGTGGGAATTGGTTTAATGTAGCTAAATAAATACTCTGTCAGATTTTACAGTGGTCTTTTTCTTACACATACTGACTGATACTGCTGTGTATAATAGATGTGAGCCAGCATTTTTTTATGCTGCCCTGCTTTGGATTTGTGTTTTCTTTGGAAATGTGTTCAGAGCGTGGGGGTTTTTTTGTTGTTGTTGTTTGTTTGTGTTTTTTTAATTTGTCAGGAGATTTTGCATCCTACAGTCATCTCAGCCTTATTGGTAAATGTTTTAAAAAAAAAAATCCAGAAATCCTGGCTACAAGGGTATCAGAGGGCATCACAAACAGTTGCAGCAAGTCAGTGAAAAAAATTCATTTGAGATTTTCTTTTGATTTGCTGCCCTTGGAGGCCTTTTGGTAAAGGGATGGACTTGGGGAGAGTAGATGGAAGACAAATTTACCAATGAGTAGATGTCATCCAGAAATTCTTGTGTCTGGCAGTAGGGTGTTTATTCGTCATTAACAGAAATGGTAGAAACATGATTTGGGTTAACCTTTGGCACAAATACTGCAAACTGTGAAACAAACCACCAAATCACAGCATTTTTTTTTCAGGACAGCTTTCTTCCCTTGACTCAGTGTTCCTTGAAGTCAGGAAACCACATTCATACCTGAAAATGCATTTGAATTTAACAATCTAAAGTGTGTGGTTACTCCACATTCACATACTGTTCATCCTGGCCTCGCTCATGTCAGTCAATCAGCGATAAACATTTTGTTCCAGGCTTGCAAGATGAAACTAGGACTGGCTTCTACAACTGTTGCTTTGGAGTTCATAGATTTGATTAGCATTTTTTAATAACACTTCAAACTGCATGTCAAGGAGATTTAGTTCTTGGTGTTATCTGAAATAAGATTCTTACTACCTTGGGAAAAAATATATCCTCCCTCTTTAATTTCCTAGAGCATCAGTGTATACAGAGTACATGACATTTTGTCTTATGATTGTATTTTTTATTAGACTAGAAGAAATGTCTTGGGGAACTTATAATAAAAATCAATTGAAATTTTGCATGAGGAAAGATATGGTGTAAATGGTTGGATATAGCCAAGATGATACCATTATTCTTCATGACATTAAAATATAAACTGCATTGTCAAAAGCTGGAAAATACCTGCAGTGTAGATTGCTTACTTAAAGCTCCATTTAATCCTTTTTCTCAGTATGGCATTTTCATTTAAAGTCTGGAAAAAAAAAATAGTACAAATTTAGTCAAAGGCTTTTTTGTAATGAGGTTATATTTTTCTGAATTCTTACATGAATTGAAGTGAAGTACCCTCTTATTTTATGATTCTGGACTTGAAGACCTGAGAAATGAGTGAAAGAGCACACTAGATTTTGTGGTGAGCAAATAAACTTTTAATATCATCAACACAGAAATGTCAATCACCAAGCAAGTAGACTACTTTTTGCCTGAGAAAATAAAAAAAAATGCTCTCAAAACAGTACTGCAACTCCCTTTTTTCTTAACCCATTCTCTAGGAAAACATGGTCAGAAAAAGCAAAAAGTAACATTGCTCTCAAAAATGCCTGTGGTAGTACAGGAATTTTTTCTTCTCATTTTTGCAAATAGACTGACAAGCACTTGTTACAGTAAATGCTCCTACTGCTGGAAAAAAAAAAATTGAGATGACAAATGCTTGCTGTGTCAGTGGCCCCTCATAGAGGGTTGAAAAAGTGTGCAACAGGAATAGGAAAGAGATTACTGGGGTTGTAAACAGATATTAAAATACCCTTTTAAGGCAGAGCAAATTTTTATCTCAGTTTAGCTAGTAAGTTGAAGATAGAGGTGGAGGTAGAAACAAAGAATATGAAAATAACAGATAAAGAGATAACAGGTTAAGATTTCAAGAGCAGATATTACTCTTCCATTACCTGTTTCCCTCTGTTGATTGATGTATTACGGTAGTTTGTTTTCCTGCTCTCTTTGGGATTTATTTCTAAGTGCATGCATATTATATAGCACTTTATCATCTCCTTCAGTGCTCCTGCTTACTGATTCCAGGGTGAAATCTGTTTTAGGCTTGATACACTACATTTCACCCATTACATTCCTGAGAAAGACAAATGGTTGTAGGCCTTTGCAAGTTGACAACTCATAAATAGGACCTTTAGGAATTAGAGGCTTCTTCCTTCTGTCCTTCCTTGTGATGATATAAGCACTGTGTAAGAAGAGTAAAATAAGGATCAGCAGTGCATTGTAATGACAAATAATGAAAATAAATGTACATTGATGGTCATTGTGCATAGCTGGCTCCCCCAGTAATATTTAGAACATGCAGTCACAGTTCCCTGTTACATGCAGATGTTTGGCTCCTTAACACAAATACATAGATTATAAATAGGGAGCTTAACACTGTGGTAGAAAGTTATAGCCTGGTCATTAAAGGCTCTAACTCGTCCCATTTCTTTTTGGAAAATCCTGCAATCACGATACCCTTGAATTCTTCTTATTCACAGTTTTCTTGCTTGGAACATTCTATCATGGTTGTTAATGGAATGTCATCGGTCATGTTTATTTTCCATTTCAATTTTTTGTGTCCAGGACCGATGGAGAGCTCCATGTATCTGATCTGTTTAACTTGAATACTCTTTATAATCACAACATTACGTTTATGTCTGTACAAAGCTTGGGATGCTGTACAAACTTTAAAATATTTGTGGTGATTTCATCCAGATCTTTGGGTAGTCCAGGTTTGTTTACCATAATAGTGAGTATTTCCTGTTAGTTATACTCTCTATACATAAGGTAGAATATAGCATGAATGTCTCTTGTTTTTCTGAGATACCACAGTGAAGGAAAGGAAAACCTGGACAGATTTTTTTGAGTTTGTGTTTCTTGGAGAAGGACTTTGATTTGCAGCGCCTGGAACTGTAGGCTGTAAAAAGATGAGGAGCTGGTAACTGTGAGGCTCTGTCACAAGCTCACTGCATAGCCTGAGCTGAGTTGCCTTATTTTTCCCCCATCTGGAAAAAAAATAATACGGTCATCTTGCTGGCTGTGAAAATGCTGATGTAATGAGGGGTTATCTTCCCTGGAAGCATAAGGTGACAAAAGATGTTTTACTGAAGGGTTTTGCTATCTCCTGATCAGTGCTTTTCAGTTTAGTGGTGCAATGTATGGCAGAGCTAAAGGCTTGTATGAGCCCTGGATTTTGCTGTAATGAATAGTGTCAGAAGCAGCTGAGCATATAGGAAAGATAAACAAAGATTTATGCTTGTAATTCTGAGATAGCTACTTAATGTTGTATTCTCCAGTTTATTATTGCTATAGTTCTGCTGGTGGTTTTGAGGCTGGAAATATACTTCAAAATGTTGACTTAACTAAAAAGTTACTATTATTTTGTTCAGAATTAATTTTCCATTCATTAAAAATGTTGTAGCTAATTTATAGGTATCAATCTGTTTATGACGCTATTGCCATTTCAGCCTCGTGACATTTACCAAGAGGAAAGTAATTTTTTTTTCCTGTTAGGATTACAAGCAGTAAATAAAAATGACCCTTTTATGTCAGTAAAGCATTTATTTCAAGAATTACTGTTCTCATGGGAGGAGGAGATACTTTGATGACATGCTTAAGGAAAATTTTAGATTTCTTTAATCTGGGAGGAAAGTTATCTTTGTGTCCTTCCTATTGCATTTGAAAATCAACCAGCTGTCTCCCCACCCAACCTTGTTCTCCTGGTTTTTACTGTAGTGGAAACCTCCATTAAATTCCCTGGCTTTATTGCGTTTATATTACTAGAGGAAAAAAACCGAGGTTTGTGGTGCATTGACTGGCCAAGCGCATCCAATCTTAGGTTGAAAATGAAAACTCAGACTCCAGGTAGCCTGCAGGCATGGCTGAGCTGTTACGATGAACCTAAGCTATTTATCTGGAGCAGAAAATTACATGTATGTGGAATAAATTTGATAAGAAAGACCTGTAAGGGAAATATAGCAAAATATTGTGAAGATGAACTAATAATCTATACGTTTGGCAATTAGAGGCTTTCATGCTTGTGACAGGCGTACCTTTTGTGAGGGCACCAGTGTTTTGGGTTTTAGAACTGTCTCCTATTAGGTTCTGCATTTCTTGTTCTCTGTATAAATAAAATGTTAAAATTTGCCATTAATTCTACAGGTGCTATATAGAAGCACACAGTGGTCACCTTAGACTACACAACAATTTGGGTGCGAAAAACCTCAGCATGAGAAGGAATATTCTGTTTTGAAAAGAAAAACTGGGCCTTGCTGGGATGCTACCTCCTGAGAGACAATTTGAAGGAGGCATCTGAAGCCTATTGCATTTTAAACTTAAGGTGTGTTTTGTCTGCAGTTGGCTGGGACACCAGGAACCGCAATCTTCAGTGGAATCATTGGGAATATTCAGTCAGAGCTGGTTAAAGTATTAGTTTTGCTTTTCTGGGAACCTTGGGCTGTTGCTTTGTCTACATGTCAAGGAGGAGTAGGAAAGCAGCTCTCCATGATAGAGGACTAAAATTACATTGCTTTATTAATATAACTAAAAAACAAATAGCTCCCCACTCTCACTTTTGAACTTTTCAGTAGCCTGTATGAAAAATGCTGAGTTCAGGCTGAATTGATTCTGTAGGCTCCAAGTGGAAAGTGATTTTCCCTGGGCTATTGGATGAAACTGTTTCCCCTTTTGAATTGTGATCAGTAGTGATACTGTTGCAAGCAGTACTTCAGTGGCGGGTACAGGTGGTGGGTTTTGCTTTTTCCATTTGAAATACTGTATTTCATTTGTTCATCTTTAGGTAATTTTACCTATGGACATGAAATGATGGCATCTAAGTCTTCCTATAAGGACTGAAATGCAGAATGGAGCATGTAAATTTCTCATTTCTCATTGCCGTGTACAGATCCACATGAGTTGGTTTTCTTGACTTTTATGTATTTATTTATAAAAAGAAAGTGAATAAAATGTTAAAACAGAGAAAAAAAAAAACCCTGAAGTTTTCCATGGAGGAATGGGGAATAATCTGATGTTATTTCTGTGCATTCACTGAGATGTGCGATTTTATGTGGCTTTACTTGCTGTTATGTGTTCATATGTTGTTTTTATCAGTCTGGTTGCCCATACTAACACATTTTAGGTGTGTGAGTGTCCATGCAAGAGCTGCAACAGGCAGTGATTTAAAGGTTTACTTAATACAACCCTTGATCAAGTTAAGAAAATTCTGTATCACCAGGGGAGCAATCTTCCCTGGCTGGGCTCTGCTCTTATCTTACAGATCAGCACAGACTGCAGAACTGCGGATGAGAAACCCGAGTTTGGATTTGCAATACTGAGAGTACATTATACAGTGAGGCAGCTGGTCTCTCACTCACCACTGCGATAATAAAACACACTTTTATAGATTAAGAGATACTGATGCTGAGCTCCGCATAGCCTGTCGCAGGTAAATAAAGTGCTACAAAAATATTGCTGCTTCGGGCTCAAAGCATGAAATAGTGTTTTTTAGAACACAGTTTTTCAGTTATATTAAACTTGGCCCAGCAGAAAAAAGCACATTGCTGGTGGGCAGTCTGAGCCACTGGAGGCTGTATGTCCTGTGTTTATATTCAGGAGAAGAGTCTGAAAAGCCAGGCCAAACTCTGTGCTTATTGCATCAGGGGAAGAGAGCAGTGGTGGTAACTTCCTCTGCTGGTACGTCCTCCCACACCCCAACTACAGTCTCCTTTTGTATTAAAATATATATATTGCGGTTTTAGATATTAATTTATGTTTATTAGTGGCAGCAGTCTTCCAGAACTAACAATAAGTTGGTTTGGTGTGTTATGCTATCTTGGGAAGAATTGTCTCTGACTATGAAAGGCATGGGCAAGTTATTAGTGACAGGAGAAAAGGGTTTAAAATGGAAACAGTTAAAATTTGGCTTTCTTTAGTGTCGCTCATGTTACAATCATGATACAGATTCATAGGTGGCAGCCCAGAAGTACCCAGTAGGAGTCAAATAATTGTCCACCTTTCCATGGCTTTTTCCTTATGCATCTGGAACTCATCTTTATCATCCCTCTTATCTTAATACCTCCATTTTAACTTAGGTGTACTCTAGCATAACTGGTTGTTGGTGCCTTTGTTTCTTGATGAGGTTCCTGTTGATGTTAATTTCATTTGCATTAAGGAGGGACGAGGAGGTATATTAGGAAATGGTTTCTCATGGTAAGGGCAGTAAAAACCAGATAGTCTGACTAAGGGTATTGGGGAATCTACATCACTGGGCATCTCTTTAAGAACATTTTGGATAATCAGTGGATAGAAAGCACTATTAGATCACCGTTAACTGAAAGTATTTTTTCTGTTTGATCTGTTAAGTTATTGTACCCATATCTTGTGTCTGAGAGAGGTTTTGGAGTGTATATCTGTGTGTGACATTAATAGTTCTGTATTGGCTCATGTGTGCATATATGTGTGGATAATTATATCAATTTGTGATGAGTTCAAATGTCCAGAAACTCATAGGATGTGTTTCTTTGCATTGCAGTTGCTCAGAAAAACTACATTACAAATGTCTTAGAGATTTTTTTTACTTTGGCAACCAGTGTATTTCTATAAATATTCCCACTGTGACATTTTGCAAAATTCCTTCAGTTACACATTCCAAGGTATGTTAGCACACCAGCAAACTGGAGGCAAGCTGAGTGCCAGTTTTGTCCACCTGACTGATGTAATTCCACTCTTTTTTCCAGGGGCAAAATTTTCTGTTTTGAGTCTTCAGATGTTTGAAGTATTTCAAGGATCATTCATCTTAAATTCTACTAACTTTTTCTGCCTTTAGTGTTTCCTGTTGGCTACTGCAGACCCTTGAAACAACCAGCAATAGCAAAGACTTGGTAGAGTGACTTTGATGGAATTGAAGCAATCTGAAACTGAGACTATGTATGAAGATACAGAGTTTTCTTAATGAAGGGAAAAGGTGATAACTTGTCTTGTGTTCAGAAATAGAACTGGCATTATTTCTCTTTCCTGAAAACATTGGGCAAATCTTTCAAGGAACAGAGTGTTGTTTTAAACCCTCCCACCCTCCCCTATGCAAAAAATTGCTGTGTAAGATTGTTCTCTTTATGTTACAGAATTGTCCAAAAGGCCTGCAGCAATTAGTTTGTCATGTAACTTACATTTTATGTAGTTGAAATAATGTCTTAGCATTCATTGAATGTATTATCTGTAGTTTAGAAGAAAAATATTCAGTATTTTAAGATGGAAGATAGCTCTGCTAAGGGTGTCCCATCATTTTCCCCATTTACCACTTCATTTTCTATTCCCTTTCTCTTTCTACCCTTGATTAAATACTGTGCTATGGTGCTCATGAGAATAATTGGGATGAGCAGAAGCATTACTAACAGGAAAAAATTGCAGCCTCCAGCAAGTACTTTTTCTTATTAGTCAATGTGCCACCTTATAAGAATGTGATTAATTTCAGATCAGAACTTCACTTTAATGATGTGCTGATGTAATACTGTATGTAGGTCATTTGTTCTTCCAGCCCCCAAAAATCTGCTGGGCATCGAGGTAGTCCTTGTCTTATTTTTATATCTGTGATGACCACTGATGAAAGAATAGCTTTTTAGACTAATGCTGTTATCTTTGTTAGGGAATTTATCTTGGTCTGAAGCCTAACACTACAGAATTAGCAGTAATATAGTAGTTGGAGGTTTTACTTTATTCAAATAAAAAATTTCTGGTAGGCCCGTTTTGATAGAACTGTACTCGTGGAGAATTGGCTGTAGCACAGGAATGGAGGCTGCATCTCTTTTTTGACTGTGTGATGTCAGTAGGGCATTTGAGAAATGCAATTTCTGCGTAGTTGTTATTGTAGTGCATATCCTGAATTATCTTGGGTCCTGAGATGAAAAATGAAAGAAGAGCAAAGCATTGATTACTTGCTAAGCTTGGCTTTGGTCAGGAGCGTTGATGTTGTTACTAGGATTGGATGGTAATAAAACCAGCTGAGTCAAAACTGTAACTTTTGTGGATTATTCCATATGGTCAAATGATACCTATTGTGGAAATAGTAAGGCAGCTGTGTCTCTCTACAACAACCATGGAGCCTGTTTAAAAAAGGAAAAAATTCTGATTCCTAATTATATGGAATTGGTTTGTGTTCATGCAAGATTTGCCTAGTATGTCTATGATTTCTCCCTTGAAAATCAGGAGCTTGTGTTTGTGCTGCTTATAAAGAACATCTTAAAAAAACCCACACCACCACAACTCCAAGACAAAACTAAAATACCTGGCATGGAAAGTGTCACAGCAATAGCAAGGAAAGAAAGGCATATGTTTTTGGTTGTATCAGACTGTCAGGAACTTGGAGAAAGAAGGGCTGAATATCCAGCTAAAGTGAAATAGAGATAGGAGGATTCTGAATTTTGTTGGTTTTAAAATAAATTATATTTCACTGAATTTACATACTTCTGGCTTCTGGGACTTTATTAAAAGCATTCATTAGTGCTTCTTTCACAAAAAAAATCCACTCTGCTACACTTTTTTTAAAAAAATTCTAAAGAGTGAGAGGAGCATTTTGGCTTGCACAGCTGAACTGTTAAACAGCACTCCCATTCCATGTGAACCCATGTGAAACCAGGGAACAGACTTGCCTAGAACAGTAAGTAAAGGGCCCATGTAAAACATCTAGGAGAGGCGGTGATGTTAAGATGCTCAGTTACAGACTTGCTTCAGAATAAGCACTTTGAAATAATCACACTCATGCCCAGCTGTTAATCACACATTTCTGCTGCCCATTTGCTACTTGAAGGTAGAAGTGTGTTTCACTGATGACTGCGCTGTTGGGGAAGT
Organism: Lycocorax pyrrhopterus obiensis; assembly: GCA_014706295.1. Classification (NCBI taxonomy): domain Eukaryota; kingdom Metazoa; phylum Chordata; class Aves; order Passeriformes; family Paradisaeidae; genus Lycocorax; species Lycocorax pyrrhopterus. Next base: position 65,123,166 of record JACSVZ010000006.1, on the reverse strand, counting down.
AATTTCATTCATAAGTGAATAAATTCAAAAGTGCCATTTCTTGGTCTTGTTCCTGGCTTCTGTTAGTCAATGCGCAGTTCCAGTCCAAAAACCCTTCCTGAAAATTGATTAGCCTTGCATTTTAAGCTGGTAGAATGTAACCCTGTGTTCTGAACAGCGACTTCTGTTTAAAGGAGTATGAGATAAGGAATAGTTGAAAATGTTCTTGGGATGGTGTTCTATTAATTAGCAAGTCTGTAGGATGGAAGGACAGTCTGAGGGACACGGCATGTAAACTCATGGCTGCTTCGCTGTCTTTGCCAACCAGCTGATTCTGTGAGCTATCACCTTTGGATAAATTTGCAGAGCACCTACAATGCTGTGAACTTGTGATGTGAGCTCTGAATATGTATGTGGACAGACCTCACGTTACTTAGATTTCACATAGAGAGTTTTGCTGCTCATTAGAGTTTACTGTTCAGAGACTAAAATTAAGCGTCAAAATTAATTACAAAAACCTATCTTTATTTGCTGACTTTTATTCTTAAGATTTCGTAGTAGTAATGACTGCCTTATCTGTCAGCATAAAACATAATTCTCTGGTATTGTATCAGCAGATGCAAATGACTTTGAAATTTTTCTTCAGCAGTACTTTAATAAGAAACTGTGGTGTCATAAAGTAATGTCATAACTCATAAATTTGGAGTCTAACTCTGAAGAGAAGACTGTTTTCTCACAGTCGTAGAAAAATATTCTGTGCATTAAACAGCCACAGAATGGAGAAAATGCTTTGGTGGCTGATTTGAATGTTGTGTGAATTAACCTCTCCTTCTGTACCATGTCCTCAGTTATCATTTGTATTTATAATTGCTGTTAGTTGACCCCAGCCATGAGCTGGCAACCAAGAAGATTCACCAGCTGCCTGACTAGAAGTCAAGCTTTCACAGGCTTTACATGCAAGTAGAAAAGGAAGGACTTCTCTTAAATGTGAACACAAGATGTGACTAATGATTAAAAAAGAAGTGTTAACATAAGGAGTCTGGTGAGTGAAACAATACAATGAAATCTGATATGTGGAAGATTGCAAATTCTTGGAGGTCATTGAAAGAACTACCTTATTTGGTAAGAAATCCCATTTAATTTGCCCTCATAAATTCCAGAAAAGTCTCAGGGCTTCTACAAGTGGGAACCTCTGGTTGTACATGTATTTAATATGAGAGTTGTCTGAGAAGAAAACCTCTTGTTTTATTACCTTATCACTACTAGAATATGATCACATGTCAGAAGTAACAGTATAACGTCAAGTGATGACCACTGTCTATCTTCCTGTGGAATGAGTATCTCCACATATCAGTTCTGAACCTCGTTTCAATGTATGTCTCTCTTATCTCTTGTCCTCTGGGCCATGCGCTACTGTGAAAAGCTTAATTCTGTCTTCTCCCTGACCTTCTCCACGCTAATGATGGGCTGCTTTTAGTTCCATTTGTATCACGTTGTGTTAAGGGCTGTACTATCAGCTAAAGCAGCAAGGATTATTAGTTATACTGTAGAGATTAAATTAATAGCTCTTTTCCGAGTGCACAGGCAATCTATGAATAGATTTATCTTGATACAGAATTTCACTACCACCCAGTATTCAAAAAAGAAATGCAATCTTTAGCAGCTTTTCTTTTTGCCCGTTGCTGACTTAGAGTACAGTAAGAATGCATAAGTCAGAGGCTGTTATTTTCTCTGATCTGAGTAAAAGCAGTTTCAGAAGTACAAAAATAAACCTAAAACTGTAATTTTTCTTTGCTTCGTGCTTGGGTTGAAAGCATCAGCTACTCCTGTGTATCACATGAAATAGAAAACAGTGTTCACTATCCTGAACAGTTCTTTTTGTTGACAGTGGAACAGAGAAATTTAGAATATCTACATGGTGTAATGCATTACCATGTGATGTAATTTATATGGATGCAGAAAGTTGGTATGATTATTATACTAGGGCTTTTTTATATCAGTAAGAGAAAATGACAAGTTGCCACCAAAGAACTTGCACTACGTTTCATAGTGTCTTCAAATCACCAGGAGTGGGCCAGAGTCCCATAATAAGATTATGCTCAGTTTAAGAACTCCCATGAAGAAATAATGAGTGAGTCAGGTGATTGTCAATCACAAGTTGAGTTCTTTATTTTTTTTTAAGGGGAACTTTCTTCTGAGAATTTAAAAAAAACCATTTTGGCATAACTTTTCTTCAATTTACTTTTTAGAAACTTGGTTTTTTTTTTGAAGTGAAATTTTGAAGTATAAAGTTCATATCTATCAAAGTCAAAATGCAGTACCATATCATTCTGCTTTTAGTTTGAAAAGAAAGCATGTGTGTGTGTTTGGTTGGAATACAAGTGTAACCGAGAATGCACTTGGAACTTCTGCACCCAGAGTTAAATTTAACAGGATGCCAGCAAGCTATCAGGTCTGCCACTGGTAACAGCAATTATGTTGTACTTCTTACATTCTGGGTAGCATTAATATGTAAATGGATAAACCTTTCCAGTATGCTCTAAATTTATGATACAGAGCTCTGATGCAAAAATTGAAGGCAATTATTCTGTGGTGTCAGTAGCCCATTTGTCTCTTTCAGAGATCTATGAAGTTGTCCGTTGATTGTTGTGCCTAGAAATTAATTTTTGATTACCTGATTTTCTTAACACAAATAGACCACCAACTGCAATCCAAAGTCATTCTTTTGGGAAATGTGTCTGCTTTCTGCAGATCCCGTGCATTTTACCCAGGAGCTCATGTTTCCTCTCAGCCACTCGGTGGCACTAGGCTTCTTCGGACCGATGAACACTGCTGTAAAATGTGCCTGGGCTTCAGAATAGAAGGCTGCTCGATTTCTTGTGTCATGTGATAGCTAAGCCTTTTGATTAAAACATGGTTTATGTTTTCCTTATTTTTTACGAGTAGCAGTCAGATAATATTTGGAGAGCATTTAGGAGCAGCATGCCACTCTGCAATGTAGAAAACCGTGTTGAGGCACTGGGAAGAGAGCAAGCAGGGTTCTCTTGAATTTTTTGGCAGGTGATCCCCATGGCAAGGAAGCCTCTTTGAGCTTTTTAGTTCTGATGGTGCCACTGTCATAGCCAGGGAACTGTAACCCTCCAGTGGTAAGAAACTGGCAGTGCCTTGTCCTTGGAGTTAGGAAGGATATGAGATCTCTAAGGAGTAAAGGATCCTGACAGATAAAATACCATGGCATGTGAAATCCTTATGCTGAAGCTCAGCAAGGTCATGTGCCAGGCTTCAGCTGTGGAGTTCTGTGGTGTTGCCTAAGGGGAAGAGATGCCTAAAGGCACTGGGTAGCTGGCAGGCTAAGGAGTTCTTTTGTGATGTGGAGGAATGCTTTGAGTGAGGTGATGGACAGGCCAGCTCAGCATGCTTTTACTCTGCCTTTGTACGCATCAACTGGCTGTAAAAGAAATTTGCAGCTTTTTGAGTAGCAGAGTGAGAGTATCCAATTGTTCAGAGCTGTTGCTTAGTAGCAATGCAGGTACTGTATGGAGGGGAAAATAAAATCCTACTATATTGAGGCATAACAGAGTTTAGACTTGGTTTCCTTTTTACTATACATTGTCTCAAGACGTTTCAGAAAAGAATGGTTTAGTAATAGACACTGTGCACAAATGAAAAAGCTAAATTTCATGCAGTATGGCGTCATGCAAAAAAAGATACTATGTGAATTTTCTTTTTTTAATATTGCACTAAATCCTGGGGTTTTTGCTTTGTTTTGTTTTTTCAGTATATAAACACTGCATAGAGATACTGATTAAAAGCCACCTTTGTCATTCTGCACAGGCATAGGATGCTGCAGCGGGAAGAAGCCGTTGTGGCCAAGGCAGTTACAGCTCTCGATTTTCCACCTGGCTTTTGGTTGTAGCAGATGCAGTGCTTGAATCTTATTCCTCCAAATACCTGCTGTAGCTAAGCTTCTGCATTTTGCCTTTAAGACTGTCACTTTCCAATGTTGTGAATGTTGGTAAAGAGGTTCAAAATTTCCCAGGGAAAGGACGAAACAATTTTGCGCTTAGACAATGGGATGGCAGCCTTATTCTCTAGGAAAGTAGGCTAATAAGTTTTCATTTGTAAAAGTTCAGGTACTCTTCCACTGCAGACCTGGGAATAATAGCACTGCATAGTACTGAACTCCAGAATAGTCTTTATATGTGCTGGCTTTTTCACAATGATTGTGTTTGCTTTATGACTCCAGTAAAGTGGAAAGAAAACAAAACCTAATTTTTGGTTAATCCAGTCGGTACATACAGAATTAAGGCTGCGGAAGGTATGGGCTTTGATATTTGATCAGATCTTTTTGCTCGGCACATTCAGTAGTATCTAGTCTTTATGTAGCTTCTGCTGCCTGTTTCTGGAACCTTCTTACCTCTGTACTTTTATTTTACACTAAAAGCAACAGCAGCTAGGAGAAGGCGCTTACATGTAGGAAAGCATCTTAAAAATAGGGATACTGGCCAAGAAGCAACATGCCACTTTATTTTGGGTGTGTGAAGATGTCTGCTAATCCTTGTAAAAAGTGGTATTGGAACCTGTTGACTGAAGTGAGGTTAGAACCTGGTTGAGAATAAGTAGTTTTAACAGCAGTAATATTGGTATACTGTGAGTACTCTAGTAGTAAGATACTCAAAAGTATAGTACGAGTACTTCCTCAGTCTTGTAAACATTTGAAAATAATGTCAGTCTGCGAACTCTAAGAGAGCAAATATTTGCTGTTTAATACTTCAGCTTATTCTCTAAAGTCCTGACTATATAGACATGGAAGACTGGTCTCACTTAAGAGACGAAGTTCTTTTTAGTATAAATTTGAAAATTGTTATATGCTGAATAAGATTTTTGTGGCAGGTATTCTCTAGATGAGTTTATTGTGATGGGCCTACTGAAGTTTAGTCTATGAGGATTCCTCTTACTCATGTTATGGGATAAAAACCTGACTTCAGCACTGAGCAAGTCTGGATTTTTGTGGTGTTGCCTGCTTAGAGTGGAAATGAAACAGAAACTGTTACCTGAACCTGTAAGTGCCACTATCCCATTCAAGACAGAAGACTATGTTTTACTTAATTCTTAAAGGAAATCATAACGTACCCTGTGATCCTTTTAAAATCTAAACTATTGACCAAGAGGATATCTTTTTTTAGGCTTCTTAACAATTTGCCCTGAGCACCTAGCTGTTAACAAATAATGAGAGCATTGATTCGATGAAAGGAAAAAAAACCCCAAACTGGAGCACATTAGACTATTAAATTAAAAATTTATTCCAATTAGTACTGGGGGGACTGCTTTCTAGCGTTCTAAATTAGGCAGCTGGGAATTAATGGCAAGTGAAAATCATTATAATGACAGTCTTTTTTGGTAAGGATTTGAGAAAGTTTCTAACAGTGTCACCATGACCTCAAAGAGTTTAAATTGCTCTCTATACTGAAGATGCATGAATGTTGATTAGTGATAAAGGTCTTTGGAGTACTTCCTAGTGGAGCTGAGCCTTTCCTGACTGTCTGAGGTCTAACTTGTCAGTGTAATAAGCCACCCATCTCCGTTTGTTCAAACACCGGACTTGTCACATGCTCAGGATGAAGAATTCTGACTTCATGTATGATATTTAATGGCAAACCAGAGAGCCTTTAACAACTAAGTTGCTGATTCAGTGACTGCATTTTTTCTCTCATTGTCCTTCTAAACCAAAAATTTGCTATTTCTTTGCTGTTCTTTATTATATGCACATTATTTCTGTTAAATTTATGGGAAGAATAGGAATTGTCAAAGAAACACGGCAGATACCATTTAAACTGAAAAGCCACACAGTGAGTGGAAATAAATGGAAACAGAATTAAGGGTAAAAGACCTGTAAGCAGAGTGGAAAACAAGTTATGTGCTTTGCTTTGTGATAAATTCTATATCTAATATTTTAGAATTTTGTTTTCTTCTGAACATCCAGGTACTGATTCAATCTCTACAATACTTGTATGACATTTGGGCCCCATATACATGTATATATAATGTATGTTTTATATAACATTATTATTTGAGTGTTCACTGGTTGGAATGCATCAGCAATTACATTTTCTTGACCTGGTAACAAGAGGGGGTCGAGCCTGACATAAGTCTGATTTTTAAGCTGCTATATTGACTCAAATTACGGAAGGATTGGATGTCCTGCCAGCAAGTAACAGTGTGTGATGCAATTAACATTACTAAGGGTTATGTTGTACTGAAAATGAGCTGTGAGAGTTCATTGCCTTACAAAGGGAATCATCTTCAGCTTCTTCTTTAGGCTCTGAATCAGTGATAAAACTAGGCCTGTTGTTGGGGTAGGCTGGACAGACAGGGGTGCCCAAAAGCTTCAAGCTAGCCTAATTATCTTCCCAGGCCTTAGTTCAAGGGATATTATACCTCTCCAAGAGTGTTGTGTTCTCAGGTCTTTCCACTTTGCTCTGGCAAGGAGATCACCCTCTTAATAGCACACTGACTTCATCAACAGATAATTTTTTTGGGAAGCCAAATGCTGTGACACAGCCCGGTTCTGTTGGTTTTCCCTAGTTGTGGTTGGCAAGGTGAGTGGCAGCTTTGGTGCAGGTTTGGTCATCTCTGAATTCAGACATAACAGCCAGGTGAACTCTGATGCCCGCATAGTGTTCTGCTCTTCAGCTGGACATGCCTGGCATGCCAAATTTTCTTGTTCAGGTGAAGCACCTTTGTAAATCATGGGAAAGCACTGGACACTGTTTCGTAGATATTAATGCTGTTCTTCCATTCTGTGGTCTAGAGCCAAATACTTGTTAGAAGACCATGCACGTGTAGATACTGAAAGAGACAGGTGTCTTAAGCATCAAAGATTTGAAAGTGCAGGGGAAGGAACAAAGCCAGTAAAATGTATGCATTGCAGGATTTCCAGCAAGTGGTTGTGGTTTCTGTCTCTGTGAGGTTTTGATAACTCTCCAAGATGGGATGTTGCATTTTGTATTGCTGCTGTTAGTCAAAGCTTGTAACGGTTTGCCTTGCTTCAAGTTCCGAATTCACTGCCCATTTAACTGTGATAATAAAAAAAAAAATCTTTCTTCTGGACTAGCAATTCCAGTAATTGACATTACACTTTTTCTTCCAATATAAAAATAAAAAATCAAAACAAAAACCAAACCAAAGGAAGTGGAGAAAAGTATGCAGTAGTGGAAAAATGCCATTTGAGCAGAAGAATTTCTCAAAGAATGCTATAAACCCCTGTTTACCAGAGCAGCCGTAGGCCAACGTTGCCATGGAAACAGAAGGAATTCAAATAATATTAGCCATAGCATATCTATTATATATTACATAATGACACTACACCAAAGGGTCACTTGTGGTTTCATGTACAGGGCTCACTTTTCAGTGATTTATCACCAATATCAGAGGCTAGAATTTAAAATCAGAACTGGAAGGTTCAGCCGTCATAATATAATAAAAATAATATTGGAAGGAAAAAGATATCTATTTAATCATAAGTCTAGAAGAGTTTTGAGTTTTTTATATGCAGAAAGTTCTTAGTCTTTTCTTAGAAACAAAATCATGCTCAAGCCATAAAACAGATTATCCTCATTTGGCATCCAAAAGTGCTGACATCAACAGTATAGATGATAGAACTAGAACATTCTTTTATTTGCAAGAAATATCAATCAGTTCTTGAGCTTGCTGTGTAACTGTTTAAGGAAAGGGGTTTGAATTCAGCTGTGTCTGCCAGATGAATGGGGCTGGTGCTGGATTGTGGCAATAGGTGAATTGTTCTCATCTAGTTTGTCAGAACAATGATATTCTTTAAATAAGAGTTTGACATAGGAGTGCTAGGGGTTTATTATGACTGTAAATACTGAGGTTCTTCCTCTTGTATCCCCTGATTTTAAATTTTTCTCTTTTTGGCACCCAGGTCTTTACTAGTTCTATGGTTATAATATTTTTTTTTTCCTCTCTGTACCACGGGCTGAGAAAAGGCAAAAACAGAATTGAAGATTCCTTACGTGTCATAAAGCAAATTTTGACCCTTTAAATGTTGGCTGAAGCTTTGACTTGGGTGCTTTCAGGACTCAAAGTTTCAAGTGACAGAAGGTTGACATGTAAGTTATGTTCTTAATTTGAGTGGTTTTGGAAAAAAAAAAAACTGGCAGATCCATGTGTTGAATAACCTGTTGGACATAGCTTAGATGTACTCACGTCTCTAAGGTATATACAAATAAGCGTCACAGAGTGGTCTAAATCGTATCCTGTATAAATGCAGAATAGAGATGCTCAAGGAGCTTTTTGTGTGTTTGGCAGAAAAATCTAGCACGAGTGTAGAAAATTTTCCCAAAGCTGTGTGCTGATAATGACTGCACTAGAATGCTTGCGTAACACTTTGCCTATTACAAAAGCTGTAAAAACATTAACTAATGCACAAAGCAGATTACATGTTGCAGATGTATCCTTCTGCTGGGAGGAAAGCATATGTGTATGTGAGTGAGGAGGAAAAAAATTCTATTAAAGGAGGCTTTATTTTGTCCCTTTAAGCTTTATTGCCTTTCTTTGACTGTATTTTCATACTTTCTTAAGAGTGGTTTTTTTTCCCTAGGATTCTGTCAATGAAATTGCAGATTGACATATGAAAAATGTATACACCTTTTTCAACACAGAAAATCCCATTGTCTTGATTCTATTTGCAACCAAAGTGAATCTCAACACTAAAATTATTTGAAATAGTGGTGACCATTCAGCAAAGCACCTCTCTGTCTGAAATTACGTTTTTTTTTCCTTTTTTTCACAGATACAGTTCTCAGTCTTTCTGCTGCACAGAAGCTTTGGCACATATTCAGTGTGGCTCTTACTTTGATATTCTTGACAAATTGTGAATTCAGGTTTAGATGACTGCTGTCTTTTATCAGGTTTGTCAAGAGCTGATCCTTATCTAGGGCTGACTTGAACATGGATTTAGAATGCTATGATATATGCTTAAAATTGCTTAAAACTAAAGCTTAACTTCTGACGCCACCTGTTGCCTCCCAGCTCCCTTCAGAGCTGTTTATCTGTGCCTGTGTGTTGCAAGTGGGTGTGCACATACCTGTATACAAGTGTATGAATTAAAGATGGCTGCTGAGTTAAAACTGGGATTGCTTAGGAGATGAGAAACAAGGCCAGTCTTGCTGGGATGTGGGTGCTGGTGATGGCAGTGGTCCTTGCCGTCACCCTCACTGGGCCTGTGGAGGCCAGGCTCTGCTCTCTCAGGTGTTGGAAACCTGATCCAAAGTGTGCTGCTTCTTCCTTCCGCATCTTCGCTCACTCGTCCCTGGTGGTTTTGTCTTTATCCTTTATCAGCCTCCTCCACAAGAGGAAAGGGAGGGGTCCTTGTCTCCCTATCCTATAAGTTATCTAATTTATGGAATGAGGACTAGTTCAGATTCCATCACTCGCCTTTCCTACCTGTCATACCGCCTTTGTTATCATCTTTCTGAGGTTTTTTGTGTGTTTTCCTATATGTGGTTTGTGCAAATACATCACTATTCTCTGTTTGAGTCTTTGGAGCATCATGTTATTCATGTTGCTGTGCTTAGCAGTGTTACAAAATACTTCTGTGTTGTCACCAGTTTTACTATTGGTGGCAGTCCTGTGGTACAAAAACACTGGCTATTTCCCCTCCATTTTTGACTGACACTGTGACGGGACAGGAGCATGGGCAGGTCCTGTCCTGCCACCAGCAGTGCTTGGGCTTGGCTGTATTCCCCTTATGTAGCTCCAGGGAGCCGGCTGGATCTGTGGCACAGTGAGCCCTGCGTAGTTGAGTGCCAGCTTGAGACCTGTTGGGAGGGTCCATTAGTTACAATCACTCAGGCAGGCAAGAGGAGCATCATTGCAGACATTGATTTAATGCACAGAGAGAATCGAAAGGGCAGAAACAACAATCAGATGGAAAGTACTGCTCGTCCCTTACACGGCCGAAAGAATGCACGCAGTAAATATTTTGAAGAATACTATGATGGATCTGAGCTCTGTAGTTAGACCGTTGCCTTCACTGCTCATTATCTGTCTTTGGTTCTTAAGGGCACATTAATTTATTATTTAATTGGATTTTCACATGTTAGCTATAGAAAATGTTCTTACCAAACGTTGCAACATTTATTTTTTTTCTAAAGTCTTCAATTCATATGTGTAGCAAATGATACGCTTTTTGGGTGGTGCTATTCAGAAAAAAAGAGCTGTTTTAGGCTGCTCTTGGTATATGAAAGTAATCCAGAAGCTTTACACTTGATGCAAAGATTTTTAGACTGTTGGCAGGGATTCTATGTTTTTAAAAGTTTTTCTGTTTGCTGGATTTCATGTACTTTCATTTTCCCTTTGAAGTGTTTGGGAGAGAGCAGAAGGGGAAATACTTCATTATGTCCATGAATTATTCAGGTACAGTTCTAGCAGCTAACATTACTTTAAATAGCTCAAGGTCTTTCTTTTTCCTTGAGTATGTCTCAGTTTTCATTCTTCTGCTGATTGTATGCCATGTTCCTTTTTTGAATACAATTTTGATGAAGTACTATCCTTCGGCAATCTTTAGAAATCATTTCACTCTTGAAGTAAGTATTTAATTCTGTTCTTCTCCAGCATCAGATATTCAGTGACCCTCAGTAGATACAGGTGAATTGTCATACATGTGAATTTACAAAAAATCGAATTATTCTCCCTAGAGCGTGTTTTCTATATACTCTTGCAAAAGCATTGATCTCAAATAGCCTCCCACATGTATTTCTACAGTGAAGGAAAAAAGGAATCTAAAATATTAAATATTAACATACTGTTACACTCTGAGAGGAATTTTACAAACCACATTTAGTACATCATTTCAATAGGGAGGCACGAACATTAGATCCTTACATTTTGGAAATATCCCTCCCTCTCCCACCAATAACATGTGAAAGTGCGTATTTAGAAAATAGTTAAGAACAATAACACAGAGGAAGACAATTAGAAAGATGTGCAGAGGCCAGCGTGGGAGGAAAGGAAAGCAAAACAGAACCCAAAGTGAGTTTCAAATACTGTTCTTGTAGTTCTAAAAATATCTTTGAAAATCCAGTGATCACTCCATAATCACTTATGCAAATGAGACCATTGCTATTATTTCGGGGGGGGGAGAAAAGTGTTAAACAATTATTCCCCTGAGGTTTAGGGCTTACCTGATACAGTCTAAAGAGACAGTTGAGCAGAAATGCATTTCTCTGTGTGTGTGTGTGTGTGTGTATGTGTGTGTATAAGACTCAGGTTTCCAAGAGGGATGCCCATGACCAAAGCTCAGCTGCTCAGTTTAAATTGCAGCAGCAGTGAGAACTTTGCAAGGCAAGCATCAGAGGAAGTGTAGTGACAAAACAGTGTCAAACAGTGCAAAGCTTGACCAAAAGATCCATTGAAGATTGAAATGTAGTCAGTACGTTCATGTTCATGACAGTAAGGTTATAGCAATGTATTTATAACCAGAGTTAATGTCTGTATACTTTCTTCAGCCATGGATGTGTCTGAGAGAAATGTTTTTGGACTGAGTAATTGCAAACGTGCCAATGCTTCAGTCTTGTAGCTTGAGTTGCTTACTGGACCTCAGGTTCTCAAAGCCCTTGAAAAATCTCTGCGCAAATAGTTAAGATTTTGTTGCAGTATCACAATACAGCAATGAAATGGAAATCTCAATCTATGTAAAAGAACCCAGAAATACACTGGAAAATGCAAGGCTGCAGTTTCAACCTGTGCGTGGTAACCAAAAACACTGTCCGGGAAAAAAAATTGCATCCCCTTGCTCAGCAAAACAAGATTTGTCAGGGCTGACTAGCATTGAAAAATATGCAGAAGTTATTTGAGTATCACACTGACTGGGGACTGCATGTTAATTAGAATAAAATTACAAAATAATAGATACAGCCCTCCGAAAATGCTGGTAATGACAGAGAATCTGTGTCTGCAGCCTTCAGGATGTTGCTGTTACTTGTTTATTTCAGTTGTTTAGGAGCAAGAAGTCTAGAACAAAGATGTGTGAAAACATGAAGAAATGAATCTTTTGGTTGGTGCCACTGATTACTGGCTGATTCATAGGGGCAGATTTGTTACCTAAACCCAATTATTAAACTTGGTTTCGTGTATTAGTTGTAAATACTCAGTTCTGAGTGAGTTTACCCTGCTCTGTTTATATGTATTGTGCAATTGATACAGTTATGCTAGGTCCATGTGGAATTGAATTACATTGCTTAACAAAATAATATGTGTTAGTGTATTTGTATATGCATACATGTGTTTTATTGCCATTTTTGAATAGCAGAGTCTTCAATTTTTAGAGAAGTATTCTGTAATTCCATAAGCAGTAATTTCACTAGGTATTTATATGTGTAAGTTAGTTACTTGGAATAATAATTAGGAAAAAACCCATGGTAAAGGAGGCTTCATAAAGGGATGTTATTTGCTTTTTATTGTTTGATGAAGCCTAATGGTAGATTTGTTATTTTGGGCATTTTATATTATTTACTACTAAAGCTGTTGTTATTTATTTCTGCTTTCAAACTCATTTTTAGTGTTGTCCTCTGAAATGACAGGTATAAAAATAATTAAATACTTGGCTATTCTGGAAAGGGACTGAAATTTATATATTAGGCACTAGTTTTCTTTTGAGTTTCCCTTCTTAGGAAGGGAAACTGGGAAGAGAGAAAGGAGATAGGGTACTAAGGTGTAGAAACAACCCTGTGTAAACTTACTGGCTGGGGGGAGCTGTGTGCCTAGTACATCTCTATTACTGAAAGGTTTCAGCTGTTTCTGAGCTATACCCCTGTAAATCACTCTGTATCTTTTGATACTAAAACCATTCTTAGGTCATATTACTTAAGAATGTTAAGAAAGTTGTGACTAGGCCCAGACTAAGTTGAGTACCATTGAGTTCAGTGAGTCCTATGTAAGATACGCAGCTGTCAGATGAAAATAGCCTTTTATTCTTCTTGTGGTTGCTGAGAGAATTTTAAATATGAAATTTGTTAATAAGAAGTCACTAGTGCCTTGAAATATTCTTGGATTAGCATCCTGTTCTGCTTGCAGCCACTATTGGTTATCAAACACGTCTGAGCCATTGTACGAATCACTGCTTTTTATTCTGAGTTAGTAATGTTTAAATTAGCACTGATAAATTCTTGTTTGAATAGAAACTTTTTAAAATAACGGTGGTGGGCCACCAAGTCAAAGGTGGAGAGGATGGTTGTCAAACTGAGTTTATTAGTTTTTAAACTGGTTGCAGGCTGTGTTGACCAGGAAAAACTGAGACATGTGGGCAGACGATTGACTAAGTGTGTTCACATGCTCTTCTCACAGGTTATGATCAACTTCAACAAAGGATTGACTAGAAGAAAAAAGCACCATCATGTTAATTTGGAGTCTATTATAAAGGCAAAATACTAGTAGAAGTCAAGCAGACAATGGGAGTAGGAAGTATGTCTTAAGGCTTCCGAGGGACTATTAGAGAGTCAATAAAGAGGTTTTTGCTGGGAGGTTGTGCCTTAACTAAATAGTTTGCCTACTAAAATAAATAAAAGGTATGCCAACCTAAATGGACAACAAATGATTCCTTGAGACCTTGATGGAAGAATTAATTTCTTTTTCTTTATGTAGCAAAGCCTTGAAACTATTCACTTGGAATGCTCTTTAGGGCTTGATCTCTCTCTTATTTTTTTAATATTTAATTGTGTTATTCTTCAAAGACTGCTGCAGTAGTGGTGAGGGGAAGAATGGGCAAAGGGTCAAGAGATATTAAACTTTAAAGGAAATTACAATTTTTGCTAATTGTCATAGCAACAAAGGAGCAATGAATCTTGGTGAGGAAGCAGAGGGGTGGAGAACATTGGTGTGTACTCGCAGCGGTACCACTGAGCTGTTCTGTGGCATTAGGCAGGTCATTCTGAGAGCTTGGCTCTCCTATTTTCTAATTACGTGTTTTCAGAAAATATTACTTAGAACAGCCTTGGGAATCTAACTAATGCTCTCTGCTTGGGTGGGCTTCTATGCATTGGTGAGTTGTTTTTGGTTCGTGTCCGTGGAAGAACTCTGCCCACATGTGGGCAATCAGAGCAGGGAATCAGCTGGACTGCCATCATTGACATCCTTGGTGGTGGAGCAGCCCTGTCAAAGCCCTTGTTCTTGCCATGATGGACAGTAGCTGCTTTTAATTTGTTTGGTCCCAGTCCTGTGATTTGTCCCTTTATAAAGAACAAGTGAACTCCTGGGAACAGAGAGAGACTACTTCCCTGGAGGAGGTACTTACAAGAAGAATACACCTGGGGGGGGGGAGGGGGGTCTTCTTTGTCACTTTAGCTTGTCTGCTGTTGATGGTGCAGTTGAAGAGGCTGTAGGAAAGGGAAGGCAAGGGGCTCAGATGTGCTTTGGGAGGGCAGCTGGGAGCCCTCAGCTCAGGTGGATGAGAAGAGGTGCTGCTGTGTGGAGCAGGATGTGCATCAGCCTTGCAGAACAGAGAGGATAGATGGAGGAAGGTTTGCCTCCACTCGGAGTGCTACTGGAAGTGAAGATCTTCTTAAAAGGCAGTAATAAGGAGGAGAAGAGTTGAATGCAAACTTTTTTCATTTGGTCCCTCTTACACGGTTCTTCAACTCTTCAGTTTAGAAAATTGTGTTTCTGTTTGTGTTTGTTAATTCCAAATCAAATGGAATTTGCTTCTTGATGAAGGCTGTGAGTCACTGTGTTTTTGCAGGAAATCTCCCAGGATTTCAGACCACACATAAATTACTGCGCAAGATGTAGGAGATGCTCAATTAGCATGAATTCATTGCTCCTTGCTAGTATAGCTTATCAAAGGATGCTCGGTATTAATATCAATGGATTCAGTTGGTCAACTGTAATATAGACAATAATTTAAAGGTAAAGAGCAAACCTGTGTACTCCAACCTTTTTACGTTTTGCCTCTACTGGCATGAAAAACTTTTAGCTGTTGTTTAAAAATTGCAGGGATTGTTCTTCTGGACGTTTTCACCAATTTTTTTTTTTTGTTACATTGATAAAACAATATATAAACAAAGTATGTGGTACATTCTCTGAGTTTAATATATCATTTGATTAAGCTTGAGTGCATAATAGCATCTAAATTTAAAATAGGAGCGAAAAATGTAGTAGCAGCATTAGCAATGAGTTCTGTATCTCATAAGAGGTTTCTTGTGCTGGTGGTAAGTCAGGGAAAGAATGCAAGAAAAAGTCCTTGTGTTGCCTGTGTGTTGTTTGTGAAAGAGTAGAAAACAGAGTTTGAAGAAATAATTACTCCAAAGGGTTGAATAGGTGCAAATGGTGAGTAGGAATAAGAGGTGACATGTATTGTGGTGGGAAGACACTTAAAACAATTAGAAGGCACCTAAAAAAACATGGTTGGAACTGAAGTCAAGAAGGGCTTTTACTGGTTTAATGTACACTACTGTCATATTTCTCTACTTTCTCTACAGCAGAGTGCTGTGCAGAGATCTCGCAGACAGCTCAGTGCTTTGGGACGATAACCTGGCCTCTTTCACGCCGATTTGTTATGTTACATTAATTATATTGGTGTTGGGAGCATGTGCAGTGCATAGGGTGCCAGCATCCATCCCCTGCAGTGTCTGATGACTCATCTGCCTGTGGATGGACTGAAGAATTGAGCCCTGCAGTATTGCTTGTTGGTTAGCAAGCAAAATGCTAAGGCAGCTGGAGAAGGCATTGTATTAGCTTTCATTAGGCGTTGGTGACTGTGGAGAAAATCAGTGTATTAGCAGGTCAAAAGAAATGGCCATAGAATAAAATACATATGGGAAGAAGATAGAGAATGACTATCCCTGTGTGTAAACCTGCCTTATCTGTCTGTGGTGAAGACTTGGCAAACAAAATTAATCATCAAATGGTAATGGGGACCTAAGCAGCTACACTTCAGAGTCAGATTTCTTCTCTGTCTGTGTAAGCCTTTGCCACCCACATAAATACTTAAAAATTCACAAGTTGATAATTCATGCCTGAATTTCCTGTTTATGCTAAATTTGTGTCTCTTTATCCTTTGGATAAATAGAACAGTAAATCTCTCTTCGAAGTATATTGGTAAGGGCAGACAGTGCTTAGAATTTCAAAATTTAATAAAAAACATGCACTGATACTTTTGTGTTGTGCTAAAAATAACATTTTTATTCTTCATAAAAAGTTATGATTAAACTTGCAGAGACACAAGACCATCACTGAACGATAAAAAAAAAAGTCAGGTAGATGATATTACTTGTATTCTGGGGTTTTTTGTTAAATATTTGAGGTCCTCTAAAAAGAGAACGCTGACAAACACATTTCAGCTTGGATGGTTGTTTGATACCATTTCTAACTAGTCTAATGTTAGCAGAAAGAATTTTCTGTAGCTCC
Source organism: Lycocorax pyrrhopterus obiensis (assembly GCA_014706295.1). Taxonomy (NCBI): domain Eukaryota; kingdom Metazoa; phylum Chordata; class Aves; order Passeriformes; family Paradisaeidae; genus Lycocorax; species Lycocorax pyrrhopterus. The sequence continues at coordinate 65,106,765 of JACSVZ010000006.1, read as the reverse complement.
TGCTTAAACATGTTTTCCAGATCTGATTGGAAATTATTTTGCGCAGAGCAATTTGGCTAAAACATCTGTCTAAAAGCTTATTTTCCTTTTTTTTTTTTATAATCTAAACTAGGATGTTTTGAATAACTTGGGTTCCTGTGAGTTGGATGAAGATGACTTAATGCTTGACTTGGAGTTCCTGGAAGAGCAACATCACCATCGTTCTGGTAAGTCAGATAAACGCTGTCTGTCTTCAGTGAGGTATTGCTATTCTAGAAATATAAGGTAAATATGTTCAGTACAATTACTTGAAAATAAAAAGAAGTAATTTTCTTGGAAGGGGAAGACTGGTATTCATTTCTTAGTGTTATTTCTAAATGTGTTTGTAATTAATCAGAAAAATGCTCTTTACACAGCCCTTGCACTTCATATGGTCAGTTATGAAATGGAAGTGATTTTTACAGCTACAGAAGAATTTCAGTACCAAGGGCAGACCCATCTGTTTTTCTGAATACCTAAAATGGCTGCTGCCTACCCCAGGCACTTAACAAAAAGAGCATTGCTGGAATAATTGTGATCACATTTTGTATGTGCCAGAATAATATTCTTCAAATAAGGAAGGTTTGGCTTGAAACATGAGTGTAACTTGATCGTTTCTCTCATGGTTGGTTAAATCCCTCTTGCACTGTCTTGATTAATAGCAATAAACTATTGCTATATACTGTGTTTACTACCATTTTATAATAGGATTATGCAAGGTAAATTGAGGGACCTGCAGTGAGGAATACTGCATTTCCTTTGGCTGGATGTGAGACAGCAGGGCCTCGTCTGTGAATAGGAGAAGTCCTGCTAACTCAGCAGGGTTTGGAGAGTCTTCAAGCCTATGTGAGATTTGTGCTTGGTCCCAGGAAGAGTTCTGAGTTTGTACTCTGTTGTGATGCTCTGTTCTGACAGTGCCGTGCGTTTAAGCACGAGTAATTCTCACCCTCTCTTTTACCTGCTGTTCCCTGATCCCAGTTTCTCCATTCACCCACGCAGTGCACATTCCTGCAGACTCATGTGGAAGAGGGGTTTTTGAGACATGTGCTGGCTGGTGTGGACTGGACATCTTCAGTTCTGGTCCTTTCTTTGATGCAAATTTAGCAATGGTTACAGATAAACTGCTTGAATTATGCTCCTGTTTGATATTTTCTTTGTATGATTATTCTGTGAATATATCTGAATTATCTCTATGATAATTCTGTTTAGCCATTGCACTGTGCTTTTTAAAGCCATTTGCATATCTACTTATAGGATGAAACATCTGTTTTCTTCGGTAGAGAGTATGGAGTGTTGCAGCAGTAATATGTACATGATCATAGTTTTCTAAATTATTGGGAGCTGGGATGCAACAAATGAACTGCACAGAAAAGGTCCTTTCTAACCTGTACTGAATACTGCTATTAACTGGTTACAGAAAGTGAAATGATGAATAAAGAAATGTGCTTTCAAAAAGCTTAAAAAACAAACATTACATTTTATAGGATATAATCATACGGGGTTTAGACTTATGTATTCCCTGGACCTGTTGGAAACAAATTAACTGGCAGAACTGTTTTCCATAAATAAACTTCCCTAACATGTTGCACTTGGCTTGACCTTTGTTTTCCTTCTTTTTTTACAAAGCACTGAATTAACAGTGAAAGAAAAGTTATGTCCAGTATATGACTACAAAGATTTGTAGCAGCTTCTAGAACAGCTAAGACAATAATGTCTGAATGACATACTTGATAGAGAAGTAATTAAGATGGAGATGTGATATGACACATAATCTTCCTGCTCTTGGCTCATTATCCAGAGCAAATGAGATGCTTTTAAAACAGAGATCTACATTGTCCTTTGAAGAATGGTGACCATTTCTATTCTGAGCACTAACGTAGAGACATGTTGCAGTATGCACATTGTCTTTTAACACAAATGTGTTTATTTTAGTAATATTTGCTCTTTGGTTTTATTTGCTTGGTGGTTAATCTAGCTGCAAAAAATTTAGGATTTCCCTAGCTGTCACTGTTGTTTTTAAGTCGTTCAGTTCAAAGAAAGATTTGGAAGGATAGAGCTACAGAATGAGTAGACTCAATTTCACAAAATAAAGCTGATATCTTTATATTGCATTAGGATCTGGCACAAAATGGTTAGTGTGGCTGTAAGTCATCATCTTAATTTGCATTAAGATAGTGAGGTAATATGCTTGATTTTTCGTGATTTACCATTTGAATACCACTGAAGTGCATAAAAGCCTTGAACTAGATACTGACATCGAAACACTTTTAACAAATTGCTTTTCTGATTCCTCTGTTAAGTTGTGGCCAACTTCCAGGATTTAAGACATCAACAAAATTTTTTTTTTACTGATTCCAAGTCAGTCCACTCTCTGTTTTCTCTTCTGGGCTTTCTTGTTTTCCTCCAAGAGGCATCTCTATTCATACCTAAATAGAATTCTTCTAAACTTCTAGTCATTTAAATTATATTATCAAATACTTTAGATGCAATTTTTTCTACAGGCATCAGGATACAGAAGTGATTATGTTGAAGACATACAGTTAACTTAATGCAGAGCTCTGCATTTTTATAAATGCATCAGATTGAAAGTGATCATATTTCTGGGCGTGTACATCTAAGCTCTTTCAGGTAATTGGGAGGCAGTGTATGTTTTTTAAAAGATCTTTAATCCTGCCCACTTCAGAAACAAGGAGACAACAGATTGCACATGGAGGATGAGCCAGTACTGTTATCGTAGAATATGTTATTCTAGTGGAATTTGAAGAAAACCAAAGGACTGTTTAATTCTTGGAATATGTAACTGGCATGAAGAGTAGATGATTTTCTGTAATTTTTGCCAGTAGCAGGTTTGTTGAACTCTTTGTAAAGGCTTCTTTAAAACAATGGGCTTGAGAGTTTAGCTATGGCTTGCTTCAATAAAATTCACTCAAGACAATTGCAGATGTACAGATTTGTGAGCCTCCTTTTCCCTGTGGGTATGTGCTGTCTATTCTGTATAAGATTCAGCCTTATGTCAGCTTTACATATTTAAGCCATTTTATTGCACTGTTTGTTTACCTTCCTAACAAGTTCCTCCTGTTTCTCTAGTACTTGCAAGGGATCTGTGTATCTTCATGCTGAAGTCAACTGAGAGTTAATGCATGTGTTCTTAGTCTGTTATCAAAATAAAGGCATTCATGAGTATGAAAATATTGCACAAAATGCCGTTTTTTTAATTGAAACATTAAAATTATGCTCTTCTGGAAGTCAAAGGTATTAGTGGCACTGTGACTATTTGTACTACAGGAAAAATCCTGTTGATGTTCTACATACTGATGCTGATTGTAGCATTTATTTGGTTAAGGCCATCAGTCCTAGAGCCATATTGCCATTCACTTATGCCGCATTTGGCTCTTGATAAACAGTTCTCTGGGGAATTACTATGGGGAGAAATGTTCCAAGAGAAGCTCTGTTCAGTATTTTAACAAATAGATTGAAATATGAAGCAGTATAATTGGAAAATTATTCAGTTCTTTCTTCAGTTGTTACAGAGGGATAACTAAGGAATAGCTAAGAATAACTGTTCTTTAAAAGGCTATGAAAATTTCTAATGACAAATTACATGAAGACAAGGGCTAACATCACATATCTAACTTAAATATTACAAGCTATTCCTTGGTCAGGAGGCCGTATACAGCAAGCTGTGTCATTTAAACTTAGCAGTCCTGAAGAGTACTGCCCCAGTTAATAAACACTGTTGATGAGTTGATTAATGGTGACTTGAGAATTCTCTTAAATGCCATTAGGAACTCCAGTTTTTTAGAGATTCGTTTGTTAGGACACGGTTTACAATAGTTTCTGCTTTTAGCTCCTGTGGCTGTAAAGAGCAGTGTCTGTTAGTGTGGGGATATGTCTCCGACTTTGTACTGAAGCTGACAATATAATACTAATTTAACAAAATAATTGTATCATATTGATCTACCATCATTTTAGTGACCATTTGTGAATAGAAAATAAGATTATATTGGAAAGATTTCTGGGAGAATTGACTATTAAGGAGTTTTAAAGAGGAGCTATGAGCCAGTTGGCAGGCAAGGAGATGTTGTTCCAGAAAGTGGAATGTGTGTTAATTAAAATATAGAGATAGAAAGGAGAAAGAGACCTCTTTCACTGTTTGTGGTGGTTTTTATTTATTTATTTATTACCCCAACTCATTTTTTACTTGTGTTCTTGTTCTGTCTCAGCTTTTCCCTAATGAGCTGGTTGCCCTCCGGCAGCATCCTCATGAAATGGGGTTCCTGCAAAAAGGTGCTATAAATCCTTATGAGTACTAGCAAATTAAAAAAATATCTTTAACTTTTTCTCTAATCATACAATAGAATATAAGGAGAACCTGCAAACCTTAGGCAAATATTTCTACTTTGGATGTAGATATCTGTGCTTTGCTGGTCTTAGCACGGCTTTAGAAGTCTGGAATTCCCTCATTTCCGACTTTCTCTCTGTAAAAGTGAGTTTACTGCTTTAATTTACTACTTTAGCTTCTGTTTTAAAGGCTGTATTCTAGAGATAAAGAATGTAAGACAGGGACATTTTATTATCCCACCTAACACAATTGCTTTGAAATTTAATAAAATAATGTTTATACAGTACTTGGTGAGTGCAGAGCGCTACTGCATGCAAATTCAAAATGTTAATCAGTGTGATTTGCTGAGAGTTTTGCATACTGTTCTTAAGCTGGAATGCTTAAAATGAAGCATAATATGACATACATGGTGAGTCTTGAGGGTACCTTTTTATTAATCTAAGTAAATTAGACTTTTAAAATATGCTGCAGTGTTGATTTCCGGTTGTAAAATAATGAAGTCAGTGGTTTCTATAGCGGGAAGCCATTGCAGGTTTATAGAAAGTGACAGCATTAATTTAACCTCATTCATTTTCCTTTCCCCTTGTGAAACATGACATATTTGATTCCAAGTATTGATTAGTCAAATGCATGAGGAAGACCTTTATATTCAGCGATACAAGCAGTGGGGAATTTATTCAAGCAATGCACATTAATGTGCCATAGCCTATTGAAAACCAAATGGTTTTATGTGGTTGGTGTTGACATTAAATCAGGACTGCAGTAAATACCAGCCTTTTCTGAAAGTTCACAAAGCACAGCTATCCAAGGGTTTTGGTAATTCCTTACGAATTTGCCGTTGGTGTCATGAAACAGGTGCCCTGCATCTTCCTGCACAGATGTGTGTGTGTAGCTGGGATTTGCAGCGAGTGGTCCGGCTGAAAGTTGGGGGACTGCTCCTGGTGCTGAATATTAAACACATGCTCCTGTCTCTTCCCCATCAGGCTCCACACTACGCAGTGACTATTCATGGGTGTGATATTGATTAGCTGTGTACCTAGACTGGCCTGTGCATCCATCATGTAGTGGCTGGAATGCTTGCTGAATAGTTTTGAATAATGTAGCTTGCTAAAATTTTTAGGAGAGATTTGTCTTCGGCCGGTGCTTTAGCCGTTTTGGATTTAATGCCTCAGCCTCAGCTGAAAAGCTGTGACCCAGTGTACACATGAAGCATAGTTACTTCACCCAACATATTTCAGAAATGAAATTTATCTTATTTGCTGGGGAGGAAAAAAAATGGAAATATGAAATTTTATATGAATACAAAACTTTATAATCCATCAAAATCCATCGAAATATTATTTAGCTCTTAAAAAACCAAACAATTTCAGACATGGAACACATTTTGATCAAACCTAAGTTAAGACCATCTCTGTTAGAAGCATTTTAAGTGTGTTCTTAACTGTGGTAATACATGTTTTGGTACTTGCTCAAGGTTTATCAATGAAATGACAGATTACAAGCATGGGTTTTGCAGAATGAGGGGAAGGCAGACAGGTTTTTGAGATGGACACACAACTTAAAAATACTTAATGTGAATGTCAGATTAGGCATTCATTATATCAGAATATGGTCTTTTACATCACTACATTGGGCATTAGCAGCTTCACCAACAAAAGCACAGTGTACTTCTTTTTTTAGGAAGCAAACATCTGGCATTTGTATTGTATTTCTTTTAAATCCAGCTAGCCTGCAGATCAATTGCCATCAGTACTCAGCCAAACTAAATTGTTCATGTAATGACCTGGTGATATGAATTAGGTAGTTGCTGAGTTATTTTGAATGTGATGAACAAACTGTGTGAAAATTCTGTGGTGAGTTTGGAGTTCCTCCTGCGTCTGTTAATTCAATGTACTAATTATTTTTATTAATTTTTAATAGATGGTAGGATTGCTGAGCTGTGATGAAACTCCTTTGGTTTTTCGGTGGTTTTTTTTTTGACCAGGAGTTCGTCAGTGCAAGGAAAGCAAAATTTTCAGAGGTTTTAATTTGCTTTTAAATAGATAATAGGAAAAAAAGACCCTAACTATGCATTTTTTATCCAACAGTTGCTTAGAACTAGAGAAGAAATACTTAGGTAATTTGAATGTATTGCTTTGCTCATGAATGTGCTGTTGGCAGCAGATTATGTTTCTGTGTTTATGAACAATAACCTATTTTGATTTTTAATTAGAACAGGACACTCAGCTCCTTGAGCACTCCTGAAACGCTCATCATTGCCAAATGCTATCTTTTAGAGTTGTGTTACAGATCACGTTAAACTAGAGCAGCATTTCTTTAGATTTCTGCGTGAAATGTGTAATAGCAGTTTGGTTTATACTTGCAGGTTTTGAACAGAGTAAAGATTGTGACAGTAAAGTAATAGAGAGCTCTGTGTCTCTGCCAAGGAACAGGTTTAAAGATTATTTAGCTAACTAGCATCTTGCACTGTCACTACACATTCTGGATAATAAAGTAATAAAAAAGTAAGCGGTACTAATAATGAACGAAACAAAAAATGATGTGTGACTTCACTGCATTAATTACACCATTATACAGATACCCTAACACCAATTAAAAGGGAAAATTCATGTTAGTTTTCAGTTTTGCAGGAGAAAAGGTCTTGGTGAATAAATGCCTGCAATTCCTCCATCAAACTTCCTGTGGTGAAGGGAAAGCAGCGTGGGCCGGAACTGTGGCCAGCCTGATTTCACACAGACATCTGAATTCCAGCAGGGATTTGAAGTATGGAGTGGAGAGTCACATGCCACTATCTGGAATACATATCTAGAAAAAATTATAACAGAGGGATTTCCACATACCTAGAAAAAGTTATAAAAGAGGGATTTTTTATATTTTTAGAATGACCTATTCTACTAAGCTGCACATTTTCCCCTGAAGCATTGTTTAATAAATATTGCACAGTAATGGAATAACTTAAGGTCTCCAGGGAATGAAATAAAACTTGTCATCTTCTAAACTCTTCTAACCATGATTTACAGTTTCTGAAAGAGCACTGAACATGGAGGAAAGGGATTTTTGCAGGGTTTGCAAGTGAAAGTATGTGTGGCGGTATCAAATAAAGAGCATATTTGTGTTAGTCACAAATAACCATTGCACACTTGTGGCTAGGCCTGCCTTAGGACTCTGGAAGTGTAAATTGCCGAGAGTAAGGAGAAGAAGAAATAATGAAGCTAGTATCAAATTGGAATGGAACTAGTTAGAAATCATGGGCTAATACAAGGCTAGTCTTCAGCATCCTGCACAACCCTGGTCCATATTCTGGAAAAGAAATACTGGATTGAGAGTCCTGTTTCTGTTCCTTTCTTTATTTAAACAAATGGTGCAATCTTATTTCAATTTTAATTGAGAAAAACAAAACAAAACACAACCTATAACTGCTACCAAATTAGCTTTATCCTAAATCTCTTTTAGTGTATTTTACTTTAAAAGTTGAGTTGTAACCAAACCTAGTTGATGAGCCTCAGGAGGCATGTAAGACTAGCTTCTAGCTCCACTTTTCCTCAGAATATGTTTAAAACATGTCTGGAATATAGGTAATTTGCCTGTGCTGTGTGTTCTCAGTGGATCAAGGAAAACAGTTTCCTCAGCAAATTGGTATTTTTAGCTCTTTGTTTTGGTGTGAAGAGTGGTGAAGGACTGATATATTCATATGGTGTGTGTATGTTAGATTCCTATGTGACTGTTATAAATTTTATTAGTGATACGTACTTGTAAATCCTACTCGGTTAAGTGGAGCAGTATCACAGAGCATCACATTATAATTTAGATACCAAGAGATTTTTTTCATTAATAGACAAGAAGGGCAGAAGAGCACAGTCGTGAACTTCAGGGTCATTAAAGAATACCTTAGAGTGAGATGCATTTGTATGGTTATCATGGAACAATTAGATTCAGAGTCTCTATCTCAATTTCCTGCTCTTTCATAATTACAGTGTGACGTTCAGTTACAAATCCTTATTCATATTGGTATGCTCAACCATCATTTACTGAAAGAACCAGGACAGTAATTAAATTAGGCAGATTGCCTTTCTTCATTCCTTTGATTTTATACATACATTGAGATGAAACATCATCTTTAATAATATCTGCAGGCAGAAGATAAATGCAATAATAAACATTATGACAAATCAAAGCATACTGTCCTATTTAAAGCAATTCTGCACTTTTAGATGACAAAGTTTAAGTAGGATGCCAAATGCTGCTTTTTTGTCCCACTCTTTAAATTCACACAGATCTGGACTGGAAGTCTTGCTAAAATGAAAATGTGATGAGAACTTTAGAGGAGTGTGGCCTGTCTTCTGAGTTCTGGGAGAGATTTAGGGAGTAAGAGAAACAGTTATGAGCTTGCAATTATTTTGCAGAACAGCCATAACTCTGTTTATATAAAAAACAATTGCTCCTTCCATACAACTTCTGCAGTGATCCTACTTTAAGGTCAGACTGAAACTGTACATGAGTTAGTGATGGCTTTTGACATTTTGAAATATTTATCTCTGGGATCATTGTAGCTTCACTCTTAGGTAAAGAAAGAAATAGCAATCTGATAGTTAAAACTTGAGTCTAGGTCTCCTGGGTTGAGCTAGGTTCTCTGATGCCAATTTCCAGCATTACCATGGGCTTGTCACTTAATTTACTTGTAGTACATAAAGTGGTACTCCAGTAGTCATGGGGGTTTGGCATTAAAGTTTGAGAGATGCTCATGATACCAATGGGATGGAGCTGCAGCAATAACTAGAGTCATTTCAGTCTTTAGAGGCCAATTATGTTCTGGTTTGTGCCTCTTCATATGTCATTCCAGGAAGTGGATCAGACACTGCCATTGCTGTTGCTGGTGTGTCTGCTACTGTTACTGCTCCTGTGATTTTTTTTATTTTCTTCTGCAGAAAAAATGTCAAAGCAAACCACAAATTTGTTTATATAACAGGAGGAAAAAATATTGGAAAAGCCTATCATATTAATCAACTAAAGCTTGGGCTCAAATATAAATTACTTTTTAAATATTTCCAAAATCCATCATTGCTCAAAGATTGGGTTGAATCTGCTGTAGTGTTTGAAAATATTAGGTGACTTTATTGTTGTATGTCTTTACCTGAGTCTCTTTTGATGAGAGAGCCTGTTGTCCCTTCTTTTGTCCCTGTGAATGTTCTGTCAAGTACTTCATATTGTTTGGATTTTGTTGAATTTCATTTATGTTTTAACCTCCAGCTTCCCTTGAGGGGGACGAAATTCGCAAATAAATGCTGCGCAGGTAGTAAGCCCTGAGATTTATTGCAGCCTAGGTTCGACTTTAGAGGGAGGATCAATAGGTAGCAAATGCTTTGGAGGTTGGTTGGGAGGTACAGCGTCTTCCTGAGAATGTTTTGTCCTCTTGAGGACTCCTAGAAGAAGCCTGTGCTTTTGGTTTGTATAGTCTAGCTAGTTTTCTGCAGTAAGAAGGACATTGTACTCCTTTCTTTGCCAAGGGAACAATTTGAGATAAACTCTGAAAGGGAACCTTGAAGAAATTTTCTGGTTGTACCTTCTGTACTTAGGCTTATTTTAGGAATGTTCAATCTGACCCAAAGTGAATAATGCCCAGCCATCTCCTTACCACATTCCAGTTCTCAAAATTCTTCCATGCAGACCTTACTGTAGGGAACAGCTTTACATTGGAAGTTTGTCAAAGCTTTACAATGAAAGTTTGTCAAAGCAAAGTTTGTCACTGCTCCGGTAGCTTTGTGAAAGGACAATGCATTCCTTGTGCCTAGTGAGGGTAACATCGGTATTACAGGGTTTGGGGCTCTTTTTCCCCCGTGTTTTCATCATGTTGTGATGTCTTTAGGAAATAGAGCCTGTTTCCAGTTAAGATTTAAAGGAAAGTGCAGTTGCAGTGGGAAATATTCCGAATGCACGTTTAAGAACAAGAAACAAGTTGCAGGATGGGTAACACGTATATGTGTGGATCTGCAAATGGCAAGTCGTGCACAAATTGTCATTACATTGAATCTATGGGTATCCCTAAATTGTCTTTTTTTTTTTTTTTTCTTACACAGCACTAAGCATTTATGAGTTTGCTATTTAAGGAGTTGCTGAACCATGCACTAGGCTGTGAAAAGTTGATGACTGGAGACACTGGCCCCATGCATCATCCCTCAGCCCATGCATGGCGTTCTCTCTGTGTTTGCTTAAAGTAGCCTTTGTGTAAATGTCTATACCTAAGGACTAGCACGTACATAAATGTGAAACACACCTGACAGACCAAAGGAATTCCTCTGAGCTGTTTCAGTGTAAAGTGCTTTAATTCCTTACATCCAGCTTTTGATAGTGGTGCTTGTTTGTGACACAGTAACTGCTGAATCTGGAATGGTGAGAAATGAAACAGGAAATTGATGGTAAATAAGTGTAGTGCTTTTTGGTTGCAAGATGGATAATGGGCTCATTTTCGCTTCTCTTTCTAAACATTTCCAGCCTTGCAAATACAGTTCACGTATGTTTTAGGAAAAAAGGATTAAAGCAATGTCTTTGCAAAGGCTAAGGAAACCAGAGAGGCCCTAAGGCCTGAGAAACTGTTGTGGAAAAAAAAAAAATTGTTGGTAGTAAATGTCTTTTTATTATAATAGATTGATTTTGCTGACTGTCAAAAGCCCAGGCATCATGATTAACCTGTTGAAGGTCTTCCTGACTTGACCAGTTTTTTCTCACAGAGGTTTTTCTTTATAAAAAAAGCAATTTACTATAAAAATATACTTATTTGGAGGTTGAAAAGCAGGCAGTAGATAAAATGAAAGTACAGCTGTGTTGTAATATTATTTTTGTGCTTTTTCCCAAAGCTGTTAATTTCACAGAAAATAGTTTTGACAAGTATTCTAATACATTTTCTTCTTGACTAAGACACAAAATAACTCTATTTCTAAGGTTCAATTTCATTGTTTTCTTCCCTACTTAATATTTAATATGTTTGACTCATTTGTAGATTTTTGCAGGATTGGGGGTTCAGGAAAAAGTACTCTTTATAGCTTCTTACTGATGTGATGTACTTGTAAATTACAGGGTTTAAGCTAGAATGACATAAATACATTACTTAACCATCTTACTGTCAGCATGTGCTGGATTGAATGCAAATAGCTCCTGGTTCTCAGCATATTCAATCAAACCCCTCAGTTTGCAAATACAGCAGACTTGTATTCACAGATGGGTTGTGCAGAGCTGTGTGGCGTTACGTGGAGAAACTGGTGGCTGTGTCATTGAGCAACTGGAAGGGGTGGTTTTGGCTGTGGGACGGGGTTGACCAGGCAAAAGTCATCACCTTGTACTGAATTTTTATGGGAACTCATCCTGTGATCCTTTGACACTGAGTTCACACAGGTCATAAAGAGTAGGGGTAAACACAAAGGGGAAAAGAAATGAATAGAGGTAAGAAGGAAAACTGGTCTGGAAAAATTTCACTTTTGGCTTCTGGGAAAAGTAACATGCTTTGGAATAAAGTTTCTCTAAATTTGGTTCAGAATGGTATATGACAAGCAGCTTAAAAGAATTTTTCAAACTCTCCCAGCTTTCCAATACCAGCAGAAGTATTATTCTGTCCCTCTGTTCTGAAAAGAAATCAAGAGGTTGAAAGAAAGCCAGGTGATTTGTGTTCTGCAGGCTGTGGGGTTCATGAGCAGGGGCCGTCTGTAACACGTGTATTCCTCCTGCACGTGCTGCTCGCCCTCATCCCCGCAGCAAACAGAGGAAGGAGTGATGGAGACCTGTGTTAGGTGGTACATTTAGTTTCACAACAGCCTGCACTCTTAGCTCATCTGCAAGAAAAGCTCCTGAGGATTTCTTCCCTTGGAATACAGGAACAATGAGCTGTTGAATCAGCTCAGGGGTGTGTGCTAGATGGGTCGCAAAGGATATGCAGCGAGGCCAGAGGAGATGACAGAAAAGACTGCACTTTCTTTCTGTGGGAGAATTTATATTTCCCATATTTTTAAATTTTAGGTAAAGAAAGAGACTTCCAGTTGTGTCACTTTCTTCTTGACTAGAGGTGAGGTTGTTTTGCTTCCCCTTCCACAGTCACATTTAGCACATATTTTCCTCTCTTACCTGCCAGGCTTTCTGTACTTTCCTGAAATATGCAGGAGCCTATGTTACCTTAGGTGGTATTTGGGTTTATTATGATTACAGATTTATAAAATCAGTTACTACTTTTGCAAATTCAGCTCATTTTGGAGTTGTCATGCAAAGGAACGCCATTACTTTTTCATCTTTAGTCCTTCTCTTGACCTAATTCTGTTTGCTTTCTATTAAAGAAGTGTGGCTTGATGGGCTTCTTTCTACTGTATATTCTTGTTCACATCTCATATTGAGGTGTGAGATGCAGACAGCCTGTATATTTTGTATATTTTCAACCTTTGATTAGTTCTTGATTTCAGTGAAGTTTATTCAGGTAACAGTAATATTTGAAACTGTAGGTCAAAGATGGTAAGTCTTGCTTGCTTTCAGGCTTAGAAGTCTGGACAGCTGAGATAAGTTTGACAGGTTTTTACAGCTATAATAATGAAGAATTCTGTCTCCCAGTAGACTGTTTTGTTTCTTACGTTTTAGAATGGAATCACCATGATTATTTAATAATGCTAGTTGTATTTATAAATTACAGTTTAGGCATTCTGGAGTCATCAGAAGTCCTTGGCGATTAGAATACTTTCTAATTACCTGTAGGAATAAATTATCCCTATACTTTCTGCTGCAAAAATATATTTGAAATTTTAATATCTGATCAGGGCTTAGGTCACTGCGTTTACTATTCTGTTCAACTTCCTCTCTGTATGAAGGATGATTCAGCATGTTTTACATTTACCACTTATCCCTTTGATCTAGCCTTTTAGAGTTTATTATAGATTCAAATTTATTCTGTGTCCTCACTCATTTGTATAAATGCATGTTCACTACTTTTGGGGAAAAACATTACTGGTGTATCAATGATTACTAGAAAAAACATGTTTTTCATTTGGGAAACAGGAATTTTTTGGTGCTTCTAGACTTTGCTGTGAGAACATCTCAGTGGAGAATTAAGAATATATTTAGCCTAAGGCCCATAACTACCTCCCTGAAGTCAGGGGGATTGTAAACTTCAGATTTAAGCTCATTCGTGAGTGACCTCGGTCCTTAGAGCCTGAACTTGTTACATCTAGTGCCTCCTGTGAGACTGATTTTTTTATAGCTACTCAGTTTCTGTCATTTGCCTTAAATGCAATTGTGCTGTGGCTAAAAGTATGTGTGAGTACAGTATTGCTAACAGATGGTAGAAGTCTGGACTGCATAGGAAATTCATAGTTATAGCTAATGTATGGACTGATTTATTAGCGATAGCAGCATAGTTTAGAGGAACAAAAGGTCATATTGTGGGTAATGATTGTTTTTCCGAAAAATAAATTTGGGGATGTCATCTCTGTTTAATTTCACGTGTTTTCTAAGAATGGATATGAAAGGAAGAGATTTGAAGATAATACAAAATTTTTATTTATGTTGCGAGGAAAATTAGAATTGGTAGCAAAGCACAGTGTGCTTATTTAAATTAAAATGTTAATATCTTTTTGAGGAAAAAAAAGCCTTCAGAGAGTACTCCTCCCTAGTGAATCTTAGTCCATAAAAATTGCTATTTTCTCAAAACAATGGGGACATAATATCTGACTACTTCTTGATCATCCAAGCAGCGTAGAAATAAGTAGTAAGAAGGCTTTATTCCTAAAGAAAATTTTTATTAAGCAGATTTATTTTTTTTATAACACTTGGTACACTCAGTAGTCTGATCAGACCTTGGAAGCAATTATGAGGGGGAGAAAGGAAACTCACAGCAAAAATGACTTATTCAAGGTTCATTTAGATGAGGTTAATTTAAAATCTCAGCATGCCTTTTAACCCACTAGACTCCTGTTTAGAAGTGATGTGAGACTGGTTCTTTAATACAAAGCAGAAAGAGATTAGAAGCTGATTAGGTCCTTTGCTATCTCTGATCTTAAATAAATTAATTTTGTTTCTCTTACATAAATATAGTGCCTGGATATTTGGCATCTATCAGAAGAAATGATTGGGGAGGCTATATTACTTACTGTTGTAAGTAATTTCCACTGTCAGCCCAGCAAGTTGAATTGTCTGGGTCTAACTTTGTCTTTCCTGGCACCCTCGATCACATATGTAGGTTCCTAAATAACTAAAGGAATAAAAAAAAATTAAATCTGAATAGGGGATTGTTAATGAGAATATTTGATTTTCTTACCTGACCAAAGACCATAATCTCACAGTTTCATTTCTGATTTTTATGTCTTGAGCATGTATTTTCCAATAGACTTTCCCAGTAGGTGACTAAAACTGCTTTCTTCTCTTCCACATGAGATTTTTTGAGCACAGGATTTTTATAGGCTTTTCCATCTCTGACATGATCTAATACTAACATCCAGAATACACCCGCTGGGAAAAATTAGTCAAAACCCAGTGAAAGACTCAGAGGTTATTTTGTAAGTGCTTGTGTGTTGTGGAATCAAATCACAATTTTGGGAAAAGCAGTTTTGTCTCAACAAGCAGAGGCTACTGTGTTTTAATGGCATCTTAGCTCCTACCTGAGTCTGCAGTCTGTGCCGTTAAGTGATTTAACCTCTACTCCTTACCCTGCTGTTTAGGTACTGAGTAATCAAATAATTTATGGAGGTGTTGTGCACTGATTGAAGTGGTTTTATGGAGTTACAGAGCACTGACAGCTCAAGTATCAGATGTTATGATTTGATAAAAATCAGAATGCTGTCCATATTTTCTTTACCTGATGCAGTGTGTGCATAGAGTGAGCAGGATATGCATGGATGCAAAAATAAAGGAGGTTAGGTACAGACTGCTTACAGGAAGGAGCTGGTCTATGAAGCCATTGTTCTTTAGGTTGTTAATAGTGTGGTGAGCTGTAATTTTTCATGGGCTGGTGCAGCTTTTCATACTTGGCAGAACTTGGCCTTCTGCACTTTAATCATCTCAGTAGTTTTGGTGAGGGTTTTTTTTGTTTTTTTTTTTCTTCCTCTATTTTGTTATTCATGTGCATTATTCCATGTAGTATAGCTGTCCAGATTGCAAGAATAAGCTAATAACTTTTCCTGCCTTTTAGTGTACCAAAGTATTTTAAAAATAACAGCCAGCGTGCTGTCTGAACAGAGGATAGGCTTTGGAAACATTTATCTGTTTGTTTGGGGTTTTGTTCAGTCTTTTACCTTAGGATTTAATGTAGTAGCTGAAAAAGTTGTAGTTGTATTTTCCATAGCAAGTACTATAATGAGTACTATACTGTATTTATTGTATGGCTTTGGACTGTTTTCTGTGATGTTTTTTCAAACCCTTTTCCTAAACTGGTGCTAATTCTGACAAATTACCAGGTGCTGTCTGCGAAGATTTAAGTGTGTTTGTGTGAGGTAACATTAGAGAAACAAGACTTCTTGCATGCTGAAAATACTTAGAACTCCTTGTTTATGGTCTTAATTGTTTAGGTGGCAGCCAAGCAATGCTGCTGAGTCATTGCTGGTTATTGCTTCCACTGTTTGTCACTTGAAAAAGGAAAGAAGCCATCACCTGTTCTGGAGGTGACACAGCAGATGCTATAAAAAGGGAATTCTCATGGACAGTGCAAGAGTTAAGTAGAGTTTCCAATGAACCTTGAATTTCAGCCATCTTCAAGGAGCAATTTTGGTCTTTCTGTTGATGTAGCAAATGAGAGTTTGTGGTTGTGATCTAGGGACCTCTTCATGCCCTGTAGCACTTTCTCAGTATTTAGGGAATAGTTTGGAAGGGAACATAACATTCAGTATGTTATTTATGTTAGATGATTTTTTTTTTCAGCGTTTTTGGTAAAATAAAGCATTGCTAAGTTAGTGATAAACTTTTAGATGCATATTGGCTTTGAGAAGAGCCACAAATGTTTTCTGTAGTCCCTATAATTTTATAAACAGGTTTACTTTAAAGAAATTTTTGTGTTAGGAACATGATTTCAGTTTCCAAATGAGTGCAGAACTTTGATTTTGAAAGTAATCCTAGCGGATTGGTTGGTAAAGATGTAATTTTGCTCCAGTTAAAAAATGCAAACCAGCTTGATTATGTTATTGTTTCAGACTGTCTTCCTTGGTGTTTTATGATGTTAGAGTTGGTTCAGCTCTAATGAAACTGGGGAGGATCAAGGATAACCTGAATTTCAGAGACTCGTGTAGGCTTGCTCGTTTCCTTAGAGACGTAGCGTGTTTTAAACGGTAAAACAAACAGATGTAAAAGATACTTGTGAGGATTAGTTGAATCAAGGACTGTCGTTTTAAATAGGTGACTATCGAGTCAGATGAAAGAATTTACTGCAGTGACTTTGGAGGGAGTGACATTTGAGCAATGATCCTCTTCTCATTTGCACCCAGTAGGGAACTGTCTGGTAACGTGAGATCTCGTGTATCTTTCACGTAATTCAGAGGGGTTCTAACAGTGCAGCCAACACTCAAGGGTATTGTGTAGATTTGTGCATTCTCTGCAGTACCTCTGGTCCAGAAGTCAATAATTAGGCTGTCACAAAAATGTTGCAGTTCCTGTTGTTTGATTTCTGGGTTTTGAGAAGGAAAAAAGGAAAGAGTCAGTGAGAAGGGGAGAAATATTTTTCTTTTTAGTTTTGATTATTTTTTTTAAATAAACTGTGTACAAGTAAAGGCTGTGTAAACATTAACAAAGAATGAATATATTTTTAAATTAGTTTTACTTGAAAAATAACCTAAATTAAACCATCACTAACTTTCCACTTATGTTAGTATTTTGTATCCTGAACAGCTTGTTTTAGGGTATGTTTTAAGGCCTTCCCAGAAACTTTAATGGAATTACAGGCATACTGTGGGCAAGCAAAAATAAATCATATAGTTTACAGGAGAAGTGTGTAGTCTCACTTCAGGAAATTTGAGATCTGCTTCTATCTGTGCCACAGGTTGTCTTGTGTAATCTTCTACAAGATACTCTGTTTGCTCATCAGTATTTATCTCCCGCATAAGGTTCCTTTTGGGGTGCATTCTTTTTTTCATAGGTGTTTATATACTGTGATTCCAAGTGCTATAATGTATCCTGCAATTTAATAACTTGCAGTTAGTGTTTTGCAAATAAGATTCGGATACCAACTGGATTGTTTGAGGAATTTCTTGTTACGCCTTCTTTTGCTGTAATTTTGCAAGTGATGTTTACTCCTAACAAAAGAGAAAGTAAATAGCTTTCAAATTGACAGTGATGAAACAAAATGCTCTGCAGGGAGCTTGGTGTCTTGATTGACAGTGAATAGAAGCAAGCAGGAGATTCTGATCTGGAGTATCAGGAATGAGGAGCATCAAGTGCTGCGTCCTCAGGCTGTGATAATGAGTCTGTACTGAGGAAGGGGCTGGTCTTAGGGCTCCAGTGCTCTGTGCTGTCTTTGGCAGATCTGTAGGTGTGCTCTCATCATACGTATCCTGCCAACATGTGAAGTGTATTTCGTTCACGAGTATGTTTTCTGTACACGCGTCCTTATTTTAACGGGAGCTCTGCATCCTGAAGAATCTTGAAACATTTTATTTCAAAATAACATTTTGAACTGCATTGCAACCAATATTAATGGAATTATATCACTAATTGTATTCTTGTTTTAAAGCCCAATTTGGAAAGCAAACTACAAGGCAAAACTACTGCAAACCGCCTGAGCCATTTTTGTAAACTACACTTACCAGTATGCTCCATACCAAATCATAGATAGGATTGTTTTGTCACTTGCTGGATCCTGTGGTTATAAGACCTTCTCTGTGCTGTTTTCTTGTAGCCACTAGTATTGAGAGTTTAGATGCTTCTACTGTCCAACTTACTAATTATGATGTTGCTAACATCTGTTTGTTTGCGGAAGTGGAGAAATGGTTTCATTCAAAATTAGAAGAAAATACAGAAATTTTGAAAGAACACATAATTGACCATCCGTACTTGTGTGAAAATATTTTGACATCTTTCACCCAGCCAACGAACACAGATTTCATGAGCCACTATGAATCACTTTAGGAAAAAAACCAAGTAGTGCTTGGCTTATGTTAATGAACTAAGCATCTGTCTTTCTACACTGTAACTGTGAAAAAGGCACAGTATCATCTTGTACAGTATTGGGGCAAGTGCTCATGTCAAAGAAACAACCCATCCCCAAGACACAGGTGTTTCCTGCTCTTCCAGTGGTTTCATTTCTAAATGCTGGTCAGGCCTAATGCAGTGCTTATTGTGGTGGGGAGGTTGCTGCCTCGAATACCACTCCTGAAAAATGATCAGTTAAATGCAGTCATATCAATTTACAGGCAAATTGCCTGGTAATTGTTTTTATAAGTTTCAAATATTATTACTCAACAGAAATCATTGGCAGAATGGTATAGCTTTATACATAATTCAGCATCATGGGCAGATCATTTTAATGCATTATTGACTTCGAGGAGGTCTTAGTTTCCTCAGTGTGTCATGGACTTTAGTCAGGAAAGCTGAAGTTCAAAGTGCCTACTAAATGTTTTTGAGCCTCACGTTGAAGAATCAAATGTGTTTGTTTAAAATATCAACCAATTATTCCTGAATTATACTGATCACCATGGTAACCTATGTTCCTTGTATTTTGTATGATATAATTTAAAGTCGCTTAGCTGGAAGAAATAAGTGGTGTCAATTATTGATACATGAATGTAGCCTAATTATATTAATGTGAAACATTTTTGTAGGTTGAATATTTCTTCATGCATTGGAGTTTCATGTTATTGTCATAATTAGTGTCAGTCATTTATGCGAACTGTAGTTCTGAGAGAGGTTTGTGTTATTTGTGGTTTGGTATTTATTGGGCTGTTTGTTTGATTTGGGTTTTTTGTTTTGTGGTTTTTTTTTTTTTTTTGTTTTTTGGGTTTTTTGTGGATTTTTGTGGGGTTTTTTTAGGGTTTTTTTGGGTTTTTTGTTGTTTTCTTTTCCTTTTTTTTTTTTTTTTGCTTCCATGTCACTCTTACACCATGTATGATATTCAGCACTTTTTGATTATTTCAGTTGGTTACTTTTGCTTGCAAATACAACTGGACTGTATTTGAGAAGTACCAGATGACTTTCAGGTTCTGTTTTAAAGCTGTAGTCACATACATTCAGATGTGTATCTATAGAATGTAACCTCTATTATTTGTCTTTTATTTCTTTTCCTGGCAGAACATTATTGCTGTGATCTGGTTAAGGGTCTTGAAGTTGCTGGGAAAGTTGCCTTGATCCTGATATTTAATGGCTTTTTGGTTATATACTTGATTAATCAAACTGTTGCTTATTTGTTTAATTAATTAAATGCAGTGATGTTTGAAGGCTCAAAAAGCAATGAAGCAAACAGTCTATAATTGACTGAAATGGGAATTCCGTTTGAAGAACTGCTGGAGAATCAAGTTCACTATGTAATCTTAAAATGAAGAACACTTTTGTTTTTTATGTATGCAGCTCATGTTCATTATGCTGAAATTGAGCTGAAAATTGCTTTCTTTTGCTGCCATTAATTTTAGTTTTTAAATTCAAGGCAAATTAAGTTGCTAACTTCGGCAGCTATTGAGATGACTTCCTAAATATGAGATAAACTCAGTCTCCAGCTATGTCTAACAAGCCTCATTTTGCTGGGTTGTTTCCAAATACCTGCAGTGAAAGCCAATGTATTTGAAAAAGAATTTGTCATTATTGCTCCAGCTAGTATAACTGTCCATTGCCAACAGTAGGCAAATAACCCTCAGGCTTTACTGTTGAAATGTTACATGCCAGTTTTACCTCTTTCATTGCAAATCACTTCACCAGCAGCATTCAGGTCACCTAGCAGAGCTGGATAGCACAGAAGTTACAGATGGGAAGAACTAATTACCTCATCTGGTGCATTTGTTTTTGTTGGTTTTTGTTTTTCTTCTTTTTTTCCCCCCCTGCCAGTACAGGATTTTCCTTACAGTGTGTTTTCTTTCAGCTTTCCATTACCTAAGTTATGAAACTGCAGCCAGTTGCCTTGAGAGTTTTCCGTATTTTGGCATTTTTCTTATTTTGATTTTTATCTAGCATTCATAGATCTGAATGATGTGCTAATCAACTGATAGCTTAAACCTCTTTGTAAAAGAGATTGAGTTCAGTCTCTTAATATACACAGAGCTAAAATTACAAGTAGTTACCACATTATGTTTGTTTTCATTCATAATTTCCATGAAACAATATGATTTCTTCATTGTGGTGAGGAAAATGCCCAGGTAAATACCATCTTGTCAGTAAATTAGCTTCTGTTGCATATTCTTACTCTAATCTGCTCACTTTTTGACAGTACTGAATATCTGGACTTGTACGTTGCGCTTGATCTTTTAAATCATTAGTGGAGGAAAGACTGAAAACAGGAAGAAGTCAACTATTTTTCTCTTCGTGATCCTAATCAACAGGTTTTTCAATCAACAGATCTGTGAGCTGCTTTTGATTTTTTTTAGTAATGGCTCATTAGCCTAAAAAGAAACCCAGAGGCTATGTTAAGCATTCTGATGTTGCCATGAGGGAAAAGAAAAGGTTATGGTAATAAATGGAGCATATTTGGTCTGAAATCGTTTTGAGAATAAATGTAGGGCCTTGTGAGACTGTCCCATACAGAGTCATTCTGGGATGATGTTTTCAGTGAATACATACACCAGTCCCCAAAATAATACAGATATTCTTGTGTCTAAAACTCTTAAAGAAGGTGAATGGTTTCACTTTGGTCAGTTGAAGTTACACTTGAACTTTCAGATCCACGCTTCATCTTTGTTTGTTTGACCATCCATGAATGCCAAGGTGCCTCAGTGTGAGCTTGAATAGTGCCAATTTCAGTAGATTGATTTTGGTGCTCATGTCGCTCGTAAAAGGTAACTTGTTCTTCTCAGCCTGGGTGTCATTAAATGAAGTGTATTTCCCAAAGTGTTCCATGTTTACATGGAAAACGAATAATAACAGAACTCAGTTCAGTTCTCAGTTTCTTCATCTGGGGGTTGTAGAAAAGCTTAGACTCCTGCATGTGCCACGACTGAGGAGATCCTGGAAAAGTGTATTAAAGATGGTAAGCACTCTACCAGGGTTAAAGGTGAAGATGTGCAGGGATGTCAGGATCACACATTCCTCAGCAGAAGCCCAGTAAGCACTTTGATGATGCTCTCAGGCAGGTGGTGTGATTCGTAGTGTTGCCCTTTGCAGTGCCAGGAGTTTGACTTGATAATCCTCGTGAGTCCCTTCCAACCCAGGATATTCTGTGAAATAATTTTTTTTCTTTGCCATAATCCTTAGCATCTTCTGTTTGGTGTTAGTTGCTCTGAATGAATACAACTGCTATGAAATAATGAAAAAATGAACTTTTGATATAAGAAAGCATGCCCTCTGCTTTACATGTTTCTTTGTTGTAAAAGAGAATTTGGATGCAGCTGAAGGATTTGCACTGAAAAGTAGGGTGTGAAAAAAACTGAATTTTAGCAATCAAGTAAGATTCCTTGCAGATTATCCAGAGCAAGAGAGTTGTAGCTTTTAACTGCTTATGCAAAGATTTTAGTGACAGAAGACTAAAGTTTTAGTCTACTTTCTGAGGCTCTGTCATGCTGCTGTGTATGATAAATTGTACCAGCCAGAATATTCATTTAGAAACTGGAGGAGCATAACTGCTGTCGTACATGGACATACAGTTACCTCGGTATAACAGTGCCTCACTGCTTTATTTTAAATTAACTGTTGCTTCTGTTGTTGAAGCTCTTTTTCATATATGTGTCAGCGCAGTTTTATCCTTTATTCCTTATCAAAATAGGTTGTGACACCTTTTAATAAACTGCCTGAACAGCACAATGTGGGTTGATTTTTGTGGTGTTCAGGTCTCCAGAGTCACTGAATTTGAACTGTAACAGCAGCCTCAACCATCTAAGACTCTGTGATAGTCTCTGAAAACTTCAGAGTAGCTGGAAAATGAGTGATGTATCTCTACTATGTGCAGCATAAATAGTGTTATGACAGTGTTCAGTTGTTCGAGTGAGGACTCAATAGAGCCTCAGAGGCATTGAGGGAAGAGCTCTGGGGGTGTGTGGTCAGCTGCAGGTAGCCGGCTCTGTCGTGCCTATCTCAGTGAGGTGTCTTAATGCGCTTTGTTACAGTGCCTTGAATTGGCAGGATGAGTGCGGAGGACGCCAGTCTAATTGGGAGGAGGAAGAAAGTCTCTGAACACTTTCATCTATGACAGTGTCTGTCAGAGAACATGAAAGACTATTCCTGTGGTACTTAATTAAGCCTTGAGTCTTTGTAACGAAAACAGCAAACAATTAATTAATGATTAAAATTAACTGTGTGTCCTTTGTGTAGTGATTTATGTACATAATTAATGCTGTAGCATTTTAAGGTGTTAGCTGTCCTTTACAGAGCTGCGTAATAAATGGTGGCTTCAGAGGGTGTTACTTAAAATTCAAATTAACATTTGCTCCAAAAAATTCTCAGTGCTAAGAGGATGACTAGAAGCAGAGTAGGCCCCCCTGCCAATTTTCTCTGTGTGAAGAGACATCAGTCTTGCACAGGGACTACTTTATTGTTCATACCTGCTCTAACTGGCTAGACAGGCTCTTGCTGTTTCTAGGAAGATGATTTAAACTGCTTGTGTTCCTAGGCTACCAAAATGACTGATTAGACAGCCCTGTTGAACTACAGATATGAGTACTGATAGACTGTTGAAATCAGACTCAAGTCCAGCATCCAAAGAGAGTGAGCTGTTGTATTTCGTAGTTGTTAAGCCTTTTGGATCTGTTAAAGCTTGGTTCAGTTAAGCCCTACAACCTCAGCAAAGCAGCAGGCACATCTGTGCTAAAAAGTTGTGCCTTCGTTTTACTTTTGCACACGATGGACCAAATGGGAGGCTGAAATTCAGAGAACACGTGCACATTACATTGATCTGCACACAGGAGTTTTGCTGTATCGGTGATGGATTTAGGAATGATGGCCATTTTCTGTTGTGTCCAGCCTCTTCATCTGCGCTCCAGTTTTGTCTGAAGAAGGTTATTTCAAGGTTCACTCTAAATGCACGCTCAGTTTAACTGTGATACCTTGTACGCTTAACTACCTTTACAAATCCTTAAGCTTAAAATAGTATTTCAAAACAGTTCACTACTGTGCAAAGGAATGTACTTTTACGCTCCTGAAAATACAGTTTCATCTACAAGCATTGATTGGAAAATGAAGGTGTAAAGGAAGGCTGTGATTCAGTGGCTGTAAAATGCTTAAATTGAATATGTGAATTAAGGAAGAAGCAATTCACTGGCTATAAAGTGCTTGAAATATCAGAATTAAGGCCACAAGGAAAAGTTACTGTACAAGTAGGCTTTGGTAGAAATTGGTAATTTATAATTATTTTATTTCTCACTCTACCTATGATTGTAGTCTAGCTACATTTGGGATAATAAGGAGTTAGTTATAAATAATTCAGTAAAGAGGTGATAATTCATTTCATACAAATTGATTTGTAAGTACAGGGAATTCCTATATATAGAAATTATAATAAAAAGGCCAGAATAACATGGTAACCTGGGAGTTTCTGTTCTGGGTTGGAACTATGTCTGTTCTCATTCATTCTCCTGTCTTTACCTGTGAGACCTTAGCAAGAGAGAAGAGAAACTCATCTTTTTGTAGAAAATATCTTGCAGAACTTAATATATGTCTATTATAATATGGCATATGCTCAAAACTTTTTGTACTCAAAACCTCAAGGAAGTTAACAGCACAAAATGCCAAATTCATCTCTTGTATAACTTTCTGTACCCTAACAGTATTCTTAAGCATTAGGGAAAATTTGTTTTGCTTGATTTTCTGATATATGGCAGAATGTGGAGAAATGGTATTTTATCCTTTGGCATCCTCATCCCCACCTCCCCTCTAACCCTTCCGTAAAAATTGCTCTTCCTGTGTATCTGATTCCAGTGAATTCCAAAACGTGTTGATGGGACAGTTTGTGGTCCTGAGCTGTGACCTCAGACCCAAAGAGTGTGTTGTAAGCAGAATAATTCTGATAGTGTTTATTTGCTTATGTGTCAGTAAATTTAATCTTTACTTGCATATTTTATAATTATTTTAAAATCTTACATGACACTGGTAATTTCAGCAGTAATTAGCAACCTGGTAACAGGATAATTGGATCTATGGAGACTGTGTTTTCTAAGTAAATGTTTTAGCAGTTTGCCTAACAAGCCACACCAATGAAAACAAAAACCAAAAAGAATATTTCATCTAGAGCAATTACAGATTTACTCCTATCACTGTAAAATCAACACAAGCTACTGAGAATTTGAATGATAATCCCTCTCTACCTAATTAATGAAGGTTAATGAGATTCTTAAACAGCAAATCCTTCTACAAAGTGTACCTCTGCCACTGTTCCCGTTAAATATCAGGGTCAGGGCCTTGCTTATTCCTTTGCATAAAAACTCCCTGTGGGGCATTTTTACAGTGCAAGGTACATGGTACATGCACTCTGTATCAGGGAGGCAATGGTCTGTATCTGAAGTCCATAAGAAATTCAGGCGTTGAAAAGATTTGAAAAGCAATTGACATTTAAGGCATGATCATGGTTTTTTCTTAGTGAACCAAAGTGCTTTTTGGCATTAGCAGTAACTTTGCTGGTCAGGTACTCTGTCAACATGGAAATCTTAGTCAGAGGGTAGGGCTCTAACCTACCACTTGGAACCTTCTTCTCTCCCAGAGCATCACTGCAGCGTGTGGTGGGGCCTGTGATCCCTTTCAGTCCTCCTTGGCTTCTGGGATTCCTGCTGGGATAAGTCTGGAGCAGTACAGTGATGCACCAGGAATGTATCTGGTAGTGTTGAAATCCCTAAAGTAGAGCATTTTTTGGTTTGTTTCTGTTGTTTGTTTTTGGGGATTTTTTTGTGTGAGTAAACTAACACTTTTGAGTTTCTGTGTATCTGAATAAATGCACTATTTTAAAAAAAGGGAAAAAGTACTCTGTTTCTGACAGTATAAGTGATACTTATTTGGTACTAAGCCCTCAAGAAAACAAAAGGATTTTTTTTCATGCCTTATATTGACTAGAAAATAGGGCAGGGTGTAAAAGTTTTTTGCCTTTCCTTTCATTGGCTCTGCAAGCGAAAACTGTTCTGTTGAGATTTCAAGGCAAGAAGCTGGAGGCTGGAAGGTGGTACTAATGCAGAAGTTTCTGAGTCGTGGTTAGTTGAGACATTTACTGTGGAGCCTATCAAGGGAATCCTCTCTCTTTTACATCAGTTCATAATTTCTTGCAGTTTTATTTGTACTTGTTTAGAAGATATTGTGTGAGTATTGGTGTATGTTACCCAAAAATTCCAACAAGATGGCAGTGTTTTTCTGTCTTTCAAGGACATGTCACTGGGGATATACCTGTATGACTAAGAGCCCTCCAGATGCTTGTGACCAGATTGCTTTTAGTAGTAGTAATTTCTTGGCCCACAAACTTGTGAAGTTTCCTTGTCCTGTGAGAAAGTATAAAACCCCAAATGGTTTTTGCTTCCCTTGCTTTCAATGTGTCACCAAGGCAGAACCTGGAGATTGCCTAAATACATTTCTCTGTGCTAAATATCAATTTGGTTTTGATGAGTTAATTCAGAAATATTTCTTCATTCCCTTTATATTCATGGCAAGTTAGATATTCCATAACCCAGGAAGAGCAAACACAGCTCGATCTGTGTCGTAATTGACTGTACAGTCTCTATACATCAGTAGGATCTCATGGATGCTTAAGTGCCACAGCAGGCTCCACATCTTTGTGTTACAGTCTTTAATTGAGGTGTGGGAAGCTCCTACTGAGAACAGCTACTGAGCACATCACCTGTATCCTGGACTTTACATAAGGTTTTACTTTTGATGCACTCTGTATACACATTTTCACTGCATTTTTTTATTATTATTATTCGGAGGCATAACTGGGTGATTTTAACATAAGCCTGTTTCTTCACGAAGAATACTGAAGTAGAGGTTATGTCTTAACTCACAGTTCCCTTCTGGTTTGCTAACTCCTTCTGGTTTACGAACAGTTCTCTTGCGCTCAACTCGAATACAAGCTACTTCCTCTGTGTCCTTTAGGACTACGCCAACATCAGAAAAAACATGAAGAGTAACGAAAGAGTGACTCCCATAACTGGTAGAAACTTTGTGCCCCATAAGTTTTAGCTGCTAACTCAGACACCAAGCTGAGGGCTGTTAGTTCTGGCTCATGGAGCCAGAAATCCTGACTTCCACCATCCTGAAAAGACACCACTTGTTGGATGCTTTTTTTACTAGTAGAATAGTTTAAATTAGTTATCTAAGGAGGAAAGTTTCATGTATCACACAGTAAATGTGTGTCTTTGAGATGTCCCTGGTCAGCCTTGATCCCACAGTCATCATGACTCCTCTCTAACTTAGTTTTCAGTCTTTAGCTATTTCTTATGTCTTTGAATTGGGATTGAGGGTTTGAGGAGGAGTGGTGGTCCTTCTGTCATTCTTGACCTTTCTTGGGGGCTGGGGAGCTCCATATATCCTATGTGAAGCTGCAGTGAACCATACCTTACTGTGCAACCTTCACTTGCTGCTCTATCAGAAGGAACTGTGGTTCTGTAAGGAATCACTCCTTTCTTTCATGTTTATGTTCTGACATCATTAATACTGACAGTACAGCTCTGGGAATCATTTGCTAGTTAGATTGAACAGTCCTTCTGCTGTCTCAGCATTGACAGGTTGCAAAATGTTTAATGTATTACTTCATATTACAAACACATTTCAGTAACAAATCCATTAGCAGATCTAAAAATCAAAATAGATGCTCAGAATTCAGAAGTAGGATCAATCTAAAATTTTAATGTATTGCTCTTTCTTAGCATTTTCATCTGTGGGTAGCAGTTCTGTACATAAAAATTGCCATCCACAGTGCTGGAACTGTCATACAGAGGCAGGGAAATGCAGTCAAATGAAACCTTGGTCAAGTGTTTAATCCCAGGGGATTGCAGAAGTTCCATAATAGTATTTTATGCTTTATGTTGTTACACTAGGCAGTACCTCTGATGACAAAGCCAGTAAAGAGATAGTGAATATATGTAGAAAAAGTAAAAGCATACAGTGAGAAATCTTTGCTCAGTAGGAAATGTGTTGCCCGCTTTTTAGATCTAAATGGGTGCTTTAGCACATTTTATGCATGGATTCTCACATCAGAGTACAGGAATTACTCTTTCAAATGCAATAAAGATAATTTAGATGGCTGATTTGTCAGCTTTTTGATTCTGTTGAGTGTATAAAGCATCTAGCTAGTTCAAATGCCACTGGTGGATAGAAATTAATGATACAGGACAAATTATAAGAGGTGTTTTTAAGGAAGATGATGTATTAAGTGTGTTTCCTTCACCTTTTGGATCTTTATATTTTGAATGTTTTTGTAGATTAACTGCAGTACATAACATTTCTATTTAGGATTTTATCAGAAGTGAAGTTTTATTTTAATTAATACATATGATATTTAAAATATTGGGTGACTTCCAAATAATTCTTGTTTTTAAATTTGAGGGCTTCCAGCAAATGTCAAGTGTTAATCTTAGGCCTGCTCTTAAATTCTAATCAGCTAAGAGCATAATTGTTCAGTAGAGAGTGAAGTAAATTACCTTCTTATACACAGTGGCTTAGAGAACTAGTGGGAAGGAGGTTCCAGAATTGGTGGCCATGTGCTCCAAAATGCAAGGAAATGCTCTGCATACTGAAGATCCCATTAGTCACCCTCCCTTTGAAGAGACAAGGGTAACCTTTGCGCCCTGGCGCCTGGAGTATTCTTGAAGTTAGTGGGACTCCTTCCAGCGAGCGCCAGGATTTTAAATTTCGTCGTACAGGGGATGGTTGTTGACATTTGGATGAGAATGGAGCAGTGTCATTAAGTGCCCCACATTTTAGAAACTTTGGAGCCAATTTGTTCTGATTCTCTGTGTAGGTTACAACTTTTCTAGAGCCTGGACTTCTTTGTGCGTGTGCTGTTTCTGTGTGCCATCCTGTAGGAGTAAGCTGCATAAATATGCAGTAAAGGAGAGTACTGTCCCTTGAAAGCAAGCGGTGAAGGCTGGTGGATATAGCTGAGTTTATATAAGGCCAAGTTCCCTGATATGCAGTTGTGGGCGAAAGATGACTCTGGAATCACTATGAATTAGGAAAAAAGTGGTTTATCTTAATTTTTGGGTACCTCCAGAAATCTGGTCCACTTGCACTCTGCTAACTTTCAACAGGATCTGTTGTACTTGACTGGTTCCTCGGATGCCTCTGGCATGACATCTGAAGTAAAGATTGAAGATTTCCCGAGGGAAAGTGGAACGTGGGGCTGTGAATGTGTTCTCACTATTTAAATAGTCATTAGGCCAGATTTTGCTGGATTCACAGATGCCCAACCAGTCTTCCATATTCATGAACACTCTTCATCTGCTTTGACAAATGGTGCAATTTGACAATTGAGCTTTCATCTTTTTGCTTCTATTTAACCAGTTCACCTTGATTTAAGAAATTCTGAGGCTGGTGAATCCAGAGAAAGCTCCAGGTGAATCTGGCCATTTAATTTTTATCTTCAGCTGGAGTGTTATTCAGTGAAAATCAGTAATGTAGATTTTACTCCTATTTTCTGTACATCTTCCTCTGGTTTAGAACGTAATGACTTTTTCTGTGGAACAGGTTTTTGAGTTACCTTCCTGCCAGCTCTTACAGAATTTCCCAGTATCCTCTTCTGTATTCATAAAATTTAGAGCCTAGTTTATCACCTGGTGGAGGGCAGGAGGAAAAGCATGTAGTTCTTTGCTGTTGAGGCAGATGAAGCAAAAAGATTTAGTGCAGGTTCTAAATCATGCTTTGAATAAAACATCATACTTCTCAAAAAAACATTTACACTATTTCCTCAAGTAAAAACAACAGTATTAGTGACTGTGCCAACACTCAACATTTGCAATTCCCTTGTTAATATTGTCAGTGGGTACTACAGCATTCAGTTTAAAAAGTGCAGCAAATCTACCTGACCACTAAATGGCACTCTTTCCTTTTCAGAGCCAAAACCAGAGGAAAGGTGTTTAAATCAAAGCTGAGGGATAATATGCAAATGTTTATTTTCTTATTATCTAGTCTCCAAATTGTTGTTTGTCACTGAAAGAAAACTGACTTATTTGTTCATTCTTTGCATTTGGTATGACTGGTAGAATCTGAACAGAAACTGATGAATTTGTAAAGGCTTGGGTTTAGCTGTTGCATGGTTTGTGTAACTGCCTTCTGTAGAAAACTTCACCCATTACATGAAGAGAAGCAACTGAATTTCTTTGCAAGTTAAATTTTTATTTGATTCATGTTAGGAATTTTAATTACTCCTCGCTGGTAATTTTTTTGATGTTTAATGAGGTTAGAGCAAATCTCATACAGGCCTGGGTGGAGACCACTGAGCTCTGGTTATTCTGTTTGCAGCATCTGTCTGTATGAATGATGCATCATTGTCCTGTGTGGTCTGCTCCCAAGTTTTTCAGACATTTTCATATGGGTGCCAGTACATGGTGAGTTAGCAGATATCTGCATGTTATGCAGACTTATTACCTATGCAGAGGAAAATATTTTTTTAAGAAATTAAACCCGTGTAGTTTTATATCTCATTTTCTGATATGTGGTTCTTCTTTCACTCCATTGAGTTCTGTGGTGCTGCAGTGTAAATATCAATACTAGATTTGAAAATTATGGCAAGAGGAAGATGGTTTAGATAACTTTCTTGAAGAAAACAGCCTCCAAAATGCTTCTCTACATGCTAATGCTATTTTGCTTGCCATGACCTCTTGTATAATTAAAAACACTGGCCTACAGGTCAGTACAACTGGAGCATCTCTGTCACACCCTTGAAGTGTGACTTGGAATAACCAATTTTTTGACTCTCACAGACGGGGACCTCAGTTCATCAAGTCCAACCTCCCAAATAGTAAAGTGATTATGCTTTGCCAAGTTATGCTATGCAACTTTAAAATATATACTTGAAAACCACACATCTTAGTTTTAATCTTAATTTAAATACATCTGTAGACAGTCACCAATTTTGTTTAGTGTTTGGGGGTTTTTTCCCCCAGTAGTTAATTTGCTTTTAATGCTACTGTTTGACTTCTGTTTATTTAGGGAGGTCTGGAATTTCCACCCATACGGGATCACATACAACGTAGTGTATCTTTCAGTCATCTTTTTGAGAAATTGAAATGGTAACCAAGTTGAGCCTGACTTCAGTGACTTCAAAGTCACCAATTCCATGTTTGTATAGCCAAGGCTTGTATTGGATATTTTTGCAGTGGCAGCACACTGAGTTGCTGGTTTGCTCTGAACCATAACTGCACTTCAGAGGCGTAGTGATAGTCTGCATTCTTTCTTTCTAGGGCTGTAATCCTGCATTGAGCTCCATTTAAACAGTGTTTGTTATAATCATCTGGTTTAATTGCTCTTCAAGATTGCTGAGCTTGTCTCACATTCCTGTCATTTTGATCCCGACCATTTTTGCCAAGCACATTGTATTCCTATTTCAATTTATTTGTCTTTAAGGTAAAATGTCAAAACTTAGTTGGATTTCAAGCCCTAGTGAATTTTGGTGGTTTTTTTTTAAAGAATATTTGAGGCTTTTAGAGAAAGTGTGAAAAGGCATCACCATAATGATCAATGGTTTTATTGCTTTTCAGAAAGATGCATATATATTACTTGGCATATGCTTTATCTGCAGCATAGATGTATGGCTAGAAGTTTGTACTTCTGAAAATCAATTGGAAAAATTATGCTGTTACTTTGACCATTAATTGGAAGAATTCCTCAGATCACTTACAAACCTGGCATAGCAGTGACCTGTGCTCTTCAAAGTTTCGCATCAGGACTATAATATTGAACTTCTGGAAGAACCACAGGATGTGTCTGTGCCACATGTCAGATCAGATGATCCCAGTAGTTTCATTTGGCCCTGAGATCTAGTAAATCATGTGCTGTAAGCACAAAGCATAGCAGAATCTGCAAGCTGTGCAAACGGGCACACTTTTAAAACTGCAGGTACATCAAATAGTATTCTGTTTCCCAATTTTCTTTGTGGCATGGGAAGCTTTATATCATTCCTTAACTGCCACTAACCATTCTTGTCACCTAGCCAACTTGTGAACATCATTTCCCTGGTATTGCATGAAGAGCTGTGTGGACAGCCTAGGAAATTGCTGTACTGATTATCTTCTGGAGTACATCTTCTGCTTGCTGTCGCAATGCACCTGTGAAGGGCCCTCACTTTGCAGCCTTCTGAACATCCAAGTGCTCTTCCTTTGCACTCAGGTTTAGTGGGTGCCTGCCACAGGTGCCCACAGGAGGAAGGTGTATATTCTGTCTTATCCCATTGTTTAACCTGCTCTTCCTTAAAGCCTCTGCATTTCCCCTCTTGGTTCAGAGGTCTGTCACTAAGTGCTCACGCTGGCCCCTCCCTTTGCTGCTGGAGTCCTGAGTGGTAAGGCTGCGGGTGATGACCTTCCTACTTTCCTCATTTCTCCCCTGCTTTGTGGTTACACTGGAGCAGTAGCTCCAGAGTCAGCTGGAGCAGTAGCCAGCTGCTTGCTTATGCATGCTGCTTTGCAGGATTGTTAAATGACTGCAGAGACACTTGGGCTGAATTTGCTTTCTGGTATGAGTGTATCACCTTGAAGAGAGCAAAGGTATAAAATAAATTGTTTGCATTATATAATAAATACGGACACTATGTTCCCGGAGAAAAAAAAGTGAGATCTTTTCTGTTATGGGTCCTCTATTCGTTTCAATGTCTGGTGTAAATTTCTAATAATTGGTATGTGAGTGACTTCTGTGAAGGCAGGGATGAGTCTGGAATGGCTATGACCACTGTGCTGCTGTAGGGACTGATCACTGAGTTGGTTGTCACTGGGGTTGACAGGGGCTGTCATTCTGCAGCTGAAAATACGTACAGCTCTACCAGCTGTACCTGGTGCTCCTGCTAGTGACTGCCAGCACAGCTATAATAGAAAGCCAAATAGCCTCATACTCCTGCAAAACAAAAATACCTTGTGTCATTTTCCTGGTGAGCTTTTGTTGTTAGAATCTGCAAGGAAAGCTGACGTTGTGATTTTATTTAATAATTTCTCTCGGAAACTGTGCTTTTGGAGGTTTATCTGTGTATTAATTGCTTAAATAAATTTCTTGTGTCTACAGCCATTCAATACAAACCACAATAAATTAATATTTATAAATCAGTCTTTATTTCAGCTAGGCCAAGAATAATAGTTGAAGCCATGAGACTGTGCTCCTGAAAACACTTGCTACTGAGTTTTGACAGTTTTACTTTCAGTGAGTGACAGTTGAGGATATTGTTGTCAGAGTAGTCATTCCTTCAGGGGATTGTATTATGCCTACAGAAATGCCCTGCAGGCCTTTTTATATTCCTTCTTTTAAGATTCCAGTGTCACAGTCACTCCTGTTTCTCTCTTTTTCTTGAAGGCATCACGAAGCATAAATAGAAACCCAAATGTGATCAAAAGCAGAACTAAAACTATTATTCTTCTCTTGGCTGAAAAAGGAAGTTGGAGGCAGCCGGCTCTTGCGGCTGGTGGCATCCCTCTTGGGATTTCCTCCCCATCCTGTAGGAAGAGAGACAAAGGTTTCTCAGTTTCTGGTACCTTATGGCTCTTACCAGGGCACGGCTTTATGCTTGCACCTGAACCTGCCACTTCAGTACTACCTTTTCCATTCTTGCTGGAAAAATGGAGTTTTGGACTGCTCTGTTTCCTTCCATCACCCAGGACCTGCAGTGTCTTTCTTTCTTACTACCCACTGAGGCAGCCTTGCCAAGAATGTCAGAGGCTCCCAGAAGGGGAAGTCTGGGTGAGCCTTGTTTCCCCCGTGAACCTACTTGCAGCTGTATTCGATGGTAAATTAATTTAATGAATTTAACCAGTTATCTTCAAAGCCTCTTTGGGAATAAACTGATGCACTTGTTTGGCCCACGTGGTGATTACCACCACGCATCCTAGACCAAATGACTAAGCCTCCACTTTTTATTCTGATAGATATTCATACTGTTCAATTATGAGATTTCCTGGAATTTGGCAGAATTAGGTATGATTGGTGGGGTTCAGATCTTCAGTCTTTCATTATAACCTTTCCCTCACACAGTTGTGTATTTATGCACACAGTTCTTATTCATGCTTGTGTCACAAAACATAGCCTGGAGTGCTAAAAATACAAGCTTGTGACATCATCCTGACTGATAGTGTTGCCACAAGCTAATGAAAGTTAATTGTTATTTTAAAAGTTCTATTAATAACACTAAACTAATGCTTTTTGACATTGAGAAGCAATATCTACCTACTGGATACAGAATATGCTTTATTTTTAAAGGTTGATTTTTCAATTCCTGTGTAGACTGCTTGGAACAATATTTGCTTTAAGTAGTTCACTGAGAATAAGAAAGTGTCTCAGAAGAAGCCTCAAGCACAAATAGATGCATTTAGAATGTTTTAGGTGTACAGCTGAAAAACTCACCCACTTAATTTTCTGTAAATGCAGTTACAGTTTTCTCCTGGCCTTGCTACAGTGATCCATCATTGCAGGAACTGCAACAAGGAATAGTTGGTTGTGGAGAGGTCAGCAGGGTGGCCAGAGCTATGGAACAGGTCTTAAACAGGAACAAATGCAGGTAATACAGCCTGTAAAAGAAATTATTGCCTAAGTATCCAAAAGAAGTCTGTAAAATCCAGAGTGGAAGGAGAAGGGGGAATTGTGCATTGTCTTTTCCAAGACTAAAACTGGGGGAGTCAGATGAAACAAGCTGGTGGCAAGTTTAAAGTGGACTGATAGGAATGTTTCTTCACATAACCTGTATTCAGCTTTGGGAGTCTACAGGACATTGTGGATGCTACAAGTTCACGCAAGAACGTAAGTAACTGAGCAAATTCATAAAATCCGTGGGGGATTAGTAAATGCAGGCATAACCACTTTGTAAGAAGCAAGTCTGGAAATCATTGTAAGCTGGGGGAGGCTACTTGAGAAGACTGATCAGGAGTTAAGATGCTACCTGAGGCATCTTTTCTGCCTCAGGAGAGACCATACTAAATTCATTCTCTCAATACAGTGGAGTTAACAGAAAATACGCAAGAAGTGAGCCACCAGAATTGTCATTACCTGTTGTATAATGTATTTAAACCCTGTTGGTATGCACTAGCCAAACTCTCACTCAAGACCAGGATCCACACCAGGATCCAATTATTAATTAAGACCACCTCAACCTAAAGTACTCATTAACCTCCTATAAACAGCTGTGGCTGCAGGGCGGGCACAAGCCCTATAAATCAAGCCCTGGGAGGAGCCAAAAACGGAGGTGGTTGTTCTTGGTTGCTGTGTGTTGCTGGAGCCCTGTGCTGAGAAATTATAATCCAAGAACCAGAAGAGTCTGAGCTCCAGCACAATTACCTGTGTGAGTATTTTAGGAATCAGTGTTTCCATCGCTTACTGTGTCCTTAGGTGACCAGGGCATATCCTTTCATTCAGGATCAGAGCTAACATCAGCATTCCATTAGGCATGAACATTGGAAAATT
This sequence comes from Lycocorax pyrrhopterus obiensis, assembly GCA_014706295.1. Lineage (NCBI taxonomy): Eukaryota > Metazoa > Chordata > Aves > Passeriformes > Paradisaeidae > Lycocorax > Lycocorax pyrrhopterus. The sequence goes on along the minus strand of JACSVZ010000006.1, from coordinate 65,071,766 downwards.
ACGGTTTAATTTCTTAAGCATCGAGTACAAGTCACCAGACCCAAATTTCACTTGTGGCTCTTACTGTATTGTCACAGTGGCTTGTGACAACAAACAAACTTAGGGTACAAAAGCAGGGGTGCAGATAGTCACTGCAGAACTGCTGGTGTGAGAGAGGATGCCAGTGTAGATAGCACAGAGCAGATATATGTGTGCAGCCTTTGTGAATACTATAAAAGAGCCATGAAACATAAGAACCTGATAGAAAGTAATTCATTTGCCCATAATGGGCCTGTAATTGTTGCTATTACAGAATTTCTTCTTGTGACTATGTTGTGTTTAAGAACTGGGCCTGTGGTTTTATTGCAAAATTATTACAGCAAACCCTTTGGGGACTGTGGGCATATACACTCATTCTCTTAAGTATTCACTTGGCCAATATTATGAAATGTAGCTGTTTCTAAGGGATGAGAGGCCCTAGAATAACTGTTGAACTAATAAAAAATAGAGATCCATTTAGTTTCCTTTTTTCTCCAAAGACCATCATCAAATCTAGAATCAAGCAGCAGGAAAATTAGGCTTTTTTATTATTATCTTTTAATATTGGGCTTTTTTTTAATATAAGTAGATGGGCAAAAATAGCTTTCACACAAAGTACCTTGACCTTTTGTGTTGCTTTAAAGAGACTGAAAATCTCTTTGGGCTTTAGAGTTTAATAACAAAGTAGTAAAAGACTTTATTGTATTTCTGGGGTTGAGAAAGAGGGTGTGGAACTGCATTCATACATGTGGTTTTGCTGAAGTGTTTAATGCAGGTGATGTTTGGGGTCGATGGAGAGACAAGTCAGAATGCTGGTTCTTTCCTGAGCCCTCTGAGTGGCCCGGGACTACCAGAGGACTTATCTGTGCAGTCAGGAAGGGGTTAACATGGTGGTTAATCACAGATCTTCCTGGACATACCCTAATTAATAGACTGGATTTCAAGATCCTTTCTTACATGCTGTTTCTAATGTCAGCAGCTTTCCTGGCAAAATAGCTTGAGTTGCGTGTTTTAAATGTTCTTTTTCTTTCCTCAGCTCTTCACTTGTTCTAATCTACTAAAGGAATTTACAGTGCATCCACTCTTCCTTTTTGGTTGGTTGGTGTGTTTGTGGTTTGGGTTTTGTTTGTTTATTTGTTTGAGCAAAATCTCTGTTTTTAAGTGTAACAGTTCTTTGTCCTGAATTTCCCTTATCTGAAGAATCTGTATGGGGGTTACATATTTTGCAGCTCTTCCTTGTCCTTTGCTCAGAGCACCTCAGAGGGTGGCTCATTTCCTGAGCCTTTTCATGGCAGAGAGGCATTTAGGAAAACGTGCCAAAATGTAAATGCCTGCACTGAGAATTGGTGTTCCAGAGTTACTAAAACATAACATCTGGCCTTCGGTGGTAAAAGGGATGTGGGATTGGATACTTGGGATCCAGATGTTGCTCCCTCATGTTCTAGTCCCCTGTCTCCTACAGTGGCAGCTGATAGACATTTCAGGGTAAAGAATTTAGTGCTTTCCACGCTCCTGGCTGCTTGCCTAGCTTTTGACCAAAGCAGAAGGGTTTTTGGTATAAAACAGCGTCTGTTTCCAGACTTGATCTGTCTCTTGAATGATGAGAGCTGATAATTTTAAACTTCATAGGCATAAATGTAAATACTTTGAGTTGTCAGGATAAGTGCCCAGCTTTCTGAAACCCAGAAATACTTCACTGTTTTCATGTCCCTATGTCATGATTCCCTTATGCTTCAATGCACACTGCATGCGAACATTTCCCTTCTGTTTTCTCTAAGCAGGTAGTACTTGCTGCTAATTTCGTCTTGCATCTTGTGTCAAGGGAGACTTTTTTTGATAGCAAGCAGTGATAACCAGATTTTCTTTCTCCTCAATTAAAAAAAAAGGGGGGGGGAAAGGGTGTACAATTAAGTGTTTGAAATAGGTGATGTAAATGACATCCCTAGAGCTTAAAAATCTTTTTATTCTCTGGAGAAACACATTCTATTCAGTAGCTGTTGAAGGCTTTCTACTGTCCTACTATTTAGGGAATTAAAAATTTTTCACTGGTTGGTTCAAAGTAGAAGAAAAATGTTTAATTAGTCATTCTGATTGTTCTTGAAAGAAACAGCAGAGGGAAAAAAAACCTATTGTTTTTCTTCTCCAGATGTAAAGATCTGTTTTGATAGTGAATGATGTTCTGGGACTGCTTAAACCAGCTAGGGTAAATCCAAGCCAGCACTCCTAGTGATAAATATGTGGGGTACTTTTAAAACACTTGTCGATGGAAGAAAACAAGCTGTATGCACCACTAAACCGAAGGATCTGGGGAGAAACTGTGCGGCTTGAAAAGTAGTACGGGTCTTTTCTAATAGTAGTCTGTGAAGTTAGATTGTTTTCCCTTTCTGCAGAGTTCTCCTTTACATGACTTGTAATTGGTAGGTAGTGTCTTTTGTTTCACTAAGAGAAATATGTTTCTTTAATGATAACACATAGTAATGATGTTCCTCCAATTGTGTTATTTCACTACAATTATTAGCTAGTTCATGTGATGGTTGAATTGCGAATAAAGGACTGAAAAATACCATCTCACTTGCATGCAAATTGCTTATTTTTTTTCTGAAGGTATTCACTGTATAACACATTCTAAGTGTTAGTTTCTTAAAGAAACTGCTGCAGGTAGTGTAAAATTGGCTGATTGTTCCCCTTGTTGTTGGTAGCTTGTACAGTTTTTTCCACTGTTCTGGAGGTATGCATCAGGAATAATGTAATAGGCTGAGCCAGCTGATTACATTGATGGCTTTGTCAAGCACTCAGATGACTGAAAATTCTGCTTTCCTTACCAATTCATGTGGGAAGGCTAAATTTTTAAGTTCTTTCTGGATGTTAAGGAGCAAGTTGGACGCGTGAGAGGATTCATGATTAAAAGGGGCGATCCCTTAGAGGAATTGTTTTTCTGATGTTTGTGATATTTTGAGGCTCGAACAGACTTTGATTCATAAAGAGTACAGCATATAGACATCATGAATGGTCTTTTTTGGGGTGATGTAAGCCACTTGTAGATTAGAAAATGAAAGTGTAGAAATGAAGCTACCCTTAAGAGTTGAGTTTGGAATGTAAAATGCAAACAATCTTAAGTAAAACAATGTCCATCCCCATCAGTGTTAAAATAGAGAGTCCACATTCAAGCATGTTCTCATTATTTTAATGCACGTTATGAACAGAGAGTAAGAGCATACACTCCAGTAGGTGAAAATTACTTGCTGCTGTGCCATCGCTATTTCATGACATTTTAGTTAATTATACTGTCCCATAATGACTTATGACTGTGCACAGAGACTTGAGATAAAAATGAGGAATTGTAGTGGTTTTCAAAAGTGAGACCGAAGAGTACTGCTGTCTGGAATGGGGGGATAATAAATTCCATGAGCTCCAATCACTGGATGACCACTGGGTTTGCCTTCAGCTGTAAATTAGGAGATTATACAACTCCTGTATAGCATTTATTATTAAACAAAAGCAATTTCACAGTTTAATTAATTTGTGAAATTTCTGTAAGGGGTGGGAGACTAGCAGTGTCTTCTTTGTTACTCGTGATTCTCTCTTTTATCTATCTTCGTAACTGCTCTGATGGACAGTGCCTGATCTAGGGGAAACCCTCCCCTGTGATGCTTGTCACCAGACCTTTTACGAGTTCTAAAGTAATAACTTGATATTCAAGTAGTATGACAGGTCTTCTGAAGAAAAATATGTATTTGCTTCATCCTTTACGCTCCCTGTTTTATCAGTGTTTGGTTAAAATTCAGGTACTGAATATCAGTGGTGCACTATGACAAGCCTATCTTTTTGCAATTCTTTGACTGTAAATAAAGAGACTAAGAGACATAAATGTTCTTATTTGCACATATTCCATTGCTGGTCGTAATAAGAAAATACTTTTTTGTGAATTACTCGGTGCCTACCAAGCAGAATCGTGCTAGTAGGTGGTCTGCTGGTTGTACATAATATAGTAGGATGTAAAATCACCTAAAATCACCATTTTTCTTATGTTGTCTCTTTAGTTCATTGTAGTTTGCATTAGTTTCATCTTAATCTGTTGTGCATCAAGCTATAATGCAAATCCTACTTGCATGCCTGTAGTCAATATAGCAAGTTCTCTTTGTGTATGGCCATGTTTTGGAGATCTGTGTCTATGATAGTGACAAAGGATTGAGTAATGCTGGTTCCAAAAAAAAAAAAAGGAAGGTGAGGCTTCAATACTGGTCATCTTAGGTGCCATAGTCACTTAGCACAGTGTGCACATTAATATTTAAAATATAAGCATAAACAGTGCTGGACAACATCAGATGAATAAAATGCCATTACAAGCACTCCCCGAAAGGTTTCCTTCCTGACAGAGCTGCCTGTGCTCCAACCATTTGTGCTGCCTGCTGAATGGCTCAGAACTGCTCAGAAAGCAAAAAAAGACCTTTGTAGAAATATCCTGACCTAACCTGTTCCTGTTAATGTTTCAGGGTGTTTGTGGAGCACCGGTGTGTCCTGTTGGTGTGTGCTGAGTTTGGGCCGAAGGTAATTTGTGCCCTCAGGGTAAAATGGCACAATTAGCTGTTCTTGACCCAGTCAGGGCAATATGGGTGAAGTTTTGCTCCAGTTTTGCTTCTTTTGTAAGGGGAGCATAGGCTATGCCAAAGGCATGTTGTCTGTGGGCAATAAGGAGGCACATGTTTGTGGAGAATGGAATAATAATAAATAAATGTCACAGTTCAGCATTCCCAGCTGTACCAATCTTGCATAAATATATGTACTTGTGAAATGTGTTCTTTCTGGTTTTGAGTTGCTGAGAATTTGCCACAGTCATTCTGGTTTTACCGGCTATGTTATTGGATCTGTGTGCATGTGTGCACTCTGTGAAACAGTTCTGTATGTTCTAAAATATTGTGTGTCTTTCTGTTTAAACATAGGCCACCGCATTTCTTCTTGCTTATACATAATACATTATAGTACCAAATATAAGAAGCTGTCATGCTTTGTTCAAGAAAACTAACTCTTAATTCCAACTTGTATTTGTTTCAGAAAGGTATACCTTGGCTGTAAAGGAAATCTATAGCTTCAAAATCAGTAGGAGTGGTCACTGCTAAAAGCTGAATTCCTAGTGACACTTAAAATTCAGAATTTAAGAATGTGTATGACTTGTAACATATACAATTGTTTGTTCAGAGGTCAGAAACTTTTGGATATTCATTTATTAGTGCTAATTGAGCCAGGTGCTCAGTTGGAACGTGTGATCATTCTTCTAGTTCTAAACACTGTCTTAAGTTGTAACATTCAGCCCAGTAAAACACATGTAATTTTTATTAAAAGAAGGCATGACTCAGTATATCGGATATCACTTCTACACCACTTGAATTTGGCCTTTTTGGAGTAAAGTGAGTCATAACAGTTAAAGGTGAAAAATAAATCACTAGTTAGATTTTTTCAAATCTTTTTTCTTACAAAGTCTGAAATATTTGGAAGTGGGAGGTTTGCCTGGAAACCTCCCGTTATTTTCACCCTTATTTGCAGTCTGTGGTGAAAAAGAACTAAGAAGTGAATCCTATTCTGATGTCATTTATGAAATGTAAGTCTTTTTAGGACTCAGACACACCAGTGAGCTAGAGCAGACTGACAGCAGATCTTGTGCTAGGTAAAACTTAGCGAATGATCAGTCAATGGCAAAAAAAGTGCAAAGTAAGCACGTTAGGAAATGTGAAAAACAGTGGCATTTTCATTGCATCTGACCACAGTGAAGTCTGATTAATCATTTGCATTTGTGTTTATCACAGTATGAATCGATTTTTTTCTTTTTTTTTTTCCCCCTTTAAAGTAGAAGCTGAGTTCACTGTTTAACACTGATATTTTTTGTCTTTGCAGTGTGCCGGGAAGACTCATACCAGTCAATAGTCTCATGTGCTGCTGTAGTACTTACCCCTGTAGAGACGACAGTGGATACAAGGAAAAAAGAACAGATGATCATGCCTGATGTGTCCAAACAGTGAGTTATTTAAATAACACGATCTTTTACAAGTGCGATTTAAACAGCAGGCCAGATTCCTTCTTGTGGGTATGCATATACACCCTCCTTTCTCTTTCATCAGGGCTTTCATAGGTGTTTCCAAAAGTAGAAACTGGCCTGAGGCTAAGCTGCTACTTTTGTTCATTAGCATACATTTTTTCCCAAGGCTTTTGGTAATGACATATATAGAGGGAATGGGCATTTGTACTCTTGAGAAAGTGACTTTTTAACAGGTTTGATAAGGTGATTTTTTTTGTTTAAATAGGCCTTTCATTCTTGCAAGTACTTGGTTTTTATGATTTGTACATGCTCAGCTCATATGAGATATTTCAGTATTTTTCAGTGACCATTTTACCACTGTGATACAAGATATGATGGCATCTTCAAAAGTGTCGTAGCGTTCTTCCAGGGAAGTTCTGTCTACTTAATTAGACTGTATTTTGGTATCTTGCATTAGATGAGAATCATAACCACAGAGTGCACAGTAACATTTGCCTTGCAATACCAGGCAGGATGGTTATTTTTCAATGATTGAGTCCTTGGAGAATAAAAATAATTTTGTTTTCATGAAGAGAAAGAAAACACAATTGTAAGGCTTTATCACAACACAAACTTGGGGTCTGTGCCTTTTAAAGTGTGGAAGGTATTAAAAAGCATGACAATAGATAACATCATTGCTGTACTTACCACTTATGTTTAGTTTTCTACTTCTCTTGGTATGTACAAATTTAGCTTTGAACTTGTCTGTGCAGTCCTGGCTTGCATGCCTATTACTGTAAGAAAATTAAAACATCCCCTCACATCCCCAGAAACCACTGAAACACCACTGGTGGATTAGAGTAGATTAGATGGGATGTGATATTGCTACAGATCTATCTATGACTTAAGTTTGTATCTGACTGTGGTATCTTTTTCAATGTGGTGATAAACCCATTTCATCTAGTTTACCTGTACTTAAAATTTAACACAGTATGTTACCTATTGTGTAGGTATTACTGCAAAGGCCTTATGTTTGAAATGCTGTTAGCATCTAATTGTTGTAGTGGTTCCGTTGTGTGGCTCTCTGAATACCAAGGGATTGGAAAGGCACTGGGCTGCAAAATACTGTGCTGAAGTCCAGATTAATCTTTCTGGTTAGTTCAAAGCAGCGTAGAACATTTTTTCTTCTCTTTGCTAAAAGGGAAACCTGCACTGTTGTTTGATTGGCTTTTTCGTCTACTGTGATGAGATTCAGCATTTAATAATCCTTTAAGAATTCAAAGTAGGAAACTGGAATCTGTTTAGCATGAGCTGAATGAAGCCACCTCCTAGATTTTTGGTGTGTTTGGGTTTTTATTTTTTGTTTTTTTACAACCTGATTAGTGTTATCTTCTTAGAGCACAGACACAAGTAAAGCTTGTTTTAAGCACTCAGAGGTCTCAGAAACATACTCTAACCTCTGCTACTCTTCCGATACTCATATTTAAAAATAAGACCTGTGGTTCTGGAATTCTTTCAATGCGAAGCCACCTTGTGCTTAAACAGATTAAATGTATTTGGACTTCTCCATATGAAACTGCATCCATGTATTAGTATTTTTAGACCAGCATTTCTGACAAGTATATAGGAAATGAAGCAGAACCATCTTGCTGGAAAAAGTTTGCAACTGGAATTCAGTAACTTTTGTAGAAGCCTTCAAAGTAATAGTAGGGAGGTGAAAGCATGCAGCTTCAAGAAAATCTCCAGCATTATGAACAAAACATCAGCTACTGTTCACATCTCCCATTTCACCCTGTGCTTTCTACATGGAGGTAGTTTTCTTCATATCCAGTTAATGGAAGCAAAACAGATCCTGATTCCTGTGTGTAAGTATCCCGGTGTTATCTGTCTCCAATGCAGACATGCCCCTGACACTTGTTGAATTCCATTGACTGGAATGCAGACTCCAGATATGAACTGGTCTGTGTGTGTGGATTATAGTTATTGATACTCAGATGGGAAAAAACGTTGACACTTTGATTTTTCTGCTTATCTTTGTTTGCCTATATGGTTTTGACTTGCATGTCCAAAAATTGTGCATATCACAGTGATGATGAGCAGTGGCCAATCATCGAGGTCCTGTAGGGAGAAGTTTCTACCTTCAGACCCTACAGGGATAGAGTATGTTTAGATTAACTAATGCTTTCTAAAGGTACATAAGAAAGTGTGTAATCCAAACCAGATAAAATGCATATTAATGATAATAAAATGTTAAACAGATACAAATAATTTAAAATAATCTTTTATGCCACAGTAAAATTATATCCAAGACCTTTAGGACTCAAGAAGCTGTGAAGACTGGGCAGAGAAAAAAAAAAGCTTTTAATACTATTTGTATAATATTTGATTAATGACGTTATTTTGTTTTTGAAAGAAGCTGTTTAGTGGTTTTAAATAATGTATTTGCTTCATGTATTTCTTTTGTAAGCAGCAAATGGTGCCAGAAGTGGTAGCAGCAAAGCTAAACGACATTTTGTCAGTGATTAGATTTTACCAGGATTGCAGGCGTAAAAGGCCAATTTTTTCCCCATTGTATTTTTTCTTGGAAGCTCAAACCATTTCATCAGGGAGTAATTTCATAGTGATACCCAGGTAATTGCTGACTCATTGCTTGTGCACTGGGCAAAATCCCTACCTCAGTTATTCACCAGGAATGGATTTGGCAAGAGGCAGAGCATGCCTTTGTGGTTTTTGTCTTTCCGCTCCACAACAAACACCGAAGCAGAGAAATCATGATCAGTGTGAGGTCAGGGTGAAAATAAGAAATGTGAGCTCTGCTGTACTTTATCTTCTCAGCCCTCTGTGTTGTCTAGGATGTTGCATTAACTTTGCTGTATTTTGTAGAAATACAGGACTTAAAAACCTCTTGCTGTCTTAATAGTTGAAGTTATCGAAGCCTCTTTGTGTTGCCATAGTGATACATCAGTCAGTTGTTCTCTAAGGTGCCCAGATGCTAAAACATTTGGAACATTTTGAACAGCGCATTCTGCTCACAGAGTCCTAATTTTAGTCCTTCCTATCTGAATTCGAATATAAATATATCAGCTGCTGGCACAGAGCAATAGCATGAGGAATCCTCACTTCCATTTCAAGTTCTTATGAGGAAGCATGGGAGAGGAAGTATGGCCCAGGGAACTAAGTGTATGTTATGCTTTAAATCAATTCAGCTTCACTGGGCAAACTCTCAGCTGAAAGGTCAGCCTACAAGGGCAGTGTGGAAAAAGAAGTGTCTAAGACACGTGTCCCTGAGCAGGCAATGTTCTGCTGCTCTGTGATGTTCATATGTAAACATAGAAAACCATTCATGTGCTACTACTGCATGAAAAAAGTATAGTGAAACTCAGGTGCACCATTTTATCAGATTTAAAGTTAAGCTGGTACGTATGCACTTTGATTAGTTTCTTTGGATATGGCTGCCCTGCAGTTCAGAGTAGCTGTGGCAACATGCAGCCCTCTGAGCTGGCCAGTTTAAAGGTGGTTTGTGCATTAGTACTTCAGCTGCTGTCACATTTCTGATTTTGATTTTTTATTTAAAGATACTATTTGCTGTTAAAGTGTTCTTAGAGGTACAGATCTTGTTATGTCATGAAGCAGACACAGTAATTTGACAACTCTTTTTCATGTCAGAAATATTTAGATTACCAGAAAGAGGTAATATTTTTAAACTGAAATAAGTTAAATTCAGACTGGATCTAAGGAAGAAGGTTTTTATAATGAAGGTGGTTAAACACTGGAACAGGTTGTCCAGAGAAGTTGTGGATTCCCCATCCCTAGGGACAATCAAGCTGTGTTGGATGGGGCTCTGAGTAACCTGATCTAGTTGAAGGTGTCCCTGTTTATTGCAGGAGGATTGGATAAGATGGCCTTTAAAGGTCCCTTCCAAGGCAAACGTATTCTGATTTTATTTTACAATTCTAAATGTCACAGATCATTTGACAGCTCTTCAGACTCTTAAGATCAAGTCTTTTTTTTTCTGATAAACGCCTGAATGAGCCTCTGTAGTGAGTATTTTCAATATTCTGTCTGTGCCAAAGCTGTTCCACTTGTACCTTGCAACTATACTTACCTGAGCAAGATTCTTACGCATGAATTCAAACACATGAGGAAGCTTCTTGGAGTCACAGTGACTACCTGGGTGCTTGCTGATGGGAACAGGGTGCTAAGGGGGAGAGTTACAGCTTTAATGCCGTTCTGTCCAGCACTGCTTAGTACAGATGCCAACCAAGGACTTTGGTACTGATACAGATGGGAATCTAGGAAGATTTTGGTGCATATATAGTCTAAATTTATTAGCTGCAGTAAGCATATTCCAAAATTTAGGAGCTTTTTTTCCCCTCTCTCAGTTTCAAACTGTAAAAATATAATTGTTACATCAGAAGACTGGTAATCCTTTTTAACTCTTGCAGCCTTGCCTAATTCCTTTCAAAAGAAGTTCAAACCAAGCTGATTATGTATTATTCTTTACTTACTCAGTTGTGGATTTTCTTTCCGTTTTTATTTTTTTCCCTCAATTTTTTTTTCTTTTTGGAGAAATGCCAGGGAAGATTTTTTTTCCTCTTGAAGCAACAGTGTGGTTATTTTACTTCTGTAATTTTTGCTGCGATCCTGTTATTGAGAGATGCCTCTGTCCAAATTAAGCTGTAACCGAGGGGTTGAGGTGATCTCAGCAATATGTGTACAAGCAGTTGCTTCTCCACAGTTTGCCACAGTGGGAACCTTGTCTGGATGCATTACTCAGGATGTGCCAGGCCTGGAGCCAGGCCACCCTGCCACTTCATCCTGTTCTTATCTCTATGCAAAGTCCTTCTGTGGTCTTAAAATCACATTTGCCTGTCTCAAACACCATTTAGGTCCTTACAGCTCCTCAGTGGTGATGTGAAGTGAGGTCTCTATGATGCCTTTTCCTGGTCTTAAAATCAAGAATCAAACACAGTTAGATGGGAAAAAGGGGTTTTACCTCAATATTTATTTTAAGGATCTTTAGGTGCACCATGTCCAGGTTGAATGCACCTCCATGCACACCACAATGCACGCCCACGATAGATCGAGTATAACATTATAGGTCCTATTAATTAGCATAACTATCAAAGATTCCCCAATGAGAGGCTTGAGTGGGCCCCCCTCCCCGAGGAACCTTCCCCTGGATGGTTCTATCTTAGTTTACAAAATGTGTTCTGGAGAGGACCTTGGGGTCTGGGGCTTCTAAGATGTTTAGTCTCCTAACTTAACAAAATATGTCTAAGAGTGTAGGCTAAAAAACACTAAGAATATAAAAAGGTATATAAAAGGGATATAAAAGAAAAGGCAAAAATCATCATGGCATCATCTAAAGCGGCCAGGTTGTCAGGTGGTGGTGTACACATCATGATTCATGAATGCTCTCACAGTCCTTTCAAAAAGGCATCTTCCTGTAATGTGAAAAAGGAATGCTTTTCACACTTGTTTGGAAAACTGGCTAAAAGATGTTTGTGCTGTTTTAGTTTCTGGATGATTGGGGCAATGGGGTATGGAAGCGTGTGTCACTCTTTGGGTAATTCAGAGAATAGGGATGGCCCATGTTGCTCTGGAATGACAGTACTTTGAAAGCTGTGGTTCCAGCTCAGCTGGAAAACCTGAGGCATCAGCTGGATTGCACTGTACTCTCCGCCACTACATTTTAGTGATAACAGGTAGGAGAGGTAGAATTTATATCCATTTCTTTAAAGCAGGTACTTTGAAATGGAGTAAACATAAGCAATGTGTTTATGCTGTCAGTGGTCTACTTTTACATTCTTTTATCTATTTTGCTAGTTAGTCTTTAAGCTCTATTTAGCAACTTCAAGGAGAACTGAATATTTCTATTTTCTGTGTTATCTGTCACATGGTCTCCTTGTGCATCTTGTATTGCTTTTTGCACATAATGGAAAAATAAGTTATTTTGTTGTACTCTTGTCGCCTTTGGAATGGGAAACTTTTCGGAAAATAGTAAAAATGCAGAATTTACACTTCTTTTATTGTCTGCTAACTAGTTGAAACTCCTGCCTGACATTGCGTCTTGTCTGGGCTGCTCAAATTCATAACTTCTGTCTGCTTGCTTTGAGGAAAAAAACCAGTAAACCAAACTCTTTTGTTTCTTTTCCCTGTGTCCAGCCACTGCAAAAATGAGAATGATTTTGTAAAATCAATTATGACGTAAGTAACAGTTGTGCAAAGGAAATACAATTGCACTGCAAAGGAAGAAAACTTCTATCTGGTTATAGAACGGGTGCATTATCAGTTCTCATGTTCCTTCTCAGTCACTGCAACCATCAATTTATAGGAGAGATTGACAAGAAAGCAATCTACATGCGTTATTTAAATATCTTAGGAAATTGTTTGCAGCCAAGGGATTAAGCAGTTCTGTACAGCTTAATTTGATCATGAGTTGCAAATGTTGAATAAGCTGGTTATTGGGAGCCACTAACTAATTGCAGTTACTGTACTTAGTATTTTCAATATTTTGTAGTTCAACTCCTGTCTTTTCCTGTGTGCTGGTAAATAATGCAGGAGGCAGAGGAATGATGGCAGTTGTCCTGTGGAGGAAAGGTGTTATGTAGATTTTATCTATAGCCCTACCAAGAAAGCTTTGATCCTTTGAAAGTCATTGTTTGGAAAGCTTCCTCTTTCCTAGGAGAAGAGATTTGGTTTCTGATGCACCATAAACTACGAGCGCTTCAATCATTTCCCTTCAAGTATTGCTAGTGTGACTGAACTCAACTTGATAAAAGGATACAGGGATGGAATGTTAAGCAAGATGCTTAATGAGGTCACTTTGAATCAAAATGTCGAGGATCAAGAAAACTACAGCATTTTCTAGTTGAGATAATTGTAACTTCAAAATAAGATGAGTGCATTGTATCATTGTGTAGCTAGACTTCATTAATAAAAGAAAATTCAGGAAATAAACATGTGTAGGGATAATACAACTTTGCTGATGATGTTTCTGAGCACCTAATGGTGAAAATTTGAATAGAACTTTTGGAGTCAAAATATAGTTACTGTAATGTACATTGGCAGAGAGTGGCCAAAGCTGATTTAAAACATTGAACTGCACAAAGAAAGGACAGTGCAGTTACAGTAATCTGGAATACAAATTTCCCTTGCTTCACGAGCAAGCAGTCAACAACATAACTGCATCTAGAAGTACAATTTCTGAACTAGATCTGAAGTCGTCATAAGAAAAACATTGTCACCAAATCACAGTGACATTTAGAAAACAGCTTTGCCTAAAGTAGGATCACTTTGTTTCATTCATATCTGTAAAATTCTGCGCCTTTATGATACCATAATGCCATTCCAGTTTTGGCCATCACCCTAAAAAGAATGTCCTTTGGAGTAAGATTATCAATTTATTTCTCAGACCTGAGAAAAATTTTTAATTCATAAATGAAGTTAAAATCTATGCATTCCCATGTGTCCTTCTTTTCTCTGTTCTCTGTGAATCATCATGTTCTCCACCAGGCACTTCTGCAATACAGGAAGCTTTAATTATGTGCTTTGCTTGTCCTTTATATCCACAAATTTCCCCAAAAGAGATACATCAAGATAAGTAATTGTGCACTATTTATTTAGAGAGCTTATTTGAAAATATGCCTTTGTTATATATATATATGGGCAGGTGCTTAAGATAGACTTGGTTCCAGAGTGAAAATTTTATCTTATGTGTACTGTAGCATCTAGAAGTGTCTGCTTTGTTTACATAACTGAGAATTACAAATCAGAACACCAGTATCAACTTAAGTCCAAAGTAAGAGTCTTGCACTTGGCAACCAAGAACTCTTCTAAACTGATGGCCTTGAGTAATCATTGCAAAACACTCTTGGCATGTCTGTTTTAATTAGAACAATGCACCATAAGACACAGTTTTGAATTTTCATTTTGTGCTTAGATTTTTGCTTTGTGATGAAATAGAAATTACTATAAATATATCAAAACTCCTTAATGTCTGGAACAATTCTAAAAGGAGATGTAGTTGAAGTAAATAAAATCTTACCTGGTTCAGTCGACCTTGAAAAGGATGGTTACTATAGGTAATGCAGGCAGAGATGTTTGAGACAGGCTTAGGCAATTGAAAATAAATTATTTTATCTGGAGATGTCCATCTGAAGAGCTGCTGTTCTAAGTTGTAGTGTTAGTCACTTACAGTGTTCATTATTCTAATAAAATTGCAGAGTTTTCCATTATCTTATGTGGCAGCTGCCTAAGTCCTGAAGAGCACACCCATCGTCTGCCGGGATGACTGCAAAGCCACTCAGGCACAATGTCCATCAGAGGCAGGGCTACAGCTGGGCATGTGGAAAATTACTCACTTACTGACTTTGGATTTAAAAGAAAAAGCAGTCTTCATTTTCATCTAGCCTGAATTCACGTCCAGCATAGACACTCAGAACAAGCATTGTTACACCCTCAGCTTCATATATGAAAGGAGAGGTACAGTTTTTATTTACCAGGTAAATTTAACGGGCTTGAAGGCACTTGATTTCAGGACAGCACAAAGAATCCTCAAAATAATGGCCTTACTGTCTGGACTTTTCCTTAATTTCAAAAAAGCCATTTTTTGGGTAGTCTGAGTGTAAAGTTAGATCGTATAGGGGTTGTCGAATTTGTATTTCAATAATCAGTTCTTGTAGCATCCTGCATCGGTTGGGAAGGCAGTGTTAGATCCCATTGTTAACCTCGATGCCTGGTGTTGCCTAGTGAGAATTTATAGTTGCTGTGAAGCTTCACCGAAGGAAGATGCTTTTAAAGTACAGAACCAAGAGATTCAGGAGCAAGCCCATTTCACTCAAATAGGGAGAATGAGAGAAGAGCTAGCTGTGCCCATTTTATTCCTTTTTCTTGTATGTCCAAAATCTTGGAAGTACACAGAAATTATTTTGCTGTAAAATTGGGACAAACATAGTTGTTAAACTTCTTTAACTCAGGCTTTCACTAACTTAAGTGGAAGTGCTCAGTCTTAGGAGCCACTCCAGAAAAAGAATTATACTTTCTGGTCTGTAAAAGCATAGGCTGTTGGTAAACTGTAACTGAAGTTCTGTCTGAGACACAGCCAGAAGTTGTATTTTATCATCTTGCAAGGAAATTAAGGCAGGTTTGGGTTTGTACCTTTGTGCAGCAGAAACATCAGTCTGGGGTAGCATTATCTGACTGCTGAAGAGATGAGAGTGGAGTGGTAGGGGAGGAGGGACCAGGGGATCATTTGTTTTTTAATTTAGAAGCCTGTGGTGTTTGTATTAAAGTACCACCTCAATTCTTACAAATTAGATTTCAAAACATAATTGCAGCATCAAATATAAAAATTAATCAACTGTGTTATTCCTTGTGAACAATTAAAGCATCACAAAATGAAAAAATATGAAGGAAATGCGCTTGTACATATAATGCTAGGATTGCAAAGTACTTTACTTGGTTAGACAAATGTATTGTAGATTAAAAGTAGAAAAAACAGTTCAAGTACATAGCAGAAATGTATTTGTTTCACTTTCACAGTAATTTAATAATATCGCTGAAGCATAACAAAGAACAGCATTTCTTATAAATTTCTTACTGTCATTGGAAGGTGGAGAAATGAGGGATGTCACAGAAAAACTAAGTAGATTTGCATTTATAATTGCATGGTGTAGCTATTGGACTATTGTGCTGTGCTGTTTTACAGCTCATTGTACGATTCCAGTGAAGGCATTATCAGGTATTCTTTTGAATCTGATGGGTGAAAAATAATGGTGGTGTTGTGGTGGTATTACTGACTTATTGAGGGGTTTTCTAAACCTGTTACTTTGCAGAACATTCCTGAAAAACCATCATCCTGTGCAGTGGCTATGTTAGGGTTAGCTTTGTTAGAAAATACACTACTCTTGAGTCGCATTATCATGACTTAAATAGGAATACCACTGGAGCAAATGTAAGTTCAATCAGCATAATGCTTAAAAATATATAGAGTGCTTCATGGTGCTTAAAGTTGAGGTAGTACCTGCATCTTAGAGGTGAATGAATTATGTGAAAAAACATACATACCTGCATGCTACGTTTCACATACTGTCCGGAGGAGTTCACTTTTTGTTTACCACAACTGAATTCAGAGGGATGTTCCAGAAGTGCTTAATCTAAATAGTTGTATTTCTAAGAGCAAGTTTTGGTCTGTTTTGCAGAGTAAAAAAGAGATATTAGAGAAGGACAGAAATAATTTTAAGAGCAATCTCCTTATCCCCACCTCTAGCTTCAGTTTGTTTTGTTCTTATTTATTTTTTTCCTGGAGGTAACAAAGAAATAGAGGCAATATTCCTCTTTCTCTGCCATGTACATTTTTCAATGTATCTGTGAATAGCCCTGGGAGCAGTAATTTTAGTAACCTATCAAAATCTATGTAGTGAGTATCGAATATGTTATTTTTACTTGCATGGATTTACTCATAGCAGAAGTGGAAGACTATAGCTAAAAAAGGAGAAGCAGTGCTATCGCTCTGTCTTTATCTTCTCTTCAGCCTCCTGTTTTGTTCCAGTCAATGCATTGGCTGTGTTGGCCACCATATGGGACATATAAAACACCTACAACATAAAAAACCCAATGAAAAACAAGATGGGAAATGAGCAGGTGGGAAGCAGAAGAAATAAAAGTGAAAAGACTGTGCATCATCACCATAGGACACATGCAGTGTCGGTGCAGTTGGATTAAGACATAAATTTGCAATTATATTGCTGTAAAGTTAAGCTGTAAAGACAAAATATTGTACCAAATAAGTGAATTTAAAAGAGATGAATTCTGCAAAAACTGTTTGTACCATTATGAAGTGAGTACAAATGTAAGTTCTTCCTCCTGTGCTCAAGGAGCAGGATTAAGCTCTGTTATACTGAGAACATCAGCTGGCCCAGCTGCTTTTTATCAACAATAGCTGCAGTAGCCTCCATCTAAAAAGATGTTTGTGAGAGAAGAGTATTTTTTGGTTTTCTTTTCCTGTGCTGAAGCTCTTAAGTGTTTCATGTGCTTCCAGATCTATTTACTAGTTCTTTGTGGATGTGGCAGGATTTCACTCCAATTGTTTTGGTTTTGGTATTTTAATCCTCTCTTTATCATTACATAAAGGAGGAGTTTGTAGCTTTTGTTGCACATCAAAAAAATATTCACTGCTGCTACATTGATTAAATGTGTCACAGCATGTATTGCAGATTTATCCACCTAATATTAGTAATAGTCCAGATTTAGAGCTTCCATCGCAGCAGCCCACAACATCAGCCTGTGTACAGCTTTAATAAATGTCTTCAAAAAATAGAAGCGGGGAAAGAAAAAGAGGCCAATGCTTTCATCGTAAGTGTGATGTGGCATTTTCAAAAGCAAGTAGATATACATCAAAATATGATAGGTTACAACCCCTTTTTCCTCCCAGATCAGCTGTTTTATATGTTCAGTGCATCCCCTTAATCCCAAGAGGATTCCTTTGATGAGCAGTACAAGTAGGAGGAGGGAAATATAGATGGGAGGCTACTAGGAGTGAGCTTTTGGGAAAAACCAAGGGAAGCACAGGCGGGGAGAAAAGGGAGGTAGCTTTGAGGTAAACTTCTCCATGTTTTAATTAGTCATGCTTATAAAGTATACTCTTGGTAAAACTCTTTATCTGTCTGCTTATTCATTTGTTTATGCAGAAAGCCTATAGGGTATTCATCCAAAAATATGGTACCGTTTCTCTAATTTTTGTACTGATCTACTGCTCCATCCCCAACCCTTTATTCAAACTTTTTAATACTGATCTTTCAGAAGCATTCCAGCCTCACTTCCAGTTACCTTGTTATTATGTCCTTTTGTAAAATCGACGTATTTGCGTACAATTTTAATATGTGCTCAGGTTACTGTTTTAGAAGATGCAAAGTTGAACAGGACTCATCTCTCCTGTCAGCCATAGGTGCAAAGTGACAGAGACCTCGAGTAAGAGCCACAAAACAACCTGGAATAAACATTACGAGATTTAAGAATTACTTTAAAATACATTTCTTGATGTTTTGATTGCATCGATCTAAAAGGTCATGTGCAGAGCAGGAGAAACAGAACTCTTTTTTGACAGATGAACTAAATGGTAAGGTGATGCCAAGTTATTTTGTCCTACAGCAGCCTCCTATTAATAGAGCTGCATTTTGGGCCTTATTTTGGTAATCCCTTTTAAAACCTAGTCTAATGTTGTAATCTTATTTTTCTGTTTCTTGTCTGGACCTGTATAAATAGAAGTGATTGATACTTTTGACTGGAAAAATTTAGATGTTCTAGATAAACATTTTCAGAGATACAGTCTAGATAAACATTGCTATATTGACCATTTGTTGTCAATTCTGACAAAGTGTGCTTCAACACTCTAAAATATGTAAATATAAACCTCCTCATTTTCTTGTCCAAGGAACAGTGCACTCTGTTTGGGATAATTTATGGAGGAGATAGAAAATAACATTTATGGGTCAGTGAGAAAGCACAGGTGTTCAGAAGTAAGATTACCTGTTAATTTCTAAATCCTGTGCCTGTGTTGTGGGAACAAATATACGTAAAACTAGTGTTTGATACCAGATGGACTTGAAATGGAACTGTGCAAGTAAGGTGTGTAATCCTAACAACAAATACTGTCTGCAAGTTCTCTACTCTTAACTACGCTGTAGATTAAAGGCAGAGAATAAATACCGTGCTGATACAAACCAGATTATTTAAGAAATCTTAAACAGGCAAATCATCATTCTTCATTTATTCTCCCAGAATTTACTTCTGTTTTTCAAGGATGTCACCTAAAACCAGGATTGCATTCAGAAGGCTTGGAATTCAGTCCAGATATGTAACAGGAATGAATCGCAAAGCTGAGCCATAGTTTAAAAAGGAGTCATATCCCTATTCAGGTAGGGAATTTTGATATGCGCTCTAGCAAGGCTTGTTTTTCCTCATATTTAAAGCTGAAGTTACTAAAATTCGCCTGTTCAAAATAATATTTGATGCTTCCAGGTTTGTACTATCTACATTCTTCTTCCTGAATTATTTTATTAATGTAATGCTAAATACTAAAATGTAGTAAATGCTTTAAATTTCAAATTATATAAAGCAAACCTGTATTTATAATGAATGCCTGATAGACTTCAGGGAATCCATAATTTAGATGGCAAAAGAGCACACTGATTCTAGCTACAAAAACAGATTATATTTGAAAAGACAGAAATTAAATACAAAGAATGATTTTGGTTACTATGGGAACAGTTAAAGAAAGCTTTTTCAGCATTGCAAGCCGCTGTGTGTATACACGAGAAATGATGTTCTTCTGAGTCAAAGAAGCTATAAAAGCTTTTCAAGGAAAAGGCTAAATTATAAGAAATATTTAAAGCAAAAGCTTTTAAATGTATCTGTATAATACATTGGTGGTTTTATATTCTCTCTTCCTGCTTTCTCCCATTTTTGTGCCACTAATTTTTGGAATTAGAGGTTTTTTGAGTTGTGTAGCAAAAAGCGCTTTGCAAAGAGGATTAGTGAATGAAAGAGCAATGTAAATAAGTTATTTTATTTCTGGGTCTGTTTCTAAGAGATCTAATCCTATCTCATAAATTTGTTTAGATGAAGGCATTTGTATTATAGATTCACACTTTCTCTCACATACTTTTCTATTTATTCTTGTGACCTGGAAATAATGAAGGAACAAGTTAGAGGAGGAAGAAATGGGGAAAATTATCAAGTCTGTATTTCACTAAAGCTGAAGTACTGTCAAATGGAGTTGCACAGTCACGTTATGTATGTTGTACTTAATATGATTGCTAAACCAATTTTTTTGTTGTTTTCTTTTTTATTGTTGTTTTCTTTAATAATTGTAATAGTTTCCTCATTTTTTTAATATTTGTTAAAATAAAAGAATGGCAGACTGGTACTAATTACGGCATCATCTTTGCAGTAGACCAAATGTTGAACGTATTTAAAGCATCTTTTATACTTGATCTGAATCAGAGGTTTTGTTTATCTATTGAGGAAGCTTTAAAAGCTTCATCATCAGAAATGCTCAGTCCTGCACGGAAAGTGGCACAATCTGCAAGACTTAGGATCATCTGAAATGTGGCCCCTTGAAATAAAAAAAAATGGTAGTTGAAATGAATGAGCACATTTATTTGCATGACATGGCAATGAATTTAACATTGGAGAAGGTTCTTTGATTTCTTTCAAAAGAAATAAACTGTCTGAAAAGTGTGTTATCAGCTATTATTTAATTATGTATTAAACAATACTGTGCTATTTCTGTGTGTCTTTCCAACTTCAGATGTGGCAGTGTGCTGACGTTGAACTAAAATCCAGAAGTTACGTAAATTACGCTTAATTTGTCATCTAATTTTCTGTGCTTACTTGTGAAATGAGTGCCTACCTTGTGATGCTGAGTACCATGCAGCTCTTTGATTTTTAATACTGAAGCAAGAGTAAATAAGCAAGTTTTTTTGAGAAAAAAACATGTTTAGGTGCACTAAGGATATATACTTAAAAGTCTCACCTATTTTTGGATGCAATATTTATTATGAGATTGAAAAGCAGCGTTTTTCACAGTTGTACATGAAAAAAAAGAAATACTCTATTGTTGCAGGAAGTAGTTCTGTATCCTTACTGAAAGACGTGGGAGTAACTGACAGGCATGTGTACAGTCATAGGTGAGGGGAAAGTCTCTAGATTTAGACCCATTTTTGCTTATTTGGGACCCTTATTGTGCCTGTGTATGCAGGTCTTGTTTTCTTACAAGTCACTGTTAAAAAGCAAGGAGGTGTTCTATATCTTGCAACCATGTTTCATTTATAAAATGAACCTTTCTGGATTCTGCATTTTGGGGAAAAGAAAGTCTCTTCATAACTGATTTTCACGTTCACCCACATTCATTTGTTTAGATCATTTAATAACCTCTAACTTCAAGTTGTTGTCAGGAACAAGTGAATACAAAACTACTAGAGTGAGATAATGCTGCTTTTCAACTTCACAGATATTCATTGGCCTTGGCATCCTCCTCCATGAAGAAGGAGGCTGGTAAGTTGTGTCATAGATGGTTTTGTGCTGACCTCTGTCAGTAGTCCTCTGTGGAATCCCCCCTGAGTACCACTGCAGGGGGCATAGGCTCCAAATGTGTAGCTGCCACGATTTTCATGTGCTGCTCCATTACCATCCTGAGGCTTTCCAAAGCCGTATTGAAAAACTGACGAAATTGCTTTGAATGGGGACTGAGACAAATCTGTTGTGCTGTTTGCAGACAAATTGTTACCAGGACTGAAATGAGTTTAGTGCTCAGCATTGCCGTGGTTCCTATCATCTAGGCTGGTGGTGTCCCTGATAGCCAGGGAAACGAGCAGCGAGAACAGGCACAGCCTGTACATGGCCAGGAGGAACGGGCACGGATGAGCCTCCTCCGGCCGGGCAATAACTTCAGTAGCACTGACACAAGGCAAGGGCTGTTTTTCTTTGCTTGTTGACGGCTGCTCCGAAGATGACCTCAGAACATGTCAGGAAAAGTAATAAAAGACAGACAAGAAGCCTGGCTTTAGACAAGAAGAGGTAATGAGTACATTTTTATAGATTGCTTCCCTCACCTGGGCCGGAGAAAGGTAACTCAAGCCTAGCCACTGCCGAGGCTTCATAAGCGGTTTCACAGGTACTCTGGTGATTTGGGGCAGTCAATACTTCATAAAATGATAAGTTTATTTTCAGTGAAGTAAGAGTGACCTTGCATCCCTTAATCTTACAGATGGTGTTAGCCTGATTTGCCACATTTACCCGTTTTCTTGAATAACCTTTGCAAAGTTAGCAAAGGGCAAAATGGTTCATTCAGAAAGCTTAACTTTTGTGCCCTGTTTCTGCCAGCACTGGTTATGGAGAAAGCATAATTCTGTGGAAAGTCTGGTAGAGTCATTGGACCAGATAATTAATTAATTCTTTAAAATCTTGTCTTAAAAATGGTTATTTTTGATTTTCATACATGTTCTTGAGGGATAGAGTTACTTTTCTATGCTGCAGTTTGCCTAAAGTTAGGTGAAGTAAGCAGTGTTCCTTAATTTCAAACTAATTTTCCCAAGGCCCTGAATATTTTCTAAAATGCTTAACAAATATAGCTTCCTTATTATATATAATGAAATAAAGTCAGAAGTAAATAGTCAAATGTAAGAGCAGAGATGATAAATGAGTTTACTTAGTAGTGCATCACACTACCTTGTGATCATCTTCAGAGCAGTAGCTTTTGGAGGCAGTAGGAATTTCAAATCTCTAGGGGAAGATGTTTTGGCAGTGTGTCTTTGGGGGTCTTTAATTGTCCGTGCGTGAGATTCATAAGGGTCAGTTGTGGTGCCTACTTTTTCTTTATATCAGGGCCAAACCAGAATAATGATACAGGCTTAGGGAACCCCCAGTTATGCAGAAAGAATTTTATTTACTTGTTAGCTGCAATTTTGTTGGGGTGAATGGGGGGAAATACTTCATGTGAAATGGAATGCCTGTGCCATCTGCATTGGATTCATGTGTACCTCGCCAATAAATCAGGCTGTTCAAGGCACTTCCACTGCTTATCCTCAGAGGTTTCCTGTCTCATAACAGGGAAGCTGCACAGATATTTCTTGAATAAATATGTGCAATTACGCCTGTAGGTGTCAGTGGTTCAATACAATGCCATGACAGGAAACCTAAAATAGGTGAGCAACCTTCCTTGGATTCCAGAAACAACAGTTAACTTAGTACTGTCTTCTTCACTTGTTAGTTTTACTAAAAAATGGAGCATTTTATCTTGAATGAAGTGCTACCTAGAGTGATTGGAGTATGTCTGCATATCACTGTTAGCATAATTGTGGCATACTGTCAACTAGCTGCCTGGAAATAATCACAGATTAATTATTTTTAGCAATTTCTTTTTTGGTTGATAGAGTTGATCAGCGTAGGAAATGGTTTTATCAAGTATGATTTAGATTTTTTTATTTTTTTTTTAATTGTAAGTTTTTAGAATCTGTGGGAAAGAACTTGATAGTTTGTATCTGTTATACTGAGTAATGTATCATATAAACATTCTTTCTTGGCAGTGGTGAACAGAAGAACAAATGTTAATCTTTGTTCAATCATCACGCTTTTTTTACAAGAGGAATTAGCATTTGATCATTTTGATAGAGCTGTTGTGTTTTGCAAGGCATCTAATCTTGAATCTGTACTTGCTTACTTTAGGACATTGTTTTCTAACAATGCTATGCATTATGTGATCAGGACTGCTGCTGCAAACATGCACTTCAGCCCTCTGTATCCTGTGAATGCTGATGAGCAGAAGGCAGGTTTGCTGTCTTGCTGTCTCCTCCTCAGGTTTCTTGGGGTTATGAGTCGCATTGTATATTGATGACACAGGGATAAACTTGTTCATTCAAGCACACCTATGAAAAATTCATGTCTGTTCTAAAGAACTGTCGCTTCGGATGCATAGTGGTGGCTATGTGAGCACATCACATCATGTATTGGTCAAAGGCTGTGGTTTTTAAAATTTTGTTCAGGATGGCTTTAGCAGAAATGAAGGAAAACCTTTGGTCAGCCAAAATTTATTAGGAAACTTTGATTGAAGAAGATTGTGCCTATCCTGAGGTTGCTATTTCCTCCAGATAGTGATGAATTAAGGTATTTAAATGTAGGAACTTTAAACCACGAGTTGTATAGCTAGATACATATAAATGTGGCAGCTGCTTTACTGTCTTCAGAAGACTGATTACAAACTTCCTTTTCATATATTAATGCACATACAGTGATAAAGCAGTTGAACAGTTGAGATTTGCTATGTAGAATTCAATTTCCTGACATTAAAAGGTTTATGTATTTAATGATAAAATGCCAGATACTGCATTATGCTGAATAGTTTTGCCCAGTAATTTGTACCGGCCAGGAGTAGTGCTGCTGCTCTCCAAAAAACTAGTAGAGAACATACCCTTATGTGCATGTGTGCTTGTAAAACGGGGGGCCTTCAGCGTGTATGAAAAGTACCTTTAGAAATCAAGTAGCTATTGATTTTTTTACTCTCTTTGTGGCAATAGTGGAGGTTGTTTTGTTGCATTTTTTTTTGCTGAAGTACAGTGGCTGTGTGTATTAGAACATTATGAAGTCAGCAAAGTTCGTGAGAGCCAGTTGGATTCATATGGAGGATTCAACTCTCAAACCCCCCACTGACAAGACAGAAATATAGGAGAAGATCTGAAAATTCTTTTTTTGTTACTTCTGTGTCTGAAAGTCATTGATTCTGATGTACTGAATTTTGCAGAACTCAAGTAACTTACCATAAATGCACTTTTATCTGAAGTCTGAAACTGTCGTAATGAAGTTAATATATGTTAAAAATTCAGCTACAGTACTATGAAGATCTGCAGTTATTCAAATTTAAGCAAATGACTGGGCCATTGAAATTTAAGCCTGTGCATAAGTCTTTGTGGCAAGCTTGTGCTGTTTTATCCAGTGTTCTTTCATTCAGCAAAGTAGCTGGGACGATATATGTCTGTGAAATGTAAATATAAGTACATTTGCATGGCAATATTTGAAGAACTTCAGGAAAATAAGTACTGAAACACAGAAATTAAAGATAAAAGCGTTCTTATTTCCAACAGAACTAGTCAGAAATTTTCAACTATGGGAAAATACAAAGGACAAAGCTGTGATTCAAACAGATGAAGGTTGTGTCCTTGTAAAGAGTGGACTCTTTTCGTTTTGAATAATTAAAACTATTTCTTTCTCTTGAGGTGAACATTGTAGAGCGATAAAATCTCTTGTACCGTTTTAACCATTAAAAAGAAATTTGGTGATGTCTTACCTTTTCTGTCCTTCATTATATGTACATTTAAAATTCACTTTTGATATTAATCATACTTAGAAATCCATTTGCTACCCATAGTGATTTCACTAGGGAAGACTCAAATCTTTCAGGGTAATGGAGTTCTAACTAAGTATTAGTTATTAGGTACTTAAGATCTTACTTTTTCCAGATGGCGATGCTTAATCTAGATCTTATACACTTCTGATGGATAAAGATTCCAAATCATGTTCTGAAAAAGTAAAGAAGTTATTCTCTTAGTCCAGTTGAATCAGGTGGTAGCTCTGCACCTGGCACAGAAGCTTTCCCAGGCAAGTGTCACCTTCTGCAGGCTCTGAACGTTGTTCATTGTGATTGGCACTGCACTGAAACCTTCCAGCAGTGAGGGAGGTTTAACCTGCAGTCTTAAAGCATCTGCCTGAGCATTTAGGGAAAGATTTCTACATAGTTGCACAGTTTGCTTGAACTGGAAATGGAAAACTCTTAGCAGTGTTCTGAGTCCATGCAGCTTAGGCCATAGTTATTCTCAGCTATGGATCATAAAAAGTAAGGTTCAGCCTGCCTTATTGCAGCATGTCCCTCATCCCAGACACACTTTGAGATGAGATGGGGCTGGGATGAGCACGTGTCTGCTTGCTTCAGCATCACTGGGGAGAAGAAACCTAAACTAGACAACTGAGGGAGAGAAGTGAATGTCTGGAGAAAATTTAGTATGCTACAGTAGATATTAGCAGAAGTGGGATCTTTGTAAAAGCCCATCCCGGTCAAAGTCAGTGCCCTTGAAAAACAAAACAGAATATCCAGTAGAGTCCACTGCTCTTCACATCTTTTCTTCATACTTGCTACGTAAAACTAATCCTTCTGTGACGATCATTAAAACAAATATCAACTCATTAGGAATAACCATTAAAATAAATCTTAACTATGAACAAATCTCAATACTCATTAAAATAGGTCTCAGCTCATTAAGATTTTTAGTATACAGGTTGAAAACAGAAGATGAGATCATTTTTAAAAAGAAAAATCAGGTGTCAAGGCCTTATTTGCTTCTTTTACTTCCTCAGCAGTGAGGGGACTGGGGCTGCACAAGGAACTGGGAGGGGACACAGCCAGGCCAGGTGACCCCAACTGACCAAGGGGGTATCCCAGACCATATGGCATCTGTTCAGTGTATACAGCTGGGGGAAGAAGGAGGAAGGAGGGATGTTTGGATTGACAGCATTTGTCTTCCCGAGTGACTGTTGCACATGATGGAGCTCTGCTCTCCTGGGAATGGCTGAACACCTGCCTGCCCATGGGAAGCACGGAATGAATTTCTTGCTTTCCTTTGCTTGTGTGCAGCTTTTGCTTTACCCATTGCAGTGTCTTTATGTGGACCCAGGAGTTTTGTAGCTTTTGCTGTTCTGATTCTGTCGCTGGTCCCGCTAGCGGGGCAGTGAGCGAGCAGCTGTGTGGTGCTTACTTGACAGCTGGGGTTAAACCACAATGGTCCTGCAGGAACTGCTGGTACCACAGCTGTCCATGACAGTGTTGCTTAGCTGATTTTTCATGATGCTGTTTGAAAGAGAACTGAGAAAGTGGGAAGTCCTACCAAAATCTTGGTGGATGGGTACAGGTCCATACAGTGGAAACTTTAACAGTTGCTCTTATAGTGGAAGTGTTTGTCTTTTCTATTCACAAAAGATACTACTGCTGATAATTTAGAGGTACCTCCTTTACAACAGAAAATTTTTCACTTTAAAAAAATTTTATTAAATCAAAGTCCTGAAGTGTCTTTAGTCACTCTGGATCAAAATCTTCTCTGAAATAGCGTTCGTATTCACTGCATGAATACACTGCATGGTGTATTCATTCACCTCTGCCTCGTATGGACTTGAACTTTGGTCATTGTTTTGTTCTTCAAATTAAAGGAAATTGATCAATGAGAATTGAAATCAGTGGCTCAGCTGAATATGAATTACCCATGCATGCCTGAGGTCTGAGTATGAACCATTTATGTTTAATTAAATGTAGTGGTCTGAGTGCAAACCAGATCTAATCTCTGTTTGTTACAATGCAGGAGTGGGCAAATCTAGTTAAGCAAAAGAAAAAGCACTCTGTGGGATCTAAGGGGCTGGAACCATTGTTAGAGGTTTAACACTGGAGCTTCATCTACACCAGGAATAGATTGTATAGATGACTTTAATTAATACTGAGTTGTAGATTCTGGTACTAATGAATTTCTAAAATTAACAGAACATTGTTGTAGGAAAGAACAGCTCTGTTCAAAAAGTTTCAGCCAAAGACAGCATGCCTTTGTATTAACTCAGTTTTTAGATAAGCATTTGAAGCGATGCCAAATATTTCTAAGGTTTTAAAAGCTTGATATCTTCCTTTTAATATTTATCAGACTTTGTGGTGAGATTTTCTTGGAAACTCACTGATTGTGAGCACACTTATAAAAGCATGAGATATGCATCGTCTTTCTAAGGGACGCAACAGGGAATATAATGCCATCTTTTTCTCTAAAAATTACAGTGGTACTTTTAACCCAAATAATGCAGTCTTTTTCAGGAGGTTCAAAGCTGATTTTTTTTTCCAGAATAAAATCCAGATTTTATTCTGAAATATCATAATCTGTATTTGGCATAGCCTAAGAACAGAACCTGAGGGACTGTTTATTCCTACTGAGCTCAGAGAATATGGAAGCTAATCTGTACCCTTAATGTTAGGGATAATCCTTCCACATTTCCCCTAAAGACTCTTCTATGGAATCCTGTTAGGCAGATAATAAAAGATCAAGTTTTTATCAGTCAAAACTATTTTGGCAGTATTAAATATGCTTTTTTTTTTAAAAACAAAAGTTGCTGAAAAGCCATATTCTGAGGTTTCAAAATTCATAAATCTTCATCTGCCTGTAATATATTTGACAAGACACAGACAAAAGCAGAAAGCAGTCCCAAAAGAGATGGTTTGTTATTAGGGCAGAGACATCCCCCCGCCCCCTTAGTTGTTAGGCCATTGGTTACTTTCATTTACTGAGCTCCACAGTATATTTGATTTATACAAATAACTACACTGATTTATACAAATAACTATTACACTGAAAAATCAGTGTAATAGAATCTGGGGATATTGCAAGGGTGAGGTATGGCCGCCTTTTTTCTCGACCTCCTGTGGAACGTATTTCGTGCCAGTCTGTATTTCCACTTCTGAACTACCACTGGTTACAGGAGCCGTAGCTGTTACATTGTCTTTGCTTCGTGAAGGGTAGACCTATCACTCTTACTAATTTTTCTTCCCTATACGTTCATTTATGCCAACCTAGTCAAAGCTCCCGGTGATGTCCAGTGCTCTTGGCAGTAATTGCACAAGTAGAATTTCCTCAAATATTGCTGCACAAGAAAATAGAAATGTATAGTTCTATTTATAGAATTGAAATGTGTTTGGGAAAAAAGAAAAAATACAAGAACATTGATTGTATAGGTTGTTTATTTTATTTAATAAACTCACTGTGACTGCCAGCTAAAAATGAATGTGGGGTTTTGGGTTTGTTTGTTTTTGTTTGTTTGTTTTTTACCGGAATTCATGAGGTGCTCGCTGAAGCAAAGTGATTAGGTTAAGATATTTTTTCTTCTTGTTTTAGTGAATTCATGCTGTTTGAAGCCCAACAATATTGCTGTAAATCTCAATTTTCTCACTGTTGCAAGCATTTTATTATAAACACATTGAAGAAAAAGAATCTCACTTGAATTATATCAGCATGCAAGAAAAGAGTAGTGTTAAAACGTTCCTTTGAAAGATTTTAGTGTTGTTAGTACTGTGTAAGATCTGAGGAGCAGAGAAGTCATTTGCCAAATGTAGCAAAATATAAAAACTTCATTAGTTTTGCACAAGATTTTTAGATGGTGTATGACACATATAAAAGTGATATATTGGAAAAAACTGCTTTCAGATGCTTTTTGTGCCCTCTGTCCTGCCACTGGAAGTTGGTTTTTACAATACAATACCTTTTGCTTGCTTACCTGCTTGCATGAGGATTTTGTGCATTTGCTGTAGGGTTTGGTAATTTGAAATGCTCAGCTGTATAATCTAATCTAGCTCCAGAGAAAAATCTTGTCCTTTCTAAAGAATTCTTTGTTTTCATTCTGAGCAGGGCAGAGTATGTTTAGGATATTCAAAGCCAATGTGGCGACAAAAAGTGTAAGTAGATGGAATCTCTGGAAAATTGAAAGTGTTCTGTTCTGATTTGCAACTAACATCTAATGCAAGATTAAAATCTTTAAGTTTGTATATCTTGAATTGAGAAGCAGTGGATGTATGATGAGATCATCATGTGAAGAATGGCCTCTGCTCTTCTAGATGTCAGGCATGCACAGATACCTACACAGATAAAACTCCTTGGTATAAATTCTGCCTTTGTTTGGATATATACAATGCCTTGTAAGCTGTTGAAGATTCACTTGAGTGATTGAGAATTTGAAATGGGCCTCTTTTTTTCCTCCTTATGAATATAATGTAAAAGATCATCTCCTGTGCAGTATTATAGTTTCATATAAAAACATAATCTTGTGTGGATATATTTGACCTTAGGGGAATATCAACAAAGATTAACTTTAGACAAGATAAATAAACCGTTACTTTTTTTTGCTGTCAAATCTGTGATTGGTCAAGAAGTTTCATTTTGTTACTGAAACATTTTATTGCTCTTAAATTTGTATTTGTATCATATATTATGCTGCATTCTCATGTTGCCTCAGTACTTCCATAGTACTGCAAAGTTCTGTAAATAAAAAAATATGAGATTGCCAGGCAATTTCATATTACTTCAATAGATTATAGTGCAAATTGCCACATGCAATTAATAATACTTGCTATAGTCAAGCTAAAATGAATGAAAAATCCTAAGCTTTGTCATAAAATACATCACTGAGCCCTCGATACCCATCTCTGACATGGCTAATTACAAGTTGTCTTCTCACTGCATATACTTAACTGGATCTTTGCCTTCAGATGGTAAAACCTTACTGAAGATGAGAATTGGCTTGATTTCATATTGACTAGTTTTTCCTGTCTCTCATGATCACTTGGGCCCCAGTTCCTGTCCACAGCCCTCTTTCTCGAAGACTCGGCCAGTTGTAGATGCAAGCCGTGTATTTTTCCCCTTGTGGCTATCCGCAGCCAGAGTTTTGCCACCAGATCACATTACCCATGACAGATGTAGTTTGTGTAAACTCCTTGCTCACACCTCTGCCTACTCACATTCAGAGTAACCAAAACTATTGCTGCCACCCACCAACTCTGTACATTTAAACCTCAGATTTAGAAGCCTGGCAGTTTCAGGTGCCAAGAAACCTTACACAGTTACTTGAGTGCTGCCTTTGCCTGGCTTTGCTGTCCCAGACCTGCCTCTCAGCTTCTCCCCATCTGTCCAGGTCATATTGCTGAAATTTAAGACTCTCTGAAATTAATTTATTGCCAGAAGGGAATGAGGAAGACTTAGCTCATACAGGTCATCTTCATTTCACTAAGCATAAAAGGTGCTACGGTGCGTGTTGGAGTGTGAAGGATGGAAGTGAAACACAGATGTAGAACCTGTGCTTTTGTTCTGGTAGAATCCCCCTTGGGACAGCAGCACCTCACCAGAGCTTCCGCCCTGGTGGGTGTGTGAAGGAGGCTGATGCTGTGAGATCGCACCAGCTGTTGTTATGTTGGCACTGAGGACCCCGGTTGCTAAAAGGATTATGACTGTAGAATTTTTACCATTGAACTGATATTTATTAGGCACTGATTCGTATAATTTGTAATGGCAGTTCAATTTAATCCTGATTTACGGAGGTATATTTTCCCAGCTTAGAAGAAACACCAACAATGGTGTTTTGCTTGAGGACCAACATACTGGCTTTCGTATTTCCAATTATTCTGTGTGAAAGCATGAGCTCTATTCCCTGCACTGTGATCTTGAGTCATGCTAGGAGTCAGATGGAGAGCTGCATTCCTTGCCAAGTGACAGGATGGTTTCCCAGAGAAGCCTAGGAAATTAATTATACTGGGCAGCAACCATCCCTATGGTGCATGGAAGCTAAAAGTGTAGCAAATGTTGAAGGGTGGATGCTGTGGACAAAGAGATGAGAGCAGTTGCAGCAGCTGATTGTGGTGATGTGGGAGACGTGTGGGGACAGCACAACTGGGTGTGGTGGCACAGTAGGCACACAGGCAGGCCTGGAGGAGTGGTCTCGATACCCTGAAATTCCTAAATCTGATGACTTGAATGTACTTGGGTTGGTTTTTTTCAGTAATCATTTCTGTTATAATTATTTTAAAATACAAAAAATCTACATTGTACAGGTGGGGTAGCATTTCAGGAGATAACAGGTACTTTTGAAGTCAAATGTTGATGCCACCCATTTCCCCAATATAAAATGAAGTATTTTGTCTGTACCTTTGTGGAATATGTTTTTGTAGGCTTTGCCAGAAGGAATTAATGCTCTGCATCTGCAGTAATGTCAGATCTCCATGGTTTATTAATCTCACAGTAGGCTGGAATTTAAACAGTTTTCTTA
Organism: Lycocorax pyrrhopterus obiensis; assembly: GCA_014706295.1. Classification (NCBI taxonomy): domain Eukaryota; kingdom Metazoa; phylum Chordata; class Aves; order Passeriformes; family Paradisaeidae; genus Lycocorax; species Lycocorax pyrrhopterus. The sequence continues at coordinate 65,040,352 of JACSVZ010000006.1, read as the reverse complement.
TGGTTCTCTCCTTCATGTTGCCATGTAGTTCTTAATAGTAGGGAAGAAAGCTACAATCTTTTATTCTGGAAAAGAAAATAATATTGAAGGCCTCTGTCATGTTTTTTTAAGCACACTCTTCAGTAACATGAGCCTGACAAAAGGAAGGAGCAACAAAAATTACCTTAAAAGCTGGATAAGGCCTGAGGTCAGCACTGCTTTCATGATTATTGTTCCTTTGAACTGATTAAAATACTTTTGTAAATTATGTGCAGTCAATCAACAACTGGAGGGGCAAATCGGGAGTGAAATCTGCTTAGTGTAGCTTTTATAAATCCCTGTATCCTATCTCTTCACATGATACTATGTTGTGTTTTATTCAGCACTTTGCATGGTGAAACACCACTTTTGTGTCTGAGTTGCTGGCTGTGGTTCTTGCTCCTATCCACATGCGATTCGTGCCATTGGCTGTATATCAGCAATACAGTTACATTTTTCTTGCCTCTACATCTAAAATACATCCATTAAATGCCATGAAAAGTGCAAGAAACCAACCAACCAAACCACAACATTGGGAAAGAAAGGAAACATTTTTGTTAATAGAGAGTTGTTTAAAAATATGTGTCTTGGAGAATGAGAGTGTAGACTAGTTAACTTTGTTTTCTGCATGAATTAATGAGCAGTGACTAGACCAGCTGAGGTTCTACAGAAAATACTGACACTTGTAAATTGTATTCTCAAGTGTATTTGTATATATTGCTTTAAACTAGTTGATGTTCACATTCAAATTTCTGTCCCAAGTATGGCACAGAAATTATGTACTGAAATATAGATAGAGTTTGGAATGCCAGTTCATCAGTTAATGTGCCTTCAGCCGTCTTGTCAGGATGAATGTGATACGGAAATTCTGCAAAAAGGGGATTCTAGTCTACTCCAGTGCTATTTTTGAAGGCCCTGCTTCTGAAGTATACAGTGATCATGCAGAAAGTATTTTGTCTTTATTAAAGATGAGACAAGAAGTTCAGATTTGGGAATCTGTCTCTTCTGGGAAATTGCCTGATACCATCCTTTCAGAACAGTCATTGGATCTTCGTGACGTGCATCAAAGATTGACTCTCCAGTGATGGCCTGTCGAAGAATCTTAATATATTTCAGGGAGGGAGGGAGGGAAAAAACTCCCACACAATTACAATAGCAATTCATGATTATTTGTTTTTTTAATCAAATGACTAACGTTTTAGACCAATATGCTGCATTCACTTAGTTGTGTAGAGAAGAGTCAAAGTTTGTAGTCAGGTTTCGAGTCGAGAGGTAAAAAACTGAAAGTCAGTTTCTGGCTTTCAGTTCCCTGAGTGACATATATTTTCACCCTACTTAGGGGAAACAGTGGAAGCTTCAGGCCTGTCATGTGTGTGATGACTTTTCTTATTGGCTCCTTTGATAGGAGAGGTTAGGAAAGCTTTTGGGGTTTTCTGGGAATTCATACAGAATGAAAATAAAGCACTGCTATTACCTCTTTTCTTGCATTTTCTCCACAGAAATAATTGTGATGGGTATTTTGCTCAGATATTGCTCAGTGCAAAGGCTAATGCACTCTTGCATATGTCTTCGTGGTGTAAGTGAGAGACTCATTAAACCTATCTATTTGCAGTTGCACACAAAAACCAGTTCTTAATTGCCTCCCTGGATATGGACGAGAGCTTAAAAAGAAGCAAAATATAAAAGATTAAAAGAGCATAATGACATCTTCAAAAGATGAAAGATATGATCTAAATGTTAATAAAAAAAGAGGAGAAAAGCTTGAAATCTCTTTCTGTTTCTCCAAGTTAAGTAGGAAAACTTTGAAGATGACAGTAATTTTCTATTGTGTTTCATCTTTTTCGTAATAACATATTTTGAAATCTGGAATGAGTGTATCACCTAATAATGATTTTTTAGGACTACATAAGTTGTAGTATAAAGCACAATATAAGCAAGATTTTCTTCTACTTTTTGCCATAATAACTAAAGTTACTGTGCTGTTTGGTTTTAAATAATTCTGATTGGATGCGTACTTGGGTAAGGCATTCCTAAAGAAAAAGGAGCTTAATGCTGGTGATTTATCAGGTGTTGTTCTGCAACTTAGTTGTAAACTCAAATCTAAAGGGCTCAAAGTCATGAGGTCTTGTTTTTGGATGAAGTGTAAAAACATGATTCTGACCATTTGTGGTCATGAAAGATCCCATGGTGCTTTTGGGGATAAACCCTCCCATCCTGGCCAAATTAAATTTTGGTTAGTTCCATGGTGATTACTTCATTTTCCCTGCAGTTTTGGTTAGATGTGATGTTCCTTGTTTCCCATCCTGAATCCCTGATATGAGTTGCTTTGATGTTGCTTAGTCTATAGGCTTCAGCCTGAAGGAGATTGCTGTTCAGCGCAGAGCTAAGTGGCTTGCTAGTTATGTAAGAGGTTTCTGGATTCATTTGGAAAAAATGCTTTTGCTAGGTAGAGATTATCATTTCAACACCAGCACAGGCAACGTGAATTTACATATGCTGGGCAAATGTCTGACCTGTTCTAATGAACTCTAATGATGTATATAATAGTATGATGATGATGTCTAGTGATGCATGTAATAATCTCTGTCAGGGAGATGAAGAGAGGTTGTATTTTGCAGATGCCAGAAGATGCTGGAAAATTCTTGACTAATGGTTCAAAACCAGTATTCAGTTTTTTTATCTGAACACAGAAGTGCAGATTTCCTATGTAACAAATGCCAGTGTTTATGGATGTGCCCACCTACTATAAAGGGATTGGTGTGCTATGTCTGTAGTAAATGGAATTACTGCTTCTGTTTAGATTATAACAGAATCTCCCTTGATTTCAGAACACCAAGGAATCTGGAGTTTTTCATTGATTTTGACACTGTCTGTCCGTAACAAAGTAGTTTGTTTAATTTTCCTGTGCTTTATTTGGAAGGGGTGAATGTGACTAGCATATGTGATTATCAAGATTCTCAACTCATTTCCTGCAAATTTCTTTCTTGCTGAAGTGATGCCAAATTATTCAATAGTGGAGTGAAACATTTCCTTTATAGCTTCGGAGTCACAGTTTGTGTCAGATGGACTTTGATAGCACTTAGCAGAGAGAGGTTCTGTACTGCTGCTTTGTATTTTCAAGAATGTTTTTGCTGTACCTCTTGCAGGAAAATATTACATCTTTGGAGTAAAGTTGTGTATCTTTGGGGTGAATGGCTTTTGGTATGGAGACCCTTTTTCTTGATACAGCATTGATATGAAGAGCTTCAGTCAACAACCCTGTATTTTCAGGTTGCTTAAAAGTTCCCTAGAAACCATCAGTCAATAACCTTTCCTAGTTATTAGGTGTGTTTCTGTAGTATATGCTGATGTGTGTTTGTGTGCACATAGGAATGCCTGCATTAATATTGCATGCTGAATTTTTTTGTGGAGTGATTTATACTTGATTTTGTGTCTGTCCTTGTAAACGTGCAGGCAATGATGGATCTGCTTGTTTTCAAGGAGTTTGGTGACAACACTAATTTGGCCTAGGCAGGAAGAGCCTGAGCTCCATCTCACAGCCTGTGTCTAGGCAGTGGGGTGGAGGAAAGTACAGTCCCTTGGCCATCATGACTGAAACCTGAAGGCTGGAATCTATCCTAGCAGGTTCTAGCCATTGCATTGCTTTGCTTTCTGTGGAGACCAGGATACAGCAGGTACATGGGATAGCTGACAGCTGTAAACTGTGTCACACAACTCTCACGCCAAAGGTGGTTTTACCAAATATGTCTCATTCCAACAGAAGACAAAATTTTCTTTACCCTTCTGTTCTTGCACAGGTGGGTTTAAAGATGGGGAGAAATAATTCACTAACTTGGGAACACCACCTTCATCTGACTTAGGGTGAAGTCAAATCGTTGGCCCAGCGTTAGGAGGAAAAGAGTTTGTCTTATGTGAATGGGAGATTTGTGAGAATTTAAGGATTCTCCCTAAGTTATGACACCTTAGGACTTCAAACAAGATGTTCAGAATCTCCTCCTTGTAAATGGCATCTCTTTGTTTACAAGCAGATAGGGAGCACAGGCACCTGTCTTGGACCATCTGAACTGTGCCCATATGAGATCCTCCAAACAGATGGGTTTCCCAACCCCGAGTCTCTGGCTTGCGGGAGGAGGCTGTAAGAGTGCAGCCCGAGCTGAGAGAACGCCCCCAGCACTCCTGAGAGAGATTTCCATTTTAGGGGTGCACGTTAAACATGAGGTTTTTGGGCTGGCGTTTAAATTGCTTGCGATGGTTAAGGTGCAGCGTGCTTTGTTCTCTGCATATCCTGTGATCTACCTCAGGCTGTAGCTGAGCTTCCTGCATGTTGTGTGTGTGGCATTTCACTGGCCATCCCAGTCCTTTCTGTCTTTCTCATGGTCTCCAGCTGGACCCCAGTAAGATGAAGGCTGTCTTTCTGGCTAGGAGGAAGATTGTGCATAAAAAAACCCCAGGCTTTAAATGAGGAGTGAGCTTAATTCTTATCTTTGCCCAATGCACTTATCTTTGATCATCATGCTATAGAAGAGGAGCAAAGGCTTTGTGTCTCTAACAATATTTCTGGCTTGATTTTTTTAAATCAATTTCATTAACATCTCAATACAGCTCTGCTTTTAAAGACACTGTTACTTAAAAAGATTTTAACAAAACAGCAGATGAAAAATCTCACATTCAGTTGTATTGTTCTTTGAAACTATTCGGCTTTTTTTGCTGTCACATGGACCTTTCACCTCTGTCTTAAGCAAAAGTAATTGCAGATCTTCTGAAATGAGTTACATGAAGAGGTCATTATTATTTCATTCAGATGTTTAGAAGCCAGATTTTAGATGCTGTTTGAGGTGCTGACATGAGCACTTTCAGTGAGCTACAGCAGCTGTTGTGCAGTTACTGCTCCTTAGCTAATGCTCTGAGACCAGCAGATTATTTATATTTCATTAACATTTAATTAGCCCACTGTACCTATGCCTGAATAATGACAGATGGATACAGTGAACTTGAGGACTATCTGGCTTTGTAAAGTTTATAATTTTAAACCTGTTTTTCTCTTTCTTCTTGCCTTCCTTTTACCAATCTGGCATTGTGGTAGATTTTATTTTATTTTATTTTAATCAGCCTTTGGATACTTAAACTTGGAGAGGGAAGTAAGCCTCATCATAGCACTAGCAATCATAGAATGCTGTAAGAGTGTGGCAGTTTCATGTTCCTTAAGAGAATGTCTCAAAATGACCTTTCCCAACAGATTATAGTATGGATACACACAGAATCATTTGAAGGGCAGGAAATGCAAAAACAGTGTCAGCCATTTCAAAGGGATTGCTCCAAACATCAGGTTATCCTTGAACGACTGGAAAAAAAAAATCTGACCAAAGTACTTGTTTAAAGGAATATTTTAGTTATTTCTATAGTCCTTTAATGGCATGAGAAGCCTTTGTGCTTTTGTGAGAATGATTTTTAGATTTTTTTTTTTCTAAATAACATTCAATTGAAGTTATAGAAAATTATATCAATTCTTTGCTTTTTTATATGGACCCTGTGCTGGTATATTAAAATACAGAAAATGGCTACAGCATCAAATTCAGAAATATTAAAATATTTTCTAGCATTAGGAGGGAAGTAGTGAAAAGGTGAAAATTTATTTCCTCAAAATAAGGAAAAACTGATTATTGTTCTGAAATGCAACAAGTTTCATGTGAGACTCTTCACTGATTTTAGTATGGAAAAGTAACAGGGCACATTTCTTTCTTGTAATTCTCAGGAATCTAGTAAATATCCAGAAAACTGAAAGAACAAAAGCAACAAACAGTATTATTGACATCTGTCCACTTTTGGCTCTTTTCCTTGTATCCTTTGTTCTCAGAGGAAAGTCTGGTTTACATCTGCTTAGAAAAATATTTGATGTGACTCCTAGATAGAAGTAACTAGAAATAGTAGACTTTTCTTACAGAGTCCAGAACAGAATTGAAAGCACTGTTCCTCAGAGTGCAGGGAAATCTTTGATAAATGTGCATTATACCCACACATACTCTGTTCACTTACTGTTCAGGTCTGTGAAGTCAAATAAGTCCAGGGAATCATACTTGTTACCACAAATGCCTAAATACTAAATCTGATTGGATTTACAAGGCCAATGAAAAGGAAGAGCAGTTGTAACATTTGGTTTTTATTTTCATGGCCTAGCTCAAGTTTATCTTGGTGCCATCAATAAAAACCACCAATAAATTCAACACTAAAAGATTACCTCTTCAGATATGGTCAGTGGCATCTGCTTGGTTAAAGTGATGACTGGTGACTCCTTTGTGACGAAAACCTATCCGGAAGTCAGGTCAATATATCTTTCTCAGCATTATACGGCCCACAGGAGCACTGACCGTATCTCAGGAAGGAAGAAAATTTGTCAAAGGAAGCAAGTCTGCTAAGAGCTCTGTCCTGTAAAGCTGAGGGATGCTGGAAGGACAAAAAGCAGTTTGAGCAAGTAAAGGTTGGAAAGACATATGTTGCCCTCACCTCTGCCTGTTGGGATCTGTCAGTCAGTTCATTTAATGTTCTTCTTTCATGGCTGAAATGGTTCACCTGGGAAGTCAGTAGTGAAAATGTCCTCATAAACCCAGAGCCTGCCTGGCTGCCCTCTGCCATACATCACTTCCTGGCTGTAAGAAGGGAGAATTTGTCTGAAGTGAAGGAAGACATTGCAAGAAAAGCTGGTTTATAAACCTGCATCTCAGTAATGTGTTACTGAGAATGAAAGTTCATGCCAAAACCAGTTGTCCGTCATTTCCAAATGCAGGTGTGAAAACCAGGTGGTGACAGTGTTTCATATGTCATGTGTGAGGTTTGGGAAATGATACTTGAACATAAGTTAATATAATATAGCCACTTTAACCACCCCAGAATTCCCACCTGGAGCAGCACCAGGCATCACTGGTGTTTGTGTCTGCTGTAGTAGCACTGAACTATTTTAATTTCTAAGTATGAAGCCAGACACAAAAACTTGTGTTTTGGAAAGATGAATATTTTCATTCTTCACAGCAGACCCATTTTATTTGTTGAAAAAGTGAAAATAACATTTGTGGTTGCAAATTTCTATTTTCAACCCTCAAAAAAGAGAGGAAATGAAGATTAATACATTCTGGATTAATTTTTGTTTTCTTTTGTGTGCATTTTTAAAAGGATGAGCTCTATTTCTTTGTAAGACTCTTACAGCTATTCTTCTATCTTCTAAAATATCATTATGCGAACTGATGACTGCATACCCCTGGGGATATTGCAATATAAAAATTCTGGTTTTGTGAAACTAATCTCTGTAAAATTGGATAGAAAACATAAGCAGCAAAGCTCTTGAAGAAAATCTGTTGACTCTAGCAATTACATATGCCATTTCAATGCTGCCAAAGGGTGATGACAACTCAAAGGTATTGTTTACACGTAGAAATATATCATTTCCTCTGTTTAAAACTCTTGATCAACACAATATTTGTGTATATTTTTAACCACAGTTTGAAGGGTTTCCTCAATGCAATTTTCAGTTCATACCGTAATTAGTTTTTTAACAGTTCTACTTAAAAAAATGTTTTAAATTTAGAAATTATATTATTTGGGGAGATGAAAAAAATATCAGGATCTACATTTCTAGTTCCTGCCATCCTGCATGATGTCATGGGAGAATGTAGAAGTGGAATTGTAGACTACTGAGCAGGACTTAATTTCTAACATTCATATCTTATGTAGTCTGTCTCATTTTTACCCCCAAAATTTGCCATTCACACAATAGTCTGTACAGTTAAGACTATTGTGATATTAGATGTGAATTTAGGAATTCTTGTGGTTCTGATAGAATTTTTGTTTGCAGGTACTCAGAGTAAAATGCATTAGATTGATCTCTGGGATATTACAAATGATGAGGAAGGATATTCAGCTTTGAATGCTAATTCCAATAAAATTAAAAGAGATGATTTTGTGATTCTACTTTAAAAAAATCTGGAAACATCCTGATAACAGACATTATTCCCAAACCAATTTTTTGTGCTAAGTATGAGTGGGGAGAAGAAACTTTATGAAGTTATATGTATCAATTATCATACATATGTCACAACAAATTGGTGTCATTGTTTGGACATGAACTAAAAAATTAGAGCACAGTGCTTTTGCAACAGCTACACAAAAGTATACAGCTTTTCTAAAAAGTAAATCACACTTGTTTTCATGTATTTCTTTTTCACTATATTAAATCTCCTTTCTGACAGCTAAAAGGAAATGACTGTGATTTAGGGAGTGAATCTTTATCAGTAGCTGACAGGTAGAAAAAAATGTGAAGTCCATATAAACAGTTATTTATAATAGCATTTAGCTGGAAAATGACAATCGCTGAGCATTTGATTTATGTAATTTTCCAGGACAGTAGAAATACCTTCTGCAGTCCACCAGGCACTTTTTATGAGCCTGTTACTGAAGCATGGAAATCTGCCTGCTCACTCCAGAAGGAACAAGATAAATGCAAAACTGGATAGCGTTGTGTAGCAGATAATGCATTTACAGACTCTGGTCCTGCTTAGATATTCCTTTATAAAGTCAAATTGATATTTAACTTTTTTTTTTTTTTTTTTAAATCCTGAAGTGCACACAGTGGCCAAACTCTGCCTGTAGAGTTTAGTCTGCTACAATAAACGGGAGCATGGCACAGCCATTGAGGATTTGCCTGGCAGAGGCAGACTAGTGGTATTAACTTCACTCTCTTTTCCATCTTTTTTGTGTCTGCTGTCCCAGGGGAGGAATTCTTTGTCATGTCACTAGATGCTTAGCTGGTGTTCAGGGTGGAAGGATGAGTGCCCTATCTGTGTCATGTGTTACTGAGAACCATCAGTAAAACGGACTATTTGAAAACTCTAGAACTCTGTGCCATGTTATATTGCTTTCTACGATGGGATGACGGCTGCAAAAGCCAAAATGTGGTGAGGCTGTCTTTTCTTTTTCATGATGTTCCTGGCAAATACTGAGACAGAAAGCACCAACCTTAGTCTCAACTAGAAATTCATCTTATGACAGAATGTTATGGTTTTGAAAAGATAGGACTAAGCAGCTACATGTTTTGAGGTTCAGCTGAAGAAGCTGTGATGTTTTGGGATTACTCAGCTCCCCTTAGTTCCTCTCAGTTTGCAGGTGACTGTACAAAACAAGTATTTTGCTCATGCCACGCCGTGCTTTTCCAGCTGTTGGACAAAACTGCTTCATTTTGCAGGTATCCATTCAAAACTGGGTGGACCAGGTGAATCTTTGGGGTTCTGGAGAGCTGGTAGTGTTAGCCCAGGATTACAGCAAACACGTCCCCAGGGAATTCTTTAAAGGGGAAAATGTTTCAGTATTGATAGAATACAGTTTCAAATCCCATGATGGTGTGAATACACCCAAGTCAGAGAGATGATATCAAGCTAATTCGTGGAGGAGCTGTCCTGACCAGGATTAAATTCCTAGGAAAGAATTGATGAAAGTTGAAAACAAAAATTAGTAATTCAATAATCATAGCCAAAGATGACTCATTATGAAACAGTTTTTCTGTCAACAAATATGTTTTCCATTTTTTCCTGCAAGTTTGCACCCTCCACCTACTGCTTTTGTCAGTGAGCAGTGCCTTATAAAGTAGTGGTGAATTAATGTTGCCCAGAAAGGCTCGTTGAAGAAGACAGTCTTTGCTACAAGAATTGCACACTTTTAGATGAGGCCTTAGGTCAGCCTTTTTGTGCCCTACAAGAAAACAGTGGCATCCTAAAAACCAATTGTTATTGTTGCATGTAGGGTACAGGAGAAAATTGTATTTGACCTTTGCCTTTGCATGCAGATCTTGACAAAATATGGTCACTCTCACTGCGGGTTTCTTGTCTCTGTTTGTTAAAGCCTTCCTCTGCTGTGCCATTGCACTTAATGATTTTACAGTGCTTTCCCTAGCAAGCACCAGTTAATCATAAGGTGCTTAGATTTTTTCCTTAAGTCTCAGTACAGAAATTTAATAGGGGTTTCAGTGCTTCAAGGAAGAAAAGTTAAGTAGTCTGCTAGCTGAGCTTCCTCATTATATTACCTTATGCTTAGCTGCTCAGATGAAATGAATAATAATTTTCTTCCTTGGCAGGATTAGCTCTACAGAAGCACCATAAGCATGCAGTCAGGCAATTCTGCGTGTTGAACTGTTTTTAATACATCCATTTGAATACCAGTTTAATGTGGTTTACTATGATTCTGCCATCGCACATAAAATGGCATATCTTTTATCAATTCTTTTAAAATTAATTTTAAGCTCACTATGTGTTAGGGTATATATATGTAACTAATGATTCGTGGAGGTGTACATCTCTGTTGCACAATATGCATCAGTTGTTTGAATAATTAGATAGAAGCACTGAATGTGGACTATGAAATAGAAATATTCAAGCGGAAATCCTAATCTGCCACAATAATTTAATGAAAAGGTTTGTCATTGCCTCTTGTAAATCTTGAACAGTTATCTTGCAAAGCCACAACAGCGTAAAATTTAGCTTAGTGAAATAGAGGTGCTTTTCTAATATCCTGGGGTTTATCAGCTATGGAAATAAGCATTTTAAAAATAATATATAAAAAAGCACTGAAATCTTAATAATGGAGATGAATTTCTTCTGAAATGTGTGGCGTCTTAAGTAGAGGGTTAAAGGGATCTAGGAACTAGGTGATAAGGTGGGAAAGGTCTAAATGCTTTGTCATTGGCAGTGCAGAAGACTTTAATATATATAAAAATAATGAGGAAAAAAACGTAATAGCTCCTCTTATTCCACGCACCTGTCACAATTTATTTCCTACCTCTCAGTTACACGGCTTTCCTGGGAGTGAATTTTTCAAGATTTTTCTAGATATTTTTCCTCTAATGGTTCAGTCTCACATTTTGGCTTTAGCAGCCATAGCTCAGAAAAGAAAGCAATCAAAGTTATTTTTGATCCCAGTGTGGAGTTGTACTTCCATGTGGTGCACAGCCCTGTGCTGGAGGACATGGCCCTGTCTTTGTCGTTGGTACGAGCTGACTCTGTAGCCGTGTTCTATTTTCCACATTAATAGATTATGGCTTGTGCAAGATCATGATAGAGTTCCTTTGGACTCGGGACAAAGGGAAGAGTTTGTCATTTCTTAGCTTCTTAGCGTATTATTGCGGGCCCATTTGTCTCACGGCATCGTGCGACGGGATGATGAAGATCAAACATTACTTGTCAGAGAGGAATGACAAACCAGAGCTAAATTATTGAGTCTCGGTTGACAGCAGCTAGTGGTGGAGAAGGCCTTTGAGTCATCAATTTGGAAACCTAAGAGTGTTAAAAGAAGGCATTCCATGCTAGGGAAAGCTGAAATAAATCACTTTGTAGACTCATCTGGCTTTTGTGAGATGTTGATTTGTTTTCCTGCCTTTCTCCCTCCCCCTGCCCCCCCCCCCCCCCATCATGATTTATTTAATTTGTCAGTATTTTACCATTCTCAGATGAGCCTAAGTAAATTATCATGATAATAACATCATGATTGCTTTCCAAGATTCTAATGGCTGCAATCTCTGGTTTCCTTTTCTGTGATCAAAAGTCATGGTGGAAGGAGCTAAGTTAATAAATTACAGGATTTGTAGGTGCTAGGAAGAATCTAGGTTTGTCTTTCTTGAATGCTTTTGTGAGCTAGGTAGGGTTTCCAGTGTCTGTTGGAGAACAGCAAGGGATGTACATTTTAGATGTGGGGTTTATATGGTGTGTTTAGAGTTGTTCTTCTACATTTGGCTGCGTTAACACGGTATAATTCTGCTTTCTGTGAACTTCACTGAATATTTACTGGTTTTGCTGGGCCTTCTTGTCATTAAACTCACTTGGAAGGAGATTTGGGAGAAACGACTGCATGAAGCACGCAGAGAAAAGCAAAGGGAGTTACGGTTTTATTTTCTGTTTGTTTTTTTCTATTTTTGTGTGTGTTTGTGAAAGAATTTAAGATAGTCCCCTGGGCTGGGAAAGCATTTTGCTTCTCTGAATGGGAGCAGTTGCTTGGAATCAATGAGGGCTCTGTCACTGATACCAGCTGGAGCATTAGTCAACTTGTTGCAAGATTTGCCAACAAAACCTGGCCATGATAAAATAAAATTTATATCTCCAAATATTTCAGGTCTAAGACTTGTCACATATATTTTTCAGTTCATGCTGTTCACTTTTTGCTACTGTTTGAGAACTAGAGATTCACTTGGAATTTTTTTCCAAAGTGCTGTAGCTTGATTATTTATCTCTTCTTTGGGATGATATATTAAACTAATTTCTGCAAAAGCTTAAGCATTTTAAATATATTTTTAAAATGAGTATTTTATCATGGTTGTGAAACAAACTACACTGTAGATAAATAATTCAATTTTTCACATTGGAGATAATGCTACTACACTGTATCTCAAACACATCCAGTATTTATCTGGCAGTTAGATTTTTCCTAAGATAAGAATGAAATTGTATTCACACTTAGAATTTTAAACCTGTAAAACAAATTAGGTATTACCTTATATGTTTTATTACTTATTTTATTTTAGAAAGGATTCAGGTAATTGCAAATTTAAAAACTACAAACTAGGAAGTTTTATTCAGTTAGTTTTTAATGTCTTTGCTTTATTATATTTCTGTTATTATTGTAACAGAGAGAACAGCAATATTTTTACAACCTAGCAGTACTTCAGTGGTGTGTAAATTAATCTTTTTTTGACAATCTGAACTTACTTTGAGTGTCATATTTCAGCAGTTGTCTGGGTTTCTTATCATGGATACATATGGTGGATGTGTTCCTATTAACCAGTAGGCCAATCAAAATGCTTGAGTTAATATTCACTGTTAGCAGTTCAGTACCAAATACAAACTATCGAGTGGTTCGCCCTTAATTTTTATCTGCTTTTATGTACTCACACAGTAGAAATCATTAGAGGCACAAGGAAATAAGGAAGACAAGCTCTGACCACTCTTCACTTGTCCACCAGGTGCCTGAAGTTCTTTTGTGCAAAGCTGCTTTCTGTCTTGTCGGTGCCCGCTCTGTGTTGGTGCATGGTGTAATCTTGGAAGTAGGAAAACAGCTCCATTCTTGCTTCCTCCCTCTGGCTTGCACTCATTTGGTAAAATGAGGGTGGAGCATGTTCTCATGGCTTAGCTGCCTAAACACAATAAACAAAATCTGAGCGTCAGTCTGACAAACGTAATCTGTAACAGAGCAGGTGTTGGACAATGCAGGTTATCATTTTCCAGGTTGGGATGTCTCTGACATCCAGTTTAGTCATCATAAATGGAACAGATTGCAGAAGGTCTTCTCCTGTGAATGTTTCTTGTGGATTAAGTGTTTCTGTTCTGAGCCTGTTCTACTTTTAGGCAACTTCTCTACCCACTTTACAGTAACTTTAGGTGCCCGAGTTACGGCTGTGCTTTCTGCTCCAAGGAGCTGGGTTCTCAGCATCTGTTGCCTTGTTCAGTGTCACAACCTTTAAGTGTCTTTTTTATCTTGCCACAAGTGACTGGATCACTCTGCATAATTTACTTGACATATTTAGCTTGTTTTGTTCTGGTTTAATGTTTGTGAAGAGAGTACATGTTAAATGAGTTATCTGAATAGCCCTGAAGAATGGCTTTGTCAAGTATTTTTAAAATCTCAGTCTTAATTGCATGAAATTCATACCCTAGATTCAAAATGTGTGCTATTTCATCAAGTTGATCTTACTCCTTTTGTCATGGCTTTTATTCCTTTTCCTGCATTGAAGGACTTCCCATGATTGTAAGCTGAAGATCACAGTCAAGCGTAGCGTATTTCCTGTGAGATTTGACTGACTCTTCGTGACAGGAAATGAGTCTTTCTCTCCAGCAGGACAAGTTAGTGCCCATTATTCCTCACAAAAATGTGTCACCTATTTGTTTGAACGTACAGCTGGGTATTTTTTGTCCTTTAAAATTATGTCAATGTGCAAGTGCATATGTAGAGCTACCAAAGGAAAATAAATGTATTTAAAACCAGTTGTTGCCATTGCAACTGGAAAATAAGAGCTGACTGGCAGACTAATAACCTGATGTGACAAGAATTATTGTGCTTCTTAAATACTGACAGGTTATATTAGATCACTATTTATGTGATTAAACTTTGACCACCTTAGATCAGGTTCATTGGTGTGTTTGGTGTTTTTTTTTTTTGTTTCCTGTTTAGAGTTATGATGTCTCCTAATCTGTGTATGTAAGTGCCAAGGTTATAGTTACAAAGTGATAAAACAGATTTTGTAGGCACCTTGTTAGACCCTTCTGTTGGTGGGCATACTGAAATGTTGTGCTTTGAATTTTAAAATCTTGACTTTCAGATGATTTTTCATCAAGACTCTTTACATTGTTTATTTTTTGGTTTGAATATAAGCAAGGTATAAGAATAGATCCAAAACAGGAGCTATTAATTGCCCTCATTTTCTAATCCTAGATTGGGCTGAAGTATAAGAGAACCTCTAAGGTTCATTTGGGTTAGGGAGTAGAGAGATAAACAGAAACAGTCTTTTGTATAAAGAGAAAGGGAAACTTGAGAAGAATGTAGTGTTAAAATCTTGAGTTTCTTAAAGAATAATGAAAAATACATGAACAGTTACTGCTTCTCTTGTCCTCTAAAGCACAACCTAAACCAGATAAAGCCCTGAGGGAATGAAGAGCCTTCCAGCAACAAATGCCAGGAGGAGTGGTATTATTTAAGCAGTCCCTGTTTGGAGTTTAATAGGTAACCCAAGCTTCTCAACATGTCTGAATCCACACCCTAGGGAGAGTCAAAGGTGAATGGTGGGGTTAGCGTGTGAAGGGAAGAAGGTTGTGTTTAAAAGAAGGTGCCTACCTGGGAAGGCTGCTCTCCAGCTGTGTCCCACCTCTTTGTGGAGGTGGCAGCTGTGTACACATCATCCCTGTCCTCCTGTATGTGCCACGGTTTTTGTGGAAATCAAACCTAAGCACAAACGCTGGAGTGGTCCAGGACTGAATGCAAGTGGCCTCTGGCCTACAATTTACACATAACACGTGCATCTCAGAGCAAATCTGAATGGTCACCAATTAGGATACAGTTCATATGTCAGCTACAGAATGCATTTGGTCTGTTTTTATGGTTTATTTCCATCTTTGGTTGCAGATTAAACGTATCACTGTGAACAATCTGGAAAAAAAATGTTTAAAAGAAGGTAATTAGCAGATCTGAAGGTCTGCTGCAGGTAAACTATTAAGCTGGCAACAGGCAAAATATCTTACCTTATAATGGAGACCGAACTTCATTCAGAAGAGTTTGCTCTATGCAAAAGCCACCCTGTATTTTGTGCTGTAGCTTTTCTAAAAAAAATTAGAGTAATGCTGTTTCATAATGCTGACTATCTAAGTCTTTTAGGAACAACAGAATTTGTGAAGTTGGTATGTTTTGTTGTGACAGAGCCTAGCAGGATTGGCATTAATTGAAACACATCTTTGGAACAGGAGTGTTCAAAACTGGTAACCACAAGAAAATGTTTTGATGAACAAATAACCTACGTAAGAAAGACTGATTATGGTAGTAAAGTTACTTGTTATATGACATTAGTGAAAATGGTGTTTAATTTGTAGATCTCTTCCTAGTCTTCATAGTCTGGCTTTGGAAACACTTTACATGCAAGTATTATGTGCAAACTCCTTGTTTTTAGTATTAGCCAGCTTTGCATCTTCCATATTACTAGAATTTTCTCCAAAAGAGAGTTGTGACTGCAAAATCAATTGCAGAAGGGTTTGATGTAAAAATCTCTTTCAGAAAGCTGGTGTAAAAATCCCTCTAGTTTTCTAAAATACTACTAAAATCAGATGTTGAAATAAAAGGATAAAATGTATATTACATTTGCTAGAGGTAATGTTTTCCAAAGTGCTTGGAAGTACAAAACACAATAAATGTTTCTGCTTCAAATACTTGAGCTGTTAGGTTTCACTGCACGCAGTGAAGTGTACAGTGAACACCTAGCCTAGATGACAGCTGACTGTAATTCTTCAAGTCAGAAATTTTTGAGTGTGTATTATTAGGGTGTATACTAAGCTGAATGTGTGTTGTGGCTGAATGGGAGGTTACAAACAAATCCAAGCTTCTAGGTATGTGGAAATTCTGTTTACTACCCTACTTGAGTACTTTTGGAAATAGAAGATCCATTTTCAAAGTTTTTAAAGTCTGTTTGTCCAGTCAGTCTTGTTGAAACGTTTTTGGAATTTTGATTCATAAAAAGGCAAACTTCTAAAGAAAGAATAGTATTTTAAAAATGCTGTATTTTGCTATATTTATTGTGGGCAAGGAGTTAGAATAATTGTTAGATTTTTACCTGGGGTATCTCTTTTTTTTAGGCATCAAAGTACATACAGGGTTGTGCTAAGCCAGAGGAGACTGTGTCTCAGCCACTTAACCTTTGCTCTTGAACTGTTCGTGCTTGTGGGTACAGTGTTCAAGAGGAGCAGTGTCTGTCGCTGTGCTCCATGTTCCTTGGAGGGCTTTTGTCTCGATTCTGAAAACAAAAGCCTGTGCAATTGAAGACAGGACATATTCAGTAGAGATTTTTGGTTTATGAGTTCATTCATGCCCCAGGTGGGAAGTGAGTCCAGCATGCCATGAGGCACAGTGCTTAGAGGCATTTGTGTGGCATCTCGATCAATGCTTTGAGTGATCTCTTCATGTGACAGTGAGATTGCTATCTGTAAATGTGCTCTGAGCATGAGAAAGGGGCCTGATGATTCCCCATTGCACCAGAAATACCAATTCATTAGGAAAGGATGCATCTCAAGAAAGACTGCAGAATATATCAAGCAGTCTTTTCGGTGAATGCTTACATTGTATATTAGGTTTGAAAACAATGGTTTGGGTTGGAGGGGACCTTAAAGGTCATCTAGTTCCAACTCTCCTGCTGTGGGTAGGGACACCTTCCACTAGACCAGGGCCTCATCCAGCCTGGCCTTGGACACGTCCAGGGATGGGACAGCCTTTTCTAGGCAATCTGTTCCAGTGTCCCCCCAGTCTCACAGTGATGATTTTCTTCCTACTATCTGTCCTAAACCTACTCTCTTTCAGTTTGAAGCCATTCCCCCCTTTCCTCTCACTACCTGCCCTTCTAGAAAGTCCATCACTGGCTTTCTTTTAGGCTCCCTTTTACTACTGGAAGGCTGCAATTAGGTCTTCCTGGAGCCTTCTCTTCTCCACACTGAATAACCCCAGCTCTCTCAGCCTGTCTTTGTAGGGGAGTTGCTCCAGCCCTATGCAACTTTCCTCAAAGTGTGATAGATAATATAGTGTCTGTGGACTTTTTTTTTTTGTTCCCCTTTTTTATATAGTGACACAATTTAAGATCAGCTGTCAGATCACATTCAATTCTCTGAAATATTCTATGGTTTAGATGAAAACAAGTCTTCACACAGAAGAAAGTGAGAAGAGCATTTATGCCAGTCAGGTTTACAGACATTGTTCTTTCACAAATTTTCTTCCCCCTTTTCTCTCCCCATTGCTGGTAACTATTGCATCAATCATAGGACATCTATCAAGTTAAGCTTCATGCACCCCAGTGAATCTGTTTTTATGCAAATATGGTTCAGCTGCTTTAGTTTCTCATTTGTGAGAATTTTTAGTAGGAAATCTGATAAATCAAAACTGGAAAGCCAGTGGGTAAAGCAAGATAAAAAACCAGAGTTCCTTCTTGAATAATGGCCTTGGGGATTAATTTTTTTTTTTCAATTTAAAGGACATTGATTAAGTTTAGAATAACATAATTTTGTTAAGCATAGCTTAAACGAAATCTGAAATGCTTTAGGATCACCAGCTATACTGGCACACTTTGACTGAAGCACAGGCAACTGGACAGACTCCCCCCATAGCTCTTCCTGTGCATTTTCTTTGAAGCCAAGCAGTGCCCTCAGGGTTACCCCTGACGAATTTGGAACATTGCATTTGTTCAGCAGGGAGGCATGTTCATTTGCATCTCTCTGCTTACTTGAGAGATTTGCATGTTCCCTAAAAGCATTTGTCTTAACAGCACGGTGGCAAACAGTTTCTGTCACTGCAGAGTGAAACCAGATACCAAATTGTGGTTTCAGCAAAGAGTTTCTGTCACTGCAGAGAGAAACCAGATATCAAATGGTGGTTTCAGCAAACAGAGCAGTGGGGCCATGGGGACAGACTCTGAGAACGTGGGGAAAAGACCTGCTAGTTGGCACCATCAGATCATTTACAAATTGTGTAAGTCTGACTTTTTACAATAATTTTTATGTGCCCATGGGATTACACTTTCTGACAAAGATGGTTTTAACAGCATGTGGAGAGACAGTAAATTTCAACGTATTCCGGAAAATAACCACCAACACTTGGCGCAATTCTAACAAGGAGCTTCCAGCGGTTTCTTCTCCAGTTTCACACCCATTTAAAGCTAAGCTTTAATTTTTCATGGTTGTGTTTGTGCAATCTTTCATTTCTGCCCACGAAACTGTAATGGGCTCAGGCATGTCATTCTGCGCTTTTCAAGAATACAATTGTTAACTCTTATGTATGTGGGTCAGCAGTACTTACTTAATGCTGAATTGATGGATGACTTCTTACTATTCTAAGTTTCAGCTAGAGAAAAGGTATAGAAAATCCAGTTATCAGTGAAAATAAACTTTTCAAGTTCTTAGTGGGTGGTATTTCTTAATTGGGTTGAAGAAAGAGTCTGAGAATCACACGGTAAATAGGCTCTGTCACTTTATATTGCCAGTCACACAATGTTAAAGTCTGTGTCAGCAACATGATGGAACTTCACATCACTAAGTGGGTTTGTCTGTTGAGCATGGAAGGAATCGTTTCCGTGCATGTGAGTAGTGTTTAGATTTGGCCTGTGCATCTGGAGAAGCTTCAGTGAAGATGGTATTGAAATGGGCACTGGCTGGCCTAACACTCAGACCTGTTTTCCAGTAAAAACCTTTGCAAGGCTCTGGAGATGGAGAAATCCCTTTTCCTTGTATCTTTATCCCTGTTTAAGTCCAGACTCTTAGTATTTTGCATTCTTCCTAACAAAAATGACATCCCTCACTGTTATTTGTGCCTGTCAGTTTTAAAAGCAGAAACAGCAGGGTGGACAGCACTGAGGTGAAGACAGATGAGAAGAGTCTAACATTTAATTGAGACTGAGCACTCTCAATTTTAACCAGTAACATGGCAGATTGTTCAGTTCTTTTTCTGGTTTTGTTCTGTAATAAATACCGTCCCTGCCTGGCTCTGTAGATGCACAGGCAGGTTCGGTATTATAGTCAGTAGCAAAGAGGCGGGAAGGGAATTTGCTTTTCCTTCATTCCGAGAGTTTATTACATCTTCACCCTCGAAGGGCAGGGAAGCAAATTCAGGGAACAATGGCTCACCGAGGGTTTTTCCCGGGACTGGGGGAAAGGCAGGATCAGGGACCAGTGGGAGAGCCCCGGGTGAGTGACGAGGCTGAAAGCCAACCGGGGAATTCAAACCAGGACAGGTCATAGCAAAGGGCAATGAACCCCGGGGGGAACCCCAACACAAAGGCATGTTCACTGGCTCCCACAGTTCTGCATTAAAAGTTAATATAAATTTAAATTTGCCTTTATTTGCCTTCATTGCATATGCTTAGACCGAGAGCTAATAAGCGATGTTTTCCTGTAACTAAAACAGTTTTGTAAATTCCATATGATGAGCTGATATGTAGCTTGATTTGTACAGTGATCTCAAATTTATTTTCACTTTCAGAGCTCCAGTTTAACTACTGAAGTTACCTAAATCTCATTGTTTTCTGCCACATTCAATGTTCTTCGTAGTCAACTTGTAGCATTTAAATAAACAATTCAGAAAGCCTGAGTATAATGCAGTTGCATTATTATGCTTTGGTTACTTGTCAGTTTAAAACTCTTTTCTTCCAATTTGGAATTAAAGTCTTTATTGGCAGATGTGGAAGTATAAGCTGAATACCCTCAAAATATTTAGCTTCTGTTTCAAACATTTAATGGTTTCTCTTGGCCTTTTTAAAGATAAAATGCTATTTTAGTAACGAGATTTCCTTCCAACTGAAAATTGCATATTTTTTTAAATTATAAGGTCTAGCTATTTCTATGTTTTTCAAAGGATTTCCAATAAAATTTGCTCGGAGCTGTAATTCTTTTTCCATTTGATTGAATCCATTTTGCATTCAAGTAACATTAGAGCAGTTCCTTTGCCCTTTCATTTTTTCTTCTTAATGAAGGCTGAGGAGGTAAATTGAGTAGGCAAAGAATGTTTTCCTTGCAGTAACTTTACACTCTGCAGCAAAGAGCCAAATTTTTGGCTCATCTGTTTGTTTAAAATGCCTAGATTTCATGTCCCACCTTGGAATGTGTATGTGCCTAAGCTTATCCATCTCTGTTCGCTTATTTGGTTACATTGTCCCTTTCTGGGCATTGTAGTGGCTGCAGGGGTTTTTCCCTGAGTCCCTGGAGCAATCCCCTTTCTCTCCTTGCATTAACCCGCTCCGTTACTCGTGGTTGCCTGCAATAGCGGTGGAAGAAATCATCACATGCTCCCATGGTGCTGTTGGACCTGCAGCACCTCCCTTGCTTATTCCATCTTTTTTTTGTTTGAGAAACTTGTGGGCAGCTCTTACAGAAGTGGAGAAATTTTAAATTTTGCACAATGTGTTTAATTTACTGGACTTTGCTTTGACTTGTGAATCTGGGAAGTGATTACACAGTAACCTGGGAGGGGCCTTCTAGGATGAACCCCATGACATATTTGTAGATAATTTCAAGCTGCTAAAGGAAGAACTGGCATGTCTCACTGGAGGCACAAATAACTTTTTTTTTTGTGATCAGGTGTCATCTCCTGAAATTGCAATGTCTGTTAATAACTCCTTGACTCAACAAAGTAAAATCTTCCTCCGTTCCCTGTTTCTGGATGACTCAATATTTCCACTTGATTAATCAAGTTCACTGCTTGAACATTTTATTCTGTATTATCCTCTAAAGAGAACAACTCTACATAACACAAACATCTATATTGGATTAATTTGTGAAGCCTATTAATAGCTCTGGACTGAGACCAGACCCAGTGGTAATCAATTCCTTTGGGATAATATTAAGTTTGTGACTGACTCTAAATCACATCACGTGGTGTATCCACTGCTGGAGCAAATGAAATATTGAATGTAACATTCTTTACAGCAATGAAAGTGTGAGGCTTCTTTTGATGAATTTAGCATTCTGTGACAACATATGAGCCCTAGTCAAGTGACAGTTTTCTTCTTAAATTTTGATTTTTAAGGTTTTAAAAATTTCAAATATGTTACTAGTCAGCACTCTCAGCTTCTTACTGCTATGTCTTCTCTCCCAGTATAATTTTTCTCAGACAGACCAGTTTGTGAGATCTTGTAGGGTTTATTAGCAGTGGAGCTGCTGATGAATAGACTTCACCTGAACATGGGTTTGACACATTGATTACATTTAAAATTTTGTATTTTCTTTGCAGAAGAAAAATATTGAATGTTTTGGAGTTTTTTTTATTTCTACTTAGTACTTAAATTTCAGAGTGATAATAAATTAACTTATGGAATTTCATGCTATAAGGATATAATTATTGAAATTAGTGTATAGAATTAAAAACCTAGTTGTATGGAATCATTGTTTTTTATACTAGAACTTCCCTTGCTCTTATTTCACTTTTGCATTTGACATGGAAGATTTCACAGCTTTGCTCAAAGACTGCAGCTGCCAAAACTCACTTTCCAAAACTGCACCTTGTTTGCCCCTAAATTCTGTTGACTGGCATCTGTCCTACTTGAGTACTGTGGGTCTTCTGTGTCCTGAATGTGTTGGAAGTCCACATAGACTGATTTATTTTGGTCAATAGTCCAGAAATCCTGGCTGTGTTACCTTCCTCACCCAAACACCTCTACCACTCAGAAATGCAGTTTTCAGTAGGAAAAAAGGGGTTATGTGCATTTGGTCAAGGTGTGTTGATGTATAAGATGGGAAACAGAACAAAAAACCCTGCTTGCTGAGGGGGTTGCTCTTTATTACTCTTACCCATAGAAGCCAGCACAAGTTGTGCAGAATTTTTGTAAAGAGAAAGAAAATCCTTGAAAGTTATGATTAAATCTTAAACAGAGGGAAGTATTATGAAATTTATAAAATAGCTGTCAAGTGACTCTTTAATTCAGTAGAAATAATGTCAAAATCTTATTGTATTCAGTACAGCTAGACTTCTAAACACGTTATAAAGACTTTTGAATTAAATTTTTGGCTTGTATTCAAAGAAATTGATTTAATGTATACACCTGAGTTCATGTACATATTCAAAATAGATTTTAAAGCTGAATTACAAATGCCAGGTACATATGAATTTCCTCTATAGTATACTGTTAGTGACACCACAGAAATGCGTCTTTATCCTTTTCATGAATCTGTTTTCTGGATTTCCTCCCTGTTCTTGGAACCAAGTCATAGTACCAGGCCATCAGTCAGCCAGGAAAAGTCTTAGGAGGATTATTCCCACAGAAGAGCTGCTGTTGCTTAATCCACCAGACACAGCCCCCTGTCAGAAAATCCCTTCATCTGTTTTTTCTTTTGTTAAGGTATAAAGAAAACAAAGGTACAAAAACATAATGAATTTAGCAATGTTTTGTTTGGCTTTTTTTTCCCCTAAGGCTTCAGTAATTGTTATTATTGTTAATTCATTATTACAGAAGATTCTGTAATTTATTGAAGCAGGGATTGTCTTCATGTGTGCTGAGATCAGCCATAGCAGTCTTTTAGTTGACATACCACCAACAACAGCAGTAATTATTACTTAATTAAGTCATTATTAATTAATATGTTCAATGCAGTGTTTGTACTATTCGATGTTATTACACACATGCACATTACTGTCCACATTTATTAAGAAGCAAATTTGAGGAAGAAAAAAAAAGAACACATTAATGTTCTATGAAGTTTGAATCTAGAAGAAATTTAAACAACATCACTGAGAGAATATTTCACTAAAAATTTAGATGTAATATCTCTTGGGAAGGGTTAGTTGGTAAATGTGACTTTGAATCTCCCTTTGGCCTTTGCCCTGAGTCTTCAGTTAGCTGTTGTTAAATTTAGATTTAAAGAATTTGCAGTTTGCTAAAAAATTGTAGTATTTGTCAACTGGTAGACATAGACAAACTTATTTCATAAGTGAATTATTTATTACATTTATGTGAAGGGCAAAAGTTCAATTAAATTCGTTGGAAGGTCTTTTCACTGTTCATTTATCTGAACTAGATCATATGAGAAAAGTAAGAGTTGTGAGATGTAAGATGCATTAGGCTACAGCAACATAAAGTAAAGTAGTGCCTTACTTTTTATTTTACTTAGAGGCTTTTTTTTGGACATGGTGGTTCACAGGTTAATGTTGAACAAAAAGATGATATCTGGATGATAAAGCACAAGAGAGCGAGTATGACTTCAGTACCACTATAGAGGTGGGAGGAAATAATTCTCTTGGAATATTGAAGTTACCCACACAGAAGAAAGAGTAAAAATTAATACATAAGTTAGACACAAGCAAGAAAACCCGTTATGACTGACTATTAAAAGAGATGGGGAACATATTTGAAAGTAATGGCATGCAGAATAGAACTTATTCTGACATACCATATTAAACATGGTGCTTTGCCTAAACTGGAAATGATGCATCACCCACTATTTATGAAATAATAGTAGACATGCTTGAAATAGTCAGGAATGGTAGGATGTTTATATAGGCAGTATGCTGTTTGAAATGAGGAAAAATCAATTCTGTAATGGATTATATAAATAAATATAGATAGTATTTGAATATAGAGGGGGACTAAATCAGCCTAACAATCATAAAATGGCATTGATTTTCTTTGCAAAAAGACAAGTTTGCTAAGTGATTGTTTGTTTGCTAAATATGGTGGCTCATGAGGTGAGATGGTTGTGTGGATTGTTCTCATTTCACCTGAGGTGCAATGAAGCAATAAAATTTATACCCTCATTTTTATTTTTAGCAGTGTACATAATGGCATTGGTACTTTAGTCCTTACATAACAAGCTCTTTTATAAATGCAAGGATGGAGGAAATGATTGTTGTGTATTAATAGAGTGAGACTGATTACCTCATCAAAGTTCCTTTTGACAAACTAGTTTTCACTTAAAAGCTATCATGAGAAGAATTGATGTTACCCATTTCTGCTTTCTGACCAGTCCCCTTTCCTTCACAGTTACTCTCCTGTAATGCTGAACTTCTTGAAAGTTTTGGAATCCACTATGAATACCGACAGTACCCTTCTCAAAAATTTGATATAGAACTTGGTTTTTGGGGGCAGGTTGCTGGCCATTGTTAAAGTAGTGGTTAATAGGTTATGCTGGAGTAGAACTGTGCACGTGTGTATCCGTAGTGCAGGGAAGGCACGGTTCTCTCTGGAGTGGTTGGACACGTGCATCTTCTTGCCATGGATTTATACTTGTCTGAGACTCACACCTGTAAGGGGAATTCCTGGCAGGCACACACAGAGTGTTGTACTCCAGCAGTTGGATGAGGTCTTCTAGGTTCATATTTGGTTGTCACAGTTTACAAAAGGCCGTTTATAACCCTACGCAGCGGAGAGCTTAATGATCCCCTACTACTTGTAATAGTAGGAACTTTCAGCTTAGATTAATTTGCAGCTTCCAGTTCTCTTTGCTGAAGAGTAAACCCTTGAGGCTTTAGTTGCACTGCGAGAAATTAAAGCTATACTTATGTTGTTGTGCTGTCAGTTTGCTTTCTTTTATCTAAATAGTGAAAGACAGGCCTTGAGTAGAGACTAGAATGTAAAATTCCCAATGCACTAGAGTGGGACCAAATACAAATGTGAGTCATTGGCTTGAGGGGAATTTGCCAAAATTGCAAATAAGATCTGCTAGAAATGAAGTATTTCCTCTTGAAAAGATCTGTAGCTTTTTGCAGATGTCAGTGACGGCTGCAAGCACTAAATGCACTGGGATTCAATCAAAATATCTTAATAAATATGTCTTAGAGCAAAGGAAATCGTGAGAAGAATGAACTTCCCTTACTATTTTAGTAAAACTGTCTGTCTAACTAAATATCAATAGGAGGGCACACTTCCTGTCTGTATGTCTGCATCTTATCTAGAACTAAGAAGTCAGTTTTATGAAGCATGGTAGGGATTTAATTGTATAAATATGTCAATACACATAATTTTCAGTCAAAAGTCTTGGTTAGATCTTGTAGGTCAAGAGGCAGATGTTCTTTTTTTTTTTTTTTAATGCTATCCTGTCTCTCCTCTTTCAGAAAAAAAAACCCAGAAAAATCTTTACTAGATCAAGCCTTTTTGGAGATTTCTCACACACGCCCTGTACCCTCCATGTGCATATACAAGATTACTGAATATTGATGAGATTTTATATTATAGGTTATGAACTCAAATTACAGCACAATTTAATTCCTGGTCAGAAACCTGGCATCTGACCTGTTTTCCTTCCAGTGTATAGATTTTTGTTTTATTTTGTTACTGCTCATGCCAGTATAAACCCTTGATACGTTGAGTTTCATTCTTATGTATTTGGCATAAATAAGCCAAGGCCAACAGTAGAACTCTTGAAGAATATGAATTCTGACCATACAGTAAAGATAGTAAATAATTCATAGATTCTTCTAGCTAGTTGGGATCAGCAGATCATCATGTCTGACTTCTTCCTTAAAATAAAAATAAGAATTTCATTCAAATACTCTACTACTGAGAATATTATAGCAAGGTATACTTATAACCAACTTCAGTGTCTATGTTACTCTGATCAAAGTGGATCTAGTCACTTTTCCTAATGTAAGGAAGTTGTATGTGAGACAGGAGGGAGTTTATTTCAACCATGATGAAACTTAAGACTGTAAGTGGGGTAAAATATATGCTGTAGAAGGCCTAAGGAAGGCCAGAAAATTAGCAATACTCTGGTTAGGGCAGAAAGTGTTGGTGGAGGTCACAGATAGGTAGTAACAGCATTGAGGATCATAATTTCTGAAACATTTGGAATAAAATATCCTGGTTTCAGATGTAGCTTGTGTATTTCATATTTTAGAAGCAATGGTTCATGTTTTAGAAGCAATCATTAATGAAATTTAGGATAAGCATCTAATTGTCTTAAATTATAGAACATAGGAAAATTGTTTACTTCAAATAGCTTCTAAATTTTCCCTGTGGTTTCTTACAGCCTCTGCTCTGAGAATCTTGAAGAACATAAGTGATCACATCCTATGTTTTGTGTGTTTTTAAATGAAAAGGATAGAGAGTAAAAAAAGTTCTTGAATTTAATTGTAGTGGTTCTGGCATAGGGGATTCCCCTTCCCAGTCCCCCCACACTTTTTCACCATTTCATGGGCCAAGTGCTTTTCTGTGTTTCTGTCCTTCATTTATATAAACTACAAGAGAAAACAGAAAGTCCAGAGTGGTGGTTTTTTAATACTGTAAGTAGCACGGCCTCAGTTATTAATTCTTACCTGGCTTGAGCCCTTTGGTTTTAGCAAATGTGCCCTAATGCAGTATTTTCATCCTGTTTCACTCATGCCTCCTTTCATCCCGTTTCCTGCCTATCCCAAAGAAAGGCTGGAGAACACACTTTTGGAGTCTGATGGCAAAATGGCTCGATGGCTTGATTCCTCTGTTGACATCAACCTAACCTGTGGAATTTTCAAACTTTTTTGATAAGGAGGAACATTAGGAGGTTAAGGATATTAAAAGCCTACAAGGTTATCTTTTCAGTGGTGATTAAATCCAAAGAAACCTTGTGTCTTGTGGAAAATAAAAAATAAACAAAGGAGATAATATGGAGAAACCCTCATACAAAAAGTGCTTCTGCAACTTCTCTATTTCTATATTTACTTCCCAGACTGAATTACTCCATGAATGTAGTGCCGACTCCAGGTGACCTGATTTGGGTTGTCTCTCTGTGTCAGTGTCATTTAGAATATCCTTGACTACTCTCAGTAACTCTCTTTTCTGTACAGATCCAAGGGTAAGGGCTTCACAGCATAAATTCATTCCCTCATGTGTCAACAATTTAATTTTGAAGCACAAGTCTTTCATCCTCCTATTTTTCAAAATTCTGCTACCAACTAGAACTTATTTACTGTGCTGACAGATGCTCTGGAGATAAGGGAAGTAGCAAGAACTGTTTAGATCCTTAGTTCTGGTATGCTTCCATTCAAATTTGGAAATTTTTTTTCCTTTATATGATCAGTGATTCATATTTTTGGAGTCAATAAGGGGACTAGGCGTCTGACTCTAAAGGAAAACACCACAAGCTGGATGCAGAATCCCAGAAAATTAGAGCCCATGTAAATTATACTTTGTCACTCAATTTCAAGTTGATACTGTCAGTCAGTCTTTTAAATTTGTCCTATCCTTCCTCTTACCAATTTTTCTTCAATTATTTAAGAAATACTATTTTAGTGTCTCACTGCTGTTCTCCAATATGCTGGGTCTCATTTTTTTTGTTTTTAAACCCCTACAATTAATTCCTACATCTTCTGGCTTAAATTTCCAACAAATAAGCCATTTGAACTTCCTTGCTGTGAAGACAGAGTTTAAGGGTGTGTGCTTACTGATGTCACAGAACAGGAGCTAAGCCTTTTTGTACCAGAAATGATGTCTGAAGCAGTCATCACTTTTCTTGATGAATATTAGGTTTCATGTTGGAGTATTACTACCCGAACGAGTGTAGATAACTAATTTTTTCATATGTAAGCAAACAATTCCCTGTGTTTGCAAAGCCTATTTTTTGTGAATTTTTCCTGTGGAAAGCTAGAATACATAAGATAGCAGTGATGTGTTCATATATCTTAGTCCTTATTCTCTCTACCCTCAACCTTACTTCCCTTGTTGTTGTTCCTCTGTGGTGTACATCCATTGAGTCCATAATCCCATTGATTCAACAACTATTCTTTATTTACCTGTATGGTTGTACCCACATTTATATGTATTAAAAGCCATGTATGCCTAAAAATACAACAATAATATCATCTGTACTGCCACACAGGTTAGAAAGGATAACATTGCGCTGGCTGTTGCCTGTCACCTTTGTGAAATATTGTTCTGCCAGTAGCCATTGATTTTTGTGAATCATTCAGGGTTTATGGAGAGTAGTGATTTGGGAAATGTCAAGACACCAATCACAAGGTGTTATGGAGTAGTTTTGTTCACAACTAGTAATCATTTTTACCAGTAAAGCATTTTTATTGTGTAGTCCTATACTCCTGTCAGCTGTTGAAAAGTGTGGCTGTGTAACATAGGTCTGAACGCAGCCTAGGCACTCTGTGTCAGTAAGGGTACACCTGCCTTCAGCTAGCACCTGCCACCAAATGGATTGTTGGGATTTTCCTCTGAAAGGACTTACACCGTACATTATGCATTTAAAAAGGCTGATGAAAATCTGGGAGCAAGTGAAGAAGGAATACAAAAAGATAATGCTGATGTTTCAGTGGGTAATACAAATTTGAATTATGGTAATACTGTTATTGTCTGCACTCCAGCAGTGTGAGCTTTAAGAACAGAGTGCTAAAGCATCATCGGTCCAGGAAAAAAAGAAAACGCAATCATCACAGCAGTGTGATGCTACTTTTGAAGGAGAAAGAATAGAATATAGTTTGGGAGTTTATGATTATTACTATACATTTTTCCTTTGTATTTTATTTCTTTATTTGAGTGATATTTCCGTATTGTAAAGTGAGTGATATTAAAGCAGAGTTCTAGGTATTTGAGGCCACTCTGCAGCACCTCTTTCCTCTGTAAATGCTACTGACAGTATAAGGTTACTTATTCAACCCCTGGAAGGAGACAGTGCTTACATGGAAAAGTCCCTGTAGCTAAAGGGACTCACACTCAACCCTAGTAAAATTCACCACCTTGCATAGAGCTATGAAAGAAATTAGCTCAGTTTGTGGTTCTCTAGACTATTAAATGACTGATTGTTACTTTTTAAGTGAACATTGTGGTACAGAGAAGCTCAGTAAGTAATTTCCCTAAAACCATTTAGCAGGTAAGTTCTTTAAGAAGAACCTGCATTTTTTGAGTCCTAATATTGTATTATTATGCACAGTCATCCTGTGTATTTGAGAGGAAATGCTACTGGAGGTTTAATTTCTCTGTTAACTATTTCCAGGAAACAAAGAACATAGAAACAGAAGAGTAGACAGGGAATAAAAGTAATATTAACTTCATAGTTTGTATGTGTCCAGGAAAACACAGAAATCAATGGTGGAAGTTAAAATCAGGGTATCAGTTGTTTTTTATGACTATTAATATTGTAGAAGTATTTTTAAAGCCTGTGTTATTAGTAGGTGGCTGGGGACGACATACAGTTTCATCTCTGAGAAAAAGAATTTGGTGTCTAAAGGTACCAAAAGCCTGAATAAGATAAGAGGGAGAAGTACTTGGCAATTAAATCAAAAGTGAGATGGAATACATTTGCAATGGAATGAATTGGTTGTTGCTAAGGGTTTTCTGAATGCTGGAAACAACTCTTTTACAAGCACAGTATTTTTTCAATGTCTTTGAAAATCTCTTTTGGATCTTGACAAGTCATTTGGTAGATGTCAGCTTCAAGGTTCAAAAAGCTTGGCATATAAAATTCAACTTGGAATGGAAAATCTAGAGCAGCTTTCCTGGCAGATGCTCCCAGCAGCATCACAGAAAACTTCCACACTATAGGTGATGGGGTTTTAACACAGTTGTCTTAGTGCTAGATTAATTTGTAGACACTGTTCCATAGTTACTTGGCATTAGGGCAAGTTAATAAAGAAAGAATCAAGTTCACATGAAGAGGTGTGTAAATCTTGACAAAAGCAGCTGAGTTAGAGCAGACACAGCATGAACTTACTCGTGCAGTAGCAACCTGGGTTGTTTTCTTGAAAAGAATATAGAGCTCTGTTGATTTTTAGCAGATAACCTTTTTTTTTTCCCCCTTTTGGTGAAGTGAAAGCTGTTGAAAAATACTGTATGTTATTAAACCAGTGATAATTTTCAGACAGAGATAAAAATGTTCGATTTGTCTGGTTATTTTCATAGAGTGTTCCATAGAGTAGAAGTAGAAGGCAAAGATTATGTACCTTGTTCTCAGTCCAAATTTCTCTGACACAGTTAATTATTCTAAATGTATCATCATCTTAAATGGTACTGAGAATGAAAATACCTGATGGTTGTTTGAATGGAAATGTGTATGGTTTTTCTTAAGCTTTCCCACTGATTTCCAGCATTCTTTATATGCTGACAAACCATTTGTCTCAGTACTGCTATCTATAATATCATGTAATATTATGAAAGGGAAGCCCCTTTTTTTTGCATACAACATAAGTTATTGAATTTAAGGTTTGACTTTTTGACTCTTTCTATGCTCTGATACAAGATCTCTGCTGCTGCTCTCACTTGTAAATCGTGATTTATAATTCTTTTGGTCTGTCTGAGGCAATTTTTGTTGTCCTTGTACTGTAACAGGTCACACAGAGAACTCCTTATCAGAGATTAGGACCCAGCTGGGCTGGCATGAAACAAGTATACAAGATTAAGATAGGGCACATCACCTGAAGAGTTTGCAGTGGGTGTATGTGTGTGTCTGTGACTGGGATAACTGCAGACCACTCCTTTTGGTGTCTGTTATCTGTTTAGCTACTGCTCCTGGATTCTTATTGTAAGAGGAGGGGCAGCCGTGTCCTGGGGGGCGTCAGGCACAGCATCGCCAGCTGGGCAAGGGAGGGGATTGTCCCGCTCTGCTCTGCACTGGGGTGGCCTCACCTCAAGTGCTGGGGGCAGTTCTGGGTGCCACAGTGTAAGATATTAAACTATTAGAGAGCATCCAAAGGAGAGATATGAAGGTGGTGCAGGTCCTTGAAGGGGAAGGCCTACAAAAAGCTGCGGAGGTCGCTTGGTCTGTTCAGCCTGGAGAAGGGGAGATGGAGGGGAGACCTCATTGCACTCTACAGCTTCCTCATGAGGGAAGGAGGAGAGGCAGACTCTGATCTCTGTGGTCACCAGAGAGCGAGCAGCCTGAAGTTGTGTCAGGGGAGGTTTAGGCTGGATATTAGGAAAAGGTTCTTCACCCAGAGAGTGGTTGAACACTGGAACAGGCCACAGGGAAGTGGTCCCAGCACCAAGCCTGACAGAGTTCAAGACGTGTTTGGACAATGGTCTCAGGTACATGGTGTGACTCTGTGTGGGCACAGCCAGGAGTTGGACTTCAATGATCCTTTCTGGTTCCTTCCAACTCAGGATGTTCTATGATTCTATGATTCCGCACGGCTATTTCATTATGCATTTATGTAAAGTAATTTCCCGTTGAAAAGTTTCTATTAGTTGAACAGGTATGTGTTATATGCTCGTGCCATGCTGCTTCTAAGACAAGTGATTTTTTTAATCTGGTGCCAAAGGATTGAATCTCTTCTAAATTGGCCTACATGACAATGGAGGCAAGATGCATTACATTCTTTTCAGGCTTTGAACTGAGAAGCCTGTAGGTATTTGGACAATTTTTGATAAATAATTTAGTAAAAATATTGCAAAGTCTGTTACAAGTCTACTGATAATATTTTTCAGGTTTTAAAGGATGTTTAACATCTTTTACATTTGGGTGCATAATTCTGCAGAATTCACAAGAGAACTATGACGTTTCTACAGAATTAAAAAAACACCCATAGAACTAAATAATGTTTTTTACAATACCAGAGTGAGAATAAAATGTATAGAAAGAAGTCCACTGGAGACAATGACTAGGGAAATGTAGGTAACTGAATAGCTTTAAAAATGTAAGTAAGAACTTCCAGACACTTCCACTGTTCACAAAATCTTTATCTAATTCGAGGTTCCCAAGTTTATGCCTCTAGGCATGCTCAAAGTCAGTTAATTTTGACATCTGGCTCCTTTTTTCAGCTCCTCTGGGATTCACAGAATAGGCATTGCCCTAACTTCTTCACCTGTGGAACCAGATGTTAGAAGGATGCTAACAGTGTTCTTTCAAAAAGCCACTGAAAACACATTAAGGAGCAGTTTCAGGTTTTATCAACTCTCTTGCATAAACCTCTTTCAACTCGATAGAAGTATTTCTACCAGTTTCTTAGTGATTTGATTCCCATGGTATTTCTCCACTTGAATACTGTTTTTCTGCTGGAAAAGAAGGACCTAACTGGCATGACAGGAAATTTTGGAACAGGTGAATCACAGACTTCTGCTTTATCCAGTAGGTCAGTGTTGTGAAAACTGGACTATATTTGGGAAACTTCCATTTCAGTCTTTCTGTCATAAGGATATGAAGCCTTAGAACCAAGTAGAGCTCCTGAATTAAATTAGTATTCTGAGGATATTTGCATCAGTTTTGCTGGAGCTCTTCTGTTTGAATTGGTCAGAAAATCAGTGGAGCATTCAACACTTTCTGAAAAACTCCCCATAGTTTTGTGGTTGCATCATGAGGAGGAGTAGAAACATGCAGGTCAAAAGTCCCTGAGGCAGATGAGGGGTTTCAGTCCAGGACATCTAAATGTTCTCCCAGATTCTTATTATCAGTCTGTGGAATAGGGAGGCTTAGGAACTCATAGATTTCTTTTTCTGCTAATGTGCAAAAGTAGTTACCCTTAATGTTTCTCTAATGCTTTGAAGTGCTTTCTACCTTAGCATGCTTTTCACTGAAAAAACCATTGAAATGAGTGTTTTCCCAATAGAAGGAGGTGATTTTTGCTGTTGCTGTGATATGTGCAACTTAGGATCACCATCTGCACTCCATTTCTACCTCACATAAATTACTGGTTGGTTAATTTAGCTTTTCTCTCGTGTCATTTATTTTCACATATGGAGGTAGCAGCTTTACCAATAGATAATAGGAAATTATTAACTTGCTTCACCTTACCTTCCCACAACCACATGCTGCTATTTCTTATAATAACCTTGGCTTCAGTAGTGTGGCCCTTTGTGGGATCTTTCGAGTGTGCTGTGTAATTACGTTGCGACTACCGAATGGATGTAGACTGTCATTCCATTACCCTACTAATCTAATATGGTGATAGAGGTGTTGTTTGTATGATACTTTCCCACTTGTCTCATCTGATAAAATTCTGTTTGAAGTTAACTGTTTCCTTTTTCTGCAACACTGATGGATTCTGCTCCACAGTTCAGCCAGTGAAAGGGTGGTGAAATGTCTGTGAAACTGCTAAAGCTGAGTTGGTAAAATTGATGGAAATAATACTGATTTCCATGTTTTGAAGGAACATTGCCAGCAACAGACTTAACAAAATTTAAACTGTTTCTGGGAATTTTTTCACTGGTTTTAATGAGGAAGTTTAAATATTTTTTTTCTGAAATGTTTTAACCTGAAACAATTATGAATAATTCTTGTCGACACTGCAAAAGAAAATAAATATGTTTATTTTCTTTTTAGTTCTGTATTACTTGCTGTATTCTTATCATTGCAGTTTTTCTTTGTAAACTCCTAAGTAAAACAAATAGAACATAAATGACTTAAAAATATAAGGGGGAGAGAGGCTGAGACTCTAAAACTAGGGAACATATTCACTGTGGGCATTTAAATTCTTTTTGTTATCGTTTAGTGCTGAGTTTGGCTCCTTTCAAGAATATTCCCGTAATTGGCAGATTATGGGACTCTCTGCAAGGAGATGGCAGTAAATACAATTTGCCATCTGTGGGCAAGTTTTTTTGTGGCAACATACCTGTATCAAAAATGGTTGTTTATCATCATGCTGTGTTTTGAAGTAAATGTCCAAATTTTCTAGAACTGCAGACCAGCCTCTTCAAATGAAAATTAATGGAGTTTAGCTAATTAAGCCGTGTGAGGTCTGACCCTGTTTTTCAAGATGTCCCCTATTGTTCAGAAAATGACACATTGGTAATTGTTAAGAAGGTCATGTTAGTGATTCATAAAAGTAAATGTGTTTTTGGAAGGTGGGAAGTTGAAAATGTAAGCTCTAGTACCATTAACAGATTGGAGACCTCTAAGTAGATAATAACTTTCTGATAATTGCAGTGGATCACAAGCAATACATTCCCTCACTCTGGTTTCCAGAATTTGACTGCAGTGGTTACAAATTCTTTGGTATGTCTTAGAAAAGGTCATCATGTGGCTTTCCTCCTTCTGCAAAGAGACACACATTTCATACCATGAAAAAAACTCCTTGATCTGCCCTCTCCTATGTTGTTCTTCAATAAAATGAAGATTATTTCTGTTGGAGATGAAGGGGATAATTTTGTGGATCATTGTAATAGATTAATTAGTTTATGAACCCGAAGTTCTTTAGAGGATGCCACAAATATTTATGATGTCCTTGAGTTTTACACCAGATCTGTAAATTAGCTGAAAGACGTGTAAAAATTTATACAGTCAGACAGCTCCCTCCTGGCTACGCACATAAAGTGGCTCAGGAGCATAAATTATTCCTGCTGAGGTCAATCATAATTTATGCTATTTTGCTTCTGCATCTGCTATTCTGAGAAAGAAGACTATAAAGAACATCTGTATTTGAAGAAAGATTTCCCTCTTTGCATCAAATTTCATTCACTTTGGGAAATCTTTTGGTACAAATGATAATCTGAAGAGCTGCAATTTGAATTGGCAGGTCACAAGGGAAAAGTGGCTCAGATTGTGTTTATGAAAAAGCTGGAAAAATTACCACAGCCTGGACAGTTGAAGAGAGATTTGTAAAGATGTTGTCATTGAGGATGTATTCAGTGCATTTCACTGTGTACGAGGTAAAAATATGTGGTTGTAAAAGACAGTCACAAATTGCCCAAGTTAACCTTTGTTCTCCCAGTGTCACATTAAAAGCATAAACACAAACCAGTAAAGAAATTCCAAATTACAGTGCCTAGAGCAATTTGAGCACAGTCATACTGCATGACTGATTTCCCACTGATGGCTGTGTGGAGGTGAAAGAATTGCTTATGACTTTGGGAGTCTTACATGGGCTTGAGGCCCTCCTCTTTTTGCCTTTGATTGTGACTAAATGGGATCCTGCTCTTTGGAAAAGTTAGAGAGCTGTTGGCAGAGTAGTGATCTAATTGTGTTCTGGTTCTGTAGTATTCCACTGTTTCTTGGGCTGTAAGAGTCCACATTTAGTGAAGGCCCATACAGTTTGCAAACACCATCTTCCTGGTGGTTTTCGTTGCACTGAAAACATCCTTGATGTATGTTTTACATGGTGCAATGCAAAGTGTGATGACAAAGTTGCTGGAGATTTTGCTGAGTACGTGATAATTATGTTTGAAGGTATTGGGTAGAGACAATGGGAGAGTGAGAGAATCTGGCCTTGTCCTGTTGAAAGCTCTCAGGATGCCTCATTATCACCCTGCTGGGGTACCTGCTGCTAAATCATGTATCTCTCTGTGATGCCACAATCTGGAGGTCCTGAAGTGCTTTTTGTTTACAGTACTGCAGATCCATCCTGTCAGGTGTTTTTGTCTGATAGTTTTAGTTTTACTACCATTCCTGACAATATCAGGACATCTAAGCAGCTAGATAGGTGATAGGATATATCCTTATGTAGTTACAAAATTCTGAATTAAAGGAGCTAAAACTGGAAAACAGTGGTTTAAATTAACTAAAATCCTGAAAGTACGTTGCCAGGAAGAAGAAACATGTACAAAAATCCTAGTTTTATATTCCTTTGTATGTTGAGGAATGAGTTACACCATGATTAATCTCAAGGGAATTTAATTTCTTTGGTATGTGTCACATGCATATGAAAGCAGAATAATCCCTTAAAAAAATTATATCAGACCAACTCCAGTTTCTGTCCTATAGCATGTAGGTGAAACCTGGATTTCATTTCGTCGGAGTTGTATTTTGGTGGAAAGAATTGGTTCTGTCTTCGTGGTGACAGCGGGCACATTTAAAACTCGGCTGTCTCTTTAGTTTTCACATTTTATGTGTTCTTAGCTCCTTAAAGGAACTTTTGGTAGTATACCTGAAGTATATTTCCTAGAGAATACCTAAAAATACCTGAAGTAGTTTTAGTACCTATGTCGATGATACCTTGCACGGATTAAAGGCTTTGATGGGGTAATAATTTCAGTAGCTTGTTGCCTGCGATTCTTTGGCTTATTGTTCTACTTTATTTGGATGAGTGATACTTTGGTTTTTAGATGTCTAAAATGAATAAAACTAGCAGATAAGAGCTGTAGTAATGCAGGTAGAAGTCAACAAAGTGAAATAAGAGAGTCAGACTATTCCTACTGAATAGTATTTCCTGTCTTTGTCTTTTGTATCTTTATGACAGTGTTATCTGAAATTCCACGCATTTCATGCTACATATATTAATAGCTCAAACTGTAAATTAATTTAAGCATTTTTCATAATTTCTTAATCTCTCTGATATATATTGCTAAATAAAGGTTGACTCTGCAGCCATTATGAGGAAAGAATCCAATTTTTCTTTATGTCACTTCCAAACAAAAGATATGTCTGTGAACAAAGCAGTCGATTTAGGCAAGTATGAACAGGTTATTTATAAGACCTAATGGTTGTCTTATCTCCAGTCCTTTTTTTTTTTCTTGGGGAAAAAAAAAAAAAACCAGGATGAAAAAATAATGTATCAGCTTACATTATTAAAGTTCACTTTTTTGAGACATAGTAATACTGGTGGTTTATATTAGAAATGGTCTTTGCAAGTTTGAATTCAACAAATGAGATATTTTTGTGTTATACTGCCATTTTGATATCTAGCTCTAAAACCTTATTTAATTTCATTCTAAGAAGGAAAAAACTAGAATTTAGCTTTTTTTTTCCCCTCACTTATGCTCCGCTCATTTTTTCCGGTCTAGTTTGCTCTCAAAGGCAGCATGTACCATATTTCATTCTCAAAACTATATTTTAACATGCTTCCTCTAGATTAACAAAATTGTTTGGAAGCAAAATGAATAATAACAATTTTTGTGGTATTCATTTTGCTGGGCAGATGTGCTATCTCAGGGTAAAGAAGGCTAGCAGGAGAGAGCAGTCCAACAAACTGTTGGAAAGGCATCAGGATGCCAATAATCTCATCTGTAATGAACTGGAATGAATGAGTCAGTCTATATTATTAATTTTATATTTATAAATTGTTTCATATTCATACTTATTAGAGTCTCCCCTGCAGACAGGCTGAGTGAGCTGGGATTATTCAGCCTGGAGAAGATAAGGCTCCAGGGAAACCTCAGAACAGCCTTTCAGTACCTAACAGGGGCTTACATGGCAGCCAGAGAGAGATTTCACAAGGGCGTGTAGGGATTCAAGGGTGATTCCCTTTAACTGACACAGGGTGGGTTTAGGTTAGATATCAGGAAGAAATTCTTTACTATGAGGGTGGTGAAGCACTGGCACAGGTTGCCCAGAGAAGTTGTGAATGCTCCATCCCTGGAAGTGCTCAAGGCCTGGTTGGATGGGGCTCTAAGCAACCTGATTTATGGAAAGTGTTCCTGCCCATGGCAGGGGTTTGGAACCAACTGATCTTTAAGGTCCCTTCCACCCCAAATCATTCTCTGATATTCTGTGATAATACTTAGATTGAGACACTGTGCCTAGTGCTTGATCTCCTTTTATGAAAAGTTAGGCAGCCTGACATCAATGCTGTGAAGTGCTAAACAACTCCAAGAAATTCTGAACTCTTTAAGCTGTAGAAACAAGCAACTCTGTGGTATAATTATAATTTCTAATGCCAGAACCATCTCTAATGAAGGATGTTTTTGTGCTGAGATGTAAAAAATTTGCATTTAAAATTCTCCTCTGTTTTGTTTTTAAAAGGCAGTTTATGTCTGAAGAAGTGTCATTTACTGCAGAATGCCAAAACAAAAACATGCAAATGACACCAGAGTTTACCATTTTCATCATGAATGTTGTTACTGCGTGTAGAATGAAGATTTTGCTCCGATTCGCACTCTTTATTATGTATATTTGTCATGTTCAGCATGTTCAGTCGTGGTTTTCTTCCAAATTTCATTTTCTTTCTCCATAAATAATTAACAATTATAATGAAGCAAAGTGCCCTTTGCATTCTGTACTCTAATTGATTATAGCATACAATAGCATCTTTTCCAATATATTACAGGAATTGCTTCAAATCACGTATTCTGTATTTCACTGTTTTAAGAGACGTTTTAAGGAACAAAAATTGTGTGTGCTACTAGCTTTAGGCTCTTTTTCTTTATTTTTGGGGAAAAAAAGTGAAAAGTAGAAGTATCCATTTGAATGTTGCTGCCTGGAATAAGTTTTGCATTTTTCTTCCTACTTAGAGAAGAGAATTTAATTCACAACCGTAAATTGTTGCTTATTTTTTATTACACTGCCTTAATTATAAGTTTTGATTCTGTTCTTGAGGGTTTTAGCTCTTAGTATTCAGTCTCTATCTGCATCATATTGGTGCATTTCCTATTTTGAAGCTCAACAAAAGTGGAATTCTAAGGACAAATGTATTTAATTATCTTTTATTGACAAGATTACTTACACACCAAATACCAAAACCAAGTAGATTTTACTTTGCAATTGCCTTTTTCTGTTAAAATACTCTAGTACTTGCAGAAATTTAACAAAGGGCAACAGAAAAATTTGAGAGGTTTTGGAAGATTGCTTCAGAGTAACTGTGGCATGTGACAACTTCTGTTATTTTTAAACATTTTCAGTCATATAGACCTAAATTTTCACAATAAGGAAAAAACCCCTCAGTCTGTCTTTTTAACGATTCATAGTCGATTTTTTTTTTTTTTTTTTTTTTTTTTTTTTTTTTTTTTTTTTTTTTTTTTTTTTTTTTTTTTTTTTTTTTTTGAGCTGGGGAATGCCAAAATCCATATGGTGCTTTCCAGGCTGTTAATACTCCAAACTTGGAATGTGAAATGTGTTCTCTTTTAATTCACCCCAGGACAGATGGAGCAGAGTGATTCCAGCTTTGCAAAGCCATCATTTTTTATCATTTCTTTGAACGGTTGTTTCTTAGGTACTTTCCTAAAGCAATAATTTTACTAATAGCAACTGAAAATTACTGCATAATTTTAGCATTACATTTTTTGACCTCTTTAGTTGATCACACAGGAATTGTAGTACAGTGTCTTCTGCACAGTAGATTATCGCATTACTGCCTGTGGTATCGGTCTCTTCCAATACCATTCCTCTTAGGATCATTGCTATCCTAGTCTTGTTTACCCCACGGCTTGTCAGCTCTGCAAGGAGCTCAGTTACTGTTGGAAGTGGTAGGGGACTGAGATACTCCCCAGTAGCTCTGAAGGCTTTCCTGAAGTGCCGGGTTCAAAAGCTGGGCCGTACATCCTGTAACTTCGGCTCAGGTGAAACTTCTGTCGTCCATAAGGTTGGGCTGGGAGTGGAAGGACAGGGCTTTGCCAGAGGTGTAGCAGAAATCATTCTTGGCAGATGAAGGGGGAAGGAGTATAAATTGACTTCTGGTGCCAGGAGTGGACCTTGGGGGTGTAGGGCACTCCATGCAACTGATGGAGTCCTCCCCCTTCCCACTGCCAAGTTTCAAGTCACTTGAGCAATACGAGCTCTTTCCTTTCCTTCTTTGTGCCTCAGACATTTGAGACACTTGCTATTATGCTGTTCAGTTTTACTAAAACATCTTTTGGCCCTCATCATATCTTAGTAATGGCACACAAATGAAGTGTGAAGGCACACAAGTGAACACTGAGATGGGGAAATAAAGAGTCTCCATAACCCTTCAAGTGCTACACTCTTTGACTTCTGCTGAGCATTTTATGGCTGGCCCCACATGTCGGGGAGAAAGGAAGTAAATCAAGGGTTTTGAGCTGAAGGAAGTTAGTGGTTGTTCAAAAGCCAGCAAAAGACTGATTTTCATGATTCTCAATAGGGAAGGATGGACATTAAAAGGCAAATTGACACTTTATACACAGAAATGTTAATATGGCTGTAGCCTTTTACTGTGCCGATAAAATGATACGTGGCCCTAAATTTCCAACTGTGAAACATTTGGCTTTATATCATCATTTGCATGAAGATTTTTTTTTTAAAACAAAAGTGAACCACGCTTCAGCCATTTGGTTTAATTCATACTGTTTGACTAAGGCCATGAAAAGAAATCACTCTATATTAGATGGGCACTAGGCTTGCTTTTTAAAGGGTTTTTGTTGTCACACAGACATGAGCCCAAAATAGTGTTAGGCAATGCAATTCAAATTTTTGTTGGTTCCTGATAAGCAGCTGAATAACTGAAACTGCTTCTGTAATATTGATTCTCAAATAACTTTCCAGTGCTGTTTTTTCACAAACTGCTGATACAACTCGCTTTATGCTTCTTGCTGTTTAATTTCTTTTCATTGTAGAAAGGCACATTTAAGAAACTAGGGGAGAGATCTGCCAAAAAAAAAAAAAAAAAAGGCAGTTGCTCAGTTGCTGTACTGTGAGGCACTTCACATCAAAAATGAGCTCCATGATAAGTATGAGACCCTTCCTGGGTTAATTGATTTCCCCTGTGAAATGTAGTGTAATGAATTTTCTGTAGCTGAATTCTATTCTCAGTGCTAGTGGCTACTAAACCTTTTCTATTTTCTGTAATAGGTTGGTAAGTAGACAATCAATTTTTTAGAACCTACTTTTTCTGCTGTTCATAGAAAACAAAAGA
Source organism: Lycocorax pyrrhopterus obiensis (assembly GCA_014706295.1). Classification (NCBI taxonomy): domain Eukaryota; kingdom Metazoa; phylum Chordata; class Aves; order Passeriformes; family Paradisaeidae; genus Lycocorax; species Lycocorax pyrrhopterus. Next base: position 64,999,723 of record JACSVZ010000006.1, on the reverse strand, counting down.
AAGCACCTCCACCCTGCCGTCACCAGTATTAAAAATAAATGAAATAAATAAATAAACAGCCTTTTCTAAAACTTCATAAAATTACATACCTTGTGTGCTGAATGAATGGCAATTCATACCATGTTTAATTTGCTCTTGGAAGCATTCTCCAGCTTCACAAGGGTACACAACCATATTGGCTGAGGTGAGTGCTTCACAGAAAATAAATACATGGCCTACATCCTAGGGCCTAGACTTTGATAAGCCACTTTACATAGCCAAAACTAATTGTCTGCCTGTCTGAAATCCCTGTCTCTTGACTGGTGACAGGTAGGGAACAGATTGTGCTGATAATCCGTAAAGAGTTTCCTGGGCACGCATTTTGAGCTGTACCTCTTAACCAGTGCACAAAACACAATGTTAAGATAATGCAGCATGCCATGTCACTAATTATGGAACCTGATACAGTGACTGTGGAACCCAGCACAGCAAGATGTTAATTGCACTGCAGACCAGTGGTCTGGTACATTAAAGCTGCCATCAGAAAGAAGCATAGCATTTGAATCTTAAAGGAGCTGCAGGTTCTCTTTGCCACAGTTTCTGCTGTCCCCTTCTCTGTGCAAGAAATTTCAAGACAGCAAGTATCTCTCAGCAGAGTTGCTTTGCCAAACACTATATGATATGGCATCATTCCCTCAACCTCTTATGGTGCTGTGATAATCTAGTACTTGTTGTCCCCAGTCAACTGGAAGTTTATGGGACTGATTTATTGCCAGTTTACAGAATGCAGCCAGAAAATCTGTGCAGTACTCTCATATTGCTTGAGGTGCTTCCTTCTGAGTGGTAGAGCTCTGTAGTGCTGAATTGCAAGGCTGTCATCTTGGAAAATAAAGGTCTTTATAGAAGTCTTTGGTAAGGGGAATTTGGTAGAAGGAAAGGTACAGGTTATCTCTGCAGGTAATTAGGAGGTAGTTTGATGAAGGCTTTGGTCAGTTATTCCACTGCCACATCTGGGGCCTTATGGGGAGGATAAGGCTTTTCCCCCTGCACTGATAATTACATACATGTATACTAGGAGGAAAAGGCAGCGTAGTAAATGGCATACAAAGTCATAAAGTTATATTAAAATAATGTAGATTTCTTGTAAAATTTGGAGTAGCAAAGCATGTGTGGAAGCTGAAGCAAGGAAACTAAATTAGAAGGTCTGGGTATGCAACCAGGGCATATTAAGATGTAGAGCAGGAGGTTGTGGTAGAGTCTGGAACGGATGCAGTGATGGAAGAAGAGGGTTCAAGTTTGAATTGAAAAGTTTCTGTAGACTTTAAAGGTGAAAGCTTTAGGTATGAGAAGAATAGCAGCAGAAGGTGAAATTAAAGGTTGCAAAATCACTAAGTGTTACAGATTCAGTCAGGCCTAGGAAAATGTCAGAGACCTGATAGTAAGTCTGTAACAAGTTAAGAAATTCCTAATGCCACTCAGGTGGTAGTGGTATGTTTTTCCTGAAGATGCCAGATGGCAAAAGATTGGCAGTGTAAGAGAAAATGCTATGTTTTGTGAGGTGGAGATGAGGAAACAAAATGAAGGAAGAAATCAAAAGATTATTGATGAAAGTAGACAATGTAGATTTGGTAGAAGTAAAGAGGAAGGAACCAAAGGTAAGAGAAATAAAACCACAAAAAATACTTTAAAGCAGAGGTGATTAATCCAAAACTAAGGAACTAAGCCTAGAAATGGATTTTAAACTTGGAAAGATAAGGCTAAGGATTAACTTCTTCCCTGGCACAAATTCATCTTATTAATTTCTTCTTCAGAAGGCTCAAAATGGTAAATAGGATGCGAGTAATTTGCTACCTCTCACTGAGTATTGTTCAGTTACATTCTGCCATGTTCTCTTTCAAACCACTGTCTAATACTTCCTGTGAAGAAAAAAGTTTACTTGAATTTATTTGACAGGTAAAAACATGTATAATAATTTCAAAACTGTTGTTACGGTTTGTTTGTTAAAAGCAAAGCACACAATCTCCAAACTTCTCATTGGAACATTTTCAGGTGCATTCACCCATGAAGAAAAAAGTTTTCTTTTCTTTTTTTTTTTTTTTTTAATTAAGAGATTTCTTTTCTTCCAGAAACTAGTACCATAGTCCTGAAGGGACCTGCTATAAACATGGCATGGACTTCATAGATTAGCCCTTACTTTCTGGTTTTCTTTCAATACATTTCTCTGCACTGAATCAAGCTTTTCAAATTCTCACTCCTTAAAAAAAGCTTTTGGACTGAACAGTTTACATGCACTGTGCTCTTCCATTTACATAAACTCCTGTATAGGAAAGAATAGTTCAAACACCTGCAGTCATAGAAAGTCACCCCTATCTCTTTTCTCTTGGATTTATTTTTGTATTATCTGTCATTTTGTCTGTGTTTGAGTAAATGTTCAGTTTCTTACTTTTCCATTGTTACAAATCTGAGAAAATTACCCTTCCTGATATGTAATATAAATGGATCCTTTTCACTTTTATTCTTGGAGCATCACACATCGTGGTGAAATTACAGTAAGAAGTCCAAGGGCAATCAAAAGAGATGTCAGGGCCTTGGGATGACTGGTGACGGGGTCGAAAGCACAAGCAGTAAAGCTTCTGTCCTACCAGCTGCAGAGAGTGATGTTGGAGCAGGCAGACCCTGCAGATCAGTAACTGGTGTCACCAGGAGAATTTTGGGTTCTTTACTTGTGGGTTGGTCTACATGACACCAGGCCTGCTGGCAAGAGACAGGGTGCACTAGTCTCAAAGGGGCAAAAGGATCTTCATGTAAGAGTTAACAGGGCTCACTGAAATGAATCAAAACTAGATTTGAAGGGGGAAAGGGATATAACCAGGCTTGGTGTAGTGATAAGCCATGGGATGGCATGTCAGGGATCAAGGGTTAGAATATATGAATTTTGAACACTCTTGAGTCATGAAACCAAGAACAGTAGAATTCACGCTGCTAGAGCTAAACTCTTGTTCAGCTGTGAGTGTGTTTCTGATAGGATTTAGATGCCATAGAAGTATGGCCCATGCCTGTTGCCCTGAGTTTGCAGTTCTTCGATGTTTTCATTTTCTGTAACAGTTTCTCACGCACTTTCTGTAAACATAGCCATGTTTTGTTAACCGTCCTTTATTGTTTTTCATTCCATTCTCCTAGGCGGAGACGTTTGATGGATTTTTCCTTTGACCAGTGTGATTGAGGGGTGGTAATTTCTCCCTCCAATCCACGGTAGTTTCTAAGAATATATATAATAAAGCTCGGGCTCTCTGACCCCCCGGCTCTCTTCTTGCTTCTCTCCTGACAAGGTGTCTGCGTGCTTCTTTTCGTGTCCAAGTGCGACACATGCCATTGACTAAAATTTAGACTTTGTAAGAGTAAAAAGCCTCTAAAAATGTACAATCAAGGTGAGAGCTTTCAATTTAGAATATACCAACAGTATTGTCGAGGAAAGAAAACATAGTCTCACTTTCTGCAAAAAGCAGAAAACAAAGCTATGCAAAGAGTTTCAAAGTCTGAAGTGGGTTCCTTACCTTGGCTTTACAGTAATGGCTTTACACTATTCCAAAGCAGAAACTTAGATCAGACATTTAAATTGATGTTTCCATATCACCAGAGCAATGAAGATAACAGGACATAGCAGATTCCATTAATGGGTTGCCTTGAACTTTTTGATGTATTTTTATTCTGATTCAATACTGAAAACTTTTTTTAACATTTTCAATGAAAAAGAAGCTCTAAAAAGGTTAGCTCCAACTGTTTATTTGCAACACAAACTGGAACATTTGCTTTTACAGTGAAAAATGAGTTCATTCTAGTAGAATTATCAGTTGCTGTAACAACTGAGCAATAAAAGAAAGTCTAGTGTTTAATTTTTCTATTTCTGGTGTTCTGTATTTAGCAATGGTTCAGCTGTCCTCCAAGAAAGCATACAAAGATAATATTGACCTGACTGATAAAATTGACACAGAGCTGAACTTCGTTGAAAGATGACCCTTTTATGTCAGCCTTTTAAGTGCAGCCAGCCTTGTAGGTTTGGGAGAACTGAGGTCTCTCAGAATGTGTTCTGTTGAAAATTGTTGATACATAGGTGTCTTTTCATGGAGTGTTGCTGAAGGAGGCAAGGAGATCACCGTGAGAAAGCCACTTCTCTCTTTTGCCAGCAGGTCAGCCTGGCCATTGCCCCATCAGCCTCACTTTGGAAGAATTGCAGCAGCTTTGCCAAGCTTGCCTCAGTTTCAGAGATACCTGCCACATCAGGTAGCTGCAGCAGTAGCTTACCTCAGTCTTTGTCTTACTAATTTTCGTACTTTAAACGTATTTTATACATCTTAGAGTAACACCAAATTCACATCTGACTTCCTGCTGTTTCCTTTTTCCCCTGACTGCTTTCCTGTTGGCATAACAAGCCCTTCTGGCGCACAATACTGAGGAGGCAATTTAAATGCAGGAGAACAAAGGTTTCACAATTTGAATTTTTCAGCTATGTACTTTATACAGAAGAGCATGTTTGGCACATTTTCCACAGGGAGTGAACCAAAGCCTGCTGTCTGCTGTACATTATTATAATGGGAAGTGTCCCTTTATGCGATCTTTAATATTTATTTTATAAGCTAACATTATGAAGGCTGAAACTGTCATTGCTATTTATACTGTATTTGTGCTTTGGGATAAAAAAGAAAAGCATCTGCATAGAAAAGGCTTATGGGAGCGTTCATACACGAAGATTTTTCATCCTGGGGTATGAAATGCGTTATATAAAAAGCATCAAGAAATCTTAATCCTGTTTATGCTTGAGAAGTTCCCTCCGGGCTTTAAGTTTTTCTGACAGTGGAGACTGAACTCTTTATGAAAACATTAATCATTAGAAAGGATTTTCACATCAAGTGAAATAAATTGTTGGATTTTATTCTGAGTGAGATTGTATAGAGTGACTTGATTCACCTATTGCTTTTATGCACTTTTGCTACAAGGATAGAAACAGATAGGTGTAAATGTCAGGTCTACAAAGGAACACTGTGTGGCAGAGAATCTTCTGTGAACTTCTTCATCTGATTAAAATGTTTTACTGATCATACAATTAGAATTGCAACAGCAGTTAGGTAATACTTGAAATTTCTAAGATTATTATTGGGGATGGTCCTGTGCAGGGCCAGGTGTGGGACTCGATGATTCTTGCGAGTCCCTTCCATATTTTGTGTTATATATCTATTTCTCAGCATATTTTGTGTTATATATCTATTTCTTCTCTTCTTTCTCCATATTACTTCTATTTAAGAAAATTCTCCTCAGCTGAGCAGCTACTTCTGCCCATTTTGCCCCATGTGCAAGAATGATGTGTAACTTTTATTCCATCATTTTATTTCTGCTATGTAGGAGGGTATTTAAAGAAAATTAAAAAATAAATGACTGAATTTTTCTAGATATGAGCTAAAAATACGACAGTATACTTAGAAGATTAATGTGGTGGCTGTAACTTGAAAAAATTACGGCAAAGGATCATTAGAGAAGGAACCACTTGTGCCGAATTTTAAGTCTGTTTTTAATTTTGTTTTTCTAGACTAAAGCTAATTTGTTTTGTAACCTCTCTAGAATGTATAGTGAAATCAAATAAATCTGAGACTGATGGTTTCATAAAAGTAATAAATCTGGATAAATTAGTGCTGAATTTCATGATCTCACCACGATTTATTTTTTTTCTTTTTGTTGATTAAAAGGTATAAAAATGCCAGTTCAACTCTTCCTTTATTTCTGTTCATGCCCAAATACAAATGTGCACAAGTTCTATTAACCAGTTTTTACAGATTAACTCGTTTCTCACTGAAATGCTTTGGTTTCGAGATCTGATAGCAAAGCTGTTGAGCTGGTTTTGGCTGGGATAGAGTTCTTTTTTTTCTCAGTAGCTGGTTTGGGGCTGTATTTTGGATTTGTGCTGGAAAGGGTGAGGGTGTGGAGGTGACACAGCCAGGACAGCTGACCCCAACCCATCAAGGGGGTATCCCAGACCATATGGGATCTGCTCAGCATATACAGCTGGGGGAAGGAGGAGGAAGTGGAGATGTCTGGAGAGATGGTGTTTTGTCTTCCCAAGTCACCATTACGTGATGGAGCCCTGCTTTCCTGGGAATGGCTGAACACCTGCCTGCCCATGGGAAGCACTGAATGAGCTCCTTGCTTTGTTTTGCTTTGCTTATGTGCACAGTTCTTGCTTTACCCATTAAACTGTCTTTAGCTCAACCCACAGGGTTTTGTTCATTTGGACTCTTTGATTATCTCCTCTGCCTCACTGGTGGGGGGCTAAGCATGGTGCTTAGGTGCCAGCTGGGGTTCAAATACGGCACTGCTTAAGTCAGTTTTGATGAAAAACATAATCTATGCCTGAGTTTTTCATCTGTGTGTGGATGACAATGATTCTTGGCTGTCAGTCAGAACTTGCCTGCAGCTGTATGCTTACCTCGTAGTTCTTAGTCAGTCTGCTTGGAACTATATAATATCACAGGTGATGCTAAACTGACGTGCAGCTTAAACTATTTATATTTAGTCTCCTTTATCCTGTCACTTAGATGTGCTTAGACTGCAGGGCCGGGACATGTAGTTTGTAAAACAGGGTCGTCATTTTCTCTCTCTGGATTTTGAGGGGTCCTGAGTGATAAAGTAAGGCACAGATAGTTAGTGATGTGAGTGTTATTCCAGTTGCCTCTCATCACTGGGTACTCCAGATATTGTACATATTTACACTTTGTCTGTTGCTCTTCACAGCTGTCATTCTCTGTGTCAAATTGCTCTTACTGTAAATTTCATACTGAGTTATTGATTTTCTCTTCTAGAACTGGTTCATATTGTATTTATTTATTTGTTAGTGCTTCAGTGAGGGTTTTATTTCAGCTTCTACACTTCACTTCCTTATGAAATGCCTGTCTTGATGTTTATTTGTCTTTCCAATCATTACTTCTACTAGGAAACAGTGATGAGTAGTGGATTGGTAATATGGTGTGGCTCTTGGGCTTTGATGCTTGGTAGGATTTTCAAAACAGAGCAATAACAGTTTGGAAAGAAGATCCCTTCCAAACAGCTCTCCCTAAAGAGCAGGAAAAAGTGTCACTTGGATATTCAAACAATATTTATATTTTCTTATGACTGTATTGCCTGAATGAGTTCCAGTGCAGAAGCCTCTTTGCCCATTTGCAAGGTGTTGTCTCTTTGCAATGGGGGAAGTATAAAGAAATGTTAGAAAACACTAGCAGGGAAAATTGTTCTTGAATGTCTTTGGTAGAATCAAGGAAACAAATGAATAATAAGGCTTTTAGCCAGGTATCTTCACCTGGAACCACTGAAATCACTCTTTGCCATCTGTCTGGCATTACTGGAATATGTTTGGAAGGATAGTTTGGGGGATTAGCAGCACAAAATGAGGTGATAATTTTTCTTCTATACCCTCTTCTTTCGCATACGAGTCCTTGAGGAAGGGAGTATTTTTGATTATATGTCCTTTTTCTCTTGTTCTGCCTGTTTTCATCTGAGCCCTTACATTGATGCTGTGGCTGAGAGCTTCCTCCCACTGTCCTCTACCTAAGTGCAGTTTGTACACCTGTGCCAGGAATCTTGGATCAGTCAAGAAACAGCATTAATTACCTCATGCAGTAAATGCCCATTGAGATGGTTTGGATAAGATTCACACCTTCACATAAGTGATAGTTGTTTTTTCATCTAAAATGTTCCCTTCATCAGCAGTAGCCTTTGTCACATCAGGTAGAGACCAGCATTCTGCTACCTGGAGCTCCTCTTTTGCATATCTAAATCTTCATCCTAATTTCTACAACCATGAAACAGAGAAGGGCAAAATACACTTTTGGTTGTGATGTTCTGCCCTGTTGGGTTTGGCATTGCCATGTCCATTGTGCCCTTAACATGAGTAAAATGATTGAGCAGCACTTGCCCAAGCTGACTTATTCTGGTAGTGATGGGCCCCAGTGGAAGAGCTGCCCCTACTCTTCAGTTTTCTAAGTAGAAGACTTTTTTCAGAAGTTCCCCTTTTTAACTCTGCTTTGTCACTAAAATACTGATGGCAGGTTAACTGAAAATGGATTTTTTTTCCCACTTAGATGTTGAAATTTGAAATTCAGTGAGGAGAGTCAGGAGAGACCACAGCAGAAGTTGCACAAATAGTGTGATAAGCTCTGAAATGCCTCAGCAGAATATGAAATTGCTTTTGATCTCCTTCTTAGCTGGAACATGCACAGAGATAGACTGCAGGAACACAGGTGAAGTAGTGTCCCCCAGGCTGGGAAGAAGATGTCCTTCAACAGTACCTTGTTATATGTTCACTCTACATTATTTTTCTTCCTCTCTAAAAACTTCTCAAGATATATTTTACGTGTTATTACCAGCATTTGGATGTAGGGCTGCCATGAAATTACTGCCTCTGTAGCCAGAAGTGCTAATGAGAGGCTCAGTGCTTTCTTTTCATATTTAAGGAATACTTTAGTGTGATGATAAAATGTGCCAACTTAAGGGGTGATATAAAGTAGAATTCTTGCCTATGTTATGGTATTAAGATTCCAAATATTTCTCATATAAGAGCAGTAGCCCCAGGTGTTATTTGTAATTGATGCTTCCAAATTTCTGCTCTTAAACTGGACACTGCACTGTTCAAAAACTTAGAGATTTTTCTTAGTTTAGAAAGAGAAATTTGTATTTCAGTAGCAAATAGGTTTATGTCTTTTAACTTACATGTTTGAAATAACCAGTGCGCTTATCCAAGGCTTTCATTGTTTTTGCTGTCGATAACAAGAGGGAGCATTTACCAGATATTCACAAAATTACAAAACTTCCAGCTCCCACACATCTCTAATACTCATTTTGCATCTGTTTCTATTGAAAATCTTATGGGCCTATAAACAAAAGCACTTGTGGTTTGGTTTAGTTGGTTAAATTCCAGGAATTTTGTGAATAAAGACCATGTAGGTACTTTCCAAACTTCCCTAGCTTTCACTGTTCTCAGAGATGAAGATAGAGATATAAAGAGACAGGTGTAAATATATCAGTCAATGTGTGGAATTGCTATTTTATCACTTTCGTTATTCCTTGCCATTTACGACTGTAGTTACCCACTGTGTCTTGATGTACTGGAATTTAAAGCCGATTAAAATGCTAGACTTCATTTTTCTAAAAAAGTTGTAGCACACAAACAATTGGAAACAAAGTAATTAAGTATAGAATGCTCAGCCTGTTGTTTTAGATGATGCTGTGGGGAAAAATGTTGTCTACACAAATAACATTACCAGTTGTCTCAGTCAGCCAAGCAGGATGAAAACAAAGAACGGTACAGGCTAATAAAGATACACCATCTAAAACTTTCTTCCTTACAACTTTTACTTGTTTCAGTGGCTGCCTCAACAATTATATTGATACTGCAGTGTCTGCAGTAAATATGCAAGTGAATTCTCTGGTTCATGTTCTGAAGGGATGATCATTTATTCCTGTGTAACTTAATTGTCCTTGTAGGATCCACAGGGTTCCTCCCTGTTGGTAGTGAGCTGGTCATAGTTTGGAAAATGCAAAGTCTACTCTTTCACTTAAAGGCGTGATAATTGCAATTACTTCTTTAGTCGTCCTCACTTCATTTGTTCTAGAAATGAAGTTGATATTCCTGTTGCATCAGCTTTACGTTTTCACGTTTTCTCTCCTCTTTATTATTGCTGTGGCAAGAGCACATGGCTTATACCATGCAAGTTTTGCGTGTCAAAAACTCTGCTAGCTTATCCTGAGGAGGAAGAGTAAAGACCTCCTACCTTTCACTGAAAGTTTTACAAATGCCAATCAGAGGTCCAGTAGGCTTGGATTGTTTTGCCTCTGTTTTCTGGCACATGGATGAGAGTGTTAGTCATCTCCCTTATGGCTTTTGTCTGCTTTTAAATGACTTGCTTCACTCATCTCTTAGTTATTCTTGTGACAGCCTTTATTCAGGAGTGATGAGATGAAGGAGGAACAATCTGCATTAGGTTAATTTTTTCTTACTGTATTTTCTGTTTTCTAAAAGTAATTAATAATATCACAAGGCTTAGAAAGTAATTTAGAAGAGATTTTTGCTTTATCTGTGCTCTGATCTAGGCATCTCTGTTTCTTTCTCTTTTTCCAACATTGCATTTGTTCTTGAAAATGAAACAAAAAAAACTTGATAAATGATGTTGTGTGAAAGAAAGGCCGGCTTCAGCCCATCAGGGTTCATTTCATCTGAAAAATGATACTGAAATTTCAAAACGCTGCTTCTAGAACTAATAAAAAATGTCTCTAAGGGAAAACTTACTTATTTAATTCTCTGCTGCCAGATTTTGCTGGCAAACTTTGTGTTTTGCCATATGACCCTGGCCAAGCTGAAAATTTATTTCAGCAAAAGATGGACAGTAGTTCTGTTAGGAAGGAGAAAAGCTTATGGATTATGCTTGGAGTTCTGTTGAAACCCTCATACTACGGATGGTCAATCACCCTGTTGTCAGTGTAGCTTGACTGCGCTTAATTATGTCAATTTATTATGCTGCCTGCATGAAACCTTCCAGGGGAAAGCTGGTGTCTTGTTGGGGGTGTGTGTAAGGAGAGAATCTCCTTCCTTTGTGGAAACAGCTCCTTAGCAGTTTTCAGAGGTCGCTGCCAGATGTTAAGTGTGGGGAGATGCAGATGTACAGGCTGTGGAGTACTAGCAGACCAACCAAGTGAGATGGAATAAAAAACTTCAAGGACAGATATCCCTACTCTTCAATACTGCCCCAGAGGAATATGAATAATTCCTGGCCACTCAAAGAAGTGACTAAAAATACACATTCTGCATTCCATAGGACTTTAGTGCCCTCTTTCCTGTCTGAAGCTTTGATCACACTTTAAATCAACTTGCTGTTATAACCAGTAAAAGAACTTCAGGTTAGGTGGTAAAAATCTTCATAAATGGCTCGATGCAGACTAAAAGACACGATGTGGATTTTTGGGGCCCAAGAACTGTGTATTTAAGTGAATGCTACTGGTTTATTTATGTTTTGTAACATCAAGCTTTTTAAAAGAGGAAATTTGGTATCTGACTCATCTTTCTCAACTCCCCACAAACTCTTGCTTTGCTCTGAGATCCCACCTGCAGTGCTGCATCCAGTGGGGCCCCCAGCACAGGAAGGACATGGACCTGGTGGAGCAGGTCCAGAGGAGGGACACAAAGTTATCAGAGGACTGGAGCACCTGTGATGTGAGGAAAGACTGGGAGAGTTGTTCAGCCCAGAGAAGAGAAGTGTCCAGGGACACCTTATAGCAGCTCTCCCTTACCTCAGTGGTGCCTATAAGAAAGGCGTCTCAGATGTTTTAGCAGGATCTGTTGTGACAGGACAAGGTATAACGTTAGCTAGAAGGAAGAAGTTTTTTAGAATGAGGGTGGTGAGGCACTGGAACAGTTGCCCAGTGAGGTGGTGGATGTCCCATCCCTGGAGTGGAAACATTCAAGATGAGATTGAATGGGGCTCTGAGCAACCATTGAAGTTGAAGATGTTCCTGCTTATTCCAGAGGAATTGGAGTAGATGACTTTGAAACGTTCCTTGCAACTCAAATTAATCTATGATTCAACAGTTGTCCTCAAAATGTTTCATTGTGTGTTCAAAGTTGATGTGTTTTTTTTCTAAAAAAAACCAAATCCAAACCAGAAAACCCTACAACGACAAAAAAACCCGAAAAACAGCCACAGAAAAAAGAAAAAGTGACTCAAGTTAAATAAAAAAAGGAAAAACCACAACATTCAGGTAACAGCAGGCAAATTTCTTGTTCATTCTTCTGTTACTACTTGACCATGAGTTGTGGCTCTTCTTGTCTGTGTCTAGTGTGTAGTTTTGCAACATATTCCCTGTTAATACACTCACCTCCTAGCATGTTCCTCAGGTTTTGTGTGTCAGATTTAGGGAACAGCAGCCTGGCCAGTAATGTGTATGCCAATCCAAGTTTGTGATGGATCTCTGGTCCCTGAAAGCAAAGGCAGGAGAACGGCCTTGCCACAAAAGGCTCAGAGTCGTAAGTCGAGCAGTATTCAACCTCAAAGGTTGTACGATGTCTGTATGCGCACAGGCAGATTTTTTGAGTGCTTTGTCTTCTGCGTCCAAAATCTATAGGATAAGCTAAGATCACAATGTCATGCTGTATCTGGCAATAATGTGGGCCAGAAATTGACATTTTGTGCATTTTATTTTAAAACGTGGAATTTATTCCAAAAGCTGGAGTGATACTGCAAACTGCCTTGAAAATAAAAGAGTTGGCAAGTCCAGTTTTAAGCTCAGTCCAGATGGAGCTATGGACAGCAAGTTTTAGCATACATTCCAAAAATTATTAGGGCTGCTCTCCTGACAAACAGTTTGCAAAATCAGTTGCTAAAAGTATTAATTATGCTATTATGTAATGTACATTTAGTGTTTTACAGAAGAAATGCTACAAATCCTATTATAAATTAATAATCATACTAAATTTTTAATAACTTCCTTACAGCAACTTTTACAAGTGTGTTTTTTCATTATCATATTTGTTGCAAGCTTTAATAAATTAATGGCACACGTTATCGCAGTAAGGTTAAATTAAGTGAAATTGTGTTCCAAATATAACTGTCATTTACTGCGTAAAATTTGAAAATGTGCAGTGTGAAAGGATTCAGACATCAGACATCAAATCATGGGCTGTATCTTTTCAGTGAGATGCGCCTTTTCTAAACTTGAGTAGTTTTGCACAATATTGTTCTTCATGTTGTTCTCAGACTTAAAGTGCAAACTGGTACTGCAAACTGGAAGCCGTTCCAGCAACACCAAATATTTGGGTAATTCAAGCAGAGTCCCCAAACCAGAGAATGTAGCAATGAGAGAGTAAACAGCTGAAATAAACATTGAATTTTAATATGATGGTCTCGAAGCCCAATGTAAAAGGCAGGGGACCTGATGTCCTCAAAGTGGAGAGAGACAGGAGGCATTGCAAAGAGAATGAAGCTTCTGATGGGACATAGTTTGTAGGTACTTACCTGTCAAGCAATGTTGCATCAGCACAAAAATATTGTAAGCATGAAGAGCTGAGCTAGTATTGAAGTTTTAGCATACTTATTTCCTCCTCTGTGCTGGTGCACAAATAAATATTTAGAGATATTTCAGTGTGATTCAGAGATTTGAGCTTTGGTCCTTCGTAGTCAACCAAAACAAAAAGCATTGTCTTTTTCATCTGTCTCTGGCCTCAGTTTGACAATTTATTAGATTTACTTTTTCACAGCAGGCCACGTTATGGGGGAAAGAAGGGACAAGAAATGTTTTCTTCTGAGAAAGAACAGTATGGAACCACTACTGCAGTGCTGTAGTAGAATGAAACTAAATATTCTGATTATTTTTAATGAGTTATTTACAATCAAAAATGAAAACACTGAAGACCATACTGGCAAAGTCAAAGAAATCTCCTGTAGGTGGGCTAATTTCACCATATGATAAAATAACATGTTTCTGCTGTGGCACTTAGTGATTGATAATGTCATGAGAGAACAAAGCAATTAGGTTAATTTACACATTAATTAGTTTATTGCTTTCTTTTTGTTTGGTCTCTAATGCCTTTGTGTAAAAAATTGAGCATGTGCTGTTGCAGGGATTTAATTTCACTAATTAGGTTCCAAGTGCAGACATTGCAGCACCTGCCTTGTAAGTGAAACCATTCTGAGTTAATTCAAGCCCTCTGGTTGTTTGAGAGGACACTCCCAAGGAAACAACTTATGAAGGGTGCCACGACTTATGGGCTTTCATACCTGTATAAAGCTGGGGATTTTTCTTAAAAAGTTATTGGCCTCTGTTTATGCCAGGGGCAGTTTTTGTAAGTTGATGTCTGAAGCTGTGCAGTGTTCAGGGGAGAAGGAGAAGTTTTGAGCCTTTGGAAGGTGAGCGGTTCCTGAGAAATCTTTGTGCTTGAGAAGCTCTCAGACTCTTTTATTTCAAGATGACGGAGTGTGAGCTGTTTTCACTGAAGCAATTAATTAGCAGTGGTGCTGGAATTCTTGTGTTGTTTTGTTACTTTTATGGGGATCACGCTTCCGTAATGTTTCACAAAAACTTTTAAGAAGGATGTGATATAACCTTTAAAAAACCTCTAGTGGGTTGATATCTTCAAGAATGGATATGTAGTTACATACATGGTCTGGATTTCTTCATAAATTATGTCCCTGAATCCATTACATGCTTTCATTTATTGGTCATAAAAGAGGATTTAACATAAAAGCTCTTTTAATGGTAACATTAAGTTCCAACTGCTGCATGTGATAATGAAATAGGACGGGTTTTAAAGTTGCAGTTTCCTCCTGACATATTTGTAAAGTTTGCTAGGTAACGTAGGTGGATGGTATCCCCTGAATTCAGATGTAACTGTTTTCTGCTCCTTATTCTAAAACCATTAGAGGGCAGGGAGAAGGGATATACATTTGTTTAATCATATATTTTTACCAAAATAGAAGTCCATTGTGTTGGTTCCATTGAAGAGTATTTCAAGGTATCATAACTCAGAAAGCTGTGTTTGTAATTCGTGAGTATTTTGGAGATAATATTCTGACTTTATATTTCACTATATGAAAATGTAGAGTTAGTGTTAAATTTTAGGATTACTAGTTGGAATTTCCTGAACACCCACACAGCTTTAGCTACCTAGTTGTTGTGCAGAGCATCCCTTAACTGCTCAGCTCCTCTGACATTTTATTGTTCTTTCTGTGAGTGCCTAGCATTTATCTGACATCTAATCCTGTAGGCATGTGCATTTTTGCTAATGGAGGAATGTGTGGGGCTGTAGCATAATAACCTGTAGGATGATTATTTAGATGTCTGTATCTGGTTTTAAGCCCTGGCATGGTCAGAAAGCTAGACTTTTCTATAATTGAATTTTCTATAATTCTCTAATCCAGGAAGAGTTCCCTGAGTCACCTGATGAGGGGGAAGACAAGCAGGGCTTGGAATGTAGGGAAAGAAAGCAGAATGCTGAAGGTATTTTGGGGTATTTTAGTAAATATTAATTGGACCATTTTTAAATCTGTTATGCATCTCAGATGAACCTCGTGGCCAGCACAAGGTATAATGAATTGCTTGCTTGCTTCACAGAAGTGTTCTTAGTGCTTAATAGCTCATCAAGAGATAGTATCTTGGGTTAGGTAGTGATAATATGATTAGGCGCTTCCCAAGTATTTAAAAACCAATTCAGACAGGTCTTGAAGTGAGTGGCTTGTCTCCTTTATAAAATATATGAATTTTCCACTTAATTTTCTGGTCTCACTGGAAGTCCATCTTTGCTGTCTTACCCGTGTCTGTGAATTCTGCTTGGCACTAAGCAAATATTCCTGCTGTCCTTTTGTCTTCTAGTGAATTTAACCTTTCCTGTTAGCATACCTATCTTCCCACTAAAGCCTATGCTAACAGTTCAGTGCCTTCTTATTGAGCACAGAAAATTACTTGCCTTTTTTTTTGCTTCTTACATTTAAAATACACATAATTTTGATCAGGATTTCATAAAGTTTTGATAGCAAAAAATACTACCTGTAGTAGGAAGCATTTGACAACTTGTTTTTAAGTAAGGAAACCTAGTTTGGTAACTGAATGGAAGGAGTGCACTACATGTGCTTCTTGGAAGGCAGTCATCATATCCAGTATCCATTGTGAGTGTCCAGGGGTTTTTTTAAGCTAGTAAAAGCTTGAAAGTTTTATGTTGCATCTGCACATTTTTGAAGGGAAAGACTGAAGCATTTAGAGCAAAGAAAAGGTGAAGAGAAATGTTGGGGTTTTTTTGGGGGTGGGGGCAAAATAAAATTTAAAAAGACTCAAGATTACCAAAGGCTCAATTCTCAGCTGTCCTCATTTACTTCTCCTGGTTTGTCTATAATGCCTTACTTACTACTGCACTGTTACTATTTGAAAGTGAAGAAGCCCCGCTGGTCTCTTCCAAGGCGCGTTTTTTAAACATTATCTGGTTATTCTTTGGTGTTACATTATCTTATTTTTTCACGTTTAAATTTTCGTAATAGTTCCAGGAGGAAGAAAAGGGCTGAAGTTTGAAGTGTTGTTGTGTGCTAGATTAGGGGATATAAACAGAGCTCCTAACTCCTGTGGAGTTTAGAGAAAGGAAAGAAATGCTTGATGGGCCCTTAACAGCTGTACTTTACCAGCAGCTGAAGGATGGAGGGCTTTTGTAAATTTTTTTAAACTTTTTTTTTAATTGATTCCATATTTCTTGATCACCGGGTTCTAGCCAGAAGGATGTCTTTATGACTGTGATATAAACCTTGGAAAGAAAAGCAGTTTTAATGGAAAAGGCTGACAGTCTCTTAACTTAAAGCAGCACTGGCTGGCCATTAGAGTTTGTGCGCACACTTGTGTGTGGGTGGAGAGTTTGATAGTGACAGATACTGGACATCATTTCTCTAAACGGCTGACCTTGATAAATCATAGCATCAGAGTACCAATAAAGGATACATAGTTCTAAAAGCTGTAAAATGCCAAACGACGTGTACCTTATGACACACTGATGTACAAGATTGCGAGATCTTATCCCTACAGCTGCTGAAGCATTCTCTGTTAGAACAGAAGCACTGCTGAGAAATTGTGTGAGACAGAGAGAGGTAGACATTTTGATGCTAAAGAATGCTAATATGGGTAATTAGCCAAGTGTTTAAGTTCTGGTTACCTTTTTTTCTTAGTATTGCAAAGCCTATGTTTTCAGAGCTGAGTGAGGAGTTTGCCAATTTTTATCCTCCTTGACTAGATCTTGAGAACATTTAGGCACCTAGCAGGGCCTTATTTTATATGATCGTCGTAATATTTAGGAACATGCTTTTAAAAGTCTGTGCCTTAATTCCGCTAAATATGGTGAGGGGCCTTTCTTTTTTTCCAAAGTATGTCCCTGTATTTCAGTTGTAAACTGTTCAGGATAGAACATGCCTCTACTAGATGAGATTAGTAGGAGATCACTCGGGGATTAAGATTCAGTCTGGGATGACAGTAGGGTTTCACGGGTAATGTACTTCATTTTAGGAGAGCCATAGAGTGCTTCGAGCTGCATTTTGGAAGTATTTGAGGTAGGCAGATTTTCCTCTAAAAATCAGAAGCAATTGCTCTGACATGTGTTATGTGGTCTAATTGAGGGATCTTTATCAAAATAGTAATTAGTTATTTTTCCAAAGGAGGAAGATCTCTTTACTGTTGGTGAGGAAAAACAAAACTCTGGATGGGAGAGAGAAATGTGGATTGAAGGCTCTGTAGATTAGTATGAAATAGGATTTCAGGACATAACCTCTGTATGAAACTAAAAACATTTTTCTTCTAATGTAAAAGGATGTGTTTCTGATGGGCCAAGCTCTGGACAAATAAGAACAACTTGTTTTTCTGAAAAATTTACAAAGACCAGATTTTTATATGTTTATATATGAGTATGCGTATGACTTCTGCAACTATACATATATATATATATATATATATATATATATACACACAGCTATAAAAAATATGTGTATATGTGTGGTATCTTTATTTATGAATATATACACACATAGCTGCATGCCTAAACACTGGAAATTAGTGATTTAAGGCTTTTTCGAAGGCCCTGCTTTAGAAGATAAGCCCTCAGGGAAGAAAGAAGGTGTGTTCAGCTCCTCTCATAGAGTCTGGGGTCTTTTGCTCTGCTTTCAGAGCCTTCCTGATGCCAGCAGTGTTACATGGGTTCTCCTCTGTTAAGCTGATATCAAGAGATGCAGACTCAGGGGAACCAATTGTATTAGTTTAGGCTAATTCTGCTTTAGCAACATCTTGAGCACTGCTGATGAAAACTAAGAAGATTAAAGTCCACATAATCTGGGGATCTTTATGTAAGTGAAGTTCAAATTACCATAAGCTCTTCAAATCATTGATCTGAGGATCAGTAAAAAGGGAAGAATAACTTCGACAAGCTCAAGCTGCAAATCCGTGTCTTTGGGTCCTCTTTCTTTTTTTTTTTTCTTTTTCCTCTTTTTTTTTTCTTTTCCCTTTTTTCCCCCCTTTTTTCCTATTTTTTTAGTAAACTCCTTTAAGAATTCTTTATCATAAGAAAATTGGTTTTCTTCTACTTTTCTAGGGAAAAGGAACTTTCAAAGGAAGCTGCACAACTGTGTCTCTTATTCAGTTAACATGTGGTTGCATTGGATTGATGGAGGCTATTAAATGCTAAGAGCCACTGATTGATTATTTTAATGCTAGCGTACTGTTTCAATAAAGACTGCTTTTGAAATAGAAATCTGCCTTAATGGCACTACCGTTTTACTGACTGTGGATATTGTAGCTTCTGATTTTTTTATCAATTAGAAATGAGGGAATAGATTAGTGGTGCTCAGTGGATATGTCCAGATACAAAGGAAACAAGCCAGCAGGCCCAAAGTACCATCGAGTTGCACAGGTTTTCACCCTATTTAACATTTACAGACTTGTAACAACTTTTCTGTGGATTTTCTGACCTAATGGTGGCAGTAATTCTACTGACATTCTGTCCTTGTCTCTGTTGCCATTCATGGCTCCATAGCCACGCTCAGCGATTTGGGGTGACACCTCTATGGGATGGTACTTCAGTGCACATCTGCACCACTGACGTGCTCCAGAATGGAGTGGTCCCATCCAATTTGCCTGTAGTGACAACCAAACCATGCCAGGAAATCATTTGAAAGAGTGATAACGGGGTTGGTTAAGCCCTTTCAGAAGCATTTTGAAACTCATTTCCAGTGCTCAGAATGTTTTAAGGTATGGTTTTATTAAAGTAGGAACTTAGCCTAAGCGTATGGCAGGCAAATTTAGAGCTCAGGCTGGAGCCATGGATTTAAAAGTGACCAAATTACGTTTCTGAAATATTGTATGTTGATAATATTATATGGTTAATGTTGTCACTTAAAGGAAATATGTTGTCTTTAGTCATTAAAATAGACCTTTTGAGGCTTTTTTCCAACAGTTTAAGAAGTTTATCACAGATAACATTTGCCTGTGAAGTGTTTTTATTACATTAAATAAATGCATTTTGTGTAGGTGGAGGGCTCTGGTCATCTGTAAGGAGCTCCTGCATTATCCAGGCAAGGAACCAGCCCCTACTCCACCTTCAGAGGCTGAGATGTTTTACTAATAAAGTGAAACTTCTAATTTAGGAAGAACATTTTTTTTTCCTTTCTAAGTCTCTGTTGCTGCTTTGAGATGAATTGCAGTGGATTACTGTGATAATACTGTAACAGACCACCTGGATGTTGTTAATAATGAACTTGATGAAGTACCATTTCTGGAATGCATTTTAAATTAGTTTCTTTTTTCTGCATCAAGTAGAATGAGTTGTATCAGAGAGTGAAGAGTTTTTCTGTCACAGATCAGTTAAAGTGCCTCTGAACTATCAGAAAGGACTGTATAATCTGAATGGTCACTGTATACCAACTCTGAGTCACCATTTTCAAATAGCAATTGAGTCAGATTTTAAACTCTTAAGACTGTGAGTGGTAATGTGTTTTTATGGTGCTTTTCATACTTTAGTACAAGGTTCCGTGTTTGAAAAGAGGGTGACTTTGTTTGTTGAGCAGTGTGATATCAACGTGAAGCCCAGTGAAGTAACGGAAAATATTTTCTTTATTTGAAATTCAGAATTGCTATATTTCCAGTACACCTATAGCTTATACATAAACAGTTTATCTCTTCCAGAGAGGAGGATAGTTTTCCAAGAATACTGCTTATTTCCTTGTCACTGGGGGGAGCAGGGCATGGCTGGTGATCCCAGGTTCTTCTCCCTGATAATGTGCAGTAAAAGATTCCTTCTGGGAGACAGTACATCTTAAATTGGTTATTTCTCAGGGCCAGGGTGGGACCCTCACAGGATGTCTGTAGAGGAGTATGAGGAAGATTAAACTTCAGTGAGACTTACAAAGTGAATGTGCAGAATATTCTAAGGAATAATCCTTCTTCTCGTCTGCAGGCGCTGGGTGGGAAAAAAGAGGACCTTGTTGCTTCATCTTAGTTTGAGTAATGTGCTTTTCTGGATACAAAAATCTTATGCAAGTGTAGATTCCAATGGTTTGAATATGGCTTCTTTTATAAACCTTTAAAAGTGGCCTATGTTATGATACTTCATTTTCATAAGTTGTTTTTTCTTTGCATGATTTATACCTGGGTCTTGTTTAAAGGCTATAAAACAGCAGTGTTTAATATCCTTCAATCAAAAGCAACTTTACCATCCACCTCAGATTTTTGTTTTGAAGGATGCAAAATGTTTTACTCAAAGAGCTTTTAATGCATTTTAAAAGTAAAACAGACTATTTTTTTTGTTTTATGAGTCTTGAAAAGCCTGAAATTTTAGTTCCATTGGCCGTCATGAGGATCTGTCCATATGTGTGATCTCTGTGGTACATTGCTTGATCTAACATGTTGTCTTTACTGCATATTGTATAACTTGCTGAATAGAAAAATGAACTATCCATAAAAGACAGTTATAGTGTCCTAATTTCCAGTTGTTTTAGTATGGCAGTGGGAATTGCTTGTATTTAAGAAATCACCTTAATCTAGTTTTGTCTGTGGATCCTATGAAACCAAAGCTAAGGAAAATTTTATGTGTGAAAATATTCTTTGTCCTTCCAAACTATGGCAGAATCAGTTTTGTGATGTGTAAAAATTCAAATGGAACAG
The DNA here is from genome assembly GCA_014706295.1 of Lycocorax pyrrhopterus obiensis. Taxonomy (NCBI): domain Eukaryota; kingdom Metazoa; phylum Chordata; class Aves; order Passeriformes; family Paradisaeidae; genus Lycocorax; species Lycocorax pyrrhopterus. The sequence goes on along the minus strand of JACSVZ010000006.1, from coordinate 64,979,038 downwards.
AAAATTGGAACAATGCTTTAGATGAATAATAATTATCATTTTCTTCACTGCTTATGCTAGCATCTTCAATTGTACTGAGTTAATTTAGTATGGCTTTCTTTATCATGGGAAAAACTCTGTTAGATAACTTGCTCTGATATTAAGGGAAGATAGTGTGTATGCAGCAAAATAATGGTCTTTCATTACTTTTAAACTCCATCAAAATCTTTCTGAATCTTTCTGTGTCTTTAATGGATTCTCAACCACAATTTACTGTTGTTTTGTTGCATGTTCTGCTTGTATAGCTTTAGTAGTAACTAAACCTAAGAGTGCGTGCAGATTAATTAAATTCCATTTTCCATTTTATACAATAGCAGGTTCATCTTATGTCACTGGGCCAGCCCAGAAGGGAGTACTTTTTCTTGCAGTTTTCTTTTCTTTCTGAGTTCTAAGTCAGAGCGCATGGAAGATTGTGGTTTGATTTAGCTTCTGAAAGTGCATGACAGATTCATTTTTTTTGTAAAGCTGAACTGAAATAAAATAGACCTGTAGAAGTTTTGCCCATAGGGTATTTTGTTTTAGGAGAATGGCTTTCCTTTGAAGGGCGTGAGCTGGAGCATAGTTTTAATTCCTGTAGAGCATGGTACTTTTATAAATGTGTATTTTATTGCTAACACCATATGGCTATATGTACGTTATAAAGGCTGTTCATGCTAGCTGGCTCAAAAAGCAAATGTATAAATGCCTTTAAGCTCAAAGGAACTAATCCCCCCAGTTGTTAGTTTTTTCATATTTTAGTGTTGATCTTTCTGTTTTCTCTTACAAGGAATCTATCCCTGAAGCTGTCGAAGGAGGTGGAACAAGGAGAAGCCAGGTACCCTCGTGTTAGCCAGCTGGCTGGCAGCCCATCTGTGGAGTGGCCTTTCACTGGTCTGGAAGAAGGTGGAGGCATTGAGTCTCTGCCCTTCAGGTTGATGCTCCAAGACTGCACAGCTGTGAAGACATTGCTTCTGAAAATGAAGAGGGTTCTTCAAGAGGTAATCACCCACTTACTTGTTAGATTAATATCTTTTAGCATTAGTGAGCTAAGCAGCAGAAAAGGGTCAGTAAAGTTTATGGATTTGATGTCTTCTAATACGTCTTGAATATGTGGAATTGATGCAGAAGTATAAATAGTCATCTCTCAACATGGTGAAGGTCAGAAAGTTTATACTTTAGCAGAATTTAATTGATCCTGCCATCTTGATGTCCAGAGTGTAAAGCTTCTTTTGAGCTTTTACCAGAAAGGGGACGGGGGAGGCCAACTGCTTCAGGTCAAAATTCATTGTATTGTTTTCTTCCAGTATTTTAGAGCTTTTCAGTTTCCTTACTACATTTGTTATCCATTATGAAGTTGCATGCAATTTATTTAGCAGAGAGATGCAAAGGAAAAAAATTCTGTTAAGTAACAGTACTAAAAGGTTGCCAGCTTGAGTTTGTAAATGATGGCTGAAATCAAATTTTTTTAGGCCATTCACTGGGTCATTTCCTAACAATTTCAAGAGTCCTGGCTTGTCCTGTCGTGCTATTTTTTCCTGCTTCCCCTATGGACTGCTGGTGTTGCTTTGAACATTTTCTTTTGTGTCTGTTTCTCTTTAGAATTTCAGAGAAATCACATTATTTGGATTTTTTTGGACACTTTCTGGCCTTTTGGTGGAGCCTTTATTCAGGTGTACACTATGAACTTTCATCTTCATGTTAGTGAATTGCAGTTTGCTTTATCTTTTTGATCTACAAGAAGAATAATATTTTTGGTTGTTTTTAATCTATATAAAAATACAGAATAGTAATATATTTATAAAAATACAGAATAATTTAGGTTCAGAGGGCTCTCTGGAGGTCAGCCTTCTCTACTCAAAGCAAGGCCAACTCAGAACAAGTTGTTCAGGTCCTTGTCCACTTAAACTTTGGTACCTTAATGGGGTCTCCACAGCATCTCTGGGTAACCATTCCAGTATTTGACTACATCATTGTAACTTTTTTTCTGAAGATGGAAACAGAATTTCTCGTGTTGAAACTTCATCATATAATAAAGAACAAAAATAAGTTGGGGGGTTTTTACTGCTCACTTATTGGTCATCTGTATCTAAATTCAACCAACTACAGTCCGATCTGAAAAGGACTGTCAAAGGTTTAGCCATGATGGTTTGAAATGAGTCCTTCTAGACAGCCTGTTTTTGCTGGATGGCAAGCCTCAGACTTTCCAGTTTCCTTCAGTTCACTAGAAGCTTGATTTGTGCTATATGGATCCCTAATGCACTTCTGGATTGCTGAATCAAGAATCAAAATCATTAATTCTCCATTAGTTGCTTTTTATATAGTATGAGAATATAGAGTGAATTTAAAGGATTTGTAACCTCATTGTATCTTGAAATAAATAAGAATTATGATATTATCTGACATAGCAGTTCTAACATTCAGGTGGTAATATTGGCAGCATTCTCTGTTGCTTCTATTGTGAATAATTCCATTATGATCAGAAAAGGTCTTTCTTACCATGATGGAAAGCATAAGAATTTTAGTTTAACTTACACAGTTCCATTAAACTTGTGTAAGAATCTACTGTTATTTTCTCTGTGGAAATATGCTGTACCTTTCAGTACTTCATCTTTAAAAACATTCACCAGGTGATCTCCATAGATGGAACATAAGGTATTTCATGTGGCTCACCAGAATTTCATGTCCAGTTACTAATACCTCCTTATGTAACTCATTGATTTTATTTTTTCATCTTAATCATTCAGTCTTTTACTTATTTGTTCCTTTGTACTGTATAATTTTCATTTCCCCAGCTGATGGTAACACAGTGCATCTCTGTAGTTTTCTTTTTGTCTTGCCCTGTGAAATCAAAATGGCCTTTTCCTAATTCTACATTTGGATGTCCATATGTGCTGTAATTTACCTCAAAAGAACCTGAGTAGTTACTTTGAGCAACCAAAGAGAAGATGACCTTGAAATATATTAGAAATTTATATTGAAATGACACAACTTGATTATCTTTAGAAATTCAGACATTTATATGTTTATGTCACTTTAAAATTATTAGTGAAAGATTACGGGAAAATATAATCCCATAAAATTGAAATACTGTATTGAAGAATCTGATAAATAAGTCATCTGAGCATATTTAGCAGACAGTTTCCATGGAGAAGATCCTCTACTTCCATTGCAACTAGATGTAATTTTTTTCATCCAAAAATCACTTCTGCCCCAACCAATATTATAAATCAAACTCAGAGCAGTACAGAATAAAAGACATTAAAGAAAACATCTTTCCTTACCATGGAATGCTCAGGCATTTTTAGATGTAGTCAAACATAGTCTCTGGCAGACTTGTATAGAATTGAAATATTTTATGCTCGCAAGACTGTAAAATAAGATTATATATTTATAAAACTAATAATATGTCACATGTTTTCAGCCACTTTAAAAATATACAAACTTCATGGGGAAAATTACATGGGTTACCAGAAAAAAAAGTTGCGGTATTTCTGTTTTATAGCTGATATTACCCATAGAAACAGGAATTATAGTAGTGTACACCTCTTTATTGAAAAATAACATGCTAATTGAGTTAAAATATTAGCCCTGTTATTCAATGTAATCCTTCTTCTTGAGCACTGAGCACTGCTTCTAAGGAATAATTTAATTATGATCTGCCAAAATGTAATACTAGCTAGTAAAATATGGGGGTTTTTGTTACAGTTGCTTGTAATTGAAGAATCTAAATGGAAAAACTGCATACAATGTATGCTGTACTGTGCTGCAGACTTACAGGCTTGTTATTAGTCTTATCTTGAAAAGGGAAATTGAAGACATGGCAGTAACTTTCAAGATTGAGAATGTTATTTAGTAAAAGGCTAATGAATGATCGTTCAATTAAGAGAATTAATTACCATTTCACTTGCAGTGAAAAAGCCTTGAAAATGTCTACTAATAATTCTTTATGGTTTTGGCCATACAAGGCTTATGAGGCAGATTGTTCCCGAATGTTTTGGGAAACCTCATTGAACAAAGCTGGATAGTCTGGAGGGCCCTGGCATGTGAGGAAACTTGGTGACTTTCCAGGTGCTCTGGAAGATCTCTCTCAATCTCTTCTGCAGCTTTCTCTCATGGATGTTCCATTTCTGACAGACAAATCTGCAATAAATTGTGTAACCAAGACCTGTGGGATGCATAATTTCATGAAAAAGTATTACCAGAGTGTTACCCGTATTACCCAACATGGGCAGCTTGATAAAAGCCACTTTAGCCTAGCAGACCATACAAGCTGTTTTGCAGCCTGTCCATGATTTATTGGTCTCCCTTTTCTCTCCAGCTCGTGGATGTTTATTTGGACTGTTTGGTTTTTGGTTTTTTTTCCTCAAAGTCTTTATGGTACTTTCTGTCAGTAGTAACTCCTCTAATTTGAAAGAGAGAAGACAAGAAAACAGGACTTGGATGGATGAAATTGGGAGCTTTTTCCACTCCTAAGAAGTGGATTCTTTACCTTCTGACTTCAGGCAGGCCTCTCTGCTCTGAATGGTTCTTCAATTAATCTCTGTCATTTTTTTTCTCCCCCATTTTTGGGGGAAAGTATAGAACAATTGATGTTCTATACTTTGTATGGTTTATAACATTTCTGGCAACTGATTGATTGTGTTGAGCCAATGAGCTTCTGAAAACTAGACTGTATCTTCTTTCTCACTTACTGCTATCAACCATAATGAAATACATAATGCCTCTTAACCAAGCAATATGTTGGCTTTCCTGTACTCTTCCAGATGAGAATGAAATTATTTCCATCTGTTAACTTTTTTGTGGCTTGAGTTATAGCTAGCTTAGGCAATGTTGAAGGCTGGCTAATCGAGGGGACATTTAAGGGCTTTGCCTTTTCTAAAATCATTGGTTGAACATTTCAGGCAGAGACATATTGAGCAAAACTTACATGGTTTTGGCTTTGTGCCTAGCAAGAGGAGGTCTTTATGCTGAAATAAACATAAAGGAAAAATACAGTTGTATTGGGAAGGAATCCATTTAGTCAGTGATAATGGGGTTTTGTTCAAACTTTAGATGTTGAGCTTGTTGATTAATTTTGTTGAGTGCCATGATTAAAAGAAAATCTTTCGGCTTGTAGAAACAAGGTCATATTTTCCATGTATTCTTTATGAAATATATAGTTTATCAGCTGCATAATTCTACTTTTGGTTATTTTTATGGTGCTATCAGAAGTGACCTTACTGGCTGCTGATCTAGAAAATTAAGATACGTTGTCTATATGTTTGTGTAATTTGGAATATAAAGTATTCAGCTCGTGCTTTTTTTGGAGCTCTGCAAAACACCACGCAGGCTCTGGCGCTTTAGCTAATTGCTGCAATTAACAATAGGACTAAGTTACTTTGGACACGTATCGCATACTGTGTTTTACTAATTAATCATTTATTTTACTGAGGGAAATTGCTGCTGCCTGTGGCTGTCATTAAAAGTTGATGTGTCCGATACAGTGTCTTTAGATTGCACTTGAAAAAAAAAAATAAAAAACAAACCTTAAAAAAGAAGAGAAATGTGGAAAAATTATGTCAAAATTGCTGTGAGACTGGCCATAAGGGTTGCCTGACATTAGTGGGGCAGAGTGATACTACTTAGGCTGCAATTAGTCTGTCAGATATCACTGGCTGCATTACTTCTCTCCATGCATCTTTCACCTCATCAGTAAAATAAGCATAATTATAGAGTCCCCTTTTATGCTGCACTTGCAATCCACTGATGGAAAGTACTGAGAGAAGGCTAATTGCTATTTGGATATTTTGTAGTCTGATTGCTGGTCAGTATGGAATTGACCTTAAGCTATGGCTTTCAAAGACATTAAAATATTTCCTTCAGTCTGCTATGAAATGTATTATACTTGCTAATATTGTGTTAGCTGCTCTAGGAACCAATTGCAAGTTTAATACACTGTAAAATACTGCAGGTTTTCTTCCTTTAAGTAACTTTGTAATTAACCACTGTAGCATTGCTGATTTATTCGACAACTCTGCATTTAACACAGTCCCTTTTATCAAGTAATTCATGCTGGAAATTGGTAATTCCTTCATTTCATGGTATGTTGACACTACATATACTCATAAATTTAAATAACTAATAATAAAAATGTACTAGATTTAGTAATAGGATTTAAATTTATCACGTTAAATTGGCTTTTTCTTTTGGAGATATACATGGGCATACCCATGGCCAGCTGGTTTCAATGACAGGCAGAACACCCCATTGTTGCACTTTGTGTGGTTTTTTCCTAGGAGTATATCTCAGGGTGATGGAGAATATTGGGAACAAATGGATAGAGTCAGGTGTTCTCTTCGGCAGTGAAGATGTTTTATTCTGAGATTATCCATTGTAAGGAATTTAATAACAAGGAACAAACCCAATGTTACTTATTTAATTAGACATTCTCAAGGTACAAGAACGCTTCCGTACATTCCGTGTGATGGAACTCAAGCGGATCTGCTCCATGACTTTCCCTGGCACCAAGCTGGCAGGGCTGTAGTTTCTGGGAGCCTCCTTCCAGCCCTTCTTGTAGAAAGACATCCCATTTGCTAACCTTCAGTCATCTGGGACCTCCCTGGTGAGCCAGATCAGCTGCTAAATGATCGAAAATGGCTCAGTGAGCGCTTCCACCAGCTCCCTCAGTACCCTTGGGTGGATCCTGTCTGGCCCCACAGACATGTGCATGTCGAAGTGGTGTAGCAGGTTGCTGGCCATTTCCCCTTGGATTATAGTGGTTTCATTCTGCTCTGTCTTCCAGCCCAGGGCTCTGGGTTGTCCCTGAGGACAGCTATCTTACTACTAAAGACACATGCAAAATGGCATGAAGTTCCTCATCCTTTGTCGCTTTCTTTGCCCCCACATCCAGTAAAGGATAGAGAGTTTCCTTAGCCCTCCTTTTGTTGTTAATGCATTTATAAAAACTTTTTTTGTTGTTGTTTTATATGATAGTAGCCAGATTAAGTTCTAGGTGGGCTTTGGCCCTTCTAATTTTCTCCCAGCATAACCTCATGAAGTCTTTGTAGTCCTCCTGAGTTTCCTGCTTCTTCTTGCAAAGATCTCAAACTTTTTTTTTTTTCTATTTTGGCACATGGGGATGGGCTGTTCCTGTGCCATTAAGATTTCTTTCTTGAAGAATGTCCAGCCTTCCTGGACTCCTTTTCTCTAAAGGATCTTTGTACTTCACAACAGATGCTCCTGGACAGTGTGTTCATTTACTGGCACTCTCTTGAGTACTTCAGAGTTTGAGGTTACAGGTTGGGATGGGCACACAGCTCTGGGCTCCTGTGAAGCCACACTAATCCTGGCTCAATAAAAAGGTCTTCTGAATTGCTTCAGCTCAGTTACCAGTTTGTCATTGCCCATGGTCACACTGAAGTTCTTTTGAAAGCTACATTGGTAACATTTTTGAGCCACACTTTGGCATTATCAGTCTGAAATGAATACCCTTGATTTTTAATACTGAAAATGGGAAAATTTCTTTTCTCTGTTTGTTCTGCCACTGTGGCTTAATCTTTGTGGATTACATGTGTCTGTGTGCTGCAGCCTCACTGAAACTGGATTGACCATGGAACATGTTCTCTTCCACATGCAGGGGTGGTGGTGATAGAAGTGTCTACTCCATGTGTTCAGATAGCAAGTGATGAATTCTTTCTTTTTTCTCCTGTGGTTGCCTGAATGAAACATTTTCATATGTCAGGGCAATGTGTTCCAGGTCAGCACAGATTTGCACAGAATGTCCCCCAGCCTCCTCAACAAGCCGGGTCTTAGCAGCACCTTGCAGGTAGGCATTAAAAATAGTAACCCTATTAATAGGTAATGTCCCTACATCAGCAGTTCTGTGCAATTGGCTGTGATTAACCTGTGGCTGAACACCATAAAATTATAACTGTTGCAAAACTGAAACCATTTTCTCATTTAGTACTTCCATGGTTTTGATCCGTTGCTGCAGGTCAGTCAGCTAAATCCCACCCCTCACTCCTTGGCAATGGAGCTGATCACACCAATTGCATTTTGTGATAAAACTACAAATATCAAAAAGTGCACTACGAAATAATGAGCAAGCGGTGGAAGAAATCCAGACTGTCTGCAAGAGTCTATTGAAGGAATTGATTATACTAAGTTGTTAGGGCTCAGGAGTAATTTGATTTAAATGAAAGAAGGTAGATGGAAGAATTTCTGATAAGAAAATGTTTAAGACTGCCAGATCTAACAAATTTCACAATAAGTTACCCAGTTATCTAGTTTTTCTAAGGAAAAAAATAATTGAAAATAGGAGCAGGATGAAGATGAGTGCACAGCACCTAAGCTTCATTATAATTGATTTTCCTGCAAATTTATTATAGTTATGAAAATACCAACTCATCAAACAGTTTTGTAATTTACAAAGTGCATTTCATAGGAGGTTTATAGCTGGTGCCATTACCTTCAACTCCAATAGGTTAAAACCAGAAAGAATTGTCCTCATTTAAATAGTCTGTCAACTTCTGAAGCTGTACAGTCCTATATTCCCCCTATATTAAGATTTTTTTCTTCCTCACAATAGGCTGCAGAGTTTTCCTGACCCTGAAAAATGACTGGTTCTATAGAGAAAGCAGTAAAACTGGTAATATGCAACTGTTGCTGTAAATGGATGTTCAAATGTACAGATAAATGTAACAGATAAAAATGTAGGTGTAATACTCAGGTAGTGGAGTGCCAGCTGTACCTGTAGTTACCCATTTAACTATTTGTGTTCATGTGTGGCCATATAGATGATTCTGTAGCATTTAAATTTGATCTCTTAACTATCCCTAATGCCTTGATCATCCAGATTTTCTGAAACAAATGCTAGTGTAGTCGCAGGAGAAATTCTCACAGTTCGTAGCATGGCTGGATCCTGGCATAGCTCTGCGCTGCAGATTTGTTCAATGCTTTGTCTGCACAGTGCATTCCATTACTTTGCAGCCCAGGTTATCAGAACAGTGCTGATCATTTTTCTAGTGGAAGAAAGAAAAGATATGAGAAATGCTGATACAGCATGCTTACAACTGAGCACCCTTATCTAGTAGATGTCGTCTCTGCTCACTGCAGGGGAGTTGGACTGCTTGATGATTTTATGATTTTGACAGAAAATAATAGTGCTGATTTTGTGCACTCTGGCTCCACTTGAATTCATGAAGACTAAGTGGCTTGTTTGAAGGCTTACATGGTGAATCCCAGTGACAGAGAAACAAACAGTTTTTTGGAAAAGGATTTAGAAATTGCTCATTGGGGACATATCCTACACCTGGTTTTGTAATTGTCCAGAGCCAGTTGGTAGGCACATGTATCTTTCATGAGCACGTGGTGTATCTAAAGAAATATTGCATACATCTGATAGTCTGTATTTTGCTCATTTATGTACCTTAATATTACAAATACAGCAATTCTCTGCTTCTGGTCAGACCCTCAGCTGGGTGTGAAATAGCACAGGTGCATTTAATCCAGCTAGTACTTGGTGCCTTGTCAGGCTGCTGCTCTCTTCATCTTTCTTCTCACATTTTTGTATTCATGGTGAGTTCCCTTCACAGAGACAATAGTCATCCATGTCATGAAGAGCTCATGGATGTAACATGCAAACTTAGCTCTTGCCTATTTTAAATTTAAATTGAAAACTCTCTCCTGGTTTCCCTTCTGGACTCAACAAAAGGTATTGAGAAGTTGTCAGGTAAAAGCAATAGCCTCATTTGCAAGCTTAAGAGGAAGAGTCTTCTTTTTATCAACAGCTCTTGTGTCAAATCTCTGTGAAGATAATCTAAATAGGAACAAATACATGTTCAGAGATAACTGATGTTGCCTCAGTAGAAACTGAGCATGTCATAAAGCAGCTAAGAAAGGATACAGTTTGATTACTTACACCTCTTTTAAGCAGGATAGAGACAAATAGAATGAATGACTAGTCAAGGATCATTTCTATCCTAGGATTTCTGTTTCTCTTATGTGGCACTATTTTTCCTGTCCCTCCTGGGCAAATCATTGTGGTGGTGTTTTGGAGGGGTTGGTTTTGTTTTTAAACTTTTTATTTTGGTTTAATATGAGGAAAACAAATCTCTGGTCACAGCTACAAACCACCACTGTGGAAAAAGAGAGGCAGTTTTTATTACTTGCCATCCCATGCAAAAATCTCTTCTAAAGATTTTGCATTTCATTTAAACTATGGTATTAAATTATAAGTTCTTAAATCTCTATTGTATAGCCATGCCAGCCTTGCTCATCTGTGTAAGACCCCTGCTGCTGATAAACTTCTGGTAGTAGCACAGAGAAAGCAGGCAGTGTTTGGATCAGTTCTTTTGCTATGAAAATGAACATTTTTCTCACCAGTCCCCAACCCCTTTTTGTTTTCCCCCTCTACACGTCGTGATGCAGCTTTGGATTGATTGATGTCTTAAACTTGTACTCCTGCCCTCATGCATGGTGCTACAGAGCAACAATTGCCTTTAAAATAAAGACTGGCAGGGTGCATGTAGAGAGAAACAGCTCAGTGTGTCTGGATGTTTTATAGCTAAAAGATTTAACCAAAATCTTAATAAGTGAGCAAATGTCCCACGTGAGCACCTTTCCTGATTTGCCCTGTCAGAAAGAACAACTTTGTATTCCTTTTGTGTAGATTGCTTTTATATTGAAACAGAGATTAGCCTTTTTGGAGTACTGAAACTGAACATTCAAGGTAGAGTTTAGGATAAACCATGATAAAAATATTGATCATACAGACTTTTATAAAACCAGCCAACTATCATAAGTTGTGCTGTCTAGTTTTTTATTTCATCAAAGCTCTCTTTCAAAGTTCATTGAGGCAGTGGAGAGCTCTGCCTTGATGTTAGTGAGCTTTGGACTAACATTTTGTAACATCAAAATGGATTCATACTCACCGGTTCTGTTTGTATGTGGTTGTCATTATAATTCACATTCTGGTGGGCCTGACTGCCTTTTTTCATTGTGCTTGTGTGTGCATGTCTGTGGCTAAAATGAGGGTATTTAGCTGTATATTATTTATACATTTTTATAATAAATTACTTAGGAAGACACGTATGCTTTTGTAATATGTACATAACTATATAGTTCTCACAAGTACACCTAAAATATGCCACTGTCTCTTGCTAGTTACACGGATGTTTGCATTAAATTTTCTGCTAAAAAGTGAACCCATACCAAAAATCTGTTATATAATTTCAAATAGAAAGTATTTTTAAAATACTTTTCTTAAGACTATTGTTTAGATACTGAGCTTTCCTAGCCTATGTAATTCTGTCATTGCATTGTTCTTTCACCACTGATTTTTCTAATGAATATGAACTTTTAATGTATGTCTTTTGACTTTCGTGATTAAGCTCTTTCTAAGTTGTGTCTGTCTAAATTAAGATGCCATTATGTTTTGACAGTGCAAGCTTCATCAGTATATTTTGTTGGCCGTATTTTACCATATGATGTAATTTACTGGTACAATACAGTATTTGACTGTTGGTTTGTTTATTCATCTAATTGATTTATTTTTTCCTCAACTTAAGCATCTTTCTGATTACCTCGTGTTTATGGCAACATAAACAGCTTCTTTTTCCAGCTTCTTGAACAATTTATTAGGGCTCAAAATATAATTTTTTATGACTTATAGCCCAGCTTTTACAAAAATATAATTACATAGTATTATTTGGATAAATTGTTTTCTCACATTCTAGTCACTTCAGGACTTGCATTATGTGCAGCTTAATTGGCCAGGATTAGTAAGAATTAGTATAAAATAGTATACTAAAATTAGAATTAGTACAGAGTATTCTTCTCATTATTTTGGTATTCTTCAGTTTCCTTCCCCTGTATATTTGTATCTGAATGCTGCAGAGGATCTTAGAGAAGCATTTCTAAATATCTTGACAGTATTTAAATAATAGAAAAAAATGAGTTTTGTGTGAACTTTGGTCCTGTAATATTGTCATTGCATAATGCTGTGTTCTCCATAGAGTTTAAATGGGTACTGTTTTATAAGTGATTTTCAGAACTGTGGACAGATAAATGAAATGCAGTGTGGTCTTGCAGAGCCTACTGGGAAAAAATTGAAATTTTAGTAGTTTGATACAGTGTCTTACGGAATATGTTTCCCTCAGAGTTGGAAGAGCATGTAGTAGGGTGATCATTTCAAAGCCAGTGCTTACTTTTATTCATGTAGTATAATCAGTGTATAAATAGATACATGGTGAGTCTTCAAGAGCACATTATTCTTGTGCTGAGTTTTTTGGGTTTTTTTTAAGATTTCATTTAGTTTTGTCTGTGCCATGGTTGCAATGCTGAACTTTATTCCATTTTTAATGGAATACAGATAGGAATGAACCTTTTTGGACATGCTGGGAACTGAAAATACTTGTTCTTATGAAACTGTTTCAATGTGTCAGAATAATGAAAATTTATGTAGTTATAAACTACTTCTTCATTCAGATCATCTTTTGGGGAAATGCAATACCAGCAGTGATAGCTTTACTCCTGTGTGTTATTCAGAAAGGATGTTCTGTGCAAGTTACACCCAAAAAAACCCCCTTAATTTATTCCATCTTGGTTTTAATGTTAAATTGCAAATTCCTGCCATTATCTGGAATATAGCTGCAAAAGAGAGAGGAAATGAAGCACAGATACAAAAATAGGAACAGGAGAAAAGTGGCAAAATATGAACTAAATGTAGAAATGCTTTGCTGGAACGGGGGTTGTTTGAGCTAGTCTGGCACCCTGGCAGGCCTGCTTCTGTATTTGGTATCTGCTGAAGCAAGTAATTTATCCTGACAGTAACTTTGCCAGTACTGCAAAAATCCTATTTCACTACGATTAACACTTTCTCCCTTGTTTCTAAGGACAAATATGCTTAATTTCTTCTTTCTGAATCTTCTTGTCATCTGTCTCTTCTGTGGTTTGTGTGCATACGCTTTAGCAAGTGGTATGCACGAACTCTAAAAGTAAGATTGAGCAGCTGAGCTCTTTAGCTTTCTTAAGGTGGTGGATTTTTTTGTTTGTTTGGTTTGTTTGTTTTGGGTTTTTTGTTTGTTTGGTTTTTTTGTTTTTTGTGGTTTTTTGTTTTGGTTTTTGTTTTGTTTTGTTTTTGGTTTTTTGTTGGTTTTTGTTTTTTTTTTTAATACAGTTTGCTGTTGCAAGATTGTGAGCTCCAACCACAAGGGAAAGCAAGAGGATTGAGGTTTGGGGTAGCCATTATTCCAGGCAGCTTTTGGAGCAGTAACATAAAATGTTCATGTACTGTCTGATGAAATCTTCATGTCTTTGCCCCATGACATTATTCAGGGCCTTCTTGCTCATCACCGCTATGGTAACAAGTTCCCTCACCTGCTTTTGAAGGAAAAAAAAAAATTTGAAGGAGCGAATAAGGGAAAACAAATGATGTGTCTATAATTGTATGGTGTACAGCATTTATTCTGATTTAGAAGGTGTTGGTACTGAGATTGTGAGACTTAAAACAAGTTTTTTATTCCTGTATTAGGGTTTAAGGCAGAGCTTTATTTTGAGAGGTTTCTGCCTAGCAAAAAGCATTGATAGCTTGTAATACTGGCAGTTAGAGAAGATATATTGTACCCTGGATACCAGCAAAGAGGGGGCTTGTACCAAAGCCCTCTTTAGTTTCATACCATGATTGGCAAAATACAGCTGAAATTATAATAATGACATTAATGAAAACAGGGCTAATTTTTAAAGTAAACTCAGCTCAAGCTGTAGTTTGTGTGTTTTTCTGATTTTTATGTGGACTCATTTCAACAAGTCTTATGTTTTACTGAAAACAATGAATCCGAAATCTGCCGTTCTTTTCAGTTTCAAGTGCTGTTCCTACTTCGTGTCATGGTCTTGCAGCATAAGTGAGCAGATAATCTCTAGCACAGTGTTTGCCGTGGGTGCCTGAATCCCAGTTTTCTACAGTTGCAGCATGATGCACAGACCTTCATGAAACACAGGAAGTCAGTCTGGCAGGTTGAACTTACGATAACCACTACACCAGGCTCCTCATGCACTGACCATCTAGAAAGGCCCAGCCTGGATCAGCCATCCAAGTTGATGTGAAATAATGGGGATGTTGCACAGTGGGCACTTCTAGGGACAAAACCTCCCACTTCTGTTCTTGCATGTAAAACCAAATGCAGGCACTTAAATTAACTTCTGGAAACAGTGACTTTTTCCTACACAGACTCTTATCTATCTAGAAACTAAATTTTTTAAGCACATCCTTAGATTTCAGTAACATCGAATAGTGGACTTACACTACTGATTGTGGTACTTCAACTTCTGTTGCAGTAGAATAAAGAAAATAATGACAGTATGATTTTACAGGTACATTTAGGATCTAGAGGGGAAGCCACATGAGAAGATGCTGAGGTCACTTGGTTTGTTCAGCCTGGAGAAGAGGAGACTGAGGGGGGAGATCTCATAATGGCCTACTTGGGTCTGTTCACTCTCGAGGCCCAAGGGAGCAGCATGAAGCTGTGTCAGGGGAGGTTTAGTTTGAATATCAGGACAAGGTTCTTCACCCAGAAGCTGGTTGGGCACAGGACACACAGAAAAGTGGTCACAGCACCAAACCTGACAGAGTTCAAGAAGCATTTGGACAATGTTCTCAGATACATGGTGCAATTCCTGGCGATGGTCCTGTGCAGTGCCAGGAGTTGGGCTTGAATGATCCTTGTGGGTCCCTTACAACTCAGGATATTCTAGGATTCTATGATTTAGCTGTTCTCCTGCTAAACGTTTCCTTCCCTCCTCAAAAGTGTTAAAAAAAAAGGTAAAAAAAAGGCACTGAAGACCTAGTTTAAATTTTGAGAGCGAGGGATCTCAACAGCTTGACAGAGTTTTCACATACAAGGCCTTTCTGAGCACCGAGAAGCTTCTGTGTCTCTGTGCAGCACAGATGTATCCTGATCGGTGCTAGGTTTATAACTCAGTTCTTCTGCATACTAATAGGGAATTGTGCAGTCATCAGTTTTATTTTTAAAGTCTGCCTATTGCAGTTGTTTTGTCTTTGACTAGACAGGGAAAAATATCCTTGGCTGTGGAAATTAAAAAGCTTTGTTGTTATTATTGTCATTTGGTTGATTACAGCACAGAAGAGTTACAGTACAGGTTAGTGCAGGCTAATTCTGTTTACAAAACAAGTCTTCACCTGTAACTACAATAAGTATTGCCATGCTTTAATGTAATCTTAAGACTTTCTCAAGCCCACTTAATTTCAGAAGTTAGGTGCTTGCAAAGGTGTGTTCATGATTGTCTCACCTGTACCTGGAATGCACCATTGCATTCCAGATAGAACTTGGACAAAAGGCTCTTCATGCCTACTTTTAGAGAACAGGGATGATGCTGTTCTTGATCTGCATTTGTCACCTGTGTTTTAAGCATTTATAAGTGTCTCGTGAATGTTGCAAGATACCAGTATTTTCCTCATATCTTACTCCATCCAGGAGTTGATTAATTCGTAGCAAATTTCTGCTGCTGTGTCACTGGCCTCTTGCTCCATACATTGATATCACTTTTTGTAATATCCATTTTTCAGTGACCATCTGACATATAAAAGGTCAATAGGTGCCAATTGAGAAGATACTACAAGTCTTTCCATCTCCTTTTAAATAAATTCTACAGAGTTTGATGTGGAAAGGTGTTTGTTAAGGGTTTTTTTATCTATCCTCTAAAAATGAATAGATTACTGTAAAGTTACTATACTAGGACTCAAAAGACCTATTAAAAACTTAGCATTTTCTGTGGAACCCTGTACATTAGCTTTGTTGTGTTTTCATCTTCATTAGTTAAAAGACAAATATCAATCCCTAAGGTCATACAGTTCTCTGTGCAGGGCACATACGTGCTTGTATTCCTAATAGAGCTACATCCTGTACAATATTTATGATTTTTAGATTTTGCAAGCCCTGTTTATGAAATGTTCACATACTTTTGTTATACAAATGTTAGTGTAGATGGTTTCCAGAAAAGGAACTGAAGTGGTTTTGAAGTGCATGCATATATATAGAGAGAGAGAGAGAAAGGGAATCACTTTTGGAAGTAGAAACAAGGTCGTCTTAAGTTCCAGTAAAAGCAGGATAAAAGCTTGTGAATATATTCTGAATTAATACATAGTTTCAAATGAAATCATACCCTTAGGCTCAGTCTTCAAGAATTTTAGTACCACCTGAAAAATCTGCAGTTGTTATTTGTCTTTGTGTGCTGGTAGGGTTTTGGGGTTTTTTTTATAAATAAGGTGGCCTAATCAGATTATCAGAAGCAATAGACCTGGGAAGAAAGGGCAAACACAGCTTTGGAAAGAAGGATTTAAAACTGATGGCATGCAGAGAAAAGGCTCCTCAGGATACCTGAGAATACCTCTGAACTATTTCTTGGTGGGAATGCATTTTTTTTTTTTTAATGCAGTATGTTTGTGTGGAAGATGAACAAGTGTGTAAAAATTCCAAGAGACATTTTTAAGTAGATAGTTTTACATGCTTAGCAGCTGTTAAGCTGTGACCACTGTTAAATGCCTTCAGGAAGCAGAAGCAGTTGTTCTTAGAAACAATGTATGGAATGGCAAAAACTTGGTGATGTATTCTGCTAAACTGCTGCTTATTTTCATTTCAAAACTTCTAGCAAATGCTTCCAGTAGTCTTAGTTTTTCATTCTGAAAAATGTGGTAGAAATCCGGGAGATTTTAATATGGTGCTTTCTCATTCTCTCATATGGAATAGATAGATTTTGCTCTATACCAAGGCTACAGCACAAGGACTGGGATAGCATCAGTCTTTCAGCACATGTCAACACCAGGAGCAGCTGGTAACTGCTGCTCTTAGTTAGAGGAAGCCAGAGAAGAAATGATGTTTCGTGTCCTGCCTTGCTGTTCTTTTGGGCAAGATCAGGAAAGATAAGGGAACGAGTACAGTTCTTCCAAGAGGGCATCTCATTTCCTTCCTCATGCCTGCTCTGCTGTGCTGACTGCAACTCAGGACAACTAAAGCTCTCTGTTTTTTGATGTATAGCTTCAACACCTCAGTGCCAGGAAGGGAGAATCCACTGGGCAGTCACCAAGGGAGTCATTAGACCAGAGCAATTTCTGGGTAGGAGAAGAAAGGTTGGAGGAGGAGAAGGCAGTCTATTCTTCTGTGTGGCTGAGAGCACACCGGCAAATTCTGATCTCCTTCTGCAGTCTCCGTGTACCAAAAAACCTGCCTTTATATTCAAATTAAGCAACATTTACTACTGAACACATAGAAGAAACAAGTTGTTTTTTGTAATTCACCTTTGAATGTGTAATATAAACATGCATGTGTGTTTTACAGCGCCTTGAATGTTCTCATATTTGTCATATGCAGGATTACCTTTAAATATTGAAGAATAAATGAGCTTGAACAGACAACTAACGAGACATTTCTTCCTACAAGGAAGGCTTGCATTTATGAGCCACGTATGTCCTACTTGTATTTTCAGATGACAAGCCTTTTCAAATGGTGAACTTGTTTTCTGCCTGATGCTCACAGAGACGTTTTTTGGTATTTAGAAGTACATTTGCAGATTGCAGATCCAAGCCAATTTCGCAGAATGACAGACCAAACTCTAAACACTGTTGCTGAATGTAAGAAAAGATGAAATGATCCTTTTAAAAATTTCTGTCAGTCATTTTAAGTGATAGCAAGCTTCAATTTTAAATCAGAATATAGTGGAATAAAAATAGCTGGGAACAAAATTAAAAGAGAATGCAGTGAATCTAACCTCTTTGCGTGGAATGCTACTTTTTAAAAGCTTTAAGGTAAAACCCTGAAG
The DNA here is from genome assembly GCA_014706295.1 of Lycocorax pyrrhopterus obiensis. Classification (NCBI taxonomy): domain Eukaryota; kingdom Metazoa; phylum Chordata; class Aves; order Passeriformes; family Paradisaeidae; genus Lycocorax; species Lycocorax pyrrhopterus. Next base: position 64,961,209 of record JACSVZ010000006.1, on the reverse strand, counting down.
TGGCAAAATACATAATTTTCAGTCTGGAAAAAGATTGATAGCCTTAAAATGTGTCTTATTATGCCAAAAATAATCTTTATGCTAATGGGTATTCCTTATAATATTACCTGTAGGTAATTAGAAATTATGGAAGGAGGCAGGAGACCTTGAGTTCACATTAATAAAGTAGTACAGTGAGGGAGGAGGGAACATAGCTAATGTGTACTGCTGTCTGGAAGACAATATGAAAGATCATTGAAAGAATATTTAATTTTGATACTAAATCAAAGTTGTAATAGGAAACGGAAGATGATCTTTTTCCTAAAAAAAACCCCAAATATGTAAAATTAGATTTTCATTGGCTATTTTTAATGGTAGGTTCAAGAATAGTAACGGCTGTTGTTGCAGCTGCTTCCCTCATTGAGAAGAGTCTCCCAAAGATATAAAGGCATTTGGATGTGGTTTTGAGTATAATAGATGGTACTGTCCCTTTATCAGAGAGAATGGAGAGGAAAATAGAAGTGTGTGTGAGGGGAAGGACAGTGTTACAGGCACCGGATAGGATTGGTAAGGTGTGGGAATGGAAAATTAGATATATCCATCAGTATCAGAATATAAGGAAAAGGATCATCCTTGCTGAAGCAGTTTGCTAATGTGTACACAGGAAGGAAATAAGCATACAAAGATGGAAAGATTTCTTTAAAGCAGTGTAAAGGTATAATAGGAACAGTGGAAATGTTTGCTTATATTCAGACATACTACACTGAATTCTGAGAAGGACAACATTGGGGTAGTAGTGTGTGCCTTGAAATTTTCCCATGTTATTTCTGTAAGTAAAAAATAACATCCTATAGGACTGAGTTACAATGGCATTTGGAGTTCATTGGTGAGAAATGTTGTGCTAGTGCTGCTTTCAGTCTCTGGTCGTGCTGGGACTCAGGTTTGGGTGAAATTATAATGGTTTACTGTAAACAAAACTATATAAACTTGAACAAACACCATGGTGGTTCAGCCACCTTCAATTTCTTCCAGAAATCCAGAGAGCCTTCAGTGGCTTCTGGAGCATAATGTGAGCCTTGCGTGAGCCAGGTGAGATTTTTCATAATTCCATACACAGCAAGAAGTAAAAAAGGAACCGGTGAAGACAAATAATAGATAAATAATTTTAATATAAACCTCACTAAAGATTATTCTTTTGGATTAACTATTCTTAAGGTTCCTCTTGAAGATCAGCAGTTTCAATGAGAGCTTCGAAAGTTGCACCTCCTGAGGTAGCAAAACCTCATTTCGTATTCAGGGTGTTTTGAGGGGAAGAATCCAGTCTTCCTACAAACATTCTTACAGACTTCTACCTTATTAAAAACTGCACTCTTCAAAGTTATGTACACTATCAAGGCATAAAGTAAATATTTTTAAGTATTGAGAGGGCTCATTTCAGTTCCCTTACTGTAAATGTTGAGTGCCGTTTAATATGCTTTATGGTAATTTCATTTAGGTTCTAGCTCCAGCTCTAGAAGGGTGTCTTCCATATCCTGTGTTACATCTGCTGGCCTCTATATGACTTGAATACCTTAGGGTATCTCAGAGATACTTATATTTAGGCAAGTGACCTGCTCCCACAGTCTCAAATCAGAAACCAAACAGATCAAAATAACTGCAACCTACTGGAAGAATTTTTTTTTATAATGAAGGTGGTGAAACATTGGAACAGGTTGCCCACAGTGATGGATGCCTCATCCCTGAAAACATTCAAGGTCAGGTTGGATGGGGCTCTGAGCAACCTGATCTGGTTGTAGAAGTCCCTGGTCATTGCAGGGGATTTGACAAGATGACTTACAAGGTCCCTTCTGAACCAAACCATCCTATGATTCTGTTGTTGCATTTTTGTAATACTGTAGAGAACAACAGAATATAAAGCTGGAGTAATGTTTATTCTAAATGTATTTGCTATGCTAGGGCTACTCATGTGAGGGTGTGCATTCTGTTTTCCCTATTTGAAAAAAAAAAAAAAAAAGCTACTTTAATTCTTGTAGTATGTCTTTTTAAGGAAAAGATCTTGAACAGGTATTAAAAAAGCCAACAAATCCCCCCAAACAAAACAAGAAGAAACCAATCCACAGGCAAAACTCATTAAATTCAGTTTATGTGGAAGTCTCCTTGCCTTTTAGACAAGAAAACCTAAATCTCCATTTTTCAGCATTGTTAAGCATGCAGTAAAATAATGCTGTTACAAGACTTAATAGCAGTATCAAGCCCACACAGCTTGGCTCTATCTTTCAGAAGAAACTTTTCATGTGAGGCAAGAATGACACTAAAATAGCACATCTAAGGGCACCATCAGTGTTTTTCTGCTAGGTTTAATTTCTGAAGTTATGGGCTGTTGCTTTTGAAGCTCAAATTTCAGCTAGAGTGTGTATTAGATTTAGTGAGCTGTTTGATTTCATTACAAGGCATAGGTCTGCTGCGTTTCTCTGATGGCACAATCCACCTGCCTTTGCTGGGAGCGCTCCCGTGGGAATCAGAGTGTTTGTATGATGATGAAAAATTAAACCTTCCGTTTGATGCTCCTTTTATTGAAGCTCTGCAAGAGGATGTTGAAATGCCTTCTGTGTAATAGGCAGCTGGAGTAAAGTATTATCCATCAGTGTAGGCATGATGATTTATGTGAATACATATTTGTCGCTGTATGTGGTGACAAACTCCAGTGAAGCTCAGAGCATTCCTCGTGGTTACCCAAGGAGTGTTGTTATTACATCTCCTGTTAGACTTTGATGCTTTTTTATTGGTTTATTTTTATTTATTTATTTATTTGTTTGTTTGTTTTGTCTAACGCTTGTTTTTATCAGTTTCTCTGTATGCAAGAGAAGGAGCACTATTCTTAGCCAGTTGATCTTCCTTTCTGTAGAGGAGACATAACCTCCTCAGAGCAGCTCTCTACACATCCAAAAAATGCAAACCTGCCTAAAGGAGCTGACAGCACTGAGCTGGAAAGGAGCAGGCACAGCAAATCCCTGCACTGCAGTGACTGCGGCTTGTATGGATAGACTTGGAGTAATGTGATGTAGCTGCCACACCGTTAAGCACAACATGAACTTCAAAAGCCACCGCCATCTTTGAATAGGCTCTAAAGCAACCTTAGTGCCACTGTGAACTCCAGGCTGCTCCAGCCTCATTGCTGGCAGTGCCCAGATTAGCTGGTTGAATGCTGGGGGTGGAGGTATCCTGCCGAGCAGCCGCGATTTTGGTACATCCTTTGCTGTGGCGTCAATGCTGTATCGACTTAAGGAACTTCCCTTTTAAATTTTGGAAAGAAATATGAAGGCAAATCCTACAAATTCGTTGCAGTTGCTTCAGTTCTGTTATTTCTGTGTGTTTTGGATGGTGTTACTTGGAAGGCGGCAGGTGGTCTCCACCTCACTTTGGTCTGTGTTTCTGCAGAATGTTGTTGTTTCTTCTTTTATTAAAAAGACTTTTATTTATTTAATTATTTATCCAAAGAACATTAAGTCTACCAGGTTTTAACTTGAACAGACTACTATTAACAATTTCCTATGTAGTGGTACAAAGATCTTTTTAATGATCTTGTTCATAAACCCTTTAGCCTTTGAAGCTATTAATTCTTTAATGAGTAAATTACCTCATCATTTCTTTCTGAGGCAACAGTGTTGTCCCAGCTGTGTGATCTTTTCTGGGTATTCCCAAAGAAGAAGAAGAAAAAAAAAAAATAGCAACAAGGTCAAAAACCCTGAAGGATTTCCTACTAGCGATTACATTCATCACGTGCAGCTCTCCGGTGGCTTCTTGGCCTCACTAATTGCCTGTAGTGTGAAGTAATTTTATGTTTAAAATAGCTTATGTGCCTCTAGCTTGGGTGACGGCCAGAAACCAGGCCAAGAGTTACAGCTGATAAATTGAAACAAAATCCAAGCTATTGAAGAAGTAAATTGGCCTGTCCCATCCTCTGTCTATCACATCTGAGCTCAGGTCTTTCTTCCTTTGTTTTCTTACGGTGTATCAGCGGTTTTAAACCACCCGGTTGGCATTCTGCGAAGGCGTGTGGTTTGCCAGCTGCTCTCTGTGAGCTGGGACGGAGATCTGTTTCTGAGTCCCAGTACCATCCAGGGGCCTCCAGGGGACCTTCCCTCCTCCACGTACTGCATCTTAGCAAGGAAACGTCAGGCTGGGCTGTAGGACATACTGATGTGTTATCAGTAAGAGTCTGAAGACTGGAACATTTCCTGACAAAGTTCTCTCTTCCAGAACGCTCTGCTTCCCACCTGGAGAGGCAGACTAGATGGTCACACAGCTTAGGCTATCAGGCACTGGGAATCCACATCCAACCTGCTGTGTGTATATCCATGCACATGCCCACAGGACATGCTCTGCCACCCCTATTCCATAGGCAATATGGGACCCATAACTGCTTTTTGGCAGTGATTTTTCACGCTGTTTGAAGTATTAAAAGATTTTGTGTCCTGGTTTTCATTCTATTTTATTAATAAAGAAACAAGTGCACACCACCAACAGACAATCTTCCTTTCTAATTTTCTCTTTTCCCTTCTCTTTCCCATTGCTTGATAGGTACCTGGGAAGAATTAACAATCTGAGGAGTAACACTTCTTGGAGTCATGCAGGTCATTGGTTCTCCCTTAATTCTGTTCAGTCCCCCCCACCAGTGGTTTTGCTGCTTGCCTTTATTTATGTAATTTTTTTTTTCCCTTCATTCTTATAAACTAAATCCATCTCACAGCTCATACTATCCATGTCGGCAAGATAGATATCCTGAACAGTTTATTTTTTTAATGTTTCAGGATAGCAGATCCTGGAAGATAATAATGTTTCCCCATAAATCAAGTTAAATTGGAGACATTTGGCAACAGCATTTTCCTGTGTATGTGTATAGAAAAGCTTTTTTATCCTCCATCTGGATGTTATGGGTAGAAATTACTATAAACTAGAAGGTGCTGTGTTTCAGTGATGGCATCTTTTATTCTTGATCTCGAAAAATCAGAATAATTTTCATTCATTTCTGGTGCTATGTTAGGATAGCACATTTTCTTGACTAAATAAGGTTTGTTTGCTGAAATGAAGGATGCATTTTATGTTCAGCTTGCCAGAGTGCCCTTTGCTATAATTCAATGTGACATAATAATAGCTTGGGTGTCTTTTGCTTTGCCTATATCATTTGCAGTATGGGAAAATTAAGAAATCATGGCTTTAATGTTGCTTGTCAGGAAGCCCTGAAACTGTCTCTTACTTTATACCTTCACTTTTCATCTTGTACAGTTTACTAAAAGAGAGCAGAGTGGTTTACATTTTGAGTGACAGTGTGGCATCGAACAGCATATAGAAAAATGCCAGCAACGCTTCTCAAATGGAAAAATTGTGAAATAATATATACGGTTTTCATGCTAAAGAAGGTTTCAGTCTCAGTTGTCTCCTTAATTATAATTTAGGAGTCTCCAGCAATGTAGGACTCTTAAAATTTGGATTCTGAAAGAGGAGACATAGTTCAGTGGTGGTTTATATTTACTAACCAGGAGGAGGTGCTAACTTTTTTCTGCCTGTGTGGAACATGTGGATGTAGATTCTCAGCATCTGTCCATAAACTCACACTGCCTACAGCTCCCTAGGTACCTCTCCTCTTGCGTTGTCTTTTAAATCTCTCTGCTAACTTACTCTTTCTTAATACTGTGCAGAATTGTGAATTTTGGCTCTTCTGTTGAAAATAGAGTCTATGTAATGGAGATTTCAGTCCCAAAGACCCTTTTAGTTTGCTTCCTAAATTACTGACAGAGCTGAATGTCATACTGAATTTAACTTAGAACAATCTATTTCATTGTCTTTTTGAGATGAGAGAATGAAAAGTCAAAGCAGCAGTGATAGAGTGAGCTAGTCTTGGAATAACTACTCAAACCCTGGTTTATTCTCGTATTTCTTCTCTGGAATTCATGGAGTTACAGAGAGCATGATCTAAACACTACAAAAGTCAATTAAATGTCCTTTACCAGCTATATGGCCACATGTATATTCCATGCAATTCTCAAAAGAAAAAAGCTCTTGTTCAAAGTAGCATCTGAGCACATTTTAAAATATTTTGGAAGTCCATGGAATACAAACACTTGCATAGATTGAATGTATTTGTCTAAAGAGGAAGCAATGTTAGCGATTATTTTTACTCTCATTCTGAAACAGGGACCTCAGTTCCTGATTTTATGCAGGGAAGGCCTGCCTAGTAACCAAGAATCTGTTTATGTGAACATCAATACTGTAAGCATCCTGCTTTAGTTTCAACCTGCAAGGATCAATATAACACAAGGAAGAGAGGAAGGACTGCTTATTGGTCTAATTATCTGTCTAGAGTCTTGTATTTTCTTTTTCCCTTCTTAATGTTCAGAAAGTCAGTAGTGAAGCATCTTTTTTGAGAAAACATTGTTTGAAATTGAGATAAATGTGTTAATACAGGCAAATCTGCCCACCTCTTAAGATTTAGAGTGCTGTCTGAAGATGCCAGAATATGACATTGCAGTTACACCAGTGACTGCATTTTGCTATTAAGAATTTGTAAGTATGGCATATGAAGAGGGACCTGTTAAGTACTGATGCAAAATTGATTTGCGTGGAAGTGGAGGGAGTTACACATGCATTGTGAAATCCCCCAGAGAATCAGGAAAAATTTGTACTAGCTGGTCACTCTTTACAACAATATATACAAGAAAGAAATCAAACCCTGTCTTGTCTACCTTGAGGTTAATCTTTGAGGGCAATTAAAAGTATTCTTAATTGCGATGCTAATATTCAGGCTAAAAGTGACCCTTCCTTTTTTAGCCCAGAAATTCTTCTCATTCCTGTTTTTTAAGTAACTATCACTTATGTTACGGATTAATGACTGTTAAGTAACTCCCCTGCAGAAAAGGAGGCAGATTTGGAGGCCTTTCTCTTTTGCCAGAAGTATCTAAAAGTGATCTTTGCAGCCTTGTTTTCTGCAGAGCTTGATGCATCACTCTGTTAATCCAGCCTTCGGCTTGTTGTAGACTACCCCGTGCCCTAGGAGTGCTTGCTTCTTCGTGAACCACCCTGCCAAAATATTGACAGTTCAAAAACCTTGGCTTTTAAACAAGCCAAGCTGAGCTTCCAACAGCTCACAACCAGGTCTCTATACACCATGGTGCCCTGTGGTGACATGGAGATGAAGTTACCTTGACGTGGCCCTCCAGGAGTGTGTGATTTTTATGAAGTTAGCTTTAGCTGTGGTGTGCATGAATGATATGAACATGATGTAGTGATTCACTGTTATTATTGGAAAGAAGACTTATCTTCATTTCTGGTTTTGTTTTAAAGGATATAGGGTTCAGATCCATCCAGGCTATTGACCACTGATCAACAAAAGAGTAAAGTCAAAATGTGTCTGCAAAAAGTAACAGAGAAATTTGATGCAGATATGTAAGTAGGTAGTTACTTATTTAAAGGATTATCTACTGGACTGTCAATAAATTATTTTAATCTAAACTTCTTTCCATCAAATTAAATGCAAAGCACAAAATCTGTCTCTTGAGATATAATTGAATGACATTCAAAAGAGTTTAATTACATAATTATTGTTGACAATAAGAAAAAATGGATGCATTCAAAGTTAGCAGATCGAACTTCAAGAAGTATTTCAAGCTTCTGAATTGTGTTAAAATAAAGGAACATATATTTTTGGCTTATATAAGGAATAGATATTGAAGTATGCAAAACATGGTTAAAACACGTATGTGCATTAGTGTGTGTAAATGTGTGTATTAACATGCATTATCTATAGGTGTGTATATGCAAAATTATTTGTGCTCTTATGGTAAAGAGCATTGTGGTGATGGTGCTATTGCTTGTACCGTGGGTATATTAGAAAATCCCATTTTAGCTCTAAGTATATCATCCATTCTAAGAGGGTAACTCTGCGACTGGGAATATTACTAAACTTATTTTTATTGAGTACTTGTGTTTGGATTATGTAGGCATATTTTGAATCAAGCATGTGCCCTGCCAAATGGCTGGTGCGGTTTGCCAGTCATGTGGAAAAGCGAAAATCTCTATTTGATTAGGTGCTGACAGATATTTACATACATATTTCACCATTTCCAAATATGTTCATATAGTTGTAAGCACTTCTATTTTTATGAAGCTAGCTCTTACTGATCATGCAGAACCGTTAATGGTCCAGATTCAAAGAAACTTCAGTCATTTAAAGAGTGACTTGGGAATGTTGTTGCTGAAGTCTAGCAAATGTTGTCTATTATGAGGTTGCCAGAATGCTGTCCTTGCTCACACAGGGTCTAGCTCAAGGTTGGGAACTGTCTCTTCAACTCTCTGCACCCAAGGGTCTCTCTTGTGTTTTTGTGGTTATGTTTGCTGAACGTCAGTAAAACCAGGTCTCCTCAATAGTCCCACCAGTTTTTAGCAAGCAGCCATAGAAAGTGGGAGCAGCAGCACCTCCTTTTTCACGACAGCAGCGTGGGAGGGATGTGGGATTATGCTAGGGAGGGATTATGTTCTTCTTGCACCCGAGTACATTCAGACCCACTTCTGGCGATTGGGCAAGCAGCTCATGAAGGCAGAAGGTAAATGCTCTCCGTTTCTTCCTTGAGCACTGTGCCTCTGTGCAGAAATGTATCTAAGATTCACTGTCTCAGGGAGAGAGATAAAAACCAACAAGCATTATGTGAGTATCAGTGAGTGTGATTTTGCATTGGTCTTTGTTCAACACTTGTCTAGGAAGGAAATGTCTTTTTTTTTTTTTTTTTTTTTCTTCCCCGCTGGATCCTGGGACTATCTCTGTATTTAATGCAGTGCTTTTTATGAAAATTATGTTCTTGAGAATGGCTAACGTATCAAGAAGCGTTACCATAAAAATGCTGAAGTAATTTAAAGCATTGCAAAAATTATTTTGGATCACTCTGGTGGTCTAATGTGTAAAGCAGACATCTGGCTTTAAGTAAAACATTAATATTGGATGTTAACAAGCCTTCTTCAGTAAGCTGAATAACAAAAAGGCAAAAAATACCACAGGAATCAAATTCTTTCAAGAGCAATTTTACGTTCTCTGTTTCCTAAGCAGGGATCTTAGAAAATATTATTTTGGTCTGCCTCGCCTTTCACTTTTTCCCTTGGTGCTTAGGAAACTGCAGGTCATGTCTTATGAACATAGTCTAATACCAAAGTCAGGGTCTTGGCTTCATTAACTTCCACCTAAGGAGAGATGCCTTTAGCTGATATGCTCATTCATTTGGCAGTTTCATCAATTCTGGGAGAATTACTGCTTTTTCTTCTGGCCTGAAGCATTAAATTGGTCACTGAAATTGAATCTCAGGTTTCTAAAGAAGTGAAAAATATCACATAATGTGCAGTTTCTATATTAACCAGCAGAAATCTTGTCGTAGCCTTTATTTTGATGTAATAGTGATATACAGGTTTTAGGAAATGGGCAGCCTATAGGACTAAAGGTTTCAAGCCAATTTGAAGTAAGAAGATAAAGTAACGTATGCATACAAATTTATTGAAGAGTCTCTTCACTTCCCCTCACAAGGAAGAATGTCTTAACTATGGACAACTTGGCATTTTCAGGATCAGTTCTCCCCTTCTTTGTAATCCACATAAGCTTCTCCATGATCAAGTGTGAATCTCCACAGTGCTTTCTCTCTGTTCCTCAAATACACTTTACTTTTGTTTGCAGGTTATATGAAACCCACAAGCACTGTCTGGAAACCATCTTGCAATGCATTAGCTACAAATGTAGAGACTACCAGTTGAATTTCTAGGAGTGCTTGGCATCAAGCAGAACTGAAAAGAAGCAGAAAGCCTCCCTTTATAGTCTGCCTCCTGTGCTAAACCCTGTGATTTGAAGCTCATGGTTCCTCTTACTAAGCTGATGTGTCCTGCCAAGGGAACCTTTATAGTCCACAATTCTTAGGAGTGCTTTTTATGGAAGTATCTGTTCCTATTTTTATTGATTTCCCCCCTCTTACTATAAAGCAGATCAGTTTTAAGATAGTTTCTTGAATTTTATATGTCCCTCAAAGCCACCGGCAGCAGCTTGACTCTTCCCTTCCTTCCTTCCCTCCCTCACACCCTCGCTCTTTCATTCCCATAACCTAGAGGCATTTTTCTTTTCTAATGTATTGTTTTCCCCTTCTCTATCAATCTTTGATTATGTTATTGATCATGGTTTTTAAGGTCACGCTCCTTCACCAAATATTGGCATGAATACGTGGGTTTAGATTTCCACTGAAAAAAACCCTTACATTGCAGAAAGAAAGTTTCCTTTTACTCTGATGGAAAACTGTCTTTCCTCCAATTAAGTTTCTGGTGAAGAAATAAGGTGTTTTCTTTAAGTGAGTTGAGGAATGTTTGGGGCATTTCCACAATTAATATTGCTCCACAGTTATAGCATATTTGGATGTCTTAAAAAAAGTAGCTTAATTATAATTACATCATTCACTTCACAATCTTCTTTACAAGACATAGGGCTTTAGTGTTGACAGTTTAGGAGTCACAGGGAATGAAAGCTGACCTGCCTGGCACTTGGGCTGTATTGCCATAACTAGTAAATACTGGGAAGTCTTCTGGGTGTATTGTACTTGAACAGAACAATTGAAAATAATAACCATAAGCTGTATACCCTAAGATGTACAGTATGTAGCAGGAGTATGGCAGTAACAGATTAGTGTGTAGAAGCTGGATTATAAATGCGCTGTGAATGTACTTATGTAACAGAAAAATTAACTGGAATGTTCATTATTCCTTTAAGGCAGAGTCAAGGCAATGTCACGTTACACATTAGCTTGGTCCCATTGTTTGTTGGTATATAACCTATGGAAGTTACATAACGTGCAGCTGCACTTTGTCATGCATTTTGATGATGTGGTTTTTTTAATGTTTGTATATGTTGTATGTATTCTATACATTCTGTGTAAGATGCAGTTGTCTGAGAGCACTTACCTGGGCTTGCACTGGTCTAAAATTTAGACAATAATAGTTGCTAATAAAGTTGAGGTGGAAAGTGCAGGATTATTTTAGTCATTATTAAAAAAATGAATTTTCAAAATCAGACAGAATTGAAAAGCCTCATTCCTTTTCTACCTTTGTGTGCACAGTGTTTTAGTTAACTACTTGAGGGCCTGATCTTTTCATTCTGTTATTACGGACTCCTGTAGTAATGTGGTTCACTGTACAGTCAGTCCTTGTTGCCTCTCCAGTGCCTATAACAAAGGTAAACATGCATTTGAGGTCCTAAGTTCTGAAAGTAGTTTTCAACACTGGTGTCCTGAAGTATGCTGCTGGAAATGAGTTCTGATTCAGTTGATGAATTATGAAGGTACACATTTGCACTTTGATTTAAACTTCATCATTTTAATGTTTAGTTTTCACACATTATGCTTCTTAAATAGTGCCTTTAATTTTCGTTTTTCATGAGGAACAGTATCTCAAGTCTTTGGAATTTTATCTATATTATTTTTATGTTCCTCTTTGCTGTATCAAGTTCTCAGTCCATTTCACTTGTGTACTATCAGCCATCTGTCCAGATACTCTCCCTTGGAATGATGCTCAATATTGCATCCACTTTGGTCATAGTTCCTTTCAAATACTATTTTGTTGTTATCTACTGTGTAGCTGATGGTGAAAGCAAACACCTGTCATTAGTAGCTTTGTCAAAGAGCTTTCCAAATAAAGAGGGGCTCTTCTAATCTTTTCACAGCAAATCAGAATTTCTTCAGCTCTGCAGGTTCTTAATACTGATTTTTTTGGCATGGTGCAATATTCTTGTGTCTTAACCTTGGCTGACTGCCAGTTGTCCACTCGGCCACTCTTGGTCCCTCTCCATGGGCTTGAAAAAGGGAGAAATATGCATTGAAAAGCTCATGGATACAAATAAGAGCACAGAGAGCTCTTACTAATCACTGTAAGGGAAAAAACAGGCTTGACTTGAGAAATTAATATAGTTCCTTTTATTTCGTTGCCAATTAATTGCAACAGAGTAGAATAGTGAGAAACATTGAAAAGCTAAGAACACCTTCCCCCTACCCTTCCCTTCTTCACAGTCTCGGAGTGCTCTCACCTTTGCCAGCTTCGCCCCCGCACCGGCCCTGAGCGGCGCAGGGGGTGGGGAATGGGGGTCGTGGTCAGTTCATAATGCTTCATGTCTGCTGCTCCTTTCTCCCCATGCTCTTTCCTTTCTCTAGCATGGGTTCTCTCCTGCAGGATACAATCATTCACAAAGTTCTCCATCCTGGGTCCTTCCCAGTAGCTGCAGTGCTTCAAGAATTGCTCCAGCGTGGGTTCTGGCCATAGGGTCCAGTCCTGCAAGAGTGGGCTGCTCAGTGTGGACTCTTCACAGGCTTCAGCTTCCTTCGGGGAACTTCCACGTGGTCCAGTGTGGGCTGTGGGTGCAAGTCTGCTTTGATGTGAACCTCCATGGGCTGCAGGAACACAGCTGCTTCGCCAAGGGCTTCACCACAGGCTGCAGGGGAATCTCTGCTCCTGCACCTGGAGCACCTCCTGTCCCTCCTTCTGCACTGATGTTGGTGCCTGCAGAGCTGTTTTTCTCAGATATTCTCACTCCTCTTTCCAGATGCTGCACAGCCTTTTTTACTCTTTCCTAAATCTGTTATCCCAGAGGTGCCACCACCATTGCTGATGGGTTCAGATGTGGGCAGCAGTGGGTCTGGTCTGTCTTGCAGCTGGCTGGCATTGGCTCTGTTCAACATGGGGACAGCTTCTCACAGAAGGCCCCCTGAAGTGCTCCTCCCTGCTACCAAAACCTTGCCATGTAATCCCAGTACAAATATTAAAAATTGGGATGTATGATGGAGGGAAATAAAATCTTAATATTAAAAGCTACAAATAGTTGAGAGCAAAGCTGTTTGATTAAAAGAATCAATGCTTTGCTTCCTTCTGGAAGCCTATGTTTTCATAAGGAAATTTACTGCAAGGTAGAAAATTTCTGGAACTTGGTTTCCTTTCTTCTATTCTGCCTTTCTCTCCAGGCCTTTCTCCTCTTCCTTAGAAATTTATTGTAAAGTTTTGCATTTAAGGACTTCATTCACACTATTTCTCCTGAGCTTGTATCATGAGTATCCCTAAACATGAGACAGGGATGGAATGGCTTGTGTAAATCATCAGACTAAGTACTCCCATCTGTGGAGTTTTATTGTCACTCCTTGTGCATACATGTATGCTGAATTGTATTGCATTTATACAATAAATAAAGTAGTGTTGCATGTTCAGCGGGAAATTTTGATGAATGAGGAATTTATAAATGGCTTTAACATCACTGAGAAAGGAATTTTTTAATGAGATGTATTTGTTAAAAATCTGTGAGCAAAAGTGTCTGTCCCAACTAAAATATTTGTGCTTTTGATTTGCATCAAAGACACCTAAAGCCTAAATTCATGTGCCTCTCGGGCCATCCTTGAAATTCAAAACAATTCTAATAAAGGCTCAAGACTGGCATCAGCAACTGAAAGCAGTGGAGAGAGAGCCTCTAGGGCATCAGAACTTCCCATAATGAAAGCTATTTGCTTTTATTTTTCCTCTTTGTGTCCTTACGTTTTTCAGACCTACTTGAGTCGCGTCAAGAAGTCAAGAGAGTTCATGGATTTTATACATTGTAGTGTGTTTGTGTAGGTCTTTATCTGAGCTCTTTGGATTGGTTCTGCTCTAATGGTTAAGTACTGTTAGTGTCTAAACAAAGAGGGATTTTTAAAAAATCAGAACTGCTCGTGAATAAGAACAGAGTATGAGAAAAGGCTCTGCTACGTCCGTGACACAGAATGCTGGGAACAGGGCTTTGACTGTCCTCAGAGAGAGGAGAACAGGAGTTTTGAAATTTACAAGAAACAGGTGCTGGAGAAGAGACTGCCAAGCCCTGGGAGGAACCTTGCAGAATGTTGTGCCAAAGCCTGACAAAATCAGTGTGATTGTGATACTGTGCAATATTAATTTGGAAAGAGCTCAGGCTAACTAATCACCCTTTTCAAGTTAAGGCTGCACACTTCATGTTAGCTTCACAAGTATCTGGATTTGCAGAGATGAGAATCAGCATGGTCCTCCTTTACTGCGTGTAGGGTTATGTCTTTGAGTTTGGGAGCTCAAAATTTGTCACTCTTTAAAACTTCTTCACCATATGTGGTGCAGAAAAATGCAACATTTCATTCCCTAACTGCTTGTTGAGCAAGCTGCTTTGTGAGCTGAGCAGGAGATGAAGGGGTTATAGTGCTTTATAGTCCCTTCTTTTTGGTTCTTTTTGCTCCATGGCAATTTTGGGGTAGATATCAATGATTTAGTTTTTCCATTCAGAGAATGCCAACAATAATTTTAGCTATCCCTTTAAAATTTTGAAAATTCAGTACAAAGCATCTCAATATCTTGCAGAAGACTCTAATTCCCTGTGGAGATAGTAGGATATGAAAGTATATTAACGTCACAGTGCCTAGTTAACATGTACTGCTGTTGTATTTCTCATTTTTTCCATCCAGCCTTACAGAGTTTGCTCTAATTCTCTTTTATTGTTTCTTAATTTAGTCTGTAACCTCTGTGAAATAAGTTGTTTTCAGGAAGAAAGTGTTTATATTACAATGATGTGCTTGCATTGCTCTTATGGTTCATTTCGCTTCGTAAGCTCTTCGTGGTCTGCAAGCAAGTGATTAAAGCCAATAAGGGTGAAAAAAGATTGTGTGGGCGAAGCTCTGGTTTGAGACTGACAAATACAAGATTAGTAGCTGCATCAGCAATGGGACCTTTGATTTTTGGCCTTTTATTTACTCTTTGCCTCATGGACCTTTGTCAAAATGAATTTATTGGTATTGGGTTTAATTACCACTGTGATATAACAAAATATATGTCTGTGTCACTGTCTTTATCCATAGCAGAGCAAGTGGGGGTAAGGGCTGTTGGTTTTGAGTCTGACAGGCTTGCAGACAAGAATCAGTAAGTGCTGGTTAGCTAAGCAGCAGAATGAAGGTGTTTGCTCAATCAGTTTCAGCAGAAGCAGCTATTAGTCAGTTTGTTTGAGTTGATCTGTGTTGATGAGGATAATAACAAATCTGGCATACTCTCTTTGTCTCCCTGGCACTAGCCAAAAGTGCTTGAATAACATAATTGATACTTGAGCGTAAATCTTATTTTAGCAAATCGGAAGGGCTGCTAGACATCCTGGAGGAATCAGTCAAAGCAGAAAGACTTGCAGGTCTTTGGGCTCTGTTTGCTTCTAAACTTGCCCTCTTTACAGCTAATTGTTCCCTGCAATTTGTAGAGGGTAAAAATATTAGAGCATCAAAACCTCTTCTGAAACCTGTGATTTGTGCTGGTTCACTTGAGACTGCTTGCTTTGAAGGCTTACTGTACTAACTTGGATGTTTTTCCCCTTGACCTCTTTTGGTTCTGAAGAAATCCCCATAACTTCTGAGAAGCATGCAAAAACTACAGGAAAAGTTACACATTACACATACTTTAATTTTGATTGCAGACTGTCGTTAATGCTTTCACAGTTTCTTTCATTCCCTATAGCTACCACTAAGGGGGGAGTTCATCTGCAATGCTTTTTCCTTAAGTAGAATTGTAATTTCAAGGCAGTGAACTATAAACTTTAAAAAAATCAACTTAAAAACTGTTGATTAGTATCCTGCACATCTGTTATATAGACCAGCTTACAGACATCTGCACTTAAAAATACATATGCATAAAGGGTGTATGTTCTAGCCTAATCTTCAGAGATTCAAGGATGATGATTAGAGTAGGCAACGTGCAGTATTAATCACGTGAAATGCCATTGCCATGGCTGTGCTGGGACCAGTAACCATTTCTAGCCTCCTTTGCTGTGCATGAAGCCATGGCTTTAGCATACCTCTTGCACACAGACTGAATGTTTACACGTTGCTAAGTCTGCCCTGCAAACAAGCATGTAAACCACCTTGAGCTGTGTGGTCTGTCTGTAGCAGCCTCCATCCATCTCCATCACTTTGCTGGTGCAGGCTTCCTTTCTGTGCTCCTGCATCTTGCCCTTTTCTCACTGATGCTTCCAGAAAGCTGGTCACTTGGGAATGAAAAATTACGGGATCAGGTGAAGCTTTGCTTTTCAGCCAGCACAGAGCTGACGTACTGAGCCTGCAATATCACTCTCTGGCTTCAGATCAACAGACAAGGCTTGGTAGCAACCCCTTTCATCTTGAAAAAGAGTCATAGTTAATCTCTTTAGTGTATTAGAGCAGCAAGGGAAGTACATTCATGGTGCTGAATAAACAAGCCTGCTACTGACTGCTGAGTAATGTTAAAACTGTAATAAGAAAGCTTTATGGTTGTTTTTTGTTTTCACAACATTAATCTATGTTTTGTGAGATCTCTTGAGTCTGTCTTTATTTTGCCCACATTTTGAGACTGAAGAACATTATCAGATAGTTGAGGTGTCTGACTTGCAAGCGCTTTTTTATTTGTGAAATGGTGGCCTTGTAGGAAAAGAGCAGGGGCATTAGGACAAAACTGCTCTGTTTGCTGCTGTCGATCTGAGAGTCACCAGTATTAAGGCACAGGGGAACCTCAGTGCATGGCTGTCTTTTCCTGGGCTGCCCTTTAACTGAAAACAACTTTGGTCTTTCCATGCCAACCCACAAGGAAGTGTTGTAGCACTTCAGAGAATTTTCGCCCAGGTTCCCAGAT
Organism: Lycocorax pyrrhopterus obiensis; assembly: GCA_014706295.1. Lineage (NCBI taxonomy): Eukaryota > Metazoa > Chordata > Aves > Passeriformes > Paradisaeidae > Lycocorax > Lycocorax pyrrhopterus. Next base: position 64,944,541 of record JACSVZ010000006.1, on the reverse strand, counting down.
GTGAATCAGAAAATATATTATATATCCCCGCAGATAAGGACTGATAACTCTGCTGGCAGATACAGTGGGCACATTTTGCTTCTAACCTCCTCTACGTGTCATGCGTGATTCTCAGAAATTTCCTGCATCTCCTCCCTGCTCTCACAGCAGTTGCCCACACGTCTGTGATTGTCAGCTACATCAGCAGTCAGGAGGCACAGCTGAAATGTAAACAGTTTGACAGTTTTAACTTGACGGAATGACTGTCCTGAATATTTTCCTTGTAAGTAGGTGTTGCATCTGGTATGTGCTACTACAGTTCTAGGTGATAAAGATCACATGTCAGACCATATAATTTCGGTGTGGCATCTTAAAATGTCATTTTAAGGATTTTTTTTTTTGTGTGTGTCCATAGATTACATTTTATGGTTCAGTTCAAGTGGAAAGTTCTTTATTTCCTGGTGGAAATTGGTTTGTATGATACAGCAAATGGACAGTTTCCTCCCACTGACAGCTCACAGCCATTCCCTTATGGATTCAGTAGCACACGATAGCATTTCAGTAGTGCAATGAGCTAAGCTTTTTGGGTTTTGCTTTGATGGGCTAGTGTTTTAGATAGACCGCCGACATTTTCCCAAGGAATGTGAAAAAAGTGTAGTGAAATTGTACTTTAAAGTGGTTTATACCTCAGCAAGATTTCTTGAGACAAAGAAAAGTCACTTCTTCAGTTCAAGGCTGTTTTCTGAACTAAATATAAAAGACCTGCAGAGAGGAGGGTGTGCATGAAAGCTTTGAAGAAAAGGTCAGAGGAATTCCTTAAAATGAAAAACATTTGGCAGGCTGCCTGTAGGTGTCATTACAAGCTGTCTTGTGTGTACCCAGAGGCCTAATCTTGGAAACAATTAAGTGCAAACATGTGAGTAACTTTAATTGTGTGCCTGCCAAATCAGTAAGACAAACTGAAATCTTTCAGCATTTTTAGGATCTTTAGTTTACATGTTTCCCCTTCAGCTGTTAGAACAAAACCATGTAAATGAAACATGGGAACTTGTCTAATATAAGTTTAATATTATATTGCAAGACAACGAAGAGCTCTTTTACATGATACTTGTGGGAATATTTCTGTTTTGTGCTCTTACTAGGTTTATTTTGTTAAATACATCAATAATTATCGTGGTGTCTGCTTTCCATTTCCTTCTCTGACAGACTTTCTGATCTTAAATTGACGTTTCACTTCCTTTTGGGGTTTAGGAAAATATTGTCTTCCATGCCCATATGTATTACTAACTAGGTGGTTTGCATATAATATCAGTACATTATCTGAGAGTAAAAAACCAAGCGGTGAGCTCTGCTGGGAAAAGAAATCAGTCTAATTACCTGGTTAATTGCATTTGTATTGCACTATATATTGCACTGGGCACTGTAAAGTATCTCACAAGACATCATATCTTATCTCTCTTTTCATCTGTCTTATAGGTGCTCCTGAAGGAAAGTGAAAACACTTCTTTTGCTTTGTTTAAGTGTCAGTGGAGAGCGAAGCATAAGTACTTGAGTATATGTATTGAGGATGGATAGATAGAGACACAATCACAGTTGTTTTGTTTCCTTAGTCAAAAAAATTGTTGATCAAGGTGAACACTTGCATTAATGCTGTCTGTTCCAATTTCGTTTGGTTTGGCTTTCTTTGTATCAATTTGTGAGCACATGAAATGATTCTATCCTTTATACTGGCTAGTGTTTCAGACTGATTTTAGTTCTTCATTTTTATTTTGTCACTTTTCTGTTATTTTATTGTATTTTATTTTATTTTCAGATCTAGTACGACTATGGTTACATGCAAAAGCTGTGTTAGAACATACACATGAAATTGTACAAGAAATCTGTTATCAGGATAGGAATAGCAAGACTTTTCTTTTTTCCTGTATGGCTTTCTTTGTTTGTTTTTTTTTTTGGCCTCAGGGTGTATTTTGTGTAGCACACTGTGAAACTGAAGAAGTGCATTCCTGGAAAAAACGAAGTAGTACTGAGGGTGCTGTGTTGCTTTATTTCTTTGTGTTCTGTTCCTCCTTCAGAGAGAAGAAATAGTGCAATACCTTCTTCTATTTCCTTCTTCTATAGAATTCCTTTCCTTTTTAACTTCCATCGGGCTAGATGTTTAGGCCATATCAAGATCATCACTTGTTCTTATTCTCCGGTCTCCCCACTTGCCCCAGTCAGCCCTCTGTATTTTGATCAGCTTTCTACACAAAACATAATGTAAATACTTCCTCCTACTTGTTCTCCCCAGCCCCTTCCATGCCTTACTTGTCACAACACAAGCGTGTTATAGTGTCTTCCGTAATAACTGCAGATAACCTTGGGACCACTTTAATGGCTTCTTTCAGATTTACGGAGAATCCTGTGCTTAGACTCCTGCTTCTCCAGTCAGCCTTTCCTCAAGTCCATCCTTCATCTCCTTCACTTAAAAACCTTTGCTCCATTTCCCCTATTTTAGGCCTGCCAACCTCTTATGTCAGGACATTCTTCTTCAAGTGTTGCCCTTTTTGGCATCACTGGGTGTTTGTCTGTCCTGCTTCTGACTCTTTGAGTGGTGTCTGCAGCACAGAATGGCCTGTCTGTCTCACCAGCACACTGTCGGATGCCGTCAATCACGCCGGTGTCCTTTTCTGCTTCATTCACACCTCACTGAATTATCTCATCTGACTACATTAATCTGTCAAATAAAAGGTTAACTTGGAGATTTCATAATCTTCTACAGCCAATTCTTGTTTTGCTGAAACTAAGTCTCAGTGTGCTCAGAGAAGAACCCCCTGTATAGCCAGCCACATGTAGTGTTGTTTATTGCCCTGATATCAATCCATCCTAACTTTACCTTGCCATGTACTTCTGAAATTAATTATGTGCACTGCTCTGGAATCAATTACACCATTAGGATACCATTGTATTTGGCTTCCTGATTTTTCACCCTCTTACGAAAATGTGCTGGTAAAACGCTTTAGCTCTAAGTCCTTCTGAGTGATTCTTCATTTCAGGAGCACATCACAGCAAGCAATTCAGGCATCAGCTGAACTGATAAAGATACAATAAAGACTTTCCTATTAATTTTTTCATACTGAAATGTATTATTTATCTTTCTTAAAATACATAAAATCTACAGAATTACTAATGAAAGTCAGATACAAAAATTGTTGTTGATGGCATACCACTGAGATATTTTTCAGGAACTGTCTTATTGACACAATCCTTTAGTAAGCTGCAAAGCTTATTTTTGGTCTAACATAGTTCTTTTCATGTCAGAGAAATTACCTTTTGAAGGCTTCCCTTCCCTCCTCCAAGTTTCTGTTGCTCAGTGGAAATTAACTGCAACTGATGTTGCTTTTTATGGAAGCTCCCATATGTGGTGTGCAAGTGAATTTGCACAAAACCCACACATCAGAATGCTGACTGAAACCACTGGAGTAGAGTAAATTATCGGATACTACTGTCCTATTGTTTGTAAAATCTTCTGTTGTCATTTAACTGGGTGAAAATCATGCTGTATGAGACTTTAGTCATACCAAATGTTACTCTGCACGTATGCATTATTGTAGAATTGAATAGGTAGTGAATTACACAACTTGTTGTTCCAAAGAAGTGTTTCAGCCCCTGTGTATTCATGCTTCTGAGTTTTGGATGTACTAATGGCCATACATTCTTTGTAAAGGCCATGGAGATAGATAATTATTGAAAATTAAAAACCCCCAAGTATCTCATCCTACACCAGGACTGCAGATCACTGCAGGATCACTGGAGGTGAGAAAGAGACATCTGCACATTGGTGAAATTCCTGCTAACACCATTTTTCAAATGCAGTGATGATTCACTGTGTGAAAATGGTCTTTTGTATCCCCTGGCAACCAGAAGCAAAATGTCTCTGTTCTTGTCTGCTGGCCTTCAAAAACACATCTGAGAAGTGATTTGTTTTCACAAGACAATCATGCAACATTAGAAGCCTGCTCCCTCCCGTTCTTCATAAAGAATAAACTAAGAGTAAACAATTCATTCTAGCTCTTGATTGAGTTGTAGGGCAAAAATTTTCTTTGAGAGATGTGTGTTTTTTTTCAGATTTTTTCTGTGACTTTTTAAGGCATGAAAAATAATACTGTATTTTATGCAAATTACTGTTAGTATTTAATATACTCCTGAAATCTGAGAGATGTGACTTTTGTCCTCAGAATTTCTGAGACCTCTATAGCAACACAGTATTTTATTATTTTTTACTCAGCATGCTGTTGAATTTTATTCTTTAGTATGCTTAGGATAAAGAAAACTGAGACTCCGTATTTCACAAAACATGTAAAAATAAGGAACATTTTCTTTAAACATAATGTATCAAATGAATGGTGTATCTTCATGTAGGCAGCTGAAATTCAGCAAGTCAAATGCTTAAAAGCGTGTGTCAAAATAAGCACAAAAGGCATAAGTTCTTTTTTCCAGCAATCACACCCTTTTTCCTCACAGCATCTAGCAATTGATGCTATTTTTAGAAATTATTCTGATAATAATCACTCAGCTAACCTTAGGCTGAATTGTTAAGAATACTGTACTCTTAGCTGGAGAATTGCATGATGATGTACAAAAGGCTTTGACCTTTTCAAATCTACAGTTTCCCTATTTTGCTTTGTAAATGTAAAGCATGAGGGAAAAAAAAAAGGGTTTTATCCAGAGGAGGTGCTTACTGCACAGTTACAATTTGCATTTACAGAGCAGTGGGTTTCTTCCCATTTCAAAATAGAGTTTAGTTATATTTCACACTGGCAATTGTGTGAAGAGTTTTCTTCTGGGAAGTTAGATCAGAACAGATCATTCCCTGTATTTGTTCATGTCCCAGCTAACTGTGCAGTAGTAGCTCCCTGCCTGCACAGTCCATGGGGGAGAAGATACTTAAGTCCTGGAAGAACTGGCTGGCTTTGGCTCACAGATTAATTTAGCCTTGCTTATGCAGGTGGTGTGAGATAAAGGTTAAATTTGTGCACCTGAGGCACAGATTGAAATGAGAAGCAGCTGAAGAAAAACATGTTTCTCTTGGAAAGTGTTTAAATTATCATAAGAATTGAAATTTGAATTCATTTTCTACTATAAAGCATTAATCAGCTTTATTTATAAATAAATTCAAATTAGACTGCAGAAGTGATCATCCTGCTCAAAATAGAAAATAAAGTTATCAATTCTATTTTGATGTTCATGCATTTTTGCATTTTTACATTTTTTCCCTTCCGTAGTTTTTTGCTTGTATTTTTCCATTGCTGTTGATTCCATAAATTGAACTTTATTATTCACTATTTCAGGCCCCATTTATACATGACACTCCATGCAGGCAGTACCCTTCATCTGCTTGAAATGGCTTGTGAAACAGGAACATCAGTAACTTTAATTTGTGACTTTTGGGTATAAGTCACTGCTGCATAAATCTGTTGAAGGCCCGTGATCGTCTTTTTGAAGATTTGGAATTCTGTGATATGCTGTGTTCGAGGATAGAAACAAACCCTTTAAAGGTCATCTAGTCCAATCTCCTGCAATGAGTTGAAGGGACATCTTCCACTAGATCAGCTTGCTCAGAGCCCCATCCAACCTGATCTTGAATGTTTCAAGGGATGGGGCACCTCCCTTCCGTACTGCCTGTTCCAGTGGTTCACCACCTGCACAGTAAGAAACTTCTTCCTTTTATCTAAGCTAAATGAACTCTCTTTTAGTTTAAAACTATTACCCTTTGTCCTACTGCAACAGCCCCTGCTTGAGTTTGTCCCCATTTTTCTTACAGGCCCGCTTCAAGTACTGAAAGGCCACAGTAAGGTCTCCCTGGAGCCTTTTCTAGGCTAAACAAACCCACTTCTCTCAAACTTTCTGTTTTCTATCATTTCATTCCTCAGCCTGTGTTGCCATCAGGGGTTGTCCCAGTACAGGAGCAGCACCTGGCACTTGGCCTTCCTGAGCAGCATGAGGTTCCCATGGGCCCACTTCTCGAGCTTGTCCAGGTCCCTTTGGATGGCATCCCATCCTTCCAGCACGTCGATCACACCTTGCAGCTTGGAGCCTAGTGGCATTTAAAAAATACTTACTAGTGACATTTTGAAAACAAACTACTTCTGTTTTAGGAAACTTGTGGTAAACAGATGGAAATGATAGTATTAATTGTTTTTTTATTTTGTGTGATTTTGTAGAAATCCTCTGAAAAATATATACCTGCAAGTAGCTTCCTTGAACATAGCATCTTTACTTCAATTATCTGCCTAAAACCTTTTTAAAGCATTCAGCAAGAGTCCTATGAGAATTTTCATTTTTCCTTCAGGAAAACAGTACTTAAATGATGAGGATTTTCTGCTGGATTTTTGCTTGCATCTGTTAAAAAGCTACAATGTCTTTATTTCTTCCACTGCATAGTAGCTATGACCCACTCTAATTTGCAGAAAACAAGCAAATGAAAAGTGATGTAAAAGTCATTTGTATTCACTGTTACCTTGTTTTTAAGAGCCATCAGTAAAAGTTGCAAATTCTCCTTTTTAAAAAATGTGTATTAATGGGGTTTTGTTTAATGTAAGATTTTCCAGAGCTCCTGGTACTGAACTCAGTACTGAACTCTCTGCTTAGGACAAGGATTAAAACTGCTTCTGGGCAGCCGTCCATTGCCCTTTAATACAGAAACCATTTAGACTTTATGCTACTGGAGAGTAATCAGAACTGAGTGAAAGAAATGGAGGCATTAGACTAGAAAAGATTGAAACCTGGCAGGAGAATTTTCGTCTGATCATATGTGGGAAGCTTCCAGACCCTTTGGAATATCCCAGTGTTCCAATATGAGTACTGTATGTTAAAAAGAAAAATATTGAGAAGTTTTTAAAGGTCATCATCATGTGCTCTGGTTGACGCAGGACTTAGGGCAAAAAAGGTCCGTGGCCAGTAACTGAAAGCTACAATTAAATAGATAGGCATAGGCAATACTGATTTTAGTATTTCCTCAATATTGATTTCTTCTGTTGAAAATGCAGTGTTCCTCAAGCATGTTTTTGCATCTTCGGTGTATGTGCTAGAAGTTTGTTATATTTTATCTGTTTGTTTCCTGTATCCCAGTGCAAAAACCATTTGCCTCTATTCTTGGAGCAACCTCCTTTTCAAGATTCTCCTTTGTATGCAATATGTGATGCAGACATAGTAAAGTAAATTGCCCCAAATTTAAGAGGCATGAAGTAGCAGACTGGTGAAATTTTGTATTGAACTTACCACTTCTGAAATGTTGAGAACAGCAGTAGGGTAAGAACTGGAGTTTGATGGGAATAATTGTGAGCCAGGCTTTTCAGGCCAGCTCTGCTGGTGGACGTTATGTAAACCCAGGGTATTTCTGCTGCCTATGATCTCTCAGAGGATTGTTTTATAAGCTTTTGGATGTCAGTTTCTTTTGGAGTTATTGAGGGTTTTAGGAAGAAGATGGGGGACCAGCTTTTGCTTATAACTGGGATGGCAGCAGTGACAACCACAGGGCCTCCGTGCAGCAGCCAGGAGGTGTTAGCACCTGCCATCACCTCTGTGGTGCCGAGAAGGGAAAGATGCAACAGCTCTGCCAAGGAAAGCTTCTGTTTTTACCATAACTGAGCCTAGAGAGATTCTTGTAAGCAGTGGCAGCTGCTGAGAGCTAAAATCATAGTGGCGGATGTGAGGGGAAAAGGAGCAGATAAAAGTAACTCGCTGGAGCCATGCAGAGAGGTTGCCATCAGATAAGCCAGAGTGCCAGCTGCTCCATGGCATAATGGGAGTATGGATAAACTCCTAGCCTGTAGCATGAGCCTAGGAGTTTGTTAACATATCTCCTCATTTCCTTTGACTCTTGCTGATTTATTTTTGTAGTTTTACCAAAGCTGTTTCAAGGAATACTGATTTATCACGTGGTGACTGAGCCAGTACCTTACCCTTGCTTTGTGGAATTACAAAACTAGAAAAAAAGAATAAAGTATATAAATACAGTAGTGGAGATGTCTGTAACAATATCTCCAAAGAAAAAAGACAGTATTATTATTTTTAAATTGTTTTTCATTTGAAAGGCTCTTTATATTTTATTGTAGTTAAATGAATGTGAAAGGTGTGTTCAATTTTTCTCTCTGGTTTCCCTATTAATGTTGAAGGGTAGGAAGAAATTATGCTTATTTGTATTCCTGGACATAATATAAATGAAAAATGAATATTTTATTGCTAATGGCTTTATAAAATGCTATTCAGATATCTCAGCAAATTTAGTATACAATTTTATTGCAAAACAAAAATAAAAAAAAAATGCTCAGCTGAGGGCTCTAAAAATAACAATTATGCAGTGCCTAAGTACTAGTACAGCAGCTTTTAACTCCTCTATTCCTTTGCAAATGGTAGCAGTTTCTTAAACAGTGTAGCTTGGCCTCCCCGGATTTCACAGAGCTTGAGGCTGAGAAGTTGTGTCAAAATTAAGGTTCACTGCAGCAAAACCCTACAAAATTTTCACACATTCATTATTTGACCAGCTTTACTGTGTATATATCTTTTCAGCAGCAAACTAATTGTATGGTAGCTACTTCACAGCAGCTACAGAAAGATTCCTTCAGTCAATTTTGTGTGTATTTTTGTATCTAAGTATATATATACACTATATGTATCCTATATATACTTTAGATATGTTAGATATATTTTGATATACATATTAGCCTCTATACAGACTGAAAGGAATGGGTGTTGGCCAGAGGAAGGGAGAAAGAGAAGATGGGAATACTTTCAGGTTCAGATGGATGGCACAACAGGGGTAGTGTTGGTGATGGAAAGGATGCAGGAGTGCGGGAAATGGGAATAGGAGATGCTTTGCAAGTAAACTAAGAGTTGAGAAAGAGCCAGAAGGTCTTGAAGACAGTCTTGGGAGTGCTGGTGGATGGGAGGCTGAACATGACCCAGCCATGGGCACTCACAGCCCAGAGAGTCAGACGTGTCCTGGGCTGCATCCAGAGCCCCGTGGGCAGCAGGGGAGGGAGGGGATTCTGCCCCTCTGCTCTGCTCTGGTGAGACCCCACCTGCAGTGCTGCATCCAGCTCTGGGGTCCCAGCACAGGAAGATCTTGATTTGCACTGGTAGGAAGAGAAGTAAGGATTAAACTGGAAAAGGAAAGTAGAACAAGTAGAGGTGGAAGGACCGTGGAGAGCTTACTGCAGTTGGGGTAGTTTCTGTTGAACCCTCTGACAGGGTGGGAGTTGAAGTTCCTGTTGTGCCTTACCCTTAATCCTTCCCTTAAGAATGAAAGCTGATGCACGAAGGTGAAAACTCAGTATACCATGTATTTACAAAATCAAGAAATTTTTGTCCTGCCTTGACCAACTCCACTGTGGAATCTGCTTCTTAAACTGAAAAGTGGGCTTAGCATTCTAGAAACTGTCTGTGGTAGTCAGAATCTCTACATTTCAGAAGGTGAAATATTGCCTCATTTATATTTATATGCCACATTTATATATATATGCCACGAAGATTCAACTTTCAAAAGTCATTAAAGAACATCACTATTGAAACCACTGTGAAGCAAGTAACATAGCAAAACTGACTAATTTTTTAGCTTTTACTTCTATCAACATTATACAGAAGAAGTGCTGCAGCCAGGAAAAATGTATTTCAAATTGTTAAATGTCACTTGTTTCATTTCTTGTAGTGTGGAAAAAACACCCAGCCTGTCTTCCTTGATTTAGTAGCAGATACATACAGATGTTTAAAATGTTTCATTTAAGCAGTTATTGGGTAATTCAAGACAGTTTTGAGAATGAAGCCACTGCATCTAAATAAGTTAAAATACCCTGTCAGGAGTGGTTCCGTACTGAAATTGTAAAAAACCCTTCTGAGAACTGATGAAGAAGTGAGAGTAATTGCAATCACAATATTTAGGAAGTGCAAAATAGCTTGTTAAAACCTCAATGAAATGCATAGCAATTGAAGGCATCTGAATCTTTTTTTGGGAATCACAGAAAAATAAAACCTAGCCTCAGATTAAAATACTGTTGTGAAACTCTGGCAAAGTTGTCCACAATGCTTACAAAGTAAAATAAACTTAGGAAACAACTGGACAGTTTAGCAGCAAAGTATTAATGAAAGTCAGGTTGGCTTCATCATGTTCAGATTTAAAAAATAAGTTTTGTCAATATTATGAAACACTGTCCTCATTTAGATGAAAGCACTGTAACTCAGGGAAACTGTAGTCAGTTAGCTGACCACAATATTGGAGGAGATGCCACCTGTATCCCTTTGTGCTTATGGGCAAAGGGGCAGTAAAGCATGAGTATTTTTTGGATATGAGTTTAGTGTATTATAAAATGTGTACCTTAAAGAAAGATATTCATTAATAGCAAGTACAAATAGATTTTTATCTTGAAGGAATCGTGTTTTTTTAGACTAAATAAAGACATTACACTGGCTGTAAGGAGATCACAAACATCTTTCAGAGATTCATGGAGAACAGGGAATTATGAGTATAGGAACTGTTGTGCTGAAACTGGCACCTAAATCCATGTCTGGCTTCAGTGGTGGCCGTCTGTGGATACTTCAGAGGAACTTACAAAACAACCTGGTTTGGGGAGCATTTTTTTCCTAACCCATCAAGATAGTTACTTCCCCATCTCCAACAGCATATAAATGTATATTCTGTACATATTTTTGTCCTCTTTAGTGTTTTGTAATTTTGTAGTTGTAGGTGCATTTATTGTTTGTGTTGGTATCTGATCCTTTTAAATTTCACCTTGTATCTTGGTCACGGTATGTTGTGCTATGTGATGATGCATAACATACATGTGTGTGTAAGGGAGGGAGAGGAGTCAATTCTGTTATCTGATTTGACTCTTCTCAGTTTGATTAATTGCTTAGTTCTGTTCTAAGTGTTTTACTTGGAGGTGCAGGAAAACTATGGATCTCTGTGCAGGGCAGATGTAGAAGTTTGAGAGAGCCCAGAGGTTCTCTGCTGATAGGCTCTTCTTTGAGTGGATGCAGACATTTTCTTCCAGATTCAGGTTATGACTGTGCTGTGGAGTATCAGGTAGTTACTGTGAGTGCTGTGGTGCAGGCTTTGGAGAAAGAAAGTGTCTTTGTGACTAGAGTTAAAAAAAACCACCAAACCTACTGTGCAAGACAGCCGTCATATTTGTTACAAAGCTGAAAGCAGTTTGAGGAAAAAAAATGTGTACATTTGAACCTGAAAGATCTCCTGCAAGGAAAGAAAAGCAATTGCAATAGGCAGCCTGCAGATTAAAATCCCAGGAGAGCACTTGGTTCTCTCAATTGCCTGCTGAAAGAGCAGAAAAAGCTGATTTTATATGATATTATTAGGGAGGAATATACAATAACAAAATGTCAAGGCTGGATAGTGTAGTCAATGAAGTATGAAAGGAACTATAGAAACTGAAGAGGGAGTAGAGTTTTGCTCAAGGAAATCAGTTCTCCACTGTGTTGTCAACAAAGCATTTGCATCTGTGAAAGCAACCCCCTGGTTTTCATTAGGATAAAACTATGACTGGAGTTGCATTTAATATCATGTGTCATGGTAGCAGTCCCAGCTGAGAGAATGACGGTCACTGATGATCCCACGGGCCTCCTCTCAAAGACATGTTAACCCCAAAGTCATTGTCCAAATTAGTTTTGAAATTCGGTTCTGCTTGCAGTAGAAGTGAGGGGGACTTGTAGGGATTAACTTGAGGTGAATTTGTTGTTGGGAAGGTAAAAATGGTTTTCTCCTATGTATTAATGGACCCTTCATGTAACCTCTCCGTGGCAGGAAGTTGTCTGACAAGGAAACTTGTGTCTCTGTTTATTGTGAATTTTGTAGGGGAAAGCAGGGAGAAAAGACAGACGGGGAGGATGAGCAAGATAAAATCCAGGTGAAAATAAAGAGCAGAAAGGAGGATATATTTGCTTTTAAATAAATGTATTAGTTATGTAATGATATATATGTCATTGTCTATTATAAGAAAGGTGATAATTCTATGCTTATGAAAACAGACTCTTTTTTTCCCCTCTGTATGTGCTCAGTTGTAAGCCAGCAACCTCCAGTTCTCCATAGTTCAGGTTTCTACTTTGTTTACAAATTTCTAAATGTTTATTAAGGTGTTGTCCTTGTCCTAGCTAACAAATTACTTTTATGGTGAGGAATTTCATATTGCCATTTTAGAAACTGAAAAACAGATAATAATACTAATTTGTGCCTTGTGCTTTGGTGTTCTTACACTTTTGCATTTACTGTAAGGAGAGGAGAGATAGCTAACTTGGAAAATTTAAATATATGAGTAAATTAAGTTTATATTAAATATAAAACAGTGTGAAAATATAGTCTGAGTCTAAACTATTTCAAACAGTAGCACTTCAACAAACAGTGGAGTGGCTATGTACAATTTATTTTACTTGCTGGTTATGGGCTGTATAATTGATTTAGCCTAATTAGAAGGTTAAAAGAGCATCTTTCCAGCTATTTTTCCAAGTGGAAACAAATAACAGTCAACAAAATATTCTTCATACTAACCTCTCCTTGGAGGTAAAAAAATATTGTGCAAAGTATTAGATTTAAGAGACTTCCTGAAAACTCAGAGTCTTCTAAACTAAACAGTACTGGACATACAAATGCTGCTAAGTGACAGATCAGTGTCCTGCCTTCTATGAGGTGAAATTTCCCACTGGCATTTCCCAGCTTCCCTGGGTGATTAGCTTTGCTTAGATTGTAGGAGGAATCAGGACCAATCGGTATGCCTGTATACTAATTGCTGATTGAGAATCAGTGGGTAACTGAACCACTGAAAACTCACTTGGCTTTCTGTACCTCATGTAGCATAAAAAGAGGTAGCGAGACACAGTGGCAGCTGTAATTTATGCTTCACCCCTGCGATGGGAGCTACAATAATTCAGGTCAGATGCAAGACCCGTGCAGCCTTGTGAGCTATGGGAGCAGCAAGCTCCAGGCAAATACTGGAAAATAATACTTAAATGTCTCAGCTGTTAATTGCATGCATTAGTAATTAGTGAGAATATTTAACTGTATCTCCTAAGGAAGGAGACATGGCATGGATTTATAAATAAGCACCTGAATTGTATTCATAAATAATAGAAAACACATTTTAAGGAGGTGCTCGCTCTATTCTTAGTGAGAGAGAGTGGAGATGTTGGGGAAAGTTACTCAAACATGATACAGGGTGGGAGGTGGAAGCTTGTATTGTATGGCTACTATTTTTTATCTAAACTAATTTTCATTTCTCTGGCCTCAATTGTTTATCAAAAATTTATTTGCAGGAAGTATATGTATGAGCAAAGCCTCTTCATGAGATTAAATAATACAGAAATTTCAGAAGTCAGAGCACTCAAAGTGTGTAGGAGAGCATTGCACACCCTAGATGAATAACTGGGTTTCTGATTCTCTCTTTGTTTTTAAACCTCCCTTCATAGCTTTGAGCAAATCACTTTCCCTTCTTTTTCACTTCCATGGATGAAATGGGATAATGATATTTAAGTACAATATTTCATAAAGATGCTGTGCAGACCCATTAATAAATCCATTTGCAGGTCTTTTGATGTACCCTCAGTATATCAAAATGTCACTTCTGAGCTTGCTGACTGCACTTATTTAATTTCCTGGTTCTACTCAACTTCTAGATTATAAAATGATATTTTCTGACATAACTTATGATACAACTAAAACTATCACTCTGAAAGTCAGTTCAACACTCATCCACTACCCCTTAGAAAAAGCTATAAAGTACACAGATTGTCTTTTCTTCAGTTATTATAAAGATTTATTGAATCTCTAGCTCTAACATCCACTGAAGGTTTTCTCTGTCAGTATTAACTTCTGAGATCAATAAATTGCAATACTGATCTCCTGAGAAGTCATTGTCTGCCGGCTACCATTGCAGTGTTTACCCCTGTTGAAAAGCAGTTGTAGCAAATTAAATTGGCTTCTGTCAGTGAATGGTCCTTATTTTATGGCACAATTAATGAAGGTTGATAGATAGGCCACTTCCTAAACAACATCAGATTAAAGGCAGGGGTTTGTAGCAAGAAAAATCTGAATTTATGAGGTGAATCTGCTTTCATTTAAAGAGCAGTTGCTGAAGACTGGAAGATGACTCTTCAAAAGGAAGAGTCCTTTTCAAAGAAGCGTGTTTTTAGCAGTGTGCACATACCTGTTCTTTTGTGTTGCTGGAGAAGCACTGACTACGTTCTCTAATCTGCTGTTAGACAATTTACGTTGTTATGTAGGTTTGTGAAACATTCTGCTTTGAGGAAGGTAGAGACAAGTGGAATAAAACAAAACCAAGCCTGTAACTACTTTAAAACAGCTCCAGAAACAGCTGCTTTCACTTTCATCTAGCGCAAATGATGGGAATTTTTCCTCAAACAGGATCCTGGCCTTGGATCTCCAAAACGGACGTAGAAATGGGAAAAGTTTTTTTCTCTTAAACGTATTTTCTTCCTTTGCCTTATTATCAGGAAACTTCCTGATCACAGTTTTAACATTGGTCTCCAAGGATAAATGGTTAGCATGGCCTAGCAGTGACTCCAAGGTACCCGTTCAATTGCACAATAAAGATGATGTATATTTAGACTGAATCTAGAAATTAGAATAAGACTTGAGCATTGATCTTTGTAATCATGAAAGAATTATTGATAAAATTCTAATATTGTCAGTTTTCTGGTTATTAGCAGCCTGTTCCAAACTTAAAAATGGCCTAAAAGCACTGAGAGAAATGCTCACAGGGGTTTTTTGGCATGGGCAAGATGGTACTTTTCTAAACTGTTGTTCTGAGAAATACTTGAATTGCTTGGTATTCAAATATTTTGAAAATGTAGTTTAGGTGATTAAAGCTGTGCAAATTTTCTGCCCTCTGGTAAACTCAGAGGTTTCCAGTGACACATGGAAAAGGCTCAGTCAACAAAACCCAGCTGTGCATTTTGTGCATAAAAAAATATGTATTTAAATGATAGTTGCACAGCACAGTACTGCAAAATTAGCTGTCCTAATTTTGCCTAATACTTAGAATTAAGATACAAATTATGTTTATTTAGCATTTGTGATGACTTACAAGATATAATTATAGCCTAATGGTATAGCATCTTCTGGTTAATTTATAACTAAAACCTATCAAGTTTATGCTGGACTTAAAGTGAGTGGCTGCTTTTATGAGAACACAGTTGGTTTAGACAACATCAAATAAAAAGTCTCCGTTGAGTAAATTCCTCACAGTGATTTTTTTTAATATGTATGGGTAGCTTTAGACTGCAAAGTGTGATTATGATAAACACACCACAGAGAGTAAATTTAAGTGGCGACTGTGATGTTGTTTGAAATTCTTAGTATATCGCTTCAGGAGGGCAAGCTATCAACATCTTTCATAGCAGCGATGAGTTTGTAAGGGTTTGGGTTTTTTAATAGCTCGAGAAACAACCCTTTTGGTACTGTCTCACTCAATTCTCCACTATAATAAACTGTGTTAGTGCCACTGGGCTAAATTAATTTACACAGGCACAGATACTGCTCTGCCTTCCTTAGAGAGGAAAATTACTGGAGGTGTTGGAGGGGCCACTGAGAGTATGTTTATGTGGACAGCTCTAGCCAGACACAGGCTCTTCTGCTAGTGCTCCTGTCTGGCCACACTCGAACTATTTTCAGTCCAGAATGTGCTCCTGTCTGGCCAGAAGCCATGTAGTCATGGTGCCCCTCCTAATACACCTCCTTCTCAACAGCCTTTTTGGTTCAGGCATGGTGCCACATCAGTGTGACATCAGACCTGGGCTGGCTCCTGTCCAGCCATCGTTGAAGAGCAGATGTTTTTCTGAGGCCATCCTGTGGATGTTCCCTGAGACGTTTTGTCATACTCAGGGTTGTTAAAGCTTCCTTAGATTCCAGCTATCCCTGAAAAACTTGCAGCTCTTGCTTTGCAGATTTTTGTAGTGATGCTGTTTCAATGCTTAAAGATGGGACTGCCTTCCTGCACACTTCTAATTACAAATTAGGGCATTTGGTTTGGTTTGGAAAGCAACTGCTTGATTCCACCCCCCCCCCCCCCCCTTAGTTTTTTTCTATTCAATGTAAATTGAAAGGCAAATTGTCTTCAGCTGAGCTGCTGGCTTTTGAGGTAAAACATTCCCACAGAGGTGTCCAGTTTTGTCCGCACTCCATGTTTAATGTAGAACAGCTAAATTTCACTTCGTTTCAAATATTATTATCCAGTTTTCTTCGTGATCAGGTGCAGGAGTCCTAGTTAAAAATTTTAATGTTTCTGAATACGGTGGATTCTCCAAAGATACTGGCTTTCTGACATGCTGTAATCTCACTTTATTCCTCAACATCATCTCTGTGTTCTGTGGGTTATAAATTACCTGTCTCTCTCTTAGGATATAATTACTGTGGCCCCCTTCTTTCTCATTTACCTGTATCCCTTTTATTTAGCAAGCAACTGTTGTCTTTTCTTCCAGCTGTGGTGTAGCTGATAATGTATCTAATTAAACTCAGTTTTTCTCAGTAGGTGTTGACTTTGAAGTCTCTGTGCTCTGTTTCGGATTTCGTACCCAAAATTTGGTCTTTTTTCGTCCCCTTCCAGTTGGCTGAGTAAAGTGCAGTGTCTCTCCATAAACACCTTCTGATGAATGAACTGTTAGAACTCACTGGGTGGAGCAGTGTGCTTCACTTGCAGAATTTGGGCTTATCAAAGGACTCAGAGTAGATTCATAGTGATGCAAAAGCAGGTAGCAGATTAGTCAAGTGCACAAGTTGAATTTATTAAATCATTCTGCATTGCAGTGCTGCATTGTGAAAAGGAATGCACTACTAGGCCATGCAAACCTGTTGATTTTTTTTTTTAATTCTTCATTTCTGTTTTATTGGTGGTCATGGTGGATTTTTTTTTAGCACTTAGGGACTTATTTCCCAAGAAGTAGCGTTATTCTAGTTTTCTCCAGAACAATTGTGATATTGTTTCTGTTTGTTTTTAAACTCCAGATTTTGTTCTTCTCTTACTATTACCATTTTATGTTGTTAAGAGTCACACACTTGTTTTAATAGCTGTCACATCTGTAAAAATAATGACCATGCTAACCAACAGGTTACTGAAATATTATCTGAAGAGGATGGGGTTCTAGGTCAATCTTTCAAGCATTTTGACTTGACAGGTCCATTGCAGTATACTGAATTATTTTCATTAATAACTTTGGTCTTCACTGTTTCTTTTCATGCATTAGTGCTTATTTGTAAGGTGTATTGACTCATGTGAACATGATTTTTTTAAGCTTTGAACCAAATACTTTCCTGCAATATATTGCTTTCCTGTTAATTTTTCCTTCTAAATATACTATTGGACCATCCCAAAACTAATTTAAAATTTTATGTCATATTTTTGTTCGAGATGAATAAATTTTTCTGTATGAACAAATATGAACAGTATGTTTGTGTACTCATGCATGCAGTTCAGTCTTTGAATGGGGAGTTCATTCAAAATAAAGTAAATTAAGAGTACTTACCTATTAGTGAAATACTTGAACTAATTACAAGCAAATAAAGTGCAGGTTGCAGTTGTCAGTCTAATTCTGTTAGATTTTCAGTGTTGTTTTCAAGCTCTTTCATTTCCCACCCCCCTCCCCCCAAAAATGTAAAAAGTTGTCCACAGAGCTTGGTTGGAAATGCAAACTCCTGTGTGCTTTTCTTTCAGAGTACGGACATGAGTCCAGCTAGTAGCACAACGTCCCTCCCTGTTAGCCCTCTTCCTGAGGAGCCATTATCTTTCAAGGTACAGTTAATTAATTTAATCATAAATATTGTCTGTTCATCTGGGCTTGTCATGTTATCTGGTGTACTGTGAAGTGCTGTTATTGCTTCTTCCTTTTTTTCAAATTACTGTGATGTCAGCCGATGTTCTGTGTATATACCATGCAGTTTTCAAGAAGTACCTAGAATACAATGTTGTTGGTTTTGAGAGGGATATTTTTCCAGCAGACTACAGCTGTAAACTGTTATTTTTAAGACTCTGGTTTTATCCATCATCCCACTTGGGTATGTGCATTTGTGTATAAGTGTGTATCATCAACAGATATCTCTTTATTTTGTATTTCAAGTGTATCTTTTAATGAAACAATGATTAGTTTCTGCAAGGATACAGGAGACATTAAAGGTCTGTCAAAGAACAGTTTCGGCATAAGTTCAGTGTAAGTCACAGGCCTGGCATTTTAGTTAATAATAAATGTTGGGACAATGTCCACAGCTTCATGAGGTTTAAGCTGTGAGGAGTGAGTTGCTGTATGTCACCTTTTTGGCTGTGGTATCCATCCCTGGGACTCAGAATAGCCTTAGGCAGAGCCTAACTTTTGGAAGAGGTCTCCTGAGGCTGCCCAGGTACTCAGAGGAGTGCTGCATCATCTAGCAGAGAGGTCACCTTGCCAGTTGTTCGCTTAGGTAAGGAAGAGGGAACTTGGGTTTTCAGCACCACTGGCTCAACTGTGTGTCATAATGTGGACTAAGTTACACTCACAGGAATATCCCTTTCAAAATTTTCCGTTTTCCAAGTAAGTTTCCACCTTCTGTGTGCGTGCAATCAGTTGACTGGGTTGTGTTTTAGTCCCTTTGTGATGATGCTAAATTAAAGCTGAGTAACTGGAATTAAGGAAGTTTGATGATGTAAAGTTTGTGTCTCTCCTGCACGTTCTTCCAGCACAGAAAATATGTGTCCTTCAGACCTGGCCAAGCCCAGTAAAGAAACTCCTTTTTTTTTTTTTTTTTCCCCTCTCCCATATTTTCTGTGTGCAACAGCTGTACAACCAGCCAGCTGATTCCCGCTATTAGAAGGGTTAAGGACTGTGCTCGATCAGTTGTTTAATCAGTGGAGGTACAGGTGGGATATCAGTGGTCAGCTATTCACTGATTCTCATTCCTCTTTTGGGATTTAACACTTCTAAGACCCATCTCTCAGATTTGGCTGATATTGAGCAATGTTGTGCCAAGATACCAGGGTACATGTCTTTATTTCCTTGGAACACCACTTAAAGTGCACATTGAATTCTGCTCAACATTCTAAGTCAGATTCAGTAGTTAACTCTCCCCGTGCCTGGAAAACCACTAAGATACGACATACAAAGAGATGGGCTGCTCAGCTCGGGTAAAGGTGTAAGAGGTAAGGAAATCTAACTTGAAATAGTATGGTAAAATCTCACACTGAGATAATCAAACATTGCTCTGTTTGCATCAGGGGCGCTGACAAGTACACTGTAGTGCCTTTATTTTTGAAGGAAATGGTGTTCGTATAACCCAAAATGGGTTGTAAATTACTTATTTGAAGTGGAATAATTGCTCTAATAAAACAATTAAGATGTTTTTCATATTAAAAGTCTAGTAGAAAATGGCAAAAGAAACTGAAAAATAGGGCAGAGAGCATTACTTAATCTTTCATTTTCAGTCAATTTTCAAAGCAGGAAACATTTTCCTTTGCAATTCAAATAAAATGGAGGTCAGACCAGGAAATCTTAAGTGCATTTCACAGCATTTAGTAGAAATAAAAATAATATAAAATGTAACAGTTTCTGTTATTTCTTCTTGGTGCACTCCAAGAGAGAGCACTGTTGTTCCAGTTGTAATGTGAATGACTGGTTTTACAAGCCGTAACCCTCTCTGAATACTGTCAGTCAATAATATTGGCTTTTGATGATGGGATGGTGCATTTCCCTTAGCAACATGATAATAACCTTTCCCACATCCTTGCTGTAGAGATGGAGATTGAAAAAGAAATTCCATTCTGTGATTCTGAAAACACAGGTGTAACGAAGCAGGGCCCTATAAACTGCCTCTCTTTGGGACAGCTGAAGATCTCTGAGCTAATGAGCTTTTATATTAGACTGTGAAATGAAACCAAGCCTGTGTTCTCGATCATACCTGGTTTTATACCAAGAAAGAGAACTGTCCTTCCTTGGATTTTAACAATTTGCCTTCAAAAGAAAGTCTGCATTTCTGGATAAAGAATGCAAATCCTGTCATCATACTCTTCTTGTACATCCCACTTCACCAAAGCAGATGCCTGTCATTCTTAGTCCCACAGGATATGTGCTGTATAAATATGGAGAACCTAAGCTTGTTCAAAACCATTATAGGATTTTGAATTTAATCTAATGACAATTAGAAATCAGATTTCCCTGGAAGTGCTTGCAAGTTGCATCTCAGCTCTGCTAACACCAAGCTCAGCTACCATGCTCCCAATATATTGCACCTGCTGTGACTTGTAGCAGAAAGATCCAAATCATGTAAGACCCTGCTCAGGAGTGTTTGGAGGAAGCTACTTTTCAGTGCAGCAAGAGATACTCCAGCTGAGTCCATCATATACCATTACTTTAATTAAGTCATTTTGCTTTACTTACATTAAGACAGTACCTTTAGAAGAGTGTCACTGATGCCCAGCAAAAGGGGAAGAAAACAATTGAAATAAAGTTAGCTAGCTCCAGAGCTATTGAATCCTAA
The DNA here is from genome assembly GCA_014706295.1 of Lycocorax pyrrhopterus obiensis. Classification (NCBI taxonomy): domain Eukaryota; kingdom Metazoa; phylum Chordata; class Aves; order Passeriformes; family Paradisaeidae; genus Lycocorax; species Lycocorax pyrrhopterus. The sequence continues at coordinate 64,924,068 of JACSVZ010000006.1, read as the reverse complement.
AAGCAACCATTAGAAAATGAAAAGATAAACATATTGTTAATGCCATTCAGCAATCTTTGCTCCGTAAGTGTTGTAAATAGTAGATTTGGTTTTGCTTGGGGAAAGAGCAGCTGTGCATAGCAGCCAGTACAGCCAATCTTTTGTGTGGCTTTGGGTTCCTTCGCCCTGTGGATTTACCAACACACAGATGTTCAGAGCAGTCTTCCTTAGCTGTGCTCTTCAAAATCTTAGAAAAAAATCCAGTTCAGCCATGCACACAGACACTTTTGCAAAACTTTTCTAAAACCATTTTTGATAAAGCAATCATAGGCATTTCTTTTTAGTGAGGGTTATTTTTATGTCAAATTCCAGCTTTCAGTCCTCTGCTGTTTTCCGTGGCTGAAAGTATTTAGAAAAGGAAGATCTTTTCCTATATTGTGGAAAAAGTTTATTTCTCCTCTCAGAAAAGAACACCGTCTTTGGTGGTCGTTTTGTACTTCAACTTTTATGTAGGTAGGATCTTCTTTTGAACAGAAGTTTATTCTTCTGTCAGTTTATAACATTTCTTGAAGAATTAGATCTTTGTCTTGTGGGAAAAAGTTATGTCAAAACTGAAAAATTTCAGAACTAAGAATTTGGAAAATAACGGAACAGAATGGTATTTGTCATGCAACCTTAACTCAAGTGTTATTCTGTGTTATAATAGCAAAACTGTAGCTGGCTCAAATGCAAGTGACTTTTAATTATGCGTACCTATATCCGCTCTCATTAGCTGGAATTAAAAATAATCCTGCCTTTCATTTAGAAGATAAGTGAAGGAGTGCATATTTCTAAAAGGTCAACTTACCAAGCAATGTCTCATCCATTTTTTAGAACCTGTTCTTTTCTCCTAGTCATTATGCTGTGCTTTAATATAATAGTATTTTATTATTTTTAAATTATTTTAAAATATAGTGACAGCCTTTTAAGAAGAGATCTATGCTAGCCATTTAGTACATCAACTATCTAATATTAGCTAATTATACATTATCTGTTGTAATAAGCTTCAGTCTCACTGGTTATTAGCCACAGCCAAGTTGTAAATAATAACCATAATAGTAATTTATTGTAGCGATGTTTAATTGTGTTTCAATTCTATGATTAATCTCAACCATGCTTTACTAATTGTTATTAAATGAAAGAAAAAAATTCTTCCATTATTTCCTTTCTCCTTTGAGGGAGCTGAGAATTTCCTTCAGTATTTATTATCTTACTGCGTTCCGACTTCTGTAATTAATATCCTTGATGCAAATTCCTTGCGTAAGAAAACAGAAGTCCCAAGTCAAGTAGCAACAGCTGACAGTCCTCAGTAGTGTTACTGTTGGGGTGCACTATGTGCTGGCAGAGAGACAGGCTCTGAGGGCCGGAGAGAGAGCCTCTTTCCTGGACCCTGAGGTCGTCCTGGGAGTGTATCCAGGTCACCGGGGATGGGCTGAGAGAGGATTGTGGGTTTGTGGACAGTGTTGGGCCTATGGGAAGTGATAATTGTAGTTTGTGACCTTTTAGGGTATTGTTTACCTGTTACCGTAATAGGTAACATCTGTGCAATACCCCAGGTGATTGGGGGACACTGAGGTGAACATCTTTCCTGTTTATATGATGTGATATCCTGTTAGGTGCTGGTATTTAGGGAATTCTGAGTGCGCAATAAAGGCTTTGCACTTTCTATCTTGTGTGTAAAGTCCATGCCCTTGCGTGATTACTGCATGTTACCACTGCTGTAGGTCTAGTAAAGTGTAATCTATACTAAATTATGTCTATCCTTAGAGTTTTACCATTCATCCTGCACCTTTGCAGGCTCTGGAAATGCAAATCATTGCAGTCACAAATGGGCATGACTCTGGCAGCGGATGACATTTGTGCCTACAATTAGCAAGAGATAAATCTTCCGTTTGGTCTGTGATCACAGTTTAACTTTACTGCAGATATTTGGAATAATCAATATGAAAGTCGCAGTAATGATTGCAGGTTAGCCCAGGCAACTCATCTTTGAGAGTGTGACTTTGTATTTCTAGGTGTAGAATGAGGTCTTTTCCTCACTTACTCAGCAATGCTGACAAGCTGGGCCTATACTTGAAAAAGCGTCCTAGGCTATTTGACTTCCTGGGCTTTTTTACTCTCTCTACCTTAAATGTACTATTTCCAATATTTTAAGTGTTTGCTGACACTTCTTTGAATAAGAAGATTTTAATGTATTGCTTTGTTTTCAAAGCAGACTCTGAAATACTCACATAGGCATTATGACCCCATGGCAGATACAGGTTAGGGTTCAGTGATACTCTTTAGTGGGCTGGAGGCCTCATTAGCTCTCATCCCTCTCATTCCACCCTCCAGCTGAATTTCTGCTTCTCCTGAGAAGCATCTGAAGCCTCTGAGGGCTTGGATTTTTGTTTGTTTTGGAGATGTTTTTGGTATTTCTAGTAAAGTGAGTAAAGAAGTATGACTCACACAACCCCTCCTTTACTGTTCTGCTGCCTCAATCTCCATCCTATTTTAAACCAGTCTGTCACCATTCTTCAGTGGTTTAATGGATTCCTCCCACTCTTAATTTTTATTTCCCATGTCAGTATTTCCTTTCTTTACGACTCCTCACATCTTACTGATGTAGCACAGACTTTTAAAAGTCATGTAATCACAGCAACTTTCTGCCTTTGATGCAGGCCTTCCATTTTGTCATTTCTCGAAAAGATTTATACATCTGATTTGTTTCACAGTCTTTACCATCATAGGATATGAGATCTTGAAAAGCACTGAATTTATTCTGAAGGGAGGAGTGTGAAGTAGATATTATGGGCCCTGTTACAAGAAGCTTCTGTGCATTTATTCAGTCTTTTCCTTTTTCCCAGTAACTCTCTGCCCCTTTTCCTAAGAAAAAGGGCTCTGCCAGCAAGTCTGTCTGAATAGAACTGTATCACCTGTTTAATGAGTGAATAAAAAATTATTTTTATTGTGGGGAGTATAGGTACAACATCTGTAATTTCCCAATGTCACTGATATATTTACTAAATACTAAAATATTTAATAATATTTACTAATGACTAAAAGAATCAGGAATGAGACTGGGAACTACACATTTACTGTCTGATTTCCTTCTGCCTCTATGCCTTGATCATAGTTTCCTTTCTTTCCAAATTTTATGTACATGCATTTTTTAGTGTGTTTGCCTTTATTTTATTGAAGCTTTCATCATAGGTTGGCCGTTAGTTCAATATTTCAAAATTACAATCCCTATCTTAGGCAAAATTGATGCTTTTAATGCTATAAATTTAGTTATTTACTCAGTGAGCCACATACAGGAAAATGATTAATGAATGTCTTATTAAAATCTCAAAAGCAACCAGAAACACAAGTGATGCTTCAACAGAGGAATGCAGAAGGATCATCATTACTTTTTTTTCAGTTAACATGGTTTCCAGCATGACTTAAAATTTTATATAATCACTCCTGCAAGGGTAAATGCTGGGTTCATTCAGGTTCCTTCCCTCAGGCAGACACACGCTCACACAATGAATTCTGATGCATACCTACAAAGTAAGCTTTTCCTGCTGAGTACTCTATAGCCAGGATTTAAAAGTCATAAAACTTGTAACATTATAGGTTGCTGACAAGATTTTATCACTAGGACTATGAAAACAGATTTTCTTGAAACTCCATGGGAGGATTCTGATACACCCTGGAAGAGCACTTAAAGTGCTAATCTAATCATCTCAATACAGACAGTAAATCCTCCTAATTTCCCTTGTCTGGGGACTGATAGTCATAAGTAAATCCGAGGGAGTACATTGGTGTGTTGAGGAATCCATTCAGCGCAGGTAGCTCGGGGTGCAGCTCCAGGTTCAGCTCTGGCGGGCAGGAGCCCGAGCCCCAGGCAAGAGGCCATGGAGTGCTGACCCTTTGCAGAACAAAGGGCACAGGGACCTGTGGCCAGCCAGGGGACCGGACACTCAGGGACACAGCAGGAGCCGGTGGTTCCGGACTTTCCTGCCCTCAGACTGTGAGGATGTAAAAGCCCAGGGGCTCCTTTGTTCTGGGTCCCTCCTTGAGGAACCAGCTCGAGCTGTGATTTTGTTATTGCACCATGATTAAGTGATGTTAAGAATCTGGACATCTGAGACTGCTCTGGGAAACCTGGTGTGACTCTGTGAGTGTGGAGGGTGTAGCTGCAAAAGGTCCTAAGTCCCATCTCAGGCGGTGCCAGAGTGGCTCCTGGATAGTTGGACAGGGAAGTTTCCTTATCAGGCATTTGTAAAATATGATAAATGGAGGGGGTTTTTTGTGGTTTTGGTTTTTTTAGTGAGCAGAATCATTATAAAGAGTTTGGAGTAAAATTTTGTCTAAATCAATGGCACAGTGCCCATTGGCTATGGTGGCGTGTGCCATCAGGTCATGGATGACATGGATTACGTCAGAGGCATCAATTACTTTAGAAGTGAAAATATTCATCTGTATTGACCATTTTAACCCCATCAATTATTTTAAAGGTGAAAATGTAAAACCATTTTGACCATTCCAACCCAGTGGTTGGAATGGCCAAACCACTTTCTGTGGTTGTTGTAAATGAGATAAAATTCAGGTGTTTTCATAAATTATGTTCAATGTAGTGAAAATGTAGAACTGTCTGCAATGCAGGAGTTTATTTAATAATAATTATTCACTTTCATTATTTATTTATTATTTAGTAAATATTATTTAATAAATATATAAATAATAAATATTATTTAATAAATAATAAATTATTAATAATTATTCACTTTATTTATGTGTTAGAGCAATGAATGTTTTCTTCCAAGGATAAATTAAACAAACTGGAGACTTGAAAATGGGTTTTTTACATCTCTGATGTGTATTCTCACTGTAGCAGGTCCTCTCTCTCCCTTTCTAGCCAAGGACTGCTTTTTTTTCATCCAGAAAGCCTCTGAAAATCATATGCGTGGACACTTGACATGTTTTTGACAAAAAGTTTTGACTTAGTCAAATTAATGATTTTAAATGGAAAACATCTGATCCTTGACTCTTCTATTAAAATATGTATAAACAACTTTTCTAGTACTGAGTAATGTTAATGACCCAGCCATATGTTTTCAAATATAATCCATTACAGTAGGAAATTGAGGGTTGGCATTTTGAAATCCTTATCAAGTTAAATGTCTCAAAAGTACAACACTAAAAATAACTGATTTTGATGATGTTCACTGAGAGTTTAAAGAGACAGATATTTTTGTGAGCAATTTAGACAGCCATTAACTGAAATTAAAGGCAAGATTCAATTGCTGGCACAGAGACACCTTGTGTCACTTCCGAAAGCTGTATCCTGCCTTTCCTCTAGTTGACTTTCTAGCAGAGCCAAGTATTGAGAGGTGATGAAAGTTGTTGTGCTGCTGTAGTTTGATTTTTGTTGTGCTTCTGGTTTCATTTCCATTTGAGTTTGTCAGCTGGTCATGCTCTATCTCTTGGAAAGTTATAAACTCCTTTGCGAGCCACTTGTTTATAATAAGCTGTTTAATTTTACTGAGGAATGTGGCTTGTCTGGGAGGCTTTGATTGCATGATACAATGGTGACTTACAATGTTAGGTAGGGACTTCTGAAGCTGTTCCTGTTTCCACCAACCTTTGCGTTGTTGCTAATTAAAGCTAATTCTGTGTGGAAAGAAAAATTTCCCCTGTATTTAAAGAATGTAACATGATGATGGTAGTACTGGAGTAAACTTCTTGTTTCTGAAAGGTTTAATGTGCTCTGATTTTAAGCCATAGCATGGACATTCCATTTGCTCTCTGTCCTTCTCCTTGCTCCTGGCGTAGTTCAGTACTTTGATTATTGATAGTGAAATATATTTGTATGCTTAAGGTGACCTTTTAGTGCCTTACCGTTTTTTTAAGAACCATAAAGTTTCTTTTACCTTTTGGACACATTTAAAAAAAAATACAGTACCGGTAAAAGGATATCTTTGTTTATTGAAGTGATCTTAAATGTGGCTGTATGAACTGGCTCTTAATAGTAGTCCAGAAGAGTTATGTCTCTTCATGTGTGTAGAATAAGAAATCTATTTATTCAGGCTTCTTCACTTATCAGAGATTTTTGTAAGAGTCCTGAAAGGCATTAGGGATGGAGACAATGGAAAGTGTCAGTTTTAATTCTTTTAAAAATGTTGAAAACCCAGTCTCAAGGCATTGTTGTCATGGGAAACACCTATAAGAAAAGGCCATTCACACTGTGAGTCTCTTGCAGATAACTTTGGCAATTTAAGAAAAACTTTTGGACAATACGAATTTCTAAATCGTTGCTTAATAAATGGATGAGGATATGATTCACTTAAAATTTTCTGGTTAAAAAAGGGTGGACTAAAGGAAAAAGAGCATGACCTTTGTGGTTGAAGGAATTGATAATGGGAGGGGTGAAAAGCCCATAAATAGACTTAATCACTTGGTTTTGTCCTAGGGAATAATGAGCTAAATATTCAGATTTTTTTAGATTTGATATTTTCAAGCAGGGCAGAATGCTATAGATGAGAGGTAATTGCAATTTTTTTATTTGGATAATATTTTCTAAGCATTTTAAACTTTTACAGCTGTACAGTGGTACACTGTTATGGGTAGCCTTGTGATAATTGTATCATTAGAGTTATCATCTATGGTGAGAGTTCTGGAAGATTAAGATTGATGAGGGCGTAGTGGAAAAAAGTTTTCTTTAGATGCCTATCTGATTACCATTTGTTGTTATCGTTACATTCTGGATGTTGCCAGTAACCAAGAATGGAATGAAAAAGCATGACTGATTGTTGTTTATTTTGGGCTTTTCTGCACAGTTTAATATTTAAGTGAAAGGGAGAAGCACATAATGCTCCACATGACTGTACAAAGTAATACGTATTTCTGGTTCTTCTAACAAGTTGCCCGTTTATTTCAGAAAGTCACTAAAAAGAGGTAAAGTTTGGGGTGGGGGGGAATGTTTATCTGCAGCTGAATCAAGGGAAAATTCAGAAATGAAGATGAATTAGTTTTTAAAAACAACATGAAACAAAGATGTTTCCTGAAGTTTTTTGTTTACTGTTCACTAAAATACCTAGAGCCTCACCACTTTGACCGACTGGTATGTCTGCATCAAATTTAAAATGCTTAGGAAACATAGACTAACTGGAAATCTGCAGGGTATAATTATGTGTCATAGAAAACCAGCTGCAATGAAAAACAAAAAAAAAAGAAGAAAACTGGTGACAGTGAAGTTTAAAATACAGTAGTTAGTTTGGCATGCCAGCGTTACAAAATTTAGGAGATTCACACAAACAAATTATCAATTTTTTAGTACTATGAAAGAAAAAGTTTAAAGATATTAAATATTACTTTCATTCTGGTATTGCAGATGCAAAGTAGGATGAAGTTGGGATGCTGTTTGAGATGGGAACTTGGACTATAAAGTTGACTTATTAATATTTCCCAGTGATTGTTTGGATTCCTCTAGGTCAGTTTTCTTTGATCAAAATTTCTGTCTCTTGGGGTAGAAGTGTTCCTGCAGTTGCAAGCTTAATAGGCTGGCATCTTTGTGCAGGCAGTTCTGGGTTTGCTGCTTTGTCCATAGTGAGCTCTGCTCCCTGAGCAGCACTGAGAGGAGGGATTTTGTCCAACCTGATATCACTTAAATGAGAGTTGTCACATCAATACAGAATTAAATTTGGATAAGAAACAATTTTCCTGTACCATGGCAATTTCAAACTTTTCAGGGCACTCTTGTGATCACAAGCAGATCATAATCTGTCTTTCGGTCACCCCAGCTCTAAGCAGCAAAGCCTGTAGCTGGGATTGTGAGGTATTTGTCAGAATTAGAAATGGCCAGAATAGTACTTGTGGCCTCTGGTATCTTCATTTTTTGCTTTATGCTTTGCTGTATTCTTGGGGATGATCCTTCAATTGCAAGTTTGTCTATTTGATGTTTATTGCCATGTTTGTAAACATTTTGAATGAGTAATATATATAGGCTTTTAAGGTATTAATTCTTTTAGCCTTTTGCTTCAGTCTCCTCTTTTGAATATCTTTATCCTCTTTCCTTCTACGACCACAGAATGGTTGATTCCAGTACTCTTCATTTCCTTAATTATCCTCAGTGATGTGTGAGGATGAATGCAAATTTGTTAGCAAAATGATAATTCCTTATCATAACAAGAAAAAAAACCACAGAAATATCTGTACATAAATTAAGTCAGCATTATATTGGGTTTAATCTATTTTATAAAGCATTACACACCTCTTAGACAGAAAGAGGTCCTTAGAGTAAATGAAATTAATTGGGGAAAAATTAACAAATGTTACAAAGCTGTCATTTTTTTTATCTATCAGTACCACAATCATATAAATGCTACTCACATGTTAACTAGATATCTTCAGCATGCAAATTTGATGGGACTGATCGTCATAAATATTAATTAATTCTGGGGTGCAGGGGCTTTTGCAAACACTAATCCTTGTAACACTCCTGTAGAGTGAAAAGGTGTTACCTTCCTTTCATAGAAAGACGCTTGAGGTGTTTGTTTTGGTGATCCTGCACGCTGTCCTGGTCTCGAACTGGGAAACTGACTCTGCTTGTCCTGGCATTAGTTTCCAGATGTTAGTAATTCCTCACTGACCTGTGTCTTATTCAAAGAGATAATATTCCCACAAAGAAGAAGAATTCTGCAACTCCTTTGCTGCCCACGCTGGGAAGCAAAGCCCACTCTGCAAACAGATTTCCCCATTTGCAGTCTGGTGTAGGAAAAGATAATTTCTCTTTAAATAAAGAAGTGGCATCTGAGGAATATTTATTATGTTTTAAGATAGCTTTCATTTCATTTGAGCATTAAACAGAGAAGTCACTGGTACTGTGTGATGCTTCAGTTCTCTGTATAATACTGAATTTTTTTTGCTTATAGGAATGGAAAGATAACATGAAAAATAATTTGTATATACAAACATACAAACACGCAAATATACACCATATTTTTTAATGGGAAATGCAGAGTGTTAAATACTGCTTTGTATAATTCTTTATTTTCTATCTATAGAGTCCTTCTCATCTCATAAGGAAGTTTCTTTTTTTTTTTCTTGTTTTATGTCTTTTTTCCCAGTGCATGTCTGTACACCAAGGGCTTTAAGTATGGAAACATAAATGGCAGATTAACAAAATTTCGTGGCTCTTCTGCCACAAGGAGATGAGGTGCAATTGTCCATCATTATTCAATCCCTTCTCTCATGTGTTCATACATTTATTTTGTGGCTTATAGAAATCATAATTACCTCTACATAGGAATGTCCTGCACACCTCTATGAATCATTCAAAGCAACAGTGCAAGCAGGCTTTGTGATGCAGTTACCTTGAAAGAGTATTCCCAGAAGGGTCTGAAAAGGCAAAACTGAATCTAAGCAAGTGCTTCCCTCGCCAGGGAAGAGTTTTAATTTAAATGGGCTTATGATTGTGATTTAAAGGACATGAAATGTTCTTCTGTGATGCATCTATATTTGACTGCCCAATTGCAGCAGCTTCATCCCTTCAGGCTCTATTGGCAGTGTGAAAAAAAATAACTAAACATGAGGATGTGAACTGGAGTGCAGCTGATCACTTTGTCAGGTGCCTTTGTGCCTCTGACTGTGGGTAGTTTGTCAGGAGAAAGGTAAGAGAGATGTGACTGCCAGCAAAGGTGCCGTTTAATGGCAGTGCGAGCCTAATGGCAGAGAAAGAAGTAGTCAAGAAACAGTCACTCGACTTAAAGAAAAGGTCAGAAGCAAATGAAGCACCTGCTCTGTGTGTCTGGTGATTCTGTAGGCTCTTGCAGTCCAGAGGTTTGGGGCTTGTTATTTCACCCAGCAAGAGTGAAAGGGAGCCTGAGCCCTGCAGTTCCAGGCTGTCTGAGCAATCAGTTGTACCAGAGATGTCCAATTAAAGGTGGGTGAATGTCTGGACAGATGGATGGATAATGTCAGGTGGACCATGCCCCTTCTCCCCCCTGTAATGAAGGAATGACTTCTCTGCACCATTCCAAAGCATCCTGTGTGCACACAGAGGACTGACCTATAGCTGAGTCCAGTGACTGAAGTATTAATTGAAATTGCCATCCTAATCAATGTGACTAATATTCTTCTTTGTACCTGCATTAGTCTAAAGGCAGATTAATGTACAAGAGATACTTGTAACCTGACTTTTCTACATTCCAAAACTTAAAGTGCTGCCAGGGAAATTCATCAAAGGGTTCATCTGTAAAAATATCCCTGCAGGTATATAATATACATAAGATGTGCTGTGCTACTTTTTGGACTTTTCGGCCCTACCAGCCTTATCAGTTTGTTTTTGGTCTTTTTTCTCACTTGAGTTGTAGTTTTCCTAAGATGAAATCAGGCTTAAGAATGGCTAAAGGAAGCTGGGTTAAGGAAGTACTATTTCTTTAAATGAATCAAGTAACACCTTAATTTCTTGGTATGTGGCTGTCATGGGGGTGGAAGAAACTCACCTGACTGTCACACTGTGGTTATGCAGCATTAGACTGTGGAACAAAACTGAGCATTTGACAGCACAACCAAAATGTTTGCAACAAAGATGTTTAAGGAATTGGCCAGTTGTTAGGTTCAATCAACAGAAGCCATCTTTCTTTGCCTTGCATGAGTTCAGTTTATCAAGCAGCTCTTTCCATCTGTTTGCATGGTGGTTTGGGGTTTTTTTGTTGTTTGTTTCCTTTCTTAAATAACAGCATGTTCATGGTTTTGTCTTCTTGACTCAGTTTTGTCTCTGTGATATCAACTCCTACAGAACAAAGTTACTGCACAAAATATCACATGGCTAACACTGAAAAAATCTCTCCTCTATAAATATTTTACCTAAGAGAGGGTTGAAATACAGTCTGTGATGTGACAGTTGATGTTAATCCTTTTTTTTAAATAAAAATTCTTCTGTGGTACATGATGAGAAACCCTGCTAATATGAATAGAGGATTCCTCTTGTGCCAGTGCAAAAAGACGTGAAAAATCATGAGCATCTTGGGAAATTTTACTGTGTGAAGCAAGCTTCTTGTAGATTGACTCTTAGTCCTTCACAGTCCTTTAGGCAATTGAATTTTTAAAAGTAAGGATTTGGAGGCTTGTTGGGATTTTTACAGTGAACTGATGGTGTTTCCTACTGTGATTAGGAAAAAAGCTGCACAGCTTTGTCCCAGTGGTGTTACTAGGAGTCTCTTGCAGATTAGGTTGATTGTCCCTTGTTATGCTGTTGATCAAAAAAGAACTCACTCAATGCTCTTGACAAATGGTGATAACCATTTCTGATGTTAAATCCATTTGGCATGAAGATTAGTATTTGCAGGTATCATGGTGATATAAACAAATGCAATTCAAAGGAGCACAGAAATTGCTGACAATTACTTAAGCTGTGACTTTATTTGTAAATTTATTTAAAAGCACTCTAAGTGTCTAATTGGTAAAATGACTACAAAAGAGATTTAAGAAGATGCGAACTCCTGGTCACTTTCCTAGGAATAGGACAATGTTGCAGCCTTAGCAAAATGATTTACTTGTAAGGATAATATTGTTCATATGACCACTGTCATCTCACTGAATCCGTATAACACTGGATTCTTGGTATTTGAACAAGGATCCAGAGTTTTGTAAAAGGCCTGTGCAGTCTTCCCACAGAGGTGGAAAATGGCTGCTTTCTTTGTTTAATTTTAGAGTTGTGTGAAAAACACTGTGAACACATAAATAGATGTGAGGATCATGGATCGATTATAATTTCAGCTGAGAAGATTTGGTAATCCAGACTACAATTTGATAATCCAAAATGACCTTGTTTAAACAAAAGAAAGTTGTTCAGAGAAGGGATGGAAAATACATCTCTGTAGCAGATGACCTACAGAATGACTTGTATGCTTGTCAGTCTTTATTACATGTGTGAAATTCTTAAGAGTATTTAAAATAATCACTGCAACAATGTATATACAGTACAGATTGGCTGCCACACTCTGTTGTGCAGACATGAAGGTGTTGGGTGGCTTTCTCAAGGTTATAAACCTCACAGGAGGTGTGAACTTCCCTGGTTCTTTTCTATAACAAGTTTATTATTATTTTTCAATTTAAAAAAAAGGTTGAGGTTTTTCTAATTTAAACTAAAAATAATGAGAAGGGAAAAGTACAGCCTGGAGCTGTGACTTTAATAAAAAGCTTGTCAGTGACAGATTCAGATCTCATGATTTCCACTTTTCTGCCTGGTGCTTCTCTGGCTGAATCTCTTTTCAAACTTGGTATAGTCTTAGGCTTCCAAAAGAAGTAGTTACATTCCAGCCTTGCTTCTCCTTTGTCATCACATTTGTATGTGAGATCTCTGTTTTGGTTTTAGTCTGATTGCTTGCATACAGATGGGAAATGAGCTGGGGTTGAGGAAAGGGCAGAGAGACTTGGTCTCTTGGCACAGAACCTGCTGATTCTGATTAATTATTAATTGAACTATAAGATCAAAACAAGTTACTTGCAGTAAGTTCTATAATTAGTTTAATAAAAACAAAACCAAAAAGCCAACCAAACCCAAAAACCATGACAACTTTTTTTCCTTCTGTGACAAGCTAGAGCAAAATTATCTGGATGAAACAGCTGTCAGTAAATCTATAGGTGACCATGATCTGGTCTTATCAAGAACATGTAAACATACTGCTTCAGCTAGAATATGCTCCCTTTGGAAGGATAATCAATTGAAACCAAAAGTGCTTGGAATGAGGGTGTAGTTTCTCAGATGGTGATGGTTTGGTACAGAGAGAAGCTCCACAAGACCTACCCAAGACATGTTACAGGTAACAGGAGTGGAATAGGCAGAGAGTTCAATTTTTCACGACTGCATGCTGGTTTTGGCTGGGGTAGAGTTAATTTTCTTCCCAGGGGCTGGCATGGGGCTGTGTTTTGGATTTGTGCTGAACACAGGGTTGATAACACAGAGATGTTTGTGTATTGCTGAGCAGGGCTTGCACAGAGCCAAGGCCTTTTCTGGTTTTTGTACTGGCAGGGAATTTAGGGGTGCATGGGAGGTTGGGAGGAGACACAGCCAGCCCAGGTGACCCAAACTGACCAAAGGGCTGTTCCAGACCATGTGGCATCATGCTCAGTGTACAGAGTGGGGGGAAGATGGAGAACAGAGAGAAAATTTGGAGCGATGGTGTTTGTCTTGCCAAATAACTGTTACCTGTGATGGGGCCGTGCTCTCCTGGAGATGGCCGAACACCTGCATGGGAAGCACTGAATGAATTCCTTGTTTTGCTTTGCTTGTGTGTGTGGCTTTTGCTTTCCCTATTAAACTGATGTTTGTTTCAACCCATGAGTTTTATACCTTTTACCCTTCTGATCCTCTCTTCGATCCTGCTGGTGGGGGAGTGAGTGAGTGGCTGTGTGGTGTTCGATTGCTGGCTGGGGTAAAACCAGCAACACACATGTTGCTCTTGTCACAAAGCAAACTCAATTTAATAATAGAATGTAGAAGGTAATGGAGTGTTATGGGAGATGCTCAAGCCAGGCCAGCAGAACAAGATAACTCCTATGGCACAGGGGCAGCTGAGGAGTGACTGGAGTTCTCTTCAGTTATCCCTAGAAAACTCAAACATTGCCTCTACTTGAAAAGTTATTTTTTTTTTTTGTTTTGTTTTATTTTGTTTTAAAACAAATTTTTTTGTTTTAATCCTAGCAGACCTTTTGAGTTGTGTGAGTTAAAGACCATTTGGACTTCATGGAGTTTTAATAAAGTTTAATATAAAGTGTATTTTACTATAAGGTTTACTAGCAGGCTCCCTGGGGAACTGATTTCACCCTGTTATCTACCCACCCACAGATACAGGTATACATTTCTTACAGACATACTTACTGTAAACATGCTGTCAATTTCTAGGTTGCTTTTTTTTTTTTTAAATTACACCTGCTCTTGTTCAGAGCTGCATCTGTGTAGCTCTCTACAGCAGCCTACTCATCCTCTCTCTCCTTTGTTTCATGAAAAAAAGGGCATTAAAAGAAGGTGGGAGGAAAAATAAATCAAATGCCAATCAAAGGTTCAAGAGCCCCAGAAGAAGAAAGGGTTGCATCTACCTGTGATTGTCCAAAAGGAGTGCTGGATTTTTTCTTTCTGGATGTACAAAAGGCAGAAGATTGCCAGTGTGGGAATTTCCATTTGTGAATTACAAAAATGTGTTTAAATTGCAGCTAGTGCAAGCTTTGTGCTATTTTAGTAGTTAATTTGTAGAGAAAGATGGCCTTGTATTTAAGGTACAAAAGTGAAAATCAGAGGATACGGAACTTCTGGCCCAGAAACAGCATATCTTCCTGGGGGAAATAATGTAGGTGATTTAAATTCTATCTGCAGGTCTTCCAGAGTACATTTATTCTTTTTAGTGGCATAGTGAGGCTAATTTTATTAATCCTTTTTAAGTGCTCAGAAGGCAGCCATGGCAAAATACTGATTCTTGCAAGTGTTCTAGGTGCCAAATATGTAAGAATAGGGCAGTGAACATGATACTGGAGGCTGCATTCTGAAAACTTGGGAGAGCTAATTGGTAATAAGAATATTAATTCACGTAAATAGTCCACACTGGCATCTGACTGTTTGACTTTTATGAATGCTGTGATTTAATTAGTGCTTTTTGGCATGTCTGAGGATGTTGCATTGCATACTGGTAAGATTAGATCTGGTATTCATGAAAGGAATGGGCAATATCTTGCCTATTACAACTATGTGTTATGCTGTGTCTTAATTAGTTTTTTTTCTATTATAAACATAACAGAGCTTCAGAAGGGTTGACACCTTACATTGCAGGAAACATGTTAAAATCACCTCGCTCTAGTGTTTTTTAATCTCATGCGCGTATGATGAGATTAAAAAAACATAATATTTGACAGTTTCAATGAAAATCAGATTCCCCTCTAAGTCACATTGTCCCTGATAAATAAGTTTGGATCAAGAGAGCTGCTGTAAAAAAACTTAAGATTGAATACATTTTGCAGATGGCTGATGGTCTTAAAAGTTTGTTTCTTAAGTTCTTAGTAGTCATCTATTGCATTACGTACATAACGTCTGAAAATTTAGGGTAAGAGCCTTTATCATTGAGTTCTAAGCAATAATTCTTTACTGATTATTCTCTCTTTTAAAGCCTCTTTCCCCTTCCCTAATGTCACAAGAGGAACCAAACATTTCTTTCACTTTTAACAGATAATGAAATTGAAATTCAAATAATAATGAAAATTCCATTAAAGAAATAACTGGCTTTATCCCTCCATTTCCTTCTGTGCAGGTGGATGAGAGGCTAGGAACAGGTAGAGGAGTAAAAATGTCATGTAATTATAGCCATGACATACATTTCATCTTTCCAATTATCTAATTTAAAACAAAAAACTCAAAGCCATAAAATTTGATCCCATTTGTTTTGGTAGAAAATAAGCTCAGAGATGATTTTCCACTCTTAAGGGAAAGGAAGAGATAATTTCTGAATGAAAAAAAAGAATACTATTTCAGTAGACACTGCCTATGAAGACAGATTCATGTTCAAATTCTGTTACAGCACTAATTTCTTACTCCTAAATATATCCATCAAGTTTTTGTAGCTATTAGAGTATGATAGCAACATTTCAATTAGTTGAAATTAAATTTTAGCAAAGCAATTAACAGAATGGAGGTAAAAGAAAACCTTAAATGTGTCATAATGGAAAGATTACAGGTCTGATGTGATCATACACCTCATAAAGCATGAATGTTTTTTGGGAACAGCAGGAACATAATAAGTAGTAGGAAAGCCACATGGCAAAGAGTAGTAGAAGATACCTAAATTAGGGATAGCCACCAAATGGCTGATGGGCCATACCCTGCCTACAGGAAGAAAAGTCAAGGGCTTGATGCTTCTTTACCTCATTGACCAATCTGTATGAAAACAGCTTAGCAGCTCCCTAATGCCAGCTCGTCTGACATGATGGACTCATGGTAGCAAGGTTAGCTTTCTCATGAAAAGGTTGTACTGAAAAGTAGATGGCTTTCTACTGCTAAATTCCCTTCTGTCCAGACTCTTGTGTAGGGACTGGAAGAAGCTGGTCAGGGCTGGGAGCCTCTGCCAAGGGCTAGATTTGAAGAAGGGAGCTAGTGTGAGACTGCTGGATGGATTGGAGGATGGCATCCCTCACAAGGGTGAGGCAGTTTTGCTCTGGTCATTTCTGTGGAAAAGGCTGTGGCTGTGTAAGGGGATTCCAGATGGGATCTGTGCTAGCATGAGAATTTACTCATGGGCAGAGGGTTGAGCAGGGTTCCTGTGATCTCACTGAGCTGCAGGTGCTCTCATTGATGGGTCTCGTACTTGCCACTGCTTTCTCCATTATTTGGAGTATACCACCTGTGTATTAGTTTGGGAAATGATAGGTTGTCCTAAATCCACCTGAACAGAAGTTGCCAACCCTGTTTGCAGCAATGAAGGTTAAAGGACAGAGATCATTTGAAGTGGGGGTTTCAGCTTTTCCTGGATAAGTCAACTGCATACTGCAGCTGTCTTCTTTCTACGTGGTGATGGAAAGGGAGGAAAAATTCTGTCTTTCCATTATAGTCACATCAGCCGTCTTCTATTAAATCTTTCCAACAGAGCATGATGCCAAATAATCTCTCCTCAACCTTTGTCCAGTCCCACTCAAATTGCTTGAAATATTTTTTCTGCACTAGGAAGGTAAAGATCTTTCTTAAACTATCTTATGTATTCAGAAAGCCCAGTGAATTTAGTGTCCCTTTCCAGGAGCTTTTACAGTAAGCTTCTGCAGAAACGTTTCTCTCTTGCTCTTGTGAAAGCATTGTATTTGATTTGTGAAATTCTGCCTGTCCAAAAAAGGATGCATCAGCAATGTCTAAGAAAAAAATAGTTCTGCCTGATCAAATGAAAATCACTAAGTTTTTTTTTCTAACCTGAAAATGTACTTTTCCATCATTGAGGTTTCCATGGGGGAGGAAGGGGCAGAGAGACAGGAGATTAATTGGATGTTTAGAGTCAAGTGTGCAGTTCAATGCTAAAATAAATCAAGAGAATATAGCTGTGGCTGAAGTTTCAAGGTTGTCAGAAGTAAACAAAATAGTTGTTTTTCTCATTGTTTGGTTCTTCCTGCTCCCTCCTCTGTCCCCATTTCTAAGTGTCTGTAAAGCGAAAAAGCCTGAGCATAAATGGTGTGATTTCAGTAAAGACATTCTTTCTTAAATGTAGCCCTTTCAGATGTAGTTATGTTGTTACTCAAAACTGACTGGTTTTAACTGAAGTTCTCAGGAGTGCCTAGTGATGTAAGCTCCTTAGGTTTTATGCTTAGCATAAAACCTGAAAATAAATGATATTTTGCACTCAAATACCCAGTAGTTTCTTCAAGGCAAGTCTGTTTAGAGTTGCTCTTACCTAAAGTTAAAGGTTCATGAGAGCCACTGGTAAGCATCATCTGTACAAAAAAGAAATGCTTCTCTTCAGAGCAGCTAATGCCTGCTCTGGTATGTCACAAAGCTTTGTGCAGAAGTTTGGTGTTTGGAAATTACAAAGAGAGGGACCATCTACAGTGCTTAAGATTAAACTGCCAAGAGTTTGTTATGTTTTAGGTAGCTTTTGACTTTATCTTTGAGGGCTGGTCTGCAAACACCTTCCTAAAGACTTCCAAAATATTTCTAGTAGTTACTGTAAAATCCATTACTGGTTCATTTGAATATGCAAAAGTGCTTAATATCAGTTAAAAGCATTCGCTGAGTGATGGCATTGGCGATGCTTAAAATAGAGGAAAGCTTACTCTAGTCAAGGTAGGTATTTGTATAAGTGAAGTCTTTCTTATAAAAGGTAGCTGCATCATTTACACAGCATGTGGAGAAATAAGGTTGTCTGAAAATAGAATTTGTGAATTGTACACGGTTTGTAAAATGCACAACCAAGCATAAATCTGAAATGGTACACAAAGCACCTGCTTATTTTAGTACTTTAAATACATTTCTAGAGAAGTAAGGTCATAGAACTTTCCCTTCTGTTTGGAAAACTTGTTCAAGTCCATATTCACTGTAGTACATATGTTTTTCCTGTTTTGTAAAGCCACCACAATCTGTAAATTGTTCTCAACTTTTTATTTAATAAATTTATCAACTGAATTTTATTCAGTTGATGCTGCAAGATGCTGCAAGAAATGTCCATATAACTTTGATGCCTGTGTCAGTATATTGATTTTACAGTAGTTTTCCCAAAAATATCTTTCAATTTTCATGAAAAGTTATTTCTAGACCTCTAATGTCTTGCTTTAAATATAGGACTTCTGCATGTGGTCTTTCAAGACACTTTACCATAGCATACTCCTTGAATTGATAAATATTTTGAAAAATGTAACTAACTGCAACAACTTCCTTAGAAGGTGTAATAGCATATATTTTTCTTTGCATGTGTGCTTGGGTTCATTAATGCACATGTCTGGCCTTTTTAGTGCTGGAGCAATAAAATCCAAGAGTCATTAAAACTGTGCTTTTCAGAAAGAAAGCAATCATACTGAACAGGAAGGTTTTCTTAAGCAGTGGGCCCAACTACTGGAACTCAATACGTAAAAACAGATTTCACCAGCACTCAAACAATTCAACTAAAAATCTTTTACATATTCATAATGCAACAATATTCTGATTTTGAGTGGTGTTGTGATAGCAGTTCTTTCCTTTAAAAAAGCCCCAGGATTTATCTAGCATTCCTTTATTATGTGGCCACGTCCAATTCAGAATAAAATGTGACAATCTGCTACCTTCACTGTCAGTGTCTTTACGTGGGAGTGCTATTGTACAAATAGCTTAAAAATACAGGAGCAGAAGTGGTGTCATGCCCTCAGATGTGTAGGGAAATCATTCCAACAAACTTGATATTGGGAATGAATAGCCATCACATGGCAACGAGGCAGTTTGGATATTGTGCATCTGCCAAGTGAGTGCACAGTAATGAATGTCTGCTGGAAGAAAGCACGGACCAGTGATCCCACAATGAATGTTTGATGAATCTCAAGACCATCCTATTTGTACTTGAAAGATAAATCTCTTTAACCTTTCTGATAGGGATACAGCTGCAACCTGATATTTCAAAAAAGATGCATGTTGCTTTTTTGTTTGGTGAAAAGTTACGCAATTAATGGATCCCTGGGTTATCCATCTATCAAATAATATTATAATATGTGTTTCAAACCTTGAGAACATAGTTGTGTAGATGAAAATCTGTCAAATCATTATTAAAGATTTCCAAACCCAAAAATTATATTCAGAAAGTGCTTGGAATAACAGTCTAAATGAGCACAATTTCTTTTCATTAGTTACCTGATCACAGTCAGATAACTTTGACTAAGTAAATATTCTGATTTTTACTAAACGTATTTGAAAAGAGATTAATTCCTGTTGTATTTGTTCACATACAGCGTACTGGCATCTCCTTGCTTTGATCCTGTTTATTACAGCTTTATTAGCTAAGGTAACATAGCATTAGCACTTTCTGGGAACTTGAAATTGCATATTGAAATTATATATTTTAATCTAATTTTAATTTAAGATGTTCTGGTGAGCAGCTGAATTAGAAAGCATTTTTTGCATATACTGGACCTGTAGCTCAAGTAATGAAAGATCCAAGTTTTTTGCCTGATCATAAACTTGTAAATTTTAGAAATTATTTGACGTGTTTTATGTCTGACTGTAGCAGGATGTAACCCAGAGCATCCTTCACTTTGAAATGGTGCTGTACTTCATCTAATCTGTGTAATACTCTGTCGCTAGAGAGCAGAGACCGAGGAATAAAGCGACATGGACGGTTTAGTACGAGAAGAAACTGACCCTTTATTAATTTACAAATTCGCTTATATACCTTAGCACGCTGGACACTGACATAAGGCTATTGGCTCACTGACCAACCACCCCCCAGAGGGATTGGCTGAACCCAACAACACTCACTTCAGATATTTTCTCTTCGGTATCATAACAATACCATAGTTTACAAAATCTCCCAACTGTTTTCCCATAGCATCCGTGAGAAAGCAGGGCTTTCACACAGACACTGTCAGAAAACTGAGAAATCTCTCTGCAGCCAGGCTTTTAGCATTCACAATATTCTCCCTCGGAAGTTTACAGAAAGCCACTCCACCTTCAGTCCATACATCCTTCTCACCTTCTCTCAAGGGGTACCTTCCTGAGACAGTGAGCTTTATGAGGTAAAAGCCCCATCTTGGCTTTCAGATCTATGCTGAAACAGTCAAACTTCCTCATCCTATCTTTCTGGACCCAAATTCCATATCTTTGTAAATTTCTTAGCCTTTTAATTACAGTAAAAGTCCACATTTTTAGTGTGAATCTCTTACGCTGTGTTTGGAGTTATTTCTATTTTGGAAACCTGAATTCGTGTTGGATTTCTATCTGGGCAGAGTAATAATAGCCTTTTTTAGCCAGTTCTCTCATGAAAGAAGAAGTCACTCCTTGGATTAATGTCTTCTCCCACCCCAGTCTTAGTGTCTGTATGTTTTTTATGACTGTGCACCCTTTCACTGCCATGTAGGCTGTGTTCTGGACTGCAGTATGCCCTTTACTGGCTCTCCTGCCCCTGCAAAAAGCTCTTGCTGAGCTCTCCAGTCGTGATTCTCAGCTCTGATACATGCAATTTGAGTTCTGCAGCCTAAGTGGGGCCTCTTCTAGCCCATAAATGCTATGAGATTAATCTCACCATCCTCCCAAGCAGCCTGGGTGAAACCCCACAAACCACACAAGGAGGAACACGTTGCATTTTGTTGCAGGTTGGACTGTTTTGTTCTCTGTATATAAATTAACCAGTTTTACAAAGCGATCTTGTCCTCTTACACTTATCCTTTAGCAAATTACAGGTGTAAGTAATGGATTGGTGCATTTAGAAAACCTCTGTAATGAACAGATTTTTAGTTAATTTTTTTTTGGTTTTGTGCTATGCTTTTAAAAATGTCAGAAGTGTTGTTGAAAAGTAAGACAATGACTATCCTGGCTTTCAGCAGTGGAAAGCTTGAGAAGAGAATTAAATGAGATATAGTTTCTTTCTGGGTTCTTGGGTTGTGGATCTCGGCAGTATCCTCTGATTAGTTAGATGGCTCTTTGGTCATTCTGTGTTTAAAAATAAGCCAGATACTGTCTTATAATAGTTTTCACTGCATTGAAGGAGAGAGGGGAGTAATCGATATGTTAACTCATTTTCTATCACAAAGATTATTATAGTGACATGGAGCACAGAGAGAATGTTTCTGTCAGTGCAAAAACAATACCATCTGGTATTTAATTTTGATTAATGTATGAAGCTTAGAGTAAATTTTATGATTTTCTGTCAGTTCTGTCTAGTGATATACACATTCCTCCATTAAATCACATTCATTATGATTAACATTCTGTTGATACTGAAATAGGTACTATATAAAGTCATAAAACATTTATAAAATCTTAGCTAGTGAAGCTTGCATGGGCTGGTGATCCATCCTTTCTGTCTGAGGAGAATGAGCCCAACATGCGGCTATTTTAAGACACAGGTTGAATTGAAGAGGCAGAGATCAAGTGCTCTACCAGCCACGTGTGAGCTGGCTTTTATCTGAATCCAGAGACTGAAAATTATACCAAAATAATATATAGTTATTATAGCATTGCCCAGGAAACAGAAAGAAAAAAAAAAGACTGAAAAATATGAGGCGTGTTTGCTCTTCTGTCAAGCCCCACACTTTTCACCCAGCATCCAGACGTGTGGTCTGCTGTCCTCCTCATGCCGTGTCATTTGCTCTGGCCCTTTATTTTCTATCTGTAATTCTCAGCTTCCCCTGATGGGAAATGATCCTTAGCTTATGTCCCTTTCCAGATGCACTGTCTGCTCAAGGGCCAGTTGATCTTTGTGGGGTTTTTTTTGTAACTCTTTAAAATGTTATCTCTTATGGTCTGTAACATCAAACTCTTCTCTCTATCCTTTGCTCCCTTTTCGTTGATTTGAGTCTCTTTTTCTGCTGGAACAGCAATTTTTCGGTGGGGCTGCCTCTAAAAATTATTGAATACATAGAATTTTTCAACTGTTGGCATTTTTTCATGTAGCCCTGACTTCCTTCCTTAAGCCATTATTTCTTCTAGATGATTTCTGCAGGATTGCATGCCTTTTCAAGGCAAGAATGAAGGATGAATACTGCGCCAAGTCTTTCAGCAAATTACTTTCTTAGACATCAAAATTCAGACATCTCATAAAACATTCATTTTAGATTCTTGTACAAGAAAATTAGATTCTGCTTATACATAATATGACACTATTTACATTACTGAATCTGTTCTATTGTTGATTATTGTAAATTGTAGCCAAAAAAAAACATTTCAGGTTTTCTGTGGCGTTTATTCTGCTTATCTTTCATTTTAATCATATTTTGTTATCAAAAGCTGTAAACTTTTCTTCCATTATTTTTGCTAACTTCCCCTGGCTTAATTTTTCTTCCATGATTTTCCTTATTTGTTCTTTCGTATGGTCTTCTTTTCTCTGTGTCTTATTTAATATATTCTTTTATTACATTACTCATTTACCCTTCTTTTACAGCTCCTTCCCTCACAGATTGGAGGGGTTATTTTTGCCACCACATACACAAGCCTGGGCACTTAATTAGACTTTCTGGTGAGTTGGGTCTGATACGCAGGGGAGAAAGCATCACTTTGAAAATAAGAATAATCTTTTCCCATCCCAGTTTCAATCAGCAGGTTTACTGGATAAGAAACTGTGTCTGAACTGGGACTGAGCTTTATGTATACGTAGCCTCTAGCAGCTGTTCATGGAGCTGGTTAGGGGTATAAGAATAAATTTAAAGGGTAGTCCTTGCTTGCTGTATAATTTGTCGCCTATATCAAATAAGGAACTGCAGAGATGCAGTTTTTTTAGAAGAAGAATTGTGAAATTTTGGTTACAGCCACTGGACAGGTTTCTATACTTCATGTCAGCATCCAAATCCATGAATTTTTAGTGTGCATAACAGGCTGCTCTCTCTAGAAACTCACTGGTTTATATAAATTTTGCTGTTCAGTTGTGCTGTACATGTGTATTGAATTTTAGCATTGAGAAAGGTGATTCAGCCAGGAAACTTCTTGTGCAGCAAATGATGAGCACATAGGTCTTTTTCTAATAGATTAGAGTTTTACTTACTTTTGGTGCCTAGTTTAATGCCTTTTGATATCGTTCATAGTTAATAGTTTGATATCATTCATAGTTTTGATATCATAGTTAATGCATATAGGCTACTTTGCATTTAGTGGGCTGGATTACAAAGGCTAATAGTCTTTCTAAAGGTTATACAATAGCTGATTAGTATCTGTGCAAAAGGATTTTCATTGTTGTGAGGTTTAGGAGAATGCTGAAAATAGAGTTAAACAGTAGATAATTCATCTGATATTTTATGAAGAGTGAAATAATTTCACCATTTTGTCAACAGGTTTGATGACATACCAAAAATGTTAAAAGTTTTAGGGATGAGAGTAAAAAAATTAAAAATTAGCCAGGCAGTAAGATACCTAACAGAACACACATTGCCCTTGTGGAGAGCAAAATGGGGTTTGCCCGGTTTGATCTTCATGATAGCATAAACCATTGTGTTTCTCCCATAAGCTCTTTCTTTCCACTGAATCAAGAAAACCTATGCCTCTGTTTTACTGAAGAAATTCTCCTCTGTGGTTTTGTTCTGCTTGACACCTCTGTGAAATCAGTCTGGGTTTTTCAGGTTTCCAAAAACTATACTCATCTCTCTGCAGGATATAAAATGTTGCTGTTCACTCCTATAGGTGTATGACACAGGCTTTCTAATTTTCATAGTTCCATTTATTTTCCTAACACCCAGTAGTAAGTGTTAAGCCTATTCTTACGGGCTGGGAAAATATGTAGGGCAAACCATCATCTGTCTCCATACATCTGTGGAGATATGAGAATCTGATTACATGAGTATTGTGGCAGCAGCCTTTTGGCGAAGAGGCAGAGGGTGAATTTTGTGCAAAAGTAATTGTTTTGTTAGTGATAATGCTTGCAGCAGTGTTCACCTGGGCACGATCTGCTCCTGTGTACATGAAAGGAAGGCTGTGCTGCAGCTTTAGTGGTGCTATGTGTGGATACTACATTTGTATCTGTTAAATATACAGGCAAACTTGTTTAACCTTAAAAATTCTCAAGTTTTCAACAACAACAGAAGATTAAGCTCATGACCTTTGGTTGGTTCTGTTTTACTTAAGCCTGTTAAAATGACAGTAAGTTTTCCAGTGTTTTGTAGTTTGCTTCAAGGTGTGAGCGTGCCCCGCACTGGATGTGACTGGCTTCTTTGTTATAGGTCACAGGTGTGGTGTTAAGGTTTTCATAGCCTTTTTTGTGAGTTCTTGTTTTATATGTGGCAGACAGAAGAAATAAAGCCGTGTCTCAGTATAGCATAAAGGAGATTCCTTTGGAGATACCTTTTAATGGGATGAAAGCTTCCTGTGAAAATGAGTCATTCAATCAACAAGGAAAGTAAATTCTACTATTTGCTTCGGAGATTGAACCTATAAGATAGAAAGTGCTTAATACCATCTTTAAAGATCAGGACTTCACTGGGACAGATGTGTAATCATATATAGATATGGAAGTCATCCCTCTCTCTAGTTTATAGCCTTAATTAAACTACTCATCCACAGTGTGAAAGGTGCTGAAGGACAGTCTTCAGGACTTACATAATTTTCTGAGTCATTCTGTTACTATTGTCATAGGATTTTCACACATCTAAATTCTGAGGTGGGGGTGAAGGCAGTCAGATGAAACCATGTGTATGATTACCACAGCAAATTTCACAGTTTAATGATTTTTGTCTATTAATTTTAGCAAAAACTTCTGCTCTTTTACTGCAAAATCAGCCATTTTATATTTCCAGGGATAGCATTTGACTTTTCTAGGAAGAAGTTACTACAAGTGGTATATAAATATAGCAGCAGCTGAGGACTAATAGCTGGGTCTAAACTGCGCTTGTTTTTCTGTCAGACTGGGAGTCTTTGAATGGCAAGTGTTCAAAGCATTGACAAGGGCAGATGGACTCTCACTGAGAGCTTACCAGTACTCTGTGTCCACCAGCTAGAGTGAGAGCCATTAGCTTCTTTCATTTAGATTTTCATTTCATCTCCAATCAAGAAATGTAACTGAGAAGAAAATAACCCTTTCTTCTTCTTTGACCTTTCTGACATGAGCTAATTGTTCTGTGTAATTTAAATTGAGCAAGAAGACAAAGAACCTTGAAACATGAAAACACACAATTAGCTAAATGAGAGGGAGTGTACTCAATGCTAACAGTTATTAAACATATATGTGCTAGGAAAATCAGGGTCCAGGTTAATAGGCAGAATCTGCTTTTTATTTTAGGCACATAAACATGTGGTCTTTAATATTCTAGCCTTGTTTTGCTGATAGTTTTTAATTAGTTCCCTTAATTTTGTCTCTGCCTCATTCTTTCTTTTTATGGATGGAGCTGATGCTTGGGTTCAAGCTTTTTTAAAAATGTATGTTGGAAGAGTATAAACTATAGGACAGTAAGTACTTTCAAAAAAAATGAATAAAGGTGAATGATAGATCTTGTACATTTTTGAAGTGAGAGACCTAAAGACTGAGTTGTAATATAGATTGACACATGTCAGTGATGTTATTTTGGTACGTCATTTGTCATGAACAGGTTATACTGATGAAAAATTTAGATAGTATTCTAAAGAAGTATTCTCTTCACACATAATCAGATTATTTTCCTACTATGTCTTCATTGTGTACAGCACAGTAATTTACAAAACATCTAAACAACAGGTTTGTCATAAGAATTTTATGTATTAGCTGTATAAATGGTTTGGTTGTGTAGCCTTATGAAAATAAAATGTGTACAATTGTCAGATAACTGTGCCAAAGTCAGCTCAAATCCTCCCACTTGGATGTGAAAGGGGGTGGTATGGTGCGGTGGGGCTGTTTTTTCCCTATTTTCACTGTTTCACATCTTAAACTGTGGAAAATGTTTCTCCTTATTTTGGACTATTAAAATATAAAATGTTTCCCAGTTCACATGTTGCACTAGATACTCATAGTATAGTTGCTAAGGATACTGTTGACCCTCAAAAAGATTATGTACAAGAGGGAGAAGCATATAAATTCCAGCTGGTTGGGAAATCAGTATTAATCAATCCTAAAATAAGACCTGCAAAAATCCCTCCATCTGTTTCAATGATTGAAAGTACACCCAGGAATCCTATGGTAAATATTTTCAGTTTTAGGTCCACCCTATCCACTCTCAAGTATCTGGAAAACTTCTGGGAGTATAAAGTCCTGGGCTCCAAACCAGCATTGGCTTAGGAAAACTATGAAGTCCTTAATTATGACTGATGCAGGTGTAATAAAGAATAAAGAGGATTAAGGGGTCTGAAAGCCATAACAAGCAAAAGAGAATTCAGTTACGGTCATGGCAAGAAATGGAAAATAAAAACCTGAGATTCATTCTGAGATCTTTTTGTTGTCCTTTTCGTTCAGCTTCCTCTTCTCTAAGATCACAACAATGACCTATGTTCGGAAGGCTTTTGTAAGGCTTATTTCATTAGTTGTGTGAGCTGCAGTGCAGTAGCAGCAACTGCCTTTAGGATAACAGCACACAGAACTGTAAAGAAGTCATCCCAAAAGTCTCTGTGTTGGCTTTCTGTATATGTTTTTGTTAGCCCTCCATTTGTGTTACTTTCATGCACCATATTTTCGACAGGAATTTGAAAATATCTGAGAGTCACATGCTGCTGCCCTGTCCGTCCAAATAGTATCATACTCAACTAATAGCTGGTGGAGCAACTTCCTGAGGGGAATGCTGCAAAGGACTGAGGTGCTAGGGACACCAGTTTTTGTACAAGAAGCAAAATAACAATGGACAGTTGCTCTGTTGTGATGTCAGGAAGATAACCTGCTCTTTTGCACTAGAAAATTGAAGAGTAACTAGTGTTACGCTTGTGAAAATTTGAGAAGAAAGAATTGCTTTGAGGTGGTGGGTGTTTGGAGTGGCTCAACAGCACAAGGCATGAAAATATAATGGTATGCTTGAGAGCTGGGAAGCAGTTTTACTGTACATTCTTTAATTACCTTGCATAGTGGAGGGTTGAGGGGGGGGAATCTTCCAATATGCCGCTCTAAAACCACCCAAAAATTATCTTTACGTGGTAAGAATTCCTATCACTAAAGATATGCTCAGCCATAATTTGCCATACTTCATTATTATATACTGTTGAAAAATTTGATCATCTTCGATCTTATCAATTATTAATTTATGCTGTAGTCTTATGACTTGCTCTGATCGTGGATAGAACAGGGGTACTTACAGGTATTTCCTTAACATTTGTATTAAAACAAATGCCAAACTCTTGATTAGTTACAGAACTTGATCGTACTAAGCAATTTATTCAGAATACAACTAATCAGGAAGGTAGGGCTTCGGAATGTTTACTGTTGCTTAGAGTGAAAGAGACTGTAATTAAAATGATAAGGTTGTCATGATTGGAATAAATTATTGAGGTTACAGAGATTACACCTTAAACCATTTGATTAATGTTGAAGAACTTTGATTGTGAGTATGTTCTAGGCCTTTAAACCTTAAAAAAGTGGATCCTAGAATATAATCCTTCCTTCAGTGTGGCTTTTGCAGACTGAACCAAACTCTTTTGCTAATTTTCTATTTCTCTCCTTCCAAATCTTCTGCAATTTTATATGCATATTTTTATCTGGTTTTGTCTACAAATATTTTTTTACCTGTTGTTTACCTGAAACTTAAAATTATCAAAAAATGTGTGGAAATGTGTTTGCTAATCTGAGGGGTGACTGGGAAAAGAGGCTCATGTATTCCTGAAGAAAATCCAGTTACCAATTAAGATTTTCATTAAAATATTTGAGTCATAGTTAATTTGCATTAGGATTTATTATCTGAGCAAACCTGACCTATTAAACCTTCTAAATCTATTACTGTCTGTTAATGTCATGATTACAGGAAGAGCACATGGTGTGCCATGGAAACACAGCTGTTCCACCAAATTTTTGACTTGAAATCACCATTGTTCAGTTTATCACTGAATTATTAGAGACAATAAATTATTTTATGCTAGCCACTCTCATGTCCATCTTTTTAATATTTTCCTTGTCATTATAAGTGCCTTTAGCCTTACAGGCTAATGAAAGGTTCTCGTATCAAGTCTGATTACCACTCTAATGTTTTCCAGGCATGCTTGGTGATGAGCTTGGCATATGAAACAATTTCCTACAGTAATAAAGCTAATTAAAGTGGGCAGTCATCCCCACATCACTCTTTAATGAATTATAATGAGCTCATTAATCTATCCAGTCTTGCTCACCACAAATATTGACTAAGCTTCCCCGGCAGTAGAGGATAGAACACTTGCCCAGGAAAAAAAGGACGCTGAAATGCATCTATTTTCCCACTTTTGACAAAAAAACAGGAGAAAGCAGAGGTATGCTCTAAGTGGAATATGCTTTTTAATGATCAAAATTGGAAAGGGTAAACAGCTAAGTCCACGTAATGGTGGTGAAGGAAGAATCATGCAGGAATGTAACGAGGTCTAGTATTTCACTGCAAGTGACAGAATAATTAATGCTTCTGTGGCACTCACGTGTCATGTAAAATATGACTTTACAAAAAATCTTTTAGTAACTGGCTCTCTGGGGAAACTGCCTAAAGAAAATAACATCAAGCTCATTTTTGGCTGAGTTTCTTGGCATTTTTCTTTGTTTGCTCAAAATGAGCAGAGAAGAGCTTGCAAGGTTATTTCATAACCAATTTCATAATGACAAATATTGGAGAATTAAGCAGTAAGATTTATGAGTGGAAAGAGATGATTCATGCAAATATACATCTGGAAAAACCACCTATTTTTCTTAGATTCTAACCCCACAACTTTCCCCATCTGTAGCAGATAAAGTCTCATTATAGCAGATCACAGCTAACCAACCGATGGAGTTACCTGGTGCTTACTAGCATTCAGATGCTCTTAAGTAAAATCCCACAGGCATATTTTTATATTATTTCATGCAGAGAATTTTATTTCTACTTGGCTTAGTGCATTGAGATATTTCTTTATATGGTAGCTCAGAAACAGGGAGAGCAGTTCTGTATTAGCATGTTTATTATGCTGGTGAGTGGTGTCCTAATTAGACTGTACTGTTTTCTATACTGGCTAAACTAGGTTGGTATTTATAGCTGGTGTTGTGTCATCGGTCTTAAATTTTGTAGTATCTCTGTAGTTATGCTGTCATAGGACAATTAACTTACGATGGCTGAATTTTGTTTGTCTCAGTTATCTGACTAAGCCTTTTTTGTTGTTGGTTTTTTTTTTCTCAAAAACCATTAAGATAAACAAGTCTTTTCTTTTGTAATGACCTTAATGTCGGTCCAGAAATGAGATTTTCTGTATATATGCAAAGTTGAAGGTATTTAAAGATTGATACAGCTGCATAAACTTGCAGCAAAATGTCCCATTGGTTGAAGAAAGGTTTGTTCTCAGCTGAAAAATGCATTTCCATTTAAGGTCAGTAAGTAATTGCATATGCAGTTTAGGAGGGAGTCAAGCTGAATGTACAGTCTAGTTAAGCTGGTTGACTTCACTACAGTGAAGTGCATTCACTGTAATTCAGAATCTTTTCTTGCCTACTGATAAGTAGAGGTAAAACCTCAGTGGTTCTAGAGAAGTAATGTGTGTCAGAGCTCAGTGTACTGAATGGCTGTAGGTGAAAGAGGATATGCAAAATTTTTTATTTAGAGAAACAAATCTGACTGTGCTTAGCAAGCATGATAAAGGCAGGAAACAATCTTCATGTTTTATATGTGTAAATGTTACGTAAAATGTAGCAAGATGTTCTGAAATATTAAAATGATTTACTGATTTGCTCACCAGCTGTGCATAATTTTGCTGTTCACTGATAGTTTCTTTAAAGGGTCAGTAATATTGTATAGGATGTCTATTTGAAAGTCTTTACGCAGTAGCAAATTACATGTATAAAATGTAGAGGACATCATGTTCTCTCAATACACCTTCATGACATAAAAATAAGCAGAGTCTATGGTACTTCTGGGGTCTTGGTTTTTTTCTAAATCTGAAGGTCTTTTCCTTTTCTGTGTCGCCGCTGTGGACCTAGGGAACCTTTTGGAATAAATTAGTTAGGCTGGTGTACTCAAAGATTGTCAAAGAAAAGGTATTTCTTCTTTGCACAGTATGCATACATGCAAGCATTTGTATATTTGATTCTAAAGACTTTCCTGTAATGACATGTTATTTTCGTAATTATAACCTCAAGCAGAGCTGGCTGGATCTCTTCTCCTTTCTTACTCTCTTGAGAGCATTTAATAAGATTACTTCTGTTAATTCTACTGTGCTTGGAAGATCTAAAAACTTACTCATTGCTTTCTTCCCTGAATCATCTTCATCAATCAAAAATTAATTTTGTATCTTTTTATTCAGATCCTAAAGAAAAACTTGATTTGGCTTTAAAAACAGTAATGGTAAAATACAAAGATACATTTTGTCCTTTTTGTGCGCAAGATATTGTTTTGTCACATTTTTCCTCACAACTGGAAAGAGCCAAAGTCACTATTTCATAGCTCTCCCATTTCCTCCTGTCTGAAATTTTCTTGTGATTCCTGGAGGCAGGACAAAGAATATTTTAGAGCTGAGATACTGAATTCAGCATAAAATAATGGATATTGTGTCACATATACAAGCTGATAGTAGGAGACTATAGTGGATTCAGGGGAGACTTGAGCTCAGTGGCCTGTGCTGTGTTGGAGCTAGAAGAAACTTTTCTATTGATCTCCTCTCAGGGCAGCCAGGATCCAATTTGGACTTGTCTCCTTCTGTTTAGACAAATGAGATTTTGTGTAGGACATTATTCTCTGAATATGAAGAAATACATTTACTGGCGTGGCAGTAATGAAACTTTTACAAAAATGCTGCAGTTGGCAGATATTTTTACTTTATTTTTTGGCCTGAATGTTTTTTGTCATGCTGCTTGGCAGAAAGAAACTGACATACAAATGAAAAAGTGGCTGCATTTCAATTGTAAATTAAATTATGTTTGCACAGAGTTATAGATTTTATGGGTGTTCTTTCATGTGACTCAGTCTGTATGTATTACATGATTAATAAGGTTGTTTGCGTGTAGAAGTGTGAAGGGGTTTTGGTTTTGCTGATTTGGTATTAGGGAAAAAGTTAGATATGAATAGAGTATTTTACCCCTAATGATAATGAGAGTTAATAGGATGATATTAAATTGCTAAACATATGGTTACAATCAAAAAAAACCCCACCCTGATTAAAGAAGGCTTTCGTCGAATTAATACGTGCAATGAGGTCTTCCAGAGAATTTGCAATGCTGAAAGAAAATTGGTGATTACAGAAGCACTCTTGGCAAATAAGATTATTGTGAAGAAAAAGAAAAGATATAATTAAAAATTTGGTGTTTATTTCCGCATCAGTAGATGCACCAGCAACATTGGGGGAACTAATCCAAGGAATGAGTCTTGAAATGCCAGTTGAAGGTATCTGGGAATAGTAATGGAACAGCGGAGAATAGGAAATCTCTTGCACCAGCTACTCATTCTACGTGTGAAACTGATACGAGAAATTGTTGAACTGTTAAGTCTTGCCTGTTATCTATCGTGTTAATCTTCATAGCTAAATGACAGGTGGAAATAGACAGCTGTTTTTTGTTTGTTGGGGTTTTTAAAAAGTTCTTTTAGTTTGAGTTTGTTACTGGTTAAATAAGTAGAAACTGTTCTGGAAAATAGATTTGCTTGGACCATGAATGAATATAATAAAGGGGGAAGAACAAACCTGACTTCCTGAGATTTTAATCAGACCTCAGAAGTCTACTGGAAGAGTCATGCGTGTGAATAAGGATGATCCGTTTTGTGTAGTTAACTCAATTTCCAGAAACCTTTCAACAAAGCCCTTCATTAAAGGCTTTTAAAAAATGAGTAGGAAAGTCTTCTCTTGGATTAATGGCAGATTAGGTGTACAGTACAAAAGACATAAGTAGTCATTTATTAAAGGAAGAATTATACTTCTAGAAGGTGCAGAATAATCAGGATTAAAATGGAGTTTGAGATGTTGCAGAAAGATTTCATCATACTAAATGATGTAAAGATGAAAGGCAGCTGAGATTCAGTGTCAGCAGACACAGTGGAGTGCACAAGGGGAAGAACAAACCTATTTTTCCCAATGAGGAAAGAGAACTTTCAGACATGCTGCATAGTTCCTTGAAAAGACCTCCTTAGTACTTACTAAAATAAAACAGATACATACAGCTGAGCATTTATTCTTAGTAGAATCCTGATTACCTGGTTCAAATGAATGACACGGTCCAACTAGGAAGGGTGGATGGTAGGTTTTGATCAGAGATACAGGATATCCTATGTAAGGAAGAAGATATTTGCTACCTTCTAACAGAGCTGACAGTAGTTATGAAATAAGCATGTGGATTTATAAAACAGTGGAAGTCATGGAGGAGATGAATAGGAAATACACCTGTCTTGTCTTAAGGAGGCAGGAACAGTGACATTGTTCCACAGCAGGCTGAAAAGCAAAGGAAGTTTGCGGGCTTTTGTTTCACTTGTTTTCTCTTCATGACTGTAGAATTTATTTAGGGATATCACCTAAGGAGGCATCATACTGTCTATGTGAATTCTGGCCATAAAGGGAGAATAAGTGGATTGATTATATTGGGAAAAATACATTCATGTATTTTGTTATGCTCTTGGCTGCTGTTCATGATTTCTGCAGGTTAGATACATCTTGGGCTTCACCTGGTATAATGATTCAGTTTTATGCTCTGCAGCTTATTAATCAAGCTTCATTCTTTTAAACATAATGCTTTTTATTATCACTCAGAGAGAAAATTTCAGCAGGAGTAAAAAAAAAATCCTAATTAATTTTCTCAATCTGTATTTCAGAGTTAACTATGACTCACTATGAAGAAAACATTATTTAGCTTTGTATTCATAAATGTCTGAAGTCAAAGTAGCATAGCCTATACAGTCTCTTTGAGTGTTACCTTTGTAGTAGAATATCAATTGAATTATAGTATTTAAATGGATATAACTGCCCTAATTTGCCCAGTAAAACATTTATTGGCATGTTCCATGTAACTGAACTTAGAATATGTTATAGTATTGCATAAGTCTTTTTTAGGCTTAATCACCCTTATTTATCATAAAAAGATCAGATCCTCTGCTCCCCAAACTCCATTTGATTTCCTGATCAAGAAATGAAATAGAGAGTTGCTCCTTCAGAAGTGCCATTTGAATACTGGAGCTGCGTGGAAAGAAGATGTACAAAATGATGTCTGTTTCTGATATGATCAGGGTTTACAAAGCTGATTAAGGATTTTATTTGTTCGTGGTTTTCCTACTGGAAAGATAACTTGGAGTGAGACTCTGCATGTGCTGGGTCAAGGTGGTCATGGGAGATGGCTCTGAGCTGTCGTGGTATGCTTTAATGGGAATTTTTGAAGCATGGACTTGCTCTCACCCTTGTTCTGGGCTTCAGCAACAGCTGGCAGGGCAGTGTGACATGAGAAGCAGGCGAGTTAAGTGTGACCATTGCCTGCAGTCAGCAGGGATGCTCTTTGGGAGCAGCCAAGACTAACTGGACTGGCAAGGCACCAAATCAACAGATTAGCCAAAGGAACAAAATCAATGTGCCTTGCACATGTGAAGAAATGCAGCCAGCCAAATAATTTCTCTCTTGGTGTGACTGAAAGGAATTGATACAACAGATACAAAGCGATGCAGTAGGTACAGCTAGAGTGAGCACAGAATGGGAAAAGTCACACTGTGTACGTGAGGTGCCAGGGTGTGCTTACATCAGGGACCAGACCAGCAACTTCATTTTGACACATGAAACAAATAATGCAGACTTGGGATCTCTGCTAATGTTAGTATCATTAAGACTTTCATTAAAACAAGAGTAACAATGAACAATGCAGCTACTCATGGTCTGACAGAAAACTCATTTCTGAAAACACGGGCTGTAATTTCGTCTACTCGTGTTATCTCAAACAGGTGGATGCTCTTCCTTTTGTTAAAACACAAGTGGTGTCTCAGTTTGGAGAAAGATAATAGCGCTCCTCTGCAAATTTCCTGTAAGGTCCACAAAACTACTTGTTGCTTTTCAGGTGTCAGGTGGGATAAAGTGAACCGTAGAAGATATCCACAATCCATAGCCTAGACTCCAATGCCGTTTGCAGCAAAATACTGTACATGTTAAACCTTGTGTTTTCTCTGAATGTTCTAGACAGTTATCCAGAAATTTATTAATTTTTCTGTGTAGATCTGCTGCATATCTTAGAGGAATCTTCAGTTGTTATGGCATTTGTGTACCTTTGTTGACCTGATACTCAGTTTTAAATTTCCTAGTTTGGTTTGTTCCAGGATTACTTTCTTAAGACACTATATCCTAAGTAATTGTTCATTTTTGCAGTAGCCTAAGTTGATATACAATCTATTTAGCATCTGAAATTCAGCACATTTATCAAATGAGTTTTACTATATTCTAACTTTATAGTATTTTTTTGGAAGCATATTCTGTTTAGTATCAGAGGAAAAGCATTAAATTTATCTTCCAGAATACTTGGTTAGTTCTGTTTATAGCACTTTGATTACAGTAAGCATGATATGCCTATTTGTTCCAAAGTATGAAGAGGTATAAAGTAAGTTTGCAAAATTAAAATGATTATTCTTTTTGGCACTTATGCATAACCTGCTGCAGCTGTCTTCATGCACAGCACCATTTTTCATCTTGTGAATTGATCTGAGGAGAAACAGATTTGCTGTTATGTTTAGCATTTTCCCAAATGAGCAGAATTAAACTAAAATAGGAAAATACTGGCACTGAGACATAGCAATCGCTGTCATAGCTGACAACTGAAAATAATGAAAAGGATGATAATTTGAAGAATATTCTGACCGTAAATATATACAATAATAACAGCAGCTCCATAATGAACTTGCAGCTAAATAGTGGAATTTTTTTAAGTATCAGAGGATGTAAGTGAAGAAAATGACAGATAACTTTTTGCACACAGGTGCTTTTTTTACATTTGGAATCTAGACTGAAAAACTTTTTGATTATCTATATTTAATAAAAGAAAGTCACAGATCATGCTGTGTCTAACAGTTCTCTTCAACAATGAGGTGTTAATTGACTTTTTATCAAGCATTTCCAGAGTCATGGACATGCTTACTTCAATGGAGAGCAGAATTCTTATCCTTTTTTCATAATAAAATAATGAACAGCATTCATAAAAACGATGAGAATAATAATGAGATTGTAATATGTAGTATGTATAATTTATTAAGCTCAGCAAAATGGCCTCAAAGCTACAATGTATACAGATAGTTTATGAAAAGATGCCTAGAGTGTAGATTGAATTATTTGGACTGATAATTTCGTAGCATCCATGTTCTCATTGGACTGGAAGCCTTGATAAAATATTGGTATAAACTCATTTTGCAGAAAGGTAAGGAATCAAAGTGGCAAAGGGTATTGGTTTAGTAAATAGAAGAAGTAAATGTCACCTAGCAGACTTCTAGATCTATGGACACTTAATTGATTTCAGTTGGCTTATGAACTCAACTTTACTCATGTGACAATCTGTTTTTTTCTTTTACACTCTATAAATATTATAAGGGCTGAAAAAAGCAGGAGAAATATTTTGTGTATGTGATTGTGTCCACACTATAATTGGGCTTAGTTTTCTAAACATTGGAATACATGGGTCAAGTATCTACTGGAATGTGGAGATAGCTAAGAGGCCGACTGTCACAGCCCCAGAGTATTCAAAGTGTATTTAAAAAGCCCTACTTCACGAGAGAAATGGTTTTTTCCAGCTTAGTAATTGCAGTGTAGATTTAGAATGCATTGAGTGAATGCTCTCCTAAAAGCAGGCCATCCTTTTCAAGTTATTTCCTCTTTAATATCTGTTGCTGTGACAATTCATTAGGAGGCAATGCTGGTTTTCTGGGCAATTTGGGTTTGGAATTTTTTTGTTGTTGTTTTTTGTACTATAAATCCCCATCAGACTGTGCCTGCTATTTCTCATTCACCTCGAGAAGCTTTTCTCAACAAACTTTTTGGTTTTTCCACAGCAGCTTTGCCCTGTGTTATCATTTCTCAGCAGATAATGAAGCATTTCAGACCTCCTAAGGAGTAGAGATGATCTGTTGCTGAATTCACACTATCAGATACACACTGCTGTTTGCCCACAGACTAATGAATAACACAGCATTCCACCAGTTTTTGCTGCCCTCCACTCCTTTCAATAACGTGCGACTTCTTTGATATCATTCACACA
Source organism: Lycocorax pyrrhopterus obiensis (assembly GCA_014706295.1). NCBI lineage: Eukaryota > Metazoa > Chordata > Aves > Passeriformes > Paradisaeidae > Lycocorax > Lycocorax pyrrhopterus. The sequence continues at coordinate 64,887,679 of JACSVZ010000006.1, read as the reverse complement.
ATCCTTCACTGAAATATTTCGGTTCTTGCATGAAAAAATTATTTTTGGAGCCTCTTCTGCCGTAGCTTTCGGTAGTTACTTTCTGGAGGAACTATATTCAGTGTTTTGGCAACAGTTTTTTCTGCAACATTTTTTGTTCTGTTAATGCTACATTCAGACAGGTGTATGGGATATTGAAATTGCCCAAACCTTTTTGCAGTCAACTGCTTGACAGCATGTTTCCTTTCTTTTGTTCACACTCTTGCATTTGAAGAACGATGGATGCCTCTGCAGATACTGTGCGGCAAAATGAGATTATAAAATCCTAATTCTACTCTGCATTCAACAAGAAACAGCTGTCTGCTGCTCCAGGCAAGCAGGGTTCTGTCGTGTGTAGCGGTGACTTGGGCAGACGAACACCATCACTCCTTCCTCTTTCTTTCCCTTGCTTTATATACCCAGCACGATGCCATGTTTTATGGAGTATTCCTTGGATCAGTTGGCTGCCTTGGCTGTGTCCCCTCCCTACTCCTTGTGCCTCCCCGCCCCCTCCTCACTGCAGGGGCAGTATGAGAAGCAGAAGGGGCCTTGATGCTGTTAGTGCTGCTCAGCAGAAACAAAATCAAATCTATCAAATCAACACTGCTTCCAGACCAACTCAAACCCATAGCTCCATATGAGCTGCTGTGAAGAAAATTAACTCTACCTAGCCAAAATCATCGTAGAGTCCAAACCAAACAGTCTCAAATACCCCAGAAGTTGCACTGGGTGCACTTTTACAAGGCCACAGTGGCTGCACAGTAGTTGATAATGCAGGGCACTGGTTTACAAGAACTGCGTCCCACTGGCGAGCATTAATCAGAGTTTTGCTGGAATGAGGCCATGCAAGGGAAAAACCTTAGCCCTGTGTATTTTTCTCCAAGCTCTAAGGATAGTTATGGTCTAAATTGCATGAGACAATTGTTGCATGGAAAATGGAAGTGCCTGGAGAACTGTGCCGAGCTGGAGGGGTCCATTCCTTGCGTGTGTGAGAAAGATCCAGCTGGGTGCATGACTGCTTTTTGCCAGGAGAGATGCACTGTAGGTTTTAATTCTTTGGAAGCTGTGTGAGGCAGAATCTTTCTTCAAGCTCTCCTTAGTCTGAGGGAGTTCTGCTTTGCCTCTTAGACAAAACCTAGTGCCAAAGCTCATCTCAAAAATCTTTCCTGCTATGGTTGAGACACGCTGTTACAGGCATCATTGCTGTGTTTGCTTGTGTATGCTTTCCAAGAGGTATTTTTGTAATAGTCTTGGCTATGGGACCTTGATGTTTTCCTTTTTTCCACTGTGTATTGTACTATTTTATTTTCCTTTAAGTTAAAAAGGAGAAATTCAAAAGGTAGCAACACTGTAAAACTGTGCTGGCAAAAAGAACTCAGAACAATGTAACAAAAATTTGAGGTACAATAGCTGATGCCATATTGTTTTTAAAACCATTTTGTTAAATAAAGACCTCGCTTTGATAAAATAATAGTTGCTGATACTTAAAACCATATTTTTTAGAAGCAGATATTTTTGCTAACAGTAATGTTAAATATGTACTAATATCATATTCAGTGCTGCGGGCTGTGTTCTGGGATGCGCTAAAATTTTGTTTTCAGCTAATGTTCCTAAACATCAATCTGCTAGTAGATAGTAAAATGCTTCCATAGCATGTAATAAAGAACATTTCTGTGAGTTTTTCCCTAACAGATAATGCATGTGCTGGCTTTTTTCTAAATTTGGATCTTTCAGAAGATCTGTACGTAGTACTGAAGTAGAGTGTAAGCGGCCAGAGATGGTGTATCTCTTTCCATTGCAGCTGTTGTAAATATTTGCAATATTGATGTGTGTGTGTCTTGTTTCTTCTTCCAATTGTATTAGAGCAGATGATGAGCAATGTAATTACTTTGAAAGATAATAATGGTAACCTCTTATGTGAGGAAAATGGGATTACACTCTGCTTTTTTTGTCCTTTTTTCTGTGTTTATTTGGATTTACAAACCCATTAGTACTGACAGAGTGCAAGTTTATCACACTGGTTGTACCCTTTAGAACCTCTGACCTCTACACAATCTGCATTATTTCTGCACTCTTATACTGTTGTCAGCTGATAACTAGAGGTCCAGTTTTTTTATTTTCGGAATAAGTGTTGTGAATATACCGCCAGACTTCCAAAAGTTTTCTTGTCATATGTCTTGTGGGTTTCTTTTTTTCCATATTAGTACTCCAGATTAGTAAACTTCCCAAACTAAATGTTTTCATGCTAGATGGATGTAAAAATAGAGTTCTTCAGTTGCAGTTGTTTGACCAGCTAGTTGGCTGGTTAGTTTGCTAGGTTTTCATTTTTCAACAGTTCAGTCTGTTGAGTTTCTCTCCTTGGATGTTTATCAGAACAACACAAAGCTACATGATTGATGTTTCTTCTTTAAATATGATGAGACTTTCATGAACACATGAAATTTCCTGGGGACAGCTTGCAGCCTGCCTCCTGGACCTGGGCTTGGCTACAGTTTTAGCTGTTAGAGTCACTTTCATGCAGGTCAAATTGAGTTATAGTGGTTATTTCAGTAAGTGGTAACTATATTCTGTCCTCCCCCAGTTAATACCAGAACTGCTGCTGTTTTAGCTGATGTGGTACAAAAGATGTATGGACGGGGAGGGTGCTTTCCTTTTCCAGTGGATGTCTGTTGTACTTTCTTTTTCATTTCTCCAAGATCAAGAGCTCTGCAATAATGCTCTAAATTGATATTTCTCTAATGTTGTTTTGCATGATTAAAATTATAACATTTCATAGCTGTTTCTCAAATGAAAAGGAATGACCTGATAGGATCCTCAGTAAAAAGACTTAAAAGATTCGGAAAACAGTGAAATGGACTTCTGTGCAGGGAGCTATTCAAATTTCTATGCAATGTCTTTGGATACATTAATTTGTTTATGCAGCAACTTAGAAAATGTTGTTGAAAGTACCACACATGACAAAGGAAAATTGAGTTTCATTATTTGAATGTAATTATCTCATACTATGTGAAACAGCCTTTTCTTGTCATGGGCAAAGTAGAAGTGTTAAGCCTATTATAACATCTCTTTGATGTTTTTATAGGATGGAATAAAAGATGAATGCTCAGTGCTGAAGCTGCAGCTGAAGGAGAGAGATGAACTCATAGCCCAGCTTCGGGAGGAGCTGGTAAGCAGCAGAAGCAATGGGGGATTTTTTGTGGGTGGTTTTGAGTTCCTTTACCTGATAATGTCACTCCGAGACCAGAAATTAAAGAAATGCAATTTCACACCTGCTACAGAATTACTAGCCTAAGGCTATGTTAATCATTCAGATAAACACTGATAACACTGACTGTACTTTTCTAGGGACTTGTCAGCCTCTGAAGTGGCTACTGTCTAGATTCACTGCTTGTGAAAGTTTCTTTGAAAAGATTGTCGACAGTTGTCTTGATCAGAGGCAGATAAGCACAGCATTGTATGCATATGCCAGAAATCTTGAAGGGCCCTGCACACGCCTGATAAATTGTCATTACTTCTCCCATGAGCTGCTTTTTGCATCTATATGATTGTTCAGGAGAAAAGGAAATATGTTTTTTTTTTCTCCATAATAGATATCTTTGCATAAAATAATAAATATTCTTACACTTGCTGAATCTTTACTTAGCATCTGAGCTACTGGTGCTTGGCTACTACTGCTTTAAGAATTGACAAAATACTTTCCGGTGACTGAAGTAAAATACGTGATGCAGCAATTAAAAAAAACTAAACACAGAAAAACACATTTTTTTGTTTTGTTAAGGCTTTGCTAACAGAATTTTAAGATTGCTTTTTTGATGGAATGTGGTTAAAGCATGGATGTCTTCAGTATTTTTGAATAAAGGAGAGGGAGTTTCCACCTCCTCTCTCACAGCAGAGAACACTCTGCAGAGAAAGCAGATAGGGTCACCACATTCAGGAAGACATTCAGCACGTACATTCCTTCCATGAAAGCTGCAGGTGTGTGGGCATCTAGGATTTTGTCTAAGCACCCTTTGTGACAAGGGATTGTTTCCCTAATTAGATCTTAATTAGCTGATCTACCTCAGGGGTTTTTTTGTGCCTTTCTGTCTCGTGCTTCATGGCTAGCTCAGAATTCTAGTAGAATTAATCCAGGTCTAGCTATTACTGCATACTTTATATACTCACTAAAAACACCAGTACACTTTTATGCCAAATAACTGAGTTTCAAGTTGCATGGGAAAAATGTAATCCTGCCCAAGAGTGGAAGATTTCTTTGCTGTATTAACATCTGCAAAACAAATACACATTGTCAATATTCTTTGTTTCGTATTTGGTTACATTAAGAAATGTTGTATTTTGTAATTATTATCTAAAATTAAATGACAAAACGGGCCACAGGATATATCAAGCTTCTCCACAGTCCTGGAGCATTAGTTTTATATCAGTCTAGTTCAGAACATACGCTATTTAACTGGTGGACAATTCTGTCAGTGTAAAATTACCCCGTATTGACACACAAGCTGTAGCTTATTTGCTGTTGAGTGTTGTCAAAGTTCATCTGTGTATGCGTCAGCTGAAGAAGACCCACAGGGAACTGTCATAATAGACAAAAAGTGCAATGTCCAAGGGCCATGAAATAAGGGTTTCTATGTGGTTGGAAGTATCATGGGTTTAATCCATGATTAATTGACGTCAGTTTTGATACTCTAAGACTTGTAAAAGGAGTGCAGGTGGGATTCTTGAGATCATGTTTTGTCATTTGAAATTAAGTTTTGAAAGGACTCAATAGGTCTGATTTACTCCTAATTGAAGTGAATAAAGCCAGGTTGGGAGGTGAATATGACAGAAACTAGTTTATGGAACCTAGAGAAAAGGAGTGGGTTCCCACAGGATTGGAAAAAAAGGATTTTTTTTTGTCTGAGTTTCTAAGTACAGTCATAGGGATACTTTTTAAATCTCTACTGTATCTTCTCTTTCAATATTGCACATCCAGTGCCCTTTTCTGGAGGGGCCCTGGGCCCTGCCACCATGGCACTTCTAGAGATTTGCTCCTGATAGTGTGAGGTGCTCTTAGGAGCTGCATGCAGGGAGAGTAAGCTCTCTTTTCAGAGCTGTTAAAAATTAATTGAATTAATTGATTGCTAGGAAATTCTGATAATGTTTTCCTTCCTTCCGTAAAATTGGTCAAAAATTGATCTGAAACATGCTTTAATATTCTGCAAATGCTACTCTTATTTATGTGTTTGTAAATATTTGCAAAGTAAATGTTTATAAAAGTTAAGAGCAGTCATTTTTGGCTAATGAAACTGTATGTGTTTTCACATATCTGCAGTTTATTACAGACATATCACTTAATAGAAAACTAGCATTTTTGGTTTAGTGTCTTGGAGCAGCCCATGTTCCATTTGTCATTCTGAATATGGAAATGAAAAATTTGTAAATGCAACTTGCCTCTGTTGAAATCATGGCGTCATGATGCTGATTCAGAAGCAGCACATAAAACTTGATTTGAGTAGGAGTCAGTTTTGTGCTTCTTGAGAAATACATGAAAATTTGTACTTTCCAGCATTTAAGTTGAATGTTTGCTTGTAGATGTAAAACCCTTCGTTTAGCTGGTTTTACTTTAAAACTCTTCAACTAACCTAAAGTGAGCTTCAGGTAAATTTTGGCTCTCCAGGAGTTTTTGCTTCTTGCTTTCCTCGAGATTTACTAGACTTTTCTAGTAGTTTTCTGCTCCCTCCTTTCATTTTTTTCCCCCCCTAACTTTTAAATACTTTTTAAAAAAGCATTTCTACCTCATTTGAGTGCATTATGAGGGAAACCTTGAGCTGAGCTGAGGAAAATGTCAATGGACCGTGAGCCAATGAAGCTTTAGAGCTTGTAATTGTTACATAGCTTTTTAGGGGAGAAAAAGGTAAATACTTGAGGAATGAAAATAGGGGTTTAGATGCTCAGCTACAATGCTCAGTAGAAAGGATAAAATGCAAGGAGCCATCACCTACATCCTAGTAAACAAAGATGAACATAGAATAGTCTCTTGTGGATTTTTAGTTTGTTCTCTTTTTTAGTGATTATTTTGTATTGACTCCCTTTGTCACCAGAAGTGTGTCTGTCTTTGGAGAAATGAATATAGGTAGGTTAGGGAAGTGGAATTGATTCTTCTGTGCTCTCATTATCTCCTGAAAAATGCTTGCTTCAGCAATGTCAGGTACCAAACCTACTCTAAACCCACCTGGAAATGGTAAACCTCGGCAGGAACTGAAAATTTGGGTTCAAACCATCACTTGTCTCAAAACTGTACTCGTTTGTGAAAATAGTATCCAGGAAATCAAATTAAGCATATCCATTCTGCAGGGAATGTGCTCTTCTTTTCTCTTTTCTTCTTTTTTCTCCCTAAAATTACCAAAATAAATTAACATCTTAGTTTTCATTGGACACGAAGATGTTTGAAACCTCAGTTGTCTCATACCCATCTCTGCCTGCAACTACATCTTTACGTATATTTTCCCAAATCGATCTTTTTCCACTGCAGTGTGAGCACTTAGAGTGACTTTAAGCAGAAAATATTTTCATGCTATATTGGCAAAAGTAACTGACTGCTGTTTATAGTAACATTTATTCTATCGCTGTCATTGGTACAGCGACATTCACGCTGAAAAATGAGTGTTAACAACATTATCCTTTCAACCCTGATTCCCTGTGTGACTTAAAGTTGTGTGTTGTGCCACCAAAAAGAAAAATGTAGTGAGGCAGTTTGAGTGGATTCTGAGTGGAACTGGAGTCAAAGTTAGGTCAGGAAATTAATCCCCCTTATAGCCCAGCTGTTGGGGATATTTTTCTGCCGTGGAGGTGGCTTTTTGTCAAATGTTAGACTTCCTACATTTATGGAATAGTGAGGTACAGTGCTAGCTAAGTGGGATTTACCTCAAGATGTAGAAGTTACTGCTTTAGGACTAGATACTCTGGAATCAGCTCAACTAAACATAACTGCACTGTTTTTATTTTTTAAACTTTTTTTCTCATCTTTGCAAATCATAAATAAGCTCTACTTCCTTGCCCAAGACCTATGTTAAATGATTTGAGAGGGCATGGGACTTGTGCTGTGGTTTGTGGGGAGGGGGTTGGTGGGTGGTTGTTTTTGGTGAGGAGGGGTTTTCTGTATTTGTTCATTTAGTTGCTGTATCCTATAAATACAGTATATTCCTGGAGGGCAAGAGTGGTGGCAAGCTTAGCTGTTTTCTGTAGGTTGATTTCAATAATGGGCAATTAGCCAATTGCTCAATTTTTGAAGTATAGTGAAGATGAGTACTTGTTATTCAGCTTTGAAGTGTAACAGAAAACCCTAGATGCATTTGAATCCTGCTGAGGAGCAGTTTATGAAAGACACTTAGGTTAAGTGTAAAAATCACCTCAAAATGTAGTTATGCCAGTACAGACCCCTTGAATTTTACAGTCTTAACATCACAACTTGTTTTGACAGGCAAAGAATGAGATTTGGATAAAAATTTCACAAACACATCAGGAAAATAATTTTTTTAATTGCTGTGAAAAAGAGAAATTTTCATTAGTCCAGGCTGTTTTCAAAATTTTAAAAACAGTTGTCCTTGAAATTTTAAAGAAATTAAATAGTTCCCATTTGAAAAGGATAGTAGTCCTTATTTTTGGAAAAAACAATCTAGATTAAGCTTTACACTGATTACTCATTTGCTTTACATTCTGCTGGTTTGTAGTATTATTTCATGTTGGCTGTTTTTATGAGAGGGTAATCCAGACCCGTGGATAATTTACCTAAGAACCAGCGTCTCTAAGTAGTTTCAAATCCTCTTTCTTCACCATATTTAGGGAAAATTAGGAGTAGAAAAGGAATAGATTAGGTGTACTTAAACATTATTAAAGTGTCAGGCTTCTTCCCCCTTTTTTGCAGGAGAATTAATTGCACATATTCCAGAAAAGGCTTATCTGAGCAGTAATTACTCTCTGAATCAGTTCCACAAGGCAGACATGGAGTGTGAAAATGGCAATATCCTATAACCCACAATGGGGATTAGGCTCCAATTCCTTGTCTACACCAGTCCCTTGATGAAAAGCTGCCAGTGAGATAGGATCTTTAATATTCCTTGGCAGTTGTAGAGGTGATTCTGCATATGAATTCAAGTTCCTACTACAAAACATTGTCATATCATGGTGTTTGGCATAGATAAAGAAATATGTCACTAGCACAGAGTGTATTCCTGGTCTCACTGAGGCTCTGCTCTGGAGTATTTCATAAAAATAACACTGCAGAATGAGCAGACCTGAAATACAAAATTTGTCCAAAGTCTCCCCTGAGACACAGTGCCAAAGCTTGCCCTCCTTCAGTAATAATGCACTCTGTGTGCTTGTCTTTGGCAGGAGTGTCACTTGTAGACAGCTGCCTTCATGAGATGTGCAATGTTTTACTGATAGGTATATACTTCTGGTATAAGCAGGCAATTCTGATCTGGCCTTAGGCCAAAATCTTGGAAAAGTTTATTTTTTGATCTATCTGAAGGACAGAATGTATGTCTCAATGTCACCGTTCCTTTTTTTCACCTAATTTTTTAACCAGTTTTTACTCTAGTGAAGATATAAAGATAGCTGACAACAGGTGAATTTTAGGACAAATGGAGTATCGAAATTCATTGCTCCTTGACGTGGCCCTGAGTTTGTGATATTAGCTAAATTCTCAAAGAAGTACTTGAGCTGGCATGAGAATGGCTGCTGTCAGTATCAGCTAATGAAATACTGTGGCAAATATGTATTTGTAAGAGCACAGAGAAAGGTAATGTTGCTTAAAAACAAATACACGTGTGCTGGGAAGCTTGTTTTGCTTCTGAAGATCAGCACTTTAATTTCTATGGCTTAACAGCTTCAGTATGCTGCTAAAGGCATGTGTGTGGCACATTTCTATTGTAGTCATCTGATGTGAATGACTTTCAGACTGATAAATGCATTATCCTCAGCTCTGCACTACATTGTTTAATGAATCAAGTGGTAGTGTTGTTTCTTCCAATAATTACTTTTCTGATGGGAGAAATATTTTTGCTTTTCACAATATGGGGTTATCTGTCTATACACTTTGCTAAGGATCTGATAGAAGAAAAATCTTTTGTTTGGTTTCTTCTTTCTCCCCTCAATCTTAATTTAGTGTCTTGTCCAGTTTTCTTTGCCATAGCTGGGCATGATTCACAGAAAAGTCTGTGCGTGCACACAAGTATAGCAAACATCACAAATGAAGAATCATCTGCATTTTAATACCAAAATATAATTTTTATTTGCATGATGGTGAAGTTTTTTGAGGAAGGGTGTAATGCAGTTTTCATCCTCAGTGAATATTTTTTCATTCACTCTCAGTATATTCCAGAATTTAAAGACATCACATATTTTTGTCTGTAAATAAGACATTTTTGTTCACACATGAGAATTTTTAGAAAAAAAAAAAAAGAAAATACTTTGATATAAGGACTGAGAAACTGTTCTTAAGACACCAAAAAGCTGAACTGCAATCTCTCTCCTTTTCTAAATATGTAACCTAACAAGAAATTAGTTGCCTTAAGGTATTTCTTACATCTCGCTAATACTGCTTCCCAGAAACTGACTCCACAGATCCTCTCCAAGTTTTGTATATTTTTTTGTTGTTCCCTTATTACTCAGTTTCAGTTTGTTATTGGAAATGCAGAAGATTTAAGGGATTCAACAAAGAATCCGTTTCAAATTCTATTTCAAAGACTGAGCACTTTCTCACTGAAAATACCTTCTGTACTTTGGCATCGTGAATATTGCACGGTTCAAAGGATGCTCAAACACTTCCTCAGGTCCTCTGCCTTCTTTGAAACATTCTTTAGTGGTTTTATGTTCTGTTTAGAGCTGAGGCGTGTATGTGGAGTTTTAGTAGAACTTCCATAGAAAAGTTCTGGTTCACATCTAGTAGTTTGTCTGCCTGAAGTTCTAGCTCTGAAACTGAGAAAGTTACCCCTTCCAGTTTTTGGAGAGCAAAAAAGTCCTTTGCCACAGCTGTTTCCCATGGTTTGGAGAGGTGAATTAAATAGAATAAAGTACTACTGATCTTCTAGATTTGAGTAGCTAATCATTATACTTCATGCCCTCTCATCTCTGTTATTCACCATAGGGTGGGTGGGACTGATGCTGAGGCTGGAGAGCTATTGGAGTGGCCATTTATTTCAGAGATGTTAGATAAATGCCTTTTCCTTTTTTTCCCTTTTCTTTCTTTTTTTCTTCTTTTTTTTTTTAAGCAGAATAGCAATCTTACAACAAGAGGTAATTTTTGGTCACAGTATCAAGCCTCTTTCTTCCATCCAGGTCTTTAATGCTCCCTTTGGATTCTTTTTTCTGCTGTTTTGATTTCCTGCATCTTCCTTCATCTTTTGAAATACTGTTCCATTCTTTCTATAGAAACCACACACAGTCTGCACATCTTTTAATGTCCTGTGCATGTTTTATCAATTCTTCATCCAGAAGCTTTTTGATGCACACTTCTGGTTTTTGGGTGGAGACTTCTTTCAAGCTTAGGTAATTGTAGTGCTGCACAGCTGTGATATTTTTTGTGAGATTTCATCAGTATCCCAGTGCTACAACAAGGGAGTGGGTTCTGTAGCAAAGCTCTCAGGAATTACCTGCTGATTACCCTGTATTTGGGCTGGGTGTTTGGTGAGATAGGCTGCAGTCTGCACAAATGCCCTTCATCGCCCTGCAGGGAGGAGGCAGATGACTGAAGAGCTGTAATGCATTCATGCCGAGTGGCAGTAAAAACTCCCCTGTGGGATATCAATGATACAGAAGTGTGTTACAAGACTACATACAACAGCCTGAATAGTGTCCTAGCAGAGAGCTAGCCTGCAAATTTCTACTTTCATTGCTAAACTGTTTCCAAAAATTATTGCTCAAGTAATCCCATTTCCTATTTTGTCTCCTCTGATAGTTTAACTGAATGAACATTTTATATTCCTTTGTGTCTTGATTAGAAAAAAATAAAACAATAGTATGTGATCATCATCAGAAAATCAAATAAAAAACCAATCTTACTGACTTTTAGCCACATAGTACAGTTAAATTACAAGGAGAAAATAAGCTACTGGTTAATAGTAAGTCAACTTAACATCACTCGTACATTTATTTGGTTTGTCTGCGATACTCAATTCTCACTATTTTTTCATTAGGTTGCTCTGTCTGGCTAGTAAAATAAAAGCAATGAACTGTTTCTTAATATTCTTTGTTGACTTCAGAATATAGAGTGAAAATATATCTTTTTGGGCTTGATGGGTGAGGTTTTTTTCAGAGCTGTTCTTCATGAATAATGCAGTACGTTTGAAATGTACTTAACGTATTTTAGCGTTTTCTGGTAATAATGGAAGACATTTATCTTACACTTCCCAATTTGACTTACAGATGATATTGTTTTTCTCAAAGGCAACTCTTGTGATTTGCCAGAAGAGTAATAGAGTTTGCAGGCTATGGTATTTATCAGAATTCACCGATTATTAACACAGAGATTTATAAAACCAGACTTTCTCCAAGTGTGATATTTGTGTTTCAGCTTACAAATGAGGGTTTCACTCAACAAAGCCAGTTGAGAAATAGGATGCTGTATTACTGTGGCTTTGGAAAGAACAAGTGGATCTATTGTGCTGGTAGTATGGAGAAGGAATAAAAATAAACTATGTAAACTTGTGCCTGTCTGGTGGGGCTGCTTGTGGTGGAGCTCAGGTTAATAGGCTGGAAAAATAAAAAGTGGTGCGATTAAAGGATGATCTAAAGCAGACAAACAACTTGTTCTCTTTTTTAGCTGAACTGTGTATATATCATACTGCTTTCAAGAGCAGGGTGATAGGCTCTGAATGGAAGGGTGGTAGAGAGAGGACTGAGGATTTTTGGGTTGTCCCTGGATATATACCTTCTAAGAACACTGCAAGTGGAGGCAGGACTAGAAATTGCTGTGCAAATAAATAGAAATTGCTGTGCAAAGGATTCTCATTTACCCAGTGTGAATAAGAAAGCTTTGACCATTTTCTGCAATTGTAAGAAGCCATCTTGTTGCATCTTCTTCGATTTGTGGAAAGGGTATTCAGTTCTTAAGGGACAAAGATGTTTGCTTTCTTTTGTTCCTCCAGTTTAGAACCACAGGAGTGATGAGGCTAGAGAGAAAGGAGCTGATGAACCACAAGTAGCTTGACATCTCCAGTACTATTTTGTCTTTATTTATCAAATCACGGTTAGTAGTATATCTCTGTCTTGATTAAACCTAAAAATTCATGGACCATTCTGCTTAGCCAGGAAAATTAAAGTATCCAGGCAGAGAGCTTTTTTCACATATGGTATTCTGCAGAAAACCAGAATTTTTTTTAATCACATAAGCAGATTGAGGGGGAGAGAGAGAAAGAGTGAGAAAACTACTTCTTAAGCTGTAAGGTGACAATTAAGTGCGAAGTGCAATTGTTCTTAACATGTAGGGAATCAGGAAGCTGCATGTTGTGTGCATGTCAGTTTGTCTGCATAGAAAGAACCCTAAAAGTGTGGCCAAAAAAAGGTTATATCATTGAAAATTCCCAGAATCAGTAATGAAACATGCCTGTAGAAAGGGGGGCCCTACGAATTTTTGTCTTACTTACAATTCAGCTTTATTTTTCCTTTTTAAATTAATTTTGATAATTTATTTTTATTATTCATGAGTTAATAAAACCTTCCATACACATGAAGGCCCTAACTTCGCAGGAGTCTGTTCTGATAAGAAATAGGTACAATTTGGCATAAGGAGTACTAGAAACAGCAAAGGCCTAGCAGTGACCATGTTGCCAGAGAGTTCTTGGTACAGGCAGGTTTGGTTGGGTTTTTTTAGAACATAAGCAGGTAACTTAAAATGATGGGTAATTTAGGAGTGAAGGGCCTTAGTGGGTGCCCCAGTCCTACATCCTGGCTCGAAGTATCCCATCAAGACATATATTTATATAAAATCTCTACATGGACACTGGCATTTGGGATAATCAAAGTCTCAGTAGAAGATACTCCACAGAGCTGAGAATCCAGCATTGCCTCTGTTAAATTGAATCTTTGGGGATGCCTGAGAAACTACACTTAAATGGGATATATCTTTAAGGAAATAGGGTATATTTTTAAGAATGAGGCTTTTAAGAAAAAAAAATACATGGGAAAACATTTTTCTTGTCAAGGGCAGTATAAAGCTAAAATAGATGAAATGATGGAATATGAGTGGGTATGAGTGATTGCAGCTCAGAATTTCAGTACTACATGGAACTATGTCTCAGATGTGCACCAGGTGCACCAACTAGATGTTTCTGTGCTTTGTCTCAGCAAGAACAGGATACAATTACTCCTTAATTGCTCTTTCTTCCTCAGATAAGGTATTGAAGGCTTATAGGATCCCTTTTCAGAACAGACTTCTCACTTCCTTTTTCCCCAGCTTTGACCAATACAGTTTATAAAATTTGTAGGTGGTTGTTGTTGTAGCTTTTACCATTTTATTCAGTGTGCATTGATAGGCATGCATGCACTGCTCAAAAAAAAATGTTTGTAATGGTTATGTCTTGCTGTTCTAATTTTTTATCTCCTTTTGCACAGAATGCTTTGTAGTTTAATTATTTTCTGACTTGGTATAATATAATTAACAGAAAGGACATCCCAGGCTAATAGACTTCATCAAGACAAATAAGTTTGTTTGGAAGGGTCAGGAATCTATTCCCCTCTCCTTGGAGAGCTGCTGCCCAGGTAGCTGCTACTACAAAGGAAGATGGGTTTGCGTGAGGTGACTTCTGGAATGCTTTTCAGGCTTTTATGTCTACTTACACTACTGTACACTGAAAATGTCAACATAAAATGTTACGGGAAGTTTGCTCATTTAGTCTGCTGATCGTCTCTTCACAGCTGTATTGTACCATACATCAAACCTATGGGACAGCATCTTTAAAGGGCTCTTAAGGGCCTCACATTTAAGGTTACAGGAGTTGAGCTCTGTGAACGCCTTAGTGTTTCTTGATCGGCTTTCTTACTAATTACTTCAGGCTACAGAATTAGAAATGTTTATTGGTGACGAATGTTAGAGAAGTGTCAAACCCCGTTACTTGACATTTTGTTATGGCGTTCGCTTTTGTTTTAGTAGAGCTCTATTAATCATTAGCATCCCTCTTTGTGTTTTGGGGTGCTGGAGTCCTTGTACTTGTATGGACTGATGTGAATAAATAAAACATAGAATAATATTCCAGAGCCCAGTAATGTTGCTTATCTCCCACAAAGCAGTGGGTGAAGTAGCTCCTGAATTGTACTATAAGTAGTGTTATATTTTTCAGAAGGCACGGGAGTAGAATTTTATACTTATGACTAATTAATGCAATTGAGAATGATCACATACAAGGTGACATCTTTAACAGCTCATCTGTTTTTATGCTAGGATAAGTGAGAATAGCTATCCTTCCTTTATCTGTGAAACATCTGCTTTGGTTTTTCAAATGTAATTATTGTGAGAGACTTGCATGGACAGACTTATACACGGTTCTTTGCTGTTAAAAGCAGGAAAAAGTGTTTAATGATCCCAGCTCTCAGCCATACATCAACACGTACATTGAACTTGATTCCCTGTTGTGTCTGCTTTGAACGTAAGTGCACCATAGAAAACATGTTGATGGCATCCCATTCATGTCTTCGGGTTAGAAACAGGTAATCTCTTGTTCCACTGGAGTAATAACTGAAGTAATGATTCAACTTTTTTCTCACTCACTTGTGCCAGCCCCAGAGTAGCTGTGTTCTGTTTCTTGCACAAGGTTTGGAAGCACCTTAAATCATGCCATGAAAGCTCTCATATGTGTAGGCTTCATTTTTGGCAACTGTCTTTGTTTGCGTTAATACCCACATATGTTACTTAGCAGAGGCAAAAAGTCTTTAAAAAAAAAACCACATAAGCAAAACAAATTCGAAGTGAGAGCTTGTCCACCATAATCACAATTAAGCCATTTTATCATGAAAAAAAAAAGGTATTTTTTGTGACTTATGCTTTTTCTCTGCAAGACTTCCATGTGAAATAAGAGGAAAGAAAGCTCTGATTTCTGCTCATGGTGATTTATTTGTCAATAAGGACTATGTCTTTAGTGGACATGTGTAAGTGTAGCTACATGATGTGCTGATGGACTGTGCTGATTTACATCAAGTCCTGTCATTGTAAGCCTAGAGGGGAAAGTTGTAAATATCCATTTTGTAAGAGAATGATAGAATGGCTCATTTCCTTAACATGCTTTTGGTGGATGAGTATAATAATGTAACACCTCACATGTAAAGACTGTTGGCAACTTACTTTGCCATTGATTAGATCAGACTGTGCCTTTTGATTTAAGGATGATTTGTGCACTGCATTGGAAATAGGAGAGTGCAAGAAAGGTCAGTGTTAACGAATTTGATTGCCCTTTGTGATTTATGATGTGACCTCCTTAATGAAATAACCAAAAAGAACAAGGTGTTATTTTTAACATCAGGCTGGACGTGAAGAAAGAGTCGACAATACCATATGCTATCCCACACGCACACCCACACACCCACATACCCTTATCTCTATAGAAAATTGAAAGCTAATCTTTCTGAAGTAAAATAGCAACAGCTTTTCTTAGACTTCATGTGATAAAAATGAAGAAAATAAGAGAATAACTTTGAAGGTCTAGTAATTCTTTTTGTTTTCTGAGACTTTTCTGGTTTATGGTAGCTGAAGGACACAATCACAGCTGTAATAGTGCAATCTGAAAATCAACCAGAATCGTTCCTGTTAGGGAAGGTTTGAAAAAATTGTGTATCAGAATGCTATAGAAAATCTCTCTTCACAAGGTCGGCTGTTGGAGGTGATTGTTACTGTTCTTCTCACTGCAACTGCTGTGAATCCTGTAATATTTTTGCCACCAAGAGGAATCAGAAATGCATTAAAACATGTCTAAGCTTTAATGAAGCATAGGTAGGAAATTACTTAGAGAGGGGTTTAGGCACTAGCATCAGCTTAAAGGAGTATTTCAGTTGTTCTGGGGAAAAAAAAGGGTTTTACCAAATTGGAATTATGTTAGCCCTGACAAAGGAGTTACCAAAAAGCTACATATGGTATAAATTTTGTTTTTGTGAAAAGAAATTGGATACTGCTGTTGCTGCAGACTCTCTTGGTGATGAAATAGTAGAATTATATATCTTTAAGTCTACCCAGCTTGGAGGAGATTTAACAAGAACAAAGAAAGAATATGTTCTTTGGTATCTCTCACTTTCCGTGGTCATCCAAAGGGAGTTTATCCTAACAGAACTAAATTAGTCTCTTCATTACCTTGGTAAACCACAATTTTATTGTCAAAAAAAAAAAAAAAAGGTATTTTTCTTCAGGCAGAGATAGTTAAAGCGTTACCAACAGTGTGCAGTTTAATAGTTTAATGGACAGGGCATTTTTTGTATATATATAGATTATAGTGTGATGAGTACCTAGACAGATACAAAGGTAGCTTTAAAGGAGAGATATGCCCCATGGTGTTGCAGGGGTTTAAAACAGTACATGACCCTGTAGGCTTTAGAGGATGGAGTGCCAAATGATCATCTGAGAGGCCCCTATGGTCCATTTAACACAGTTTTTTATATTTGTTCTTAAAGAATGGATGAACACACAGTGCCATACAGGCCATTTTTAAAAAATACTGTTTAAAATAATGATGAACTCCATTTAAACCACTGTGGGGACCTCTCTTCATCAGGAGTGAAAGTTCAGCAATTCTGGGCTTTCTGTGTCCAGTTCCACCAAGGATTAATGCTTTTTTGCAGGTTGCTTCTGAAAGTCAAAAGTTTTTTCACTTCCTGTTGTCAGGATACTGAAATTCTAAAAATTTTACTGCAACCTTTTATGTCGTACATAATTTTTATTAAAAATAATGTTGGTTTTGTTGTTAGGTTTTTGGAAGAGCTCATTTTCATTTCAAATAGAGACAGTGAGTACTGATGCTTTTCTGGGCTTCCTTTAAAAAGCCGTCCATTACAAACCAGGGGGGGGTTTTTGGGTTGGTTGGTTGGTTTTGGGTTTTTTTGTTGCTTTGTTTTGGGTTTTTTTATGGAGTTTTTAACACTTCTGGGTGTATGCACACACGTGTGCAGTAAGCATTAAAAATGGTATTTGGTATTTGAAAAAGGCACCATGAAATGAAGTTAGTGTTTTAAAGTCTCCTTCTTTCGCTAAGAAGTGAGGTAAATTCACATAAATCCCATGTTTTTCTGCTTTTTGCTGACTGAATCACTGAAAGATGCATAGGTTGTAAGTGGAAAAATCATTATTTCTCCCTTTCAGTGCCTAATCAGTTTATAAAAATCCTGCTATTCCCATTCTTGTAGCATTCATGCCAATGGAATATTTTCAGTGTAGATCTAAAGAGAAAATGAGATTTTGAATGCAGGGTGCTAGCATAAAATTTTGCATTTTGTGAATGAACCAGTACAGAATTAATTTAATTATCTCTGATTATCTCAGAATGATTCATTGTGTTAAAAACCTCTGCAGTTCTACAATTTCAGGCAAGCAGATACCAATCACTTCTAGAAGTTGATGTCAGAATTTCTGTTATGTTTGATTAGATCAGATTTGTCCCATATGGTTATGGATACAAAGAAACTAAATTTGCTGTGGAAGAGGTCTAGCCTTCTTTTTTAGGTGATTATTGGGCTTTGCTCACATTTCCTGTGGATATCTCTGTTTTCTGTCTCACTTCATGTTGTGTCTCACTGTACATTTCCCCTAAATATATTGATTAAATTCATCTTTTATATCCCTATTATGTTTATTTCTCTAAACAGTTCAAAGCCAACATCTGATTTCCATATTTACATGAAGCGATGCTCACTTCCAAAATTGATAATATGTGTAGAATATGTTGCTATACGGAATGAATTTGTTTAATCTCTGTGTCCATATTTTAAGCAAAAATAATGGAAAAACCCCCAAACATTAAAACCAAAGCCTTGAAAAGCCAAACATTGCTTAATTATGACTGGGGATGCTTAATGAGATGTCAGTGTGTAAATGTCTTGTCTTCAGTGTGTTAGTCACGAACAAACACTTTAAAATGAAGCAGAATAATTTTAGAGAAGTTATTTAGCCTCTCATAGGCATTCTGTGTACTAGAAGTTGGGGTGATGAGGTGTCTGGCACTTAGGTTTATTCCACTTAGGTAACTTGGGCACTTAAAGAGGTTTTTTGACAGTGTGGCTCTTACTGCATTATTCACAGCTTTGGAATGAGAGGTCACACTCTAGAAAGATTATGCTCTATCCTTGACCACTCTCTCAAGCATTAGAAACTTTAAATTATGGAGAAAGTGAAATCACTTCTGTGTTAGTAGTGAACAGGACAACCATAAAGGCTGTGCATGTCAGTTCTAAGTCGTTATTGATAATTAGAGGAAGACTCTGTGTTTTGGGAAGTGCTTCTGAACAAAGTCATTTCTCACATGGATTAATAACACTGGCATAGTTCTGATCATCTTATTTTTGAAGTGCTGTTATGAGAACTCTTCTTAGCCTTCAGAAAATTCAACAAAATCTTCAAAAATGTCCTTTGGGTCAGATCTTTCATGCTTCCCAAGGTTTTGCAGTTGTTCTTGTCAGAATACTTGTGTAGTTACAAGTTGTTTCTTTTTATAAAAAGTTGAGGGAAATTGAAAGTTTTTCCCTTAATCTGAAGTGAATTCCAGATTGTTAGAGGATTTTTTTATGCTATGCAGGATTATTAATTGCTTGTTTGTTCTTAAGCTGTAAGTGTGGTTATAAAGGCATTATCACTATATAGTGCTTTTCTCAGTCCTAATTGTTGAAGCTATTATTTTATAATCCTTCACTGAAACAACTTTGAATGAAACCATAAATGGATATTTTATTGAAAGATTGAAAAATGTACCTTTGTGACATGTAGTACCTGACATTAACTGCTATCAGAAGCAAGATTTTTCAATTGACAGTAAATTGGAAACTGTTTATGACAATTGATATTAGATAGGTACAGGGATCCTGAATTGCTGCAAAAAATGAGTTAGTGAGGTAGAAAAGTCTTCCCACTAAGTGAGATTTTCCATTAAGCCACCTATTACAGAACAGAGCTGGCTGTCGTCACTGTTTCAATGTTCAGTTTAATATGCAAAACATAAGATGGTTTCTTTGAGGCTACAAATGTATTTCATTTTCTTTATTTGAGTGGGAAGCAGCTCTTTTGAAAGCTTTGAATGGACTGTTTCATTAAGAGTGAGCATTACCAGGATGTACCCATACTTTGGTCAAACTCCCTCAGTTGAAGGGCCATGATTATGGAGTTAAGAATAGCAAGGGCATTAAAGTATAATCTAAGTCTTCATGCATTGTGCTGATCTATTCAGCTGGTGCAGTCAATTTAAGTCCAGTCAGATGTGTTTTGCAATACAGAGATGGTTGTTGCTTTGAAAATTTGTTGTGCTCCTACAGTTTCTTCTTTAAAGTCATTAAGTGCAATTTTATGTAATCCAAGTCCTGGTTTGGAGCCATTTACTGCTGCTCAAAAGCTCTTGTGCCAGCTGAGATTGCTCTTTGAGCGATGCAGTGTTTGTAGCAGAGTTTATTTGTTGCACTGTGAGTGTGCAGAAATCTTTAAAGAGTAGGTCTGAAAGATGAAGCAATCTGCAGCCTCTATTCTTGAGAACCAGTTGGTTTTGTCAAGGTGTTCTGTGTATTTTTCAACTACTGTGTTAAAGATTTACCTGATTATGGGAGTTTAATAAATCACCAAGTGCTATCATTACTAGGATCAAACTGATTTTTGTAGGGAGGTATTTCAACATCCCCTTTTTGTCCTGTGAAGGTTACAAAGTTACTGCCATGTAGGACAGTTTATAAGATCATGAAAGAGAAAAATGTATTTTGCCACTGAGATGTAAGTACAGAAACACACTGAGTTATTTAAGTGTATGTTTCTGGGTACATAAATTTATTACATCTCCATATCTCTCATACCTTTTTGTAATGTGATGGGAATAATTTTAACATTCAAGGATGCATTATCATGGAGCATGCAAAATAGCCTTCTTTGTAACACACAAAAGGGAACGTTTTGCTACAGTAGCTTATTTCTCTTCTGAAGTGGAAGCAACTACTTCCAAATACTCATTAATTATATACTGAAAGTAAAACTTTATTTTCATTAGGCTACATATGAGATACTGTCTTCCAGATGAATACCCTAACACTGACATCTTTAAAATGACTGTTTTAACCATATTAAACCAAAACAATGCCTTTCATATTCTCATTTAATGACTTCAGTGATCCAGCTTTATTAAAACGTTGGAGATATTTTTTGATTTAGTTTTCAAAAGCTTTAGTGATGTTGTCAGTATGTAAAGATGCATCCAGAGTCTTAAGACACTGACAGAGTCAAATGTATTGAGAAACTCTTCTTTATAATAAGCTGGAGATGAACCTAAAGCTGAAAAGTTAGGCAGGGTATGAGCAATTCTGTACCATCCTCTGGGTTTCTTCCTGCTGCAGCAAAGCATGTGAGCATTATGTGTGATTTAAACACTTAGGGGCTTTTTAAAGGGGCTTGAATTATTCATGACCTTAAAATTAGGCATGTGTTTAACTGCTTGGCCAAAAGTGAGGCTTTAATTTTTCTAAAATTTCATTGTGAGCTAAATTGCCTGTTCCATTGTAATGCTTGCGGGTTTCTCCGGAAGGTCATAAAAATATAAGAGTATGAGAACATTCATATAGTTCTAAAATTATGAGAAACATCTTCCGTTGGTTCAGCTGAACTATTTGTCTCGTACCGAGTCTTATCTCTAGTAGTAGTCTGTAGCAGATGCCTTGGGAAGGACACTGCACTGCTGTTTTCCTAACACAGCTTCACATTTTAACGTAATTTTCTGTCTTTGAGCAGTTGAGTTAAGTTTTATCTTTATGTATTATAAACACTGATGGCGTTCTTTTCCTTCTCCAATTCCGCTAAATAAATTTCTAAAACAATCTACATTTTCTGCATCCAGAATATATTCTATCTGTGAGTGGCATTATTTAGCAACACAGAATAACAGAATATCCCAAGTTGGAAGATAAAAAGAAGAAAAAAATAGATTTTTACTAACTAATTTGTTTTTCAATATTTTGAACATAAAAAAAATTAAATACGAACAAAATGCTTAAACTTAAATATTGCTGAGGTGTTAATTTTTTATAAGCTGTATAAAAATTTAATTAGTTACTTCATTTTGGATCCTTTTATCTAATATACTAGATGAGAATATTTATTTATTTGCATATATATGCAAATGTTTTCAATATTACTTTAAATTCCTACCCGAAATCCAACAATATTCAACATGACTAATTTGTGTCACTTTCCATTCCCTTGCTTCCATTAATGTGGAATTAAGAAACTAACACTGGCTCCATGGGTAGTGATATGTACTAGTAAGTCTCATAAGTATTCATATAATAAATAAATTTTAAGTCTTCCTTCAGATGTGTGGGTGAGAATAAAATCTGTACATCAGTATTAGCAATTCACTGTGGTACAACTCTCACAGGCTGATGAGGCTGGGCAGTTAAATTGGGCTTGGAAATGTCTGTTATCCCTTAGCATGGCAGTGTGGGGTGTGTGAACCCAATACTGCTCATAAGGAATTTGTGACTTCTGTTGCTCTCTCTCCCAGAAGCTGGTGGAGGTCTCCTGTGCAGTCCCTAGTAGAGCAGGGAGCTGATTTCTGCTCCTTTCCAGAGTGTTCTTTTTCTCCTTGAACTATGGAAAGAGCAAGTGTGGCAAGCTTAGCACTCTTTTCCTCACGAGCAACAGGTGCCTTCTGTGTTTGCCGTGTGTGTCTGTGTTTGCTGAGCCAGATGTGCAATGCCTTGCAGTGAGTGACTTGGTGTCTGGAAGGGCTGCTCAACCATGGAAACGAAACATTTCCATACCCACAAAACAACACCCTTCCTCGTAATTATAAAGTAATTTATTAATCTCTTCCGCGGAAAGAAAAGTTTAGTGACAAGCAAAGCTTTTAGTTTGCAAGGGAGAAAGTGCAATGTTTCCATCATTCCATGAGACTCTTTAGTGAATGTACAAACTGCTTAAGTACTTTGGCTCTTGGTAGTGTCCTGAAACTTTACGATGAAAGGGGATTTCCCTCACAGGAATTTACTCTGCAGCGTACAGTTCTACAGCTGTAAATCCATGTTCGTGTCTGTTTAAAAAGCCTGTTGACCAGTTTTAGATGAGAGTTGTTAGGAGTTTCTTGTTTTCTTGAGATTGTCTGGGAAAAATTTAAATATGTAAAATACAATACTTTGTTGAATCCACTGCTAGTGTGTTTTAGAAAGATTGCATGGGTTTTGACAAGTCACTTCTGTCCTGATTGTAGTATAGTCCATGATGGGAAAATTAAATACTTTTCATACGTGTTTATCCTGAAATCTTTGGCTATATATAATTCTTGGTATAACCAGAACTTACTTTTTCATGAGCCATCCCTGTTGTTTTGTGTAAAGCCGATATATTCTGATTAGTAGAAAAACACAAGCATTACTACCCTCTTTCCCCTGCTCCTTTTGCCTCCAAAAGGGCTCAAATCTTAACTGTTGATATTTAACAGTTACCTTTGCAAAATAAAACAACTTTTTTCCTCACTGATTTGTCAAAAAAAGAAAACTTCTAAGGAAGTTATACACATTCCCATAGGGAAAACAAACATCAAGTTAAGAATTACAAAAAGAATTGTTTTCTTCTGAAATATTAAAAAAAAATATGAATGAGGGGGGAAAGCACTGAATGTATCTATCAGAGAATAATGTGTAGGAAACCTGTAGTCAGCAAAGCTGCTGCAGAACAGAATACAGAACATTACTATTGTTTGATAGGTAATACTTCAGCAAAATATTACTGTAAGAGTTGCGGAATATGAACTTTTTCTGGAAAACTTTCCTGCCTGTTTTTTACCTGTTTCACAAGACAAAATAACAAATGATACATTATTTCTCATATTAAGATTCTTGAAGGCATATTTCTTCCATAGCATTGTCCAGCCTTTCACACATGCATCTATCAATGTTGGCAGGTTCTCCGTTTCTTCTGATAGAAAATGCCATTTTATGCACTATAATATTGCTACAAAATGCAAATTCAGGTGATATTCAACCAAGTCCACCATTTGTGAGCAAAACTTCAAAGTTACACACTACGTGTATAGTTTTGATTACAGTAGTGAAATAGTTTTACATTTTCAAATGCTTATCCTTGTAAGTTCCACCAATTGTGGTCAGCAGTATATGTCAGAAGAAGAAAAAATGAACTCCAAAATGAAATTCAAGTGGGATTCTGGCATAAGTTTCTTGTTAAACACTACGTTTATTACTTCACTACCCTGGAATAATGAAGAAGTAATAGTTGTAGGAACTCAGTTGTATTGATCAAAAAGAGGGTAAACATCTGAGCAAAGTGCCACTGAGTTCCCCTTCCTGCAAGGGTTCCAACAGAATTTTGAAGATGCCAGTGACTCCAGGAAGTCTCAGACAAAGCTGATTTTAGAGAAAGAAATCAGATTTTTTTTTTCAGTACTTTTTCCTGGTGTTTACAAGGCCACTAAGGAAAGTGCTACTGAAGTTGAAATACACTTTGTTAGATGTTAGTAAGTCATGATTAACATTTTCTTGGTGTTTCTTAACCATAATAACAAAATGCTTCTGCTCAGGGTTTTTTTTTTACCTTGAAAATTGTAAATTAAGTGTTAATTTTCTGGACTTTGGTTTTTTGGGGGGTTTTTTGGGGTTGGTTTTTGTGTTGGGTTATTGTTGTTTCCTTTTCTGTTGTTGGGGATTTTTTTTTACGGATCTTGATCTAGTGTATTCTTGTTACAGAATTTAAAGCCTGCTTTTACAGACACTTGATCTAGTTGGCAGTTGCCAGAGTAACGTAACATTCTGACTTCAGTATTGGCAGGCAAACAAAGGAGGAATTGACTGTCAAGTATTTTGCGTTTAAGTATAAGTATTACATATCTTTATTTTGCAGTTTGGGTTGCTTTTGTTCCTGTCTGATTTGGAACTACTGTCTGTTTAAATGACAGACTGTAATCATTTGAAAATGCTGTCTATATTATAGTTGCGACTTCCAACATCTTGTGTACTGAAAGTACTTCATTTTTTCACAGTTTTTAGTTCTCACTAGGAAATTATAGCATTATTTGAAATTGTGTGGATGGAGTAGGGTTGCCTAAACTTAAATATGAGTGTTTTAATGGTTGTTGTGTTACCATTGTGTTATTAAGGATCGGGCCAAGTATTTTCACTTTAAAAATCCTTTAAATAGTTGTTGACAACATTATAAGCCATGCTAGGCCTAAGCTGGCTTTCTTCGTTTTGAGATGGGGTTTTTTTTCTGAATCTGAAAGAAAGATTTTGAAATAATATTATATTTCAAATTTATGTTTGTACCGGGTAATCCCCAGTTTTTCAAATGTTAATACGGCAGACTTCTGATTCCAGGGGAGTATCAGACAGACTGTAGTGAAAACAACAGATTTCACCCTTCCCTAGGCAGTAATGGTTCTGTCACAAGGATGTTGGTGTTGTAATCAGCTTTCAAGCAGCATGCCTTTCTCAACTGCATGATCCTTTGATGAAACTGCCCACTGCAATCATGCACGATTGTAATATAGCAGGGAAGCAGAGTGGTGATTAAAATGAATTTAGAGAAATAAAAATGGACATCTGTTTTATTAAAACATATTTAAAATTACTGTGAGTTTCTGGGTGTTAAAGGTGGAGAGTTTCTAATTGTTCTTGCAGTAGTAACAGGTATTTTTTTCTCTTTTTGGTTGGAGCAAGTTCTAATAGATTTCACTGAAGTAGTAGTAATTTTTCAGTTTCCAATATGGGAAGCTGCACTAACCCAAATAGAATGAATCCACAAAATGCTCAATTTAATGAAATTTTTATAGCTTCCTGCCTTCATATAGCCTCTGTGGTAGTTAAAAAAATAGCCAGAGGCTCCAGTGCACCCCTACAATGGAGCTGCATCCATTATGGACCATCCGTTTACTTGAATCTCTTTGCCCATGGCACAGCTTGTTTCCAGAAGGCTGCAATAAGCATGAAGATGTTATTTTTTGTTTTGCTGGTGTTGTCTGGGTGCTTTGGCTCTGCAGAAGATGACTAAAGTGAAAGAACTACCAAGACCACCTCGGAATCAGTGAAAATCATCTTTCTAATTCACATTGGAAGGCACATTGTCAGTAAGAGTTACCACTGTGCCTTTCTAGTGGCAGTGTGTGTGTTATGTGTCCTGTGTTCATAAGTCATAACATCTGTGGGTTAAACTTTTAAAAAGAACAGCTAACCACCCGCAGAACAAAGTAGTGGGCTGGTTACTATGCATGATGTTTTTGCCATATATCAATATTATAGCTGAATTGGTTCCTTTTTAGATGGTTAACCTGAAGTTTCAACTTTCGTTGCATTAATTTTCACACTTTTTGCATGTGATAAATATACATGTCAGAGTTTTTATCTCCTTTATTAATCTCACAAGACATTCCAAAAGGTATTGTTATTTAATCATTCAGATAGTGTTGTTTCTTTCTCCTTTTATACATTGCCATTGTCAAGAAAAATGCAATGGTTTAACCACCGTTGGAGGGAATTTTCTTTCACGAGTGCTTCATAGTTAGAAAATGCTTGGCTTTGGGGTTTTTTTTAGTGTTTTTGTTCCAATTATTCAGCTCTATGTACTGTATTTGTTTGGACAAAATATCTGCTAAAAATGGTGCATTATGACAAAATAGTTAATGACTTTTTCTAATTCTCTCTTTCTCACAAATGGAGAAACTCCATTACACATAATAAAGGATAAAATATAGGCATAATCGAACAACACATTAGACAGAAGGCTTTGTAACTGTGTTTTCAGCAAAGGCTAGAACTGTTTGTTCATTTATTCTCTATAATATGCAGCTTTGACTGAATGCCTGCGCTCTTTACAGACCCAAAGCTTAAATGACAATGTGCTCTGTGTAAAATGTGGTGAAGATTGTAACCATTTTGAAGTGCATTTAGCTTAGTAACATGAAATATCAGTTATTCCCTAAGGTATTGTGTAGTTGTAGATCATAAACTTTTAGCCTAAATTAAACATCACAGCTGGTTGCCTTAATTTGATGTGTTATAGCACAAATGTTTCAACAGCTTGACTAAAATGAACCATACTGCAAATTCAAAAGAAGAGCGAAGGTCAGCGCACATGATGCCTAGTGATTTGCAAATTTCCTTTATTTGGATATATTAAATGTATTTTGTGGAATTTAGCATAGAGGAATGGAATCTGGCAGGGTAAAACAGAGCAAAGTATGTTCAATCAGTTTTACTTAAAAATAATGCAGTGTAATAAGGAAGTCAAAATAGTACTGTCTCCAATTTTCCTAAGGCAGTTAAAACTAGAATATCTTCTGGATAGTTAAAACTCTTTGATTCTTTTGCACACATTTACATAGAAATGTTTTCCATAATTCATAATCCTGATTTCTAGTCTGTCTATACTTGTAAACTTCATTGCTTTTTAAGAACATAATATGGCTACTACCCTGTTCACATTTAGGGGATTGCTTAGTTGAACAAGAGGCATCCAGAGATACCTAATCTGTGGCTGTGTTTCTGGCTGACTAAGAAAATGTATGATTCCATGTTCAAAAAGATCTGGAATGCAAAGCAGCTGCCATTGCTCCCTATCTCTTCAGTGTGAGTGTAGTGTTAAGAATTCATATCCCTGCGACAGAAAACATTGACTTGAGCTGCCACAAAGGAAATGAAGGTAGCCTGGGCACGTTGCCAAATATGATGTGTTTAATACTGAATGTTGTAATTCTCTGTAGAATTTCTTTTCAATATACAACAAAAATTCATATAGCTGGTGATTTATCTGTAACTGCGCTTGGTGTACGTAACTCTGTACAACGTTGGAAAACATGATCCAGCAGTTTTCATTCACCTAAGTAGTAGGTAATTCTAAGTTGTGTGTGCTCTAGGGGTTTGAACTGGTTCATACCAAAGACTTGTACTTCAAGGAGCAAGCCCTCTGAAGGCTTTAAATTGAAATAAATACTGGCAGAAATGTGTTGGTTCCGTTTGCTTCTCTGCATTGTTTTCCAACTACTACCTTGCTTGTCTGAGTCAGGTTTGTGCTAGTGGTATTTCTTAGAAGAAATGTATTCTCATATGATTATATTAATCCAGAGGTTTAGAAAATCTAGTAACAGAGTTACTCTGTGTTCTTCCTTCACCAAACATCAAAGTTATAACCATGCCTTTCTCATCATCTGGTCTTTTGATCTAAATTGTCAGTGTTCTGGCATCTGTGGTACCTGTATTGACCCACGGAAATATCCCAGTCCATACAGGAACTCTTTGTTACAAAGCAAGTTCCATACAAGTCCTGTTGCTGGGAGGTCTGTGCAGCCACCAGCTGGCATTCTTGGTAGAATACCTTTATGTATGCAGTTAATAAGCAGTGACTGTATCTCCTTCATTACCATCTTTCATGGTTCCCTGAACTCCCAGATACTAATTCTAATAATCTTTTAAAAGTTTTTTTTCCCTTTATATTAGAGCAACTTTTTTAGTTTGCTACTTCTATACTTTATTTCTGCATGCCTGTTTCTTTGCTCTTTGAAAAGTATGGGTTTTATTTTTCCCCAGATATGCCATTTTATGTGAAACTTAAGAAAATATTAAAATCTTATGATTAGATGATTATCGCTGTATAACAGTGAATAGCAGGAATAACTATTGAGAGACTAAAACCCTCTGACTGCAAAGTAAAGCCTCTACTTCTTAAACTGCAAGTGCTTGCAAGTTTATCTTTCCACATTAATACTGATGGGTATTAGGAATATGGTGATTAAATTACTTTGTCACTTGTGTGAGATTAAATAGGGGGTTTTTTTCCTCTTTTACAGCTGAAGCCCTGATGATGATATTGATGTAGTGATTTTGATTGATAGTGTTTAGATTCACACTGTGGTGCTCAAGCTGAAAAGTGGTGCAAATTCAGTGTTTATAATATATCAACCATAATTGGCTTCTACCTTTGTAGATTCAAGACTTGTTGCCATAACTTGAATTAATGACCAAAGGCAGTACTGCGCTGAAACGTTTTCAATCTGATTCTTTTAACAACTTTAATCATAGAGAGTGTAATTGAAAGTTACTGTATTCATAAGAAATACAAGGTACATTGATTTGGTTGACTATTTCAGTCTACAAAGGAAAAGAAATAATATCTGCTAAATATTTTCATAAATAAAAATAAATAAACCGGTATGTTCTCTGGAATTAGTTTCAGGCTTAAAGCACCTATTCTTCAATCTCCAAGATCTAGTTTTCATAATATTTTTTAAAATGGCCTTCATGTTTTGCAACGTAATTTCTTCTATTTATGTTTATTTTTTAAATGCCTTTACTTCTGTGCTGATGCTTCAGGTCTTCATTAAATTTAGTTCTACTTGGCAGGTTGACAGGACCAATTGTTGCTCATTGGCTTTTGGAAACTTAGTTCAGTTGGTGAAATTATGTTGTGCTCTTAATATGTAAGTGTTAGTTTAGTCAGACTCTATAGTAAGAGAAGTACTTAACTCCCTTTTCTCCACTCTTCTGGTTTAAGAGCATGAATTTATCATAGACCCAAGTTTTGGAGACTAAGTGCTTGTCTTGTCGTATTTTTTTATTCTCATTAAATTTTGATTTCTGGGTCCTTACCTTGAAAATTGCGTAAGTCTTCAAATACAATTGGTATTTGAGAGCCTCCTGGAAGTTTATACAGATGCATCCTGCATTTGAAAAATGGGTCATTTATGGACTTAACAGCTTAATCCAGAACTGCATTATAATACAAAACAAATCAAAACCTCAAACCAAAAAAAAAACCAAAAACCACCCCCCACACATGCCCCAAAAATCCCACCCCAAAACTGTACAGCTTTGTTATCTGTTAAAAAAAAAAGTGCTTTAGAAGTTTTGGTGCTGGCATGGATGCTTTGGAAATGTAGAGCTAGACATCCTAATCAAGAAGAATAGTCTAACTGACAGTCTTTGTAAGAAATTAATTTTACTTGTTAAAAAACCTGTCTCTGAGGCTGGGCACAGAACTTTATGTGCTGATCATAGGGAAATATGGTTGAGTACAGTCTTTTTTTCACTAATAGGGTAAGGTGATCACCAAAAATTTGGTTTTATTTAAATGATCAACACTTACACTATGGAGTCTTTGAATTACAAGCAAGTCCATCAACCAGATACATGAGTTTCATTTTGATAGAGTCACTTTTCAGTGAAGAAAGCCATATTGTTCAAGTACCTTTATCCCAAAGAAATATGTAAAAGCAATTTCTAAATGAAATATTGGAAAGCAAGGATATCCTATTATCACTTAGCTCTGCCACGTATTTTTAATAAGCTGGCTGTTATAGTGATAAGTGAAAAATTCAGACCTTTAAGGAGAAGTACCTAAGTCATAATATTGTTTATGTGACTGAATTATGGAAAAAATAATTACGAAACCTTGAAGGAAAATGAAGGCTGCAAAGTTGCAAAGTAAAGCACTCCCATGGGAAGTACTGAAGACTGGCTTTGTTTCTGCTCATGTTCTTGCTGGCAGTGATAAAGTTTCCAGGTACATGAGCCACCTTCCTGCCTCCCCCCTCCTCACCCCAGCCCCTAAAAGAGGGAGAAATTAATCTTCTGATGAGAGTTTATTGCATTTAATATAGTCATTGTATGTTGTGTAGTTCAGATTTTGTTTCTTCTTTTCTGCCAAATACAAAGTGTATTTCCTTGTGATTTAAGCCTTGAAAATTTCCCCATTCATGCCAGTAATTGCTGCTGGAAGATGGAGGCCTTAGAAATGAATTAGAAAGTTGTATTTCACATGGATTAATTTTTTGAGAAAAAATTGAACACTTAACCCCAAAACAAAACAACAAAATCCCCGAGATAAAATAAGCGTTAAGAAAATAAAATGAGAAGGCTGAACTTTGTTGAAACTATTGTTGTGAGAAAACTGTCCCTTTTGAGAAACGGCAAATGTTGCCCAGTGTTTTGAAAGGTTGTTACTATTAAGGAATGAATAAGAGGGCAATATGCTTCTGTGGTGGTGTTCAATTAAATAAGAAAAAAAACAAAATGAAACGAAAAACCACCCAGAGTTTGGAAAGCAGTGATCTTTATTATACTAAAAATTATGTCTGCGACATACAAAACAAATTTTTTGACAACTTCGTACTATATAACTGAACTTTATTTTTGGTTTTGGTTGGTTTTGGGTGTTTTTTTATTTCATCTTTGGAACCTGATTCACTGGAATATTTTGTCTGAACTAATGTCTGACTGTACTTGATTTCCCACAGGTCCCAAAGCCTTTTAAGAAATATGTTTCTACTACCACGTTGTTTCACATGTAGAAAATAGTTTCACGGTAGATTACAAGGTCTAGACAACCAATTTTGTGACATTCTGAATTGTATAAATAATAATATTTGCTCAAGCATGCAGGAGGAGGTTGTTACTGTTTTTCTCCAGATTTTCCACAAAGGTTTTTAGTTTGATATTACACTGAAGTATTCTGTCATTGTGCTTGTGACAAAAACGCGATGATGTGCTCATGGCTCCCTTTTGCAAAGGAGCTCTAAAGGGTATCCATTATTTTGGAGCTTCCTTTTTGGATGGGGAATGAAGTGAAAAGCTGGATATGCTAACCTGACAGATTGTAGTGACACAGTACACTTGGGGAAATCAGAATTACTGTTCTTTTAGAGTAGCATCCTGAGACTACCACTCAGTAACGTTAGGGAACAGAATTTCGGAGATGGATAAAGAAACCACCTGTCTAAGGCAGTCATCTGAAACACATGAACAGACAGAACAGAGGGGAGTATATGAACTGTGTGACCTGTACTGCCAGGCAATTTGGTGAGAATCATTGATATAGAACATTGAATTTCTGGTGACTACTTTTCTGAACTGCAAAATGAATGAAAATAGAAGAGGAAAGGGTATCTCAGAGAGAGGTATGGCACATCACATCTCCTTTCCCTTTTGACCTTGGATCTCTCATTATGTCCAATTTAAAGATTTCCCTTGAAGGGTAGCATCAAAGGCAATGCGATTTGGAGCCTTTTTTTTTTTCCTGCCTCAGAATGAATTGCTAAAAATGTGTGTTAAATTAAATTCAAAATGTTTGGATTTTTCTAGAGTGCAAAGCAGATACTTACACTCTACCGGGTATAACTTAAGTAGTTGAGACTGTTGTAATACTGATGTTACAGTCATACGAGATTCTGCAACATTTCTTTTGGACACTGTAACGAAATTTTCCCTCATTTTGACCTCTAGCAGTAAAGTCACAGTGCTGCTGGTATATGCAAAATTTCATTCCACTTGTCCGGGGGCACATCCACTGCAGAGTGCATCTCCTGCTTGCTCACAGTTAACCAAGTGTGGTGGGCTGACCCTGCCTGGGTGCCAGGTGCCCACCAAAGCTGCTCCATCACTCCCTTCCTCAGGTGGACAGGGGAGAGAAAAGTGTAATTAAAGGCTCATGGGCTGAGATAAGGACAGAGAGAGATCACTCACCTATTACTGTCACAGATGGATGGACTTGACTTGTGGAAGTCAGTTTAAGTTATTGTCAATCAGATCAGAGTAGGATAAAGACAAATAAAATCAAATCTTCCACTCACCCCTCCCTTCTTCCCAGGCTTAACTTTGCTCTGGATTTTCTCTAGCCCCCTGTGACAGCATTGCAGGGGGACAGGGAATGGGGTTATGGTCACTTCATCACACACAGTCTGCCACTCCTTCTTCCTCATGGGGAAGCTTCCTCACGCTCTCACCCTGCTCCAGCATCGGGTCCCTCCCACAGGGGACAGTCCACCAACTTTTTCATCATGAGTCCTTCCCACGAGCTGCAGTTCTTCACAAACTGCTCCAGCATTGATCCCTTCCATGGGGTCCAGTCTTTCAGGAACAGACTGTTCCAGGGTCAGTGCCCCATGGGGTCACAGGTCCTGCCAGCAGACCTGCTCCAGTGTGGTCTCCTCTCTCCATGGGACCACAGGTCGTGCTGGGAGTCTCCTCCTAGCACAGGCTTCAAACAGAGTCAGAGACTCCTTTGGCCATCCACCTGCTCCATCATGGAATTTTCCACAGGCTGCAGGGGCACAGCTGCTCCATCATGGAGTTTTCCATGGGCTGCAGGTGGATCTCTGCCCAACCTTGGGTCTCCAGAGGCTGCAGGGGCACAGCTGCTTCACCATGGACTTCATCTCAAGCTGCAGGGGAATCTCTGCTCCAGTGTCTGGGGCACCTCCTCCTCTCCTTCTTCACTGACTTTGGTGTCTGTGCATAAACATATATTTAGTGGAAATTTATAAAAAATATAGTCATCTTCTGCTTTGAGCCATGTAAGGTCAGCATGCAGCACAGGGCTCTGTTTTTTCCTGCTGTAATAAGCTAAGGAATCGATGCCAACTAGCTTCTAGGACGAGATCGGTAAAAGATTCTCTTTCACTAAAAGCCTTCTAACTTGTCTCTGAGGAAGCCCAATATGGTAAATGTGCCAGCTCTGGGAACAGCAAATTAATGAAAAGGGTGGTCTTAGTTTCTCTTCTGAGAGCTTGGTAATGCAGGAGTGTGTATTGACAAGGGGCATTGGCCATGTCCTCCACATTGACCTATTTAATGTCCCAGTCAGCTCAGTTTTTTCCATAAAATCTGAGCTGTTCAGGCTGTTTGGCTGAAGGCAGAGGAGTTCTGGCAGTGGGGAAGATGTAGGAAAATAGGGTGAAGACTGGTGCCATGCAGTGTGATGGAGGCTGTGCTGCTCTGCCATTAGTGTGACTGGGATGATATTGTGGAGTCTCAGCTGCACACTCAGCTGTAGCTCCGCTGTTGGTTGCAGGGTAACTTCCTGGAGCTTGGCCAGATGAGGGAATGGAAACATCCCGTGTGAGGCAGTGGTTGGAAGAGGAAGCAGAAAGCGAGGGATATTGCCCTACCCTTCTAAGGGTTGCTGGCCTTAACTTAAAAGTCTAGATTCACATTTAGGATATAATATAAAGCAAATGTACTTAGTTTGTAAGTTATCCTGTGATGGAGAAAACAGGTACTCTCCTTGCTGGGAAAAAAAAGGAAGAAGGTAACGAGAATAACAAAGATGCTGTGTTTGTATTTTCATGCCTCAAGATGTTCTAATGCCATAAAAGTATCAGTTCAAAGATAACTTCTGCAGTGAAGTGAGTTCCATTTTTTGTCCCCTCTGCAACACCTTTACTTCTTCAGAAAGAACTTTGAAAAAGGTGGCAGCCCTGGCACTTTAGAAGCCAGTTGTTGTGACTGCCCCTGAACTGAAGTTATCGCAGTGGGGAGAGACCTTGGATTTAAGAGACTGAAGAGACCTATCAGAGACCGAAGTCTAAAGGAAAGAGCCAAGTGTCTCACTGGCAGAAAAAGAACAAAGGTTATCAGTCATTTTGTAGCAAGGAAAGAAAGGGTCAGGAAAAGTTACAAAGTAAGGAAGGAACAGGTCTACAAGGAGATAACATGAGTGGAAAACAAGGAATTCAAGAGATGGTCATCTCAAAATCTAGTGCAGATGAAAAGAGAAAAGAGGACTTGAACTCAGATGAATAGAACTGAGAATTTTGTGTCAGAAGTTTAGCTTTGTAGCATTTGAGTCCAGTTCTTAACTATCCTGTTCACTGATAATGAGGAATTGCACGTGCAATTTTGGGGGAGTTAGTGTTGCTTTTTTGCCTTTTCCCTATTTTTTTCCGGTGGAATAAAATGCATTATTGGGTCACTATCTTTAACAATGTAAAGATTATACAAATTACACCAGCCTAAGAAAGCTAAGCTTGAATTGTACCACCTGAGCTGTGAGAGACTAACTGTAGGACTAAAGATGGTCATCTGTAGTTCTCTTATAACTGCAGTTTTTGTAGCCACTGAAAAACTAATGATTTCTTCGTGTTTCCCGTTCCTTGTGTTCTGTGTAAGTTCTTTGACTACGTCTCTGCATGATGTGGTTTCCTTCTAGTTAAGAGTCAGTGTAGTGACCTCCACCAGGACCAGTAAATAAACAAAACAACTAATGGAACATTATATTCTGAGCAGCAGGTAAAACTTTGCATATGAATGGAGTAGAGCTGAACATATAGGATCAAATGTCATGGAAGATCTCTGGGGTGCCTCAGGAAAACAATCTAAGACTAGGATAGACATGAAATGCACTCAGAAGAACAGAAATAAGGAAAATTCAGCTGTTTGTAATGTCTACCCTAGTCACTGTGCTAGAATAGGAGACTTTAGCTGCCACAAACAATTATGTCTTTCACAGGTTGGGTGCAATTTGGGCACTTCAAAAAATAGTCGTTTTCTTTACTTCTACTTGTATGCATATTCTGACAGGAAAGCAAATACTGTCTCTGTAAGTGATGCTAAAAAGGCCAGTGTAAACAGAATAAACGGAACATCTCTTCCTAAGAATATTGAACACTGCATCACTTCTCAAGCTTTCCACTCTTGATAGAGAGTGGTGCTTGTAAATAACAAGTCTGTTTTTTTCTGCAGTATTTCTTAAACAAATAGCTAGAAGAACCTGAAAGCTTAAGACAACCTACTTGAGAAATTCTGTGGAACACATGAAAAACTCAGCTATTTTCCTCTAGAAGACAAGATTTCTGATAGTATCGGTACTTTAAAAATTATGTTTGCTCAGGTAATTCTGTTTTATTTTCTGCTTTTGTATTTCATTTTTTATGCAGTTTGGAAATAGATGTGTGACAGCCTTCTGTAAATGAGTCGCATTTGGAGGAATGAGACTCGGTTGCTGTGAATGGAATAACACGCCATAAATGCTCAAGACATGAAAATGTCAAACCTTTTGTGATTATGAAATGGGCAGCAATCTGAACCAGCTTATTCATATACATCTTACTTTGAGAGTTCAGTGGTGTTCTGAGTTGTTGGTCTGTTGAACCAGTTTGAGTTTCAATACCAGAAAATCAGGAAACAAATGGATTGAATGTTTGGTTATAAAAAAAACCCCAAAAACCTGAGAAATGCATAGTCTAATTTGGGTTCTGCAAAACCCGTTAAAGGAACAGAGCAAAATCAAGATTTTTACCTTTTTTGACTTTGTTAAAATATCAGTAAACAAAAATGGGCTGAGCTTTTTGCACGGCTTGTACTTAATGACTAGGTGATATTTGATTCCTAAATTCACAGATTTCTTAGAGAGGACGGTGCAGGAAGTTTCTGAAGAAAACAGAAATCTGAACCAAATAGCAATAGAATGGTGTACAGGCTTAGGTTGCTACTCCCAAAGTCTCACAAGTAAATGCTTTTGCCACTAGCTTTTGGATGCACCTTTAGAGGGTCTTTTAGAGTCTCTTTTTCACATCTGTGTTAATAAAACACCTGTTTCTTTAGTGTGTTTGATAACTTCTATTCAGTTTGAAATTTTGAAAATTGATAGAGCGCTGCCATATGGCTCCTGAAGAGTTATAGGTTAAAACAGGTTGTCTGGATTTCTTTTAGATTAAACAGATGGGTTTTATTGTGTCTACACAAAGTATCTTTTAGTTATTAAGAAACAAGGAACAACTGGATGAAAAGCAGAGGAAACCAATTTTCTTGTCCATTGAAACGATACGAGCTGGCTTCTTGGGAGTCTGATGTTGAAGTATGACAAAACAGAGTGGATGTGGATTAGTCTTTAGAATATGAAATAAGAAAAATTGTACTGGGTCAGCGCGAGGGTTTATGCAGCCCTTCAGCTGTCTGTCTCCAGCGGTGGCCACAAGCAGCTGCTTTCAGAAAAGCTGGCATGCAAAGAAATGCAGTATTTTCTTCGATGCTCTCTCAGTCCATCACTTTGCAGCTCAAGGGATCTCCTGAACTGCTTTATACCTGTTTATTTATTAACCCCCAAAGGATCTCTGCTGCTCACTGGTGCAATCCAGCTGGACTGTGTTTGTAGTTTTATAGCTCCATCTTCTACTGCAGCCATTCATTTCATCTTTTACCCTGCCTACTTTGAAAGTGCTTTTGTTTCAAAGCTGTCTTTTTTTGTTTACACCTGGATATCAGAGGGAGTCCTTGGTCTTTGGCTGACAGATAGGATTCATCTCTCTTCTGCATGTATTGAGAAATGAGGCATCTTCCTAGGCAACACAGGCTTATCTAAAAGCAGCATTTGCAAACAAATCCTTTTTTGATAGTAGGTAAGCATTATGAGCTGAGGCAGCACTGTGATGGCATTAAAAACACTTGTAAAAATTTTAGCAAAACAATTTTATCAACAATAGTGTACCAACAGGCTGATTATGAGACAATAAAGATGGTAGAGTGAATTTATGTTGCAGTATAAAGTGACTATTAATGTTTTTCAAGTGCCATAGATTCACCTTCATCTCTTTCACTTCTTATTTTCTGAGGCAAAATGAGAATTTATTCCTCTTTTGTCTGAAAAATGTTATAAGAAGTATCAGGGTGTCTCTTTAGACTTGTGTAATGTAATTCTCATGTTTTTATGAATATGTCATAGTTTCAGTTGTGATTTCCCCTCTTTGAACAGTTTTATGTGACAGCTGCTTTATGGTCATGATTATAAGTCATCCTTTTTGGTTTGATTGCAGCAGCAATCTGGGGACCATAGCAACGTGTTTTGCTTATGAAATGTATCAGTGGGAAATAAAGGTCTAGTCACCATTTCCTTGATGGTGAGAAATTATATTTTTAAAAGGAAGAAAAAAGGACAGATCTTTTTTCAATACTCTTTCCTGAAGATTGTGTAATTCTTCTGGAAATAATAAGAAAAATCTTACTTTGATCTTTGTGCAACAGTTGCTTTCTGCATATGCATCATACCAAAAACCTGAATGTAATGGTTGCTCTCCTTGTACAATATAATACGTTTTATTATCATTTGCAGGTGCTTGGAAAACTCCAACTTTTATATGATAATGAAAATACTTTGCTACATATTTTATTGGTTTCACCAGTTGAAGTCAAAATGTTATTGCTAAAATGCTTGATTAAGTCCCAGCATCCAAATGGTTTGCTGTAGAATTTGTAACAGTCTCACAGCTCTCATTAAGTCAAACTCCTATCATTGAGGAAGCTTCTGAATTAATAAAAGACTTGTTTGAAAGGAGATTGATATGCTCCTCTCTTCTGGATTGCTTTGGTATTGTAAAAGTGAAAGAAAATTTTGTTGTCTAGTCAAAACTGTTCTGCTTAGACAAAGCAGTACAAAGCTGCTGAAAGTTACTTTTGGGCCTTGGTTAGATGTGCAATAGTATTTGGAATACCTGATAATGCATATTAAAGTGTGTTGGTTTTGTCTTACTGAATTCAATATGATGTGCTTCATACTTAATTTTCAGTGTCTCAGTTGAGGGGACTGGGTAAGAATGGAGGGCATGAGTGATGAACCTGAATTCACAGTAAAAAGCTATCTACTTTAATAGCATTCCAGTGTCAATTACTGGCAAAAACCGTGCTGTGGCTTCCCCTGAGAGAAGGTTCACAAAGGGTAAAAGTGCCTTTTGGTCCTTGCTTAAGCAGTTAATTGCCCAAGAAAAAGTCTTTGCAGTGCGAGTGCCTGATGTAGTGACTGAAGCTTTTTCCTCAGCTGTACCGCTAAATCCTGTTCTGAGTGTCTCCTTACTCTTTTATTGAAGCTCTCTGTTTCCCTATAATTCTCCATGCCTCACTTTCCCATATAATCTCTACAGACCCTTCTGGCTCCAAAGTGTTACCCGGGCAGAAGGCACTGCGCAGCTCTCTGCTGGTTGCCTATGGGCTGACTTTCAGGTGGAAGCTCATGCTGAAGCCCCTTGCCAGCTGAGGCCCTCCTTATCTGTCCAGACAGTGATTTTCATGAAACTCCCTCTGTTGCTTGGATCAGTTAGTATTGATCACTGTAAAAAAAAAATAATTAGAAGGAGAGGCAGTGTGATCACTTCCAGCATGTGCATTTGAATGTGTACATTTAATGGGTTGCACATGAGTGCAGGACAGAAGCAACTCAAAGAGTTGTCCTGTTCTGGCCATGCTAAACTCAAACTAATGGTTCTGTTTAAAACACCTGCTGAAATGTACAAATAATTTATTGAGTAATTGACGTAGTGTCACAGGGGGAACAACTCAGAGTGGCAGCTGTGTGTTGTTTTCAATATTGCTGGGTATATTTACAATGATGCAGGGATTATATGTTGGTGATATCAGTGAATAAAACTGCAGCCTTATTCAGCACAGAGATTAATCCAGGGATTTGTTGATTTCCATGGTGGCAGCAATTATTTGATTTATGTGATCATTTTTCTCTATTCGTTTGACCAACAAATGATCAAACTCTGCCTGCTTTGTGCAGTTGCTGCTGGGACAACTCGAAAATGGCCCTTTCGTTGCATTTGTACTGTATGCTCCTAATGCCACAATCATGAATCTTATTCCTCAGGACAGCAATCTGTAAAATTGTTGTAAATACTTAGCTGTGTGAGGTTTAATTAATGCCAGAAGCCTTCAATAAACAACAGTTGCAATTTGGACTGTGCTGATTTAATGATTCTTGCGCTCTGCCTAATGCACGTTCTGTGAAATCTCTGCGTCAAGTGACTGGCACTGATGTGAATCACATCCCACCAATGTCCCCGTGTGCACGAAGGCAGTGGAAACCTCAAACCAACAGAAATATTTGAAGTATTTGACAGGCAATGCACTTAAATATCTTCACTTAAAGGCCTAAAGGACGTTAGCATTTCACATGGTAAGGTAGGGAAGAAAAACGTAACAAAAAGTTAACGAATGCCTTTGATAATTTCAAAAGTTAGTAAAACAGCTTGCCCAAGTAAAACCTTATATTAAATCTTTTGCAGAATCATCTGTTAGTAAAGCTACAGGATTTTCATAATGCTATTAAGTTGTATTGTATTTGTTTAACCAGAGAGTTTTTCCTTTGATGAGTAGTGATAGTCACCAAAAAAAACCTGTGAAAGAAATTATGAAAAGATAACTCCAGTCCTTCCAAAACAGATGTTTTGGACAGACTGAAATTCTGTTTGTGTACCCATGCAGAACCTGGCAGCATTTAAAGTCATGTACGCCATAAAAGTGATAAATGTGGTTGTTCTGAAAAGGGATAGAGGAAGAAAAAAATCCAAAGTTATAAACGGTGCTTCCTTTCTTAACTAAATTTGGTAGGTTTGTGTCCGTTTACATGTTAGCTTTGTGTGTGTGTGTCAGCACAACTCTGCCAGCTGAATCATGAGCATACCAACTAGAGGTGGTGGTGTGGCAGTGTATTTCAGTGAAAGCAGAAGGGCAGGAATGATCTATCTAATCCATTTTGTCCTAGTCCAGGTTCTTAGTTAATGCTAGACTATGAAAAAGGTACTGTACTGCTCCCATGAGACAAATACTTGAAATAATTATGTTTATATCCTTGTTTAAGGAGTAGGATTTTCTAAGTTGCAGTTATTTCTGAAAAACCTGAACATAAGTTTGCAAGCAATGTAATTAGAGACTTTATGTCTCATCTCCATTTTCAGCTAGTAAACATAAGAAAAGCACAACTTAAATGGATTTAAACCTTCTTATTCTTGATGATCAAGTACTTTAAAGCTGATGGGTCAAAAATTGGTGTGTATAAAACCATTAACTTGTCTCATATCTTAAGAGGGGTTGTTTAATACTGTTCACTTAAGTAAATGAGAGCACTTATTGAAGAGAATTCCACTGCCATATCTGTGATACCTGTTTAGGTAAAAATGCTGTGTAAAAGTACTGTGAATCAGTGGTGTGCAAGTTGGATCTTTGAACCTGAATGTGTAGCTCTTCTTGGCAGCAATCTTGCAATTCAGTGTTGTACTGAATACTCATCTGTTGCAGGCTCTGAGAAGGCAACTGAGCCCAGAAATTCCTAGCTAAAGTGAGTGTGTTGAATTTAATGGTGCAAGGAAGTCTGCTTTTCCAGGACGTGAGATTCGGACTGCATATTTATAAAGCACTCCATAACTCTTCATGTGGCTTCACATGACCTTGAAAAATAAATCACTTTTTGACTGTTTTTCTTCGAGTATTTGTGGGATGATCAAGTCAATAGTGCTAATGTGGGGTTTTTTGTGTTTTACTGCTGTAAGGCTTGGTGTCCCTGTATCACCATTTCTGAGTTATCAAACTGGGCTAATACTGTCTCCTTGTCTTGTCTGTTGGGTGTTTTAGATTTTGGGACAGGATTTTATTTGTCTAGGTGGTCCTAGCAGTCAGTGTGGCAGTGATAATCCAAGGATATATGGGTTGAGAGAGATAGACTTCTTTATTAGATGAGCTGCTTTAAGACTTTGTAATATCTCCTTGGACATCTGGGTGCAGCCGTAACACAAATTAGAACTAACAACAATGCTTATTAAAAGTTCAGGACTATTTGTAGAGATAATTTCTACATGAACTTCTGTGCTTGATGTGTCAGCCTTTTGAAGGGTTATGACTGCACAGCTGCTTGTTTTTCCTTTCCTTCCGATAACTTTCTCAGGTCTTGGGTTTTGTTTTTGTTGTTGGGGTGTTAAGATTGGCATCACTTGTTATGGCCATCTTATTCACAGAGTGTGACCGTATGAATTTTTTATTGCATTGCATTATTGAAAGCATGCATGGCCATGTCTGGGCATATGTGTGTCTGTGACTTTTTTTTTTTTTTTTTGTTCTTAGAGATGTGATCACTAGACAAAGTTCCTCTATATTTTCAGTGACGTGTTTACATTAACTTATGTCTAAAAGTAGCCATGGGAGGCATAATCAGTAAGGAAGTGACAACTCGCTATTCAGATTTACAGAATGACTGAATGATAGAAGTAAGCAGTATACATGTATTGCTTTAAAATATGAATTGTAATAGCAATTTAGCATTCTGTTGATGCAGCAGATAAAACAGTAAATAATTAATCAAAATACATCTATTGTCGAAAAATTCTTCTGATCCCAGAAATGCGATAGGGTTTTGTTTTTCACATGGAATAAAGAGAGATCTCTCACTGTTTAATGCTATATTTTAAGGCATCTTCCCAGGATGCTTTTGAAAAATAACTTAAAAACTCAGGTGTATTTGCAAAATCCTTGTTCTGAAATTCTGAGATGGTCTCACATACCTGTAAACATTTAGTTTTAATTTTGCAGCACATACGTGAGTGGTAATGGCAATGTTTACAGTAGAGCATGGTCCAGTCAAATAAATGAGTCGGAAGATACCGTTTTTAAGACTTTTCCTGTCTCTGACATTTGTCAGCTCAGTGGATTAAGGGATTCGCTTTTTGTGTGTTTTCTCTTTCTGATTAGATAGAGTGGGCTCTCAAAGCTTGGAGTCATCTTTTATTGGTAAGGTCATACAGCACTCAGCAAAGGAGAAGAGTTTTAATGATGCAGACCTTGGGGATGAAAAGTTTAAGACAATACTTGGGATTATAAGGATTTCAAAACTTAAAACAGTAACAACCCTCTCTGGTTAGGATCTAGTAAACCTTTGCAGTTCTGTAAGGTTAGCTGGCATGTCTACAGCAGGAGTTGTAACTCCATCAGAGATTTTAAACCTTGCTGAATATCGTTGATCTTCAAAGAGCTATTATGAAGTGATTGCATTTTTAGAAACTGTCTTTTTTTCATTAAATGTTTCCAAACTTGGCACTAACTAATTATGGAACTAATTGCAAACTGCTTGGAGACAGCCTTGTCTTAGCCTTTCTTGATTCATACCTGGATATCATGTTCTGATAGAAATCAAAGCAGAAGGTGTGCTGTCTTTCATTCCAGATGCCATATTTACCATATGCGTAGAAATTTGCCTTGTGTTTTATAAAGTCTCATAATGTAATAACTGAAAAACTATTTCGGTTTGTCTAAGAGTTGTATGTGAAAGCTATGAAATGTTCACTGAAATTCTGTGTTGTTTTAGTGTTTGTTGTTTATAGCGATTTGGCAGAATTATAACCCTCAGTGAAACCCGCATTTGTGCTTAGTTGGGTGCATTCCCAACTAAGTTTTCTCATGTTTTTGTCCGGATCAGTGGAATGGTTCCCTTGGGGATGGTCACACCTGTTTGTCACTGTGATTCCGGAGTAACGCCTCTGAATTTGTTGTGGCTATTTAGCACCTCAATTCTTAGTACATTTATGTGTGGATAGCTGAACCAAGCTGTAGCTGTTTTCTCATGCTGTGCTCAAGAGACAGCTGGGCTTTTTGCTGGGCTTCACAAAGTGTTTTCAAGTGTGATGTGACTCAGCTGTACTGCAGCTGATCACTAGAGCTGTGCTCTATATGATATGTTTTCTTCCCAAACTGAGACTCAAAC
The DNA here is from genome assembly GCA_014706295.1 of Lycocorax pyrrhopterus obiensis. Classification (NCBI taxonomy): domain Eukaryota; kingdom Metazoa; phylum Chordata; class Aves; order Passeriformes; family Paradisaeidae; genus Lycocorax; species Lycocorax pyrrhopterus. The sequence continues at coordinate 64,845,234 of JACSVZ010000006.1, read as the reverse complement.
CAATAGGGACTCAATTTCTATGGAAATAGCTGTCATAAAGTCAATTCTGTAGCTCATTGTAGTCTGTAAATTAGGTAGAATAGATGGTGGAGAGCAGGTTTTTTCCTACTTGTTATCCCTTTGCTTTCTGCCTAACTGCTGCTGTTGATTAAGTTTAATCCCAAAGCACATCAGAATTAAAAGACTGCATTTTTATAAGTCTTCTGAAGAGCAGCTTATTCGCCCCAGTTCTGTGGTGAACATAAGTTGTTATTCACAGTGGGGTAAATGCCTGAAGCAAGGGAAGCAATAGCTTGTAAGTTGTAAATGTGACTGCAGTGTTGGTCACGATTGGAGGCTGTTCTGGATATATGCTGAGACAAAATGTGAAAACACATTTGTCTTCATAAGGTTTTAGAATCATCTGTACAGACTATAGGAGAGAGGTAAAAAATACTTATGAGATTTTAATTTTTTTAATCTAAGTAACAATAAAGGTGAAACAGCCATTAAGGAAAAAAATCTTTAATATACTATCAACTAGACAAGATATGTTCCTTAGGGATGAATGTCACAGCTGTACTGGACACTAGAGTTTTGATTCCTCCAAAATAGCTGGAGCAGTAAATTTTGCTCCTTGATGTGATATGACCATTCAAAGTAATTTTCAAACATTTTCTTTTTGGAATTTGCAATTAAACAAAGCACCACAAGTGGTCACCATGCTGTCACTGGTAGGGAATGGAATAAGAAAACAGTCACAAAAAATAACTTTGACCTGTTTACAGTCAAAGCTGTGAAAATTGTTTTGATACTCTTCTGTTCAGAGAAGGAATGTTTCAGAAAGCCAGTGTCATGTTTCAAGATGTATTAACCTATACTGACTCCCTAAATCTAAGTAACTGACTTTACTTTTTTCCTATTTGTCTTTCAGTAGTGAAGACTAAGTCGTTTCTCACTTTTTTATCTTATATTTCACTTTTCTATTTTGTCTGTAATATTTTTACTTGCATCAGTATCAGCTGATGACTGTTGTCTTCCTATTTCAGCACCTTTTGATGACTTATTAGAAACACAGTAATAAAATAGTTAGAATTCAAACCATGACACTGTTGTACCAGAGATAGTTTGAGATATAATCTACATGTGAACTTCTTCCCATGTGAAGAAATAAACAGAAACGTGATCTTTATTGGTCCTGATCTAATGCTTTTCCCTAAGGTTGTTGAAATACCACAGTCAGTAATCTCAATAAATTAAGCATCTGCAACGATTGAGAAAATGTCCATCCATTTTCTCTGTCTCTCCCCTCAACACACACCCTCTGATACACACACACATGTACTTCAGAGAGAGGGGGGCAATGAATGTTCCAGGCAATGTTGCTGTTAAAACAGCCAACAGCTTTTCCTGCTTTTTTGCTAATTAGGATGAACCCAGGGAATAAAAGTTTTTCATGCTCTTATCCATGTCACCTGCAAATGTACTTTCGTGCTGTTTATTTTAATAAGAGGCAATAACAACACACAGAATGGTAGGAAAAGATGTTCATTTATGCTCTCTCTTAAAAAGTCACCCAGAAGTACTAAAAAGTCACCTAGAAGTACTTTGGCTGATCCTAAAAATATTTTTTAAATAAATTGTTTGGTCTCTTCCTGGTCTTTAGAGAGGCAAAGGTTTGGGTTTTGAACTTATCTGGATGTTTGGAGCTGCAAAGCCCTGCGAGGAAAAGCATGGCTCACCTATGCAATGTTATTTTGTTTTACAGGAAAAGGCTCAGTGCTTTCAGAGGGCTCTTGCTTCCCAAGCAGATAAATCCACGCAGACAGAACTCGTAGGCCATGATGTAAGTAGCTGTATCAAACAGTATTTTTTATCATCTTTGTGGGCGTTCAGACTTGTGTCAGCTGGTTTGCCTCCGCTGTTGTTGTGTCCATGCATGGATTTGGTGATTCTAAAATACCTTCAGAAACATGAGAAGATGATTACAACTACCTGCCAGCACACCAATGCCCTGTTAATTTTAGGTTTTACAAAGAGCTGAGAATTTGCATGAATGAATGTGGACGGTACGTATTAGCGTATTGTTATTGTTTTTTTCAGTATTTATTTGCACACTTACTGACACTTTAATGAGGTTATTATGTTTAGAATTGTCATTTGCTGTCCAAACAAGATTTGAAATTTGAAAGAGAGTGGAATAAGTACAGTTTTGCCAAGTGATGTTAAAATTCTGTTTCCTAATGAGCATCTGTCAGAATTTCTACTAGAATGTGTATTGATAGTATGTATCCTCATGCAAGAACACAGGCAGGGAAGATTCCTTCACTATAGAAATACTGTTTCCCCAGTTCTTCTAGCTGAAAGCATTCTGTCTGTGGGACCTTGCTTGAATATGTGTAAGAGATTTTCGTGCTTACGTGAGCCTCTTGAATAACCTTTGATTAAGAATGCTCCTATGTGGAACATTTAGCATGGTTCTATTCTGTGATTTGAGCAAAGTCTAGCAATAATTCTTAACAAAACCTGTTCTGAAAAGTAATGCCATGGTTGTGCATTGGTGTAGATCAACATGCTGATTCAAATTTATGGAAAGAACTCTGGAATTAAAGCAGGCTTTGAAATCTTCCTTTTAGTTTTGTGTCGGTGGACCATTAATGTTTTGTCTTTTGAGGATAGAAACATCAAAATTTCACGTTTTAATCTGAAAAGTTTTATCTGTGCTAACTTCTTTTTTGTGGGTTATCAAACATGAACCCTTATGTTCTACTGTCTGTGGAGTCATGTCTGGTAGAATTTACTGAAACTCTGAGGTGTGTATATATTACTGCTGAAAAATCCATAATATTCAAAAATACTTAAAAACATTTTTGTATGTTGCAATACTATATCCACTTCTGTAACTAATTATCCTTAGCAAAATTTTGTTTATTTAACATCTATACATTAGATGTTAAATAAAAGTCTTCCATTGAAAATGCCAACTGAAAATATGTAAAGTTTGTGGGATTTTTTGTGTTGTTTTGTTTATTTTTGGGTTATGTTGTTTGCTTGGGGTTTTTTTAAGCAGATGTGACTTATGCATTTGGTTGTTTTCTCCCAAATCAAATATGTGGTGCTCATGCTGCAGGGATTCACGCTGTTAGCAGATTATATCTTTTTTCCCTTTTTTCAGTCTGTGTTCCCTTGGAGTTTGGTGGGGAGTGAAAAGTAACATAAGACCTCCTCCCCCAAACAGGTACAATTTTCTGGCTGAGATTTGAGTATTAAATGTCATAATAACAACAATAAGTTAAATAAATCCTTGTCTTTAGCAGCATTCTCGTCAATTAGTGGAACATATTTTTCAGACTTCCCTGGTAAAATGCCTACCTTGTCATGGTTGCAATAACATATTATCTCATCCAGGCTGTTGCAATGCAAGAAAAAAAGGAAATGTTGAATGTTTTTTTACGGAATAACACTTCACCTGTATTTATCTGGCGCAGATAAATTTTTTGTGAACTTGTGAAAATTCCCTTGCAAGGGATTGATTGCAGAGAAATTTGAATTAATATACAGAAATAACACAAGCCTGCTATGCTCACAATGAGGGGAACTCAGTGAGGAGGAATGTGCAAATAAATAGTGTTAACACTTTCTGTAATATTGTTGAAACTTTTTGCTCTTTTATTTATCAGATTGTGCAGCTTTTCTGTGAAGAATACCTATTAATTATTGGTTCAGCTATGTTTCTGTTGAATCCAAGTGGCAATTGCATTTACATTCTTCTCTTTTGCATGAGATTTTAAAGAGCAAGTTGTAACTGTGGCAAGTAGTATCTGTACATCATTTTATTCAAGATGTCAGTACAAGAATACTACAGTCAACTACAAGAATATTGTGATAATATGAGATTTGATTAAATAGAAAAACAAAACAGATCAAAGAATACAAGATGTATTTTTCACCCCATTAGTCACACATTCTGAGAATAGCATACATTGAATGCTTAAGATCTGGTTTAAGAGGCATGCAGAAAATTTAAGTTCATTTCATCATTACAAATTTGCTGCTTTAATGAAAAAAACCAAGCACATAAACAAACCAACAAAAATCGCGTTTTTATTTTTTCCTTAATTCAAATTTAAAAGCTGAAAATAGTTGGATAAAAGTGCTTCCAGGAATTTGTGTAGCATTGTTTCATAAACATAGTATGAATACTGATATACACTACACAGTGTAATAATTCAGAAATGCTTAATACAGTGCCTCTATGAGTGGTTCGGTTTATATTCTCATATATTCTTTTGTTTCACTGTGTAATCTTAAAAGTTGCCTGTTCTGCAGTTGAAAAAACTGAGAAGGTTAGCCCCCAAAATGAAGCACTGCTTGGGTTTTTTTGACTTCTGGACAGCATCTCCAGTAGTTAAGAGACCACTCTTTAGCCTTGGAGTTCATTTAGATGTGTCATTAAAAGTAAATGGAAGTTCTGACTTTGACTTAGATGAGGAATTAATCCTTTTGTCCGTAGGGTGTACAGTAATGAAAAAAGCTGGAGGCAAGTCTATATTTAGGAAGGAATGGGTGAAGAAGGAGGAAATGCAGTGTTTCAGAGAGAGTAAATGTTCTTGTTTTTGTGGACTGCCCTGCCAAATCTTAAACAGTATTGAGCGAGTGTTTTGGGTAAGTGTTTGAGTGGTTACCAGAATGGAAGTTGTTACGGTGTATTTTATGTTAGCGGCTATAATGTAATTACAGTCAGAATCTGACTGTCAAGGTCATCAGTAAAGTTTGAATGATGCAATCTCCTGCAATACCTTTAAATTGTTGGATAATACTTCGGACAGAGATCTGATTTTTTTTTCCCATACAGCACACAGAGATATTTCAGCGGAAATTGTTTTAGAGTACTGTTTTAGCAAGCAAGTAGAAGATAAGGTCTGTAGCAGTAAAGATAATGTTTCTCATAAAGAACTGTTTGAACTGCAAAGCAAACTCCTTACTGTCTTTTCTGTGTTAAAAAGGTCTAACACAAAACTTAATTGTGGAATTAAAACCTAAAGCTTAAAATAATTTTTGATAAGGACGGAAGAGGGTCTTCCATGATGAGAAATGCTGCAGTGTCCTTAAGTGATTAACATGACCATTTTACTACTTGAGGAAGTTGAACGTAAAATAACACAGCTACTGCGTGTATTCCAGGGAAGACATTGGAATGTACTCAGGGTTTCTATAAAGGCTAGTTGCTTTCTAGTGCAGCATGACAAGGAATCCTCATCTTAAGATAGTCCTAAATTTATTCTGTTTTCCAATATGTGTACTGAGAATCATTTAAAACATCTTGGGAGTCTTGCAGAAAGAGCCATGTGCACAACAGATTGATGTCGAGGCTGCTAAATAATAAATTATTAATGTGTTTTCAATAATCAATGCCAGTTTAACCTCCCTCACCTTCCTGTGCTTGCAAAGTCTTCTTTTATTGAGAGATCAAGGAATAATTTCTTTCATGTTGATCAAGTTGCTAAAATGGACCGGAAGAGGAATAGATGCAGTCAGCTAGCACTGGGACTGATTACAAGACCATGTTAAGGGATACAAATCTAATAATGGCTGCTAGTGAAATAGGTAGTCCAAAGTATCATGCAGGCATCACACAAGCACTCTGCAGCACGTTCCACTGCTGATTAGTTTTCATTAAAATGCGTCTCAAAACAGAATTAAGCAATCACAGGACAATTCTTAGTTCTGTCACCAAGTGAAGTACAACTCAGCACCACCTTGTCAATCTTTATCAGCCTTTGGATTAAAAGAGTTTGTACTTGGATTTATTCTCCACAAAGTAGAAATTCCTAAGAGCTGACATGATTTCTGCAATGTCTTTTCTGTGTTTGCCTTCTGCTGATATTATAAGTTTCATATCTCAGAACTGCTATTCTGTTTGTTCTTTGTCTTTCATACTGAGAGTAAAGCTGATGTAAACAGGTTTTGGACTGGTCCTAAACTCATTCCTCATTTAATGAGCATTCTTTCCAGTATAGTGGTCCTTACATTTTGTATGATGCTTCTGATGTCTCAGACAACAAACCTGTGTACTGCTGCTCTCAATCTGCTGCAGTGTGGTTTGCACAGCTACAGACAAAAATTACCTTTCTTTGGTGATCACCAGCACTGTGTTTTATAACAGTGTGTGGCAGATAAGAAGGCACTGACTTTTATCACCTGTACAATCATGCAATATTGAAATCCGTACTGATGCATATTTTAGGGTATTTGTTTTGTAGCTTGCTGTGCATTACCTTGGACAGCATGACTCCCTTAACCTCTCAAAACCTGGGCACTGCTTTCTGTGTTTCCTTAGAAGGGAGTGGAAGACATGGAGCTGGATGCTTTAACTGTTTCCATCCACCTCCCTGCTGTGCTCTGTTTCCTCCCTGGCAGCCAGCATGGATTTTGGGTACTGTAAAGGGACTGTGTTGCGTTGCGTTCTCTCCTTCAGGAAGGCAGGGGAACAGAACACTGAGATACTTGAACTTCTTGAACTTTCCACTTTAATCTAAATATGTTCCTGCTGTCAGTATTGTGTAGTTTGTTACAGCATGAAGTGAGTTGTGTTTTGCCACCTAAACTGGAAAATGCATCCTGCTTCTGCCTCCCCTCCTTGCCGTGGAGACTGATGTCCATCTGCTATTGTATTTTACTACTAGGTTATTTTTTTCCATTTATTTGTTTTGTCTCTGAGATTGTTGTCTAATTTATACAGGGAAATAATACAATATTATTGTGCATAATATACCTTTTCCTAATGCAAAATTACCTTTTTTAAAAATACCTTTAGAAATGAAACCAGCCATTAACCATTTCAGTATTCGCTCTGATTTGTTGGTCTGTGTACCTATTCATATCTGGATATCCAAGTTGTTCTTGATATGCTACATCCTTTCCTACAACTTCCTTTAGCAAAATTTTCTCTCCTCATGTCTAATTTCCATTTTTTGACTCTACAACTTCAAAATATCATTTCAAAATCTATGTGTTTTAGGGTGTCCTATGTGTGCAAATTGTCAAACTTTGATGAGGCCAAACTAAGATGGTACTTTTCTGGTTTTAATGATTGCCTTCCACCAACCCTTATGAAACACATTACTTCACCATCCAACCCCTACATACATGGTGTTTGAATTACATTCAGCCACCACGTCGTGAACAGGAATGAATTGTTACAACTGCTCACGACAGGGAAAAACAGTTCAAGTTACTGGTGCCAAATTCGCCAGAGGACAAATGCTTGTGCTGAGAGTTTGGTGTTTGTGGTGCTATTTGAAAAATAACAACAGGTTTTCACATAAATAAACTTCAGCAGTAAATGGGTTCTGGAAGAGAAACTGAGGTGTGCCACATGAAAAAGACACTTTCATTCTGTGGCTGATTATCAGCAATTTAATTCTGCATTTAATTTTGCCGTCTCTAGGAGTAAAGAACAATAAAATTTGCATTCTGTAGTGATGCTTAATTGGTATGAATGATCTTCAGTTTTGATTTGTGGCATGCAAGTTGGCTTCTGGATGCTTTTATAGGTAATCTCTATGCTGTTTAAATATTTGTAGTAAGATGACGATAATATTATAACTGAGTTTCCTCTCAGACCCAAAATTAATATAATACAAGTAGTCTATGGATCTTTAAAAAACAGTTTTCCTGTAGTATAATCTTCAATAACAGTGCAATGTTTTTCTTGCCTTTTAAGTTTTAAATCTTTCTACTTATTCTGCATTTTTCTGTCATAACCGTCTTCTTTGTATCTGCAGTTATGCTGCTGCTGTCTTGCTTTGTAAGTGCAATAAAATACAAGGTACTTTGAAGTATTGAACAAACTTACTAATTTTTGCTTAGATGTCTTGGGGTGGGGGAGAGGAATAGGGGGAAAAGCAAAGAAAGCTTCTTAGATATTCCTAATTTTTCATCCTAGAAGTTTTGTTGGGTTAAGACAAAACTCTTCTCACTTTTTCTGCTTTAGCTCCGTCACAGTCTCCCCCTTAGAGTTCTCCAGAAGTTTACTTTTTCACTTAAGTATATCCATCAAGACTTTTTGTCTTGTGTCTTACTTTGCTTTAATTTTTGTGCTGTGCTTACAAGTATGGTTTACCAAAATTGATTTGCAGTAGTGTATTTTCAGTATGTTTGAGTTGCATTATTTCTGTTGTAAAGATGCTGCCAAGCAGTTCATGACTACTCTCAGTAGGAACTAAGTGAGCAACTATCCCTAGAATTAATACCAGGTTCTTACTACATCCACTCTGACCTGTTACATTAAGGATAGAAAGAAGTAGGACACTGACAAACAGGATATTTGAAATAAAAAAGCCATCCACCAGATTATACCTTGCTGACTCTGTTCATGCATTATGTTGAATATTAACAGTGTCTTATTTGTAAGGGCAGAAAATCGCTGCACTAAACCTTTTGGATATTATTCAGAAGAATGAACTGGGAATTTAGTAAAATACACTCAATAGCAATCAAAAATTATAAAAAATAGCAGCATTGTACAATAGGCCTTGATTATATTTTCTTTAAAAGGAGAAAAATTTTATTTCACCTTGAAGAAAAGATCAGCAAACAAAATCGAGAAATGAGGCATGGGTAACCACTGCATTATAAGCAATGTGTTTGGGTTTTGCTGCATTAGTACATTTAGGGTGACTGCTTTTTATTACTCACACAGTTTTATTGTAATGTGGAAATGTTTTAATGTTGTGTGCATGTTGCATGTAGATTTCCTCTGTCAGCATAGACTGGCTCAGTCTGGTGACCTTTTTCCAGTAAAAATACGGCATCTGTTGTACATAAGGGTTTTCTGCCTGGAATGGTGTCATGCACAAGCTGACCAGTCATATTCCTGGTTTTCTCTGCGTTGTCACTTGAGTCATTGTTGTGTTGATCATAAGTGTGAAAAAAGCTTTATTATTGTGTGCTGCCTGCATGACTGCATACAACAGAAACAGTCATTTTTCATTTACTCTATGTTGCCATCAAACCATGCATCACTAAGATTTCATTTAATTTCATTTCTCTTTTCTTTTTTTTTTGTTTGTTTGTTTTGTTTTTAAAGGCCCTGTGGAACTCTCCATGTTCTGAAGGCTTAGTTTACAAACCTATCAGCATCTCATTGGTTCCATCATTATTAAATTAAAAAGCAACATCTGGACACTCTGCACATACGGATATAATTAAATACTGCTGTATATGAAATGAGCTGCAAGTTACCATTGCTGGCAAAATTCTACTACTTAAGATAATATTTGTATTACGAACAGTCAAACGTCACTTTTTTGGCAGTATCTTCATTATTAAGTGTATCTATGAATAAATTATTAGTAAGCTATGACAAAGTTATTATCTGAAATAAAAAAAATATTCTTATCATTTTGTGCACTTAGTCATCCATTGGTGATTCACTGCAACTAAGAAAATCCTTCAGTCGTGTTTGCCTCTTGAGATTGAAAAAATGTATCTTCAAGATGTGGAAACCTGAGGAAACCATTATTTTTTAAAACATGTATTTTTCCTTCTCCAGTAATAATACTATTGCACTGACTGTGAATACAGGGTCAGAACCTTTCAATATGTGGTCTATCTGATAAATGTTCATAGTGATGTACATAATTCTTATGTGGGATTCAAGAAACATTCCTGTGGGGTATTTGGTAAGCTTTTAGAAGGCCAGAATTTACCCAACTTTATCCCAGGAAATAGAAGAGCTAAACCTAAAGACATACACTCTGATATTTTAATCCATTAGAATCATCGCTTTACTCTACTTTCTATCTAATTTTCCTGCAGCTTCTAAGAGACATTACTAAGAGAGTGTCTAAGTGAGCAAAGTAAACACTGTGTTTGCTGGACATGACTCTGCTACTTGAGTGGATCCTAGTTGTTCAGAGGGGGTGGGTGGGTGGGGAAGGATAATTCCAAGTTTAGGGCTTTATTAAGCAAGAAACCAGTGAAGTTCACCACTGTCAGTTGCTTCAGTGTAACCTTACCTAGGAATGACTTCATTCACCAGGATGTGCTCTACACCCACCCTTACCAGGTAAGATAAGAAACTGCTTGTGCCAGCCGTATCCTTTAACCTTTTCCCCTAGTATATTTTCTTACTAACAAGAAACAGTGCTTGAATCTTTTTATTATGCCATTTCAGTCAGGCCTCACAGTATATAATATGAACAGTTACTCAACTGGAGCAACAGTTTAGCACCTGTAGCTTTCATTTTGAACAGAGGGCATATTGCATTCATTCAAAAATAACATTTTACCAGTTATTGTTAAATGGAGCAGAACTGAAAATAGAAGTATTCAGCTAAATATTCATGCCAGCCTTTAAAGTGAATGAACCTTCTTCACAGGGGATGTTGCATTATGTTGGCTGATTCTGTACCACTTAACATGACGTTACTGTTTCTCAGTCTTACGTTGTCTTTTCTTTGATCGTAACAGTCATCCTTCAGCATCCTCTCTTGTCCTTTTGGTCAGGCTGCCTGGAATTTCTTTGTGTAAATAATTGCATAGTTCTTACTGTACACGTTGGAAGTATCTTGTAAAAGCAATTAAGTAGCAAATGCATAATTTAAAGAAACAACAGAAGCAAGCATGTGCATATTATCCTTTTGAACTTGACCTTTCCTGTTGAACTTCACCTGTTACCACTCTTCCTTCTTTCCTTGGACAGAAAACCTTTTTGTAATCATTGATAAGCATAGAAATGCCTACCTCTTGCTGCTGTCTGTCATGCTTTCTTTTTTCATCACTGTCTTTATTATGGTAATATTTTCAGTCTTTGTCAGATACTGCTCTTTGGAAGAGGATAGAGAGAACATTTTTCATTGTGACTTTTTGGCACAGAGATCTGTATTTCACTTAAATAAATGTGGATAATGGAGAGGGTTGTGAAAAATTATGTAAGTTAGTGAAAGAAAAAGAGTGGAAGAAATAAATATTTTCAGTATTCCAACGGGAAGAAAATTAGTTTCACTTTCTAAATAAAGAAGCTTTTTGCCCATTTTTCCTAAGTCTGTGAAAGAATACTTTAATACTCAAAGAGCTAGTTTATTTCTGTATCTGTTGCTTCATAGAGGTGTTGTAAGCAGCCATCATTTCAATGCAAGTCTGAACCCAGCCCTTTAGCTTTTGGGGTAGAATGTAAGAGTTGGGTTTTTAGCTTTCCCATGAAATTACCCGTAATCACCAATACCTTTTTTGGTCATTTCTTTGGTTTGTTTTCATTTTTCTATAACTTTACAAAATAGTAGGAACCAATAAAAAATTACTCAGGTTTGGTATTTCACTCACATAGCATTTGAATGATCTGGAAAAAATCGTGATTAACAAGTACCATTCAGACTTCAAGGATACACAATCAATACTTTGTATGCATAGGCAAGAACTTAATGCTAGTTTGATTAAAGTCTTAACAGTCTGATCAAAGATTTTTTTTTAAATTATTATTGCAGTACAGAGTGATACTAGCACATCTAGTTCAAACAGTCAAAAATTAAATATATATAATGTTCCTAGTACCTCTCTCTTTCTTTGATGTATTTTATTGCTCACTCTTGCACTACCTCTTGTGATCTGAAGGTCAGTGGCTTCTGGTCAGTTGTGGGAGTGTTGCAGTAAATCTGCTATCACAACTGCTTGTCAGAGTCTGATAGTAACATTCATGTCTTTCTCCCCATTCTGGAATGTGGTTGGGATCTCTGTTATATGTTTGTTAACATGCAGTACACCTTGCTCTTACCATTGATTTCAAGTTTATGTGACATCTCTGTTACCCTTACGACTGGTTTTACCACTCTCCAAAGATTTCTTTCCTTTGATGGTGAATGACTTCATAGCCATGGAGCCTCTGGTGTCATCCAATGCCTGTAATTAGTTGGACTGCTTGTTGTTGGAAGATCATTCACAGAGTAAGTGCTTGTTCCTGGTGTTTGTAAGATACAAACTTCCAGTTGACAAAGCCACCCTGCCCTCTTTCCCACCACCAAAACCTTGCCAAGTAAATCCTGTAAAAGGTGTTACACCACACAGCTATAAAAAGCTGAACAGATGGTGCAAAAAGGGTAATAGTAACCTGGTCATTTGGTAACTGCCCTTTAGAGCTTAAGTAAATTATCCTGTAAATATCTAGAAATAAAGTATTCTCTAAATAGCCAAGTAAGCCAGGCAAAACCAAATCTTGGTGCCCATCTCCTTAGCTTGATCCAAAGGCTGTGTCTTGTTCCAAGCAGTGGTAACACCATGTTAACAGACTTACAAATGCTAAAACTGTATTGGCAAAATACTTTGTTCTCATTCTGAGCACTGGCATTTAACAGGTGCAGAGGTTTGTTATTTTATCTAGCACAGGGTATATGTCTCCATTCGATGCTTTGCAAGTGGTACCAGCTAACCTGAGTTTGCTTTCTGCACTTTCCTCCAGGGACTTCTGAATGTGTGAGTGCGAGGCTGTTTCATACAGCACAGGAGGGGGAAAAGTAGAAGTTGAGTGAATGGACTTAAAAGTAACAAAGGTGCAAAAATGTTACAGCTAGAGGAAATATTCTCTGGTAAATGTTGAAAGGCTGAGAAGGAATGAGTGATTTTAACAGTTACGAGCAGACGAGTCTCAAAAAAACCTGGGGTAGTATAGAGAGGCAGAAATGTTACATCCTGCTTGAATTGAAGGCAGATTTTTTTTTCAGTCAGTGTTTTATTTTTGGGATTTTTTAAAATTAATCTTCTGAAGCAATTTCGATATGGAAAGACACAGAACAGTGCGAATACTGGCATAGGAATTGTTCTGCTGTAACTCAATATGCATTTGGGACAATAAGAATTCCTGTAGGTTATCATGTTTATAAAAGGCATTTAAAATAATTTGTATTGTGATCATTAAGACTTTTTGTGGGTATAGGTACTGTGTGCATGGTGAAAAGGCTGGAAATTTCATTGTTGTTTAGTAGATAGGAGATCAGTGGCTTATCTTCTGAAACTGAGTTTACCCAGTTTTAACCAGTGGTTTTAAGGTATATTTACACTATTTGGTCACTTCACTGGTTTAAACTGCTCGATATGCTTTAGACTTCTAGGTAAGTGTTAAAACTCAGGAGGATAAAGCCAGTATGGAATGTATGTTATACTAATGAAACAGAAAGTGCCATTTCTACCCCTGACCTATTACTATTTCTTCCTCTATAGAAGTGCGGTAAGAACTATATCCAGGCTGTGTGCTCAGCCTTCATTTCAAAACAGTGCTCTCTTAGTATTCATTTATTCATTTTTAGTAATAGAAGCTTCTACTTCCTAAGAGTCAACAGAATATTAACATTAATGATAAAACGGCAAGAAGGAGCATGAAGGGAAAGGATTATAAATGAGATTTGGGAAATAGTAATATGTTTCTTCTGTATTGTACAAAAAGGCATTAAATTGAAAGCAGAATCTACTGGATACCAGCAATAAAAGGGAAAAAAGTTCTGTTTGGTTGCTAGCAAATGCGTTCCAGGAAAAACCTTACAAAGATATATTTTTGTGTGTGCATGTATTAAATCATGCTGGAGTTGAAAGTGCATGAATTAGATACCATATTACAACTTTATATTCAGTACCAGCTTCATTACTTTCACGGAGAATTTAATTCATCTAAAAACACCAAGGAAGAGCTTGGCAATGCTGTTAATGATAAGTTTAATGGTGAAATTAAGTGGTAGCTTTGTATTTGATACTAAAATAGTATTGATCTATATTAGCTCGATCTATATTGTGTATTGGTGCATGCATGTTGTCAAGTATTTGGAGAGAAATGCCGACACCTGCACTGACATATTACATTTTAAGCAAAGAATGAGGAAAGCACAACTGCGTAAGAGAAACAGGTGATGGAGGCAGTAGGATCTTCATAATCTCAAACATATGAAACAGTCTTAAGTGCACACATCAGATACATGAGCTTCCCAGTGTGCAAGTATTAAAAAGCATCTGCGTGAGTATAATTTTGTGTAGGTGTGTACGTCTATTATTTCATGTTCCAGTCTGTGAAATGATTCAGGAGAAAAGATTAATGCAAGATACATCTACTACAAGAGTCCTATTGTGTTATGAATAAGTTCTGCCAAGAGAACCCCTAAGAAATAGCCAAATTTCAGGTATTACAGAAACAAAGGCAACATGAAAAAAGAAAATTTTCACTGGTTAGAGGTAAAATTTGCAAATGGACCAGTTCAATGGTTCTATCAGGCTTCAATGAAGTCAAATTTTGAGATCCTGTGTGTTTTTCAAGCATCCAGGTAGCCTGAAAAGCACTCAAGTAATTGCAGAACGTGAACAAAAATTCTGAGACTAATGATGAACAGCTGGCTTTTCTGCTCATACTCCCACTGTCACAAGTTTCTTTGAAGGCTTGTGGACGTGTCCCCTGACACTGGTTTATATACATATATACACACACATTTATGTATAGCAAAATAAATCCAGGGATTTTTAATCTTTCTTATAACTGGACAGAAGTGAGCCCATTTTTTTCTGTGTGAGAAGCTTGCTGAATTGCAAATCTAAATATAAAATGAGCTGAAGCCACAGGTAATGTTACTTATCAGACTCTTTGGGAATGCTGAGAGCATTTCAATGAACTCGAGGCAGGGCTAAGAGGTTGTGTCATTTGTGATTTCCTGGTTTTAATTGGTATCTAGACCTGAGCATCTTACTGTGCCTCAGGAGATGCCCCAGTGTGGGCTCTCAATGGGCTGCAGTTCTTTCAGGGCATATCCATCTGCTCCAGTCCAGTTCTCTCCAGATGCTACAGTATGGATTGGATATCTTCTTCAGTGCCTGGAGCACACACTCATCCTTTTTCCCCTTCACTTCCCTGCATCCTGGTGTTTTTTCTTGCTCTTTAATATGTTCTCACAGAGGTGCCACCAGCACCGCAGTGATGCTTGCTGTGCCCTGTGTGTGGGTCCATTATGGAGCTGCCTGGCAGCATTGGTCTGGGACAAGGCAGCCCCTGATCTTTTCCCACAGAGGCCACCCTGCAGCCCCCCTGCTGCCAACACAATGCCACATAAACTCATGGGAAAGCAAACAGCAAAGCTGATCTGAATGGCACAAGCGTTAATAATCCTAAAATTGTTTTTTGTGTTAGGAAAACGCTTCTGCGGAGTTACAGATCTGTTAACATGTGAGAGATGAATATTATAAAGTGGCTGATGGGAGGTGTGAGTTTAGCTGCATAAGAAATTCAGAAACTAGTGGAACAATGTAACTTCTGTTCCAAAATACATGGATTCACTGAGACTGGTGATGTTGGTGATGACTGCTGTGCATTCATCCATCGACTTCCATTGGTGCCCCAGGCCAAGAGACCTCTTTTTTTGCTACAGAAGGTGGGCATTGCATCCCTTAAGAAGGAAGGGAAGAAATTAGTTGGTTGATTCCATTCCTAAACACCAGGTTTTTCTGTTTTCCTTTCTCTTGTTTCCATGTCTGCAAATTTCTCTTGCTGTTGGAAATACTTGCAGACTGTGTTAGTGGTGGGGCTTTTGTTCTGGCTCATTATTTTCCCCTGCTGTTGCTTCTTTGCTCATTTCCTTTTATCTTGCTGTATTGTTTTTATTTTCTCTCCACATTACAGTCCCATTTGGCTCATCCTCTCCTTTCTTTTCTATAAAACATGATTTTTATCACCCATAAAGCATGCTTCTAAAACTTCAACAATACTAAAAACCGGAAAGTCACACTTTTTCTTGTAAATTCTGTTTTGCCTCGGTCTTTTTCTTATTTTTAGGCAGAAGGAAAGAGAAAAAAATACATTTAAAGTGAAACTACCCATACAGAATAATTCTCAGGGACTAGGAAGTGGTGCCTTTTTTGTAATTCGGAATGCTAGCTACTATGTTCAAAATCTGTGGAAAGAAAATAATGCCATTTTCAATTCCGTGGAGGTTAAGGTAATTTTATTTATCTTTTTAAGTGTCTAGTAAATTATATTGGTTTATTCTATCTTGAACCAAGAAAGAAATTCCTGTAAAACTTGTTTACCCACCATTTGATTTTCTTGAACTATTTGTAAAATACTCTGAAAGGAATATCAAGAAAGTTATAATGTGTGCTGTCAATTTGGACTGCATAGAGAACAACCATTTTCAGCTGACCATGCCGATGTACAAATCAGATTATATTAGATTATTTTTGGCATCTACAGAAAATTTTTTAGCCTGCCAGAAGGCTTATTTTACATTTGTACCCATAATGTGTTGAATTTTCAGCAGGTCATGTCACTGTTCTGGCTAAACACAGAATGATTTCTTCGTGTTTGTCATGTCACAAGTTTGTGGAAGATCCTAGGACAGTAAATTGGAGGATGGAAAGAGCGCACTAATGTGAGATACTCCCCTTTCATATTGCTAACCCAGACTTTAGAACAGATCTCACAGTTCTTGGTGTTGCACAATGCCCATACAATTCTTGCAGCTCTTTAAAACTCTGGGTGAATTACTTAATGTTATAGTAAAGATAGGCAAATTTAATATCTGTATAACATTGGGCAGCTTTCTTTCCGAAGACACTCATTTCTGCCTTGTTTCTATCCTGCATTGTTCCAGCTGTTGCTCTTCTTGCCCTTTGGTTGTAAATAGTGAATGTAGTGTGCTCCTTTACTTCTGATAAAATTAATTAATCTGTGATTAGTACCAGTATTTTTGCATAAGCATAAAAAAACATGTTCAAAGACTTGGGGCCATGTGTTCATAAAATATTCATCTTGTTCTTGTATTAATTTGAGCAGATTATTGCAAGACCAAATAAAAATCTTATTAAATGCACCTGGCAAATCATACCCACTCAAGATTTTGCATGGCAAGATTTCACCTCCTTTTCACAGGAGCCCTTTCAAAGGCCAGGTTACAGAACTGTCCTGTTGTCTAGGTCATTCTTGCCCAGGGGAAGCCTGCTGCTGCTTCAGGCTTTCTTAGCCATCAGACTGAGAAAACTACAGAAATATTTACAGTGTACAGCTCAATACCTGTAGCCAGAGGAAGCTCTGTTTTGATTGAAGGACAAGGAAACGTGAGCAGCTTGACTTAGCTTCCATGTTCAATTTGGGATACCAGAACATTATATTGAACTACCCTGAGGCTTTAGGGTGAGTCTTTCAAAATCTGTTCTGCACATTTTCTTAGTTATTTGGGGTTTCTTTTGCACATAGTAAGTTTTATTCTTTTTGCTAAAAGCATTGCCAACACTCGTTAAATATAACCTCAGCAGTAGTGTGAAATGTTATTCTCTAACCCTTATTTGCATTAATTTGTTCTGCTGTTTGTGTGTGTGTAAAAGTTGATGTTGATATTTCAAATAAATAGCAGGGAAACCTCCCACAGTGCATGACATTTTTTCCCTCTTCCACCTCTCCCAAGACTGAAGTCTAAGTCAGTTCTCACAGGTTAACAAATGCATTATTTCTGAAAATGGTCTGCTGCCTACAGGAAACTATTTTCTTTTGAAAGGTGCAGTCAGGGGAGGCATTGGGGAGGGGATCAGAGATGAGACTGTACAATATATTTAATGAAGTGTTCAAATTTTTATGTGTATTTTTATTCTATCTTTCTTTGAAATGTTCCCTGGAAACTTCCAGTGCTTTCACTTCCTAGTCTTGTAAGCTTGCCTCACTGACCCATTATAATTCTCTAATTCTCTGGTCTCTGTTCCTCCCTGTATCTCCTCCTTTTCTTTTAGTTCCTTTAGTTCCGAGATTTTTTCTTTGTCAGCACTTTGGTTTCCATGCTACTCCTGTGTTCATTTGTGAACAGTCATCTTCCCCATCTGCGGTTCTCATTCTTGCTCGGCATCTTTCCTTGAAATATGTCTTTTTTTATTTTCTTTGGAGTCATATAGGTAGTGCAGAACCAATAACTGCAAGTCTTATAAACTGCGAGTTTATAAGAAGGTACCAGTGAAGCCAAGAGAGAAAACTTCTGAGTGTAGAGCAAAATTTCCGATGGGAAAAAGTTACTGCTTAATTTTTACAAACGTTTTTTGCCTTATTCAGCATCTCTGTGAGTCATTGCCAAATGGGTTGTATGCCCATGTTAAGAAAATAAGTTCATCAAAGATCATCACAAAATCCTTTTCTTTTTTTTCCCTCTCAAAGTGTATTCTCCAAGCTCTTGGTTAGTGTTGAGTTACTGCATCAGGTGTGGATTTCTTGAATGCGTGTTGGGTTAGCACATCAGTGTTCCTGATGCAGGTAAGCTTTGACTGGTGCACAGGCGCTCCAGAAATAATAACGAGGATATTTAAATATTCTGACACTTTCTCCTACTGTTTGCTGTAATTTTCACCTGCTTTGACTTTAGAAGCCAGTATCTGACTACAGTCAGCGTCTGTGGCAAGCTTCGGCTGTAGTTGACGACCGGAGGACCCACATGATGGACTCTGCACTTTAATCATAATCTCTACAACAGGTTTTTCTGTGTCTAAATCAGTGTTGCTTTGGTCCTTGCACTATGGGGAAAAAGCTCTGCCAGTTAGGCCTGGTTTTGATAACTGCAGAGCTGTCACAGAATTGCAGGGACCCTTGGAAGTGCAGGAGCTCTTTGCCTAATTACACCACCTTCTTGCATACTAATTTCTATTATTTTGCGTAACTTTAGTCAGAATTAAAACAACCAAGAAAACCCACATGTAGGGTTTCTTTTTAAATGTTCCTTTAAAATTACTTTGCAGAGCTATGTGGGGATGGGACAAGTTTTGGGAGAGAGAATATTTAATCCACAGGGCAGTTCAGATTCTCATCCTTAGATTCAAACTGTTTCCTGGACTGGTTCGAAAGAAGCCACAAGGAAGCTGGAATATGTCTCTAGCTTGCTTTATTTAATCACCAGTTAGATAATTGCTATTTTTCCATGTAAAAAGTGGCACACAGGCACTAGATATACCATAATATACAAAAGCTACCTCCTCATTTTAAGCACTTTGAATTCAATGCAACCTTTCCCAAGTAATTGATTAAATGATACATGATTGTAAGAAGCGGTGTGGTGGTGTTGACACCCTCTTAATATCAATTTGCCAAGGTAGGAATAGGCCAGTAGCAACTCTGGCTTTCACAAGTTGACTAATAGCCACGCTCGAAAACTTTTCTTTTTGTTGTCTAAATTATTTATGAGGCCTTAGGTTAAGCAAAGTTGGCAAACCAATTTATGATTGTACATGATTACACTACCTACACAAGGACTACAATTTCATCTCTAACCCTAAATGGAAACAAAATCCAAATCACAGCATAGAGTGTCAAAGGATCTCTGAGGCTAATATAAAGTAAGATATCTAAAGCGCTATTTTTTGGGTCTGTTTTAATAACAATATCTTTAAAAAGGGTGAAGTTGCTTTCTGCAATAAATATTAACTTTGGTAAGTCAGCATCTTACTGTAGTTTCCTTGTCTCAGAAGAACAATTAGTTTTAGCAGTGTAATACACCAGTAAGCTCTAAGGTAGCACTAACGAATTTTTAAGATACAAGGCCTTCTTTAAGCAAAATATAAACTTCCATCTTGAGCAGTATCACCTTGTTGGTGAACAAGGTCAGATCAGTACACAGATCCTTACCTGCACTGGAGATTTTGCAGACACATGGAACTTATTAGGAGATGCCTTTATATACTGAATTTGTTGCACATTGGCCCAAATACGAAACTGTTTCAAAGTACCGGCTGTAGTCAACATCCTCCAAAAACCTTAATGTTGATTGTGGATTCATATCCAGGTAACTGTTGGAATTTTAAGTATCTTTGTAATGTAAGTGACACAGGCACAATTTTTTATAAAAACATGAAGAGCTGGTAGGTTGTAGAGGAAATAATAATAATTTGTAATTCTGGAGGATGGGATTTGGGATTGGGTGTTGCCTTTTTTTTTTTTTTTCGCTTTTTTTAAATGGGATCTAAAATTGAATATGTTGTTCATTTACTTGTGTGAACATAAATACAATTGTATGATTTTTTTTTTTTTGGTACAGTCCCTGTGAACACATATGGTAAGATGGAAGTAAAAGCTATTTATGAGATGCAAGAAACAGGGGGGACAGCAGATGCTTGTTGGTTCCTCTGTTTAGCTCTCCAAATTCAAAAATTATTTAAAATGTATGCCTTTCTCTGGCTTTGTGTGGCTTTTGTACCTTATTCAATTAGGTTGTGGTCAGACCACATTTTGTAATGAACCAGTGCGTTACGTGGAGGGACACAGTGAGGGTATTCAGCTCTCTGTCACTTCTGAGGCAGAGAAAAGGGAATATTATGTCACCTTTTCTCAGCTGTCACATTGAACCCTGGGATTCTGGTCTGTGCAAAATGAGAGTGCTCCACCAGGGAATTCTGGTCCATCATAAGCAACGTGCATTGCACTGCCTTTTGGATGGGCACGATCAGTTCTTTTGTATATTTTCTTTTGCTGTGAAAATTTCTGAAATGATACTGAAGTACATAGCCCTCTTTGTTTAAAAATATATATTTTTTGAAAGTGATGCTGACTTCATTTAGTCTATTACTTGAGCAAGTGTGATTCATAGTTAATCTTCACTTGCATATGCTATTGCAAACACTAATTAATCCTATTTGCAAAGACAAATTATGATTAATGCATATCCTTAAAATTTATACCTAATTACACAGAATATAATCTCTAAATTTGTATAAATAGAACTTAACATTTTGAACATTGTAGATAATAAGCAATCTTCTGAACTTCCATTTGCATGTCCTAATTAACCGCTGCTTCATTGTATTTACATTTGCAAACAGTTTTTTTCTAATTACTCAACTTAGTGCTCTGTGAACAGAGAAAAATAACGTAAACATTTCACACCTGATTTTGTATCTAGGTTCATCCTTTGACATATTAAAATAGTGGCGTTTTATTTAACAATTGCTATCGATTTAATTGAATTTGCCTGTACTTAAAAAGGAGGGAAATTCTGAACTTTTTCCTTTTACTATATTGATGAATTTTATTCTTGGAAGGTTAAACCCTTATGTAGTAATTAACTTTATCCCGGTGTACTAAAAATGCATGGGTCCGTATGCAGTATAACAAATGTCTTGTGATAACAGTAATAATAAATATCTTAGAAATTTTTTTATATATGTACACTTTTCGTCCATTCTTATATGCAAGATTTGGAGATCTGAACAACCTAAAATTCTGAAGGAAAAGAAAATTTCTCAGAGGTCTTAATTTTTGGTTCTGTTTCTAGAGGCAGATTAAAAAGTATGTATACACATTGTGATGAAATGGGTAATTTGTACAATGTGGTAGTTAAAGCAAAGTATTAATTTTCAAGTATGATATTCTAAAAGTAAAAGTTAGCAGATCTTATTTGTGCAGCTGGTCTATTGCAAACTACCTCTTTCTAAAGTAAAACCCATAGCTGAAACCCAATCATTATCTTGTATTTAAATCCGTTCACTGCTTTCAAAGAATTTTAACTTTTTTTGGTTTCCTACCATGAATCAAAAAATGTTTTTTATAAACATTTATTAACAGTAGGTAAAAAATACTTACACTTCAACCATCTCATAAAATCATAGCTATTAACAGTAATTGGTGATTATATGCTGCTTAGTGAAATATTTGTTGTTTTGTTTATTGGATATGCCTGCTATAGTATGAATAAATAAACCTGAAATAATTATGATTGGTACAGACTTGTACATACATTTGATCTCAGACATTTTATCATTTTGGTTATTGTATTTTCTACACTACTAGTGTGAGTTTCTAATTTAAATAAATTGATTCCAGAGCAGGTCCTGACCTTGCTGCCAGTGTTAACACTGTGCTTCATAAAGTGAGATACAATGCAGCTCAGAGATGTAGCCTGTTTTTTACCTCTGGTCACGTAATTCAGTGGTGTGGTAGCAGGTAAATGATCTGTATGCAGTATGTGGAAAGCTGCAGTACAGATTGATGAAGAGTTACATTTATAAAAACTCAGTAAGCCTAACTCAGAGGTTATTCAAATAAGCTAGAGATAGCTGTAGTTAAATTATCCAGTGTCCTTTCTCCTTGCACCGTTTTTCTGTCTGTCAATCAGTCCATGAATTTCACCTTTTGGGCTTGTAATTACACTTGGTAGTATTTTAAAAATTACCAACTTTATTACCATTTTTTTCAGGTTATAGCGTATCTTACACATTCTTCTGAGTCAAAAATGGGCATCTGTTTTAAGGAACAGTTTTGTAGTTTTTTTCATAATATTGTGACTCTTTACATGCCTATGTTTTTGGTTTGTTTACTAATTGCTCAAAAAAAGTCCCAGGGAAAACTTCTGACATGCTTCCATTGGAGGGTGATTCATTACATGTCAAATGCAGAAAAAAAAACTGAATGGAGAACAACAAAAGCTCTTTTACTCCTGAGGCTTACCTGGTATTTGAAGGTCTGATTTCTTAGTAGTGCTTGATCTATCTGTGACTGTTGAGACACTACCACACTTCTTAATGCACCTTATTTTTTTTAATAATTGTGATTTAATGCAATTTTTTTGGCCAGAAAAAGACAAAGATTGTGTATTCAACACCAAAGCATCATTAGGATCGAAGTAGAAAGACAAGGTTCTCTCAAATGTTTTAATCAAATGATTGTTTTCTGTTTTCATTTATTTCTGAAAACTTGAACCCAATCCTCTTCATGCGAGTTTTCGTTGCTAGTTGCATCTCTTTAACCTTCCACAGGCTGTTGCTTCTCTTCTTTTAAGTTCTGAAATCAAGTTCTTTGCTCTTAACCTCCTATTAATTCTCCAGGTCTACAAAAAGCAGGTTAATTCAAATTCACATGTTGTGACACTACTGTGTCGCTGAAATTTCTGCAGTTTTCTGTGCGCTTGCCTACCTCACATGACGTGTGTAATTTCCTCAAAGTTTTAGCTTTAAAAGAGACAGATCTTACTCACAAGTACAAGTCTGATTTTTAAGTTCTGACAGTTGTTACTCTAAAATTTGTCTACTTTTGTCTGTTTAAAGATTTTTTGGACAAAAGTCTTCAAATCAAACACATTGTATTATAAATAGAACAACCTTCCCTTCACTGGGATTCAATTTAGATAATTTACAGTTATTCAGTAGGTCCCTGTTTCGCAATTATTTTTAAACCTTAAACTGCAGCATTTGTGTTGTTGTTCTTCAAGTAATGTCGCTGTTGAACTTCGAGAGCTGTCCACAAGTTGTGATCCAGTTGTAATTTATGTAATAATGTTTGCCAGGGACTTGCAAGAGCTGGAAGTAATCACTGCTAAGGCAATTTGAGTCTCCACATGTGTCCTCATTTAGGTATTCACTTCTGATGTCATAATTACTTAAATGTCATGTTTAAATGTTTCATCTTTCTCAATGCCTTAAGAAAGCAGAGTGATTACGGTGGCAGCACCAGTTATCTGCAGGAAGGGATTGCTATGTTTTGTATATATGTATATGCACACAAGAGGGTCAGAAATTTAGCAGCAAGAACCCCAAAATAATCCTTTTTGTCAGCTGGGTGCTGGTAAAGTTTCCTGAGATGGCTGCTGTGTTTTGGGGGCTGCATTTCAAGACTGGAAATTAATAATTTGTGGAAGTCCAAAAGAGGTAAAAGGAGATGAGCAAAAGACAAGAAACCATCTCTTGTTCAGAGAATTTGCTGGAATCTGAATAGCTTAAGGAAAACCATGCTAGAGACTGTTTGACATGGATCTCTAAGCTTAGAGTTTCTGCAAAAACTGTTTGTGTATCAGTTCTTCTGCAGCTTTAGTGTTGCGTATAAACATTGGTGAAGTTGAGACAATTAAAGGTAAGTGGGAAAGAGAAAAATATCAATAATTCTTTATTAATAGGAACTGGGAAGCAAAAAATATTTATTAGCAAAAGCAGCCTTCAGTGATACGGATCTGAGGTTACCTGAGAAGGATCACTCTGGGATTCAGTTCCATCACAGAGCGGACTTCTGTCTTCCTGCTGCCCCTTTCGGAAATGCTGAGCTGCTCACTCATATTATGAATCTACATCTTTACTCTTCAAAAAGTGAACAGTTTTTCTACTGGCTATCTCAGTTTAAGAGCTGTTTAAAGCCGGGTCTGGCAGTTTAAAGGGCAGTATCATGAAATTGGGAAGAGTAGGTGATTATAGGGAAGCCTAACTCCTCTGTGAAGATATGATTCACTCCAGCTAAACCTGTTAGTGACAGTTTGCCGCTGAATTTGCACTAGCTCTCCCCAGACAACCTGGAGAGCCAGTTCAGGAAGGCATTCACTTCTCTATCAGGTTCGGTGCCACTGACTGAGGTCCTGCCCAGGCTCCCTGGGGTGTGAGACCAGCCAGTGCTTTTAAGAAAGGAGCAGCAGGAGGCCCAGCAATACCATTGCTGAAGGCTGCAGCAGGCTGGTGTAGCACTTAAGGTTTCCATGAAAGCAGAGGGCCTAGGGACAAGAGAGCATGGTTTTTTTCCTTTTTCCCCATAGTGGATAGTGATTTTCAGGTGTTTGGGTGGTCCCTTGTCTTGGAGAGCTCACCACAAGAGTAACCTGTGATGCAATTGCTACTGCTCATGTTGGACTGGGCAGGGCTGCAGGACAAGACTATGGAGTCCAAACTTTGACTGACTTCTTGTGCTATGGAGGAGTAATATCTCACTGGTGTAAAGAACCGAACTAAAAGTTAACCTGATACTCTGTTGATCCAACAGATTTTTAATGTGGGGTCAGAGAAGTCAGGACTTTGGCTTGAGAATTCACAGGGATAAGTGGAAATCAGTGTAAAGTTTAAATGGGGTAGAAATAGCTGGAGTTCAAGCCATAGCAAGAGTATAGGCATGCTCAGGCTCATGCCTGGGGTATAGACTCTTGCCAGGCTTCATAAATGTTTTAAATCATGAGTGATCAATCTCAGCCTTCCACATAATGCAGTAAGTGGAGGGACTTGCTTTTTTGAATAAATGGAAGTGAAAGTACTGATTTTGTTAACTGTGTTTTCAATTGGGTCATTAAAAGTAGTTCAGTTACCATATGTACCATGGTGCTGAAACTGTGAAGCTATTGAAAGGGAAGCCTGAAAGGTGTAGTTTTATGTTTGCTAAGAAAACTCAATGCTAATAATGTAGGGCTGGCGAGAGATAAATGTCTGTTCATCAATATTTCATCTAGACAAATTTATCATAATGTTTGCAGAAGCACCCATCCTTAAATATATTCCCCAAACTCAACTGAAGTGTCTTTGTGCTCTATCCTTAATCTAGCATCCTGCAACCCCTGGAGTATAGGAGTAAGAAGATGTTTACATAGTATATTAGCTCCAAATGTTGATTTCTTTATTTTTTTGACAGCTATTCAGTCAACTGTTACTAGATCTTCTGGGACAAGATAAGTATTTTTCTTCTAGGCTGGATGAAGGAAGGAGGAGAAGCAGTCATTAATAATGTAGTCCTGCACTGCTTATGGCACTCCAAGAGCAAGATGCTAACTGGAGTGTTTCCAGCTTTCTGTGTAGCTTTGGATTTGGTCATCGTGGGGCCACCGTGTGAGTCAGTGGGCATGGTCAGAGGGCTCCATCTGCACCAGCTTGTCCTGCAGCATCCTGATCTTTAGGGCTGGCATAAATAAACGGAGGGATGTAAGAACCCCCTGACTTCCCTTTCAGTGCAGCTTGCCCCTGCAGCAGGTTGGTTATGGCAAAATACACCACCTTGTAGTTGTGAGAGAGAAAACTGAGAGTGAAAAAAGCTGGCACTCGGCTTCCCTCACTGTCTGTGGGCTGTGAGTGTCAGTGGTAACACACACGGGTGCTTCTTAATGATGTCATCTCTCATGTGCAGCTGCTGAAGGTATGGGGTAGTGACATGAGGGTTCTTTCTGAGAAATGGGAACATTTACACACCACACTGAAAAGTGGTGCTTAACCCAACATTTGCACACCACCAGGCAAAGAAAAAAAAAACCGAGCATGCACAGTATTATTTAAAACAGTTGAAGTGTCAGAATGAGGGATTCTTACAGGATGCTGCAGTTGAAATTGAAAGCATTTCTCTTCATCTTAAAATGATACACAAGTCTAAATTAGCTTATACAAACAGAAATAGTCCATGCCTGGGTTGTAGGTGCTATGACTAAAGCACGATGTACATGAAAATTTTACTTTCTACACATTCACCACTCAAACCAATTCATAGCATTTGAGAAAAATACAGTAGTAGTTCTAGGTAATTAGGTACTTGTTGAAGATAAAATGCTTTAATATCTTTTACACATCTGAAGAGAGTGATGAATTGATGATATATTAATACTGGTGCTTTTGCTTTATCTGCATTGCTATGTTATGTTGTATATGTAATTGTAATGTTACAGTGTTTTAAGGATTGTTCTGGAATTTCTTTTACCTTTCTGTACCTGTGCCTTTTTATTTCTTTTTTTTTTTGTTAATCACAGTGTGATTTAGCAGTGCGGCTCTTGAATTTAATAGTCAGAAAACCTGTTTTCTGACCTCATACTTCCACTGAAGTCCTGTATGATCTCACCTTGGTAATTTTTCCTTTCTCTACTTTGATTTCCTTATTTGTCTTTTATTGAAATGCTTTGAATTCTCTGAATGTCCAAAATTACTCTTTATTAGGAAAAGGTACCAGCTTTTTTTGTTGATACTTGCATGAATTATTTGTATTTGCCTTACTGTGATCCTACCAGTTTAGTAGAGGTAACAAGTGTGATGGCTTTGTGTCAGCATTTCAAAGTAAAAATGAGCGTTCATGATGCAAAATTTATTCGGCTTGTTATTAACAGTTACAATAGGCAATTTTAAAACCCTTTTCTGTCTTTACATGACTTGAAAAATAGTGCAGTGAGATTTATAGTGAATCATAAATTTTCAACAATCCAGGAATGGAAGGATCAAGATTATTCTTTTTTTTCCTCTTCTGTTTGAACTGGAATACTTACCAGGGACTCGCATGCTTTAACCCAAGAAGTTTTTGATGGGTAATTTTTCTTCTGTTTGTTATTTTTTTTTTTTTTTTTTTCCAGGGAGAGAGGGGCTACAATTTGGATACTTTGCAATATGGTTTGTTATTTACTGCCTCAGAGGTAAAATACTTATTTTTTAATAAATCTGGAGGATTTCAGTCTGAAAATACATTCTATGGTACTGAGATTAATACTGATTTCTAAGACGTAGTTCATCTGTTGTTACAGAAAAATGACAGAAGGTTTCCAAAAGTAGAACTTGGTCTGGTGAAGATTATTGCCTGTGTGGGTTTGGATGCTTTATTTTGAAACTTTTGATTACTAAATAAGATTTCTCATTGCAAAACAAACAAACAAAAATTCCGTGCAATTTTTTCTCCTGTAAGTGCATGTGCAGGAACAACTTTTGCACTCTTCCCCCAAAAGCTCCCTCGATATCTGTGGCGCTCATCCCTTGATTTAGCGTGAATCACAGTTAAGGCACGTGTGAAGGATTCTACAGTGGTGTGCATGGTGTTTTATTGGAGGTGTATGGGAGCATGACATGGAGCCAGAATGCAGCTTGTTCTGCTTTACTGTGCCATGATGGGATTAACTTCTACTGTAGTCAATGCTCTTTTGATTAATGAATCACAAAATGTGGGCCAGCTGGACAGCAACCTATCCCATGAGCCCTGTGATGTTCCCAAATCCATCATTCTTGATGTGTCTCATTTTCCCTGTGGGCTGCCATAGCCTACTATTCCACAGCAAGGTTCAGCTTCTAAATTATCACACTTCAGATGAAAAAGTGAAATGCAACTCAAAAATTCAGAATTTTCTTGTAATCAGTGAGTCCTACTGTCTTTTGTTATGGATGATCAGTCACTTTTATATTCTGTTCTTCTGATGGATTGGATATAAGGATGTGCCCTTTTTTTTTTGGTAAAATGTCAACAAAATAAACTGGTATGTTAATTAAATACTTTCTGATTGCAGATAGACAATTCTTGGGTTACTTTGTACAGATTTCAGGCCAAGTTCAATTTTGCAAGCCATTCTATGGTGCTATATTGGGTTTCTTTCCTTCCTCTTGAAGTGTAGAAGAAATCGTATGGTGTCTCCAAACACACCCAACTCAGACTTCACCTTCCTTGACAAGTGTGTGAATACCATTGCTTCAGTAAAATGCGAGCACTGTAAACCCTAATGCCTGCCCTTACGTCTTACTGCCCACAGGCTTTCCAGAAGGCATCATATAGAGAACTGTAGAGGATTTGGTCCCAATGAAAATAAGGTCTCTTATGACAAACAAAGTTATTTATACTTGTGTAGTTAAAAAATATTTTGTAGTTGTACGTATCTTAATGTAACAGCCAGTTCAGTGAGAATAGTATCCATCAAAAAATTCAAGCAAGTGATGACTCCAAAATTGACCTCAGCAACAGAATTGTTAGGGATAAAGAAAATGTAAAATGCTGTGGGAGGCAGCAATCTCCTATTTATCTTTCTTCACTTGTCTTCATAGTTTTCTGTTGCTTTTTCAAGGATTTCTGCTTTTCCAGTGTGATACAGATCCCTCGGTGGAGGACATGAGCTGCTTTATGAAAGCCAGCCTGCAAGCTGCAAGCAAACCATTTGCTGAGGCAGCCAGTTGTTTAAATTGTGGGAGCTGTGCTGAATGATAGATAATATGGACATATCCAAAACCAGCTTGGGCTGGTTTACATGGCTTCTGTCTCTTTCCTCAGTAGTGGAGGACTGATAAGTACTAATGTTTGTCCTTGGGGTGCCTTATCAAGTCGGAGGTTTCATTTTTAAATAAATTGTAAAAATAGTCTGTTCCTATGAAAAAAACAGGTGTTTTGGTTTTGTTTTTTTTAAAAAAATCATTGCAAACATGTCAGTGTCTTTTAAAAGTCTCATTCTGTTGTGAAAGGCTATGAGAAAATGTGCCAACAGGAGAGTAAGCTTCAGCTATAACTGGTACGTAAGTCATTTCTGGATCAGCTTTACAGAAGTATTAATTCCTATAAAGTATTTTCAGTTATTTTTCTCAGCTGATTTACAGTGTAACCAGAACTGGCTGAAAATATAGACATAAATGTGATTTTTTTGGTTAATTTTTTGGAAGAGGCAAGGTAAAATAGTAGCAGTTAACTAATGGTATAAAATTTATTTTGCAGAAAAACAGATATATTTCATGGCTGTCTTCAAATTTGTACATCTGAAAATGCACTCTGAATTTATGCCAGGATACTGCATCATTAATGTTTAATAGGGAAATAAATCTAGGTATCATCACCATAACAATGCTATAATCTTTAGATCTGAGTAATGTGTCTCATGTGGGTGGGCATGAATGGCAAGGAAGACTGGATAAAATATGCAGCTTTATGTAAGGCACTGTGGGGGATTGGTGAAGATCTGGATGCTATTCCTGAGTCACAGCATAGTAATGTTTATGTATAAAAGCACTATAAAACCAGAGTTAGGCCATAAAAGAGACAGCAATATTAACATAAAATAAAAGGAAAAAAATCTTCACATTAAGACGCACAAGAAAAAAAAGGTACAATGAAAACCCCACTATAAACAGAAAACTTAAACTTAGAATTATTTTCTGTGCTACAGTAGTTTGTTTACTTAGATCCGGTAGCTTGTATTCCATAAAGGACAAAACCAAACACTTAGCTGATTTCCCATATGAAAAGACAGCAATTTTGATTCATGGTTGTTTATATTAGAGCAGTAGATTGTATGGAGATTTATAGAGAGCCTGTCCATATATCAGAATGGTTCACTTTATGCTCAGAAGGAAATGCCTCTGGAATCCTACTCAGCAGCACAGCGTAAGCACAGCAGGATTTTCTTAAAGCTTCATTAGCTGATGGTAACACTACAAATTTTTGGTGAAGACAGAAATTTGAGGGCCAAACTACTGGTCTCCCTTGGCTATTTGTGTTTGACTATACCCTACGTGTCTTGAGATACCCCCAGAGACTGATAATCACAAGTCAGTCTGTCTGACTCTGTTAGAGGTGAAGTTAGAAGAGAGCAGCCAATGTTTATCTAAACTTTTGTCCTTCAGGCAGCTTGTGAAATAGAACCAAAGTTTGTAGGGAAGCTTGTCAATATTTTCCAAGCTACAAACAAAGGAGCAGCCTTATATACAGCTTCAATCTACATTTAAGTTTTTGGAATTGCTGTTGCAGATTTTGCAGGTTTTAATATTTAGGAGAGGGGTGGTTAGCTATTGGTTCTATTTTCAATCTTAGATCTTTCAGTGCATTGTTAGTGCTATTTTGCATTTATATAGAAACATATATCTAATGCCTTTTATATACATAAAGTTCAGCTTATCTCCCTTAGAGGTGCTAAGTACCATTTTTTTATTCTCAATTTGGTAATTCTTATTAACATAGGCCCACTTTTTCTTTTCATCTGTCTAGCACTTAACAATCTTCCCACATACTGCATCATTTGCAGGTTTAATTAATGGCTTCTTCATTTAATGACTATTAGTAGAAGTCTGGTGAAGCTTTAACACTCATCCAGCCTCTAGTGGAGTAGGCTATGTTCCATCTACACCGGGTGAAGTTCTGTTACCATCAGTTTTACTTATTAGTTGGCCCTGGCTGTGATTCATCTGATGATACATTAAAGTCAAACTAGTTCAATCTTGTTGTTGAAGTTCCTGATGTGATTTACCAGTCACGTTGTATTGCTTTATTAAATGTAATAGAATGGCTCTGATCAAGAACGTGAGTAGTTCCAGAGATTTTTGCGTTGTTTTAAGTGACTTGCGAAAATTAAACATTTTACAAAGCATCAGATTAGACAGAAAGCACATTAAAAAATCTGGTTTTGTAGATAGAAGTCTTCCAAACAAAGTCTGAGGTCGAATGACCCTGATCATTGCCTTAGGATTATTTGAAGTGCAAAATTTTCCAGGCTGTTGTTTCAGTACCGATAATCCAAGTATGTACCTAAGAAAATACTGGAAAATAGAGAATCTCAATGAAATGCTTTTTTTCCCTTTTGTAAGTATTGTGCATTGGTGCAGCCTAAGCAGGTTTCCAGAATTTGCAGGACCTTTTTTGCTCCTTTGAATAAAATAAATTTGACTCAAACAAATAAGGACTGTTGATCCCACATCTATGTCTAGATCCTCTATTTAGCTGTTCCTAAAATATTTTCTCTTCTGTTTTTCTAACAGCTGCAGCTTTCTAAATTTGAAACAGCAGTATTTCTCTGTCTCGCAGATATGTTAAATGCTTGCCTTTTCTCTGAGAAAATGATTATTCAGCTATGTATGTGTGAAAACTTTGATGGGTTGAGGGTGTTCATGTATGCTTGCTCGTTAAGCCCTTAAAAGGCCCAGTGAGGTAGGAGAGGTCTCTGAGAAACAGAGTCTGTAATTCAGTAGCATATTTAATATATTTATAACCTGTTTTCATTTTGTAGAAGTCTAAGCTAGGCAGCAGTGAGGCACTCTGGAGTTTTGTTGAGTTGGAATGGAAGCACTAAACTATCCATCCTCAGGCAGGAATGGAAATTTATAGCAGAGCTAGAAATGGAGCCATAATGCTTTAGAATGTTATCTTGGCTATTAAGAGATAACCATCATCCCTCCCATTTACTTTATTTATGGTTAACCAAGATGTACTATCCAAAGAAGAGGAAAGATGTACTTTTTAGGTTTTTTTCAGTCACTGTGTCTTTACCTTCCACTTGCATACTGTGAACTTCTCTCCCAAAAACACAGTTTGATTATGAACTAACTTTGATTATATCATCTGCATCAATAGTAGATTATTTGGGGTTTGCCAGTGAAGAAATTTCATGAATTATCTATACTTTTCACACTGCACATATTCTCTTCAATGTATTGAAATGGTTGTAGTTGCATAAACACTCACAGTAAAACCACTGTGTCCTTCGGGCCTTGCAGTCCATAAGCCTAAAGCATTGCTAGCATGATAGCCCAGGATTACAGGGCTTCAGATTCTATAGGTGGCTTTTAAAAAATTTAAGTAGTTGTAAAAAGAAAACTAACAAAAGCCAACCAGCAACAAATACACTGACTGGTCAATTTTTTTTTGTTTTTCCTTGGTTGTACCCGACTTTGTAAGAATTTAAAACTTTGTAAGGACTTTCTGAGTTAATACCTATCATAAAGTTCTAAAGGCTATTAAACAGATTTAAACTCTCCTGTTTGAAGTGAGAAGCCGTGTTTTTGCACACCATTAGCTGGAAGGTATGTGTAATAAAAAGAACAGTTTATTGGGCAATAATGATGAAAGTTGAAGATATTTATTTAAGTTTCCTGGAGGAAGTGTTCAAGCATGTGTTTGGCTTGTACCTGGAGCCCAGCTCGTATGAACCTGATCTCAGATCAGCATCCCTTCTCTGTGCTGTTGATGTTCCTACAATTTCCTTGTCTCACCTTTTCCATGGGTGGGTTTGTCACCACCACATATCCTAAACCCACCCACCATAGTTGTAGGACTTAGTGCCGTTCCTGACATTACCTTAGTGATCTGGAAAGTATCCAGTGGTGCAGGGTTTGCACTGCAGTCTTTTAGTGCAGTACATCCAAACAGTGCTCTCTTTTATGATAAAAATCCCTATAATTGCATTTTCACTTGTGTCCTTTTAACCTACTGTGAAATGTGCTGGCAGTGATGCATCAAGCATAAGAACTCATGAAAGTAACATTCCTTCAGCATGGTTTTGGAAAAGGGTCTTTATTTCATTATGTTTTGTCTCATTTCATGAATAGATTTCAAAGAAAAAAGCAGAATAGAATACAAGCTAACCTCTAGAGAAGGATTTGAAATGAACAGAATGGTTTTTTGTTTTGTTGGGAGGGAAGATAAATGTGCTTCTTTTTCTGTTTGCATTTGAGCTACAAATTTTTAGCAACTACTAATAGTTTTTAAAATTTACCACACACAGGCAAGGCTTATAAGTATTGTTTATTTTTTTATTTATTCATATTATTTGCACTGCAGAAACCACATTTGGAACTGGAATTGTATAAAACCCCCTTTTTTTTTTTTGTTTTCTTCATGCACGTAATAGTTCTCTGATTATTTATATGTGCGCAGCAAACAGATGCAGAAAGCAGCAGTCCTGATGAATGTAATGTAGGTTGTCTCCCAAAAGATCTGATACTGAAATTACCAATGTTGGAAAGATAAGAGTTTGGTCTAGGAAGAATGAATTTAAAGTAGCAGTGCCAATCATTTAATCATCCAACAGTCTTTAATACACATTTTAGTGTGTTAGAAACAATTATTAGCTTAAGCAATAGGAAGATCAAGATGCAGGCACACAGTAACTCAGGACAAGACTTTCTTTACAGTTACTCTGGAACAGAAAAAAATGGCAATGCAGTACTTTTAAAAGCAGGGAGACTTAATTCCTGGAATCGTAAACCTTGGAATGAAATGACTGATCAGATGATTAATATGTTTTGCTGGAAGAAGAACAGTAACAAAAACTTTTTTTTTTGCATGACTCAGTTTAATTTGAAATTCATTGATGAGTGAGATTAAAATATTTATTCTTTCTATTTGGTTTCTGCAGCTTCTTTTTTTTCTTTCCCCAGGTCAGATAATGCTAGGAGATAAACACTCTATCTAGTGCTTCTTTTTACCTCACTATACATACTGCAATGTTGTTATAATTTAATGTGGTTGTTGGGTGGCAGGATGTTTATAAAATTTATGTTTGAGCTATAAACATGGAGAAATAATGTACAAGCAGTGACGATGGAGAAGGACTGAATTTTCCAATCGTGAGCACAGGGGTAATAATTAAAACCCTGAACAGGGAAAGAACTGAAGAGCACGAGGTCACGAATAAATCTGTGTGACTCTGTTGTAGGCAGCAATGCAGTGCCAGCCTCTGACAGCCTCCGTTCCTATCTGCAGGGTGAGGACAAGGACAGAAGAGTATGAGGAACCATAAAACTGTCCTTCACTTGAAGGGATGTGAAGGAGGTTTCTAATTTTTTTAAATTGTGTGAGACTTTCCAATATGAGATGTTTTTACCCTGTCATTCTTGCTCACATTTGGTCTGTCTGTCCCCTAGTGCTATCTTGTTTCCTTGAAGGGGGTTTGTAGATGTATATGTGCACATGTGTGCATCTAAATATTCCCTGTATCACAAATACTGTGTGTTTGTAAAGGACACTATCCCCCAAAGCTGAAAATTATGGTTTAGAAGATAGATTAGGCAGTAATTTCATTTAGTATCTGTTTCAAAAAAAATTGGCACAGGCTAGTCGTGAGCTTAGCAAACATTATTTTTATTCTCCAAGATGTATTACAACACAGAAATAAAAATAAACCTCAGTCTCAAAAAGGGAGCGTTTCCCAGGCTGGTACTTGTCAGCCTTGTTCTGCTTGAAGACGGCAACATAAACTGTTGTGTAAACATCATTTTGCAAAGCACGCTGTACTTCTGCGTCTTATTTATCCCCATTTGAGGGCTGAAGCCTAAAGTCTGTACACAATTGGTGTGATCCCATTGGCTGAATGTTTTTGTAAATAATGCTTTATGAACGTGATAGATTCCATGGCCTGTCATTGGGTTGAGTTGACTATTGACACACCTAAGTAAAGGAAGGTTTGTAGCCCAGGTACTACAGTTCAGGAAAGCATTAAAGTATTAGTTTGAGTGACTTGATGAATCCTTTCCTAATCCCGTTCTTAAACAAGGAGAGGTTGAGGATGTGTTTAATTTGGAAAATTATTTCGTGCATTTAATTGAATTTTTACATTTTCCATTCAAGTACAAGTTGAATTTCTTTTTCCAGGATTTTAAAGATATTTTGCCAATTCTAATAGTTTCTAGGCCTGGGGGAGGAAATCACTTGTAAGAAGTATCTCCAAATCATGTCGAGGAATGCATAGAAGGGATTTCCAAAGCTAAGGGTTAGATGAAAGGAAATTTGTGAATATGTACAAACATTATTACAGATGGTTAAGCAGTGGTAGAGATAAAGTAAATTACTTATTCTATATCAATGACAGATGAAGAGAGTTCTTCATTTCTAATAAATTCTTCTCTTTAGCCTATGGATCTTGTGACATTCTCTAATTCACATCCTATAATCAGAATAGTCATTCATAAGCACGTAATGAAAGCTTAATCAAAGTTATATACATTTCATTTAATCTGATCAAGAAATCAGGATTCTTTAGAAAAAGTAGATCTGTAATAAATTACTAATGAGGTTGGCAGTGAGTCAGATTACTACTTTGAGAACAAAATCCATACTGAGAGCTCTACAAAAAGAGCATGAAAAAGAAATATTTAGCTATGTTACCATAATTTGAGTAGCTTCAACATTTACTTTGATGTTTTTTTTATAACATACATTTAACCTTTTCATGAATGTTTGTGTATAGCATAACTAAATATTTTCTAACTTTTTTTTTAACTCATTACAAATACAATTTATATTGTGCCAAGCTAAATAATTTATTGTGGTACAAGACAGAAACAATTTGAAATAAAAAATAATAGTTTTCTTGCTATTTTTTCCAGAGCCTAACTGTGCAGAAGAGGGTAACCGCAGTAGTGTTACTCAGTCTTCATGAGTGCAGATAAATCTCTTGTCAGATCATGTATCTATTAATGAATCATAGATACTTTTAGTGTAGAATGCTGCCCTCTTGATATATTTTCTACCCTCTCTCTTCTTTGTTTGAAATTAAAATGCTGCTATAATATAACAAAATGCCATCTCTCATACCGCTGTCCCATTAGAAATTTTGCCATTTAAAAATAACAGCGGCATGAAGCAAATGAGAGAAACACCGGACTAACTTTTAAATGTTAGTTAAAGACACCCGCTAAAAAAAGACTGATATAGGTGTTGGAGAGAGAATTTTATTAAAGTTCCTTTTTGAAGCAGTCGTCAATCCTAAGAAATCTCCTTTTTCCTCTCAACTAAATGAGGTCTCACTTGTTGGGAATTTACAGTACTTTACATAGATGTCTTTGACGTTTTCTTCAGTTCCTGGGGAAAAAAAAAAGTAATGAATGGATCTCGTAATAATTCTTTAAATATTTTGTGTATCAGTGGGTATCTGTTTTAGAAAAGGAATGCATAGCCGAGGCACCATCATGAGATCTCATATCATTCAAGTTCTTTTTGTGTTTACAGCTGCAATGTGTTTTCTTATGAAGCTGATGATGGTATTGGGTTGTACAGTGGGGGTTTTTTGGGCAATTGACCCCAGTAAAGTCATGAGGCTAAAGCACACCTGTGTTACGGATGCACACGGTGAGTCAGGAATACACAAGTGTTCCTGAAAGCTTAATCCCCTGAGCGGAAGGTATTTCATTTAAGGGCTTATAAAGTAAAATAGAGTAGGGTAGTTCACTTGTGGATTGATTGAGGATTTTTTTAATCAGTTCTTGCAAAATCCTAGGAAAATAAGGTAGGTTAAATTGTCTGGGTTTTTTTGTTGGAGAATCAGTCAAATGAATGCTGCCTGACAGAGGTGTTCTCAAGAGAGAGTGTTGTTCCAGGTGCTTCATCAAGGAACTCAGCAGTGGGTTAGAAGCAGTATTTCCTCTGTTGTATCTATTGCATTTTGGATTGAGGAAATCATACGTGCCAAAGGCAGGGGAGAGAGGAGTTTGAAATCCAGCAATGGGTGAAATATTTATTGTGTTAGATGCTAATTGCATTGGCATCAGAGCAAGAAGAGCTTTGGAGGGAACATTAGAGTGGTGTGAGGCTGAAGTGAGATGACTTGTGTTGCTGATGCCTCTGAATGTAAGAATGCATTTAGGTGAAAATTCTGTTTTTGAGGTCTAATTCTTTATTTTCTGTACTGTGTTTTGTTCTTTGCTCTATGCAAACACATTTTAAGATATTGTCTCTTTTCACATGGGGGAAATACCAGTTATGGAATGTATAAGACAATGAGAACTAGGAATTCAAATTCTTGCTGAAGGATCCATTAATGTGACTCAGGATTTCATTGCACGCTTTAAATTAATGACAGATTGTATTGTCCTACTACTGAACAAAGGAATATCAATTGGTTACTTTTAAATTGCACTTAACAATTGGAGCTGCTGATTTCTTTCAAAAGTCACAGGAGGGTACCTTTCAGGTGTGTTTGCAGTTCTCTCTAAAAACCTGGTGAAGAAATTTGTCTTTCAGCATTCTACACTCATTTAAGTAGTTTTCAATGTTAAGGTCCATGTTATTAGTTTTGTCTTGATGTTCTTCTGGCTTCTCAGTGGACAGTTTCCCTAGAATTAACTTGGAAATGAACCTGTGAAGGTCATCTAGCTGTTGGTGAATACAGATCTGAGCAGAACTTGAAAGCTGATTCCTACTGCTCTGCACAGGCTGTACCTTCCCTGTACCTCAGCCAGTGGGGAAAGGAAGAAGGCAACGTTTGGACAGTAGTTTAGGATAAAAGGAGGCCGTGCCCTCCAAAACCGAGAGAGAGAGAAAACCCCACGGGCGTGTGCCCCAGTTGACTCTCTCCGTTTATTTGAATAAAGTTGCAGGACTCCTCTGTCTCCTTTTTGGACATA
Organism: Lycocorax pyrrhopterus obiensis; assembly: GCA_014706295.1. Taxonomy (NCBI): domain Eukaryota; kingdom Metazoa; phylum Chordata; class Aves; order Passeriformes; family Paradisaeidae; genus Lycocorax; species Lycocorax pyrrhopterus. Next base: position 64,807,710 of record JACSVZ010000006.1, on the reverse strand, counting down.
AACCTCTGGTGTTTGTGGATTTTCCTGACAAGTGGGAGCTTGTCCAGGATCTTTCCACCGTCCGGGGCTGGCATGCAGCAAGAGGAGCTGGAGGCACGCCTCTCCCAGTTTTTAGGTGAGCAGCTCCCTTCAGCACTGGCTGGCTCTGGGCAATTGATTGGGTTCCCGAGACTGTCCAGGAGACAGACCAGGGGTGTCCGTGAAGAGTCCACAGGATATGGGTGTCCAGAGCGGGCAGTAAGGGAAAGTCAAGAAGGGTCTTGGCAAATCTCACCAGTGAGTACAACTTTGGGGAGTAAACCATGGCAGGAGGCCCAGGGTGGGCAGCAGAGGAGAGTCGAACAAGGATCTTGACTATAGGGATGATGATCCCAAAATACCTCCAAAGGATCCTTTGAGAGAATGATGAGATGGTTTGGACATTGTCCCAGAGGTTGTTAAGGACACAGATGCCCAGAGGGAACAATAAGAGGTGCCAAGAAAGGGTCTCAGCAACCCACATCCAGAGGGGGCAATATGGCGTTAGTTTGGGAAAGGATTGGTTGAAGGGGAGTGTGGAGAAATATGGTTAAGGCAAACAGCAGCAGGAGGCTATGTGGTAAGGAAAGAACAGTGAGGACTGGGAAATTCTCTGCCTTATCTTCAAAATCTGCAGTCTAATACAGGGCCAGCTGCAAGTCTTTTGTATTCCCGGCTTCCAGGAGAGGGAAACCAGGGAGGTATTGTTCCTACAGCCCCACCCGTTCCCAGGCCATTATGGAACCAGGGTGGAGGATTTGGATTTGTCCACTTATTACTCAGGGCTTTAGGGGGTTTCTCTGTGGTGAGGAGTGCCGAGGCCGGGTGTGAGAGCGCAGGACCAGTGGCACGGGCTGGGGACCTGTGGGGGAGGTGCGGGACCGAGCGGAGGCTGTGGGACAGCCAGGGCGAGTGATTTTGCAAAGAATTTGGCAGCTGTGGGAGAGTAAGAGCCCACAGGCAGCAGGAGCAGGGGCTGGAGAGGTGGCCAAGTGGGCCCTCGCAGGAACTGGTTAGAAAGGCACATCAGGTGTATAAAAGATATGAAAGAAGGGATGAAGAAAAGGTAAGATACATGCAAGGATAATGGCTCAGTTTTTACAGCCCCTGACAGGAAAAAGTGCAGGGAGCCCCAGGACCAAAGGGAAGGGGGCAGCCACCAGCACAGCGATTGGGAAGGAATCAATGTACCATTTGTAAAAAAGAGCATTAGAAATGGATTGTTAAGGGTGTTGTACTGGGGGCTCACCAAACTGCAGCCCTTGCTGAAGTGAGAAGTGTGTTTCCGAGCAGATGTGGGACCTTCTCCGTCTGATTTGAATGTTATGCCAAAGGGGGAACAGCTATTCAAATGTTCTTTTGAAAAGTGGGACAGATGAGCAGGTACATTTTATTCAACCACTATTGGTGAATGTGTGTGTATGTGAATTACCACTGTGTGTTATCTTTGTAGCTGCCTTTGCCCATTCCCTTCAAACACATTGTACGGGGTTGGGAAAGGCCAGGAAGAATGAGACGTGAACAGTGAGTTGGCTCGTGTCCACGGAGTCGTTTTATACTTTTTCTCTGCGTAACAATATTCATCGCTTTTGAGTTTTTTAACCCAGTTTAGGACCCTGTACTGACTGTGCAGCAAAATAGAAGGGCTACCATGAGCCAGGGGAGTTCTTTGGCTTGCTCAGATCCTGCTGCTGAGGAGGCAACTCCTTGAGAAGAAGATGGATGGAGGGACCAGGCTGGGAAGGAAGCTGGGGAAGAGCCTGCTTCACATCCCTGCCCCTGCCAGGTTATGAGGTGCTGCTGTGGGGTGCTGCAGGCTGCTCCTCCCTGAGAGCTGAGGGTGCAGAACCTCAGGGGTGGCTTGAGGTCACAGGGGTTACTTGAGGTCATTGGAGTCCCTGGCAGGGGTTACTTGAGGTCATTGGAGTCCCTGGGAGGGGTCACTTGAGGTCATTCTGAGTTCATTGAGGTCATTGGAGTCCCTGGCAGGGGTTACTTGAGGTCATTCTGAGTTCATTGAGGTCATTGCAGTCCCTGGGAGGGGTGACTTGAGGTCATTGGAGTCCCTGGGAGGGGTCACTTGAGGTCACCTGGGGTTACTTGAGGTCATTGGAGTCCCTGGGAGGGGTCACTTGAGGTCATCTGGGGTTACTTGAGGTCGTTGGCGTCCCTGGGAGGGGTCACTTGAGGTCATCTGGGGTTACTTGAGGTCATTGGAGTCCCTGGCAGGGGTTACTTGAGGTCGTCTGGGGTCACTTGAGGTCATTGGAGTCCCTGGGAGGGGTCACTTGAGGTCACCTGGGGTTACTTGAGGTCATTGGAGCCACTGGGAAGGGTCACTTGAGGTCACCTGGGGTTACTTGAGGTCATTGGAGCCCCTGGGAGGGGTCACTTGAGGTCACCTGGGGTCACTTGCGGTCATTGGAGTCCCTGGGAGGGGTCACTTGAGGTCACCTGGGGTCACCTGAGGTCATTGGAGCCACTGGGAAGGGTCACTTGAGGTCATCTGGGGTTACTTAAGGTCATTGGAGTCCCTGAGTGGGGTCACCTGAGGTCATCTGGGGTTACCTGAGGTCATTGGAGTCCCTGGGAAGGGTCACTTGAGGTCATCTGGGGTTACTTAAGGTCATTGGAGTCCCTGAGTGGGGTCACCTGAGGTCATCTGGGGTTACCTGAGGTCATTGGAGTCCCTGGGAGGGGTCACTTGAGGTCATCTGGGGTTACTTGCGGTCATTGGAGTTCCTGGGAGGGGTCACCTGAGGTCATCTGGGGTTACTTGAGGTCATTGGAGCCACTGGGTGGGGTTACTTGAGGTCATTGGAGCCACTGGGTGGGGTTACTTGAGGTCATCTGGGGTTACCTAAGGTCATTGGAGTCCCTGTGTGGGGTTACTTGAGGTCACTGGAGTCCCTGGGAGGGGTCACTTGAGGTCACCCCTGTGGGCAGGGGCTACTGTTTGAGTCATGGTTGCTCTAAGTTCAGCTTTCTGATTTCTTATGTGGAGCTTTTCTGGTGAGTTGGGATTTTTTTGGTAACAAGAAGTGTTATGTAGGAATGTGTTTTGAATATTTCTTAGGAACTTTGTAAACACAAAAATTGAGGGGTATAGGAGACAAATTTTTCTTAAGAGTTGCAGTCTGACTCAGTGGAACAGTTTTTCTCTTGTGTTTGTTCCTGGATGAAAATTCAGAATGGCTTAATAGTGGGGCAATAATGTATAAAATTATGAGCAGTAGACTATTGCAATCCTCCTGCAGGCAGAGGAGAGGGCTAGGACTGAAGAGTTCCCTTGTCATTATTCAAGAAATCCCTAGGTATGGAGGTTGCCATGGGCTGCAATACATTGTTTTGACAATGACATGCTGCCAGGTGTTCCATTTTCATTGTTTTCATAGGAGAAAAATAAAATCTGTGGGTCTATCAGAAATGAAGCAGAACTGATGGTGCCAGCATAAAATTTCTGTTTAGAAAAGTAAATCCCAGCTGCTGTGTAGCTAAGGGTTAGGTAATTTGCTTCTCTACAGAGGAAATATACTGCAGGTTGAAAATGTTTGGCTTTTTTCTATTAAACATATGTTTCATCTGCTCACCTAAAACAAAGAAATTCGTCTAAGTTTGTGAATGCTAACAGATTCAGTTAGTTTAAAAATAAGAAACATAGAGTGACGTTAAGATAAATATCTCTATCTTCTTAAAATAGATATTTAATACAGTATTTTAACTATGTAAGACATGTATTTTTTTTCTGAGTCAACCTTTGTTCCTTAGAACAAGTAATTGAATATTTCTTTTGTTCCCTGATTTTGCTGTGGATCTACAATCTTACTGCCTTTTAGTAAGCTTTATACAGAGAGAAACCATGTCATTTATTATATTTTTTAAATGCTTACCATAGAATTAATACTAAAACATAAGCAGTAATTGAATGCATCATTATAGTACAATGGCAGTCATGTATGCATATTCCTAGTAATGCTGTATTTTATTTTTCATGGATTTTCTTGAATTACTGTATTTTAAAAAGGGAGCATCACTCCCTGTAGCTTACACCAGTTCCATGCTGTTGTGACTTAAAACTTTGGTGAAGACCCATGAGCCCATAGCTGTTACTACTGTGAGTTTTTTTAGGGTTTTTTGCACAGTATGACATTCTAATTGTTTATGATGCAGAAATCCTGGAAGTTTCCATTAATTGCTGGGTTATGAGACTGGGGTGCATGGGAGACAAAGCACACTGATAACAAATTGCATGTGTAATTTGCACCTGTGTGCACTTACTACTGCTCTCTGGGAGAACATGGCACACACCTGCTGAGCTCTGCTCCTGTCCCTTTGAATATCCCTTTCATTTTTAGCTCTCTCCTGTGTGTTGTAGAATCTACCCAAACCAAACTCTGCCAAGCAGTTGCAACTAAGCAAGGGCCATCAAGCTGGCAAAATCTGACCCAGTCCCATCAGACTCTTTAGCAGAGAAAGAGTGGTCTTTGCAAACAGCTTCATTTTAGGACCATGGGAATGGCTACATAAATATGATTGTTTGCATTTATTTATTGTATGAAAGCTTTGTGTCGAGCTGTAGCACGACCTCATGTGGATTAAAAGCACTGCAGTTTTTCTGCTGGAGCCTGCCATCTCTAAAGCAAGACAAAATCACAGCTCTATGGCCAGATCTGTGTTCACCTGAAAGCAGCAAAATTTCATGGAGATGCAAGGTTTGCTACCCAAATAAGTGTTGCTTTAAGTCCTGATTTTTGGTTATTGCAGGTTTTTTTGCTGACATGAGCCTGAAGAGTTACTTACCTAGACCTTCTAGGACCTGTTTTGTTGTCCTTTAGCACTGATGATCCAAAGAGTTATGAAGCAAATAAAGCTGGTGCTGGGGGTCATAGTTTTGTGGGCCTGGCAACATGAAATTGTTAGGAGTCTCATCCCTGCTCAGATGAGGGGAGGGGCAGGAGCCAGGTACTTCACAGCCACTGTCACCACCTGTAGCTGCCTTCCCCTCAGAAACTTCTGCAGAGGCAGGAGATGCTCCCACATCATCCCTGTGTTCTGATTTTTGTGGAATAGTACGATGTTTCCACCATGAGCAATAGGCAGAGTATCTCCTCTTGATTGCTGCTAATTGTCTGACTTTAACAAGGATTTTAATAAAGGATTGTGATTAGAATTATGGTCCCCTAATACCACTTTTATTTAAGTTTATTACAATAATTGCCAAGTGATTAATAAAATGTTAGTGCATTCTTGAAATCACCGCTCTGCTATCACACAGTGTGGTAGTTAAACACAGTAAATGCTTCTAATTAGTTAGTAATTGAATAATGTGCATTAATTTTTATTATATCACCCATAGGATGTTTAATTGTATATTGTTGGCTATTAGCTGCTGTGAAATATATGGAAAGGTTTAAGTTGTATAATTATCATAATTCAGGCCTTTCGATACATCTCAGCTCCGAACTTCAGAGTGAAATATCTTTATTTCCTAAACTTACCGAAACATGAATCAAAATTCAGATTTTTAATACCTAGAATACCTTTTCTGCGCTTCTTAAAAACACATTTATAATTGGAAGCATAAAGAGATGTAGGAAATGGACTTAAGTAGGATGAATTTGTCATGAGTAGAATGCCATCTGTCGATAATGCAACAGTCAACACTTTATAGTAAAGAACTTTTCTATCACAGCATCATTATTTTTGTGTGTTTTGCACACTTTTCCTCCCTCCCCTGAGCCAGTTTGTTTTTGATTGCATGTGTAATTTAAAAGAAGTTTGCATTATCAAATTTTGTTAAGCTTCTGGGTCCAGAAGGAACACATGAAAGGAGGGACTGCTGGGGTTTTCTTTTACAGGGGCATTGTTTTATATCCAAAGGCTTAAAATTTGTTGTATTAAGTATAAGAGAAAGATTATAATGTAGTCATATCAATATCATAATAATAGCAGGAAAAGAATTTTTTTTTTTTACTATTTGTCCTTTTCACCTTTTCCATTATCTTCCACATAAAAGAAAAAAAATAGGACATCTGGTCGCTGTGAGAATCCCCAGTTAGCAGTTTCCAGCTTGGTGATACATCAAAGCAATTCTATTTCACTATATTTGATTTTTCACAAGAAAATGTTTTAAGAATATTTTTAAAAGGACAAATATTAACACGAAGAAAAAAAGAAAACTGAGTAACTTGATAGATACTATGATAATTTCTTGATTTGAAAAGGGGAGTAAAAGTAGTGTCAAGAATAGAGGACAGCAATTTTGAATTACTTTAAAAAAACAAAAAAAAAGAAAGATACTGACTGGAGATATTCAGGGTGCAAGGAACCTCCCCTCATACTGAGTGTCAGTTGTTTGGGAGAGGAATAACTTCTGAGAGTGTTTTCAAATCACCAGGATGCTGGGTCCAGCTTTACATCCAAAATAAACCTTAGCAGGCAAACAAGCAAAGAGTCAGTTCCAAAGAACATCCTCCAGCTTCTGACACCATTTGCAGGCAAATGTGTAGTTTTTCAAGACCCTTTTTCCCATCTGCTATCTCTTAGTGCCTGACAAAATCTAGCCACCGCTCTCAGGTCCCACAGGTAATTTAGAAGATGTAAAGATCAGCTGGTGGATTGTTCATTCTTGTTATCCCCTGTCCTCCAGCTTTTTTGTTTATCATTGAGATACACTCAGTTCAGGACTGGTGTCATTAAAGACACTTCCTTCAGAACTCGGAGTCTGAGATACAGGTATGAGATCTCACTTCCAGTAGAGCCATGATTTCAGAAAAACTGTGTTTCTTCTTGGCCAAAAAGGAGTACTGAGAATGTTGATCAAGAAACCACAAACAAATGCACAAACACACCACAGATCTGATGATGGGAGAATCTTACCACTCTTCTATTTTTTAGGCAAGTAAAAGTTTTTTAAAGATGCTTTTAAAATATGTCTCTTTATGTTAACATTCCTTCAAAGTGATCTTTGAAAATACTACTGTGGACCTCTACAGAATATTTAATAAGAAAATTACACACATACCCCTGATTCTCTTTTGTTTACAGCCAATTTTAATTGCTGAGATTAATTGGTTTTTTCCTTTATTCTCACCCCAATTCAGTTCTGAAAGGTTTTTCTTTCTCTTGCAGTGCTTTTAATTGGAATATAAGGGTATATAAAGGTAAAAACTTAGCTGACAAGCTTTTCTTCAAGTGATTCCAAGTAGGGCACATTGCAAAAGTGTGGGTTGTTGAGTTTTGGGATTTTTGTTTTGGTTTTTTGTTTTTTTTGGTTTTTTTGTTATAGGCTTCCATATCATATTCTTTCTGCGGTCTCCACCTACCTTTGCAAGAACTAATTATTTGGAAGTTTAAAGACTGCTGCTGCCAAATGGTCTCACAGTTAGTGACCGGGTATAGAAATGAAACAGAACACTGAACCTTGGGGATTCACGTGGCCTCCTTTGCAAGCCAGGTTGGTTCCTACAGTGTTGAATAACAATTAAAGGAGTTCAAGTTTGAAAGTGACTCTTCAGATGTCAAACTACAAAGCAAGTTTCAGTTTCTTGGCATAGAAAAAGAAAGAAAATAATGCAAAACAGGAAAAGCAGAGCAAGAACATTGGTACATGGGGTGATGTTTAAAAGGTTTATCACTATATGCACGATGTTTTCTTATATTTAAGAGACGTGTTAGTTGTTAATACTTGTTTGTTATAGTTCCCCTAGGGTCATGATCATACCATCATGTGTGTCTGCATAATCCATACCTGTCAGAAGGGCTCCAAAATGAGAACCTTGTTTTTGCCTTTGTAAACATGCAGTATGTATTGTCTTATTGAAACACAAAGGGTCATTGGCATTTATGCATCAGTCTGAATAATGCAGGTGACTCCTTTTATCTTCAATCGAAAGAAGTCAAACCATTCTTACATCCTTGGTTAAGCAATCCGTAACTGAAGAAATCAGAGATTCATATCCTTAGATGTCAAAGATTCAGGAAACCAAGTATCCGTGCACCTTTCTGATTGAGGAGCTGAGACTGCCCATCACTTACCTTCCAGAAGGGGACCCACCCACCAGCCTATGAGGTGTCTCTGACACTCCCAACCAGACCCTCTGTTGAAGCAGTTGTAGAGAATTTGTGAACTTTCAGACTAGATATGAGGAAGATATTTTTTACAATGAGGGTTTTTAAACCCTGCAATGGGTTGCCCAGAGAGGTGATAAGTGCCTAATCCCTGGAAACATTCACAGTTATGTTGGCTGGGGCTCTGAGCAACTTGATCTGCTTGAAGATTTTCCTGCTTGCTGCAGGAAGGTCAGACTGTAAAAGGTCTCTTCCAGCCCAAACTTTTCTGTGATTCTGTCACTACAGCCATTGAGACACATGCCTGGGAGAGGGAATGGATGATGTGGTCTATGCTTTAATGCATTTCAGGTGTATTGAGCAGCCATTGGAGCAGGGTCAGGAACTCTTCTGTCTCTGCCCAGTGCAGCTCCAGTGTTCCCGTTCTCTGAAAAGTCAAATAGCTTCAGTGGGAAAGATTAAAGCTTCCCGCTCCACAGTCGGGGACAGCTTGCTAATTAGAGCACCCTACTGGGAGAATCAAATCTCGTGAGTCTGAATAGGGGAATCAAATGTTTTCTCACATTCTGGGTGCATGTTCTAGGAACATAAATTTTGGTTATGAGTTCTTAGGGCTCAGGCTAATGCCTCCCAGTTTCTGCTGGAAGAAACATTTTGTTCAGCACCCTGCCTTTTGTGCATTCCATCCTGATATTTGTCCTATTTCACATCCTCAGCAAAAAGCCTGTAGGCTTATCCTGTTACATTGCTGGCAACTACATACATCTTTAAAGGCCTTTTGAGCACTACTGTGATCTGTGATTTTACTGGGAGCAAAGTACTTAAACGTCTTCAGAAGTGAGGCCTTGTTACATGAAAGGTGAGATTAATTTCAAAGAGCTGAGCTTGTCTGTCCTGTGCAGCTTAAATGCAGCTTGCAGTCTATCCAAACAGTCTGGAGACATTCTCCACGTTCTCCTTGGCTTAGGATGTGACATTCCTCTTTTCTTTGCCCTTACTTTACTCTACTTATTAAGACTCCACATCTCACATTGTTTGTCAATCTGTGAAAGGGTAAAATAATCTGTTGTGAGTATAATGGAATTTAAGTCCAGATTGGATTCAAAGCATATGAGGTTTGAGAAATAGTTTAATCTAATGTATTTTCTTACTTATTTCTACTTACATTCTGGATACACCAGTTGGATGAGATGCTCATTCCAGGATTGGAGACCTTTAGGACTGGGGCAGCACTAAATGTAGGGTGAATAAGGTTGTTACACATACTGCTGAGGCCAAAATTGTTGTTAAGCGCTGCATGTTGTCCACTTGGTTCTTCTGCTCTGTTTCAGTATTCAGAACTTCTTCTAAAGCATGTAGACATTAAAGTTCAACATACAGGGAGGAGACATAGTCAGCCTTGAGAGAGCTGCCATAAGAAGCTGAAAAGGTTTTCGTGACAAAACCTGGCTCTTAAGTAGTGAAAAAGCTGCTTTTAAGATTTTGGTGGAGCGGAGTGTGAAGCTGGGCTAATTCTTAAGTAGTTTTCCATATGCAAGGGAAAATTATATGAGATATTCTACACTAATATGTTTCCAGAATGCTGTGATTATTTCCTGTTAAAATAAGTAGACCTTATTTTAAACTGAACAAGTATTACCCACTTCCACCAATAAGAGGTTTTAACTTTATAACTTTGAGAGATCTTTTCTGCCTGACTGAAGTAGTCTTGGCTGATGTCTGTCTGTGCACCTGCATTGCTCTATTCCTGCATCTCCACTAAAAAAAAGAAACGTTACTTTAGAACAGGCTGTTAACTATCCGTGATAGGCACTACTGATCCACACCCTGTTTGTTGCCTTTGAAAAAAAGAGATTTGAAGTCTAATGTTACTCTTTCCTGCATCGTGCATAGCTCGTTGGGCAATATTACTTGCTCACAATTCCAGAAAGCTTCTCGACTTCTGTCGAGCAGATTGTGTTGTACTGAGTGCAGGCCTGACACTATCAACTCTAACTCAAACCCTCAGTACAGAAGAGGTCAAAACTTGCAAGCTGAAAGGTTTCTTGAATGAAATAAATTCCTGTCCAGGATAAGTATCTTACTCAGTGAAAAGTTCTCATCCTCCTGATTATCTTCTAGCTCCAGACAGAGCAACAGAAATAGACCCAGATGTCTTTAAAGGAAGTCTGAGCTAAACAAAAATATTCCTTAATCTGTTTAATCCCAAATGATGAGTTAAGAGGTATATTTCTTGTATTTCTTGCTGCTGTTTTCAAAGTAAATGCTAATTAGAAGGCACTTAGGGATCCTGGTTCAGTCAGCAGATGCCAGGGGACAAGCACACACATCAAGTGCATTATACATTTCTCACAGCATGGAATCTTTAGTGTGATACAGTAAGTAACAATTTAAAACCTCAACACACATCTGGTTTCTAGGGAGATCTGCTGAAGAGGATCACAGCCTTCTTCAGCAGTGCTATGTTAAGATATGCAGAAAAGCATTGAAAACACTTTAATTTTAAGATTTCATACTGTGATGGCCCTTAAGTGCTTCTGGGGAATGGGACTGGGGTGTTGTCTGGTGCTCCACAAATGCAGTTCTATGTTTGAAGTATATCATCGTGCAATTTGCACATAACTAGGAAATAAAGTAGGGGGATAAACAGGGAGATCAAAACTGAACTTGATTTGGGAAAAATATTTCTAAGTATTTTTTGCCACACTTTTTCTGGGTTTGGGTTTTTTTTTTTATTTTTATTTTTTTATTTATTCCCCAAAGGGTTTGCATTTTAAATGGAAAATGATCAGGCTGGAGTACAGACTGAATTTGAAAGCAAGTATATAAGCTGTAAGTGCTGATTTAATAAACCATTAGCCTGTTCATCTTGTAAACATCTTTGGAGAAAAACTAATGAACTCATTCTGGATGAAATTGCTTAGTGATAGAACGTCACTGTTGAACACCAGCAGATAATTTGGTGCTCTGAGGCTGTGTCTACCCTTCGGGACAGATGCCTGCTGCTGTGCCACCCTTGTCCCCATTTGCCTGAGTGGAGAACCTCTTACACTGATTTGTAGCTCTCTTCCAGCCTGTGTGCCCTGCTTGCCTCCCATGGGAATGAGCTGTCAGACAGATGGTGTGTTCCTAATCCTGTCCTCTAAGGCCAGGAGCTTATTTGTGCTTCAGGGCCAAAAACACCCTCCCTGCTTTTCATATTTTCTAGAGAGAAAGGGCACAAGAGCTTATGTGGCTGAGCAAAAGAAGCATAGTTGAATCCCTCTGGTTTTGTACAGTAGCTGTAATGTTGTTTTATAGTCTATATTTTTAAGACTGCTTGGATGTTGACTTTTATACCAAGAATAATATAGTTATTTTAACAATTTATATCACAAAATGTCAATGACTTCAGAGATTTGTTACTCTTAGAAGACTATCAGGCCCTGCATGATAAGAAGAAAGCTAACAATCAGGTCCGTGCTAATTACAGGCAAAAATATATTTGTTTTCTTCTGTGTATTTTTTGGGGGAATTTATTCTGAACTATATGTGATGTAGAAAATAAGCAGAACTTTTTGTAGGACATGAATTACAGAATTTATGAACGGGGAGGGAGGGAGATGAAGAGGACTCCTCCTGAAGTGAGTACTGACGGCATGGTGAATTTTGGGTTGAAAAGAGTAGAGGAGACCAAAGAATAATGTTTAGCACAAAAGTTATTCATTATGCCATACATGTTTTAATAGTCCTCGGTTGTTCCACAGATATAATTAAGGGGAATAAGTGGTTGAATTTTGGTTTTAAATTACTGTAGACAAATGTCCTACTTGCAGACAAATTTAAGGATCCCTTACAAAATAAATTCTGCATGACTTTTTGATAGTTTGAAAATATTGGGCATAAATAATGATGAAGGTCAATGTGTTCAAAAGACAGTAGCTGAAGGGTGAGTGAGATTACCTTTGGGAGAATTCAGAGGCTGCTGTATAAAAGATCTGTGTAAATTAAGTATCCTCAGCATCTCCTGGGGAGAAAAAAAACCCTCTAACCAAACAGGTTATCTTACCTTTTGATGCCTAAATGCAGAGGTTTTGGTCAGTGGCTAAAACAGTAGGACTCTTTACAGTTTCAGCTCTTTACTCATTGGTGCAATGGAATTTATTTAGGCAACAAGGAGTAAAAACAACTGCATATCATATGTTCAAACTTTTACTCAGACTTAATATTCCATTTAGCCTTCAGCTATGATAACCACAGACATACCCTACGAAATGTTATTTGTGCCCGTAGAGTACCATTAATTTTCTTTTAATCTTTCTCTGCCTCAGGGAACATTTCAATTGAATTTTGCTCTTCCTGCAAGGAATCAAGAGTACCGAGAGCCGTGCTAATTTCCTTTCATTTTCCCTTTATTTCCATATTTTTAATACATTCATGACCCATTATGCTAATACTGGAGCTATTGTAAAAACATGTTAAATTAAAAATACGTATCTGTTGTGTCCATCTTCTAAATTCCTGACATCTTCCTAGAGTTTATTGAATTTCCTGTCGTCAGATCTCAGTTTCACAGTTTGGTCTAGTGGTGTTTTCCTGACTAGGCGATTTTGTCTTCTCTGCCCCTACCATTGCTGCTCTCTTTCTTGCACAGTTTTACTCGTCTTCTCAGGCTTCCATGGATTCCTTACGCTGCACTTCCTATCTTTATTGGCCAAGAACTATCTCCTGTTTCCCTTTTAAATTTATCAAATTGTCTTAACCTTCTCTCCAGCTTTGTTCTAATTTTATTTTACTACTTTTGCCTTCACCCCAGGTAGAGGAAAGCTGTTGTATTGGCAAGAACTTGCAGAAACGTGGATGTCATTTGTGTGAGAGCTTGAGAGAGAGGGTATTTTGCTCAATATAGTGAACAACTCTGCATTTAATACCCTATTTCACTCTTGCATCTTCAGCATTCTGGTGGCATATTTCTCTTAGATGCATTGAAGCAGCTGTTTGACACGGAATAATGCCACAGCAGAGCTTGACAACTTTTTTTTTAAGCAGGCTTTGGATGGGTAATGATTATAAAATCAGGATCTCTGCTGAAAGATAACACCTCTAGCAATCTCAACCCTGAGATACTAGTTCAGAATTAACTCAGAGGGAAGTGTACCATCTGTTGCTAAAACCTCACACTAAGAACTCAAGCAATTTCTAGCTTAAAGGGAAAACGTGGACATGAACCTAGCTAATTAAGGGAAGCAAAGAGAGGGATGGAAGCAGAAACTTTAAAATAGCTTCTGGTCCTGTGCTTGTGCCTGGTGCTGTCTGACTGTAGAGACAGCAGAGAGAATTGGCACTGCAGAGAAAACAATCAGCACAGAAAGTTCTGTCAAATGCCCAAAGTAAACAAATGGGAAGCAAATATTGTTTTGCTGCTATTTGATTTAGAATAACTGTACTGTATTATGTAAAGCTTCTCCAGGCTCACTTAGGATGTTTAAACTGTTGCTATTCCTTCAATGCTTGATAATCAGGACTAATTTCTGTGCCAAAAATGTATCTCCAGATAGCTTGTTTACTTCAAGACTGCTCATCAGCCAAACCTAGCAAAAGAATCAAAATTTCTTGTTGGTGCTTCTTTACATGAATAGCTTATTTTATGTCTTAATTATTTAATTGAATGGTTTAGGTGACCTGGAAAACAAGCCAAAATGTTCTGTTGAGCCTTGTTTTCAGTTCTGGTTAGAGGAGAAAAAAGAACATTAAAAAAAAGCAAAATAAGAGCTGGAGGCCTCGTCTGCTTGAAATGAGATACAGCGCTCCAGCTTGCTTGCCCATGCCATATCTTCAGATAATGCAGCGATAAATCTCCCATAACTGTGGAACCTGGGTAAATGCAGATCTGACCTTTTGTTTACAGGGTATCAAGGGAAATCTTTATGAGACCACAGAAGTGATTCAAAAGGTTTAGAAACATTATGAGATGGCAAAATGTGTCCCCTGTGGATAATTCTGACAGCAAAGATCTGACACTGTTTCTCAATGAGCAGTGCCCTTTCTGTAGAGCTTTGAGCAAGCCATTTGGTAGTGATGCTTGAGAAACATTTTTGGTAATACAATTCAGGGGAAAAGTGATCTTTGCCACTATAATTAAGCTAGATTTTAATGTTATTAAAATATTGACATGAAAATATTTCCTGGGTGTACAGATGTTGAGGCTGGTACAATGCAAGATAAGATAGAAAAGATAACATTTTTGGTTTAGGAAGAAAATTAGTCAGATTAAGCTTTTATACTTCCTCTAACTTCCACTGGTTATGATAGTTTATCTGCTTATAATTTAATGTGGGGACTTAAATCAGCTTCATTAAAAGTCCAGACTGTGTTTTGTTACATAAAATGAATCTCTTGATTAAACAAATACAGAACAAAAATGTTGTGAGCAAGAAAAGGAGCCATGCTGCTGAATTCCAGATTAAAGTCTGTTCTGCTGCCTGAAAGGAAGTACCTTAAAGAACAGAATAGCGGCAGAAGGTTGGGACTCATTTTTTGGGTTAAAACACCACTTCTGCTTTTGGTTTGGTTTTGTTTTAAATTTAGGTATCTTCTGTAGCCTATGATTTGGTTTCTGGTCTGTACAAAGGTACATGAATACATCCACTAATTATCCCTGCGTGACTAATTTGCTGCAGCTGCTACCCTTGGTAGAAGAGTATCAGGTTAAAGAACACCTGAGCAGACTGAAAATGGAGAAGCCCGCGGGCCGTGATGTGGTGCATCCACAGGTGCTGAGTGAGATGATGTCGCTGTGAGGCCACTCTCAGTGATCTCTGAGTGACTGTGGCAGCTGAGAAGGTGACACATAGAAAGCAGCTTTGCAGGGGAGCACCTGGGGGTCCCAGTGTCGCCAGGCTGGCTGTGAGCCAGCAATGTGCCATAGCCAGCAAGGGGGAGAATGCAATGAAGGCTTAGGCAAGGTAGGGGATCCTTCTATCTGCTCAGCACTGGTGAGGCCACACGTGTAGAGCTGGGAGCAGTCCTGGGCTCCCCGGTGCGAGAGAGACACAGACATACCGGAAAGTGTCCGGTGAAGGGACTGGAGCGTCTCTCCTACGAGAAAAGGCTGAGGCTGAGCTTGGGAACCTAGAGAAGGCTCAAGGGGAATCTAAGTACCTGGAGGGAGAGTGCATAGACAGGCTCTTTTCAGGAGTGCTCAGGGGCAGGACCAGAGGCAATGGGCACAATTTGAAACACAGGAGGTTCCCTTTGAACATCTGGAAGCACTTTCTCGCAGGTGTCATGATCAGTGGGACAGACTGAGGTAATCCAACTAATAAAAAGACCTGCAAAACTCCAGCATGTGTGGATTGAAGAAGAGACAGGGAAGGGAGGTTATGCAGTTTCAAACCCAAGAATGCTGCCAGAAGTTTTAAGGAGTCACTGTTTTAGAAAGGGTTTTGTATCTAAGTTTACTAAATTTGAGGAATGCATATATGTGGATTTGTAGCTATACTGGCCAGTACAGGAAGGACATGAATTGTTTTTGTCATGTGTATCATACTGATCCTAGTTTCCAGCACTTAACATTCCTTTTGCCGTGTTTAATTAATTAATGTACAAATTAACCTGATACTTCATTATTAAAAGAAAATATTTCTAGTAAATACCCAAACATTCAAACTTAGCATTGGAAGTGTGCCATAGCTATGACATAGCCAAGGTCACTTGAAAACATGCCTGCAAAGAGCACCTAGGATTACATTTTATAGTGGGGGGGAAATCACCAGAAATTAATAGACTGCTCTTATGCCAATTCCCATCTATTTAAGGTCTTCTAATTTTCTCATTGGTGTAAGGAGACTCATTCTTGGTGGATTTAAAATGGCAGAAATGCTCCATTCAGCAGTGCTGCAGACGGACTTTTCTGTTGTTTCAGCTTGGCTCTCCTGGAACTGGAGAATGGCTGGACTCAGTAATCCAAGAGGTCATTTCCAGCCTTAGCAATTCTGTGAACTCTTGTGTGTTGTGTGCACATACACTGGTGGTCACTTCGGCATTCCAGGTGTTCCAACAGGTTGCTACAGCAACAAGCTTCTGCAGGGAGAAGATTCTCTGCTGAGCAGTAACCATGCATGTTTACTGTGGAGCTGTGGAAGCAGGTTAGTAAACTTTCAACACTGCAAGTAAGCAAGCGTCTGGGGTTGCTGTCTCTGTCACTCTGCAGCATCAGGGTGCTAGCATATTTTATAAAATGACCATAAAGTATATATTTACCTGACACCAGAATGCTTCTGAAAGGATTACTTAGTTTTTGCAGCGCAGGTTGCATGTTTTTGTTTGTGGGTGTTATGTTTGCTTGCAGTCTTATCTGTTGCTGGCATCAGGCCATTAAATAAATGCAAAAAAATATTTTAAATAGAAACATAACAGATCAACAAAACGTGTAACCCCCACAACATAGTAATTTAAAAAAAAAAAAAAGGCAATTTAAGAAAAAAAACCAAAACTATGCTTTCATTTCACCTGTCAGCCTCATTTGCTCTAACTTATGATCTCAGAAATTAGATCATCTGAAAATGAAACAGATGGAGGCTCCTTTAGCCTGGGTAGGTGTCGGAATGGGAGGGAGAGGGACACAGCCGAAGGCACCTTCCTCGGTGAGCAGTGCTACTTCATCACCTGCTTTGGCTTTGAATTGTGTCTGGTGACATCAGCCTCATGGGTATGTTCACTGTGATTCACCAGCCTTAGTGAGGTTTGGCTGCATGAAGGGACAGAGGAGAATGACACATAGGAGAATAAATATCATCACAGTATATTGGTCTGACCCTTCTGCCAATATTGATTCATTCCTGAGCGAAACAGCTGGCATAATGCAGTTCCCATCTCCTGTTTTGTGAGCAGCGTGCAGAAAGGATTGCTGCCTGCCATTCCCTTTTTTCCAAGGAATTGGGCCGAAGTTTGGGACTATTCAGGCTATTAAAAAACATAGGAGGTTTCTATTATGTATGCCTGCATTTTGTTTTTCATTATGAATTGCATTTGTAACAGATGAAACTAAAAGACTAAAACTACAGAAAACCTCAGCTATATATCAGTGCTTTTCTTTGGGAGCTCTATTCTCCATATTTACCTAGAAAATAACTTTTTTCATATAGAAATACTCCATATACCAGTCAAAAAAAAAAATCAGTGTTGTGCTAACACATTTCTCTAGAATCAAAACTTATTTTAGCCGTCACATGTTGCATTCATTGTTCGATTGGCATTTTTGAGTGCATTTCTTAATTCTTTCATTGGTTTCAGTTCCCAGTTTTCTTTTTGGCTCTGTAGGTGTTTTCGGTCGCCAGTATGTGCTTTTTTTAGATCATCCATTATCCACACTGGTGTTTACCTTTTCAACGTTCACAGCAAAGATGCCAGCTAAAAAACAGGTTTATTTTGTATATCTACATAAGGTTTTAGACACTGTCATTCTCAAAGTGGCTGGATCTCATCATAGGACTGACATACTGCATCTTTGATATTGATTACAGAAGGAACAGCAGAGTAAATAATAGAAAAACTTTTTTTTGTGACAGTGGAGCGAGATAAAAAGGAGTTTATTTTCAAGATTAAATAGCATGAGGAACAAGGAACATATCTCAGTATCTGTCATTTCATCTAGGTAACATTTCTGCCTCAGAATTATCAGAACTGGTGTTGTTCATAGACAAGACTTATAAGTCATTTAAACATAAGCAAACACCAGTTTGCAGCTTTCATCGTGAAGATTTAACTGTCACGCATACTGGATTACAGAAGTCAGTCTGTTGTATTTTCATTTTCCCACTGTGACATGTTTTTATAGTGAAGAAAAATAATTTTAAGGAACAGAAGAAAAATCTAACCTGCTTTAAAATTCAGTGTTCAGAAGCATGTACTTCTGAGCTGATGTAAATTCATAACACTGAAAAAGATCTGGCACAAGTTAGCATTCTTCTATTTTTCCCACTGAATAACAAGTATGAGCAGTTCTTTCTGTCTGCCTGTTTAAACAAGGAGCTAACAGTATCAGCTCAGGCAGGCTGAGTAATGTATGATTTTATTTTTTTTCCCACACTTAGAGTTATTTAATAAAACCCTTTCCTGATCTGATTGGTTACAGTGGAAATGGACTCTCCTTGAAACAGGTGTTTTAAAGCAAAAAAAAGGAGTATTCAAGCCATGCAGGATAAGCTGTATCTAATACACTGTCCAGGCTGAACAACTTAATGTATGGGTTTTGATTTTCCTCTTGATTTAAACTACTTCTCTCAAGGTCTGCACAGGTATAAACTTAGAGGTAGGAAAGTTACACGTGGTAGGGTACCAAACTGGGATTTGGTGTGTCTGTGTTAACATCTCAGGCTAGCCACGGGCTTCCCCTGTGACATTGTCATGTAATTAAGATGTTTTGGATCTCATTATCTAATTATGTTTATAAAAATGCAGTGTTAATGATTTTTTCTTCTGTTCTTTGCATGTCTCATTTATTGTCACTACTCTCTCTACTTTGCTGCGATGTGGTTTTTTTCTGTGGGCTGAGTGCAGTTTGTGAAATTGCATGGAAGTACCACAGTCTGCATGGAACAGTGAAACAGTTGTTTAATTGTTGGACATTAAGGTTTCTTCTTCTATTAACAAAATACTCTGAATTTCAAATTACATGAGCAGCACCACATTTGTGGTATCAAGGTGCTATATTTTAGTATGCCATGTCACACAAACATTTCTTAGGATACCCTTAGTAGAATCTAACTGCCCCAAAAGGCAAGACAAATAATTAATTTTTTTTAACTTGGTGCTTCCCAAGCTTAGATTGTTTAAAATTGTACTTGTTCACCTTAAAATATGCTGTGAAAAATTCTACGCTCCCTTTATCTTTTTATTTCTAGATGTTGTTACAGAAACTTGAAAAAAAAAGTCTTCAGATTTTCAAATATTTCTTTTCCTACATAGGCTTTAAAATATGACACTGGGTAATATCACAGTCTGTGTTTCATCAACACAGACCAGTTGGGTTCTGTTCCAGTTTACGTGACAGACCAGACATGTCTGATTGACAGATTTGGAGCAGGGAGAACAGAGGAACTGACATTACAGCATTCCTCACTGTGATGGGACTGCTGTTGTTCAGCTGCGCACATACTTTGTGTCTTTTTTTTTTTTATTTTTTCTGGTAAGTTTACCCAAATGTCTTGAGGTGAGATGGGGTTGTTTCTGATGCAATAACTTCAATATTTAGGTAAGGCCTAGGTTGTCATGTGGCTTTCATAGGAAATGGTTCAAATGACATATGGAATCCACGTACAGGAGAAGTACCATGTGGTAATGTTGATGCAGTCATAAAGACAAGGATTCAAATCTGTTCAGACTTTTGACATTTTCTGGATTCATTTTTTTTGCAGCTAAAATGCAATTGAAATTTGGACTGTCATTGTTCTGCTGAAAGGTAGTTACTTACAGGAGATAGGTACTTACAAGTTACACTCTTGTTCAAAATGTTTCAGTATCACAGGTCAAGTTGGTTAAAAACCCAGTGCAGACACAGCAGGGTCCTGCAGATGCTGCTTCTCCCTGGTCTAAGCATCCTTTTTGTGCCATTGATAAAGAGTACAAATGCCTGTGGTTCATATCCGAGTAATACATTATGTGTAGCCACACAGGTTACTGAAACTTTATTGCAAGAAGGGCTGTAAATAGGTCAGGACAAAGGATAAGAAGAAAAATAAATGTTTTGTTTGGTTGGTTCTTTTGTAGCACATAAAGGTCTTTTATAGTATGGATATGGTTTTTCAGCATAAAAACTGTATTTCAAAACATACCACAAGTGAGTGTTTCCATTTTGACTAAAATTCCCTTTCATATTAACCGTAACATCCTCATGACTGGTAATTATTTCATAGTTTGATTTTTGAGTTTGATTGGGAAAAGACATTAATGGGACACCAACTCTGAAGAAGATACAGGACCCAATTACGGGAAATTAGCAATGATTACTTTGATACGTAACATGAAGAAATTGCATAGTGACTGGGTAGATTTGCTGAAAGGAGTCAGAAAAGCCAATTACTCTGTTGCCCAGCTGGTAGGATCCTGAGAATTCCTGTCAATTCTGAACCTCATCAAGGAATAGCCATTAGTCAGCTATACCTTACTGATCACATAAACCAGCTGTGATTTGGAATCGTGGTAGCTGACAGTGTGGCTCACAATGTGAGTGACATCCTAAGTGTGACACCCGAAAGACTGACTGGCCAGAGTCTTTCCAGGAGATGCCTCGGTCGCCCATGGCCTACTCTGAGCAAGATCTGACTGAGAATTTCCTTTCCTGACTGACTCGTAGGGTAGGTTGGTTTATAGCTTGCCATCTGGACGTGCCCCAGGAGAAAGCCTTCTGGAGGCATCTTGAGCTGAACAGTGCGTGACTCTGGGCTGACACTTGGGCCGGCTCTCACCGTGTAGAACTGTGTGTTTCAGACTCAGACCTCTGCAGCAATAACTGCCTGTTACAGTCACTGATGTACTCCAGCTTAACCTGCAGCTGTTTCCCGTGGGGTAGGACTGGGTATGTTCCAAAGCATCCTTTACCTGGTGGTCTTGAGGTGAGTGCTGGCTGTGTCAGTGCAAGAGGTTCCATCTGCTTATTGGAGGGAATGACGACAGCTGAGGCGCGCTTGGGAAATAACAGCAGGCAGTAGTTTACTCTCAGCTAAACAGTAAATAAATACTCCTAGAGAACCAAGTGCTAGACAGCATATCAAATGCAGCATTCTGAGTACAAACATGCATGAAGAAGAAAAGATTAAAATGTAATTTCATTTACTTTAAAAGCAGATAACAGTACATTGATTCATTAGGGTATTGATCTTAGTAACCTTAAATAGTGCTTTCCATGTCACTTGCATTAAACTCCTAAGTATAAAGATGGAACCACATATTACCAATGCCTTTTACTAATAAGTATTACCAATAAGGTCGTAAGGATCTGAGAGGAATTCTGTTGTTAGTCCATTATTGTGCCTTGAAATGCTATTTGTTAAAATCACATCATTTATATTGTGATATAACTTACCTTTTCATCACCATAAAACTGCGTGGGATATTATACTGCTGAATGCTGTCATTTTCCTCATCTCTATGAGATATTTTGTCCTTTTGCAGGGCTAATATATAGTCTACAGAAAATGACTTAATAGATCCTGTGCTTAAATTTTCAACCTATAAAAGGGAAAATGTAAATTTATGTTCCGACTTAAATGCAAGTAGCTTGCACAGAAAACATATGGATAAATCAGAAAGTAACTTCTAGGCCATTTCCTTGCTCATCTCAGCACTGTTGCTCATCTGAGCTTCATTAAGTGGTGCAAACTGCATATCCAAGAATTAGATTATGCTTTTCTAAAGGGTTTGCGTGAATATTTTCCTTAAGGTGCTGTAAGAATTACCAGTGATTTGAGCATCCAAATCCATAGAAAGCTTTTAAAGTCTCAGCTACAAGATAATTTTCTTCTACTGTTGCCTTCATCAACCTTCTTTCTTCCTCCTTTCTTCACCCCAAAAACTTTCCATGGGCTCAGGAAACTAAATGGATCTGTTACCAGTGAGTAAACCAAAGAGACAGTTCCAGGTGTGATCTCCAGTCTTGCAGGGGACGGTAGTGGCAATGACTTGAAACTGATAGCAATATTCTGATAAAGCTTTCTAAAATTACTTTCTAACTATTTATATATAAAGGAACAGCTAGAGCAGTGGAGAGAGACATGATTCTCTTCTGCTGTTTGCAGAAGTCACTCATGAAGTGGGAGATCAAGATTCAGTTATCTGTTCTCATGAATACTCATTTACATATTCAATGGGTTCTCAGAAGGAACTAATACTCACCTTGGAGTGTCTTTTAGCTGCATCCCAAGGGGCTCCTGTGCAATGTGGGTGGCAGAAAAGCCAGGGTCCCTGTCAAGAAAATAGATCTAGAACTGTGCAATATTTCCCAAGGACTTAGTGGACTCTCGCCTCTTGCCTTTCTAGATTAAGCTATTTTGGGTCCTGAGAAGGACTCGGGGGTGCTGGTGGATGAGAGGCTGGACATGAGCCAGCAATGTACACACCCAGTCCAGAAAGCCAAACACATCCTAGGCTGCATCCAAAGCAGTGTGGCCAGCAGGGTGAGGAAGAGCTTTCTGTCCCTCTGCTCTGCTTTGGTGAGACCCCACCTGCAGTGCTGCATCCAGCTCTGGGGTCCCCAGCACAGGAAGGACCAGAGGATCTGGTGACCTTCCTTCCAGAGGAAAGGTCACCAAGATGATCAGAGGGATGGAGCACCTCTCCTATGAGGAAAGGCTGAGAGAGTTGGGTTTGTTCAGCCTGGAAAAGGGGAGGCTTTGGTTTAACTTAATTGTGGCCTTCCAGTGCCAGAGGGGAGCCTACAAGAAGGATGGAGAGGGACATTTTACAAGGCCATACAGTGACAGGACAAGGGCGAATGATGTCAAACTGGAAGAGAATATATTTTGATTAAATGTTAATAAAAAATTTTTTACTGTGAGGGTGGTGAAGCACTGAACAGGTTGCTCAAAGAGGTTGTTGATGACCCATTCCTGGAAGTGTTCAGGGGCAGGTTGGATGAAGCTCTGAGCACCCTAGTCTAGTGAAAGGTGTCCCTGCCCATGGCAGAGGGGTTGGAACTAGATGATCTTTAAGGTCTCTTCCAATCCAGGCCATTCTATGATTCTTAAAGGTCTTTTTTAGCCACCTGAGTCAGGGCAATACAGCTGGGTGATATCAGAGCCAGGGTCCTTGTTACACAGGTAGCAAAGCCCCTGGGGGTGGATGTGTGTGTGGAAAGCACTTCCAGCAGAGTTACAGAGAGAAGGGGTCCCACAGGTTTGTGAAGTTAACCTCGCTGCAAATCAGTCTGCCACACATTCTCTCTTGAGTTTAAAAAAAAAATAGCCAAGACAGAATTAAATCATCCGTAGTCTTAACAGCTGGATGCTTTATTTGTTAGAGGACACATCAGCTTTCTGTTCCCTTGGGAAAAATACAGCTGTTCACTTCTTACCATGCAGAGTTTGTAGTTTCTAAGAGTATATGATTTTAGTTTTCTAAATTAAACATTGGTTATTATATGAAAAAAAATCACTATTTACGAGTATCCCTGTGCCATTATGCAAACAGGAACATCCCAGGGTGAGACTGTGAACCTGTTCCTGTGGTATCAAGAAATAAACAGGCGTACTGTAAAACTACATAGATGCTTCTAGTTTTAGGTCCTAAGGCCAGCTGCTGTGCCTTTTGCCAAAGTCCCTTCAGAAAGGAAGGAAAAAGAATGCATCCATGCAGGGGATTCTGTAAGAGTTGAACAGGAATATTATTCTCCACTCTCATTCTCAGGTGGATGTAGGAAAAGGAGCCTGTGCTGCATGTGTTTGTTGTGTGCAATGAGATGTGTTGCTTTTGTAGTGGCTTTGGATGTGTTTTCTGTGCTCAGGAAATTCAGTTTTATTCTCTCCTTAGGCCTCTTTGGGTTTCTGAGTATTTTACCTTTCGTATTTTGAGTTTTATATAAATCAGGACTGCATATTAGTGGTTTTGCTTTGAGGCAGTGCAAGAGAGGAAGAAAACCCAGGGTAAAATTTAAGCTACAGTTGTCAAAACAAAACAAAGTAATAATAGAAAAATTTATTCTAAGCACTTTTTTGATGATTAGTGGGGAGTGATTGACCATGTACTAATTTGGGTTACAGTATCCTTCACAAACTCCACAGTGTACCGTATTCCCATTGCCACAGCGGAGGTGAGACCCGCGGTTTTCCCGAGGTGCAGGCACGGGTACAGCTCTGCCAGGTGAGCCAGAACAAAGCCTGCCTCTGGCAAAATCAGCAGGGATGCTGCTGAGCTCGTCTCAACTTGGAAGTCATTCTGCATAACTTGCTATAAACACAGAGGGATAATTTAGAGATGAAAATTAATGCAGACACGAAAAATGATAAATGAGAATCCAAAGCTTTGGTCATATTTGACCTTCAAGTTTGAGTTCCTACACACAGAGAAACATCTGCATGTAGTTTATTAAGTCAGATTACACAGCCTAATGGTGGTCTCCGTGGCAAGCTCAGTGGCTTCTTTCTCTTACTTGATTTGTAGATGTTCATTGTCCGTGATTTGCAAGCGTTCAGTAGTTAATTAGAAATTTGAATTAATGAAAGGTGTTCTGTTAAAGAATGTCTCATTTGTGCATTGCTTGCTAGTTTCATTTTTTCTTTCCTCACCCTATCTTTTTTTAGATCTGATTGATATTAGTGAATCACCCTCAATGAAATTATCTCCGAATTATAAGACTGTAAGTGTGCCATTAAAATTTTAAGTTCAAGTATCAGCTCTTGTAATAAATCTCAGAAGATATTCAGAGCTGAACTCATTTAGCAAAGCACATACATTTTGACAAA
Organism: Lycocorax pyrrhopterus obiensis; assembly: GCA_014706295.1. Classification (NCBI taxonomy): domain Eukaryota; kingdom Metazoa; phylum Chordata; class Aves; order Passeriformes; family Paradisaeidae; genus Lycocorax; species Lycocorax pyrrhopterus. The sequence continues at coordinate 64,783,186 of JACSVZ010000006.1, read as the reverse complement.
TACTTCAGAAGTGAGAGGAGAAGGCAAGAGCGTCAGGAGAAGGGGAACAAACCAGTTAATTGTTTTCCTAGCACTGAGACTCATTAGAAGAATGAGCTGAGGAAGTAGGACATTAGAAAGCTTACCTAGGCTTTTAACTGGATTTTAACCTCAGCAAGTAACACTTACAAAGCTTAAAATAATAGATTTTAATAGAGTAAGTTTTTTAGTCCAAAATACAGTTTTGTATTATATGATTTGTGGTCAAGTAGAAGTGCAATTTTAGGTAGAGCTTTTAAAGTCTTCAGAAAATTGAATATATAGAAATTTCTATTTTCACTCCCATGTGTTAGCATTTGGGGATATCTGGGGTTTCCAGGAAAAGTGATAAATGCAGGCAAGTTGTATATTCTCTCGCTCATGATAATAAAAGAAACATTTAAGTGGACATGCTTTCTTTAAAACTCACACCTTGCTCTGGCGATTGTTGGGTTGCAAGAGAAAGTGTTTGCTTGTACTGTTTCTAGGAGCTGCAGACAGACGATCTGCAGTGATTTAGCAGAACGTAGATTTGTGTTCCCTGGAAGTTGTGTTGTCACATTCAGATGGATTAAGCTGAAAGTTTCCTGGGAAGCCTGTAGGTTCTGGCCTAATGACCTCTTGGAATATTGCCAGTAACTTACAGTGTAATTGCATGATAAATTAGCCCAGCCAGAGGAACGACTACAGTCTTTAAATGAAGAGTTCAAAGCTAGCCCTGGCAGCCATCCCCATTCAGCAAAAGCAGTAGACGAGTATCAGTGTGCTTCCTGGTGTGGTCCTGGGAGCTGATACAAAAAAATAAATTTCTCGTATTCCTTCCCACTAGTAAAAGATCGTAAGAACTGTTGGCTCACACTTGTGCTCTAAAGAGATGTTTCTCTGTATGAAAGACTTACTTGGACTATTTGCAGAACATCTGATGCCCTTCCACTAAGAGGAACCTAACTTAAAACATATTTTGGGTTGAGACTATCCATTGTTTAAACAATTACTTTTTTTCTATATCAACTCAAACTAAAAGCACTTTTAGAAATAAAGCTGATGTAAAATAGTTTTTAGGTTCCAAATAGCTGAGCCTCTATACTATAAATGCACAATGATATAACTTGGAAACAGAAATTCAGCAGCTTTGAACAGTTTAATATTTCAAACTGAAGGAAAGGTGGGATGTTCATATTTTATATTAAATAAGAGGACCACAGTAGTAAAAGTGCAGGCTGTTTGCATGTATCTTCTTTACCTAATGTCATGTCTGCCGTGTTTAAAGTACTGTGGTGATTTCAGAAGTTTGGCAGATTACTGGGAGATTAAAATATTGAATAGGTAATAAAATTTTGTGGCACAACTGGTGCTTTTCATGGCCATCTGTCTTCGCCTATCTTTAGTCATCATATCTTTATCTGGTTCAGGATGTCCATACCTAATTATACTATATTGACATTCTAAGTGATCTGCCATCTCAAAGACACTTTGAAAGGTAGTAACATTATATCCATAGTTAGTGGAAGTGTCAGCGGTTTTTTGGTAGCAGCTGTATGAGATAGTTAATTGTGTGTTTATGAAAAGGATTATGCAAACAGTCTTCGTGCGTAAAAGTCACAGAACTCCACTATCTGTAGTGCTTCCCATAAACACCAAGAAAGCCAAGTGGTTATAGTGGTCACAGTGGTGTTTTTTTAGATTTTAGAATTTTTTAATTTTCTGAGGTTAGTGATAAATATTAGGCTCATCCAAAAGTCTCTTTTTATTTTAATTATTGTGCTGTAATTTTTTTCAGTTAACAAAGCATGAATGAAAATCTTTCCTGGAGTTCTAGTGGGAAGTAGAAAACATCTTCATCTACCAGCCAGGAATGTTCGAAGGCTTAGGCTGTACTGAGCAGCTCCGTCTCTGTCAGTAGTGTGGGAAATAGTTGCTTTTCCATAATTGAGGAAGCTCCTTAGCTGCCAGTCCTTGGGGAATTGTGTAAGGAAGATTTCAGACTTCACCTGTCTCTTCCACTCAAAAAATACTTTCTATTGCAGGAAACACAAACTTTGATGAGCTGTGATCATCTAAAGCAGATGTCTATCCACAGCCTTTGAAGAGGCTGCTGGATCATGCAAAGTTTGCTCTTCAAGGCAAGTGGCTCTAGAGAAGGGGATTACTGCCTCAGTTCAAACTCAAAAACAGTCTGGTCTTTAAGTGGCCTGAGGTTGTAACATTAATTTTATAACTGAATAATAATTAACTTTATAGCTGTGTTGTGAGATTTTGTCAACATACTGGCCTGAATATTAATGTTCTATGCGTGATTGCAGTTTTCTTTCTCATCACCTTAAGTAGGCTATACCTGACGCTCCAGCTGCATTTGCAAATTTATTTTAAAAATTGTATTTAAAATGTCCATTTTAAAGTGATTGGATTTCTCTGATTTTAACTTACAATTTGATATGCCTCTAAGAAGAAAAAAACCCCACAAGTTTATCTTGATTGATCATAATGTTCTGAATTGGTGGGTTTCTGATAGGATACGAAGGGAAGCCATGGATCAAACAGTCATTCATGTGCCCTAAACTGTTAGAGCTGGACTGGTTTCTCTATTGCTTCTTTAGTTGTTGTTTCTTCTTCTTTTTTTTTACTTCCCTTGCCCATCTGCAATAAAAACAGTAAAGCTTAGTCTTCAAAGGTGGTATTTTTGGATTTGAAATTGTATCCTTTTAAGGGGCTGTTATCTAGGTTTGTAGTAGAACAAACACAGTTTTAAGAAAAACAACGAAAAAACCCACCCTCTATAAATAGTCTTTATGCAATCTCCGGTGAATGGCTAACCCTTATTTCTATATAGGGTTGAAGTCCAACTTCATCTATAAAAACAAAATGAAATTCTGAGGAAAAATAAATCCAGAGTCAAAATGTGTGTTCAGGACCACCTTTGAAAAAGGAAATGTTTTGGGCGTGGCATTAATGCAAAATGAGTTGGATGTTGAGCAAGTTGAGGAAGTTGGATGTTGAGGAAGTCCAAGTTTTATTTTTAGTGTTTATTTCAAGTCTTGAATTTGGATTGTTTAGATCCCCATTTGTTTGTCTTGCATTTGAATGAAAATCAAGCTCAACTTTTTATCTGTCTATTTTATCATCAACTAAAACCATAAGGTGACTTAAAAATGTGGCTAATTGCTTCCCCTGCCCCCTCCCAGCCCTAGGATTTCTTTCATCATAGTTTTGCACTGATTATTGCTCTCAGAAAATACTATTTTTTTCTGGGGCTCTCTCTCATTTTGACCTTTGTCTGTCATTTGAAGCAGTGCTCCCTGGCTAAGACATTAGCAAAAGGCAGGTGTATTCCTTCATTAGGACAGTGAGAAAATTCATTAATTTCCTAAAGGCAGGGTAAGAAATTTTTTGCTTGGAACTTCTGACATTTTGTCATTTGTGCAGTGCTAAGTGTGGAGTTCTTGGGTTATTTGTCCTTCCACACAGCTCTTGTATAACGTAGACAATGTTTGATGCTGCTACTATGAAGGCAATTTCTATAATCAGTTTATGACAGTTAGAGCAGCTATTAGTTGTATTGCCATTTTGTACTTTAGCAGAAGTTGCAGACAGATAAATGGTCTCATTCCTTATCAGCTTTTGGAAAAGCACATGAAAAAAGTAATTTTTATTATTTTTCCTTTGTAGGAATTAGTGGCAAAATGGATATTTTTCTCTTTTTTCTCAGTTAAATAGAAATCATATGCATTTGTGCGTGCATAATCTCATTACATTTCTAATCAGATTATATCAGCCTTTTTCCTCTCCTAAGCAGTCCTGAAAGCATGTTGGTTTGTATAAAATTCAGTTTGCCAAAAGATAAACAATCACTTTGCTTCCATTCTGAAGCCTCAGAAGCAACCACGCAGTGTTCTGAAAATGGAAGGTAGAGATATCCCATATGCATTTGGAAACCTGTTGCAAAAGGAATGAATTTTTGTAGGTTTATGGTGGTAAAATGTTGGAAAGGGGGGTGTTCTTTTTAGGTACTATCTTAAATTCTTGTCTGCAGCTTCCAGTAATATATAGTGACGGTCATATGAGGGCACATTATTAGAATATGCATGTATATCTAATATGCCTGGATTCCAAAGGATAATGGCACATTATTGTGTTTCATACGCTGATTGAAACTGCATTTCAACAGCTGTACTATACAGCTTGAAATTTGGAATTAGTGGAATTAAAATTCTTGCAGCCTCAACTGAATCCCATTGTTCTATTCTGTAGTAAATGCGCCCAAAGAGAATGGCTTTGTCACAACAGTGTTGTATGCCTATTTCACGTGTAGAAAACTGAGGCAAAGGGGTGCTGACACTTCAAGTTGTCAAAAATGCACAGTTGTTTAAGTTTTGGGTTTTTTAATCTGGATTGTTTTTTACTATTATTTGGTTTTGCTTTTGTAATTTTCAGAACGTGGATCCAGATGAGTTAATTTCCAATCCTGGCCTTTCTGTACTTCATCAAATCAAACCCTAAATGCCTCACATAACCCTGCAAATATAGAATATACAGGCTTGTGGATAGCTGTGAAAACTTGAGGGTTGTTGGCTTTGCTGCATTTAGAAACTTGATGGTACGGTAACTTCATTGTCTTCATCATTTAACATCTTCCAGTTTCTACTTATCAAGGGTATGTATAGCTAGCAGGATCAGTCGCTGGGCAGTACTTACCTTGGGCACTGAATCAAAGAGGCACTGTAGGGGAAAATGTGTGGTTATGAGGTTCTGATCTCTCTTGATAATGTTTGTAACTTCAGTGAATTCTGATGAAACTTTTTTTTTTTTTTTCACCAAGGAACAAGATAGAGATTTGCTTGGGTTAAAGAAATTCCACAGGGGGTTACTGAGACTAAGGAAAGTTGGTTTTGTCCCAGAACAGGGAGTCTAGTAGTTGTAGGCTTTTCTTTTCATGTTCTGTAAAAATTTGGAGCTTTAGCCTGTATCTGATTTCTTAATGTCCTCATTTACTGTGTCTGCATGCATATTCTTCTGCTTTTATTCTTGCCTTCTCTCTCTTTTTTTCCCCTTTCACTCTGGGTCCTGTTTCCTTTCTTCTGACTTTCCCCTCAATTTCTCGTCTTTAAAACAATTGCTTTTTCATTTTCCACACAGCTTGAGCATCTGCCAAGTAAGTGGATAATTGGGAGTTAGGGAAGGGATTGAAAGCCCATTAGGAACTGCAGACAAAAACCTGGACATGTGGTGGGAGGAGTGAGTGCCAGTGCAGTCCTGCTCAGCTGCCTGCAGCATTGTAGGCGCATTAGGGACATGAGGAAGTAGGGTTTGTTTTGCACATAGAAAAAAAAAAAAAGAAAATGTAGATGCCAAATGCCAACATGTCTTCCATGAAGCTCTGTGAAGAAGGCTTTTCAGTGGCTTGTTATTTTGCCAAGTTTAGATTCCTTTTCATAAGAAGGAAAAAGGACGTATCCAAGAAACAGAGAGAAGGATTCTCTGACCTCATAACTCTGAGGAACTAAAATTGTGAAGTGAATGGTGTCAATTTGGGAACTCTACCTCAGAGTCTTCTGCTTTGACACCGTTCTCAAACTTAGCCAACGTATTTCAGCTTCAAATTTTTAAGAGTCCATTTTTTAAAGAGTTGCATTTGAGTTATGGGAATTACCAGCCCAGATTCTTTTAAAAATTTAACAAGTGATAAGCACTTTAAAAAACTTATATCTAGGGAAGAATTCAGCTACCAGAACAATACACAGAACTGGACTGTCAGCTCAGCCTACAATCTGTTTTATCCTGTGCATTAGCATACGTTACTAGAAAGATTAGAAAATAAAAATGAAAAAAGCTGTATTGACTACAAATAGCTGTATAGTTGCAGGAATTCAGAGGGAAAATGTTAAAAAAGGCTTCTCTAGTGAGCTCAGTGGAAGTTAGGGATGCTCACAATGACCCCAAATCAGACTATGATTGGTGCCAGTCTGTATGGAAGGATGCTTCAATATTTCACACTTCCCTAATGATGTTACTGCGCATGGATATTCTCAGTCTGACAGATGTTTAAGAAAGATAAGGGTAACTAGGAAAAGCAGGGATTATTTAATAAAAGAAAAATCAATTCTTTAAGCCTGAAGGCAGTTCAGGTTTGGTGCATGACATTGGACAGCTCTGTGGGCATGTTGATATCAGTGACAATGTTTTTGGCAATGTGACTACTTTCTTTGACGCCTTTGTATGTCAGCAATACTCTCAAGCAGTCAGTAAGAGGAAAATATCAAGCATGAGAGAGAGAGGTTACCAAATAAAAGCCAGCCAGTGAAGGTTGAGTAGGGACACACAACTTTTTATTTCACATATGCAACAAGAGTCTTGAACATCATCACCCGCTCCCCCCCACCAAAAAAAAGGTGAATTTTTATCTAGTAGAGCAGTAGATCATCTTGGCCAAGCAAGGTCAAGAACCTCTCCAATGCATGTCAAGAAGATCCACAGAAAATTACAGCTTCACTCGGAGTTACCAGTCATGAAGTGAGTGTTCAAAATAAAAAGTGCACAACTGTTCTTGCTAATTTCAAATGTGTACATAATTTGTAGTTCTGAGGAGTACTTTCTGTCATCATAGATTGGCTTCTTTCTCTGCTAATTAGGGCTCTTCAGTTCCTCCTCATAGACACCTAGAGTTACATCAGTAGTAAAGAAAACAGCTCATTATTAATCTGGTGATGAGGGTGTAAAAGCTGAATCAAAGCACTTCGAATCAAACCTGTTGACTTTCATATGTGTCTAAACTTGCAGTTTAATCATTAAAGTGAAACTTATTCTGATTCAAAATCTTTGCATTTACAGACAAAGCTCTTTGAGTTCACAGAGCTTATTCAGAGGAAGAAGCTGAGAAAAATGCTTTCTTACAATCCTAAATGATCGATTAAGCACATGCATTTATTTAGGCTGAATTCTCTATATATTGAATACTCACTGTAATCAGGGTATAGTCTGAATTATCATATCTTATTTCAAAGAGAGTTGATCAGCTGTGGTGAAGTAGTAAATGTCATTTTCAGATCCATGCCCCAGTCTGCCACTGAAATTCTCCTGTTGCTTTTTTTGTAGCCAACTCTGAGCTTCTTTCCAAAAGTGTGCTGTGAATATTATATTCCCTGTCTCCACAGACATAATCAACTAACTCCCATACGCAGAGAATTTTGTTGCAGTTTATGTTTGGGAGTTTGTGTTCCCTTAGGAAAAAAAATAATAATTGTTTCAAACAAATGCATCTTTTGCTCTTGTCAGAATGTGACTAATAACTATGACTTCCAGCACTTTTGCCACAGTATTCTGCTGGGACCAAGTGAGAGGTATGATCCAGCTGCAGTCCATAATTAGGGCAGAGCAAGTTAGCAAGCAGTTTATGTATTTCTGTACTGTGTGCAAACGAGATTCCTGTAATACACCTGGAGAAATTGCAAGAAAGAAAGAAACATAAATAAAAATACTGACAGAAAACCATATTCAACACTGAATATGCATAGTGATGTGTGAAATTATATTCTGTACCAGAAGGAAGGAGAAGGCTGTTTTTCTTACTCTCAGGAGTATGTGTGGCTTTAAATGTATTTTACTGCATAACAACAGCATACAGAATTCAGTCCTTAAATATATTCAAATAGCAGCCTAACCTGAAAGGAATGTGTATCATATACTCAGTTCAAAGTTGTTTTTTGTTGGTCTTTGTAGTATTCATGTAGTACTCGTGAACATATGCCGTCGAAATTTGGCCACTGGAGAAAACAAGGATTATTTTGTTGGGTTGTTTTTTTTTTTTTCTTCTTCTGTAGTGCTCTGTATAGAATAAATAGCACTAAAAATATCTAGTGAGCTGAGTTGGCTTGAGTTTGCTTGAGAGAGCTCTGCAAGTGTGTAGGTGAACGTACTTTGCCTGTGCTTTTTTACAAGCATTTACAAGCATTTAAGCTTAATCACTTGCTCTTTCAAGTAATTTGCAATCATCTGCTTTTGTTTTAATATTCATGCTTTCTTTATGCATGTTGTGGAAAGATTGCTTTCTCTCACATATATAATTATACTTAAATGATATAATGGTTATTACACAAATCAGAAAAACAGCAACATGTTTGGGGGAAGTATAAAAATGGGAGAGGTAGGTCAGACTGTCATCATGCCATCTTTGACAAGCAGTCCCTTTAATTAGTCATTAGCCAACTTTCCCAGACAGTTTTCCAGCAATGATTGTGTCACTAACATTATGGGAGAAGGCATTGCATGGCAAAAAGGAAAATCTAGCCAACAGTGTCACTCAGAGCTGTTTTTAAATGGGTGATGTACAGTCTCATGTCTCTTGTCGGATTCTTCAGGCAGTTTTTCTCCCTCTTGGCTGAGACTTTTCCCCTAGCAACGAATTAGTGGCTGTATTGTTATATGCCTGTTGCTTTTTGTTTGGTTTGTTTCTCAGCAAGTAAGAATGTTTTCTTAGCATTTGTTATGATATAGAAAAAGCAAACCTGACTACCAAAAGTGAACCACATGTTTCTGGCCTCTTCACTGACTCAATTTTTCGTTCTAGTGTATTGTCTTGGTCTATAAAATTATGTACATGTATGTACGTCTCCATATACCTGCATGTAATGTCATTTTAAGAACTATGCTGGAGTACAGTCTTAAGCAAAAATGTACTTCTGGTTTGGGAGGAAGAAGTTGCTCTGTGTCTTCATATCACCTGGGTGTACTGATTGCGTAAAGTGTGCCTCCTAGAAATGTCAAGGCTTTCAACCTAAGCTCTAAAACCAGCATCCTTTCTTTCCTTCCAAGCTTGTTGTCGATACTGAATTTTTTGATTGTATTCTTCAGACCAGCAAGACATTGGGGTTTAACAGAGGAGTTTCTTTGCCACAGTTATACTGGTGTATCCTACAGACTCACAGATGACTGCAGACTGACACTGGCTTTCTGCCTGTTTCATAGGGTAAAGGGTAAACCGCCCCTTCTCCTTGAAGAGCTCTAAATGCTCTTCAAGCATTAAAAACCCCTTCACAAATTCTGAAGTCTTGCTACCATGTTTTTTCCTTTACCTCTTCCACTATTTTTTTAACAAGTTTTTGTTTTGTCTTTCCGTGGGTAACGAATTGTTCACTCACAGGTCATGATGGTAGGATCTTAAATTTCTTCTTGGAATCTTTTGTTCTTTGTAGCATCAGATCCCAGTAGCTCTCTGATGAAAGCAAGCATAGTCTTTATGTTGAACAGGGCATCATGATATTGTTATGATCATCCTTGAACTCCTGTAGGGTTACTCTGGCTCTCTTCCTCCATAACCAAACCAACATGGACATTTCCAAGCTGCTCTGGTTATACTCTACAGCACCAATATAAGAGATAATAGTCCACATTTGTGGATATAGATTGGGTTCTTAACCCTTGTATCTGGTTCAAACTCCTACTGAAAGCATGAGGGTATGGCATACATGAGCAGCAGTTTACCTTGTTCTGCTCATGTCTATGTTATGCTGTCAAAATTACTCCAATAACTGCTTCTACCAAAGCAAATGCCTATTTATTGTTAGAGAAACCAATAATTTCTCTGGAAGGAGTGGAATTTCTCACAAAACATGATCACTTTTCTCTGCGCTGTGGCTGTTGTAATTTTTAAGAACATTGCCATCTAATTGATATGAACTGAATTCTGCACACAATAGCTGTCTCACAGTAGGGAATACATCTAGTTGTCTGTGGAAACCACCAGATAAAAGCCTCAGAAGATAATTTAATTAATTTCTTTGTCTTTGAAGCCTTGTAAAACAGTCAATACTTTGACTTTTAAAATGGAGCTAGCACTCAAATTGGCATCTTTTTAATAATGTATCCTTCATGTACGTACTATAATTTAATTGGAAAAAATATCAACAAATGTACTTACATGCTTTCTCAATCCAGTACATCAGTTTGTCTAGGAACGGACAAAGACTGAGATTAGGAAGCCTAAAATAAATCAAATATATTTGACTTGGCACTCATGTATTAGTCTCTGTAGGTGAATACAGAGGAATAATTAAGTGTCCACATCAGTACATTTTTACTTTGTCTGTTTACTTAGAGATTCATCTCAATCCAGAACATTACAGCTCAGTATAAAATGATTAGTTTTTAGTATTTGTTACACTAAATTGCATAAAATAATTCATTTTTATGGATCGTGGCGTTTGGTGAGTTATTTTCTTCAAAAATATGCTATTATACAGTTCAATTCAGTGATTTATATACAGCATGTTAAGAATATGAGGTAAAAAGAAGTAGCATAGAAATTTAAAATCTAGTTATTTTTCTCTTTTGCTGAGTTAACAGAGTGTAATCATCTGATACGGTGACTCTCTTCAGGGGAGACGATCGGTTTGAGTCATAAAAAAAATTTCGTTATTTTCCATCATGGAAAATTTCTAACTCATACTTGAATATTCTTTCCCATGTCCAAAAGAAACAGGCAAATGAGGTGATAGCTGTTCCTACTCTGTCATCAGATTATAAAACATTTCCAGAGGTTAATCCAGAAAAATATTTTGCTTCATTTGAAGTCAAAATATTTTTACTTTTATGGTCAACAAAAAAGTTACCAAGTTGATGTTAGACATGGATAATAGTTTTAATTATGTTAACTACTGTTTCTCTCCTGATTTATCTGCAGTTAGATTCTTTCCTTTGTCTTAATTTACAAGGATAATGAAATAGGTTTGTTGGTTTCACATTCTTCTGTACAATGCTGAAATTTTGGAGTTGTTGATAGCTGAAGATATATTTATTTATAAATATGTAGAACTGCTTCCTTTTGAATTTTATGAACACATCTCGCCAATACCTAAGAGAGAGCAGTCTTCATTCATTTACACTGATCTTAAGCAATTTAAAAAATCAAATTTGGAAACAAATTTGCAATGAGATTCTCTTGACAAACTAGTTGTGGAATGGTCAGATCACATTACAGTGGCAAAACAAACTCAAATTTAAATATTCTGGAGCCTGAGATTGTTGTGAAGCTTGAATAATACGTGTGTTGAAAATAATGTCAGATGACAGGTGATACACAGGAAACAAGTATTGTAACTGCATTGTTGTTCCTTTTAGCGGAAGCACGACTCACACTGTAGACAGGGTCCTTGTGGCTTTCTCTGGTTTCATTAATTTGTTTACTCTGCGCATGTGTTTTGTGAAAGAAGCCTCCCATAACATTACATTTTAGAGCCAGATGTTTGCAAAAGGTAGAATTTTTCATCTGGCACAGCGTAAGGGAGATGACCAGTGGCTGAATGTTGCTCTTGATCCCACTGTCCGTGTCACCAACAGCGATGTTAAACAGGGCTGGTCCCAGCACCAACCCCTGAGGTCACCACTCGTCACTGAGCTCCACCTGGACACTGAGCCATCGACCACAACTCTTTGAGTGTGACCATCCAGCCAGTTCCTTATCCACCAAGTGGTCCACCCATCAAATTCATGTCTCTCCAGTTTAGAGACAATGATATCATGTGGGGCAGTGTCAAACGCTTTACATAATTCCAAGCAGATGATTTCAGTTGCTCTTGTCTCACCCACCGCCACTGTAACCCCATTGTAGAAGGCCATGAAATTTGTCAGGCATGATTTTCTTTTAGTGAAGCCCTGGTGGCTGTCACAAATCACGTCCTTGCTTTCCATGTGCCTTACCAAAGTTTCCAGGAGGATCTGCTCCAGGATCTTGGTGGGCACTGAGGTGAGACTGACTGCCCTGTAGGTACCTGGGTCTTGCTTTTTTCCTTTTTGAAAATGGGGGTTATATTTTCCCTTTTCCAGTCAGTGGGGACTTCAACAGACTTCTCAAGTATGATCAATAGTGGTTTAAATCTTCAACATTCTGCTGATGTCTGCTGGTGTTCTGAAACTGTTTTTTCTTTTTTGTTTTGGTTTTTTTAATTACAGTCCTGTGTGGTAAGAAACTTTTCCTTTTTTTCTTATTCTTCCTGAAGGCTTAAGAAGGCTTTACTGGGGGTTGTTGAAGATGTAACTGATATGAATTAAGGATTAAGGAACTAGTTCTCGTCAGTCTCTGTGTGCAATGTGCTGGGAGTCCTGAAGTGAATGTTTGCCTTAGAGCCCTGAGTGTCTCTTTCACATGTGTGTCAGGATTGTGTTTTTGCTGCTTTCTCAAGAGAGAAGCCAACTGTTCAGGTATTTTGTAGATGATTTCTGAGGTGGGATTTGCTTGAGCTTTCCAAGTATGTCCCGGTTGTGATCGATTGCTTCCTTCCAATGCCCTGGAAAGCAATCCATTCAGCCCAGTGGACAGCACACCGTAAAAATTATGAGCCTAATTTTGGCCAGATTAGCCTTACTTCTAAATCAACAAGTTCACAACAGGTAGCCATGCTTGTAGATCAGCATCCAAGGCAGCACGATTTTCTCTCTTTTTTGGAGGTTGTTTCACATTTCTGTGTCTTCCCAATCCCCTGAATTCACCCCTCATCTGTACCGTAATTTCTGTTTCTGTTCCTGGAGAAACACAACCTGTACTACCCAAAATGAGCTACACTTGCAAATATTTCTCTTAAAGATATTTTCCCGTTATTTCCTAGAACACTGTTGGTATTCTCTGTGATATACCTTGTCTTTTCCTGCTGCTCCCAGTGGGATCTTTCACGAGAGATACCATCTCAAGAGAGTCAGGAAAATAACAAGCATTTTCAGAATGGGCTGTAAGAATTTACGTCTTCACCCCCTTTATTTCCCTCTTACCCCAGAATCCAGTTGGCTTTAAAGTACATTAGTTCAGAGAGGTGACTTCATGCTGTCAGGTAATCCTTGCCCTTCGAGAGACCTGGTGAATTTTGCAGTGTGGCACATTTGTCACTGTATCATAGTGTGAGCTTAACCCCAAGCCTGAGCTTTTGCAGGAGTCATTGTCCTTCACTAGAACTGAGCAAGTTCAAACCTGAGAGGAGTTTTTCAGCGTGTGGAAGGTCCAGGCCTAGGTGCTGTTGAAAGCAATTTCCAAGGGAAAGCAAACCGAGCGGCTAGGCTTGCATTTTTGGCCGTGGAATGCAAGGTATCCATACCTGCATCATAAGGTCCTTTTATTTCTTCATTTAAATGGAAAATTGTGGTTATAACATTTTTATTGATTGTGGGTTGTTGGGTTTTTTGGACAGCAAAATTCAATAGCTGGCTTCTGTGTAAGGTAGTTTGTGTGTAGGAGGAGAAAGACACCTTCAGAATTGTCCTGGTGTTGGAAAAAAGTCGATATACTTCAATTCCACTTCTCTTGTAAAGGGGAAATATGCTTTCCCCAATAATTGTTTCTGTCACCATTCAATTTTTTTTTTCAGAAGGAAATGAGTAAATACCTTGTAATAAATAAGTTTGGAACCCACAGAGGAGTCAAAATTGTCTGATACAAGGGTGAGACAGGTAATCACACCTTGGTAAAATATTTAGAAATAATGAAATAAATGTATGGAAGGAGAACTGATCTATTAGTAATTACATTTTCCACAGGCATTTCCATAGTATGATGCAGTCAGCACTTATTTTGAATAGGTATTATCAATTTGTTATAAATGTTAGATACATACATATATTTGTACATTTTCAAAAACAAAACTGCAGAAAAATCCTAATTGTGGTGAAACTACAGTTACATCTTTATGTAAGGTAGATTTCAGCTACATTCTTAAAAAATTAGGAATAATTTAGGATAATACTTTTTGTTAAGGGAAATTAAGAAAGCATATTTTTACCTTGTTTGTTTATTCCAAATAAACTTCAATACTTACTTTCTGTTTTCTCAGGGAAATAAAACAAGATTATATACATAGAATAATAGTCTCCTGTTTTCCGACTATCTGTAGAGAAATGTAAATTTGAAATAAATTCACCAAATTTGTGTGCTAGGTAAATTCAGTAGCATGCCAAAGAGCAGATTCTCAAAGTTTTGATGAAAAAAAGGACGTAGTGGCGGAACGGATTAATTTTTGTACAAGGGCCAAAGCCCTGATTGGAAAAGAAAAATGAATACTTCACTATTCTATCTCTCCATCCTTTGCCCCAAACATCAGGGCTGTGTCTGTCTCACGTGTGTTTACATTCACAGGAGTAGAGGCACTGTGTAGTCTGGGGTGCGTTTCTTGTTTGATCTACGCCATGGGTTAAAAGAAATATAATCATTCTTAGCAGAGATTCCTTGGAAAACACAAATGCCACATGTGATAATGCAACTGTCTCATGATGCATGACCAGCTGGTGTCATAGATGTTCCCGCATGTTGCTTGTGCAGAAGTACACACAGACACACAGACACACAGACACACACAGAGCTGCATGTCCTGCCACATTTTCATAGTGCAGAGTGTTCAGCAGCCCCGAGGGGCGGCCCCAGGGAGAGCATCATTTAACCCAGCACGGCCTTGGGCTTGACCTCGGTGGCTGGGGCTGTGTCAGGCTGCCTCAGGGAGAGGCATAAGTGCAGGAAGAGAAGCAGAGGTGAGCAGGGTCATCAAACTCTGACTCCCTTTCGGCAGCACGGCTGAAGACAGAGCTGCAGGTGGCTCCAGGGAGAGTCACATCTGCAATCTCCTTGTGGTGATATCAGAGCATATGAAGTGAGGCAGGGAGCTTCTTTTTCTTATCCATGCATCTTTGGATTTTTATTCCTAATAAGTATACAGGATCTGCTGTGGTAAATCTGCATTGTCAATTACTAGGCAGTGCCTGGGGACTGCAAGGTATCATTTCGGTATCATTTCAGTATCATTTCACATTTTGGGGCTTATCTGCACAGCATTGTCTAGGTATACAGGCACTCGAATGGGCTTGGGTAGCCCGTGTGGGACTTACAGCACTGCTGAGGTACCTGTACTGTTCATTTCAAACTAGCTTGAGTGGGAATGAGCTTCAATTAGAGCACTGAGTGCTGAGGGGTATATATTGTTAGCTTGGCAACGAAACTGCTTTCTTTCTTTCCTGCCTCAGAAAAACCTCAACAACTAACCATCAATAGACAATAGAGCTCCTGATTAAAGCTCCCAGGAAAAGCTGCCTTTATAAGTGAAATACGTGGACCTCTAAGAGAACAGTGTGTACAAAAGCACAGAGATTATTTAACAAGGAGTAGTTTTTATGTGTAATCTTGGGCACTGTGCTTTTTATACCTGGGAAACAGCATGACTGGAATTTATTTAACTATGTAGAAATCACTGCAAACCAGATCCTTTTACCCTTGCGTGTACTCTTTAGTATCTTTTACCATTTAAATTCTTTCAGATTTCATTATGTTTGCTCAGTATAAATTGAGCAGAGCAGTGATTTGGTCAATGGTTTCATACATGCTAGCATTTTTATGCTTGTGTTAGGGAGTGGAGTATATTCTCATGTTACTTTAATCGAAGCAGAGAGCAAGTTATGTTGCTTTATTTCCTGTAAGTGTGGTGTTTAATTATTAGTAGGTCTGTGAGAGCTTACTGTCTTCATAGAATGACTGTAAAACCACTGATGGCAAAAAAAAAAAAAAGATTTCAACTTGGCCAGGAACCTTATATCTACAGTATATGTTTTTCCTTTACTCTCTGCATTTTCTACCACCATTGCCTTTAGATTTTTAGGTTAAAATGTGTATTGGACTAAGGTTTTATTCTGGCACATGTTAGCCTTTATGAGGAGCATTGCATAGTAGGTACCTCAGCAGGCAAAGGGTTACTTGCGGTATATTTACAGTACTGGTCTGTTGCAGCAAGGCAAGAGGAGAAAACACCTCAAGTAAACGTTCTTCCCTTTGTTCCTACCCTCCCTTTTTTGTTTCTTCCCGCTGCTAATCCTTTCAGCCTTGACATCCGAGCTCAGAACTGAGATGTATAGTTGTTGACCAAGTGTGGAAGAAAACAAGTACCAATCCATTTGTTCATACAGAGTCTAATTTATATAAGGAAAAGTCGTTTTGAATTGACAGTTTTCATTTACCTTATATTCCCAGTGCCGTTAAGAACCTCCGTGTTCTGTGATAAAGCTGGCTAACAGACTTGAGGCATTTGCCATGTTGTCAGCAAGTATTTGGAAACACATTTGTAACCGTGTTGGCCCTAGCAGACTCATGCATTGAGTCTAACTTCTGCCCAAGTGCTGAACTAAACCATTACTTGACAGGCAGCTCTTGGAGGCATTGGAAAGGTGTGCTGATGGGCTGTTACAAAAGCAAATGCAGTCTGACAAAGTCCCGGTGGTGGTTCACAAGAGTGTATTAGACTGCTCGTCGTGCAGGCCTGCATCACATACTTGAGCAGATCTCTGATTTAAGCATCTTCCCAAGTAAATCTGAAAACTTAGAACTGCTAGTTGGAAACCTAATTTTGAATTATTGACCTAGAATTAATGAATCACTCATATAGGCTGTGTCAAAATATTATTATATCACTCATATGACATCCTCCCATCATGTTTCTTCACATTGGAGGGAAGGGAGGAATTGAAAGGGATTTTGAGTTAAGACAGCAGCAAATAACAAAGACTTGCATTAAAAGTTATTAAAACAGTGATCAAGGATTCAAATTGACTATCTAATTAGTTCTTGGAATTCACTGCTGGGTACTATACAGAAAATCTAAGGTGTAGTTAGAATATTAGATTGCCCGCTTAATTGGGCAGTACAATTTTGCAGCAGTATATAATGAGAATTCAAGTCAACAATTAATTCAGTGGTTCAGCTGGTAGAATTCTTGGGTCGCAGCCAGTTTTGCTTATAACCTCAGTTACATCCTTTCTTTCCATCCCACTTTTCTCCTGAGGACAGTCAGCTTGCTTTTCTACTACTTATTTTAAAAGGAAATAATTGTGAAATATGAAAAGTCAGATGACTTGAAAATCCAATGCCATTCTTGAACAAATACTGAGTATTTCATGAGGCAGGAGTAAAGGAAGAGCAATATGTTAATAAATGTTTTAGATTAAGTTAAACACTTCAATCTAAACACTATGCTCTGCTAAGACAGGATTTTTTTTCTGAGTTATTTGTAATTAATACATAAAGCTGTGCTGAAAAAGAGCCTTTTGAGGCCCTCTTTATTCTCTTTATGTTGTGATTGTAGAATCCTTCACTGTTTTTCAAACTATAGGATTGATCCTGAAGTGTGTGCATGTAAACTAAAAAGGTAATAAATATTCTGCATATTCTAAAGTGCTCATAAATTTGCTTCTGTTGGTTTCAAAATGCAGGCAGGCAGCAGTCTTACCTCCTAATATCCTTTTGATGTATTTTAGACCTGTGTTCTTTGAGGAGGGATGATAGAAGACATTTATATGTAAAATGTACATAAAATAAATCACACATTCAGGAATTACTTCTAATTCAAGTCTCATTTACTTTTGTATAAAGATGAACAGAATTGCCAAGTCTACAAACTGTTTTCTTATTTGAGAAACACTGAAGGGTACTTCAGTTTGCTGTAATTACTTAAGAGAATAAGCCAGTGCTGAGGCAATTTAAATTATCAGTTTATATTACAGACAACTTTAAATCCAAGTGACTGCTAGAATTTAGGAGCGGTAGTAGAATTATGGTTTAAGAATTTTTCCATTCTTTTTAAGACCTTTTGTATGTGGTTTTAAGTCTTTGTTTCATGTATAAACCTTGTGGTTTACCCAGTCCCAAAATACATATTTTCATTACTGGAATGGATGCCCTAGTTAAGGAAGCAAATGCGTATTTGAAGAAGAAGTTGAGTAGAAACTGTCATTTTAAGCAATGACGATCATTCATTAACTGATCCTTTCAAATTTTTGGTAGTACTTTCAGTAAACATGCTTTATGTTATAGGAGTCGTAGTGCTGAAATGCCTTTTTGGAGATGAAAGCAGTGTGCTGCATGTCATTAAGACATGCTCTATTATTTTCTTTTACCTGTAAAACTGCCTTGTGCTAATGCAATTTGTCCTGAAGAAATGAGTTTAGGCAGTCCCATTACAGTTTAGTATTGTTATGTATTAGTAAAACAGTTGGATAGAACACTTCGTAACTAAGTAAGACAGATACCATAAACAGAAAGCAGTGAAAGATATTTGCAAAAAATCAAAATGGGGAATTGCTTTAAAAAAATGAAATTGCCTGAAAATTCACCAGGTGTAAACAGGCTTGTGACTGGTGGAGAAGCAAATTTTAACACTAATGGAAACCTGCCAGGATGCAAATTCTCCAGTCTTCTTCCACATTAAATTGTTTAGTTCTGTATTCTGCAAGCTGCCTATGTACTATGTCTAAAATTACTTTTTTTCCCCACCTTGTTCTTTGTTTACCTATGAAAGGGACAGGAAGGGGAGAAAAGGTGGAGCAGTAGCATCCCACTGCAGCTGTCAAATGTACAGCAAACTGTCCTGCTCTAGGAGGGACCAGAAGCGTAATGTATATGCTGCCTTCTGACAGTGAAAAAAACCCCAAATGAATGTAATTAAAAGATAATAGAATGCAAGTGTGTGTTTCCCTTGGTATTATCCAGCAATGACAGATGAATTCTGAGACAAAGCTGAGATACTTATTTTTGAAGCAGTTGCAAACTATTTTCAGCAGGAAAGTTCACATCTTATTAACATTGTCACTATCCGAGCAAATTTTAAGCTTTTCAAGCCTTCTCTCCCAGAAGATAGTTCAACCTGTCACTTGGATTGAATCCAAAAGTCTTTGCTGCTGGCATTATCACAGTGACACCCAAAATTTTTCAGTGCCATGCAAACAAACACACACACTTTGCTTCTCCAGAAGGCTTGTGGTGTCACAAGCTGTAAAATCTCACTATTGAAAGCCGTAGGAGAGTTGATTTACTTTGTGTGGCTGCCATTACACTGTTGCTAATGCTGCAGTGTCCTGAAGAGGTAGATTTGTCCTATAAAATGTGGTATTTATTGATGTGGAAGTATTTTTGTAGGCTATACCAGAGTAGCTGGTCTCAGATATTGCTCAACATGCTCAGAATTTTGACTTGAAAATTAGGGCATTTTTCTAGCTTTAGTAGCCATTCCTTATTGTTCATAAAATCTGCTAACAACATGTACCATAAATGGTAAAATATGCAGACAGCATACATTAATAATTCTCCTTTTAAGATTTGAGTTCTGTTTTGCAAATTAAGGTCTTTGCTGTTTTCTCTTGCACTGTAACTTGTGAAATACAGCTGTATTTTTCTCATCAGGTCTTTTTTCTCTTGGTTTTTTTCCTAATAATAATAATAAAAAATCCAGCATTCATGAAATGCAAATATGTAGTAATCCAGCATTTTGATGATAGATCCAGGTACTGTAGTTGCTCCCTTGTGCCTCTTCCTTGAAGTAAGTTATTATTTGGGCAACAAGAGGGTGAGCTGCTGATCATGCTATTGCACTTGCAGCTTTTGATGGCCTCTTCCCTTCAAGTAAACTCCATTCCTAATGATGTGCTTCATAACCTGTTATTGATTAAGCAATCTAAATCTCATTTCAGTCCACACAGATGTGCCGCAGAAAATAAAAGAAAAAGCCAACATTTCAAGTAATAGTTAAAGACGCTCAGCCTGGAAAGCCCATTTTCTGTTAGAATAGATACAGTTCAGCCAAAGACAGAGCTACAATTTTGGGTGGAGAGACATTTAAAATGCTCACAGGTGTATCAAGCTTGAAGGAAAAAATGCATAATCAATCTTCTTAGTTTATAATAAGAAGTACAATTCATGGTTGCAGGTGGTGTTATATTGGAGAACACCTCATATCTGAATAAGCTTCAGTCAGAATAGTCTTCCTGGAAAAAATAGCTTGTTTGATAGCCTGTTTATAATTGTTGTGGTGACATGGTTTTTCTCAGAATCCAGAATGCTGAGTTTCTTTTAGAAAATGCACTTTAAAGTGTTTTCTTAAGAGTAATATAAAATTCTTTGGTCTCCCCAGAAATTGTACCCTTTCAAAGTATGGTCCTGGAGTGAGCATTCAACTTCTTTAGGATTTTTCAGACTGGTTTTACACCTTTTTAGTGGTTATCCTTTGCTACTTACTTGCATGTTATGCCAGCACTGGGACTCTCCCAGAAATGGGCAGATGTAGTTGATGTATCTGCTGTCTGTGTGATGTGCCTTCTCCGTGGTTTCAGAAGGCATTCTTCAGAATCTAGAAATGAGAAAATTGTTCCTGTGTAGCATTAGGAGATTTGGCAAGTGTCTTTCTGCCACAGAAGCAGCTTCAATAGTTCGTTAATAAATGCATTTTATGTGTTTCTCACAACCTGCTACTGCATACAACTCCTGCCATTATTGTATCTTGGCATAATTAGAATATTTCTAGTGCAAACACCTTCTGATGATTTACAGTCATTTTTGAAGGCCAGGAAGCAAGTAATATTCATGAGCTAATTGTTTTATTTTCTCTACCAAATTTAAAATTTTGTGTTGCCATTAAATTTGCAGTCATCATTCAGGGTGTTAGGAGAAATACATTTGTTTGCCTGCTTTTCCTATGATAATTCTGAATATCATTAAGATCTCTTTGCCTTCTATCCCCATCACATAAACTTGGGAGTTTAGCTCTTTCTGCTACGTGTACAGGGACTTGGAATTGAGACACTGAGGAGAAGGATCTGAAAGAGTGTTTAAATCCCTCCTACCCTCTTTCAGAAGAGATCAGGGTAAAGGACAAATACAGAAATTCTATTAAACCTGTAAATCATTATTATGGCCTTCCTTGGAATACTCTTACTGATACTTACAGATATAAGCATGAAAAAGATGACTGAAGAACGGAGGTCACAGAGGTGACATTATCATCCAGTTCTAATGAAAGATGGGAAATTCACAAAGTAAATAATTTGAACACTGGAAATAATCACACTATAAAATTTTATGGCATGTATTGAGGTTAAAGTTTGAAAAAAGACATTGTAAGTATTTCTTCTTTTATATATGACATACATTTTAGCAATTTTTTAAAAATTTGGTGTTAAAAATGGCGTATTTGAAACACACTTTCTTTTGGAAATAAAAAATACTTCACTTCCAAAGTTATAAAGCACTGAGTGATCATTTCTTTAAAAATAATAATCTCTCCAGATGTTACTAAATATATTTACATTATCTGAGTGGTACCATAAGGCCCATTGATCATATAAAGTCCATCTTAGTGTGGCTTTGTAAATTAATATTGCGTTTATGTACCATCATTATTCTGTCCTTTAGTGTGTGTCAAGAGTGTCAAGCAGTGTCAAGAAATATTTACATTTTCACGTTCTTTTGTTTGATATTGTTAAGATGTGAGGGGATCTGATCAGTGATTATTTTACATGATTTCATTATTAAAATGACACCTGTAAGTATGGTGCTAATTAAAAATATTAGGTAACATTAGATAAAATTCTGCAGTCTTAGTTAAAATCTGGTTTTAACTAAGCTCTTATGCTAGTTTTGTTTCATAAAGGCTTAGAACAGAGTGGATTTCCCTTGTTTTCATCATTTTTGGGTTGGTAGTGTTAAGCTTTAATAGTTCCTGCCTTTTGGAAGGAGGGCCTGTTGGCCTTTGAGATGGAAGGAGATCAAGAGGACATCCCCTGTGCTTACACTTCAGGCTCTGGTTTGGTTATCTGGTTTCCTAATGGGGACTTGCAGAGTGTGCAGTGTGCTCAAAGTCCAGGGCAGCGACTGCTGCGTGCAGGCCTGGAGACAGCAATGGAAGGCAGCGGCAGAGCGGTGCATCTTTTGTGAAAATAGAGGCCAAAGTTTTCAGAAATCCTTTAGAGGACGTTGAACCTGCCTTGAAGGATCCACTTAGCAAGGGTATTTGTTCAGTTACCACTCAGGATTGTGAATTGTTTTCGGCAAGTTTCAATTTCTGTGAATCCTTGAAAGCAGCAAATAAAAGAAATATTTACAGTTTCAGAGCAAGTGCCTGTTTGCTTTGATTATGACACCTATAACACTGTGTTTCCAGTAGCACAGTCTGAGTTGTCTAAACATAAATGGGTTCTATTAAAAAAAATCACAGTGGTTCATTTCTACTTATAGAACAACATCACAAGCCACTTTTAGAGGTTGTGACCTGGTCTTTTCCAGTCTGTGTAACATTTATTGCAATGAAATGCCAAGCTTGATGACTGGCACGTGGTGCCCAGAACAAGGTTGTTGTCTATTATGTGTATGGCTCTTCTCCAAATGATACAAATCTGCATCTTCCTAGATGATAAAATCCTGCTCGTAGTTACAATGCCTTTTAACTCCGTCTTTTCCAGGGCTCTTATACCTCCAGTAGAAACTGTAAAGATCACCTGGTAAATGGGTCAAAGTCATGCCTGCTGTGACTTGGCTGGTAGGCTGATTGTATTAGAGGGAATACAGACATATAATTTCATATCCTTTGAAGATGCTTAGGAAATGGAATATATTTTTTTTTTTCAAGATGAGGTTGTACAGTCTTAGGAATGCAGCTAATTAACATCTATTGCTCCCAAGTCTATATAGGTATTTTAATAGTCAATATAAATGTTAATATATCTTTCAGTAGTGTATTTAAATATGTATGTATCTGATACATAAGACAATTTGAAATGTATCTGAAGTGGCTGAATCTTTACATTTGTAAGACAGCATGAACGAAACGTCTCTGTGCCACAGACTGACTTTTTCTTCCACCACCTGCTCCAATTCAGAATTAAGTGACCCCACATTACTGAAGCTTATTAACTAAGTTATTACTAGTTATGGAAACTGAAGTGGTTCTGCTCAAAAACTTTCAGGTCATAATGATGTTTAATTAGCTTACACATTTTTAGAAATCATATCAATAGCAGTGAAAAATTGGAAGATGACCTGTCACTTGTTTAAGTGTGCCGAGATTTGAGAAGGCAATTTCTTTTGTGAGAGATAGTTTTCACTGTCTGAAATCTGGCCCACTAAAGTTTAGCCATAAAATAGAAATACACATTGTCTTTGTTTATATATATTTTTAATGCCTGCATATGTATATATTTGTAGTCTAGAGTATGTACATGCATAAAAATAATGTAAAATAATATAAAAATAATTGTGTAGACAGAAAGAATTGCCTGCAAACATCCCTATATTTATAGTATTTAAGTGAGCTGCAAATTTAAATCCATAGAAATGTAAATAATCTGTTGTAAATTGTTTCTTCTCGTAGACAATTACACAGAAATGATACTGTGTATTTTAGCTTCCCTGACAAGTACTAGCATGGCTTAGCATTATGTATGGGCCCATTCAAATATACACATGTGTGTATTTTTTAGTATATAAATGCCTTTCTGTAATGGTGAAGTTCCAAAGGTTAAATTACAAACCCTTACTATTATTAACTTGACCAATTTTCTGCTTAATATATCACTTTCTTGGCAAATGTTAGCAGATTCTGTAGTGTGTGTCATTAAATATGCAGAAGCCGTGATGTTGCTCAGTAAATGTCATTTATCTTTTCCACTTTGGAATCTTAGTATCACATTATTTCAGCTTCTGTTCAGCCTTCTCAGCTTCAAGTATGAGTAATGGTTTGAATTGTGTTCAGTAACATTTCCATAACTAACTCTTAATGCTTAGTCCCCTTCAAGGTGAACGTAGGGCTGTCCGTGGATCAGCTCACTTCTATATTGTTGCTGTGGAGATACAAAGGCCAGTTACACTTTCTCCTGAAAATTAATTAAGAATTACTGAATATTGCAGTCTATGAAAATTATTTTTTTTTCCAGACATAAAGTTTTCAGTATCATGGCATTTATCACCATCATTATTTCTTCTAGCAAAATGGGCTGTGGTGCCAGCAGGCAAACTGAGTTTAGAGGTTTCATGTAAACAGTCTTTCATATTTCAAGTGTCCAGGCTGATTCCTGTTCGGTTTGGCAGTGAAAATATGGAAATCTCAGAAAGGCTGGGGAGTTTTCTTTACTGACTGATGGCATGGCCACAGCTTAGCAGTTCAGTAATAAAGGCCCTCAGCCTGCTTCTCCACCACCTCCTAAGTCCAGTTGTAGACAGCAACGTTTTAAAATGCAGTGTACCTCCCAAGATGCATAGCAGCAATATTGCTCTATGATGAAGGAGTCCCTGAATATATCTGAATATAGTTACTGACTTGATTTCTTTGTTGAGGTGATAATCTGTTCAAAGGCTTGTACAGTTTATTACCTCTAAATTATATTGTATTAGGTTATTCCCTGAAAAACAGGACATATGTTAACAGATGAAACTAGGAGATAGAATCTCAAATTGGCTTATGATACTCTGCCTAGCACAGCTGGGTGATACAGTCATATTTCCTACCCTGCTTGACACAGATGCCTTGCGATATACTTCTCAGAGGATTTTATTTTCTTTCTACCTCTTCATCTTTCAAGTAAAATGTAATGGATTTTATCCTAGTCAAAGCTTCACCTGTTTATCTCCATCACAGTGGCCCCTTGGTGCGGTTCAGATGAAAAGCGAGAGTAGAACAATTAAAAAATAATTAAAGGGGAAAAAAGGCTTGAAGTCTTTTCACATATGAAACTTCAAGCTTTTATGTTCACAGTGAAAAAACAATGTTTCTGTTTTATTCCATTTCTTCTGCATTTAGTACAAAGAGAAATAAGTAATTGCCTTGCTTGTAGAGCTGCTTTGTTCATTTTACTATGTAAAATTGATGGTTTGAAATTTTTATAGAACTGGTACTTCTAAGAGTATCATTTTTCATTTCACCCTTTCTATTATCTCAAATAACATACATTTTGTATTGCCACATTTTGCTCTGTTTGTTCTTCACACTCTTGGTTTTGCACAATTCAGTAGCTCTGAAAAATAGCACAGATGTATTCTTAAAAACAATA
This sequence comes from Lycocorax pyrrhopterus obiensis, assembly GCA_014706295.1. Lineage (NCBI taxonomy): Eukaryota > Metazoa > Chordata > Aves > Passeriformes > Paradisaeidae > Lycocorax > Lycocorax pyrrhopterus. The sequence continues at coordinate 64,758,352 of JACSVZ010000006.1, read as the reverse complement.
ACTAGGTGAGTGTTCTTTAGAAAAATAAACTTTCTTTTGTTGGTTTAAAGCTCTGCTGGAATAAATGTAAAGCTGTATATTTTAACTACGTGGTATCGTAAAAATGATGGAATGCACAGTAAAATTGCAAATTAGCACTGGATGAGACCCAGACCCTGATACAGTAAAGGAAGATTAGAAATGATTTGTTTTGTCTCTGTGGGGAGGTGTGCCAGATGTCCCTCTGTTCAAACAATCCCCGGTGATTAACCCCTGAAGCAATGCTCTTTGTAGCTAAGGAGAGCTGCTTGCCTGCTCTCAGCATCAGGTTAGGTATTGCCTCAGGTACAAAAGATATTGCCCCCACAAAAGATAACTTCCCACAAAATGTATCACCTGCAAAAACATCAGGTTTAGGTGAAGGGCATAGCTTTCTATAGGTTAAAGTGTCTTACTTCCAGACTATGTAAAGGTGCAGTCCAAGACAAGTAACGCAGTTTTACTGTAGTAGATCTGCATTTTGTTAATGGGCCAATTACATCAAAAGGGGAACTATTTCCAAGTAAGGGAAGGCAATTTTGGACTCATTACCACTTCAGTTTCTCTAATATGTGTTTATAATACGTGGATGTGCTTGTATGCATACACATCAAATGTATGTAGCTTTTTCACAGACTAGAAAAATTATCTGAAATTAGAGTTGAGATTGTGCATTAGCGATTTAAAGGAATGGAAGTGTCATAGCGAAGACCTAGGCATGCTGCTGGTCTAAAGTGGTTAAACCTGGTAAAGTCAGATGGTAGGCTGTCTTTAAGACTTGGCTTTAGTTTTGTCCTCTTACTCTGTATAACTCACTGAAAACAGTAGTTGCATGGGCACAGTTTTTCTCAGTAATTAATAAATCACCATCTATTTTGGCAGTTTGCTGAATGAAAGTTTTCTTGTATAATGTTCTTTTTTTTTAATACTATATAAGTGAATGTGAACAGCTAATAATGTCTTTGCTATCTTTGTCTGCAGAATATGAGTACCCACTGGTTTGGGACTCTGTATGTGCCAGTGAGAGACTCACCTGCTTACCTCTGAGTTTAGGCTGGCATCACCACGCTCCTCTTCAGTACAGTTGAGCAATTCCTGTTAAGTGTTGTGTGTCTGACTCTTCCTTGCAAGTGGTCTTTGACCTGAAAACGTTATGTATCTTAGTGAAGGTAGCTTATTTGACTGGCTAAAAAATAAGTGCCTTCACTTTGCTATGGTTGCACTGCAAAAGTGCTTCTGTGCAGATTAGCTGCATCCCAACAGGAGTCATGGTTGCCAAGTGCCTTTTTACGAAACAGGAGCTGCTGTGCAGAGGGCACAAGGGCAAGTGGAGACAAGTGCAGTGTGTCTTTCCTGATGCTCAGTTTCCTGAGGAAGTGTACCAAAGTGTGCATATACTTTTCCTTTGTGGCAGTTGTTAGGAGGCTGTGCCCCACGGTCAACGTCTGGAGCCCCTCAAGCTGCACAAATATTCATTATGGCCGTTCCAGAGATCATGAGTGGCAATGACTTGGACCTAAGCCGAGTTGACATTTTGACCCAGATTTAGCTGATTAGGGAAATATTTCCATTTCAAATTTGGCATGTGCTGTAGGCTAGCGGTAAACTAGGGCACAGATTCCCAGAGGGTGGGGGTTTTGAATTGGATGTGTGTTCAAATGTATGCTTATGTAACTATGGCACTGCTAAATTACACACCTGTTCGTGCTTGACTATTAAATAGTCAAAAGAAGACATTGCTCCTTAATTTTATTCTTATTTTCCCTGCCAGATTTGAAAATTTTGTACAAATATCAATTCATGAACATTATAGTTGTGAATTTTCTATGCCTAGAGGTTAGAGTGTTTAGAGACACAGTAAAGTTTGTAGAGTTCTTCATGGACAGTAAAGGGTGGAACTATTGCATTTGTCAACCCATCTTAGTCAGGTAAGCATGAAATTTCCTCAACATCTGTGAGTTTTGAGATTGGACAGCATGACTAAAGGTCGGGAAAGTGCTTCCAAAGAGGGGTTGTACTGCCTTGTCAACTTTATTGCTGCACAGGATAATGATTTAAAAACTCTGTGGATAGAAACCAGCAGTTTTTCTTGTAAAAATTATTCAGAGCTTTGTGTGTAATTCTGTGTAGGAATGTAGATGCTTGGAATACTGTTTGCATTATATTTCCTAGCTGTTTGGTGTAAACAATTATGTAGTACAAGGTAGCTTTTAGCTACCAGCTGCTTGCTTGTTTTGTGAGGATTTGTCTTCAAGAGAACCAAACAAAAAGGCGTCTTTATTAAAGAATATAATCACCAAGTTGTTTAGCTCATCCCAACTTAAATGATTGTCAGCTTAACAAATTAGTCTAATTAGGCTAGCTGGAAAATATATAATAAATACAATACCCTGAAAAGCTTCTCTGAAAGTGTTTGTTTTAGTTCTTATACCATTTAATTGCTAAAAGCTCCTTTCTTTTCTTCAGAAAAAAATGACATTTTTGTTGCATATATATTCACAAAATATAGACATGATGGACTTGGAAGAAGAAATATTATGACGAGATTTGATTGTGATCAGTTGTTTCAAATTAAATAACTTTTTTTTAAAGTATTTTTATTATGAGTACCTCACAAACTGTCAGTATTGGAAAAAGAATTAAACCAAAACAACTTTACTGTATTTTAATATATCTTTGTTATTTAGTTTTATCTTGCTTCCATAATGATAAGTTTTCTGTCCTTTCAAGTAATTCAGCAAGATTTAGATTCCTTTATTTCAGCATCAGTGTTTGGCTGGCTTCTTATAAAGCCCTTTTGCATCTTTTGTACTTCTTTATCCAGTCATCCATCTCTAGAGTATAATGCAGCTGTAACTATTCCAGTATTTAAGTGTGAATCAAGCTTTCTATTTTATCACTTTTTATTATTTTTTTAATCCAAGACTCTCCTGCGATAAACTTACCTCTGAAATTGTAAATGATACATCATGGCCAAGGTTTCCTTTCTGGAAGAAGTATATGTATGGAAAATGGTTTTAACACGGAGCCCTGTAGCACAAGGGTACCTTGTACCTGCCTTTTTTATGCTGATTTTCCTACCTGATATCTTGACTGAAATCACACTGTTTGGTAGATGTCATCAAGATATTTTTTGACGTAAAAAGCAGTTCTCATCTCTAGAAAATGTCATGCCAAAATTAATGTTTATAAATTGCATATATCAACTGGTCATTTGGAAATTTGCACTTCTGAAATGCAAATCAGTAGTGGTGAATCAGTGGGTGCCACTCATGTCTGTACAGCTTGATTGTTCAATTTAAGGGCTCCTATGTTTTAAGCAGCTCTGCTGCTTGTAGCAGACCTTACTTTCCAGGGGCTGGGTAAGCTAGAAGTGTAAAGTAAAATGTTGGAAGGTTTTTTTCCTCTACTGCTGAAAAAATTGAAAATATTTTGACTTCTTTGTTCCCTGTTTCTGGTGAGTCGCTCCTGTTGAGATGTAGAACAAACATCATTTATATGAGGAGAACGTTTATAGACAGGGAGCCAGGTGTCACGGTTGAGAGCTCCTCTCAAGAAAGCAGCAGTGGCAAGTTCAGAGGTATAGCCTGTAGTCATAAAATTCACACCTACATGTGAGGGTACATATTTACTCTAGCAGCACCTACGATGTGCTAACTAGTGTTGGAAATTACATGCAGCAGTTATTCCACAGAAATGTTTAAAATTAATTTGAATGTTGTGGCTGCTTCATGAGGTTTACTTCCCTTCCCCCTCCACACTTACTTAAATTCACTGTTTTCTTTAGTCCAGTGTAAGCTTCAGTCTGTGCTGGAGTTTGATTCACCATCTTTGCTCGCTCTGCTGTTAAGCAAACCTTTAAATCATGTGAGTGGCATTGTACTGCACATCTTTGGGTTTCCTCCTTTTCCAGCCAGCGTGATCATGGGAGAGTGGCCATCGGTAGCATACTTGGCAAAACAAGACACTCTCTGTTCAATTCTGTTACTGTACAGCCAGCTAAAAAGGTGGGGGAGCACCAGGAAACTCTGCTAGGATAAAAGGAATTGGTCTTTATGCAGACCAGTGAATTACAAGGGTCATGGGTTGCAGTGGCTGGTGTCAGCATTTTGGCAGAAGCCACCGCGATGTGGTCACTGTCCTTCACCGCTGGAGAATGTGCTTCCTCCTCCTCTTTCCTCTGGCAAACATTCTTGTACTCCTCCAAGTGCCTCTGTGCCCATCCTACACCGGTCCCTTTCGCCTCACCTCTGGCTCACTTGTCGTCCTAGTGCTTCTCCAAGGCAAGGAGACATGACCATGGAAAAGAAAGCCAGTATTCTAACCTAGCAGTAAAATAATATATTTGTGTAAACTTTTAAAACTCTTTCAATTCCTGTGCAAGTGGGATGTTTGGTCTTTGAAAAACAAACTCTTGAATTGTAGCTGCTCTACCTGTATTTTACTTTTTAAAACTATTATTAATTTCTCTTCCCCACTCAAAGAGTCTTTACAGTCTGCTTTCCCTTCCCTCAGGTCCTGATCCACTTTCCTCTGTTCCACTTAGGCTGTAACACGATGACATGGCGCCTTGTGACCTGCAGAGTGTGTCAGAGAGTTTTGGAAACAGAAAGGAAGCATATACTCCAGTCCTGGTGTTATATTTTTCAGTGCGTGAGAAAGCACTTAATGTGGGTTTCTTTGCAAAATGGGGTTGGAGGACAGCTATTTCTGCTTCCAGTACAGGCTGGTGGCTTGTGACTATGATTTTCTTTTTTCCAGTTTTGCTGGCAACTCACTTGGAAAAAAATGCTGTTCAGATTAATTTGTTGTGATTATGCTGATTTTTACTAAGATATTTTTTCCTGCTTGTCGCATTCAGTTGAAAGAAAAAGGAAAAAAAAGTTAAGTATAATCAGTAGTTCTAATAGACTGGCAAAAAACCCTGCAGACATTAGGGCTGCAGGAAGATGCAGCTATGTGATGGAAGAAACTGAAGAGAAGCCAAAAGGTTTAGCAAGGGAGTTGATAGAAAAATTGAAGAAATGGGAGGTTAGAAACTAAATCAGATCAGTTATAGGTTTTGCACCAGAGAGAATCTAAGAGCAGTATCTCAGAAAGCTTTCACTGGGGAGTGAGGAAAGGCTTGCCATCCCAGCCCTTCTGATAGGGTAAGGTAACATATTAAGTCTGGGTAAGGGATGTGAAGCCTGAAAAAAAGGGAATTCTCTGCATTACCAAGAGCTGAAATGTAGATTTGAGGACAAAGCATTAATACTATTAATACTGGTGACATGAAAGTTGCAGAAAACCGTGGGTGGGAGGGAGGAAAATAAAGGAGGGAAGGAAGGAGAGAGATGGGCAGTTTATAGAAACATTGGTCTAGAGTCAGCCTTAGGAAATGTGTCCAGAGCTTAGAGTCAGGGAAGGAGACTTGTTTTTTCCATTATGGTATGGACGTGGAATTTGAGGTATTTCCACTGGCCATTGTAATTGCATTGGTGTGTTTTGTTACTTTTAAATGTTTTAGTATTTGAATGCTAAGTGATTTGTAGAATTGACAGCAGCTATAGTGAAAATGTAAATAATGTAAATACAATTGGCAGGAAATCCAGCAAGCCTGTTGGTTTCTGTTCTCAGAGGGCAGAAGTGCTCAGAAACTGAACTAATTCACATATATCTAGTCTGGTTTCATTTTGTCTTTTAATGAGATGGTTCTCAGGATATATAAGGAAAGTGGAGGAATAGGGAGGAAACTAAGATTAATAGCCAATAGTTTGGCTGTGCTCAGAACTGGAGTTTCTATTTCAGTTAATGTATCCACATCATTAAGGTGGCCTTAAACGAGTAAAATGAGGGGGAAAAGAGCAATTGTCTACATACTGTTTTCATTAGAATAAGTCTGCAGGCTTGTTCGCCTGCAGGTGTTTTATTCAATTTGTCAAGAGGTGTCCAGATTTGTTTCGCCTTTCTTCTTGGTGGGTTTCCCCATGAAGTGTTTTGTTTGTAGGTTTGTTTTTTGTTTTGTTTGGGGTCTTTTTATGAGTAAACTCTACTTAAAAAGCAAGATCCAGGTCCTGCTCTGATTTTGTCCTTGGTTTTGCTTTTAAATTGGAGGGAAGATCAGTGAGCTGCAATACATTGTGCTCTGTGAAAAAATACTGCAGGAAAGGTCTAAATGTAACATCTAGAGTAATGATTTCAGCAGGAAGGGATAAGCTTCTTTATTAGTTACTAGGGGTCTTTTTTTTAAAAAAAAATGCCATCTTCCACATATCTGAATCTGAGCAAGAGCTGAAAGCACAATCTCTTGAAGACTCAACCATTTGTCACACTAACCATCTCCAAACTGCTGAAACCTGCTAAAGAAAATTGTGCAACCAAGTGCAGTGCACTGTCAAAATATAAATGTAAGTTTAAAAGATCTGCAGAGTTTCGATTTACGAATTGGTTTAAGTTTTATTGATCTGAGATTCGTTTAAGTTTTTAACATGCATTATAGACAGACACAGTTTGCAGTCTAAATTGAATATTTTTATTCCATCTCTGGTAAGTACAATTACTCTGCCTGGGGCAGTATCTAGCCAGACCGCACTTCTTAAACAGTGAACAAACCAAACCACTGATTTTGGGAAGTAAAAACACCATAATCAGTAAGAAGTTTTTAGAAGTGGGAATAAATCAGTAACTCCAGCTAATTTATGTCACAGAGTACAGTTGTCAGTTCACATTCCTTTGCTTTCAATTCTCTTACTCCAGTTTTTATACAAATCAAAATGCTACTCAAATATTGTACCAAATTACACATTTGCACAGTTTTTGGAGGGAGAACCCTGGTCCCTGCCTAGATAAGGCAGGGACTAATGAAGCGATTTAGTTTGCCTCCCAGAAAATGTGTGGTTTGTTGGTAGATGGTTAAATGTTTTGTTGATTCTTATTGTACAAAGGTCTAGGATTTGAAGTTAATCTAATCCCTTTTCCAGTTATTCCAAATTAGTCCTTTTCTGAATAATGGCGTTTTAAAGATTCAGGTTGAGCCTTCATATTTCATCTAGCAGCTTAACTAGCATGCTAGTTAACAGAACTAGCAACTAGTTAATGCTAATACTCCCTTTAAGACAAATGGCAGAAATTCCCCGTGTAGCAAGGGATTTTTCAAATAATCTAGTCGCAGATTGAGAAGAAAAGCAAGAGACTGAACATATGTTTTCTATGCAGTCTCTGACTGGAATGAGAAGCAGGTCATGTTCTGGAACTTTTTAGGACAAGGGTAGGGAATCTGGAGCCAGTTGATTGGCACCTCACAAATTACATTAGACTGAAAGAAAAAAGGTGCTACTAAACATTGGTGTGCGAGGAGGGAGAGGAACTCTCACCACATGCTCTATCCTGATAGTAAATAATCATGCATGTTAGTTTCTCTGAAAAATGTGGTTTGTGATGAGCTGTGGTGTTGTGTATTTGAAAATTAGTTTCTGCATTGGTTTAGATTTTTATTTCTGTTGAGCTGTATGCAAGTAAACTTGCTCTGTAAATTGCACGTTAAAAACATCATTGGTCCAGGAAGCTAGACAATGGTCACTCTCCTTTTTTTTTCTTTTTTCTTATTTCTTATTAACTCTACCTCTTCTGTTGAAACAAACAAGTGTGTTCAGGAAGACAAAATTTTTCTCTTATTTGCAAGGGATTTGAAAATGCTGGATCCAACTACATGTAGCTGTAATCAATATTCAGTACTGTTGTGGAAGACTACAAATCCTGTTCATCTGAACAGAACAAATTTTCGTCTGAAAGCCTCTAATCCCGCTTCCAGTTGCTACCAGCCATGAATATACCCACAGTCTGTATTTTACTGTTTGTCCATGAGGTGGCAAACACTGTTGATCCTTGACTTGCACACCGAGAGATATAACATGTCAGAGCTGCTGATATTTTTTACGATCAGTATGGTAGTTGCAGCAACATTTCTGATGTTTTGCAATAAAGGTGTTTTATATTTGCCAGTATGTACCAGCATCATGATTTCTCTCCTGAAAAAGCTGGTCAAAAAGGTTATGATCCCTTCCTTTTTCATCTGCTCCTTGCCAGGTTCTGGCTCAGCTACAGTGGCAATTACTGCCCATGATTTAAATGATGCAGGGCAGGGAACAGTGAGGAGCTGGAACAGGGTGGAGCTAGGAGCACCTTTCAGCAGACTTTAAAAAATAAATCTATTGTAAAAGAAATTCTTGTGTGGATTTATACCTTAGTTTCCATGGGGAAAAAAGTTTTATCTCTTGATCAGTTTGTTTTTTCTCCTGCATTGACAGGGCACCTGGGCCTTCTGAGTGCAGCTTGCAGGGTGAAAGTCCTGGTGGCAAACAACTAAGAACCAAACTGTGTTAGCTTTTAGGAGAAACCCCAGAAGTCGTTCCTGTGTTTTATATGTATACATATATGAGGGTGCTTAGCTGTACTTCACAGATCTCCCCAATAGGACGTACACAAAAAAGCCTTTCAGTTTTTCGCATTTATAGAATTTAGAAATCTGTGGTGATTGTTCTTCGCGGATATACAACTAACTATGAATTCTCTTAGATTCAAAATGTTACTAAAGCAAAGTCTTCCTCTAATTAAGTTTAAACACTCAGGAGTCTCTGACATTTAGCCTACTTAATAGCATTTCTTTCATTTTTGTAATTTAAAGCAGATCTGCTGCTGGCATTTATGTACGGTCCATTTCTTCTTGTATTTGGTTTGTTAATTCCTTAAGAAGCTCCATATTTAAAGGGTGTCAAGATAATAAAGTGATATGTACCCTATAAAAATAAATAATTATTAAGGTAGACAATCATCCTCCTCCCAGATTCTCCTGCTTACTAGCTCTGGGATATAGTGTTCTTAAGTTGAGTTCTGTACTGTTGCCTTTTATAAAGCAAAAATCAATAGTCATGCTTAGCTATTTTATGGTAGTGTACGTTTGCCAGATTTGTTATCTGTGTGTAACAAATGAGAAAATTGAGAGCAGCTGTGTGGCTTGCTCGGGGTCGTACCTGAAATCTGGCAGTTCTGCACATTTTCTGACTTGAGCTGAAACCATTAGACCACTTTACCTCTCCCTGGGGAATCGCCTGGAGACGATGCGCTGGTCACACAGAAATAGAAGTTTTGCTACTGGCGTCATTGGATTAGAACTTCTCTCGTGTTGCTTGGATTTTCTTCCACCTTGTTTGTCTTTAAGAAGCCTTTGTGTTGATTGATAGGGAACATGTGCCCAAAAGTTTGTTGAAACAAAGAACAGCTGCATTATGAAAAGAAGGAGAATGCAAAAGGTGAAGCCAAAAACCAAATTGCTTTTATCAGGGCCGTGATTTACTGCCTCTGTTGATGTATAAGTGTTTTGTGATTTTTGAAGACTACATCAAGAAGTATTTTTCTAGCATTGAGTGAGTAGAATTAGGGGGGTTTTATTCACTTGATAATATGTGTCCTGAACAGAGAAGAAGTGTAAATATGTTCTGGTTATTGAGATGGTATCATTTTAGGGAAGGGCTCTTTGGTTACTATTGTTAGTAGCCCATATCTCATGGGGATCTTGAAGTCTTAACTTACTGACCGTGGTTCTCATAGCAAATAAGAATGAGCATTTTTTCCAGCTATTTCAAGTAAGTGCAGATGAAGGGAAAAAAAATTGCAGCATTTAAGAGATGTAGTCTGATGGTAGTGTTTTACATGAAATTATGAAGATGTCTGCTTTCTTTACTACTTCTTTTTTATGCTGTTTGTACATAGGTGATTTCAGTGCATTGCTCTTCTCTAGTTATGGCAACTAGTTATACTATCACCTAGTAAACACCTTGTTTATACAACAGAAAAGTTGTATAGAGCCTGATCTGTCTAATCTGGACCTGAGCATGGACAGGTACTCCTATGGCTTCCATCAAGTCATGGGGAAAAGCTGTAACATGTCTCATCAGGTTTATGCCTCTGGCGTTGCCTTTGATTATGACCCTAGTTAGAAGAATTAAGTTTCCTGAAATTTCTTGCCTTGCCGTAGAGAACCTTCTGTCCTGCACTTTTACAGAGGAACATTACGTCTCTTAAAGAGAGTAAAATTGCCATTTTTGCTGTTATTTTGTGAAATGTGCAATATTCAATGAGCTCTTTGAGAAGACATTGGATCATGCTTTTTCTCTTTAGTAGCTGTGTTCTTAGTCAGCAATTATGGTACTTGAAATCTGGGGTGTGATTATGTCTTACATGGATGACTTCAGTTTGTTGGGAACAGAATGTTTTCCACTGTTCTCTGTGTCTATTTATGTCTAATATAGAATAAAAACTGTTGAAAAATGTTCTCATATTTATGATTTTGAGACCTCTAGTTCCTAGCTCCACAAATAATTTACTATCAATTACGTTTAAAATTATCATCAGTTGGAAATAGGAAATGGAATTACTTCTGTGACAAGCTGATTGAAATGTTTTGTCCAAATGACCACTTTATGCCTATGACATATCTGCATCAGTCCATAAATTTTATTTGCTCTGTCCTGAAAACCAGTTCCTCAGTGTAGTTATCAAAGGAAAAAAAATCACTTTGTGCACTGAACTTTTACCATCATTTAGATAATTATCCTTGGTAGTTGCATTTGTTTGTTGGATGTGATTTGGTGCCCATCTAACTAAAAATTACTGTCTCTGTGGGGGTATAAGGGAAAAAAAAGATTCTGTTAAAAATTTGTGTATTTCATTGATTATTTTAGTTGTTCTAGAAAGCTGTTCCCTTTTTTTAACCTTTCCATAAAGAAAAAAAGCATATTTGCAATCTCTTATTATCAGAAATCGCATATTACAAATATGCCATTCTGATTTGGCAATACTCTTACAGTGTAGTTTTATTTTCATTGCAGCCAATTCATCATTACATTGAAATAACAGAATACTTTACCTCCTGATGGCTGGTGCTATAGCTAAATGTTCAAGGTCACTCTGTCTTGGATAGATTTTATTTTTAACATAGGTAGCATTTTCATTTAGCTAATCCACGATCAAGCAGTCTTCTTTTTCTTTTTTCCTTTAGTTTCTTTGACAAACTTGCCCAGGGACTCGTTAAATCTTAATTCACAGTACAAACCTTAACTCAGCTCATTCCCTGCAGTGTAGCCCGTTGTCAATTCTTTGCAGATGTGTCCTTTTGTGAAGTAATTGCATATCTTCTACCCCCTTCAATTCTCATGCTAGACTGGGCATTTTCAGAGAGCACCATTCATACTTGTCCCCCTGAAAGAATTACATGCTCAAAAAGACCAGAGATAAACAGTATGCTTGACTTCTTGAGTTGTTTTAGAACAGAGTCCATCATGTAAAAGTAATGCACAGCCTGTTCAGTGTGTTAAGCCTATTACCTAGAGGTCCAGCCCAGGAAAAAAAATGTAAGAACATACTTAATCACTTAATTTTCAAAGCATGAATAATTTTATCAGTGTCAATGAGATTACCGATGCTTAAAGCAAGTGAGCTTGTGTCCTGCGCTAGTGTGAAGGTTCGGAAAACATGTCTGTTCTTTTACAGCCAAAAATAATCTCATAAATACAATGATTTTAAAATATGCCAAAAAAAGTTGGGTTGAAGATGTTTTTCTGGCATTTCAAGCCTGATTTAGAAATACAGGAAGAAGGCCTTCTATGGAAAGCTGGTCATAAACTATAGTTACAGTGTAGAGTATTCTGTTGCTGTGTAATAACAAATAGGATGGTTTTGGTTAGTTGGCTCTTCAGAGGGTTGGCTGGTTTGTTTTTTTAGTCTCTGTGTTCTCTTGGCTTATAGAAGTGCTAGAAGGTGCTATCAGGGTGAAAAGCCAGTTCTGCAGAGGCTGAAATAAATCAAGGAAAAAAACAACCACTTATGCTGTTTAATGGAACCACTAAGGCTTTTCTTCAGTCTTGACACAATTTTGCATTCATTTCAATGGTAAGATTTCCAATAGCTTCCATGGCACCTTATGTGCCTCAGTATGGTTTAAGTATATAAAAGAAGCATATCTTATTTCTAAGCATTCAGAGTGTGAGCATGATTCATAATTCTGGAGGAGCCTTTATCACAAACTTTGTTATCTCAAAATGTATTTGTTGTTGTGACAGCACCTTTCAAAGGTGACGTGAAAGTGACTTGCTTAATGAAATAGGCATTTTTAGGTAAGTCCCTCTATCCAAAGATGCCCCTTTGGAGTTCAGGCGTAATAACTGGGCAAGCGGTGTGATTTTATGTAAATTGTTGAAGTTAGTGTTATTGAAACTCTGAAGCACAATACACTAGCATGTAACTGAGAGGACTCTTCTGTAAAAAGTTACTTAGATAATTTTTTAAACAACAAAAAGCAGCTTATTTTTGATAAGCTATAAAGGCCCCAGAAAAAAATCTACAGATTGTTTCTGATGGTCCCAACAGATGGCATAACCAGTTTACAAATGTAAATGCAGTGAGCAGTGTACATTGCTAAAAGTGTAAATTTGTTATTTATCACTGTTGTTCTTCTTTCCTGTTCAAATAATAATAAAAAAAAGTTAAAACTCTGTTGTGATACAGAAATAATGTTTTTGAGCCATGTCTTTAAGTGTTTGTTAAAACTTACCTTTGTGAAACAACAACATCTGTTTGCTGCAGTTACTGCTGCTGCTGTTTCAAGAAGCACTGCTGGGCTTGGCCATTTGGGAATTTATTACATTTGTTGGGAAACTTGCCTTTCTGATTAACTGCTTATGTTCACTCTGGTTAGGGTCTCTGAAGAGGCTTAAGTGAGAATCCTTATGGGTGATTTTAGGCTCTTACAGGCAGGGAATTAGTATGTGGCTGGTCTTTTACAGTCTGAATTGCTGAAATGCTTCGCCGTTGTATGATCAATCACTTCACTGCAGAGGAAAAATTGGCACACTTTCTTTTGCCTCACTGAAACCTGTTAGTACTTGATTGTGTAGTTGCCCTGGGGTTTAGTGTCTGCACAGGTGGAGAGAAAGGGTAAATGTTTGAAATACAGAAAACTGAAGTACTGGAAGACCATGTGCACTCTCATGCGGTGTTGTCTAAGAGTGGAAATCAGCATTAGATTACTGACTTCAGATACATCCAATGTGTGGGTGGGTGGTGGCTAATACAAAAGGGTGCTAAAAATCTCCTAGATGTAACACAGAGCAAATATGAGTCCCATTTCCATTTGTGACTGGAACTGGACAGTACATCTATTCTCAAAATTAGATGTAAAAAGTGTATGTTCAGAGTTCAGAACATATACTGTGAATCAGAGTGTTTGCCTCCTACAGGTGGTATTTCAATATTGCATTCATTGCACTGCTCTGCCTTGTAAACTGAGTGCCATCTGCATTTTTTTTTTTCCTTCCTGGGAATCTCTAAGCACAGCGTAGTTAATTAGTTTAAGACTTTAGGACACATTCTTGTGATTCTTGTAAAAATAAATAATACTTTGTCTATTTGTATTATGTTACAGCAAAAAGAGAACTGGCACTTTCTTCTCTTTCATTATCATGATAAAGATCAACTTAGAAAGAAAGAAAAAAAACTTTAAGGCAAAGTTCGTTTCAGAGACCCCCAATCCAAACGTATTTATGTTTTATGGCAGGTGTTACAGCAGTTATTACTAATTGGAAAATTAGATGCCGTTGCTATAGCAGCATCTTTATTCACTAATTGGTTTTGGCACATTTTAACTAGCACTAGCTCAGCTAGACACAAAGCTATTCAAATGAGACTTGTGAAGGTTTGTGTGGAAGTGGTGAGCCAGTGCTGCAAGTCAGTACATTAATCTTCCACCTCTTGGTCCTGGGCACAGACCAGGTTCTCTGTGGGAGCACAAGCAAGACTTTGGTGGCCTCATCCATATTTGTAAAGCACAAGAAAACAGGAAATCGGTGACATTTTGAGCTACAACTCTTCAATTCTCATTCCTCATGTCTATTCTGACTGTATCAGTTGCTGCAGGGTCAACAAACTCACGTGATTCTCATTTTCAGATTGCTTTTCTGCTGGTTTTCTTGCTTATATTTGAGTGGGTGATGTGTTTCTTTGCTGATCTCCAAAACCCTTGCACTCATCTTTGTTGACCTGTCTTGTGCTTTTTCCTTTGGTTCCTGCAGTGAATATTTATTGGGGCTTTGAGGCTTTTGTAACTGAAGTTACCTCCATGTACAATGTAACATTTATTTTCTAGGCAATTCTGGTTTCTGTTTGAGTGTATCTTTTCATGTGCTTCACAGTAGGATGGAGCTCCATTTTCATGTTTTAATCACCTTAATTCCTTCTTGAGCTTTGAGAGGTACAGCTTGCTATGAAAAATTTTTTTTTTTTTTGTTCTCTTCTCTACCTCTCCTGGATTTTGTGAAGATTTTGAAGTCTTGGCAGTTAGTAGAATTTGAAAATGAGCAGCACTTTCAAATCTACGTGCTTGCCCCTGCCCTGTCCCTACACTGCAGATGATCTTCCCATCCAGCCTTCCTTCTGTGACTGTAGGTACCATATGAAGGGCAGAGAAGGGTTGCTTAATAATAGCTCTGGTTTCTTGGCAAGTGTTACCTCTTCATCATTCATTCCCTGCCTTTTCTCTGTAGATCTTTTTGAGTTAGTAAAAAAGAAGTTGAAGAGCTTTTCGAGGCAGGGATAGTGTAAAATTTTTCCTGCTGTATGTCTGACTCAGGAAGGCATAGTGGCAGTGTGAGCATGTGTTATATATTCTGTTGGAGAAAAAGAAGATTCCTGTTTGGGAGGCTTGGATGCATGAGATACATTGAGAAGTCCTCTGTGTCCTGGACTCTGTGTCCTGTGTGTGTGTGTGTGTGTGTGTGTGTGTGTGTGTGTGTGTGTGTGTATGTTAACAAATATTTAAAGTTATTCAAAGTACAGTTAGAGCTGTGCCTCTTTTCCGTACAAGCTAATGGTGGGTTTATGTGCCAGAATATTGAAGTGCTGTGTGCCATAAAATTGCTAATGATTATTCATTCTCAAATATGTTTTTTAGTGGGTAGTGAAATAAACCTTTGTGATCATAAGAATTTAACTTCAAAAAAAGCAGTTCTGTTAAAAAGGGATCTCTATTTGAAGGTGCATCATTAGGACAGTAGATAATATGTAAATGAGAGTTTGATTTCTAAATGTAACATTAGTTACTGTTAATCATGTCTTGGCAGCTTTTAAATAGTTGTTGCAGTGATAATTTTTTTGTTTATAGTAGTAAATACTTGTTTTGATGAGATGCATACTGATAAGAAGTACTCAGAGGTACAAGATCTTTGATGAGGTGACAAATACACTGTTGGTACTAGAAGGAGAAACTTGAGTTCTAAGGCATAGAGCATATTGAAAGTTAAAGGATTAGTAGGGTTTTTTTCCTTTGATTTCTTTTTATTAGTTTATATGTTTGTTAATTTGGGAGACAGAAAAAGTATGCCCTGAACCACCAGACAAATGGCTGCGTTTATTCTTCATGTTCTTGGTAATACCTGCTTCTCACTGTAGTAGACATTCTCTAAAAGGAGAGGGAAAACATTTTGAAAATCCATGTTTGTTGTTATAGCACTGACTCTAGGACAGTTTTGTTTGTCATAGCTGGTATTCTTTTCTTAGTAGCTCATGTCCTTTCTTTGACAGTAGCCTGAAGACTATACAAAAAAAAAAAAATCTTGAAATAATGAAAAGTCAAGGTGACTCTCATCAGTGATACAGAAAACAAACAGATGTTGCTCTTGTTTTTGTGGTACTTCTGAAAGCTGGTATGGTATCAACACCTGCATCTATGTAAATGTGTAACTAACACTGCCCTCACCAAAGACCCCTTGTAACTTCCTGCCTTGTCATTCGGGTTTGAATCCTACTGTGTTTAATAACCTCCTTTCCAATAGTTGCTCTTTTTCCCATATCTAATCTCCTCTGTTTTGTAGTGGTTATCCCTGTGATTTGGGAAGTTATGAAATTTCGGTTAGAAGGCTTGACACAGCTTGAATGTACCTCTAGCTGCGCAGACTTCTAATCAAATGAGAATTGCAAAGATCCCCAAACCTGAACCCAAAATGTCTGCAGCAGTTTGGAGTTCAAAGTAGAAATGTCATCTGCCTTATTTTCAGTCGTGTTTCAACCTACATTTATTAGAAGTAATTTCCACACAGCATCATCTGTGAGCTGCAGCTGAGGTCTTGACTTGGCATTGTTATTGATTCTAAGAAGAGAAGCAGACTCTTAGGCCATCACCTCCTCCCAGGTTTTTCCATTTCTTCTGTCTCCTCATTTTTGTCCCCATCTATAGTTTTCTCTTGTATTATGCTTCACTGATAATTCTACTTAGTAAAATAGGTACTCTTTTTTTCTTCATAGCCTACTGTCCATTCAGGAAAAAGCTGGAATTTATTATTGCTTATATGCTACCAGCAAACCTAATGATAGTAGTGAATTTTAATATATTAAGTGCTAAAAAGACTTTTCCATTTTGGGAGTGCATAAAAATATTAATTCAATTGCGGAGTGTGGGAAGGAAGAAATGTTTTGTGCCAAATTAGGTTTTGTTGTGCCACACATGATTTATGTGAAGCATGCAGCATGGTATTCTTAGGAAAATATGCATCAACGAGATATCAGGGCATCTGACAAGCAACAGAGGCAAGGGACTGAGTTGTGTTCAGAATGTTTTAATGTAGTTACAAGGCATTCACTTGTTTTGAAAATGCTTTTGTATAAGAGGTTGGAAAAAATAATGTTCAGATGATTATTTCTAGATAAATGTTGGAGAAGGGACAAGCTTAAATGGGTGTCTGAAAGGTGTGCCAGCCCTCACGCTGGAAGAAGAATAAAATCAAGTAGGAAGAGAAAAATAGTAATAGCACCACACAGGTTGGTAACAGAGTAATTCCCTGCAGTTGTGTTGTGGGTTTGGGGTTTGCTTTGCAGTAAGTTCCTTAAACAGCTAAGATGCTATTGAAACACTGTGCTAAAATGCTTCTGTAGAAAGCTGCTGGGTCACCCTATATTATATAGAATCACAAAATGGTTTGGGTTGGAAGGGACCTTTAAAGGTCATCTAGTCCAATTCCATGCAATGAGCAGGAACATCTTCAACAGGATCCGGTTGCTCAGAACCCCATCCAACCTGGTGAAGAATGTTTCCAAGGGTGGGACATCCACCGCTTCTTTGGGTAACTTGTGCCAATGTTTTACCACCATCATTGTAAACAAAGTTCTTACTTGTATCTAACCCTAATTGACCTTCCTTCAGTTTAAAAACATTACCCCGTGTCCTAGTGCAACAGGCCCTGCTGGGATCTGTCCCCATCTTTCTTGGAGGCCCTCTGTAGGTACTGGAAGGCTGCTATAAGGTCTCCCTGGAGCCTTCTCTTCTCCAGGCTTGAACAACCCCAGCTCTCTCAGCCTTCCCTCATAAGAGAGGTGCTCCATCCCTCTGATCATCTTGGCAGCCCTCCTCTGCACCCGATCCGTCAGGTCCATGTCCTTCCTGTGCTGGGAGCCCAGGCTGGATGCAGCACTGCAGGTGGAGTCTCACCAGAGCAGAGCAGAGGGGCAGAATCCCCTCCCTTGCCCTGCTGCCCACACTGCTTTGGATGCAGCCTAGGATGTGTTTTGGCTCTCTGGGCTGTGAGTGCACATTGCTGGGTCATGTCCAGCCTCTCACCCACCAGCACAACGAAGTCCTTCTTGGCAGGGCTTTTCTGGATCTGTTCATCCCGTGGGATGAAACCGGAGATTGTCTTGGCCCAGGTGCAGGATGTAACACTTGATCTTGTAAAAGTGGGATCCCATGGGCCCACTTCTCAAGCTTGTCCAGATCTCTCTGGATGATATCCTGTCCTTCAGGCACGTCAAACACACCACTCAGCTAGGTGTCCTCTGCAAACCTGCTGGGGATTCGCTGGATCCCACTGTCCAGGCCTTTGATGAAGATATTAAGCAGTACTGGTCCCAGTAGACCCTTGAGGGGTGTCACTCATCACTGATCTGCATCTGGCCATGCCAAAAAAGGTGAAATACTGTATTTCTCAGGTGAACATTAACTCATATTAACTCATATTCTCAGGTCAAATTAACTCATACATATGTTAAACTACATGAAAACAAAGACAAGAAACAGTTAGCAAAGCTAAATCTAAAGCAGACTTTTGTGATTGACCATCTGTTCAACAAAGAATCGTTTTTTGTTGTATCGATTCAAAAGCTCAGATGCTGAAAAAGTGGATCAAAGCATGGGCCCATTAATCAGACTGTGGTTTAGGTATGGGAATCATAAACATTTTTGTGGTTTTTATTTTCCTGCTGGGATTTTTTATAATTATTTTTATTTGTAAGATTTAACTGGCGAGACACTCCCATCTACATATTTTGGAAACAAAAGATTATTTTCTTTTTAAAGGAAAAGAATAGTCAGAAAAGATAACTGTCTTTGGGAGCTGAGAAATTAAGACATTTACTACCAGGCAGTTGGAAATTAAATTCTGAGAGCTTGTCATACTGCCTGTAAAAGAAAAATCAAAATGAGATGTATCCAGAATCATGTCCCTTTTCTTGTGTAGGATGTGTTTTATTTATATTTTAATTTGATTTTGAAAAGAAGCTGAATCAACAGACTGAAAAAAAGAAGTCTTGTGTTTGAAGGTGATACAAATTAACATACCTCTCAGGAATAAAATCTTTCTCAAATAACAGTTTGCTTCAGCTTTGGGCATAAGAGAAGAACTTGTGTCCATTTTTTTTATTTTTTTTTATCCTACTGGGTAAGGATGCTAATGTTTCCTCCCTCCTTGCCTATCTCATCCCCACACCCCTGCAGCAGTGTTTTGTTGTAATGTGAGCATTTACCTGTTAGGTCCAGGAGTCCTGACATGGGGGACATCAGACACTGAGCAATGGCAATTGCTTTTATAATGACTGCGATTGTTCATCTTCTAACAACCATTCCTTTTCTTTCTTGCCAATCAGTCACCTTTTTTTGTGTGTATAATAGTATGATTTCTTTTCTTTATAGGTATTTTTTAACTGTAATCCTTGCTTTCATAATTGAGCCATCAAGTTGGTTTAATACCTCATGTTATTTGTATTAATGAGTTATTGGTGTTAGCTACTTATATTATTTGTTACAAATAACTTTTAAATTAATGGAATTAAGCAGGAGCTTTTACAGTTATTCGCCTACCTTGTGGATAGTGAGTACCTGCCTTTATGTGGACAACTAATTGATACAGAGAATGCTCTATACTGTATTTGAGCTTACACAAGAATACACTTTGGGATGAGAAAGAATTCCAGTGACTTTTGGTCAGACCTGTAATGTAATCACATTGAAACTGGCACTGGTAATCACACTCATGGTGATTTGTACAAGCTTCATGTTCACCCCTTAAAAATAGGAAAATGAGTTTGACTTGCAGGGATATTTCCAATAGCGACAATTACAGGAAGTAGTGTACAGAACTGCAGAAGTATTTATATAATGTGGCAAAGCAAACATTGCAGGTCTGCGTGTTCTAGGCATGTGAATAGATTTGCAGCTTGCAAGAGGGAGAAGAGTCCAAATTTCAAACACTGTTGTCATGTTTTAACCCCAGCCAGCAACACTCACCCACTCCCTCACCAGTGGGATTAAGGTGAATCAGAAGGGCAAAACATAGGAAGCTCATGGGTTGAGCTAAAGACAGTTCAATAGGTAAAGCAAAAGCCACACGTGAGCAAAGCAAAACAAGGAATTCATTCACTCTTTCCCATGGGCAGGAAGGTGTTCAGCCATTCCCAGGAGAGCAGAGCCCGGTCACATGTAACGGTGACTCGGGAAGACAAATGCCATCGCTCCAAATGTCCTCCACTTTCTCCTTCTTCCTCCCACTCTATATACTGAGCATGATTTCATAGGATATGGAATATCCCTTTGGTCAGTTTGGGTCATCTGTCTTGTATGGGTCTCCTTCCAACTTCCCATGCACCCCCAAATTCCCTGCCGGCGTGGCAGTATGAGAAGCAGAAAAGGCCTTGGCTCTGTGTGAGCCCTGCTCAGCAATAACACAAACATCTCTATGTGATCAACCCTGTGTTCAGCACAAATCCAAAACACAGCACCATGCCAGCCCCTGGGAAGAAAATTAACTCTACTCCAGCCAAAACCAGCACAGTTTTTTTCATTACTATATATTTCTTTTTAACATTAACATTGTTTTTTTATGAAACCACAGAGGGGTTTTTTTAGAAATAAATGAGCTCTAGTGAAAATACGAGCTGAGCTGAAAAGGTAGCTGCAAATGTGTGCTTCAGCATTACGTTCTGATTAAATTAAAATTGGAATATGAATCCCTAGGCATTTAGTTAAGCTTTGTACAAACATTTACTGCAGCATTATGTTCTGATCTAGATATAATCATCCAATGGTCTCTGCCCTTAACTCTATTGAATTTTTAATTTAGGGGTGGTTAAGTCAAAATTCATTGTTGACAAGGGGTTTTGAGCAGGAGGAGGAGCTATGTGACCAGCAAAGGTCTCTTCCAACTAGAATGGTGTGGGTTGTGTAATAATCAATCAGTAGGATGTGCATACATCTATACCATATGTATTTTTGAAGTGATTCTTGAATGTTCTGTATGCACTTCTAATGCATATGTATATATCTGAAAATAGTTGTATGGCAAAAACAACAATAGCTAAAAATGGGATGTGAAAAGAATTAACTTCACAAACAGAATCCTTTGTCTTTTTGCCTCCCTTTGAATCTAGTGAAGAAAGTTTCCTATGGTTGATGCGAGTAACTTAGTGCTAAGAGCTGTCTTCAAAAAAAAACCAACCCAGCCCAGAGTAGCCATGTCTCAGAATCATTGTGTCTGCTCCTGGAGAACACCAGATTCACCCACAGGGGTTGCTCCCAGGTACATTGTTCACATAAGGAATGACATCCACTCCACCTGGAAAGGTAACATGCACTGAGAGGCAGTGAGGTATCCAGGACTCCTTGAGCCATCTAGAGCCCTGTACTAAACACAGATCAGCAAGAAGTATTTTTCTGATATGAAATAAATTTAAATGATGGGGAGTTTCTGTGGCACACGGTCTAATGTATGTGGCAATTTATAGCGTAGAAGGTCTCTAATTGTCCTTAAAATTGGCTTGCTATATAATGCAATGAATTACTTTGTTGTTGTTGTTTTTAAAGAGATCCTTTATGTTTTGCCAAACGATGGCTGAACTTCACTTTGCGGAGTTGGATATCATAATTATGAACCAGGTACGAGACAGAAAGTGGCCCTTAGTGGAAAACTTAGTTCAGGTAAGAGGACCTAAATGCATGGGATCAGCCTGGATTAGATTGTCAGCAGAAGGGTGGCTTTTGGCAGGAGCAAGGGGCTTAGAAGAATGAGAAAAGGGTAGAAGTTGACTAAGTACTGAGGCTGCCCAGCAACTTCAGTCTGAATTTCCCGTGCACAGCCCTAAAACAGGAACACTTTTACTGAAGTGTGTACAGAAAATATGCTTTAAATAAAGACATCATAGGCAGTAGTGCCTAAGAGACCTGAAAAATCAAGTTTGCAAAAAGCTTAAATGAGCAAAGCAGGGTGGCTCTAAAACAACTTGTATAGAACTGAAGGCGGAGACAGCAAAATTCAAGTTCCCTTAAGTCAAATCTCCCAAAAGGAGAAAGAATCAGGAGATCAAGGGAGTAAGAAATTAATGTAACATGACATCTATAGTGTGAATGAGACGTCTGCAAATGAGTTAGTATTTTCCTATTTGCTTCTTTTATTATGTTTACAAAAAGTTTTCTTTAAATGTAAGAACAGTATTTCAGCAGATGTTGGGACATGCAGAGATCCACATTTTATTAGAAATTTCTACCTAAGCAACTTGAGCAGGTTTTTGTTTCTCGTGAGGCAGTACAAGGAAACATTCAGTTAACAAGGAAGCTGTCTGTACAGAAACATTGCTTGGATTATCCCTTTGAAACATGTATCCTGTCACTATCACATGAGGGACTGTAAGTACCCAGAAAGACTGTTACTGCCTTGACTGATTGTATCCAGGTCTAAGGTAGTATGTGTAATTTGGCCTTATGAGACAGCAATCCAAACTCTGGTGTGAAAGTGTAATTTAGGATCCTTCACTTAAATGTGGAAGCAGATTGCTGAAAAGTGCGTGTAAATGTTGATTCAGAGTTGAAAATGTGCCAAGAGACTGCTAGTAAAATATTTACTGATAACTTTAAGATGGAAATATGTCTTTCTTATTGAGCTGTAAGTTCAGTTTGGAATGTGTTTCGAGGAGGAACATATTTATATTAATATATCTATAGTCTATGGAGCAACATTTGATCTTGGGGATATTTTCTTTTAGCAATTTTGTTCATGCCTGGCATAGCTTTCAAAAAAATGAAAATAAATGTGTGTGATTATGTGTGATCATCTTCAGTTGCATATACATTTAAATATTTTGGAATTGTATGAAGGCCTTATGTTATTTTACGCCACCACAGGAACAAAACATTTTTTTCTTGTTTCTTTGTTAAAGGTAAAGCACATTGCGATCTGAAATCTAATAAAGGAAGAAGACACAAATGATAAGCAGTTTTTCATCAGAGGGAATGTAGAGACTGAATGTTGGCCATTATTAAAGTTGGGTAATTCTATAGAAGAGATTAAGTTGTAAGCAATTGTTTCTGAAAAATAATGGGAGGGGGTGTGCTTGCCTGAGGTTCTTTTAGCATTTTCTAATCCTATCTTTCTAAAAAGAAAAAGAGTTCCTGTTCTATTTGAGGTTGGCTTTAAAGCATTGGTGTTCCTCTTTAACACTACTGCTTTGACTCTGATTTTTCATTTATATTTATGCAGATGATTTATCTTCCAGAGTCTCAAGATCTTCCCCTCTCTGTATTCAACTTGTCAAAATGAGCCTGAAGGGTGGATGGTTTCTACACAAGTAGAAGTGGTCTCAGCACTTAAAATTTTAAATGGGAATTTTTAAAAATAAAATCTAAATGGGATTTTTTAAAAATAAAATATAAATGGGATTTTTTTTTAAATTAGAAGTGGAGTGAAGAATAAAAGGTAGTGTATGAATTTCAGGTAGAAAACAGGACAAAACTAAGCTAACTGACATAGTCCCATTGAATCAGCTCACACAAAAAATAGGTCATGTGACAAAAAGCAGATTTTTCTATCAAGGTGGTCGAAATGAGCACATGTTGAGTGTGTACAGTAAAATCCAGTTATCAAGAAGGTGTTCATGAGTAAGTTTGTTGCACCAAAACTGGAACTTTGAAGAAAGAACCTGAGGTTTGGTAGAAGTCTGCATCTTTTAGAATCTGGTGGCACCATATCTGAAGACATGCTAATGTCATTATATTGAATTAACTTACATATAAAAAACCTTTTAAGAGTGGTATTGCATTGGAAAAGTAGTAGATCCAAGGCAGCCTTTCCTGAAGTCAGTCCTGAGCTCAAGAGTAGCAGCACGCTACTTTGTGTGTCACTTCATTGATAGACTCATCTGATGAAGTGCTGTGTAATACAAGTGAAAGCCATCACACCAAAGCACATCTTAGCATTTTAATATTTACTCTCTTTATGAAAGAAACATATTCTGCTCTACAAGAGTATGTGGGAGTGATATAGCAAGTCTTTCTGTCTCTAGGAAATCTTACAGTGGTATTTCGCCATCATGTACTGACGTGGAATTATTTTTCTGAACACTTGTGAGATCAGTTGAGCTTTTTTTTTATGTGGTAATAACTAAGACTTTACTATAGCCTGTCTTCTAAGACTCTGGGGTTTTTTTCTTACTAGTGTTCTGAAACAGTCTGTGGTATTGCCATGATTTCTGTGGTGAGAAAAAAGGGATGCATTCATGTCAAAAGACTATGTGCTAGGGAAACTTCTAGGGAAAATGTTGTGTATCATGAGTTACCCTCTTTTAAAATCATAACATGAGGCTGGGTTGGTTTAGAGGTTTTGGGTTGCTTGGGGAGGACATCTCTCTTTTTTTTTTGATCTGCCTTTTAAGCATGTAGCAGGTAGGTTTGTGCTCTAAGGGAATAGAGGGCATTTATTGGAAAAACATTCATTTGATGGGTAGCGAGCTCTTCTATTTATTTCTGGCATTGATTGATCTGTTGTCAATACACATCTTTGTGGAGATTCCTCATAGAAAGTGACAAAAAAGAACAGCAATATTTGTGTAGTTATGCTGCAGAGGGGATATTTAGCTGTATTGATTTGATTGTTTCATATATTTCAATACTCAGATTTTCAAGTTGCTCAAGGTGAACCCAGAGGACTTGAGTCACTATATTCAGTTAATAACAGGTGAAATCCTGACTTTAGGGTTCATCGAGATGTAGGAAGCATATGCAATTGGTAAAGTATTTTTAGTGAAAAGCTTCCTTTGAACAGCGAACTAATACATACTTAGATGTTTTGCTTTGTTGAACAGGTGGAATTATGAACCCTTTTCATTTGGATTTCCTTGCTGCTGTTGTCCCAGAATAGCTACAGTCATAAATATTTAGACTGGTTGGTTTTAGTCATTACTTTGAGAAGCTGACAGTAACTGGTTTTGTTCAACGTGAGGATATGAGAAACAAAACAGCAGTGGGAACTAAATGCCATATTCCCTTTCAGAGTTCATTGGCGTTTTCAGTGAACACTTAACTGTGACTTCTGACAGAAACTGTGCCATACTCTCACCTTGACAAGTTTAAAAATTGATAGTGTTTTCAAAAAGAACTGAGTTTTGTAATGTTCTGATTGCATTTCTGAAAGCTAAGTGAAAAGAAATTAGAAATGACTGACTGAAGGAATGTAAACGGAACAACTGTGTATCTGCTTGTCTGGTGCATAAAATCCACATTCATTTTAGGGCTGTCTTGGGTAATCAAACATTCCTGCATTAACAATGAGGGGATGCTGCAGATATGTTAGATGAAGGCAGAAAAGATAAAATAAAAGCCTCTCTTTCTTTTCCCTTTTGAGGAACAGAGACTGTAGCACTGAATTACATGGCACAGGAATATATAGAAAAATTAGTCTATGCCCTTCTTTCACTGGGAACGTGGGAATCTATCCTAAGCATGAGTTAATTAGCTGGTTCGTGCTTAGTTCAGCATCTGATGCTATGGTAAATATTAAATAAATTAATCTGGTTGCATATAGTACTTAAGCCACCCTGGCCCTCCCAGGCCAGCAAGCACTTCATACTGAAATCTCAATATATTTGTGACAAAGGCTGTAAGATGTAGGCAGGAATCAAGACCTGAGCCAGGTGTATTTTCTTGTCATACTGAGTTCATGTGCAAAGCTGTCCTAAAAACTGCCCTTGCTGGCCTTCTGAATAGGCCAGGTGTTATAATGAGGCATCCTGACACTTCTAGAGGTTTCCAGATCTTGATGGATTCCTGAGCTCCAGCTTGTCAGGTGCTAATACCTGTTTTCTCCTCATATGTATATTCAAAAACGCCTTTAAAGTGCTTGAAAATCGGTGTCATTTGAGAGATGTTGTTGTGTATTTGATCTCTTAGTTAAAATTGCAAAGCAAAAAGGTGGAGAAGGGTTCACCAGCTAGAATTTCAGATGAGTGTGCGAACTTTTGTAAACCATTAACTTAGTAACTACAAGGTAACTAGTCATCTACAATGCCTCTACATTGTTGGTAACGTTATCTTTGTTTAAGGCTCTACATTTCTATGAATCAAAGGACTTGGAAAACTTAGTATAGTATTTACCACTGAAACTGTCATGGAAGCCTGGACACTTTCAGGATTAAGTGTTACCCCACTCAGAGAGGACAGAAAAAAGTTATATGTGATTGAAACTGTTGAACTGCCATGAGTTCTAGCAGGGCCTGAATTTTCTGTGAAGAATGTCTGAAACCTAATTTAGTTTTTTAAAAACACTCTTTATTATTGGGCCAGATGATACTGAAGGAAAACATTTATTTCTGGAGTATGCTCAGAAAAAAGGAAAGGAAGGCCTGGTTAAAAGATAAAGGTGTATATCCTTTCCCCTGAGAAGGCAAATTACTCTGGAAATCAGAAATGTGAAAAAAGTAATGCAGTCAAATTCATTGGCATCTCTCTTTTCAAAGGAGCATTATGTAATTAGAAATACATAATTTGTGTCAGGAGTGATGATAGTAACCAGCAATGAATAATTAAGTTCCCAATTCTTTGGTTGATGGATTCATGTAAGTTGAGGCTGTGTAAAGGTTTTCTTTTTGATTCATGGAGGGTACAATGTAGATACTACACATTCGAATTATAGAAAAAACAAACAAACCCTTTTGGCTAAATAAGCAAGCAGTCTTTTAACCATTGTCAGAGCAATTTACTTTGTGCTTTTTGTTTTGTGTATATGATTTCACAAATCATTTCAATGTCCTTAAATGATGTTCTGAAAACTTACTTTTAGGAGGTACCTTAATATAAGGTACCACTGTGTACCTCAGCTTTTCTAGAAAGCTGCCTTTAAGCATCCCCGAATAACTTAGAATTGGGAGAATGGGGAGACAGTGGTACTGCCCTTATACAATGTGTTTTCTTCAGTATTTCTAGTTTTGGTTTAGATAAACATTCTTAGTATCTCAAATAACTGTATTTTATTTTCAAAAGATTTAAGAAGGTACTGGAAATAATAGGTAAAGCCTTAGCAGCCACTGAAGAACTCGTTTTAAGTGCTAAATGTACAACTGGATTTGGTATCCAAACAATTTGTCCTCTGGCTACTCTGAGAAGTTAGCTGGAGATAAAGATGGGCTTTGGCAATGCTGAAATAACTCCATAAAAAACTGTGGGGCTGGAGGATAGTGCACTTTCAGGGCACTGCCTGGCCTGAAGGAAAGAGCTTTGAGCACACTGCCTGTTTGCATGTTTGCCTGATAAATAGGAGAGCTTACTGCCTTTTCCTGGCAGCCTGAAAACCAGAGATGAAGCCAAGAAAACAAGAGATGCAGCAACTTTTGCTGGCCCAGCACAAGTTAACCCCGGCTTGCTCCCTTGGCTCCTTGTTGCCATGACTGTGACCTCTTACTGCAGTTTCAGGAAGGAATCTTGGAGTGACAAGCTTGGGGTGTACTGAGACAAATGGTTTCTGCAGAGCTACCCTGCGCTGCACGTGGCCACAGAGTAGCAAGCCATGGTCTCAATGGCACAGCCATGATATATCTAAGTGAAGAATAATCCTAATTATTTTGATTTTCCTTAAAAATGTGGTATGGGAATCAGTGATGTAAAGGTGGCTCTTCTACAGGGCTTTCTAGATATGCATGTATATGCTTCACTCATCTTAGACAAGGGAAAATGGAATTTCACAAGGCCTGAAAGAGAAAATTATCTCTAAGAACCAATGCCTAGCCCTTTCTAAATGTCCGGTAAATCAGTTCCCAGCTTTGACTTCAAAATGATTATGGAAGTCAAAATGGAAGCCAACATCCACTCAAGTCTCATAAGTTCAGGTGTTCGATCTTTTTTTTTTTTTTTTTTTTAAGGCAATACTTCCAATCTAAATTTTACTGTAATTAGTCATCCTTGGCTACTGTGCTGGTTTGGCTAAGATTTAGCAGTATATCTTTTGAGAGAAAACCAGGTTACAACTACTCTTCTTCTTACAGGGTTCGGGGAATAAATTATTTTCCTCGAAGGAAAGTGAATGAGATAAGAACTATTTATTTAACAAACACACAGGAAAAGGATAATAATGCTAAATAATGAAATGAAGTCTCTCGCTATAGAGAGAAACTTGGGAAGATTTCAGAGTCTTTCTGTAGGTGTGGTCTCTCTCCTCCTTGGAGCTGGGTCGGCGAGGGCCGACCCCCGGGCCTCGGGGAAAAATTCTCTTGATGTGTTTTGATGTTGTTGAACAGTTCAGAAGAGAAGAAGGGAAAAACCAAAGTCCTAGGAAACAAAATGCAGCTTTCTGTCTCACGCCGGGAAGAGAAGGAAAAAAAAACCCGAAACCGCTGGCTGAAGCAAGCAAGCAGGGTGCTCCCTCCTGCTCCTGCAGCCAGAGAACGCAGAGAGAGTGTAATCTCTGTGTCCTTGGGAAACTGTTTTGAAAAGTTCGTTTGGTTTTTTTTTCTCAAGCTCAGTTTAAAGGCACAGAAAAGTCACAATATTACTTTTTGGACATAGAGCATGATAGGGGATACACATGATAGAGTTACCCCAGGACAGCTACCCAGTCCAGATGATCTGTGTGCCCTTTTACATTGGGAAGGAGGATGCAGTCTTGGACACAAACTCAAAGCAAAGCTCTGATTCATAATCTGAATCCAGAATGAGACAATATAGTTTGTTTTAACAGTGCTTTTCAAATTTTGTACGTGAGAGTTTACCTAGTCATCTTCTTTCTTTATGTTATTAGTTTGTTTCTCTGGGATTGGTTTGTTGGTTTGCGGGGGAGTGGGCGGGTATGCTGAGGAAGATTGTGGGAATAGGGGATCACACTGGGAAGAGATTTGTCTACAGTTCCTAACTGGTATGACTTGCTTGGTATTGGATTCATGTTCTGTTTACATGCACAGTTGGTATTTCAGAGATGTGTGGTAATTGCTGGCATAATACGCAAAAGATGAAGCACTCTATCTATTGGAAGAGCGTACTGTGTGTATGGGTCGGGGATTTAATAGAGCTGCTTCCTGTCAGCTGGCATAAAACTGACCCAGTGAGGACATGTTAAAGAATTACGGAGACAAGATGAGGAGGAAGTGGCAGGAACCAAATAGTACTGCACTCACTCTCCTTCCTACCTGTTTGAAATGTGCCTTCAAACAGTGACGGTATCAGCTAAGACATTGGTGTCATTGAGCCTTCTTATTATTGTGAAGGAATTCATATTAATATATATACTCCATACATTGTCCTTTCCATCAAATTTAATTTTTGACAAGTGTGAGCATGCCTGTCTTATGCTGATACTTTTTTCCTGTCTTCTTTCTTTCTCTCTCTTTTCTCTCCTTTTTTGGTTCATTGTGTTCACTGACGGGTGGATTACTCATAGAACGTTCTCCACTATAATTTATGTTTATCTGAAAATAGGAACTGCAGTTCTTCAGTAATAATAAGCTCCTCTATCTAAACAGTCTCTATTTCGATTCACTGCCTTCATTTTCTTCATGTCCTGTCATTTTTTTCATTTGCTGCTGCTGTTAATCTGACATCCTTTGCTCCAAAAAAAAAATGTGTTTTATTTACAGGGCACAGCATTTGGAAGTGCTCCTGTACCTTCTCGCAGGCAATTATGTGAGTCTCTTAAATTCCGCTCTGTGTTGTAAAGATGACTATGTGTTCATGTGCTGTAGCATGGCATGCCAATCTAGAGTTAATGCCCTGAGGTCAATATTCAACCGCTGGTGTTGTATATTGCCTGTAATGTGTTTGTAGCTAACAGCTTCTATTGACCCCTTCTTTATTTCTTTGTTGTGTTTTGTTTAACACATCATGAAATGGGGCTGTGCTGTGCACTATAGACTTGCAAGAAGGGAAGAAAATACCATAATGACTCAAAGTCTGGAGGGGAATAAGAATAATGTTATCAGATCACGTGTGCAACGCAGTAAAGAGTAGCATTGTTAAAACTAAAGAATCTCTTTTTCCTATTCTTCAAATTAATCTCTCCATTGCACAGACCAAAAAAAAAAAAATCTGGACCTCAAGAAACAAAGAAATGGAAAATCAAACCATGTGGTGTAAGGCAGACATTACTGAGACCAGTTGTATTCCTTATAGGACTTTCCTTCTAATTAATTTGAAGAACAAGTCCATCCACTGAATTGGGGAGTAAAGGGAACTTCTAGAAAGGGATCTCATTCATTTTTTTTTTCTTAAATCCATTGGAATTATTGACAATGAATAATTTTTCTTTTAAATTAAAATAAATTCCTCCTGTTGTCCACCAAAACCCCAAGAAATCACAAACAAAATGTGCTATATATTTAAAAAAAATAATAAGAGAAAGGCTTGTATTCTAATTCTAGCTGTTCTCTCTGCTGCATTAACAGCGTTCGTGTGTGAGTGTGTATATTGAATATATAGATCCTCAGAATACCATCAGACTTTGAGATGAGGACTTTCTTACATTCCTTGAGTTATTTCTGTCTTTCTCCTCCTACCTTGAGTTAATGTCCATCCTAAAGACATTGGTGTCTTCCATATGCATATAATGAGCTACAGCCATGCACTGCATTATTATGATTACCGTGCACTGCATCACACCGCTGAATGTCAAACAGATTCATTATAATATAACATTACAGGCTTATTCATAAATACAGTGCAGTTTGACTGATGCTTCATTGTTGGCAGTCTTGAAACATGTTGCTTGCGTAAATTCACTGGTGCTGCTCTTGTGTATTCCTAGGAAAACATATGGCATTTGTCTGTGAGTGTGGGTCTTGCAAAGTAACAAAAGATATGGTCTGTATATGACTGTCCTTTCTTTTGTGCAATTATCCAAGACGTTCCTATCCTACTGGGTATATCTAAGGGAAGAAAAAAGTACCAAGATGTAACACTCTTCATGAAATATAATTGTACTCCTATTACAGTTATTTAAGGTATGGTGGAAAGAATTAATATTCTCATTGTGTCCTTCAGAAAAACAACGCTGAAGTTATTTTTCATCCTATATGTATGTCACTTAGCAGTCTGCTGAAATGAAAATTTAAATTTATGTCTGGCTTACTCTCATTTAAATTAGTCCTGCTACTGATTTATATGATTAAGAGCCTCAGTGAAGACTTTGGAAACACACTGAAACAGTAACATGCTTTAACATGCTTAGTTATAAATAACCAGCATGTCCACTGTTGACAACTTCCTTCCTTGTATGGAGCCCCTGTTTGAGGTGAATGATCAAGTGTCACAGAGTGAAGTGTCTGGGATTTGAACATAAGGGAAGGTGTGGGAAGCGCAGAAAATGTTTTATCTGGCAAAGATGGGTTAAAATTTGTGTAACAACATGAAGATGCAGAGCTCTGAAATACACAGAGTGCATAATGGTTGGGTTAAATACGTGGATGGGTAGGCTGGAAGAAGTGGTTAGAATTTCCACTGTCTCTTGATGAAATACTAACATTGCTGAAATGGTGAGATGTGAGAAGTAAGTTTAAAGCAGCGTATATAGCATGTGTCAATGTCTTAACTGTGAAGCAAAAGGAAACAAAGAACCCCACAGAAATAAGGGAACTCATAATATCCAGATGAATTATTTCAGCCAGCTGTTTTCTTTGGTTATGTGTTCTGGTAGGCAAAGATTATATGGAACTATGAATATGTTGTGGTAAAGTTCTAACAGGAAGCTAAAATTAGAGCTTGAACATCCTGAGCTTGTCTTGTAGTCGTTGGGGATAACTTCTCTGGTCCTTGCAAAGCACTGGATGTTATTGTTCATGTAGCAAAATGGGAAACGAGGATGTGTGGCAATCCAGAGCAGCAACGCTACTGAATGAGTGCCGTGTCCTATTACACAGAAACTGAGGGGTAGCAGGAATATTTTCTTCCAGGTGGTGTGACCAGTGATCCTACAGTAACTCTACTGCAATGGAAGAGGCAAGAATAACCTGATCTCAGATCACATGAGATGTTTGAGACTACAGGGCACTTGTGGCTACTTCACCTCCAGAATGAGCAGGGGGAGCTCAGTGGTGGTGTTGGAAGTCACTGGGAAGTCCCCTGTGGCCATCCAAAGCTGTCGAAGACATTGAGTGGTGTCAGTGCCAATGCTGTGTTATGACATTTCCTCTTGGGGCTCAGGGTCCAGAGGAGCTGCTGGTGAAATGTGGCAGAGCAGTGAGTGGTTGAGACTGAGACGCTGTTTATAAACCATTTTAAAATAAGTGTCTTCTATTCATGGGACATTTTAACACTTCGGCTATAAACTCTGAGACACTGAGTATAACAGTAGCTAATTAATTACAATATGGGAGTTAAGACTCCTTTCCATGAGATAAAAACTTGCCTTCTGAATTTGAATAGATTGCAACTTTGTTTCTGTTTTACAATAAAGACACCACCAGGAGTGGGAAAAAAAGGAATGGACAATTCAAACTAACAAAAGATATGAGAGCATCTGTAATTAGCAACAAAATAAGACGCAAGGACAGAGGATAAACTGAATGGGGAGTCCAAGGTCAATATAGATGTCATCAGAATTTTAATGATAGCTGTATGACAGAGCTTTGGTCATTGGAGTACTGCTGACCTAAAGGCAAAACACAGATTTACAAAATACAGTTATGACTAAATAAAATGTTGTATCAAAACAAAATGCAGCTGCAGATTTTTTTGGCAGAATTGCACTATAGTTGCCTTAGGGAGAAGAAAGCACTCATATTTTATCCTGTCACTTGTTCATCACATTGAGTGGAAGCACAAAGGTGCCAGTGAAATACATGAAGTAGAGTAAACCCCACAGTTCTCAAAACATGCATGTCCATTGCAAGATTTCCTTCCATCTGCACCCTTGTCCTGCAAAAGAACATGTTAGAGTCAGGGTTGTAGGTTTATAGCCTGTGTTAAAGCATAGTGGATCTTGCAGCGGCTGACAAAGCTTTAACATTTTTATATCTGTGGTCCTCTTTGTAAGGACTTTATTCCAAGTATTTTTCTTTATTTGACCTGAAATATCCTCAAACTGAAAGTAATTACTAATTGAATGTGATAGTGGTAGTAGTTTTTTTTTAAAAATATATTATAATTTACACATAATTTGGGAAATGAAAAATGCTTACCTGTTTGGATTAGCACTCTTTAGAAGAAGAAATCAATGGGAAAAAATAGCACAGAAAGAGCCTTGCTATAATAGATGTTCCTGAAACAGAGTGGGAAGGCAACAAAAATCGATACAGTTAATGTGGTACCTGACAATCAACTTTACAGACAGAAAAAAGAATGGATCAGATGCTTGAGATAGCCATATAACATCCAAAGAATTTTGTACTGTCTAGTGATAAGAAAAGCACCAGAAGTGAATGCAGCTAAACTAACCTTCTAGGCTCAGATTTTTATACAATGAAAAATTAAAAATAAACCAACCTAATATCAAAATTAAGGGATTCTTAGTTGGTTCAAAAGTGGCACTTTAATGTTGCAATCTCACATAGTTTAATTACTTGGACCAAATATAAATATGTCAGAGTTTTAAATTGTGGTGATTTTAATTACAGCAGAAAATATGTAGAACTGAAATTACAAGAGTTAAGTTCCTAGTGTAGACAATTGTACTTGTCCACTGTCGAGTTTTTTCAAAGCACTAGACAGGTTCTTTGGTCAAACAAAAAGACAAAGCAAGGAAATAAGGTAAAACACTGAGAAGTTAACTATTTTTTTGATTCATGGTGCATTGCAGAGGCAGAAACCTTTCTCAATGGAGTGGTTTTCTGATAGAAAGTAAAACCCAGGGTGGTTGTGGTAAATGCATAAGTTGTGAATGAAAAGATTTAAGATGTTTTATTTCAGAATTTTAACGGAATTCATAATGAATAGGCTAGCATACTAGTGAAAAGAGTCTCTTAGGAAAAGGTACCGGCAGTCATTTTCTTGTAGACTTGATCAAAATATATGGAGCTGCAATGTAAGTAGTAGTTTGGTTAAAATGATGCTTTATAAAAGTGTATTAAAAATACCTGCATGTTTGTAAAGTCATACTGTGGTAATAAAGGTTTGTCTATCCGATTTTTCTTCTATGTAGGATAAAAATTGTAAGCATAGGAAAATAGGTCAGTGTATTTTGAGCTTTTTGAGGAAGTTTTACCCTCACAGAAGGGTGCAAAACTCTCCTT
Source organism: Lycocorax pyrrhopterus obiensis (assembly GCA_014706295.1). Lineage (NCBI taxonomy): Eukaryota > Metazoa > Chordata > Aves > Passeriformes > Paradisaeidae > Lycocorax > Lycocorax pyrrhopterus. Next base: position 64,724,572 of record JACSVZ010000006.1, on the reverse strand, counting down.
CCAACCACAGGCCAGATGTGAGTTCTCCAGACTGAACATCTGACTAAGAAAATGCTGTAGAACATTACGTTCAGAGATGTGCGGCTAGGATGTCCACAGATTCCATTGCCATTTGGCTAGAGCATAAAACCATATCTGATTAATTGTAAAATAACTTCCAGTCAGGTTTTAATGGAAGTAATTCACTTTCAAGAATATTAGACAACAGTATTAGAAATAAATTATGTAAATAGTAATAATCCTTAGTATCCATTGTTTTGGTTTTGGCTCATAATTGTTTCAACAAAAGGCCTCATCTGACAGTCACTGCTAAATTCAATTTAAAAATTCATCAGAAAATTATCTATTTAACTGAATAATCTTTTCATCAGGTTTTTTAACTCAGTAATATGTTCTTGGTGATTTAGGCTTATTGTAATGTAATCAAAAGTTATAGCCCTATTAACTCCAATGAATGTAAGATCATGCTCTGCTTTTGCAAAATGAGAAAATACATATTCTGACAATTGTTTTATTAATATATTTTTATTTTTAAGTCTTTCATTTGAGGGAGAGAATTCTAATTCTTTTAACAGCAGCTTCTGCTTTCATTCCTGTTTCCATGGAAACAAACATTAGCACAATGAAAATTTTTAAAAAGTGATTATTTTATAACATTGAAGACTGGAGATTTCAGTTAGCAAATTTGGAATGCACTCATAAAAATCATAGAACTTACACAGAAGATGTAAAATAGAAATAGAAAGTTTTTATGTGATAGCTTAACATGTGGTTTTTATTTGCCTTTGTTTCTTCATTCCATGATTGAAAAGAAGGATAATTTTGTTATTCATCAGTTCATACTTGATGAGGGAGAGTAGAATTTATTGGACTACTATGTACCAGTGGTGCATTAAAAGCCAGTTTGGTTTGCATACTTCATCTGACTATGGAAAAAGAAAACAAATACGTTGTTGCTGTCTTTCTGTGGCATTGGTCATCTTGGCTGTCTTATCACTGAGCATGCAAAAAATACTATGGTCATAATTTGATTAAAAATCAAATACTGTGTCCTGTTTGAATAGAATAGCCCTTCAAAAACTTAGTCTTTCATCTTCGAAATAAATAGTCTATCAGGGCGAGATTCACCAAATTCAGGCGTAATCACTTCTTCCTGTCCTGCTTTGAATTCATGGACTTGATTACACCTCAATCAAGGAAAAGTAGAGTATGGAAGCCATGAGCTTGAAGAATTGTTTTCTGTTTGTTGTCTTTGCTTTTGCTGCCATTTATAGTGTGTGAAAATGAGATGCATTGTTTTGCACTTATTTTGAAAGTTAAAAGATGAAAACTGAGGTAATTCATTGAAATTAGATAGACTCTTGCTGAATAAATTTTAAACCACTAGGAGATTTTAAAAAGAAAGCATTCTCTGGGCTTCTTGAGCTGCCTCAAGTTCCTGTAATTGAATGTTTCTGAAAATTTTCCCTTCAAAACCTCCATAAAATATAGTTCTTTAGTAAAGGTTTATTTGGAAGTAATTTCTGTATGAAACCCTTTAATATTTTGGGGGGTTGTAAACTCTTTCTTCCCATGAAAATAAGCAGAAATAGCAGTTTCTAACAGATGTAGTTTACACTCTTAAGTGTTTTTTTTTTCATTTTTATTAGTAATTTCTGTGGTGGCTCTGTTTGTGGTCAATAAAAAATGGAAGAAAGTCTGTAGGCTCTTCCCCTCTAGGATCTCAGAAAAAAAATATGTAATTAAAATTATTAGTAACTCCTTTCCTAAAGACTGAGCTCTATCTTTTCTACAGAAATTCGTTAAACTTGTCCATGAACAGGGAATGGACAATTCCTTATCTCTAATGCTGGAATTCGTGTCTGTCACAAACAGAAGGCAGTGAAGGATAATGTCCAGAAACCCCTTCCAGCCAAGGCTTCTCTGAGTCTGTAATTTGGGAAGCACTTCTGTGAATGGAAACAAGGGGAAAAATGCGCAGTCTCTGAAGCTGCATCTTTCTTTCAAGTTTATATTCTGTTTTCCAATTCATGTGCAGTTAATCTAAGAAACTTTAGCTACTAAACCTGGTAATTTATCTTTTTAAGTGCCTGATGATTGCTTTCAAGTTTTCCAAATGAGATTGACTTTTCCGAGTGGTGGTGCTTTTTTTAATTCTAAAAATAAGGTTAACGCAGTAAATAATTCTTCAATTAAACGAATATTTAATTTTAGGCCTAACAAAATATTTCTGATTGATCTGATCACTTTAATTCAGGCATCAAACTGAAGAGTCCCTTATTCACTTAACTCAATTTTGAGTAATGAAATTGAATCTCTGATGGATCTCCTTCAGGAGTAAACTCAGAGTTTGATTTATTTTGAATAAATTACATCTCAAAGTAATCCTATTTCTGATTAGTTAGTTATTTAAAATCTGACAGTGATTTTTTTTCTTCTTTTTCTTTTAGATCTATATTTGAATTGTAATGACTTATCAGTGTAGCCATATGATAACTTACGCTTTGTCAGTGGAGTAATTTCCATCATTCAGTGCTTCCCCTTTGCCCACTGTAATAGTACTGCTGTTCCTGGACTTTGCCACACACAAAAAAAATCTTTCTCTTTCTCCAAAGACCACCTACTGTGCTATAATAGTAGTAGTATGTACTTTCAGATTGCCTATTGATAAATTTTGCCATGAAAAATTTTTCCTACTACCTGCATAGCTGTTCATTTTTTGTAAATATTCTGTTGATCACATAGTTATCAGATGTTTATGTAAGAAAAGAGTCAGGAAAATGAAGAAAAATTACTTGCTGTATGTTATTAATGAGAGTAATAGGATAGAAGAGTACATAGCAATTCAAAATAAGGCTTCCAGTGAAAGAAACTGATAGAGAGAGGATGTGATAGAATGAATGTGAACAGTGAACATTTCATCTCAGAAAATGTGAAACCTGCAGCTAAAAGACTTTCTCAGGACCTTTGAGTGTCGGAGACTTCATGGCTTCAGATACCAGTCTTCTCATTGATGCTGGAGCAGACTTCAGCAAAGCAGTCTCAGGCAGAATTTAAACTAAGGAACCTATTTACCCATGTTTTTTCTGATTTAGAGTATGTGCAGTCATGAAAAAAAGTTATTCCAAGATGTGAGGAGTTACAAAATCATTTTATGATGACTTACAGCCTAGACACATGTATTTTAGTTACCTTGGGTGACATTCAGCATTTACAATTATGGAGACTGCATTTGCTTTTTTGATTAATCATTGTAATGGACAGTGCTTTTCTTTCATATGTAGTCAAATGAAAAACTGTTGTATTCTTTGTTTTGGTCAGTAGTTCTGTCTTCAGAGGATTAATGAAATTTGAGACTGCTGCAGATGGTTATTTAAATTACTGAAAGGCTTAATAGGCAAGTCAGTGTTAAAAATTGTTTCCAAGCCATTGCCATTAGCTTACATTAAATGCAGTGGAGAAATTCTGTGGAACTACGCTTCCTGCCACGCTGCTGTTTGTTGCAAATGTGACCAGAGATATCATGAATGTGTTTTGCTTGGCATTGCTACAGATGTGTATAGGCTGAGTAATAAACAATGGCATTTGTTATTCTTCTGATACAGCTATTGAACCATTTAACAGTTTTCTGTATTGTATTTAAATCCATTAAATAGATTAAAAAAACACTGCCTTTCATCAACATAGCATGACTTTTTGTCCCAGATTTCCCTTCTGAGATTTTGCAAGTGTTATTATTGCAATCTCTTTTGCATTTTATTAGTAGTGGAAAAAGCAAACCGACGGACATTTTGCTTCAGATGGTTAAAGAGAGTTAAATGTTGGGGTAAAAATATTCACCATTTCTCTATGTCATACAAGCATGTATGTGAATGCACCCTTTTGCTGTTCTCTTCCTCACAGACAAGAGACAGTCTGTACCTTTCTAGAGAGAAGCTACACAAATGATCCACTCAGTTGTTTTCCCGTAAACACCATGGATTTTATATGCTTCATAGACCACTAATTAGAATTACTTTTTTCTAATGTGATGGAGCAAGACGTTGCTAGAATTATCTCTGGGTATTAATCAAGTTCATCTATACGAACTGGAAATACAATTAATGTGGTATGGTTTGCTAAAAATGAACATTTGGCATCATACAGTTTTAAGCAGCATTGTATATAATGCTTTCAATATCACCTCAATTTATTCCTTGTCCAGTTATTTTTCTAAGAAGATTTGCCTCCTTTTCATCCATTTATTTCTAACCTCTGCAAACTATCTGCTGCTTTGCTTTTATAGAAAATTCAATTCATTATTGTCATTTGGTCATACTGCTGTAGTTCAAACACACAGGAAAAGAATGAGAGGCTTTTATGTGCCTTGTTAGAGTCATCTATTGTTGGGAAATAAATATCTGCTGAATGTTTTCTGGAAGCTATTTCAAGCATTCGTTATAAGAAAATACAATAAAAGCAGTATAGAAAACTTCATTAAGCTTTTCTATAAAGCAACAATAGTTTTTACATCCCTTCTCTTCAAAATGCTAATAATTGCCTCAGTTTGGTTGTTAAAATAGCATATTATATGAACTTTGCTTCTTCCAGAATTTTATTTAAAAAATAAGTTGTACTGTTGACATTTCCCTGTATATCAGATCTTTGGGGTTTTGAAAGACCAAAGAAAAGAGATGTAAAAATGAACATGTTAAAAGTGAACTCTACCAGAGATAATAAAGATATGTGGGAGGTTTATTATTTATTTTAAAATTACATGTTTTGGCAGTGAAACTAACAGTATAGCTGAAGAAACCCACTGGTAATTCCCAAGTGGAAAGAATTGTTCAGTTTCCCTTGTGGGGTCTGTCATACCTCTGCCACAGTCTCCTGCCAGCTATCTGGGAGTGGCTCTGGACCTGGACTAGCAAACCAGAAAGCAGAAATGCTCCATGACTTGTGTAGGTCATAAAGTTTCCCTCTCCTTCTCTAGCAAAAGGATGCAGTATGCCGTGGTTTTACAGGTAAAAACCGTAAGAAGAGTTAACAGAGACCATATTTGTTAGGATAGTGAGTATATGCGTAAAGTTGGCCTCATGCTAGCACTGACTGTTTTACTCATCAGATTATCATCATTACCCCTGGGATGCTTATATTTAGTTTTTATGTGTAGGCTCAGACATTGAAATTTAGGGATCAGGCACTTAAGCTAACTGAAGCATGACTCCAAACAAGCAAAATGCCATCATGCACGCAAACAGAGTGTTTGGGAGGCAAGCACAGGCAGTGGTACCAAGGTGTGATTCACTAGCTAGACACAGAAACAGTCCAGAAGCACGAGTTCATGTCCTAGTGTATTTCTCCCAGGAAGACTGAGGCTGGATCACCTTGCACTTGTCGTGGGTTTATGTACAGAACAATCCCTACTGTTCCAGCATCATCATGTGTCCCTGCCTGCTTCTGGGCTGTCCTTTGAACACAACCAATTCTTGCTGGCTGTATTGTATCTCCTATAACATCAAAAATAGTTCCTGATGTGAAAAGCCTTATTGTTCTATTTATTCATAGTGGTTTTTTCAAAAAGAAATAAAAATCTATGGAGGTTGAGAAAAGAGACAATACTACTGTGGGATCAGCTTGGTCTGTACTTGTCAGTAGGCATGGTTTTGTAATCCTCACTTGCTTACAGTTTGTGTCTGAATTTCCACTCTGAGCTAATGCTTTTGTAGATAAAACTTTGACAGAGATGTTCAGTGTGTTGTGATTTTTCTCACTGGGGCTTGGAGAGATTTTGATTTTGGGTTTTGGCTACTTAGGCCATGTGCAGCTACTCACTCCTACCTGAATGGATTATAATCAGTATAATATAAGCTATTTCTAATATTCATTAGAAAGGGCTAAGGAGTCTTCCCATGAAGAACACACAAGTTGAGGCCAAACAGTTTTGGTTTTTTTCTTTAATTTTTCTGCTGGTGTCCAGGGCTGGTCTTGAGAAGGCAGAGTTCCCAGGTGATAATCTCTGAGCTTGCATGGAGATCTCTGTCACTTCACCTTGTTTGGTCGCCCTCAACTGTGGCATGTATGGTGGTGTCTGCACATGGATGATGATCTTGCCTACCAGTTTATGATTGTATTAGTTTTACTTGCAGTCTAGCTGTTAGTTTAACTTCATTGACTATGTGAACCCTTTCTTGGGCAATGAGCAGTGAGCATATACTGGATTCACCTGAAGATTTCTGTTGGTCTGTTCACGTTCCTTGGCAGGAAAATTTCAAAGAATGACATTTATTTGGACTATACAAAAGATAGTAAAGCTGGGCTGCTTTCACCTAACTGTAAACCCCTTTAGTTTTGTCTCTCAGCGACAGTGATTGTTTGTAAGTTGAAAATTTTATCTAACCTTATGAAACAAGAGCCACTTACATAAGCTGTTTTAATTAAAACAAAGCAAGTGTTAGTCTAGGTATGGCTGTCCCTTTAACATAACATGAAAGATAGCATGTAACCCTCCCTTTCTTCTTTTCGTCTTCTTTTGTCTCCTGTGGCAGGAGTTAATGATTCAGGTGTGTGAAGAGGAGAAAGTGAGACTATTCCTGTGTAGGACTAAATGTTTCTGTGTTCTTGGAGCAAGAGTGGAGGTGTTGCCACCCCATGGTTGTTCTCTTGCCTCAGCACTAACCACACAGCAAGATGATCAGGGTGTTTAGGATTTCATGTGACAGTGAAGGAGTTCTATTAATTTATAAAACACTTACAAAACCTTGGAAGATCTCACGTCCAGCTGTGAAACTTGCCAGCAAGTTGCAGATCCAAATGTTCTGTTAGGAGCAACAGAGCTGTTGCTTTACTGAAAGCTTTGAGGATGCAATAATTTCATTTAGCTGACCAGGTCAAGTATTAGCATGGGTCTCACGATTTGAAAAATTATTTCTCTGCTCATCTTTGTGAAGTAGAATCTGTCTTTGGATACAAAGACAGTATCTTTTATTATTTATTGAGTATGAGATTAAATACTATGTTTATGGTACTATAAATACTTCAAATATTTTTAAATGAATTGTCAAACACAGCCACAGACTAAAACAGGAATCACATCTGGACATTTTACAGTTCACTTTTACTTCAGTGCTAAAATTTAAATGCAATTTGTGCAATAAGTCATATGGAATGAAACAATAATGTGGAAAATACCCTGCAGTATTAATTTGTCTGCAAATTAATTTGAAGGAAAATTACTGCGTCTGAGTACTTCTGTGTGCCAAACGTGTGTTTCATGGCTGTAAGCACAGGATGCCTCACTCCAGATTCAGCATTCACTTTTACACTGAGCTATTAAGTACAAAAGCAAACACTGCAGGAAGATGGTTTTTTTCCTAATGGATTTATAATGACATGGAACAAACATTCCCTAAAAATACCTAACTAAATGATTACAGGATGAGGTGCTATATTGTTGCAGTTTATCAGGTGTACTGTTTAAGCAGTTGCCCTGCTTCTGAATTAGGTGGAAAATAAAGAAAGACAAATATGAAGTAATTCTTCATATTGCTTATTTAGTAACAAACTATTTGAAGACTGATTTGGAATTTTTTTTTCCTTTGAAAAACAACAGGCAAAAGGCAATTTAAATACTGTAATTTATCTTTGATGGATGATATATTTAAAGCAGCTGAAAGCAAATAATTTGAGCATGTAGCAATTAACATTCTGATCCCACTAAGGGAGCTACATATGCTGACCTTCACCATCCAAATGTGGCTCTTAGCAGGTATGAGGTCTAGTGCTAGTTTCAGCTGCAAAGGGAAGTTACTGCACTTTCCTGTGCCGATTTGAAGTGAAATGCCAAGTGAATCTACAAAGCTGTTTCTAGCCCATCCAGATTAAGGTAGCCAAGTCTTGTGCTGCAAAAAAAATCCACAAGCCTTTGGGAAGGCAAGAAAGGAGTCATGACTCAGTGACATGTCAAGCCTTGTCCTTCCTTGGTCTAAATAATATGAACTGAGTATTACCTAAACCATGATTTATGTAAATCCTTGTCATTGCTGGTGATGTGGAGTCCCACCACAGGTACCTTGTGTTTTCCCTATTCTGTTTTTATTACTGCTTGGTGGAGAAGCATCAGTGGCAGCAGAGGGACTCTGCTGATTCCTTAAATGATTTCCTTGAGGACAGTACAGCTGTAGTACAAGTTTGTGGTGCAGAATGGCCTTCTGGCTCCCCTGGAATCAGCCACTGCCAAGGAAACAATGCAGGTTTCATTGCAGGTAAACAGAATAGTCCACAATCAGACTTCTGCAGTAAAACACAAAATGCATCACGTAGTTTTACACTCCTGGTTGAAATCAGTGATAAGAATGCAAATCTGTAAAACCAGACAGAGTTGTTACAATCCCATTTCCAACATATACTTTGCAAAAGCTCCAGGGTGATTCACATTACAAAATTTTGCCTGCTGGTTTCACCTTGAGATCCTGACATCAAAAGTATTAAATGCTTATTTGTGCTTCAAGCAAACATTAAGAGCTTTTTTTCAGACTTAGCTTAAATTTTCCTTATTATTTTTTATCAGGTAGCCTTGGAGATTTTAATTTTACTTTGAATTTTGTCTGTTCATTGTAAATTTAAGTGAGTAGAATTATAAACTATAAATTTCTCAATGAGAAAATTTAAATGCTTTGCTTTGTTGCTTTACTTGGACAGTGGAATGCTGAGCCACTGATATCAATGATTTCAGTATTTGGTCCATTGACATTAATGATTTTAGCTCTACCAGTGTTTTAAGTTTTGGGGGATTGTTTATTTTGGCTTTTTTTTGCCAGTTAAAATTTTTCCTTGGTTGTTTGCATCTGTGGGAGTAGTTTTGAAATGCTTGATGTTTATAAATATATATTTCACAGGTTTGAAGTTACCTACCTTCTTAAGACCAGCCGTGGCTCATAATTGGTAGTGTGATTACACATTGTTATCTTCTTATAATTTGGGATAGCTTACGATTATAATTAAATTATGATGTGTAGGATTGCTATTAACACACAGTTTATGCAATGACAGCATTGGGCAAAGACTGTTCTCTACCCAGATCAGTGAATTGCTAAATAGGAGAGATACAAGTATTCTTGTCCTCTTGATTTAGTTGAAGAGCTTCACCAAATCCTACACAAAGTAGGGTTGTAAATAATTCCTTTGAAGTATGAAGAGTAACACATTTTAAATAATGTAACAGATATATTTGAGTCTTCACACTTTCAGTATACATTACTAGGTTGTGCCCAGCCCTAGGTCAGGCCAAAAAGTGAGACTAGGTGTATGATTTTTCCGGAAAGTCTGTTGAGATCAGAAATAATTTTGAGTTTCCCACTCCCTTGTAAATCACTCTATATAATCAGATTATCTATGCCATTAAGCATAGATTGACCTGTAGTCTTTTAATGGGATGTAAAGGCAGAAGAAAGATGAAAGACCACGTTTCATACCCTTGGTGCAGATCTGTCTGAGAAAAGAGCCCACATACGATTTGTGCGTTAGCAGTAGTCGTGTCACGTCATATAAAACAAAATCTTACATTGAGCATTCCAATTAAACTAATTTTATAAAGTTGACTTAAGCCTTTGGTGAAAGAAGTATTTCTGTTTGTCAGTGAAGCTTAAATAATTGACCCGAGGACTCAGTGTTTTTAGTTTCCTTGGTAATCCATCGTAACTTTCAAGCCACAGACTTAATATTCTCAAGAAAGTTCTCCTTCTTGCTGTGACTTATTTCAAGACAAGCTTTCTGCTGTACACAGCAATGTATTAAAGAATGCAGAATGATATTATATATAAAAATTAATGGATTCCTTTATTACTCTGTAAATAGAGTGTAAAATCTTTGCACAACATAAATATTTTTGAAATACACATTCACCTATAACTTTAACCTGTTTAACCCTATCAGTACCTTTGTTGGCGCTGTTATAATTAGAGATCAGAGCATTGCTTGAAGGACTGTATTCTGAGATTGAGACACAAGGCAAATATCAAAACCTTAAGCAATTATTTATGCTCAGCTACTACTATTTGGACTTGTCTGGATGGGTGTTAATTCCTGTGTGCAGATCTATTCTGGCTCATTGAGACCAGCATTAACTATTTGCTAACTGGCTTCAAGTCATCGGGTTAATTCTAACAGTTGCAAGCTGGAAATTATCTTATTCTTTGTATTTTTGTACCAAACAGACAGCTACTACAAAACACTTTGCTTCCCTTCTTAAGTCATTTTTTTATGTCTGAGCGTAGGGAAAATCCAGCAAAATCAGAAATAGGCTGTCTGCTTAGTCACCTCCCAGCTTCCACTTACCTTCCTCTAACAGGTCTTTTTAAACAGTGGTATCCTCAATTTCAGCTATGCACTGTTTTTCACCTACTCCCTGCAAAACCTGAGAAAGGGAGTACATGTGTATTTGTTCAAACATAAGAGACCTCATAAATACAGTATTGCTTTGACCATTCATCTGTTTTCTTTAATTTGCTTTGGTTTGATGTTTTTAATTTTATTTTGTGTATTTGTCATTTAAACCAGAAAATACTCAAGGTATTATTTCAAGTTGTATGAAAAACTGTAAAATATCTGGGCTATGCCGCTGTATTGAATCCTTAATGATTTAAGTTCCTTTTATTTATAATAAGTAACCAAATCTCTCACAGCATTCCCTTTGAGTGAAGCACACATGAGGTGGTATCTCTCAGGAGGTGATCTTGGAATAATTTGCTTATTTAAAAAGATAATGTTTGCATTCATTCTGGTAAGAGCTATAATATGAGAAGAATATAGGATAAAAGGCGAAAAAAAAGTTGAAGGAGCATATTTTATTGTTTTTTTTAAAGCTGCCTCCTAAGAAATGGCTCTGTTTTATATTTAGAAAACCTCGGTGTCCGGGGAACATCATTATATGCGATATATGAACTTTAATACAAGAAAATTGTGGGTTCAGATGCAATACAGTCATTAGGTGATACTCAGATAACATTGCTTAAGTGCTCAAAAGCTTCAAAGTCAATGCCAATCATTGGATCCTGGAGTGAACTTACTTGATAAACTGCTGTGTTCTTCATCTGTGCAAAGCAATACAGATTGCTGGCACTATCGATTTTAATGCTGAAAAACAGAAAGATGATCTCTCAGGGGAGCTTGCCCTTTTAAAAAGCAATGTGAGCATTAAAATTACACCTTTATTTAATATTAGTTCTTGAAGGGAAACTGCAAAAGAGAAGTGGCATTTATTCCCTGTTTGAATCAAGGTACTGTGTCGTAGGTGGCATCATATTCAACAACAGTTTTTTAAGTCCATTAAAGGCTCCATAGACACAACAAATTTCAAATCAAAACCAACAGCTACGAGTTTTAGATGTGCATTCATGTATTTATGTGAGTGGAACACTGACTCGATACTTCTGAGGCAGAGAAAATGTAGTAGCAAGAGGGTGCAGTAAGATGGTATGTAAGGAGAAAAGAGACGAGAAGATAATATGTGTTTCATTCACTATGGAGAAAAGAAGCAAATAATTACTTTATAATGGTGTGTTCCTAGATACAATTGAGATTCTTCTAGGAGAAAAGGGAAGAAGAATATCTGGGAAGTATTTACTCCAGTAATTTATTAAAAGGGTCAACAAACTATGCACGTACTGTTTTACACACAGGCAGCACTCATGATGAAACTATTCCTAAGGCATATTGGTTCTCACAGAAGATGTTTTTGATAGTGAGCTTAGTAAGGATAATGAACTTCTTCAATTACAGAAGATAATCTCTGGGAAGATTTCTTTGAATACTGATCATCTTCTGGTGCTAGGTGTATGATTTTTGTTGTAGGTGCTACAGGAGGATAGTAAGTGACATCCAGGATGTACAGTCACCAATAGTGTATTACAGTAAAGTCCTGTGTGTTTTTCAGGTAGCTCTTAAAAAATGTGACCTCTTTCCTTATAGGTGAATGTAGTACTTCCAAGACCAAAAGTACTCAATATTAATTGTGTGTTTATTTGCATAAGGGTACATAATTTGCAGGTTTTAGATTGAGCTGTAGGGTGACAAAAAAGTAAATAGCACCTGAAGTTTCATATATTTTTCATCACCACCAAATTTTAGTTTGTACAGATGGGAGTTAAATACAGATTTTAATTTCCACTTTGTAGTAGCTTTTATCAGTGCTCAGCTGGTGAATGCAGCAAGTGCTCTTAATTGGAAAAGGATGTTTTGTTCTAGGCTGATCAGGGTAACATGATTTGTACTTCTCTCCTTTCACAGAGGAATTCCTGTGAAGGATTAAGCATCTCTACCAAGTTGTTAAGCCTGAAGAGTTCAGGATATTCCTTACCCCTCAGTATTAATCCAATTAGTCTATCCGTAGCAGAGAGAGGCAAATGAATAGCTGTGTGCCCTGCTCCTGCTGTGCTGGAGGACGCGGTTCTGCAGCTTCGTGTGTAGACTGTGTGTGTGTGTGTATAAAGCATCCCTAATATTGTTTCCTTTGTTTCATGGTTTTCCTAACCCCATTATGAAAATTTGTCATCTTAGAGACTAGAATTCAACGAGAAAGTCATTCCCAGACAGGCTATGGCCTCATCATTTGATTGCATCTGGGGAATAAAGCAAAGCACACATGGAGGATGAGGGATAAGGTGCTGTGGAAACCAGCGGCTGGCTCAGTTCATGTGCAGAAAGAATGCAGCTCATCAACATGTTCAACTGAGCATTAAAGTGTTAAGTCATGGTAACAGGCACCTTAATATGCACGGTGCCAGACATTGCCTGGATGTGAAGGAGGAATACAGGAGGACCAAATGACGTAGTCAGGGCCCAGAGCTTAGCTGGCTCACTTTGAGGCTCTGCCTTTGTGCATGTGGAGGATTGTGTCTGACTCACAAAGGAGTGAGTCCAGCTCAATTATAAAGTAATTATAAAGTAATGATAGTTTTGTAGTCTCTAACTTTCAGAATATTGTGGCCTTTTGGAAGAAGCTTTTCGTTACATTCTATCAAATTTACTATAGGTGGAGGTAGTGTTAAGAGATGAAAAATGTTTGACTACAAAAACGAAATACAAAATTTGGGGATGAGATACTGCATTATAATGAACAACGAGAAACAAACTTCTCATCTTTCTTTTAAGTAAATTTCAACTGTAGTACCTTATCAAACAAAAGAAAGATGCTGCACTATTTTTCTAAAAAATTAGAGGCCTCTTGAATTTTTACATTGATTGGAGAGTGCCAGGACCAGGTTTCTCAGAGGCAGCACAAGGAAACAGAAATTAACTTTTGCTGATCAGTCCTGAAACACAATCAAGACAGAGGAAAGGCCAGGGAGGTGAGCTGATGGGCTACCTCATGCCAGGAGAGGGGCATGAGCTGGTTTCTGCTCCCCACACAGTGCTCTCAGAGATGCAAAGGGAGCCTGTGCTTGTGTCTCCTGACACAAGTTGGTTTCAGGAGTGCTGCTGCCCTCACTGCTTCTTCTGGGGAGATTAGGAGCACTACCATTTCTTTTACTTCATGGTCATCAAACACTAAGTCTTTCTTGTTTTTTCTCTCTGCAACTGGAGCTATGTGTCTGGAAACACCTGGCGTGTTTGAGACTAGAATAAACATCACTTCTGAATGTAGTGGTTTAGTTCTTCATAAGAATACAGCTGGGAAATTTTGCCTTCTGTTATTTATGCTGTGATTAATTAATCCCTAGGAATAATTTCATGATGTTTGGTCCAACTCTCCATAAATCCATTAATTTATTGTTTAAAATAAGAGCACGGGCTTGGAAGTACCTGATAGCATCTTTCCATTAAAAAAAAGGAACTGCCAGCTCCCTAATCAAATTCTGAATATGAATATGAACTAAATACTTATGTGCAGTGTGTATTTCAATTTTGCAACCTGAATATTCAAGCCTTGCAGAAGTACTAACAGCTTAGCTTTTTGCCTGGAAGTTGAGAACTTTTTAGGTCAAGATTCAATTTCAAAACCACGTAATAACTTAATCATAAATGCAGAAGGTAATGAGATAAAGTAATGGTTATATTTACAAATCAATAATTTTCAGTGACAGCATTTTTTGATTTGTTAAAAAATCCATTATTTTCAGGATGAGTATAATAAATTTCTTATAAAATATTGAAAATACTAATTAATTACTGTAATAAATTACTTTCAAACTTTCTCATAGAAGCAGTTATTGTAATGAGTTTTGCATCTTGAAATATAAATAATCCTTCCATACAGGATGAAAAAAGCCCAGAAAGATAACCTTTTTTGGTTGAATAGCCTTAAAAGAAGATTATAGATATATCATGTATTCTTATACAAAGAAGTCAGGAGTGCAGAAGCATTCTGTACAAGATACCTATATTTCTTCATGTCTTGACTCCTTTTTGTGAGGGATTTAGTGACCTTTTTTATTTGGATCTCTGTAGTTCTATCACACTCATTTTTATTGGTTTTTTGTTCCTGTTTTTGTGCAAATAATTATAGCCTCTCTAAAAGCCATCAGCTGAAATAATCTAAGTTGCACCCACAATATCCAAATTACCGAATCACATTTTCTTCCCGTGCTTGCGCAACACGCGCATTAACTACCAGCACACTGCACCTCTCTGAGGGGTAGATCACCCCAGTCAGTTCCTGCCCATAGTCTGTAAATGTTTGCACTATAGATTGCAGATAATCAAACTTATCATTGATGTTTCTTAATGTCAACACACTGCAATCCCAAGCCTGTCTTGAACAACGCTGTGGGAGAGCATAAGACAGACATTACTGCTCTCTGTGCTGCGTTGACCAAATTCGAATAAACCCGCTGCTGTAAAGTTTGGCAGATCTGTATTATCTCAGACCCACAATGGAGTGTGTTTTCTAAGGATATGTCTGTTCAACAGGGTTCTTAATTTCCCCCCATCACTTTTAAAAACAAGCTGTGGTAACCACAGGACAGAGAACGGGGGCTGGTCATAGTCATGCTGTTCCTACACAAATTTTCAGTGTGTGGCTGTTTTTGTTATGGGTCAGCAAAAACCCTAACCTGTATCTGGTATGGTTCCCTTAGATGCAGAAGTGGGCATTTTTATTTTTTCTTATCTCTGGTGCCACACAGGAATTTGGTATTTTGAATACGCCTGAGGGAAGGAAGATATTAGTAATTACAGTTCTGAGCACGTATCATGTAAGTGAAATACAAAGAAAGGTAGAGACAATAATTCCAGAAGCTTACTCTTTTGAGGCTTTTTCTCATACAACTTGTAAAATCTGACAACTATTTCAGGTTCCAGCATTTCCATCCTTAGCTTTACTAGCAATGGAAGATACTTTAAAAATTACAGTTTGGACTTAAAATATTAAGACACTTAAACACTGTTTAAGCATGTTTCGCATTTAGTTTTGGTTCCAGAACTTCCCCTCTGTTTTGCTCATAGAATTTGGCCTCTCTAAGCATTTTAGAGCTAATGAAAGCCTCCTTATATATAAGTAATAATTTGTTTGTACAATTCACTTTTCAGTGTTTTCAATAGGAGAGGCAGCAATATATGTCAGTGAGTTTTGGTTAGAAGAGAAACAACAACAAATAGATCAATGGTTTGTTGAAAATGGAAATTACCAGTGCAGGGTGTTTAGGGCAGCTTTCAGAGACAAACCAAGAGTTTGCCTGCCAGTTATCTTGGTGGATCATTGCTCTTACTGTGAAGATATTCAAAGTAGTTTGATTTGCTGAAACCTGTTTTCATTTCACTGATGCACCAGTTGCACGGGTGATCAAGTACTCCTTAAATCCCTTTGATCCACCTGATTGCTTCCTTCTCTCCTGCCAGCTCCTTTACAGTATTATGAGGCATAACCACTTCAGAGGAGAATATTTTTCAGATGTTCTGTAGGTCATGATACAGTGAAGCCATGACTTTACTCACAAAGATTTTGTGTACGCTACGTTTCTATGTCTTGGAGAGGAAAGTGAAAGCTCATCCACCAAGCTATTGACTGGCCTGTTGTGGTCCTGTCCAGCTATTTTCTCAGACCCTAAGAGTAATTAATTCCTAGTGATCTGTATGAAAACAGAGGGAATCTAGAGAGTATAGCATTTAAAAAAAAAAGAAGCAAGGCTACAGGGATTTTTGCATGAACTACTACTGCTTTTCATTGGAAGATAGTGCTCATTTTCTGAGGAATAAATTATTCCCCAAGTATACATGAAACTGAGCTTACCCCAGTAAGCTACCACATTAACTCTGAGGTGCTGGGTGGGACCATGCTCATCTGCTAAGATGTAGAGTTGTGTTATAGCAACAAGGCATCAAAACCAGCCCACAGAAATTAATGATGCTTTAGATACAGTGTCCATCTTTTTATTCAGTTAATTCTCTGTGCTGCTTCTTATGCCACCTTTTTAAATATGGGGCCAGTGAAGAGAGTCTCTTTTATGATCAACTTTATGAGACAGACAAAAGACCAAGAGAGAAATATTTTGTTGGCCAAGGTTGCTTTCAGAGTTGTTAGCATTCTACAGAAAAGCAGAGATTAAAGCATGTGGCACAGCCTTGTAGTGTGATGTCTCAAATCAGACTCATGGTCTCACCCATTTTTTGTGCTGAACATTGCTTACTTGCATTGCCAGCATTCTGTATGGTTAATGCATGAGCCAATTCACAGATCTTTCTTCTTTTATTACTTTTTCTTTGCTAGGAATAATGTGCCCACACATCCTTATTCTTTGCACTGTTATGTTTCTCCTTCTATCCTAGCAAAGAAAAACAGGCTGAAATCACAATTAAATATTAATAGCTTAGAATACTGGGGGTTTGAAAATTACCCATTACTTTTATCTTGGAAAATAGAGGTGTTTATTCATTAGTCACAACTTTATGAAACAGTTGTTCAATGGAACATTAATATTTTGTGGTTTTTTCTATTTGCAAGAGTAATTGACTTTTCCTTCTGGTGAAATTTTCTTTAAGTTTGTGTGTATTACATGCTAACATGGCTGTAAAACAGCTTCTCACTGAAGTTATTCTTGGCCTAATTTGCTGCCTTCTTGGAGGAAGAGCTTTGCAGCAGGGTTAAAATGGTTTTTGTGGCTGTGGGCTGCGGAGCCAAATATCCTGATCCTGGAATCCACACTATATGAAAAACTTTGCTCCAACTACAGCTGCTTTCTTTGGATTTTTTCCTTAAACACTGATACTCTTGATAGGTCAGTGATGCTCATACTTGCACTGGCTCTCAGGTGTGATAAGGGATATTTGTGTCCCCCTCATGAAAGAGGGGCATGAGGAAAAGCATATTTTATCCTTCTACCTACAAGAAACTTTAAATACCTATCCAGTCCTGCTGTTTCCATAGGAAATTCAAAACTTCATTTTCTTATGAGTTCTTAAAAGTAAGCAGACATCCCTGGGGCTATCTGATATATGATATAACTAGCAGTGGAAGGCAAAGAAAAGAAAAGAAAAAAGAACTGTAATAAAAAATTACCTCATAACCTTGCAAAGTCAGTTGATACTTTTTTGCCACAAGTAAAAAGCCGGTTCAAAAGAGAAAGTTTGCTTGGGTTAGAAAAACTGGAAAAATGCTCAAAAAGAATTATTCCTTCTCATCAAATAGGTACTTTCTCATGACAGAACTGTCATTTCAGATGGTTAGATTGCTTCTCACAAGAGTTTTTGCTTGGTATAGATGCACAATTTCATTTTTCTCACCAGGAGATAGATTATTGTTTGATGTATAATTTGGTATATAAAAAACTTGTTTTAAGGATGGCATGAGTTTAAAAAAAAAAAAAGAAAATGTGTGTGAAAGATGCTAACTAAAGATCCTACCATAATGTTCTTTCAATTATAGCAGTTCATCTTTTATTCATTTGTCACCCTTGGCACTCGATTACATCAAATTCTCATTGGAAATACAAAGAGTGGATTCCCACTCTGTTTCTTTTTTTGCTGGCTTTATTGTGGATGCACTTGAAGAAAGAAGCGTGAGTGCGAGTTGGTCTGAAGGTGGTGAACTTCAGAGCTCTCCACACCTGTTCAGCAAATTAGTCACATCATGCCAAGTGAAGTGACACATCTTCTGTGTTAAGGGGCAGTGTTACTCTGTGCTTTTCTCCTGTTAAGGATGAGCACTCAGGAAATGAAAAGCATATCCAGTAATTGTCTCAGTCTCATAAAGATCTTACAAGTTTCAGACTGAAATGTAGAAATGGAGGTGGAATACATTGGGAACTTTAGTAGATGGAAGAATTTTATGGCTTTGGACAGTTGGTTTTCCTGGGTGATACTCTGCCTGCTTGGACAAAGGGATCAGCTGTATGGCAGGGTTGCTGTGGCTTCTGTAATGTGAGATCCTGCTGGGGCTGTACATCTGTCGTGGTTTTAAAATAACACCGCTGAGCATGCTCTAAGTGTACAATGTATTCTGTGTGTGCCACAGCTCATAAAACTGACAGCATCATCAAGGATGGAAATGACATTTAGTTCAAGCTCGTGGACATTGCCAATTTCTGAAACTTTCATGTTGAAAACTCTTCTGCTTAGCCATGAGGCTGAACAGAAGAATTAGCAAGATGGTACGAATCACAGTGTACATATTGCCATAATTCTTGGATGATTTTCAGTAGGAAAACTAGAAGTAAAAACTTGACTATCTTTCAGACTGTTTGCACATGCATTTTTGCAGATATGTGCCACCTATTATTCAGTAAGTGAAATCCTAGTTAGCCTTCAAAAGACTTCGCAAACCCAGATTACCTTTTTTGAAGCTCAGACATGGAAGATAAATTCTAAGAATGTGTATGTGCATACATCTCAGTAAAAAAGAAAATGAAGGCGCCCAATAAGACTTCCTAGGTCAGTAAAGTAACTAAGCTAATAGCAGGGCATGCTATTGTACATAAGACCATGCAGTTTGACAGATTTAACTGATTGTCGTGTTCTGACCTCCTCTGAAGAGGACATGGGGTGTGTGCATGTAAATTGAAATGTTACAGCAATTATGGAATTATTTAAAATATATATGCATAACTCTTCCATCTTGCAGTTAAATAACAGTATTCAGTCTTATGCTGTTTTATGATCTTCTGGAAGATACCTGCAAAAAGAAATCTTTTCACTTTTGCCGGTTAACCACTCTTGCTTTTCTTCCTGATATTATTGTTCTTTTTTTTTATATACAATTAAAGAGCATAGAACTATGTAAGTTATGCATAACCATCCTAATTTTAAATGATTAATGCAAGATCAATGACCAATACAATATCAAAAAATCCTGACAAATTTTCATAACTTAAAAATCATAAGTAGGATTTTAATCTATAGCAAAGATGAATAAGTGTGGGAAGGGGAAAGCTTTCCAGAAGGAATTACATAAATTAAGCTAAATGTTCCGAGCAAGATTGGGGTTTTTTTTCTTTTTTTTTTTGTCTGCTGGGTACCCTCAGAGAGAAACATGAGACACATTTTATTTCTAGGCAATATCTTTTTATTTACATCCACTCAACTCATTAGCACTGAAAAAAAAAAAAAAAGAAAATACTTGTACTAGAGCTGATGAAATAATTGCTGCAAGCTGCATGTTTAGACACATTGTACAAGTTAAATGTACAAAATTCACCCATTAGGATCCCTTGTGCCCTCAGTTTGTCATTCACTCCCAATTAGGATTTTTCTGTAGAGCAAACAAACAAAAGTCCCTCGAGGACCAATTCTTCAAGGCGTTGAGTGTATGGAGAAGGCGAATGTCCCTTGCTTGAACTGAAGTCATCTCTCAGAAGTTCACACATTTGTTCAGGCTGGTGTGCTGGAGTATCCTATACTCACTATAACCATTGAGGAGTTTTGATATTTTTCTATTCTCCTCATTCTCACTGCCACTGTTTTATTTTTTTTTAATGTGTTTCCATTACATGAGATCATTTTTCTATGACACAGAGTTGGTTTCTTTTTATATATTTACACGTGGTCAACTGATGGTCTACAAGCTCTAATGAACTTCTGGAGTCTATTAAAAAAGCTCAGGTTTCTCATAAGTAGATCTGCACTAGGTCCACACCAGTGTGGAAGCTGGAAGAGATCTGTTGTCCCCCAGTTTTCCCTTTCTCCCCTGAGTAGCTTAGTACGAGACACAAGTATATTAAGTCTGTAACTGCTGCTCTAGCTTAGGGTATTGAGGGTACCTAACTGCATCTTTAATGATTTTCCACATGTTTTTATAGCTGAAAATTGTAAAGAATTTGCTTTAATTAACACTGATGAGTGTCTAGTCACACTGTAAAATTCTGAGCTTCTGCAGGAAATGGTATTCAAATCCCATTCAATGTAAGGAGGTTTTGGCATATGCTGTGCTCCATATGGAATCATAATGGCAATTTTCTTAGCCCTCTTTTCTTCAGTCAGTCATATTTTTGATGGTATAACTTTTTTTTCTTTTAAATTGTAACAGTAACAGTTTGGGATGGGCCAGTGATAGATATGATTCTACATGTCTGTCCTCTGGGTTGGTGGAATGTGAAATATTAGATACCATTTTGCAATTATGCTGCTGTCGAGTTTAGGTTTTATATGGTGAGAAGTGATACAATATTTCAATTGAAAAGTATGTACTACTGCTAAGTGGGTGCAGGAGATAATTCTGATGAAATGGAATCCCTATAAAAGTCTGTTTAAAACTAATTCATCCTCGTGAATAGCTGCAGCCTTGTACCAATGAATTTGGGTAGCAGCCTTGATGTTACAAGAGGAAATGAAAGAAGCTTGTTCTTTGCCCAGAAGAACCCCAGCGAAACATTGATAAAGCAGTTAAGCAAACTAAGTTTCAGATACAGTTTTAGCACACCAATGTCAGAATACTCTGTGGCTTCCAACAGGGCCTTGCAGAAGATGTCAGATCCGGGCACTGGCCAAAACAGTGTGTAGAGGACAATATTTGTATTCTTCTCTTGCCATTTATTGACAATACCTGGCACCCAACTCTTGTTTTGCAGGGGAGTTAGTTTGCTGTTGTGTTTTGCCAAGGACAAGACTGTGCATAGCTGAAGGGTATCATGAATCTCTGATGCCCAAAGTGCTCCTACTTCTATGAAAAAAAGCAAATTAAAGTGGGAACTCAGTGAGTTTGGAAAGGAGGATTTTTTCTAGTCAGTAAAATGACTTGAAATAAATGGATTGATTAATTAAAATCAGTATGTCTACTTATAGAGTGAGGTACTCGAGCATGATTTATGTGTGGAGTTATTGCGCTGGACTCTCTGATCCCTGGCTTTGAGAATTAAATGTAGAAGTCTCATTCTCAGTTTCAAGGTTGAATACAAATCCTTATGAGCCTGCTCCTGTTAAATTGTGTCCTGTCACTCTCAAGTGTTCAAAACTTCCATCGAGGCCAAACTCACAAATCCCTTCCTTAACCTCCAGTTTCTTTGCTGTTGCTACATGTGAAGTTAACCCCCATGAAAATTTACTAAAGTGAGTCTGTTCCAGTCTTCCTATAAATCTCTCTCTCTCTTACTGTGCCATATAAAATTTGTTGATGAAAATATAAATGTGCAATACTTGCATGCTGGTTAACCATCATAGGAATAATTATTGCAACTATTCCCTTTCATGCCAAAAGACTTATTAGACATGCTCTGCTGGAGAGATAATATGAAATGTTTTACCAAATGTTAGATATTTACTTAGGGCTATGTCTTCAATTTGGAGTTTTACTATAAAGTGTCAGGAAATCTATTTGTATCAAGGAAGTATTTATAAACATTCATTTTGCAACAACTCTTATGGAAAGTTTCCAAGTGGTTATTGGATGTTTCCAGGCAGAAACATTTTTCTTCCCCAGTAAAGAGACACAGATAAGACAATTGCAAACCCTTCAAATAAAGACATACCAAGAAATGTAGTACTGATGATATTCATGAAGGAAATTGCCTGAAAAAAAATACGGAAAAGCATAAATTTTCTTTCTAAAATAGGAAACAAGGCTTTTGAGGCAACCAGATTTTATGTTTTCTGCTGGGAATAGTTCACAGTGTGAGACAGTAGTAAAAAGGATTCTGAATAAACTCCGTAGGCAAACACATGGGAATCAATGCAAGGGAAAGGGGATAACATTTGGAAAAACAGAGTTTACCCAGAAGAAATTAATGAACGAAATTGCCACTTGATGCAGTGAATGAGCTGAAAGGATGTCACAAAAAAACCCAACCAACCAACCAAAACCTAAAAACCAACCCTCAGAGAAACCAGTCTCCTACTGTTTTCAGTCCCTGTTGGCCACTCAGGTGGGGAAATGTCCCACAGTTGCACCTGGAGTTGATCCTGCTGCTGGGTAGCTCTGCTCTGATTGTCTGGGTATTGGGTTTTTTGGGGGGTTTTGTGGGTTTTTTTTAGTTTGGTTAGTTGTTTTCGTTTTCCTTTAGTTTTAGGGGGTTTTTCCACCTTAGGATTTTCTACCTTTTCATATCAGTGTTTGCTTTAAAATCTTAGAGCTGCTAACTCTTCCCACATCAGCAGTGAGAACAGGTTGTCTCAAGACTGCGTAGGACTGTGGTGAAAGAGAAGAAAATGCCTTCCAGGTCTTCCTCCGGCCTACCAAACTCAGTGATAAGTGGCACAACAGCTGTTTTGAGTGAATTTCAACAGCAGACCAAACTCACCCCCTCTAAAGTACTGATATATTAGTAAAGTATCAATAAAGTACTAGGAATATGAGATAGATCGCCATGCGAATGATGGAGGAGTAGGGGAATTAATGGGCATTTCTCTAAATTATGTCCCAGTCTAATCTAATTGCATTAAAATGTAAGGTGGAAACAAAAGGCTAGGAATGGGATGTGTATTTAAATGATAGTGGGTTTCCCTGTGGAATTCCAGGAATGAAGCCCAGTGGCTGAGGCAGCAGGGTGAGCTGTGGCAGAGCTTTGGGTGGCTTCAGCAGGACCACTTGCATTCAGTAGTTTACTGAATTTGAACCGTGATTCTGGTAGTCTTTTGCCTTTAGGATTATTTTAATTCATGGCATGGGATCGCCTCTGTTATCAGTCCTCAGCAGATTTCTTGGCAATAATTTTTAGTTTCAGTTACAGGCAGCTTGGTTAAATGCCATTTGTTTTGGGTCTTCCTTCAGATCTTAGTGGTATCCAATTAGTAGTAGAAGGTGTTTAACCTCTATCAGTTAACCATGGCTTTGCTGACCTACCATCAAAATTTTAGCAAAGTCTCTGTTTGAAACTACTGAAAAGTGTCCCAATTTTAATGAAAATATTAGGAAGAGGTGGGATAACATGGTGACTTTGCTGCCTGCATCAATGGATTCAACTGCTGTTTCATCCTGATGCCTTGAACTTCGTATGTTATTACAATGGCTTTCACTTCTTTGATTTATATGTGACTTTAGAACATAACTTTTTGCGTTTTAGTTCTGTGGTTTATTTTTAGATGTATTTTCTCAGTAATTGAAAGCTGTGATGGTGCACTAAGGAGAATGGTAGCATAAAAGAATCAGCCTGCAGTGGTTCCATCATTTCACTTTGAACCATCAGTTGGCTCTATGATATGTAGAAATTTTGCTTTGAAAAATGGGATTTCAGTCTATAATCTAATTATTGCTGATTTATAAGGTAATTTAAATTAGTTTAAATACAGTATAAATGATTTCTCAGACAAATCAACTGAATAAAAGGAAAAATTTGTGCTATATTTCATCATTATATGGTTGCTTCAGTTGTATTTGATTTCTCACTTTTATTCATTTGTTATGCTTTTCAAATTACCCTAATCAAATATATAAACCAAAACCCCTAAGAGCACTTAACTTGATGTTTCCAAAAAAAAAAAAAAAGGAATGCATAAGGTGAATGCAAACTCAGTTCTTAGTAAATAGAATCGTTTATAATTAATTAATTGTTCTTTTGCTTGTCATCGCAGAAGACTCATGTACTAGGTTTTTCATTTATTTCCAAATTGTCATGGTTAGATAGTGTTCAGAAAATGAACATTATCTGTGTACACATAAAATATATAATACATACAATGTGTTTAGTGTACACATACAATAATGTGATATTAGCAGAGGCCATACAGATAATGTTGGTAAAAAAAGAAGTGCCAGTTCAATAAATTTTCACTTTTTATACATCTACTAGCAAATCCTTATTAAATTTAGGTACCATTTTCTTCTAGTAAATTGATACTGTCAGAATGAGAGAAGATTTTTCAAAAGAGTCAAAGATTCAGTAATCCAAATCTTAAATTTCTCATGAACCTGTATTCTAATTGAAAAACCCCCATAATGTTAGCCCAGTCCTTATAGCTGTATTTCTTATTTCTAATGCTGAATCTAGAAACGCAGTCCCTCCGTTTCTTTCATATTGAGCACTGTCTATGCATAAGAGGGCATTGCAGTTAAATCTGCTAGCCTTTCCTTCTCCCACAGTCAGTAATCTGGCTATTTACTGTTACAGAAAGAACAAAAACCCAAATGATACAGTAACAACAGCAGATTCTTAGGTAGTATTTTCTCTTTTATCCCTTTCTGGGAATGGCTTTCAGCAGTGATTACATCTTGCAATAGAATCTATTCCATTAGCGGACCAACGTATGATAAAATTTGTAATTCTGATTTTAGTGTAACAAGGTAATTAAAACACAAGATATAAATGACAGATTAGTCTAAGGTTATCGGTGGTTTTATTTTTCTGGTCATGTATTACTTGAAAGGCTGAATATGGGAGTTGTGAGCAGTCTTGCTGCTGCTTAATGTTGCCCTTGCTTTGTCGCCAACAGAAGAGGTCCCCTCCCTTTGCTGCCATCTATCCCTGCTCCCCCAAACCACAGCATATTCCTTCCCTTCTGTTAAGTGATGGCCTTGTTCAGGAGGAGGGAGCTGAAGCACATCAGTGAAAGAACAAACAACAGAAACCTCCCGAGTGGTGTTTCAGCACCAAAAAAAAATTATGGGGAACCAGATTGACAAAAAGTCAAAGTCTGGATTGGGCTTTCTGAAAGCAGATGGATCACACCACGTTATTTAGCTCCCCATGGGTACCCTGCTAAACCAGAGAGTCAGAGCTTGGTGGGATCTGTCCTTCTCTTACCTCCCCATTTGTTTCTTTTTGTGGATATATAAAAAACAGAAGATACAGGGTAAAGTTTTAGTGGAGGTGGTTGTTATATATATTCATATATATATTCGTATATATTATATATATTCACATATATTTTATAACCTTCTTTATGATCATCTAACCCTCTTTGGAATATCTCAAGATAAATTTTAAATGCTTCTTCTTTTGTTAATTTAACCAAGAGTTTTCTCCAGTGGTTGAAAAGATGTTGAACACCTCACTCTCTGTGCTCATAACCTAATGTAACGTGTAAGGTCAAGGTGCTCAACAGCAAAAACCCAATTGCACTCTGGTGGCAGTGGTGAGACTTGTTTCCACAGTCTGTAGTACTCTCATAATGGAGGGTAATATCAACTGAAATATTATACTCAGAGAGGACCAGTCTTTCTTTGCTGCAGCTACGAGCAGAAAGTAAGTAAAAATCAATGTGAGGTCTGTAAAGATGATCTGAAGTGAGTTGAAGGGGGTACTTCAGTATGTCCATTAAGTTTTCTAGTTGCTCATTTGTGTTATATGTGTTTGAATATCATTCTCATTCCTTCTCTCTTTTTTTTCTTTCTTTTTACCTTCCATCCCTCCATTGTCATGCATTGCATTGTTGATTACAGTCTGTGTAATCATTACCACCGTGTGAAGGCAATTTCCCACGTCACCAGGTACGGTGTCACATGTCAGAAAACATGTTTCTGTGTTCTCAAACCTAGTCAGTGTTGTGCCTAGCAAATTTCTCCTATGTTAACCTCTTTTCTTCCTCTCTTCCTTTCCCATTCGATATGAAATAACATTGCTGCAGGAAAGTGATTTTTAGAATTAATGTCTTTTTTAAAAAAAGTTTAATTTAATTTTCTGGATCAAAGAGGTACTGTCTTTCTTAAGGGCTGAAAAGCAGTACTGTACAGGTTTTTGGTTGTCCACAGGTTATGGCCTGGAACCTGTAATCTTTTTAATGGATTAATATCTGCTGTGAAGTGCCATTTTTGTAAAATCCCTGAGCTGCATTGTTCAGTTATGTTTTATTTTGATGGTGATTGGTTTATGTTAAAAGCTTGAGTCTCAGCTGTAGTTTTCGCCTCTGTAGTGGTAAACATGGATAAATTAGTGCTTTTGTCAATCCTTATTGTTTTAGTTTGTGTCTAAACTGTCATTCTTCAGTGTTTATGTGGCCTTTAGAAACATGTTATTTGCAGATTGCTACATGGCTAGCTGAGTTTTTTGAGAAAGTAGTAAGATCATGAAGATGCTCATTTACATGCAAATTTTTATAACTTTCTAATGATGTTTCTGAACATCACTGGCTTGTATCTTGATTACTTTTGCACTTGGCAGAACAAAATTTCATTAAAGAGCTGTTGCAAGAAACTGTTTTTAGCAATAGTGGGAAACCATGTCTTACAACCTGTTTTTCAGGGATTAAAATTAATGTAATTAATGTGAGTTCATGAGCTTATGAACATTTATTATACCTAGACATGTGGAACATGAATCATGTCTTTCTAAGCATTCTTCTTACAAGAAATAAAAAGGAGCAAGTGTTCTTTCTAAATGCAAATTACCAAATCCAAAGCTGGTAAAAATGAATGTAGCCCACTTGCTTCTGATGGTGACACATCTCATACACCATTTCTAATGCCAGTCCTTTCTATTTAATATTTATTTTGGATCAACTTACACTCCTTATGGCTCTCTAAGCTGCAGTGTACCTAGAGGTATAACTTCTTCTGAATGAGAAAAGAAAGTTTTGAAAATTACACAGTGACTATTTCTAGACTTTTTAGTCATATCTCAGCTTTTTCATTCTGATATCCAGTGTCTCTGCGACACCTTCAACAGCATAACCATTTTCCCATGTAAACATAGTTAACTTACTGTGTAAGTTTCTCTTTTGCTAGTGATGCCTTAGGATTTTAGCTTTTATATTTTTCATATATTTGTAGTCCTGCAATTCTTTAGTGTATAACTCTAAACTCCATATACAGTGTTAGCTACTGTTCTCCCACTTTGGTCAGACAAAACAATTCCTCTCTAGGCCTGAGACTCAAGGACACCTTCCTGTCTCAGGCCCCGAGAAATGTAAACAAATGTGAGTTGGGGGAGAGCAAACTTGGGTAAATGACTTCATTACTTGAAGCTGTAATTGGAGGGTTAACCCCTGATATGCAAATGGACCAACTTATAAAAGTATGAAAACCCATGACCTGTCATCCATTTTTGGGCGTAGCCCCTGGGGGCTTTATCTGCCCCAAAAGTACCTGAAGGCTTTCCATAAATATAACTGCTTTTTATTCTCTTAATTTTGTCTG
Organism: Lycocorax pyrrhopterus obiensis; assembly: GCA_014706295.1. Taxonomy (NCBI): domain Eukaryota; kingdom Metazoa; phylum Chordata; class Aves; order Passeriformes; family Paradisaeidae; genus Lycocorax; species Lycocorax pyrrhopterus. Next base: position 64,697,166 of record JACSVZ010000006.1, on the reverse strand, counting down.
GCCTCTGTTTTTAGGTAGTCCCATACAGCATCTCTAGGACACCAGTTGTTTTTTGTCTGTCTCTACAACTTCAGACTGTAAAATGGTAATAAATTAGGCAAATGGTAATAAATTGGGAAAAGGGAAGTGACAAGTACTTCTTTTTAAAGCAATACTCTGAAATAGCTGGATATAGGTGTACAGCTTTTACATGTATTGAGTGAGAAATTTAGAGCTTTTTTTAGAGAAATTAGATCCATCTCAGTACCTCATTCACAAGCTGGAGGTATTCAGGATGTTTATTGGCATAAATAGGACGTGGTCCTAAATAGCTGCAAGCTGCAGTTTTGAGGTGTGCAAACTGCAAGGTGCATTATTGAGAGATCAAACCTAGATGAACTATCATTGTTTCCTTGTTGTGTTCCAATGTTGCATAATTACATTACTTTTATGGATTTTCCCTACTTATTAGTAAGGTAAAATATGTGGGATGTAAAATTATCTGTTAATTGACACGATTAAGCCAATGGATAAGGGTCGTGGTTCAGTCATTGTAATCACATGAGGTAATGGCTTTGTTATGGTGCCTGCTGTAGAATCACATTTTGCAAAAGCACAAATTTAGCTTAAAATAATTAAAAATTGATTTGTTTTGAACAGTGAGTTTCCTAGAGAAGGAATAACTGGAGACATTGAGATAACTAAAGACATATGTAATGGATGGACGAGTAGTTGTATAACTGAGTCTAATCCCACTGGTAGGCTCAGCTTTTTTGGACTCAGATTAGTAGACACAATTCCACATTATAAACAGTATTTTGGGGTCACAGAAGCACACGATATACCTGTCATGCTTAAAATATTTGCTAATTTAAATATTCCACTTTTACTAAGGTTTTGCAATCTCAAGATCACTCCTGAAGTTCAAACGCCTTCTCTACTGGTGTATGAGAACCATATAATTCCAGCAGCTCTTTTCTTACATTTTTTAGCATAACCTTAGTCTGGTGGTCAAAGTTCAGTAAATTGTAGTTATTGAAAATCATTTTTAAAGTGAAGCTATATGATAATGGAAGAGGACAGCACCTGAATGAAATACACAAGTCTGTATTTTGCTTCTGGGAAGAGTCTGAGAACAAACGGCAAAGCCTCATCTTGTAGCACTGCTCACAACAGTGCTGGTAAAATCTACCAAATGATTCTGCCTGTTTTCTGCATTCTATGTTGCATTATATGTTGATAGTAAGAAACTAGGGCACTTCTCACAAAAGTGTTAATACAGCGTATGGATCATGAATTTGCAGTAAGTTGAGAAAAAGAACAGTTGTATTTAGCTACTGATATTTAAATTGCAGTCCTGGTAAGCCTTTTGCAATTAAATTGTTTGTATTGTATTGTTAATCACAAGCATCCCTTAAATGATTGCACAGAATGGGCTAGCATTTTTTAGGTGTAATCAGTACTAAATGAAGCTAAGCAAGGAGTACTCTTTGTATCTGGCCTGTGCTACTGAGCTTTCTGGTTTGTGTATTTTCACTTGTAAAGCCTTTTCTTTTTGGTCACATCTTGGCAATTTGAGCTACCTCCATGAAATTGTTTGGCTATGTCTAATGGCGTTTAAATACTTCATATTTTTTTATCATTTTTAGTTTAGTTTCTAAGAAATATAATAAATGTAATGTGGAATGCCATGTAATTAGTACTGTGCTTTTACATTAGACAATAAATAATTGATATTTTTGATTATATCCAGATGCTGTTCTGAGATGAAATTGTGAGATTTTGAAGCATTCTTTCACCGAGATCATTAAAAATCTGCTGGAGGATTTTCTTCTGAGTCTGTTTTGGTTTTATGCAGAACGTATTAAATGCTGAAAAAAAACTCCAAGCCCCCAAAGACTCAACTTAAAGGAAATCTCTGTAGTTCCACTCATGAAGCGGCTGAAATTCTACACTGTTATAATTTTGTGGAAAAGCAATAAATCAAATCTATCTATAATTTTATTTTATAAAGAAAATGCTATTACAATTTCTCTGAAAATGTGCTTGTGGGTATATTTGAAATGCACTGGGAATATGAATGCTTGATGGAATTAAGTGCAGACAATGAATCATGGTGATCAGATATTCTCTATTAACAAATATTATCTTTTGAAAAGACTAATTTTTGTAACTGAAAACATCAGTGCCTTTTGTTTCAGATTTTAATGAAACAATTCACTTTTGGCACACAGCTGTTATGGACAAATGCCAGAGGATGGAAGCAGAGGGCAGCATGTTTCAGTAAATCTAAATAGATTAATGATATTCGAACTCAATTTAAATGTCATTCGTGTTGTTTTCAAGTCTAGCCAGAGTCCTTTAGAGATGTTAGTTGGTGTTTTTTTCAGCACAGACTGGGAAGATGAGTGTGTCCCAGTTTGCTCGGTACCTGCTGCTGTCCTGTGCTGCTGCAGTTAGGTCAGCTGAACCTCACATCGCCTTTGACTCTCCTGCTGTTTTCTCAGTGCTAATTTTAAGCAGTTTATTAAGTGAGAGTAAATTTCTCATGGCTCATGGCATTCCTGTGAGCCTTTGATAATTGGAATAATCACTTTATTTCCACTTCCACTCATCTAAGCTACTTAAGTAGACACTACAGTAGGCTGAGGCAATGAATGATTTCTTCTTTCCAGCCGTATGTCGGTCATGCAGTATAACTGCAAATCAGAGCTAGACAGCGTGCCAATTACTACTTCCAAAATGTGTCTCTCCCACGGAAGTTATTTATGCACACTGCTAATTAGCCATTGAGATTTTTGTTCACTGGAGAAGAACAGATCCACATGCATGGCACCGCAGGAAGCCTTAAAGTATGGGCAAGGATATCTGTCCAAGGCCCCAGGCCTCCTGCTTCTTGGCAGGACATTCTGACTTTCAGTAATAATTTACATTTTAAGATAAAGTACTGCCACAGGTGTTTGTGACTTGTAATTTCAGACCTCACCTGCAGAAGGGCACAGGGGAGTTTAGGCAGGATCAATATGAATGAAAGTCTATTCCAGGAAAGTGTACTGCCTTCTTCCATTTTCATACTCAGAAATTTCTCATAGTGCTGAGGAGCCTTTGAGACTTGTCTATATTTAGGGCTTTCCAATGTAGCAACTTGCTCGTACTTTTGTTTCTTTTGCTTTGTTTCTTAAGCATAATTTATTTATTTTTTGTTTCAGATACTTCTTCCAGGAAAACATGGGCTTCTGCTATCTTGTCTAACCAAGCCTTCTCATTTCCACCACATATACATAAACACCCCATATAGAAATAACACAGCGGAGACATATCTCTGCTCAGAGGTATAGCACTTGTCTTGAATAAACAGCACATTGGTGAGACATGAATGAGAGGTGTAACAGTACAATGTAGTCAGACATAATTGGGAAAAAATACAGAGGCCAACTGAGAAATAAGACAGAGAGCAACCATGATGGAGAAGTTGTTAGTTGTAATCGAGCTGACCTGCCTGGGACACAGAGAGATTGAAAGCATTAGGGGCAAAAGGAAAGTTGTTATTAAATCACAGTTACAGGTAATTTGGTGAGTATTTTATGTAGGATCAAGATCTCAACACCTCTTATTCAAACTTCTGCTCTTGTTCCCCTTACAGTTCTTCTCTCCTTGTTTGCATGTAGCTCTCGTGGCAGCCTCACTTTAAATATGGTTTCGTGTTTTAGTCAGTTGCTGGTCTTTGTGATGTCAGTTTAGGAGTAATGTCTACTGAGTGCCCTCACCTCAAAGATCCTCAATTATGCTCTGTACCACTTGTGTTCTTTCTGAGCCCATAAATCTCCCCTTTCACAGTGGCACAGCATCATCAGGATGAGCAGTGAGTACTCTGCTCTCTGTGATCCTCTGCCAGTGCCAGGGCCTCTTAGAAGGAGCTTAGAGGTAAATGACTTTGGCCGTGCAGCTGAGGAGGGGATGAAAACAATATTGTTTAAAAATTACCCTGTAAGTGCCTACCTTCCCCTTCTCCTCCTGTTTTGCACCTAGAGTGAGAAGCTTCTGCCTTTCTCTCTGAGATCTGATGGAGCCTTCTCCCTTGCCAGGGAGGGTGCCATGCCCTGGGGTACCCTGATAGGTGCAAATGCTGCAGTCCTGAGTCAGCAGCATAAAAATAATATGTGTATTTATATACTAATTTAGGAAGCTCCAGCTTTATGGAAACTTCAGCAGCACGTTTAAGGGACAATGATTTATTAGCCACTGTCAGGAAAATCTCTATAAGCAGGAAGGAAAAATTGCAGAAGCTGTGAAGTAGATGAGGCAACAGAGGAGAAAAAGAAAGCACTCAATCTCACACGTGTATATTTTATTCCAAGTGTTGGAGGCACAGAAATTATAGTCAGGGTAAATTAAAGCATTCACATAAGAGAGTAAAACTCTGAATGTAATCTGAACTCGTGATAATAGTATCATCTATGGTAATGGTATGCTTTCAGGTTGTTTTATGTATTTCCAGTGTAGGATGAACAAAACCAATAAATTCACATTTCTGCTCTTAGGAGAAGGAGAACTATGGCATTTAAATAGCTGTACTAGTCAGCTTCAAAAAGTCTACAGTTGAATATCTAATTGTTGATAGTAATGCTCCTCTGCATTCTCTGACCAATGTGGGAAATTCTAAATATGAGGTATTATCTGTATGAAACCTTTCAAGAGAAGATATAAGTAAGGGTAAATGATAGTCACTCATCTATCATTGGCTACAGTAGAAAGTGGCAGCCAGAAGCTTATTCATTTTGATTTAAAAAAAAATGCTGTCACACTGTCAAACATGCCAGAGCAATGCTTTCTGAATCATTTTTCGTACCTATTTTCCATTTCACAGAAACAGCACAGATTGAATGGGTTAACTTTTAAATAAATTTCAAGTTTATTTTTAATCAATAGCAAGTTGGGGATTGAGCAGCTGTGCCATAAATTGTAACAGCACACCTCAGGTAGAGAGAGATCTTGACACTCCTGAAAATGGGAATGAGCAGTCAAGGGACAGACAGATGGGAAACTCGTTTAAGCAGCTTCATTGTCAGTCACAAAACCAATGTGATTTTACTTCTTCTGAGAGGGAAAGAAAAAGCACTCCTTTAGTATGTTTATGCCAACTTAGAATAAGATTGTGCAAAGGACCATGGAGGTACGTGATATAGGTCTAAATGAGAGTTCAGCCAAGCTGCCAAGATTAAAACATGCTAAATAAGATGGAAGTAAGAGTGTCATGACAGCAGTGCAGGTGCCAGTGTTACTACCCCATACAAATCTGTCTTACTGGGCTTGGTAGTCAAGACCAGTTGTGGGATTGTTGTAATCAGAGTTGTTATGCAATTTTTGGTGAGAAGCAGAAAAGAGGGGCAAACAATGGTATAGTTTTAAAGATTCATGGAACTGCAATTTTGTGGTAAAAGCTGTAGATTTACAGGACAATCAGCAGTAGAGAATGCAATGGAAATGGCTAGCTGTTTCAAATAGTCGACATTTTTTAGGCTGTTCCGTCAGCCAAGTTCTTAAGAAAACCTACTGAGCTCTTAAAAGAACGGTGAGAATATTATTTTATGTGAAGCAAAATATACTGAGATACAAACAAAAATGTAATACGCAATAAATACAATAGGCTATTTATTAGAAAAATGGTTAAGGATCACTTTTGCTATGAAGGAAATGCATTATACACAGCAGTCGTGCTGAAGCTGTACACTTCTCAAATTAGGTTTATACTTTCAGATTAGAAAAATGAGTTGAAAATGTGTTGGGAAATGTGAAATTTTCCTTGGGAGCTTAATGGCTTATTTGCATAAACTACAAAATAATCAAACAAACCTGAGGCTGGCTTTTAAAGTACACACCAAGGAAATCATATACTCTATTCTTGTGTTATTTTAACAAAAACTTTAATTGACCTCACAGTGTGGTGGTGTAAAATGTGTGTGATATAGTTAGGTAATGAGATAGGCTGTTCCATAAGACTTTAAGAAATAAATAGCAGATGTGTTAATAAACAGAATCAGTGTAAAACAGGTGAAAAAGTGTCCTTACTGACTGATGCACTGCAGTGTGTCATTTTACACTTAAATTAATGATGCAGTTTAAGAAAAATGCTAAGACACTAGTAGAAGTCATATCAATTGTATTACTAACTTAAAATTTTATTAAAACCTATGTGAGTAATAAAATATTTTATTATTAAAATGTGTTTTTTGTGTTCTTAGGGGCAGTTTAGATTTGCAGAGCTTGATGGCACACTAATCCTCTATTAATTCTGATCCAAATTAACTTGTGCTTGTCTGTGTTGTCATTTAGATGTTTCATGAAGTCAGATAATCTAAAGCCGTAGGCAAAGATTTCATAAGATAGTTCCAAAATCAAACCACTGGAAACAACGATCTACCTTTCCCCTGTCTTTAGTTAAAGACACATTCCTCATGCCCTGCTCTCATTTTTGGCTCTTTCTACTTGTTTCTTTCCTCTTTTAAATCACCTGGAGGGAAGAGTCATAACTGCGCACAGTTCAAACTTTGCTTTGCCCATTTGCTGTATTGTAAAGGGATGGAAGTCATGTGTGAGTGCAAAAGAGCTCAGATCTTTTTTCCCATCCTCACAACAATAAATAATTTTATAAATACTTATATAGTACACGCTATGTTTCTGAATGCTCTGAGTAAGAAGTGACACACGGAGGACACACACTAAATTTTCTACCCCTTCACAACTGAGTTGCAGTGAATTTTTTCTTGTCTTGAGCTAAAATTTATGTGTTCACAAAACTGCCATATCTCTTGATGCAATTTTCAGTTCCAATGGCAAGTAAGGTCTAGGAGTAAAAATAAATTAATAAATAATTTTCAGAGGCAAGAGACAAAGCTTTTTGTTGCAAAGATATCTGGGAAAGTTTCATCCAGATTTTAAACAGTGCTAATGCCAAAATGTCCAACAAGAAAACTTTATGTCAAAGATAGTGCACAAGTTAAGCACCTCTTCAAAATTAGTCTTGATGGTAACACTGGGAAGACCTAGGGGAATAATTCTGTAGCCATATAAAGTTGTTTATGGGTCTGTAATTAGACAGTAATCAGTCAGTGCTTGACATTTTAGCGCTTCAGCCGGCTGCAATGCAAAAGTACCAACTTCAACTGCAAATCCCTCATTAAACTTCCAGTAAAACAGGATTACTGACTGTTATGACTGTCAACATGCATTTTATTTTAAATAGTAATCAGAGAAATTATTGTAGTTCATTCTATAAATATGCATATTTTCTCTATCAGTTTTTTTTAAGTTTTTTGCTGTGACAAATTAAGTAGGATGAGGTCATGGAACATTTTCCTTAGAAATAACGCACAGTTCTGTGCCAGTTTAAATCTTTAGCTTCAATTACAAAGAAAAATTAAGATGTGCTGTGGAGTGAAACTACAATGGTGAAAGATTAATTAGCTAATATTTGTGAAGCTCGGAAGATAAATCAGGCTATGCAGTGTGTGTAAGTATTACTGTAACAGGGTTGCTAAATGCACAGTTGAGAGTTAGTTGGAGGGTTGAATTTTTTCTCAATCCACTCACTTCTTCTCAAATCTTCCATATTGTGAGGACTTGTAGGCGCTCATGATAATCTCCCTGGCACTGGTGGATCAATACTACTCAATTAGTTTAGCCCACACTTCTTTCACAGTCTATTAGTGCCTCTACATGTCTCATCACACTAAATCCTTTGGAGGGAACTGAATGATGAATCATTCCTCATTTGCCGTTCCTTGTCTATGTAAGACAATTTGGAAAATTGGTTGTTTTGGGGACAGCAGTGATGAGTGAAGAAAAAATTTCTTTTCTAAAGTGAATGGTGCCTGGACCTAAATGTTCCTGCCCAAGCAGAACCCAAACTAACTGTGGACTTCTAGATAGAAGAGCTGTAACAGTGTGTGCAGACCTCTTAGTATACAAATCAGAAATGTTGCAGTCATGTCAAATGAAGTGCCAGTCCAGTATAAACTCACTCTTTGGCTCAAAGAGTCTTGACAGGTCAGATTTGTCTGGAAAGACTTAGGTGGGTTCAGGCATAGCCTGACCTGAAGTGCCATAAAGCAGCATAAAGACATTAAAGCTGCCTTTTATTCTGTGCTGTGCGCTCCATCTAAGGCACGGTCTTGGACCCGTGTCAGGTGTTTCCCAAACGTGCAGTCGTCATGCCGTAACTCCCACCCGGGAGTTGTCACGATGGAGAACAGTGACAGGCCTTCAGTCAGTCTGCCCAGGGACCAAAAGGGAAGGCTTGAGAATGGGACTTGCAGTTAGCACCAAGCTTTACACCAAACATTTTGTTAGATGTGGATAACCAAGATAGAAGAGTAAGGCTCTTCTACAAAGGCTGAAGTAGAATAAGTGATATCTCGTTATACATGTTTCAAATCTTTGCTTTCTTTTTAAATCAATTAGGCTCTTCATGGAAGACACTTTTTCTGTAGTATTTTGTCTTTTTCATTTTGGAGGGTATGCAAAAACTTCAAACTTTAATTTAGTCCTTTCCTTTTTGACCGTCTCTGATCTGCTTCACTGCTTATCAGCTACAGGTCTTTTTTTTTTTTTTTTCAGATATGAGGGGTTGCCTCTTTTGCTACCGTTGGATAATGTGTAAAAGTGAGGTTTGATTTAATAATAACAACAGTGGTAATACTAATAATAACTGGATGTAGGATCTGTCCTCCCACCTGAGAAGTAGTAGTCTGAACCGCTATGCAAAGAAGTTGTAAAAGGAACATGCAGTTCTCAATATTAACCCAGTGATAGTTTCTTTTCTTAAAACCCACTAACGTTGTATTTTCAGTATTTTAATATCATTTCTGTCATTTAATTTCACATGTCGTTCACAACTTTTTAATGAGTCTTTCCCATAAATCTGAAGAATATGTTCTCTGAATTTTTCACTTAATTACGCCTAAGTAGTGATCTATTTGGATGGTGATAACATCATTTTTTCATGCTAATTTCACTAATGTGTCTTGTAGCCATTACTGGACCGTTCAGCATTGTTCTGGTGGCCACATTTGTAGCCTTAACTTAGAATTTCCAAAAATTAGTTTACTCTTTTCTTCAAGCTTCTAAATTTACTTTATATTTCAGTATCAGAGTCTCTTTCCTGTTTAGCAGAATTCTCTTTCTCTTCTCTCACACACAAGTTGGGAAGGTTAGTTGGTTTTCTGACACAGAAGTAGGAAAAAATTGATAGTGCCTCCTGGTTTTGCTTAGCCCCATGACAGTGTCATGCTACCTGGTGAAACCAGAGGGACTGGAAAACAGCTGGGCAGTGGTGCCTTTGTGGAGTACACCCTTGTTCTGATTCTGCCTTGCTCCTCTCTGAGGGAACCAGCTAAGACTTCTGTGTGAAAGCAGCAGAGCTTGGCTGCAGTTGTACTTATTCACTACAGTTGTAGTCAATACTGAAAACTAGGACACTTGTGAATATTTTAGTTACTTTTCTGTAGATGTCAGAAGGAAGTTCCAGGTTGCTGCATGATAAATAATGAAGACCTGTGATTTATTTACTATTTATACACTCTGCATTTGTCAGAAGCAAGAGCGCAAGTGAAAAGTCCTGTGTCACCATAAAATTTTCCTTACCTCATCACAGTTAAGCTGTAGCTGCAGCGTAGCTTTTTGCTCAAGGAGGTTTTTGCTCAATTTTAGTCTCTAGTTCATTTAACCTCTGTAGAGCTGTGCAGAGCTTCCCCATGCAGAAATGCTGCAGATGAGATATCAAGCTCCTTTTGTGAAACAGATTGGAGACTTATGTCTTAGTTCTGCTGTAAGGCCTGGAGGTGCCTCCAAATGCAATGTGAATTAGCGTGCCCAGTGTGAGTTATATTCTTTGATTTTTACATTTTTAAGAACTCTGGTACTGATGTACAGTAAAAAAAAAGGAATCATTTATCTACTCTTTAATTATTAGTGAGATGGATGGTGTAGCCTGATGTTATGGGAGGATGTGTTCATCTTTTCTGCTGGCAGAAAGGCCGTGGGATAGTTGAAGGATAAATGTTCAATCAGGGAAATTCTGGTTTTGTCACTGCATACAGGGAGTGGACTTCTTTTCTGCTAAAACAAAGCCTCTGTCCTCCTGGAGCTGTGTCATTTCACTTAAACAAGCTCCTGAAACTCCTAAACTGTAATCGTGCTCTATAGCATAATTCTGTAAGTGGCTGTAACAGGCAAATTTGGGTGTGATTACAGATTTTCTAATTTTAAAACATTGTGTGTAGATTTACTGCACATTTATTCCTGTTGCTGGAACCCTGAGGGAGGTGTCTTTTTCAAACTCAGAAATACTAAGAAAACTTCCTGATTTTTTTCCTAAATAAATTAATTCCAAATTAACTTTCTGCAGATTCCAGTAGCATATTGGTAAAGATAGTATTTGCTGTTTCCCTGTGGAATTTAATAATAAGTTTACTATTCATCAGTAAGAATGTTTCTTTTCACCTTCTTGATATTCCCATGCTTTTGCAACTACTTTGAGGAAGTAATGCATGGTCACCATGTAGACCAGCAGGTTCTCTTATCTACTGGGTTCAATGTTTGATTTATATTTTTAGATATTTTTTGTTGTTGTTGAGAGATTCAGTGTTATAGGAATGTGGTTGGAGTGTGCTTTTTTAAATCTGCAGTTATTTGGATTTTCCAATTTCTGTATTTTGTAACAAATACTTTTCTCATGAACTACTTTATTCATCATTGGGTACTTGGATTCTATAAGAATGAAAACCTTGGTATTTTTTTGCCTAAGTTTGTATCGTGCCACTTAGTCTTCAGGTTAGGCAATTTTCTGATAGGAAGTAACAGCTATAACAGCAATCATGCTTCAGCTGAATATCTTGGAACTGGATCTGAGTGTGGGAAAGGTTTTGCTTATTCTTGCCTCATTAAAGTTCTTGCTCTAAAGATATTTTGCTGCTATTGACTGGTCTGCAGTCTGTGATAGTACAGGCAACTTACAATTGCCTGGAACATCTCTGTCACATCTTTGCAACACTTTTCAGGAATACATTTGTTATCCTTGTCACAATTACTACGTGCTGGTGTTTCTTCTGGATTAAATGAAGTTGTATCTTATATTGATCTGAACCTACAGCACATGTGCTGCCATTCTGCAAAGTGATGACTTGGTGAAGGGTTTTTTTAATGCAGTTACTCGAACAACTCCTTTATTTCCCTGTAGTATTAAAAGTGCATTTCGATTTACCACCTTGTCTGTTTGTGCAGCCCAGAGCCCAGGGCCCACCATGCAGCTGTGATGAGGGGCTGGAGTTGAAATGGGGTCACCTGAGAGGTAGCAAGGCTTCTGTGGCATTCAGGGAGGTGTCTGATGCACACCACTGGCACCCACTGGGCAGAGACGGTGGCAGATGAGAAGGGGCCTCCAAAGTCTTTCTTGAATGGAAGCTGTCTGAGAAGGGTGGCTGGCCTTGTCTTCACCCCTTACCATTAGCCCAAGAGAACATTGTTTTCTCCACATCAAATATGGTCTTTGTTTCTAAAGTAATTCAGTTGCTGTTGTATTCCCACCTAATTCACACTCGCTGTATTCCCTTTGTCCCTAAGTCTGCATGACATTATACCATAAATGCTTCAGCCTCTGTTAAATCTTAATGAGAAGCAAAAGTGGCTTGAATTAACCAGGTCTGGCTGTATCAATATTTTAACAACGTAATTTAAGACTATATGTAGAACGTGACTTGTAATTCAGAGGATTATCTACTGTTGTATAATGAGGGGAGGGAAAAAAGATAACATTTTAATGTCTTTTAAGGCTTTTTGAAATTAAGTTCTCCCTTGGTTGTACTTGGAATCAAAAGTATTTTTATATTTTTATTTTATTTCTGTTTCATCTCCAAGCTTTATAGAAAAGCCCTCCAGACCAGTGGAATGAAACTAGGATAAAATAATGGGTTACTGCTGAAATTAAGGACCAAATTGTTATGCTTCCTCTAGAAGGAACTACGTGTCTGTTAAGACTCCCTTGTTCCCTCAGATTTACATTTAATGGTGGAACTGCTTCTGTTTCTTCTTTTATTGAGAAGTTTTTGTAGCTCAGTAAGAGTGATGTAATCACTTCAGTCTCATGCCTGGGAGGGTTGTGGCTAAACTGTTTTGAGCCGTATTTTTCTATCTCCCCTCCACCTCTTGCTCAGGGATTGTGACAAAAAAACCAACCCAGCAACCGCAAACCAATTTGTGTTTATGTGATAGTTGCTGCCACGTATAATCTACCTTTTAAATAAATTGTGTATCACAAGTATAATACTTATCTGACAAGTGTGACATACTTAAGGGTACCTGTAGCTTTTCTTTAATGTTCATTTTCCTAGAGCTGGTTTGGAAAATACTTTCTCACCCTAATGTAATCTCTCCAGAATTTGCACTAGTGTTATTGAAAAAATATTTTTAACGAAAATGCCAAAGGGCACATCTGCACCCAGCCTTTGTAATCTGATATCTACCAAGTCTAGGCTCGATTGCAGCCATTTTACCAAAACCTGATGAACTAACAAAGAGGGAATACAAAGCCTTTCTATTTTTTTCTCTGAAAATGTCAGCTACATGCACTGTCCAGAGCACAGTAGTTGAGTTTACAGGCTACCAAGAAGAAGAGTAATGAATTAAAAGGTTGAAAAAAATTAATTCATTTCTCGATTATTTTCATCTGGTTATTCCCCAATATTAAGCCAGTTTTTAGAAGAGAGCTGTTCCGCCCCCGTTAACTCGGAGTAGCTTCGGAAAGCAGCCGTAAACCACTGTATCTCGTTAGCAGTGTACCAGTGTTTCCAAGCCATGAACAAGGAAACTGTCACTGCTTATGACAGTTGTGACATCATGCCACCTCCTCTTGGCTTTCACCTTCGTGACAGATTTACCATGCCTTTGACCATTTGAGTCCTTGTCAATGCACAGGAGTCCTGGTGAAGCACAAATTTTACTCTAAAAAAAATTAAAATCTCTTTGTCAAACTGGACCTAGGCAGAAGTTTTGAGGTGTCTACAACACTGATTTTCCAGAGTTTATGAGATTCCCATTTGGCACTTGGCAGGGAACCAGGCCAAGTGTGTGAAAAGCTTTTTGAAAGGCTGATTTCCTTGCTGACCCTCACAGTCTATAACTGATACAATGGACTAAGTCTCGTGAAACCTGCAGACGAACTTTGCAGATTTTCACACTCAGGTTTCTATTTCCATGCAACCCCAATTAAAAAAAAAAAAAAAAGAAAAAGTATTTCTCAAGTGCAATTATCATCAAATATCGTCTGCAATCCTAGTAAGAATGAGAGAGAGGAATCATTATTTTTGCCTGCAGTTTGAAAAAAAAAACCCATAAATTATTATTGCTTTGAAAAACTTCTGTTCGGTATAAGTATTGCGATTGGCATCACCTTTTTACAAAGGAGGGGGTGTGATCTGAGCAAGAATCAGCAAGAAAGATCCAATCCTGTCTGTGAGCCTTTTCCTCCAGAATAAATAAAAAGAATTTATGTGAATAGAGTTTTCAGGAGGTGTGTGGAACTTTTATCTCTTTTTGTCTCTTTGGAAGTGCTTTGTTTTCATGCAGTAAACATAGGTCAGTAAATAGTAAATACATGCTGACATGAAAAGCACAGTATGAAATTCTGGTTTCTGGTCCCAGAGATTCAGTCATCCACTTGACATCTTGAGTTCACAAGATATTGTTTCTTCTGCCTTATTTCGTTCTTAAATTTCAACTTAAAACATCACAGAGTTTGGCTGAACACATGAGGTCCATTACCCAGAATCACTACTTTTCTGAACTACTTCTGAGGGCTTGCAAAATCTCTCTTGAGCTCCCTTTTCCCACTTCTGTGTTCATTAGTAAAGTCCAACGTGCTTGTGCACTCTTTATCTTTCTTAACTGGTGACATGTCAGGTAAGCAAAACTATTAAAAATGGCATCTGTTACTGAGTTCATTATATCTACCCAGCAGCAGGACAAAAAATATTCCCCATTATCATGCTGCAGTTGAAATTACTATTTTGGGAATTAATGTTTTTCATGGTCTACCAAATGAATCTGTATTATTTCCCTTTATGATTTTAACTGTCTTGAGTTTCTGAACACCCACTTCTTGTTTTTTGTCCTGTTCATTTTTTAGAACCATTGTTGCCTTATAAAATGACCAAAAAATTCTGTTCCATGTGTATTAACAGTATTACTAATTAATATATTTTTATGAAATGAAAATCTGCTGTGTTGCCAGTTAGTATATTAGAAAAAATTTTAATACAATTTACCATCTGCTAGTTATATTCTATGATATTGTCTGGCTCTATTAATAGAGGTAAATATTGCCTTAAATTGAAATGGCTGTCGTTCAAAGTGTTATTAATTTTTTGTCGTTTGTGCACTCTGTACGGCCCCACAGCTTCTTTTATAACTTCTATTAAGAAAATAAGATCAATTACTTGGTATAAGCGCTCTTATTTTTATTAGGAGAATGTGAATCTATGAATCCTATATGCTGACAACTCTACTGTAGTATCTTGGCTCTCCAGTAGTTTAATTAATAAACATACATTTGCTCATTTTGTTGGAGCAAGTTTATTGGTATAATGTAATAATGTTTTACTGGTGAATGAAACTCTCCAAATCTTCATCTTGATTAATTTCTTAGCATGAAAATGAAGTATTTTTTAAACAGGTTATTCTAACGTGAATTTAATATAGACTTTTTTTTTTTTTTCCCCATTAATACATTTCTGTAGAATTGTTTTCCTTCCTTTTGTCTTTCTATTAGCCCTTTGGAATATTGCAGTTGGGAACTTTTTTACATTTTTAAAATGAGATGATCACATTTTCTATTTCGTATTTTATGTGAATTGATTCCATTTGGTTCACAAACACACTGAAATGTTGCCCAGAATTGTAGATACATAGTTCAGTTACCTTTACACCAAATTGTCTTTGCTGCAGATAGCTTTTAAATGTTGATAAAAGAAGCTTTAGATTATTATTTAGAAATACTGCATTCTGTCCTTTGGATGGTACATGCTATTTTCCTAAGTTAGATTAAGTCCTTTAACACAGAGCTAAAACAAAAGTGGACCTAAAATGTTTCATGAGTCTCGGTTTGTACTGGTAAACTATGAACAATACATATTTTCTGGTCTAAACTTATATTGAATTACATTAATTTGTAATTCATATTATTATTATTCCTCTGTATGCCATTTTCTCTCTCTTTCTGATTTCCAATCCATTTGGTGTTTGGACACCTAAAGAACTCTAATTTTTTTCAGAACCCTAAAGGGGAGTTTGCTTTTGTTACTCATTTCTGGGAACACCTGTGCACTGTTGAGTTTAATTGGGCTACAGCTGGTGCCACTGATGTGTGGAGCGAGCAGGGCTTTGCAGCCCGACTGGAAGTCTTGACATTGTGTGTCATTGTCTGGTTCCTAAGCTATTACTGTGTTCAGGTAAGTTAGAAGATGTTCTGATATTTAGGGAATTGCATTCTCTGTGGTGTGGCTGATTTAGGAAGATCAGTGCTATGAATTGTGAGTGCATTGCACACTAGGGCAGTACAAGTCTTCTGGACACACACAGAGTTGGGTTGCTGTTTGGAGAAGTTACACGGTCATCTTACATCTTTAAAGTGTTGAGGAGAGTGCTATAGAAAAAGAGAGAGAGGAGCTACACATTTTATGGCTTTAAAAGTGTGAGGGAAAGCAAGCTACCTACCTCCTGTCCCAAGGAGCTTCTAGAGGACTGGTACAGTGCAAGAAAGGTGGAAATAAGATCAAACTGTGTACCAAATATGCTGATCAGAAATAAGAGGAATTTGAAAACAAAATCTTTTTATGGTTAGCTTTTTATCTATGGAATATATTAAGTTTAGAAATGGTAATAAAACAAGAAATATTGAACCTAAATTATAATTCGTCTGCTAAAGGGCTGAATAAAACCATCAAGTAAGGAAATCAGGGTATCATCCCCTGAGTATGAGAGATAACCTAGTGTTCATTTTCTGACACACCTTGTTTCCATAGGTTTGGTGGCTGTTTACACAGGCAGTAATACATCACTGCCTGAAGAAGTTGCAGACAGTGCCTTGACTAATAAATCAAGCTCACCAACTTTTGTGGTTATATTAAAATCAATTCAAAGCACACAGTACCCCCATGTGCCCCCTCACAGAGAAGAGATGGAAGGGGTACGTGATAGAGCAGTGGGTCTGGCTACTGTCTCTGGTCCACTGAAGAGTGAAGGCTTGGCTTGTACAGCTGAAATAATTTCAGCATAAAATTCCTGTGGTGGCCTTGAATTACCACAGACAGACTTAGCCATTGGCGCTTTTTGAGGACATGCTGCCAAAGGACCAGCTGCTTCCTGTAGGAGACCTGCCATCTGGAGCTTAGAGAGGGATCTCTTTGATAGACATCTCTGGCAGTGGATGGCTTGCCGCGTGCAATTTTTCCTCTTTTTCCTTTTTTTTTCCCCACTGAAGTTTTGGAGGATTTCATACAGTAAACCTTGTAGAGAGATGTTAAAAGGTTTCTCTTCTCTCTGGATTGACAGTAGGGGAAGTTAACTGAATTACTGGTTGGGATTCAGCCTTAAATAACTAAAGGTCAAAGTTAGAAAGTGTGGCAGAGGACTGAGGGTCATATCAGATAGTAGCAGCCAGAAAGCATGTGAGTGGATGTAGTTTGATACAAGGGTGGTGACATGATTGTGTTCCCAATAGGAATCTATTAAGTAGCATTTTGTTTGCTACGTGATTAAAGATTTAAGAGAAAGAACTTTGAAACATGATTAAACCCTCTGTTGAGCTGGAACTGCTGAAGAAAGCAATGAAGTTGGTAGTGATTTAGACAAGCTTGGCTTCAAGCTGGATAGATGGATTTCCAGTTACACCTAGAGAAATATAGAATAACAATAACATGGGATAAAGGACATAAAAGGGAACATGCACTCACTAGCCAGAAATTAATAAACATTGTACAGGATGTCAGTCTGGAGACAGGACTAGGTGGCATTGTAAAATCCCTGTGATAGAGAGCAAAGAGTAATGAGGCTGCATTCTCCTTGTAGGAGCTAACTGCTGGCTCAAAATATGTAAAGATAAAAGATAGAAAAAAAATCTGATGCAGATTGTAGATCCACTTCTTCCTAGCTGTGCAGACCTATGCTTGAAGTGTTGCGCAGAGTGAAGACTCTGTAGAATAGACTATAGAAGAGTGAGGGGTAAATTATACTTCATTTTGAAGTAATTTCACATGATCTTTTCCTACAGTTTAATTCCGGCTCAGTTAATTCTGGAAGTGTTCCTGGGGCAAAGCAGGTTCCACATGGTGGCCACGAGCTGTGTACTGTGGTGGTAGGTCACTCACACCCTTCTGCAAAAGCAGAATTGGTCCCTGGGGGTTTCTGCTCCAGTTCTCTTAGTTGTTGTAATAAAGATTCTTAAGACAATACAATCCTAAACCATCCTCTTGAGCAGCAGGCAAATGTCCAGGGCGAGCTGATCCTTTTAAAAGCAAAGAAGATCTGGTCCTTTCGAAAGCAGCCCTGGGCTTCCCAGTGAGGACTAGAAGCAGGAGGGCAGCACATCCACCGTTCCAGTGGATGCAATGGTAAAATCAACTGTTTGTGAATATTTTGCCCCTGATTTGCTCTATGACTTTGCTTTATGCTTTTGTACCTCTATCATCTTGGCTACCAAAGTGGGAGTTATTCAGATGATAATGGTCCTTCCCATGACTTACACAAGTCCTACAATAACAGGACTCTGCTCTTGCTTGAGATCTCACATTTCTGTAAAAGCCAGCTGTTCGTTTTCACAGTGGTATCAAGGAGTTCACAAAACTTGTGCCAAAGGCATAACATTGAATTAAATGAAAAGCTTTATTTTATTTTTATTTCATTTCATACCTAGCTCTCATTCTTTGTAGTACAGCAAAATAATAAAGAGTTGCTGCAGATAATTAAAAGTGGAAGTGCAATTTAATTATTCCATTTTCTGGAAACACTATTTGTTTTGTGCGGACTTCAAGACAGGAGAGATAATTTCTTTTGCATAAGGGTTATATTATTAGGAAATGAGAGGAGAATTCGTCACAATATAGTTTTGCTCTTTGAGAGTTTCAAACTCTAAACTCTTTTTCTTTATGGTGGTACGTGGGCCTGGCATAGATAAAGCACACATGGATGTTTACAAGTGATAACTCACTAAGTAAATTATTTTTGTTACATGAGGGAAGCTTGCCATGCTGGAATACAGGTGATGGTGTTGGAAATGTTTTTTATGAAGTGATGCAATACTCTTACTGCCATGTCAAATGTCACCATTATTCTTTCTGCTGTGATTGCTGCAGTTATGAGAGATTACCAACACGTGTTGCCCACTCTCTGTGGAAGGATCAGTAAAGCCACAGCAGGAGCGTTGGATAGAAATGTGTGTCTGGACGGCTGTGCCAGTTCTGTACTCCTAACGCTGAGCTGCATTCTCTGGGCCTGGGGCACACTTTTGTTTCTGCTGCAGGTGCATTGGTTTTTGACAGCAGCAGAAAGCAGGGCCATTGTACTTGAGCATCTTTGTGGCATTTTGATGTGGTCTGCAGGGAACAAAATTCCCATGCCTTGCTTTCTTGCTTTTGTTAAGAGCAGCAGTTCCTAACTCATTCATATATGACGTTCTTAAAGAATCACAAAGAAAAGCCAAGGTAGAAATCTACAAACTCCCTTATGAAGGCTGGTGGAGCAAATCTGGGAGCTATGAATGTGTGATTGCCCAGAGTCTTTAACCCTGCCCTGGGCATTAGTTCTTGGCCGCTGTCAGAGGTAGGATTCTGGGTTGCCACAATTTTACCTGTTTCCTTCTGTGTTCTCTGTTTCATAAGCAGCAGGCAGGAGACTTGGAAACTCTTTATGAGGACATAAACCACAATGGAAATTAAAAGGAATAGGGTAAGGTTTTAACTCACTGAGGTACAAAATGAAAATAGAACAGATTGTGTAAATTTATTTTCTTTTTTTCCCAAATGATACTGCAAGTGGTCCTTCAGAAGATATAGCAGTGATTTGTTAGGATTAGGCCTGCAGCAGATGAAATAAAAAAAATCAAAGTATCAAAGCATGAACACTGAAAGCTGGTGGAGGATGAGCAGTGTTAATGTTACTGGATCTGTCAAAAAATAGCAAATGGTAAAACTGCAACATAAATACCTTTGGTCAAAGCTTAATTCAATCTGAAAACAATATTGCATCTTTTGTGTAATATCAGCTTTCCATTTGCATTGTTACAAAGTTTTGCAGCCACCTGACTTTATCAACAGAGTGTTTCAGATTTATCAATTAATTGAATGGCTCTCCCCATAAAATGGATCTGGCTACAGATGTGAGCATAGAGAAGAAAATATATTATTTTAAAATTTAAATACCTAAAAAATAGGAAAATAATTATTTTTTAGTGCAAAGATAATTTTTCACTGAAAGGATTTGTTTGGGAAAGTTATTAGAGAAGTGGAATTAGGCATGGAAGCTGGAACTTAAAAGTAACAATTTGCTCGTGTTGTAGTATCTGTTATATATATTTTATATCTATAGTTTGTTAGGTGTTGTTCACACATTTTCATTTTTATACTAAGTTTAGACTAATAACAGCTGGTTTATGCCAACACTGTAATTGCTTGATTCGAAGGGCTTTTCCTTCTATCAGTTTTCATCAGTTTTTCTTTTCCCTTGAAGCTGATACAAGTAGGTACAGTATTCAAGATGTTATTCAAAGTAAAATTTAAAAAAAAAAAAAGAAATTGCGCCATGTACCTCCTGTAAATAACTTGGTAGTCTTATTTGCCCTCAAAATTTCTAATAAGAAAAAGATTCAATGGTTGGAAGTCTGAAAGGACAGGTTTTGTAACATCCATTTTCTTTTATGTGTACACTTCACACCTACTATTGCAAAACAGGCATTCTTCACTGTAAGTGTTATTTGTTGATGCTTAAAGGTTCAATGAATAATTCAGCCCCTTTAGCCTTCTTGCTTTGCTGCACACCTATTGAGCTCCCAGAGCAGAGTTGTATCAATAAATTCTGACTTACTTTACAGCTCCAATTTCATGCCTGGCCTTTCCTAAGATGCATACCAGCAAAAATAAACAACTGAAAGAAAGAAAATACCTGTACAAATCGTTTTATGAAATCTCATGTGCATGCAATAAGCCCATCCCATCCCTCCTAAGTTGAAATGGATTGTTAAAATGAGTTTGCAATCCTTTCATCAGGCAAACACTGTTGTGTTACAGCTCTGTCCACCAATGTGAGGGTGAGAGTTCAAAAATACGAGGGAGTTGCAGAGCACTGTGGGTGCGATCTTTAAAGGCCATGAGCACATCACTGTGTATGTGCATAAATAAGGGATCTATTACGGTGGGAAATGGAACCACTGGGTCCTGCATTTAGGAAGCCTTATGTCTGCATGGGTGCACTTCATGGTGATTGCAGGTAGGTAGATCATCTGCCTGTGCTTCTAACTTTTCCATTGTGACAAAATATGAACAAACTCACCCTACCCTAGGTTTAAATGTCAGCAGTTTTTCCAACCTGGTCATTCACATATTCTTTAATTCACTATGTGCTGAAGGGTCAGCAGGGGAAACGATGGGTTTTAACCTTCATTACAGAGGTATTGTCCATACTGGAAAAGTGAGGACTTCTTCAATTAGCATAATATGAAAAGTGATTCATTCCTCAGTGTAGTCAAGATAATCATAGCCTGTCTCACAATAGAAGGCAGAGGTTTCTCCTCAGATGCCAGAAACATTTGGGAACTTGAGTACCCTTGCAGTCAGTGGGATTTAGGGATCCATTATGACCCCACATTTAGTTCTTCTAGAAAGGTGAATGATAGGATTAGCCACAATCATTTGAAACAAATCCAAATGGAAGATTTTGTTGTCCTCAGCAAATAATAAAAGGTGTTTATTATCATACTACTTAACCTTGCTTTATTTATTAAGTGTTTATTAAGAGTTAATGCCTGCAATGATTAAATAAAATAGAAATGTACTCCTATGCTAGAAGAGATTATTTAAAAACTTGTTTCTTGAGAGCTTCCTTCCTATGCATTTGTTTCAGTGGAGTAATCATCTGGACTCTTCTGAAAATGAAAATCTGTTGGCATTTAAATTGGAATTTCTGCTTTTGCTCAGTCACTGACTTGTGAGACAAACATCTTAGAGCTGGAATTGTTCAGGTGAAAAATAAAATGTCCCTTTCAAAAGTGCTGATTGTCTGTGGAAAATAAATGGTAACAGTAGTTGAAGAGAAAGTGTGATAAAGTACTCAAAGTACTACTTAAAGTCATATTTTTCTCTGAGATGACGCAAAGGGATTTGATTCTCCTAAAGAAACAAAACTTCTGGCTGCTGATGAGCTGTCCATAATGTCTGGATATTTGTGGGAAGTTCTGTTTTTTCTGAGTACCACTAGAAGACCCTGGCTGCTAAATTATTCACTAGACCTCAAGGCGTATTTAAATATAATTATGTTTCTCCTCTTCCACATGAAATAATATTGTTGACAAAAGTTGCTCGGAAAAATCTTTTCTGAAGAACAGTTATAATTTAAACACTAGCAGTGCAACTTCTCCCAATATACCCTAAAGGACAAGTCTTTAAGGGTTTCCTAAATGGAAAGATTCACGCAGGGTAAGATAAAGTGAGAAGCTCATTTATTTAGTCTATTTTGTCACAAAGTTTAGATGTGCTCATTTGGGAGTTAATATTTCTGAAAACAACAGAATGCTTTGGTTTGCCAGTTGTTATTTTCAGTGAGATCTTCATTTGACAGCAGTGCCTCTACTGTATATTACAATAGATAATTGAATTGTTATTTAGGTTTTTAAAAATCAGGGTTGCATGAGAAATAGATGGTTCTATGAGGTATCACATAAACACTTCAAAAATTTTAATTGTTGCTCAGATACTTCAGGCTAAAAATGAGAACAGCTGTACTCTCATCTTGTGGTTTTTTTCCCCAGGCTCTTAGTATCATTGTCTAAATATTATCTATTATTAAACTTGCTTGCTGCTTGTCTTAGTAATGTAATTTGTGGATGGCAATGCTGAGATATTAGTCCTCTAGAGCTCTCCAAAGGGGAAAAAATATTCCAGATAATGTTCCAAAAAATTTTTAAGTCCTCTCATTTTCTGGGTATACCTAGCACGTACTGTCAGGTTGGCATATTAATATTCTTTTTTCAAAGAGTATTTTAGGGAAAAGTGCCTATATGTCACTCACATTACCTAATTATATTCTGCTGTTCCTATCTCATCAAGCATGCTAGTTGTTGGGACAGCAGTTCCAAGTTATAGCAGATGGAAGTCACTATTTTTATAACTATAAATAGTTAATTTACTGTCATTCTTTATTCCTCCAGAGGTAGAGGGGAAAAAAGGAAGTCAGTTGATAGAGTAATAAAAAGACAATTGCAAGGTTTTTACAGTGGCTTTTGCTACTGGCTTTGTGTGATCGATCTTTTTAGATGTTTTTTTTATTTCATGACAGCAGTGGAAGCATAATGCAATTTCTGTTATAAGAGTTGTTTAAAATTATTATCCTCCAAATAGTACAATCTTTTTGGAGAATGGCACTGTCACAATGATCACCTGGCCTCTCACAGTTTGTGTCGTGTTACTGACCTAAGTGCCCATCCTGCATGTGGGTCAGTGGGAAACACGTGCCTGCAATGAAAAATGCAAGCAATGGATGTGGCGACAGTCAAAAGAAATTCACTGCAATGAGTGCATGAATTCCATTTGTGTTCCTGTCTTTAACTCTCTCTGAGTTTTTATCTCTTCAAAGCTTTGTATACATGTCTCAAGTGTAACTTTCATCAGAGCCATGCTCCTGCTGACTGCAAAACACTGCTGTAGGGAGACGTGGCATCCTTGCAGCAGTGAGCACACATCCACAGATTACCAAATGTGTTGTTGCATCCTCTGCACTGTCATCCAAAGAGCACACACAGGTGTAGTAGCCAGGAAGCCTGTGGCATGATCACTGTTGAAAGCAAGAATTGCTTTTTGTATATTTTCATTTATTTTTCATATGCAAGTGAACCTTGATTTTATTTTCTCCTTAATTTAAGAATCCAAAATAGTTTCTCAGCTATTGGAAGAAGGCAGTGACCAGTACATGCTATTTTTTTTTTTTTTAGAAATAGAAGTATTGCAATTACTTTTCTTTTTCATAGCTTTTCAGAATTTGTTGATTCTCTAAGTTACAGGACAGGATGTCTCTAGCCTGAACAAGTGCTCATTCACGTATTCTGCTTTGCTTTCATCATTTTCATGCAAAGATAGTTGGAAGGATTGTGTTTAGACTCAATCAAAGAGCTCAAGTTTTGGTCCTCATTTCCTGCTCTGGGATGCAGGATATCTGATACCTGCTCCTGCTGGGCCAGGTTCTTATACCTTTCATCACATGATGTGAAGGATTTCACTCCTGACATCAGTCAGGTGTACAGATTTGATCCTTGGTGTGTGTATCAGTTTCCTGATAGCATCTGTCTGTAACAAGCTGGGATTTGCACACCCCTACAGATTTTTCTGTATCCTTCCTTCTAGAAGCCCTTGTTTAATATAAAGCAAGGCACAAATAAATGGTCTAATGGCAGAGTCCTACGTGACTCCTGTACTCTGAGCAAAAGATTTCTCATTAATTTATCAGACTCACATTCTCCATCCAACTCACAAGCTGCTCGCTTGTTGCAGTAAGTCATTGAATAAGTCCATCTGTTTTCCTGTGTAAACTGTGCAAGTCTAAAGTCAACCTCTTGAGTTAAAAAAATTCTGATGGGTACTCGCAAATTTGCTGCTGATACAGTAAGAGGTGCTTTGCTGTCTCTGTTGATGCCTTTACTTAACTAAGCACAGTAAAATCTGTGGCCAACTACTGCAGCAATAGAAGTTGCAATGAAGAAAAACTCTCGTGATATGTTGAACTCTACATGTAAGAGAACCTAAGCATATAAAATCAGAAAATACTTTTTTTCTTGTCTTCTCACAACTACCAATTTTAATTTCAGTGATTAAAGCACTTGTGATATTTATCTCCTTGGGTTAACAATGAACAGAGTAATTTAAGCTGCACTGAAGGGCAGATTTTAAAGGTTAACATCTTCTGCATGCAGTTTTGATGAAAGCTTTGATGAAGATACAGTATTCAAAGAAATGAATGTTTATTAATTAGGAAGATTCATGGGCAGGTGTAATGGGATTTAAAAAAAAAAAGTCGGGGAGAATTTTTTTCTTGCTTTTTCTTATCTGTTGCAATTTGTACTGAATCTGATGATGAATAATTGAGATCAGATTTCCAGATTTCTGCGTTGACCTAAGTCAGCTCCTACTGACATCACTGAATTCTGACCATGTTTTAAGACGAAGGTGGCTCTTCTCAGTCTTGTATGTATAGTTTGGGGTGGAGGTGGGGGGTGTGTCAATGAATGAACTGAGTGATCTTTATTACTTTTTTTAGTTCCTCAAGTTAATTTAAACCACTGAAAAATATTCAGAATATAATTTTAAAGAGACAAAAGACAAATTCCAGTTAGAAACAAGGGTGCATTCTTAGCAGCACTTTAGGATAAATCCTCCCATGTTAACAGCTTTAAAGCAGTAAGAGTTGGTTGTTTGCAACTGCATTAATTGTCTGCGATTGCCACTTACGATGGAAACATTTCACTTACAATTAAAAATACGGTAATACTGTAAAAGTGAGTGTTGGAGATATTAGAGCCCACTTACCTAAGAGGCAGATATTCACGTGTTTGATTCTCTGCCCTCCAAGTTGCACAGTATGACCTAATTTCCTTTTAGAAAAATTATATGCATTTGGAATAATTAATATTCCCTGTTGAGACCTCTACTAAGGTAGTGTACTAGAAGAAACAAAATTATTTATTTTCCCCCTTATGCCTAGCCTGATCTCTAACTGCAAATAGCAGTTGACTCAACTTTTGTTTTTCCAAGTGATAGTGATCTCCACTGCTATCAACTCTTAAGGGAAATTCATTGTAACGGGTCAGTGAAGTGCACTAGATAAAATCTTTTGTGTCTTCTGGCACTGTTTCTGTTTTCTGACAGGGTTTTTGAAGGATGCCTGGAAGGATGAAGGAAGTTTGGTATAGTTGCTGTTCACTTCTTTGAGATTAGGATGTGTTGATCACCAGGCTGCTTTGAAAATCTAGCCTTCAGAAAGGATTTACAAAAGCAATTAAGTGACCTGGAAGCAGTACTTCTCTTATAATTCATGGACAACAGAATACAAGTGAAGGGGGAAAAAAAATGGGGAAAAAAAAGATGAGTTTTTAGACATGTGAATGACTTTGAAAATTCCCCTTCATTTAGGAACAAAGATTAGACTGATCTGATAGTTCTGCTTCTGGGTTTCTTCTGTTTTTGAGTTGCTTTGGACTGTTCAAGCAAATCCTGGGGATTTCTACTGCTCCCTGTTGCTTATGAATGTACACTAGTTAAGACAGAATGGAATGAGTAATTCTTCATGCAGTTTGATATTTTGAATTATGTCTTTATTTACAACGCCTGTTATCTTTCTTGAAAATAATCCTAATAAATTCAGTAGAAATCAATCTGAGAAGTAGTCTGCTGTAACTCTACTAAGAATTTCTGATTTGAGTCTGATACAGGACTGTAGCAGCTTTACACATTGTAGAAGCATTCAAGAGCTGTTCAACCCAAGGTGCCAAATTAAGAAATGGCATTTGATTGCCTAGTTCTCCACAGTTCTCGAGGTTAGGCTGTTAGGATCCAAGCTTGCACACACAGTATTTATTTTTCTTTCTGTTTTATATTAGAAGAAGGATGTCTGCCTTTCTTTGATTTCAGGTTATGTATGATGATTCTACATTGTGATTTCCAAAAAGATTCCCATCGTGTGTGCATCAAGCCTGGCAGTCTTCTCTTGGGTTGAGCAGGCTTTTTCATTCACATGCCACATTTGCTGAGCTCTCAAGCTCGTGGGTTGTTTTTGAAACATGGAAATAGGTGAAAATACAGCAGCAGTCAGTATTCAGAGGAGAAGGTATTTGGGTGTTGGGTGTATTTATGCATTTTACTGGAGCATCTCTTGTTCAAACTTTGTGAATGTGAAGTTGCAGCTGGAGTGTTGAACTGCAAGTCTAAACATGGCTGGGCAGAAAATATCTCTGTATTCATGACACAGCAGAAAACTGTGCCACCTCATTAAAAAAAATTGAGCTGAAAACTGAAGGCCCATAATGTTTTCAGAAGAAACCACTTTATTTCAGTCTTCTAAGAAAAACTCGAAGGAAATAGTTTTCTTTTTAAAAAGATAAGCCTAAGTTTTCCTGTAAAAAAAGCTTCCAAAATACTCGTCTTCATTTTTATGTCTCCATTCCCATTGACAACACCTTAAGGTACTCACTTAATTCTGTCTTTTTTCCCCTTCTTTAAAGGCAGAGTAATGAGATTTAATTGCATCAAAGTATTGTGAAGAATCAGAAAACAGCTGAAAGGAAGGATCTTCAAAAGTAGTAAATAGTATTACTTGGTTTTAAATGTCTTCATGAAGTGAAAGGCTCAAGTTTCAAAATGACAATAATTGTTTAATTTTTTTCTTCTGAAGGCATAGGCTCAGTTAAATCATGTACCAAAGAAAGCAGTGTGGGAATGCTATGGAAATAAAAAAAAAATCAAATAATAAGGCACATGAGCAGAGTGGATGCATAGAGGGCAAAATTAATGAACGCCTTCTGGGGGCACAGCCTGAAACTGTGTCATGGCATTGGGCTGTATTAATGTAAATGGTATAACAGCATGATTCTAGCAGTTGTAGTTCTGCTAATTGTTTGTGTTCATGGCTTAATGATGCTTGAAAGAAATGGTGCATTTCTCAGTAAAATACATCTCACTGACACTTAAGCCAGCATTATGTTCAGCACTGAACCGAGTGACTGTGAGCTGTGTGTAGCTTCTTTGCAAGTGTTTGAAGCAATGGTAACCTTTGAGATTCCCTGAGGGAAGGAGAGTGTTATTCTCTTGATTTAAAATGTATTACAACTGTTCACATGCTAAGCAACATATGCATTAGAGAGATTGCTGTAGGCTTGCAGGAAAGTTTGCATCTCTTCCATGATAATATTTCCAAGTGCCTTTCTGAGCATAACTGCGTTTTGTCCTTGCAGGACTTCTTGTTCTCATCTAACTGGGCTTAGTTTAATGGGAAGAAGAAAGCTTTAAAGATGAAATTTGCTGATGTGGATAAGGAGTTCTATTTCAAATGTCCTTTTGAAAAAGGAGTATAAACATCCAGCAGCAGGACACACATAATTACCTTATGTAGGAACACAGGACAGAAAAATTGGTGTATCTGTAATTGAACGTAGTGCCGTGGAAAAGGCTGGTGATACCCACGAAGTCCCAACCCCACACACAGGACAGGTGCAGCTGTCTCTGGCAGTCTCAAAACCTGTTGTGAAAGACTCAAGGCAGAACCTTTAACATGCCACTAGGTGAGAGGACAATAATGCTGCTGGTGTTCCAGGTCTCTGCAACATCAGTGTCAGCATTAAGTAAAACTCCCTTTTATAACCCCACAGTACATACCAAAGCCCCAGTGATGTCAATGACCTAATGGGAGCAAAGGAGTCTCTGCTGTGCCCAGAACTGGCCATTGTTTTGCTCAAGTGTGAGAGCTGATACACACCAAGTACTCAGAAATGTTGGTACCCCTAACTCACGCTAGTTTACCTTGCTTTGCATCCTATTTGCAATTGTAGCAGTTGCACAGTTGCAGCTCTATCAGCACATATAATACAACAGAAGTTATGTCCCTGGTTTTCCAACACCAAGATACTGTGTGCAGGCCAAGAGATGAAGAGCACTTTTTTCCCTCCGTTTGTTTTTGTGGATTTTTTTTTTGGTAGATTTTTAAGTTGGAGGCGGTGTTTATTGTGGGTGTGCGCTGACAGACTTTGGAAATCTTTTCTCACTTAATGCCCGTGAAAAGAGAACCAAGGACCAGTTTCTTAAGATTTATATTCTCACTGAGTCACATGGAAGGATTTCAGGATGGAGATTGTTGCTGATACTGGCTCACCTTGTCTTGCGTAGAATTTTTAGCTGTATGTGTGGTTTTGACAGTCATTTTGAAGGGTGAGAAATGGCTCCATATTTGCATTTTTAACATTCATTATGGAGAAGCTAGAAGCCTGTGGTTTTCAATTGCCTTTCTAACAGTGGTCAGATGATGAAGACAATCTGTTTAACAAACTGGCATATAAGATAGCTCTCTCCGTATGTCACACATTTGCCATTCCATCTGCTGGGTAATAAAGCCAGCAAAAACCCAGCCTGACCAGCCACTTAGGTGATCTTCTTATTGTCTTCCACAGAACACCAGAAAAAGTGACAAAATCATTTAAACTTTAAGATATTTTATTTCATTTAGTTCTTCCTGTTGTTCTTGATACTAAATAATGTAGTAAGCACATATTAAGTATAAATGATGTGTTTAAAATAAGCAGTATTTTTTACTCTTTGTCCTTGAAGAAGGAAATATGGGGGGGGTTGTGAGAATATGATGCTCCTCACCAATGATTAATAGGTTCAATTATAATAGGATTACAATAGGAACAATAGGTTAGTGCTTTTTTTTTTTTAGGTCGATTAATGTTGTTAGTGAAGAAGAGTCAGACTCACAATATTGGAAGAGGATGACCATGTTAGGTCATAGCATAAGCAGTAACAAGGGCAGACAAATGGAAAGTTGTCCGTGTGGTTGAACAAAATGCAGAAAAATACAAAGAGAAATTAAGCAAAACACCAGTTTGCCAAAAAACATTTCTAATATGCACTTTGCATGTAATGGAAAATGAAAAAATTTTTCGAGAATTGATTGGAATGTATTTTTCTACCTAAACAAAAAAAAAAATCTAGTTGATAAGCTGCTGTAAAATTGGCATTTAATGTTAGGGTGTTTCAGAACTTCTTTGATACATGGTTCAGCTGTTCTTTTACAGTCTTCCACTAAATGTAGTATCGTTGATTGCCAAATGATATTAAGGATTCCTGACAACAGTCAAAACTGGGTTCGTTGTACTGTTTATAGTGAATTTGATCATTTTTGTATGCAGCGCTCATCTCACAGTTATTAAAGAAAAAAACTTGTAAAAACTTTCTGGTAACTAGGACTTCTAGTAAAGATGCCTTCTGCCCCTCATAACAGGTAAAAAGAACTCAACCAGGTGTTTTAGCTATAGTCCAGCTACATAGCTGGACAAGCACAGCAATAAAGTGAAAGTTCAGATTACAGCATTGTTAGGAAGTAAATACTTTCAGAATGCACCATGGAAAATCGAGCTTTAAGGAAAAGTGTTTTAGTTAGGCAGAAGTCTGCCAGAAAATCCCTGCAATTTTTGAGAATTATTTGGGAAGTTAGAGGAGATAGTAGCAGAAGTTGATGATTTATTAGATGTTTGACTATAAGATGTTCTCAAGTCAAAGATGTGATCACTAGCTGCAAAATCGTTACTTACATCCTTAATGGAGTTGGTCTTCTCTAACATTTTAGTTTTGTGATGCGATTAGAAAGGTGTGTACAAGCACAACACAGATTTGCTTTGAACTTTTTCAATTAGCTCATGCAGAAGTCCTCAGGTTGTGTGCACGAAATAGTGCGTTGTTGCAGTCCGTCTGATGTGGCCAAAGCTCTTATCTCAAGTGCCAAGCAGGCAGGTACTAAGAAGTCCTTGGTGGATGCATTGTCCTTTGGAGGGACATCTGTGCGTGGCATTGCTACCATGCCGTTGTCTAATGTCAGAAATCCAGGCACACATTGGAGAAGTTCACTGTTCTGCTTGGTGAAGCTCCTCTTTCTGCAGGCGTGGAGTGGGACAACCATTCATTCTCAGTTCACAGCTCCATAAAAAGATGCTGTTTCTCCAGCCCAACTTTTTTTTTTTAATATGAGAATAAATACATTAATTCTTGAGCCAAAATTTATCCCTCGACAGGCACAGTTGTGCAGCATATGTTAGCCACTCAAGTCTCAGTGCCATGAAGACCACATAAGAGCTTCAAGAAAAAAAGGCACTGCCAGAAAATGAAGTATTGCAATTTCCTTCTGTTGAAGCAAGGGAACTTCCCGTGGCTACATCCCTGCACTGATACCCTGGAGCTGAACTTCAGTTTCTGTGCTGTTTCCAGTTTTTATCAGTGCTTGCAGAAATCTTCAAGTAGTAAGAGCTTCTCTTCTGTCCCTGACTAAAGTACTTGAAACCTAACTCTTATGAAGCACTGTGGAGAATAGAGGGATGGCTTCTATTTTTTCCAGAAGAGCAAGTGTTGCTGAAACAGAGTGTAAATATGGATAGATACTGCTGTGATGAGAGCATTATAAAAGTACCTATAACACAATGAAGGGCTGCTCCTGCAGGGAAGACTGGAATACGTTGTTTAAAACCTGGCAAAAAGGAGAGAGTTCAGCTTTCGATTACTTTTTTTTTTTTTAAGTCAGCATAAAACTACATGGCAGGCTGTTCTAGCAGTGATTATTATCTATTCGTTGTATTATACAAAGTATTATATTATCAGTGATTATATTATCTTGAGTAGTACCCCAGAGGAGAGAATTTCCATTCCCTCCCTGCAGATCCCTGAGTGTCTGAACTCTTTTAAAGGAGCATACCTTAGCACTTTCGTGGTCCTCATTAAAAATAAATAAATAGCAGATTTTTTGAAGATCATTTTAAGATTTTGGGAGTAAGAAACTGTGAACAGAAGAGTCCACTGTGTATCACAACTCAAATTCCATTTAAGCTGTTTGTAGAAACAAGTTTGATAAATAATATTTTAATTTGAGATCGAAGTTTGTATGGGAGAGAATGGTGATTTAGGACTTGAAAGTTAAATCCTACATTGTTCATTCCTTTACAAAATAGAGATTGCATTTTTTAACTTTGCTGTATTTTTTCTTACTCTCAAAGTTGACTTAAAATCTCATATTTCTGTATATGTTTTTGTGTGTTTAATTGTTGCTTTGTCCAATACATCTCTGTAGTGATCTGTCTTTTTATGTTGTAAAAGCATGTCCTTGCACTTACTTCAGAAATTGTTCCAATGCCTTCTCAGTTGCCTTTGTAGCCTAACATGAACTCTTTTTTCCTCCTCTGGGAGAAAACCTGGATTGAATTTTTTCCTTGACTGAAGAATTTGAAGTCCCGGTTTCCACCTTCCATCCTAGATATAGAGCTATCATATATTAAGAGGTGGCTTACTTTCAGGCTTTCCTGTTGATTCTTTTCTGTGTTTTGTTTCAATCATGTATGGGCTTTTTTGTAATGGAGGAATTAAAAAGAGGTGGCTGTGAACATTTAGGAAAGTCATGCCTGTATTTTTATCCCTATTTCAGTGCATTTTCAAGCTTTTCATAAAGAAATACCAACAGGAAAAATGATGAGTCTTATCTCAGAACGTTGTGTAGCCCTGTGGTTATAACCCTTGCTCAGATATGAGACTTCACATTCATTCTTTTTAATATAAAGATTCAAATCTGTTTTGTCTTGAGCTGGAGATATTTGATACTCTCCATCATTCTCCAAACAAATACTTTGTGCTGAACAAAAGGAAGTGTCTGGTAGTTACCTTCTTCTAAAGGGATTCACAGTGTTGTTTTATTTGGCTTTGACTTTAAACCACTTTTTTCCCTTTCTACAAGGTTGAAGGATGAGTATTGTCTCTGATACAGACGCTCATGACTGCAGTTTCTCAGATAAAAAAGGCTACCATAAAAATAAAGACTTACAGAGTGTTCAAAATTTTCTGTGGTATGTATGTCTCTTTTCACCAGTGTATGGCTGAATTTGTTGTGTGTTTTGAAATTCTGGTGGAGAATGGGAGAAGTTAAGAGTTCCTAACGTAAGTTTAATTAGGTAGAAAAAGTGAAATCAAAGTGAAGGGTGACAAGGTTTTGACAGATTCTGTGGTACATTCTGTGGTAATAAATATTTGAAGCATTTCGTCTCAGATGTTCTTTAGGTTATTAGAGAATGTTTCATTTTCTGAAACCTTAGTATTTCTTTTGCTTATTACAGTTATTTGATATTTGTGCAGCATTTTTTCATAGCTAGTGCAAAACAAAGTATTCCATTATGTTGGATCTTCTGCTTCCTGGAAGAAAGGGAGCTTGGCTTTGTGCATTGATCCATCCATCCATGATGTGTACATTTGTAGTGCTCTACTGCGAGTTCAAATGCCTAAAGCTGCATACAGGAATAGATTATATGTAATATAATGCATAATGTAATAGAATAGAATATATTATAATATGTACATAAGCACCTTTTATGCCAGAAAATGTATTTTTAGCTATTGCAGGGATTCTTTTGTCATTTCCTTCTCTTCACCAGAGGCTCAAAATTGATCCTTTTATGCAAATACCATATTCAGTATTTTCTCTGTGATCGTAACTTGTGACCTTAGGCTTTAATCTTCATATGCAGTCCTCGCATACTTAGTGTTCACATTATTCATGTCTACCGTCATTGCAAAGTCATCCAAATTGTATTTATGGAATTTATATGTGCCATGGTGTACTGACAGTTTTATGGGGGAAATTAATCAGAGCATCTAGAGATAAGTTTGTTACTTGCCACTTTCTTCTCATCTCTCTGCTCCATTATAATTAATCAACTTTTTTTTTCTTTTTTTATAGCAGGCTGACATAATTTTAATGATGTTTCTTCTGTGCAAGCTTTAATTATATTTTATAATCTATGTTACATTATACTTTCTCCTTCCTTGTGCTAACAGGGTGATAATCTGTAAAACGATGCTTGTCTTCAGGCTTGTGCAGACAAGGAGTGATGAACAATATAGACACAAGCTGTTTTTCTCTTAAAAGGGATGTCAGCCATCAATGTAGCTTTACTTGCTCTCAAGCTGATGATATTCATGAAAAAATGAAATTCTTCTTTTCAAGTAACGTGGCCAGAAGTGAAAGGGAAATGGTATAGAAGGGCTTATTATATTTAATTATTGCAACTGTGCCACATGAAGTAGAAGACACTAGTGTGGTCCTGATTTGTTTGGCATGCTGCATGTTTTCAGTAGTAGGATTGTAGCGCTCATGTTGCTCTGAACATTAAATGTTTTCCAGCATGATGACATGAGAAGGCACCTCAGCTGATTCAATGTTAACATGAATTCACAAACCAAGTGATGTCGGTTCATTGCTGAACATAGTGGGCACAGATCAATAGTTTAGTTTTAGGCAGCTTGAGTGTATTTAGTCAAAGCTCACAGGTATAAATGACATTTTTGTACAAGTGTAAGATCAGATCTTGCAAAATTGATGGTCTCACCATCACAGGAGTATTCATAAGAATTTGGGCTTAATATCCTTTTTCAGTCTCACCTGGTTTTGGAAAGCAAGATTTTGGGGTCAATGTACAGCAGCATCAATACTTAACAGTCTGTGGTGGCTCAAATAGGTTGGATACTGTGATTTACAAGCCAAAGTTAAGTCTCTGTTATCTAATGCCCAGCTGAACAGCCCAGGTGCAAAATGCCTATGATTTGCTAAATGAGAAGTAGACTACATTTAAGGTAGGGTCAACTTCTTTTGACCTTCTAAAGGAATACAGCTTAAATGGAAATCCAGCTTGTACCAAAAGTAGCTACTTAATGTAAAAGTGCTGCCAGGATTTCATTTTTTTTTCAGAAAACGGGCACTTAGCAAGCATTGCATCTAAGTTCTGCGGTGTCTTTTGCCTTGAGGGATATGCAGAAAGGTGTCAAATCAGGCCACTTCTACCGATTTATCTATTTAAAATCAGCACGTTTGTGTTCGCCGAGGTTGTGAGAGCAAAAATATGTCAAACTTCACATACAGGTTTTAAAATAAAGGTGGAGCAATAATCCAGAGAAATGAAGTTTAGCTTTCTATTCATAAATGCAGAGGTTTGTTTTTACAGCTCTGAACTGACATTTCTGTAAGGTAATCTCATTCATAGCCTCGCATTTAAAATTCTTGTCTTACTTATGCTAACATAAATTAAGAGAAACTGAAGTGGTTACCTGTGTATCACAAAAAGCAGATGCAGAGTTTCTGATAAATGACTAGGCCTCAGATTTTTAATGAGTGATGGAGATAGGAAGGGTTTTGTCATTGCTGGCTATATCCATTTTTTAACTTGCTTTGATCTCACCTGACATTTGAGTGCTCTTACCCTCCCCTTTCTTTTCCCCTTTCCCCTTTATTTCTTTCTCACAGATACCTGGCTTCAGTTCACCCATTGCTATTTATTGGCACTCACTCCTCTTGCCTATACTTTTTACTTTTCCTGCACCTATTATTTGCATTCTTTGTAAGGAAGAAGTGGTGCTTTCTGTACGCCTGGAATATCAAATGCAGAAAACTTTACTTCCCATTCCATACTTGATAAATAAGATGAAATTTTCTGCAGAATAAAACTTCAGCATATTTTAATATAAAGCAAAAATGTTAAAAGATTGTGGGTTTTATCTTTTTAACAAAAATGTTTTAAAATTATGTTTATTCACATTTATATTATTCTAAAATCAACATAGTGTTAAATAACCTATTTTGATAGCTGTAAAGATATCAGAATGACGGTTTAAATTATAGGATCTCAGGGCAACATCACTTCTTTTACTGTATTATCTGATTATTTACTCTGTTCTTAAAATTGATCTTCCGTTCCTGCAGCAATCAGCAAGAGTTGGTTGCAAACAGTTTAGTCAGTCTTTCCTTAAACTCTTCACAGAACATGAAAGGATGATGAGTGAAAATCACGAACCTTCCGCAGCTGAAGTTTTCTCTTGGTTTTTTTCTTTTGTTGCTTAATACAGTTTTTTTCCTCCCCTGTCTATAAAGCACTGAAAATTTTGCTGTGCTTAAAATGAAGCTGAATTACAGCGTGATTTAAAACTTGTGGACAAGATTAAAAAAATAGGCTGGAGAGTCTCAACAGCCCTTGGCTGTGCATGTCTGTAAGATACAAACAGAGCTTTGATTGCCGTGTTCGTGACCGTGATATGGATCAGTGGGATGGGAGCAGCTCAAATTTTGATTCAGGAATAGTGGCTAGGTAACTGCTGATACTTGTTCCAATTAAAGGTACCTTGACTATATTAAAGCAAACTACACTCAGCACAGTGTTTCAGTTGACCATTCCATAAGAATTCCTAAGGAAGGACCACATGCTCTGTAATACTTGTGTCAGTTGGAAATAATTACCAGAGTGTGAAAGTTGGAGGGGTATGTGCGTGTGGTTGTTTGCTGGTTTATAACAGGCAGAAATAAGAGAATCTCATTTGCAATACCTCTTAGGTTTTCTTTTGAAGAGGGCTTTGATTGTTTCTCCATAAATCATTTTGTCACGGATGCAGTGACACACTTTACTCTTAAGAGAGAAGTAGCAATATGTTTATTGATATAAAACAGTGGTTAAACATGGTTTGATAGTAAATGGTGCTGTGGTTTAATAAGGTTAGATAGCAAAGTACACATAATTTACTCCGTGGAGGACAAGGTCACACAAAACTGCCAGGGAGACCCTCCTATTGCATCATGGAGCTCAGAAAGGACCCCCTTGCATCCTTGATTTTTTTCTGGGGAGAATTTAGGTGTGTCTGGATCCAGATTTGGTCAGTGGTTTATGTCTAAAGGATTGTATGTGCACAGTCAATCATTCATCTCTCTTAGCTAAGATTTCAAAGTCTCAGCAAACTTACTCCCAAATCACTTACCGAGTACCTGGCACTATAAGGATTCTCTCAGCCTCAAGGACCAACCTTGAGGGGTGTCTCTCGTCCTGGTGTGCAGCCCAGTGTCATGCAGGAGAGTCCAGCAGGCTGTGGGCTGCCCACTATTTATGGAGTGAAATGACTGAGTTGTATTTGCAGTTGTATTTTGGTTGGTACATTGTCAACTGGCCCTTAGCTGCTGAGAAAGATTTACAGCCCTCAGCTTAAGCCAGATGTGACCATGCTGACTGCCACGGGTGGCCATTGCTAAAGCAGAATGGGGTAGGGGGACACACAGCCACACTCTTTTCTTGCAGTAGTTATAATTTTCACTTCACTGCATGCTTTCTTGTGAGACCTGTCCACCTGCATATTAGGATAGTTAAGAAGAGACTTTCAGTTCACCTCTTAACCATGCCTTGCTGATGAAGATACTTCACCCCCAACTGGAAAGTATTTCCTTTGTTCCACTGTACTTAGAAAATATTCATGGTCCTGGATACTCATATGTAAAGAATAAAACCCCAAGCCCAAGACTAAGTTTTGTGGCACAGGTAAGTTCACCTTTCATCTTCCTACATTTTTAATAATTAATTCTTGCTTAGACTTTTTCTTTTGTCTGTAAGTGGGCTTTAATTCATTTTAATAATTCTTTTCTCCTGTGGCACTCTGACACAAGCAATCAAACCTCACTGCAGGTGTGAATCTTACACCACGAGACTGTTTTTCACTTCAGACAAATCATATCCATTACTTCACAATTTTGCTTCCCAGTTCAGCAGTGTGCTTGGAGGATCTCAGGCATGTCTGACGGGTGCAATCCTCTTTTCATGGATGTGGGCTGGCTGGCCCTTCCCTGCATATAAACTTTCTCTCTTATTAATGTGTCCTCACAGCTGAAGACAGAACCATTTCTTCATCTTGTTGGTTTTTTTTAGCTGTGGAGATATCTGCACATACTGGATATCTCTTGGAGTTTGTTCAGGATAGTGTGTATGACAAATCCACTTGCCAAAGGTTTACCTCTTTTCCTCATTAATTTCTGGGCCTATGGCCTTCTAATTGTTTCAGTGCATCTTTCAGGTCTTGGTTACCAGCACAATGAACTCTCTAATTGATTCCAGGATATTAAATATTTAGTCCATGCCTAAAGTCATGCCCCATTATCAAGTGTTCTTTTACCTTGTGGTAATGAAAACAGTAAGTAAAGCACTTCTCCATCAGAAAGATATCTCTCTCAGGGGATCACCTTCAGCTTTCACTGTTTAAAAAATTGGCAGAGACTTCAACCTCTCAGCAATTTGATTTCATCTGTCACCACGATGTCACTTTTGTCCCTTAATGGTCTTACTGTCTCTTCATCATGCTGCTCATATCCTGGATTTTTAAAGACTTGCTTGCAATTCATCTTTATTTTCTACGCTATTTTTATTTCACTGGCTGCTTTTATATCTGCTCATCCATGCTGAGATTCTAATTTAATCACTGTTTATATGTCTTTCACTCAGCCTCCTTCACTAATATTCATACATTCTGGTAAGGTGTTTTCTCAGTCCTTTTGTCAATCTGCCTTTCCAGGCAAATGTCACAGAGCTGTGGCATTGCAGCAATGTATTATTTACCTTCTAACTCCTATAGTCAGTGTCAATACTATCTTGTATGTTCGGTTAATCTTTCTCAATTCCTCTCTTTTCACTTATTCTTACTTTTGTGCCTCAGTCTGTTTGCTTCCACATGGTTTTAGCTATACCAAGCCTTGACAGTATATGTCTTCTTCCTGACCTAACTACTTCTTTAATAAAATTTATGTTGCTGAGATTCCTCTCTGCCTTAAAACACACTGTCATTTTCATTCTATTCACTTGAACTTTGATGTACAGGTTGAATTTAACCACTTTGCAGATATTCTAGCTTATTGTGCCCACTGGTCTTATTACTTGAAATAGATGCAATCTAGGCTCTATGTCTCTGGTTAATTCAAATTTTACACTGCTATCATTTCAACCATTTAAAATGCTATTTTTTTATTATTTTGTAGGCCAGTTCTTTCTTCTGAGAATAGGGGCAACAATCTATCCCTATAACTAACTCACCATCTGAAGCATTTTCAGCCATCATCCATACTAGCTCTTTTCTGTCCACATTTCTCCTGGTCATTTCTTAAGGAACTCTAAGTCCTCCTTGATAAACCAGACTCTGTCTTTTTCTTTGTTGTTAGCAATGTAGCATATATCCATATTCTCATTTTCTGGAATATAATACTGAATATCTTCCTGATGGTTTTTGTCATCATATGGTAAAGAGAACTCCTTGCAGTTTTTAATTGGGAAGTCAACAGGGGTAGGAATTCAAGTATCCGCTGTTCTTCAGAAGACCTAGACTAATGGTGATGAGTGGAATGAGTGGAAACACAGATCACCTTGCATTCTAGGGTATACCAGAGTAACTCTCAAGTCATTGTCCAACAGCTTATTTTCACATAGAAAATATAATGTAAAGCAGAGCCACCCAGTCAGATGTTTCCCTCTGTGATACTCATTTAGGACAACTTCCAGGCACCTCAGTGTTGGGGCTTCACTGAACCTTCAGCTGTCCCAGGTGCGTCGTCTCCCAACTCCCTGTGCACCCCCAGCCCGCTGACTGGTGGGGTGGTGTGAGGAGCAGAAGAGGCCTTGATGCTGTCCAAGCACTGCTCAGCAAGAGCTAAAACATCCCTCTGAGTCTTATCAGCACTGCTTTGGTCACAAATCCAAAACACAGCACGACACAAGCTAGTGTGAAGAAGTTAAACTCTGTCCTAGCCAAAACCAGTAGAAATGGGGTAAATATTTGCAGTGCTTTAATAGGGTCCTGGCTCCAGAGCTCTGGCCCACCCATTACAAAAAAGTTGCATGCTGTGGTCTCCAAAGGCTTTGCACCAAGGGACAATGGAAATAAAAGAGATAAGTTGAGCACATAGATTTCTGGAGCTCAGAGACAAGCATCTTCTGTAGCAAAGATGTAGCATCTGATGCTCCCATTAAAGAATAAATATAATTATATACTGTCAAGTTTGAAAAGACTTTTGATTGATTTACTTATAAAGCATAATTTTAAGTAGAATTGACACTTGATATTTACTGCGTATTAACACTTCTTCTAAGTATGGGTGCACCAGCAGGCATAATG
Source organism: Lycocorax pyrrhopterus obiensis (assembly GCA_014706295.1). Lineage (NCBI taxonomy): Eukaryota > Metazoa > Chordata > Aves > Passeriformes > Paradisaeidae > Lycocorax > Lycocorax pyrrhopterus. The sequence continues at coordinate 64,658,182 of JACSVZ010000006.1, read as the reverse complement.
TGAAGCCCTATGAGGAAAATACGTGCTTGACAAGACTCAGAGTGGGCTTATTGTTAGTGTGGCTGTATTTCATAAATGTTTCATGCTGACCCAAGGACATGCTTGTGTACAAACAGAATGCGAACACTTCTGTATAAATAGGTTTCCTTGTGATTTTATAATAGCCTTTTCTTTCGTATAACTCAGACGGGAGGTTTAAAGAACCAAACGTGCTATGTTTTGGGGGTTTTTTTATGTTTTATTTTATTAATTCTGTTTACACATTCGCTACATTCTGTCTATTCCTCTGCAGCCACACGCAATGCTTGGTGCTTGGCTTGTACCGCATTTACCTGTGTTCATTTCCCTGCCATTATTGCTTAAGATGATGTGTGTTTAGCACTGTCAGAAAGCTCATCAGGGTCTACCCTTAGTTTGGTGGCAGCAAGGCTGTGAGGGGTGTAACTCTTGGAAACAGAGATTGAATGTATTTCTAGAGTCAAAAACTGTTTATAATGTTTCCAGTTTGATGTATCTGCAATTCGGTGTCACCCCTACTCTCTTCTTTTTTTTCACCTCTCTCTTCAAGTTGCAATTTCTCTTCTTTTCTGGGAAGCTAAGTGCGATGTTTTAGTATACTTGTTTAGATTTATAAAGCTCAGCAAACATGGATATTCTTTATTCAGTTTTTAACAAAAATTGAAAATGGCTCCAGTTTCCATCCAATTGGTGGGACACATTAGTCTTGGGGATAGGAAAAAAACGGGAATGGTTTTATCATAATGATTCTTAATTTTTTGCATCAAAATTACTCTGAGTTGTAAAAATGTAGCCCTCTAATTGTTTGCCTGTTCTGTCCTTCCATGTAAGTGCTATGGAAGTAGTACGTAGGCTCCTAGGAGGTTTTTTCATTTTGTTGCAGGGAACATGAACTAAAATAAACTTAGTACTGACGCACACAGCTACTTTTTGCATGAGCAGCATTAAATCTATCTGTTGGATAGATTAATCTGGATCTGAATCAATCTGCCCAACCTCAACATACCTTTTTTTCAGAGGATATTAAGCTAGAGAGAAAAAGTCAGTAAAGTTGTGTTTTAATGGATCACGTTGCATTGAAGACAAACTTTTTTTTGGGAGAGGAGCAATTCTAAGCTTTGTGTTGTGGTAGCATGAGAAGCAGAGGTCATCTTCTCTCTGCACAATGAAAGTAGTGCTGCATATGTAAATAAAATGTTCAGCTTACTTTGTAGCAAAGAAGGAAAACACATTGAAATTCAATATATGTTTAAGATGAAGTGTTATTGCATGTGGGCCATTGCACAGCATGCCTTTGAGAGATTGCTGAGAGTGAAGAAAGATACTGCCTGAATGACAGGTCAGAAGAATCGTCAGGTTGCAGCAAGTCATCATTTAAAATAAATGAATTTGGCATGTGTATTTTATATAGCTTTAAAGCAATAGCACAGGGAAATTATGTTCCATATACAGGATTTCCCAGTCAGCTTAAATAGCCCTGCCTTTGTTATAGGCATAATAAATTTGCTGAATTGCAATTAATTTAGCTTTCCACAGAAGGAAATTGTTCATCTGAGCTATTCTTTGTGCTTAACACTTACCTGCCTCATTTTTTATAACAAAAAAAACCCTGACTTGGTGGGAATTTACTTGCAGCTCAAAGGCAAAATTGAACCTTTGTTTATGTCTCACATCTGGTTTAGTAAAATAACACCTTAAGGAAGCTCTTACGAAGAAAATGAATTTTTTCATGAATGTTTCGACCAGTATTGGTAGGAATAAACATAAGTGTGTGTGTCAGATAACATCTGGAATAAAAATGGTTAAGAATCACTTTCTGGTGCCTCTGATTAAGAGTGATAGCTGTATCATTGTTTCCACAAACCATGCAAGATCAGGTAAAGCATCTGAAGTTACTTTTCTGTTTTGCTTTATCATAAAAATTACTTAACATTGTACAGATTATTCATTTAGAGAAAGCTGCCCACAAGAAAGCTCATTTTTAAGAAAACTTGGCAGCTCAGAGTTAATTTTACGCACACTTCACATCAGCATTATTAAAATAGACCAACTTTCTGCATGTGAGTGCATTACTATTCTGACTGGATTTAATATACATTGGTTTTATTTTTGCAAGTCTCTTGCAAGAAACAGAATTATGATATTCAAGCATCAATACTTGTTTATCAACAGCTTCATTTTCTAATTGTCTGTGTGGCAATATTGGATTGGAGATAATGAATAGGATTTTTTTTCTCATTTGACAGGCCTAATACTAAAAAAAGGTATTATGTACAATTGTTTTAAAAATTGCTGTTTCTTCATGCATACGACTTAAACAATTTTTTCCATAATTTATGGCCAAAGCTTACTTCTGACCAATAAGACTGCAGAAAAGTAATTTAAAAATAGTATTTATGATTGCCATGTTTGGGAACAATCTTCACACATCAAAATACAAAGCATTCAATTATTTTTCAAAATAAAGAAAGAAATGATTGCTAATTAGATAAATTACTTAATGGGTTGTTGACAATTCTTTTTCCTTTGAAAGCCTTATTGAAAACATAATAAAATATTTCTGAGTCTTAGATTATAAAAAAAAACCCCTTTTTCATATTATCTCTAATTTTGTAAAATTGTAATTCAAGTTTACCTTTGAAAGCATGTCAGATATACATCTTCAAATCAACATAAAGGCAATTACTACTAATACTTGCAAGTAATTAGAGAAATTACATTTTTTAGCAGCAAGACTCATTAAAAGTCTGGCATGTTATCAGCATTGAGAGAAATTGCATTCAACTGGCATGAATACAGAAGCAACTACAGAAATAGCTGTATATAGCTAAAAAAAGACCGTGGCTTCACACAGGTGTTGGTACAAACGTGCTTTTCTCAGCCACGAAAATGTCTGTGTTGAAAAATCTTTCTTTCTGTACTCTGCAGCACTGCTTATCTTGCAGCAACTTTTCACCCTTCTGGGCACCCCTGTAGAGGCCGAGAGCTTTTGTTAAAGTTGATTGAGGTCTTCTCCTCAACTTAGAGTGTCTTTGGACAAGATGTAAATTCCTCTTTTCCTTAATCAGCACCGTATATGAATTGTTTCTTATCTACCCCTCCCCACACTCTCATCCGCCTTTGTTCAACTCTGCAGATCATTTTGTGATACAGAAATGTTTCTATATCTTATGTGCTTTGTGAAAAAAAGATAGTTTGCATGCGTAGGAAGGCTTTCCTAATGCACCTGAAACATAGCATTAAGGCAGCTCATCCAACTGGATTCTCTCTTGCCTTCCCAGAGAACAAAAACTGTGGTCAGTTACTGTAATCATCATTATTCCTTTAAGCACTTCGCCCAGAAATTACCCATATACTGACTTTCCACTGGCGAGTAGATAATTCTTTTCCTTGCTGTCTGGAGAAGTAACAGGCAGAGTTAGATGGTGGTGATGTCCCATAGGGGCTGGCATGCACTATGATGGGATGAGAGGTCACTTAGCAGAGATTCTTACATTATTTTCAAGGGAGAAGAAAGCTCCCAAATGTCAAGCTGTTTGATGTAGTAGTAGACATTCTGAGATAGATGGCAGGGCATTTTTTATTTACATTCTGTCCTTCATAAAACAATGCAGAAATCTTTATTTTCTCTATGTTTTTTTTTTCCTGGTGTATCTTTTTCAGTGGTGCTAGAGATGCTGAGTTTCTGTTAGTTGGGGTTTAAATGCATACAGCATGATTGGTTTGGGGTTTTGTACCAGATTGATATCCCTGAAATACAGAAGGCATGCTCTGCCTTGGTAAGAAGGAATAATATCTTGTAAGGTTGGAGGGAACATGAGTGAAAGCCAATCCGCTAGCCACTGACAAAAATGATGGAAGCAATGTCCTGAATCCACCTGAAATTAGGTGAAGAAAAGTGGAGTACCAGTGAGAAAAGTCTAGGCTAGCATCTTGATGTGATAAATACATTCAGAGATCTTCTGGCAAGTTTCCTGCCTTGCTCAGGTAACAGCATCAAGCCTAAGAGAACATCTCCATGCTAGAAAATAACATTTTTTATTAAAGGAGATGAAGCACTCAGATTGGTTCAGGGAATAAAAACTTTCTATGCTCTCTTACCTCTAATATCATAATGGCTTCCATTTGTGCCATGTACCAAGCTCATCAGGATAATGAACACACAGAATAAATGGAACACCTGTCAATCATTGCCCTAAACCCAACCCCAGCCCCTGGGCTGCGTCCTGCAAATCCTTATTCCAAACTGAATGTAGTAGGTGAGGTACTGCGGTGTCAAACGCACCACCAAAACACTCGGCACGTGTTTGAAGCCTTCACAAAGGCGTGTTTTTAGGCAGATGGAGCCTCCCCAGAGCATCCAGCACAAACTGCCACGAGCAGCAGCTTGGGGTGCTCAGGGAGGTAGGAAGCTCCTAATGGATCTTCTGCCACCTCTTAGGAAACGGACACTGTGAGGGAAGCCTCAAAAAGGAGAAAATTAGGAGAGTGTTAAAATATACGAGGAAGCTCCAGGCCTAAAAGGTAATATGGATAAAGAGTATTTCAAAAAAGAGGGAACTTGCCTGAAGGAGGGAGCCACCATTGTGTTGGAGATGGAAGGAATACAGAAGCTCCTGGAAAGTTGCTCAGTTCCTTGGTGGAGACAAGGCCGTAAGCTAATGGAAAGATTTGAGAGAATAAGTAATGTACACAGAAGCAACATTTATTTTCACTTTTGAGGGAAGAAATTCTTGGAGATAGGATTATTTTAATACAGTCTGCTTAGCGTAAAAGCAGTTCGAACAGTCAGCAATAATGGTAATTATTGTGCCATGTCTGGTTTAATACTGAATAATAAAAGAGTGGCATATTTTATAAACATCTTCACACAAATACTTTCTCAGGATTTACAGTAATGTCTATATGTATTTAGGAATTCTGCTTTTTAAGAAGCTGTATTTATTCACTTAGCTAAATTTCATAATATTTTGACAACTTTTGTCTTCAGCAACTTGTGTATTTTTAACATCAGGGTTTCTCACGGTCTATCTTGAGGCAAATTGTTAAATTGAACTTATTGTTGGGCTATGTTGCCATAGCTTTTCAAAGATACAGTGAAAAATCTGCTAAAGGATTGACAGTGAACAAAAAAATCCTCTCCCCATCCCCCCAGTCCCTTGGAAGTTAAATGCTTAATCCAGATCTGCTGACAATGTTATCAGGAGAGAACATTGATAAGTGAGTTATAAGCATCAAATGCTGGCCCTGTGAAGAGATAAATGGATGCCAGATTTTTGATGGAAAGTTTCTCATGTCTGCAGTGACACAGCTTTTGAGGGTTACCTGACGCACAGGTGTGTAAAGAATGTGAGAGTGGGGATCTCAGGGTTCTGCAATACACAAAGACCTGGGGATCCAGGTTTGTAGTAATTATTACAAATTACTACAAAACTACCATTAATAAAGATATAAACACATTAATATTCACAAACACACTACAGGCCTCTACAAAATTACCACTAGAAAGGCAAAAACATATATTAAAATTTATTACAGAATTCCAACTAGCGAAACAAGTATGTAGCTACAAACCTTTACCTATGTGTGCGCCTATGAATGTATTATGTGAGGTGTTACCGCTGTGACATTCAGCAAACCACTCCCAGCAGCGGGGCAAATCAGTGGCAGAAAAGTCTCACTTCAAAGCTGACCCACGTCATGGAGCCCAGAGTCAGCCAGGTATCCCTAGCCAGGGTCCCAGACTGTCCAGGAGATCTCGTGCAGAGAAGTTCATTTTGTAGGTAGCAGTTCACTTTTTATCACTTTTGGTGTAACTGAATGTCAGGCATCAGTTCCCAGAAGTACTGTTGCTGCTTTGTGGTTTTCTGAAAGGTCAGTTCCTTATCACGGTTTCTTTATCCTGCACCCTCAAGGTTTTTGTCCTACACCCGTCAGGTTTTCTTTCTTTGTCCTGCACCCATCAAGATCTCTGCCTTACACCTATCACGGTTTCTTTGTCCTGCAACTGCTCCCTATCAGGGTTTCAGCGGAGCTTATCAGGGATGTCTCAGGGCTCCCGCTAAGGAGATGTCCTTTGTCAGTTTGTTTACCAGTCTTTGTGGCAGCTCTGTCAAGATATTATACTTTGAGATAGGAATAAAATTTGCAGTTCAAAAATAAAACATAACTGCTGTTTTTAGGGAAATAGTTTACTTAGTTAAAATATTTACTTTTAATGTTAATTGCTGTTCTTTCTGACCTGCAGATTTACCTGTAGTAAGAAAATCTACGCCAGGCCTTCTGAAGCGCCCACTCCCTCAGAGTCCTGTGTGCTTGAGAAAGGTGCCAACTGAATATCCACAAAACATATCCAGTACATGGCCCTCTCTATATTGATTAATCTTCTACTTGCCTTCTTTGTATTTTTTTTGTGTATGTTTCTTCTTGGCTTTTTTTTTTCATTTAGATTAATGCATTCACCTTTTCTATGGGAGCATAATCATTCAACATTTGAGCTACCATATAAAGCCTTTTCTGCAAGAGTTAGCAGAAGCACTTCAGAATGAGTGGTACTGAATAATACTGGGTTGAGGTGGGCATGGAGAAGGCTACTTGCTCCCTTAGCTGTGAACTCAGTCATCTCAGACTACCAGAACACTGCCTCATTCGCTGTGATCATTAGTGAAAAGGTACCTGTTACTTAGGCACTGCACGTGTGTGAAAAGGAGATTCATCGACCTTTTGTTCCCCCAACCATTCCCATCTCAATTTCTGGTACTTCAGCTTCAGAAAGTCTGCGTATTGAGTCACTGTGCACTTTGTACAGCTTTCAGTTGGCAAGGTCACACAGCAAACAGCAGCTGGATGAAGAATCTGATTTTCTTTTATGTTCACCTTCTCTCTCTGCTCTCTAAACAGGAATGACAGATCTACCCTTTTCAGGATGCTTTCCCTTCTTCAAATATTTTTGACTAGCCGGGTATGGGTTATGGTAAAATAATGTTATTGGATTGTAATTTACTTGAATTCTTAGACGTCCTTAGTCTCTGTGCTGTGTTGGATTTTATTTTTTTTTTCTTGAAGTGCTGTTAAAATGGGTTGGATTGTCTAGAGATAAATTTTGAGGTCTTAATCTAGTGTCTGATGTTGTCAATGAATGCTGTAAAGAATTAAATTTAAAAAGGGTCCAAATACTGCCAGAACAGCTCTGTTTTGATTCTAGTCACTTTTCACAAAGTAGTTGCAAGATTGTAGCTTTTTTGGTCTTTTTTTCGTCTTTTTTGTTTTGGTTTGGTTTGTTATGGTTTTTTTGTGGTAAAGTAATATGTCTGGCAGTGCATCTGTGAATTTTATTTTGCACAGTTATAGGCATCGCACCACTTGTCATTTATATGTCTCTATTAGACAGAGAGAAGGAAGGAAACAGAACAATTCTCATTCAGAGTCATTTTGCTTGGTTGGAGGATGTAAAGTAGGTGGAAAACATCAAGTTTACAAGAATTACTGGAGGATCTTTCAGTCATTAGAATAGTAGTGCAATTCACTCAAAGAACAGCACAATTCTCAGAAAGCAAAACTCTCTGTATATTGATTATGAAATGTGGAATACTAAAAACTGCTGAAAAATTGTGCAGATGCAGGAGAAGGTAAGAAGGAACTTGAGGAGAAGTGAAGTATAACTTAAAAATACAGGGAAGGTTTTGCATTTTCATGGATGTGTAAAAGCAGTGGTAAAAAGTCATTTAGGTTTTCACTCATGCTTGTGTGTTTGCATCATCTTTCATGTTTTGTGTAGAAAGAGGAATAGAACTTAAAGAGGTGGGGTTTTTACTGACACACAGACTGAAGTTTTGAGAAACAGAATATATTCTATTATTTGCCAAGAGAAAAGAGTCTTAGGGGGAAAGTTATCAACGTTGATACCTTTATTAGAAAAAAGGAAGCTTGCATGTTGGAAATCTAAAGTGAGACAACTTCCAGAAGGCTGAGGTGAGATGGCAGGACACAGTGCATGTAGGAAAGAAGACTACAGGAATGGAATACTGCCTCCATTTTTTGCAAAGCCTGGAGTATATGTCAAAAGCTATTTGCAGTTTTGGCTGTTCAGTGCTCGCTCAGGTGAACACATCCTAATGGTTCACCTTTGACAGGGGAAGTACATGTTACTTTACTGGTTTTGTTCTACCAAGAAAGAAGTAGAACATCTGCTATCATTTCCTAAGTGTAAAATTGATCAAAATTACATTATAAAATTTTACAGCATTTTGGAAATGGAGGAGCTGCTAAAGTGGATAGATACAATGTCTCTGAGAAGTATTAAATATGAAGCAGATTTAATGTAATGATTTATGTTTAGCTTTATCTTATTCTGCTGAAGTTAATAGTGATACAGAAACAAGAGTTGATGGTGTCAAAGTGAAAAATACTATATTCTTTTCTAAAGGAGTTCTTGATCTGCCTCCACAGAAGGTAGTACATGGAGTCTTAACTTCCGTGAAACCATAAATGACGTCCCATTGCATAAACAGAGATCTCATTCTAATTAGGATTCTTGCCATGAGCATGAAGACTTTTTTTTTTTCTATTTAAACTCCAGGACTGGACTGGAAGCTGATAGAAATTGATGTGTTTTCATTAGCAAGCACAGGTATGCACTGACCGAGAAGACCGTGGAGTCAGGCTCCTAGAACTGCTCATGAGAAACGCTGTCTTCTGATGAGGGAGAGGACAATGCCAAGTAGCAGGAAGGTTCACTTAGCCAAAGCTTGAGTGCCTGCACCCAGATGGAGCAAAGGGAAGATTTGATTAAGTCTCCTCCTGCTTATGCACTCATTAATCAAACGCTTTGAAAGTACAGGTAATGAGCGCATTACGTAGTAGACTGGAAACAACGAGGAGTTAGGATTAATTTGTTCTGTTTCTAGATGATCTAGAGACTTGCAGGTTACTCTAGTTGGATTCTCCTTCTGTCTGCATTTCCCTAATGGAGAGTAACAAGATTTACCCAATTACTAGAAACATGGTAAGATGAAATAGTTCTTTTTGTCACATTTTAACTTGACTTTAAAACTTATATTGCAGCCTACTATACCTAATTCACTATGAATGAAATGAAACTTAAGCTTAGTGGAAAAAAAAAGGAACATTTGCAAATCTGAAACTAACTGTCTTTAGGCAGAAATCAATTGTAGTTGGCTTGCGTGTTTCTTTATGTTTTAAGGGTACTTGTCAAAGATATGAAGATAAGCAGTTGCAAAAAGATACAAGAAATTTCAGTTTTCACTGGGTACACAGAAGGATTTTGAAGGAAAGACTAGCTAGTGGAAAGTATTCTGGACATAGGCATAAAAAGGGAGAGGAGTGCTTGAAGAGCAGCCCTGCAGAAAGGGATTGGAGGTGTTCAGGTTGACAGCAGAGTCAGTATGGGTCAGCTGTGTCCTGGGGTGCATCAAACACCAGCTGGTCAAAAGAGGAGATCTTCTCCTCTTGCATTCAGTGTTGGTGCAGCCTCACATCGAGTGCTGTGTGCAGCTCTGGGACTCACCATTTCAGCAGCATATGAAGGGCACTTAAATGTGTCCAGAGGAGGGCAGGTGAGCTGGTGAAAGGGCTGGGAGCCCTGTGAGGAGTGGCTGAGAACTCAGGGTCTGTCTAGTTTGAAGAGAAGGTGGCTGAGGGGAGACCTCGTTGCTCTCCACAGCTTCCTGAGGAGGGGACCTGGAGAGGGAGGTGCTGGGCTCTTTTCCCCGGTGCCCTGTTCCCCTCTGTTCCATTCCATTCAAATGAAGCTGCAGCATTAAGAGGGTCTCTTCCTTGACAACCAAGGTAACCAACATGTGCGTATTAAATAGCAGAATCAGCTACAAATGTCTTGCTCATAAATATAATATTAGCAGCACAATGTTTTCCTTGATACAACGTAGACATGAGTGTACTTTTATATGGACAAGAAACCATAGTTCACATTAGCATCATTTTTCTTCAGTCTGCAGGCGTCTCAGCTTCACAGGCAAGGCTGAAAGAACCAGTTAATGCAGTGCAGGTAGAGGATTTTTTTTTTTTATATTCCAGCTTTATAGAAATGGGGGAGGAGAACAGGAAATGATAGCAACCCAATAATCAGTTTATCAGCTCTACTGTCATCACTAAATGTCACTGTCATCAGAAGATATTGTTCCGGAATACTTTAGAGGACAAAAGGATGATTTGACAAGCTGAGAAAAGCTATGGATTGTGAAGGAAATGGGAGAATATTGGAAGGAGTCAATTTACATACCTGAATCATGGCAGGTTTATAGTTTAAATATTTCTGCATATTAACTAATAAATGTGTCCCTTTTGTGTTTGCTTCTTTGTTACAAAATGATAGGGAAAAGTGAAACTATATTTTCATGAAGTCATGGGCAACTCTGACAAATCCGTTTTTAATGCATGAGGAAGGAGAAAATACAGTGCACTAAGCAGGATGGTGTAGTACTCTGTGTTACTCTACAGTGACTCTTTAGCAGTGCAGTGTCAAGTAGTACCTTTGCCTTTTATTTGGTGTTTTTGGATGCAGTTTTATTTGCTGCAGTGGTTGCCATCAGTGAAACCATTCCACTCCAATATATATATATAGCAATTAATACATTAAGTAATTTTATTTCACTGCAAATACACATTGTGTTTTCCCAAACATCATTCCCTGAGAAGTTAAGTTTTATATTGTTCTACTCTTCTAATATGTGTTTATTTATGTGGCTCCTCTAAATAATGGTGAGAATTCTGTTTAGCATAGAGACAAGGGAGACTGGCCAGAGCTCTGAAATATAGAAATCTGTGAGCTGTAGTCCAGGTGGTAGTGGGGATACCGAACAAACTGTTAGAGATGGCATTTCATGTGTGATAGTGAGCTTTTCAATTGCAGAGAAAAGTTTTCAGTTCCCCTGTCTGTTTTAAGCAGGTGGCTTAGCTATCTGCTTGAGCTGGGGCTCCTAGACTTTGAGAAGCTAACAGGATCACCAGGGAAGGAACTTTGCTCCAAAATTCCTGAGTCTCTCTGCAAGAGCACTACAATAATGGAATTTGCCATGTCATTTGGAGCTATTCTGCTCTAAAATGTTGTGCCATAAATGGGTGCTGTGCCATTGAAGTTGACACAAGTCATAGATGTGTTCAAAGGAGAGTGCATCAGGCAGTTTTTAATTAAACTCCATTAAAAATAAGTCTTTGAGCAAGAGAGCCTATTGTTTTTGCAGACTTCCGCTATCTTTGCACTGAAAACTATGGGGCTTGGATTCTCATAGTTTGTTCTTTTCCTTTGAGATTTCTTTCACTTTGTAGCAGCATTAAAAAACTCTGCCTTGACTTCTCATAGCTCCTTTGCAGTAATGCATTAGAGAATTTTGCTTACTAGCAAGAGCAGCTTTTAAAAATGCCAGAGGGAGGCTGGGGTACCAAGGGCATAATAATGGTACAGCTACTGCAATCATTAGATACCAAAATTGCTACAGGATATTCTTCTCTCGTGAATAGGACATGAAAATACTCCTATGTAATGTACGTGCAGACCAATAAATATACAGGGAATGGTAAAACCCATAGGTGAACTGTTCTGGCATGGTAAGTAAATGGTTTATTATACAAGTTAACAAGGACTTTTAGTGCTTTTGATTCATGCCTGTTTTTCAGCTGACTTATCTGGTGTGGAATTCAGTTAATTTATACAAACAGCTTAAAGAATTAGCAATACGAAGGACAGGATATTTCAGGGGCTTTTTCCTGTATTACAGAGGCATCAAAGGATTTTGCCTTCTTTATGAGCTGTCACTGACAGAAGTTTAATTTAGGAAGAGCTGAACTCTCTTGTACGGCAATAACAGTGGTTTAGCACAGGGATAACTCCTAGGCAAGCTGTAGGTTTTCGCTATCCATTTCTGACTTTTTTTTTTCCTTTGTCAATTAGAAGCAATAACACGGGATTCCAATTTTGAAATGAGTTTTAGGAAGAACGTTTATTTTTGTTGCATTTTCTGTGAAGAAAAAAAATCCCCAAAAGTTTGCAGTTCATCCATTCTTTATACCACTGTAATCTTGAGCACATACGTAGTCTGGCTGAAGTCAATGACAGTTGCTAAAAGGCTTCAGCTTCAGACTGTTGTTTAAGTGTTTTCTAGATGAGAACGAGCCATTGCTAAATTTCATCACATTACATCCATCAAACAAAGTAAAACATCCATCAAAAGTAAATCTTCACAGTTTTTGTACCAGGGGACACCTGAAATAAACAACCCTTGTTGACCAGTAAAAAGCAATAAGCAGTTGACAACTACCATACTTTTGTATACTTTTAGGAGCTAGAGATGGGGTCGCAACAATACTCAACTTTTATTTTGACATGCCTGTACGTGAAAAGTTCTTCATTTTAGTAGAAAGTACTTGTGGACAAATATTTACATATATATTTAATTTTAATAATTAATCATGTATCAGGAGGGAACTGGTTAAAAAAATGTGTTTTCAGAAGAATGAAAGCAAAAGAGGTTGCAAGAAGCATGCTACTTTCTCAGCAAATGATACAAGTTAATATCAAAGCCCTATAAGAAGTAGAACTTAACAAAATGTCAGTGAACAAGTTCAGCAAATGTTCCGTTCATGAAGTTAGATCAAATTCAATGAATACAGTGAGGTCAAGGAGAGAAGCCACCATGGTATGCAAATAAGATTATTCTACTTGATATTTTGTTTAAAAATTAAGTGGAAGACAACTTTTTTATTATTATTAAATAAAAAAAGATAAATTTGCACTTTTTTCTGTCTTTTACTGCCCTCTGCACATGAGAAATAAAGGGCTTAGGACAGATCTAATTAATGTGTTCTAAAAGGCAGTAATAAATCATAAATTAAAGGGAAATGTAAAGCTTTTTTTTCTCAGAGATTCAGAAGTATTCTCTGAAGCAGATTATCTTACAGATGTTAAATCTCAGGTATTGAAAACTGAAACAAAATTATACCATACTTTTAACTCCATCCTGCTCTGCCAGTCCCCCTTCTCTTTGTAAAAAGATGTAATGCCACAGTAGGTTGAACCACAGAACTATATGGACTTCACACGTGTATGTGGTGTGCCTGTGAAACCCTGGCCTTGCAATGCCCAACATAATGTATACGTTGTCCTACATGCTCAGTATTTTGGCCTTTCCTTCTCTTTCTTCTTTTTTCTTTTTTTTGGTGGGGGGGGGAGGGTGTTTTTTTGGTTGGGTTTTTTTTTCCTTTTTTTTTTCCCAGCTAAGGAGATGGATTCTGTTTATAAGTGTTGTGGCCTTCTATATTAAGTAGTGTGCAGATGTGTTTTGTTCTCTGCTTTCCAAGTGCTGCTTTTAGTTCCATAATTGGATGATCATAGAATCATTTATAAAACCACACAGACAAACCGGTGTCTATATTTAATTACTTAATGGCCTGTTTATTTCTTACAAGAAAACGGATCCCTTTTCCACGTTTTCAGTGTTCATTACCTTTGAGAAGATAATTATTTAGCAGATGCCTGAGATAATTGTAAATATGAATGTTACAGTTATGTGTATGGATATCCCCATAAAATCTGTGGAATTCATTGGCTTTATTCTATCTCGTTATAAATTGTGCTTATTTGCACACCTTGCAGATTTAGATTTGCTGCCAGGAGCTTGCCAGCTCTTTCACCTTGCTCATAATGTTTTTGTTCCAAATGGTGAAAGACTCCATTTAGTCTTCCCATTAAGCAGATGGTTTATTATGTCACGTTATTTTTCTTCAGCAACAGTCTGTTGATTCTCTAGCATTACGAGGTTAGCAGATGCTATCACACCTACTGTATGTCCAACTAAGTTGCCTGGTTTTTCTCTCCCTCACCTGTTTGCAGTAATCTTTGTCCAACAACACGTCCCTAGTGCAGCATTTTCTAGATGACACTCAGAAGCTGTAGTGACCTGGTGTTTTGAAATCATAAATGTGTGTTTTCCTTTTTCTGTATCAACTCTATTTTTGATAGCTTCTAACAGGAGAGGTACGTTAGCAAAGGTCGCAAGCAGACAGTGGTTTGACTTTAAATTTTTCCTCTGTGCTGAAGGCTCCCATCTTTCTAGGCAATAGTCAGTCTTCACTTTCCTCAAGCCACTTTTGGCTGTTTCTAGTGCTCCAGAAATGTCTTCCTCCTAATCTGCAGACTAAATCAGCTTTGAAAAATCAAGCACTTTGTTTGACCACCAGCTCAGGGGACATTTACTTCCAATTGCCAATCTCAAGCTGCAGTACTCCTGATCTTGTTTTTCTAATCATTTTACCTATGTTATTTGGAAGCAAGGCTGAGCTGGTTGGAAGAACCAGTTAGAAGAATCACTTAGAAGATACCAATTCTCTGAGAACACTATTAACAAGAGAGCACCTCTTTGTCTGTCTTGGCCCTTTTTTCCCCTAGATTACTCAATCAGCTTTTCAGGCATTTGCTTAATTCCCAGACTGATACATTTCTGCCCATATATAAAGCTACACGGAATTGAAAATAGCTTATAACTTTAATCCTCTATTATAATGAAACAAGGTAAAGGAAACTGGTGTTTTGTGCAATTATATTTACATAGGCGAAGTAACAAGCAAATCTGCATCCTGTTAGTTTTGAGTGAGGCTGGAACCTGGACAGGATACTAATAGGAATCACTGCAAGGCAGCAATTGATTATTGCTCTTGATCTCATGGCTAATCAAGCTGCCAAGGCAGTGTGTTAGGCCTTTGTTACAGTCCACTGCTTTTCTTCTGAAAACCCATTCCCCAACAGTCATGCCCCTGCAACAAAACACGGCTTTTGAACTGATGAATCCAGCTGCTGTCTTTTAACACAACCTGTTTGCAGCGCAAAACTAGGTTTGAGTTGAAGTTTAGAGCTCAGTGTTTGGGTTGAGATGAGGATTTAAATGTAGAACCTCTAACATAGAATGCAATTTTCACTAAAAATCTGTTATTAACTCAGTCTCGTCTTGAATCCCAGTTGCACTGCAAATTTAAAGTTATCTCTCTAAAACAGTTAGAGGGTTTTTTCCTGCATTCTTTTCCTTCTATTTAGTGTCTGTTTAATAACTCATTTACTTAGCGTTCTGCTGGGGTCTTCTCTGAATTACAGAGTCCCTTTAAAATAAGCAACATCTGGTAATCATGCAGATTAGCTGTACAGGAGGCTTAGCATCTGTTGATGTTTGCCCCAAGTTTACGCATTTTAAAGGACAGTCCAAGAAAAAAACCTGTCTCTGGATTTTTAAGCAGAACTTTGCAACAGCAGTGGACATTTGCCAGGGTATTTTAAGAACAAAATGCAGCTTTTGCTGTGTGAAAAACACAGTATCTGTACTGTACAATCTGATGTACCATGCAGTGTATCTGGTGATAACTTGCTGTCACACTGATCTTCACAGAGAAGCTCTCTATTCCAGACTCTGTGTGAAGAGCTTTAAGGATAATGGATTGAATTGTGCTGTCTGCATAGCTGCAGCTTCTGGTATACAATGCAGATGCAATCCTTTTCTTACAGTACAAAATATTTTAATCTAAAATCACATCTAGTCCCTGAACAGCTAATCTGCACCAATGCATTATTCCTAATACTTGATTGTAGCTAGGTAATGCCTGGGGAATGACGTGATTTTCAAGTTTCCCCCAAAATGAACGTTTGTGATTGTAAAAGCTCGGCTCTGTATCTTGCAGCTGTGATTGTCTTGTCTTGCTCATGTTCCTGTTTCCCATTCATGCACTTTTTCCTGACTGGCAATACAAGATCACCTCCTCCTGGCTTAAGTCCATTGTGATGTCCCCAAGTGTTTCTTCATGAGTTCTCCTTGTCTTACCCTCCATGAGTGCTGCCCTAGCAGTACTCACGCACTTTCCTACGTTATATATCCACTATACAAATGCCAACATAAAACACCCACTTGCTTTTCACTGACCAATCCCTTACGTACGTTCTGCATCTCATCTTCTTAATTACGTCCCTGTTGCTTATAATTTGCACTCATCACACTCAATATATGAAATCACATCCTCACTTGAGTCTTCTCATTTACACCACCCATCTGAAAATGAATTCAAAATTAAACTATCTTGTCTCCTATTTTAGCTTGTCTGATGTATATAATGTGTGAATCTACTATTTTAAGTTTTTACAAGGTGGTTTTCCAAATGGGACTCATCCACTTTTGAAGGAGGTGAAAGTAAAAAACCCTGTTTAAGTTTCAAAGGAACGAAAAAAAAAACCCCAAACCTGTTCTACAAACAGCTTTAGCATCAAACTGCCTGTGAATAGAGTTAGGGAGCTTGCTGTGGGGCAGAGCCCTGGTCATGGCAATGTCACTGAAGTTGCTTGGTAGTCAGAGGTCACAGATCTCAGTTGCCAGAAGACTCTTGCTGCTGAGTGTTCTTATGGAAATGCCTACAGAAAGAATTTTTACTAAAAGTTTTTAGCACAGGAAGCTGTGATGTACCTGTAAATATGAGGGACTGTTGTGCAGTCTGCCTGGTAGAACTCTAGGATTTTTAAGTAAAAATTTTCGTTATAAGAGTTGACTGGAAGAAGTCTAGCACTTTTTTCAGCAAGTACTGTAACATCACACAATGATTATTTCCAGATTTGTGATAATTACTGTGAATGCATGTACAATAAGGTCCCTTTCATGTGTAGATACATATACACATGAACACATGCATATAATATAGAAATAATATTTTGATCAGCATGTTTGTGATCTCATGTGTAGGACTCCTGCAGTTTGTCAGCTTGTTCTCGTGCTTGCATCTGAAATGTGCTGTTTCAACACCACCCTACTGGGACAATTCCCTATTTGCAGTACTTAACCTCAAAGATTATATTCCTTTTTCAGTTGACACTCTTTTTTGGGTTTGTTCAGCAATAACAATAAATAAACAATTGAACATAGAATAGTGAGGGGAGAGAAAGTGCCGGTTGTTACTGGAACAAAAAAGTTATCTGAGAATTGTCAATGATCTTACCGTCAGGAATACAAAAATGTTCACAACATTTGAAGAACTGATGTAACTTTAGCAGCTTGAGTATATCATTGTCAGTGTTCATCCCATGAAATGTGTCAGATCATAGGTGACATCCCCATCTGTAGAGCCTTTTTGTATGATGAATCTTCTCCTTTGTGTCTTTGTCAGCTGCTCATACAGTTGTCTGCCTCCCTGTATAATACAGGAGTACACATTCCTCTGTGTGAACATCTGTCTTAGAACGTTAAAACAAAACCAAAACAGAAAAGAGAAAAATAAGGAGGAAACCTTCGTTTATATAATGCAGTACAAATCACCATGTCAGTGACTGACTTGTTTGTCGATAGTATTAGGTAGGATATTAAAGGAAAAACAATTTAATACAAAGCACAAGAATTAAAGCAATATGTAGAGGAATAGATTCAGTGAGTGAAACTAATTCATATGTAGCATGGTGGTCTTTATGGAGAGTATTAGTGGAGAGTATTAATGACTTCTATCATCACTTTTCTCATATGAGTTGCTAAGGTGGCATATTTAGTTGTAGCTGTACAGATGGCTGGGTATGAAGTATGGGGAGAAATTCAAGGGATTTTCCATAGATGTGAAAAGGAGAAGTATTGCTAGAGACTCATGTTTCAGTTGTCAAACAAGTGTGGCTTTTGATTTTTTTCCACCTTTTTCTGCTGGTTATTATCTATTTTTGTGGGGTCACATGTCCTGCATTTGTCCCATGTACCTGAAATGAAATCCTAGTGCAGAAAGCTTTTCTGCAAGGGGTTCCTGTTTAAGTTCTGCATTACAGGATTAATTACTAAGTTGAGACAAAATTCTACCTGCTTGTAGGGAATCCTTTTTCTTCAGAATTTGCCTTGAATATCACTGTCTTTATTTCTTCTTGGAGGCCACTTCCTTATTCCATTCAAACAAAGGAAAGAAATTCTGTGGACGTGAGTCCTAGCATTTGAGCATATGGTGGTCAGCAGGTTGATATAAGGCAAGAATGAGCATAGTTTTTTCTGCACAATACAAATATGTATGTATCCATACTGCTTATTACTGGCTACTAAGAAGGGCCTTGATTCAAGACCCTCAGATGTGGCTGGTAGGGTACATAAATAAACTCCTTTCTCATAATGTCTGCATCGTCAAAAGCCAGGCAGTATCCTAACCGGATATGCTTTTCGAAGCCTGATAAAGTTTTTGAATTATTAGAAATGTTCATATGCTTTTGTCTTCAAATTCTAGGCAGTGTTAGCAAAAAATTGTGGCCCAGATAGATTCTCCTCTGCATAACTTTGATGTAGCATCATGAAATCAGTGGAGCTTTATGAGACTATTTCTTGTGAGACTTTTAAACACATTGGAAAATGAAAATAAAGATTTCGTTAGAAACTACCACTAGTCTAGAGATTACTCTTGAAGGCAGCATCGAACAGTTAAATGCTCTTTGTTTTGAGATATGAAATGGTTAAAATGCTTTGATCTGTTTTATATCTGATGTCTAAGCATGTACTATCTAATTTGCTTTCTGATGCCTTTGTAACTGACCCCAGTCATGAAAGAAGTCAGTGGTTCGGGTTTTATATTTAAAGAGCTGGTCCTTGTGTGATATGCCTACACAAACAGTTTTGGGGAAGAAGAGTACGGAGTAAGGCTAATGGCTTCCTCTTACATTACTTCCAAAGACTGGAAAATTTATTTGTTACTATTACCTGGAGGTTACCAAAGGCAAGAGAAGAACTGCTGGCGGTGGGGAGCTGTAGTGGCAGCGTCTTCTTCTTAAGATAAAATGTTTAAAGTGGAAACTTTGTGGGTGTTCTGGGAAGTAAGAGAGAATGCCTTTATCCAGACAAGCTTTCAGTAAAAAAAAATGGTAGTTCAAATGCTGAATACTCCCAGCAACAAGAATACATGTTCACAACACTAGTTGATTCCTACCAAGATGTGGGAGGAGTCACTCAAGCTCTGTGGAGGTCTACTGAGAGCTTTCATGAAAAAAATTAGAAGTACTGAGTATGACTTAAGCACCAATGGACCTTCCTAGGCACAGAGGTCAAATGGCTTCTCAAAGTCTTACCATTTCTCTTTGCTCTCTTTTGATTATGTTGTTAATGTACAGTACCCTTCATGAAGTGGAATTTATATGATTTATATTGGATTTGTTCCTGTATCTGGTCAGAGGACAGTGAATGCAGGTAGAAATTATGCTGAAAGATCAGAAGTGATCATTTTGATGTAAGCCTTATCGCTAAACAGAATGCATTTGGAAAGCATGAAGTACTCCATATGCACTAATGCAAATTTTTCATAAAAATCCTTCACGATAAATGATTATTTGCCATAGGCAAAACCCCAGTCTGCTGGGTTCGTCTCATTTTCCTCATAAGAGTTAGAATTTGAAAGTGTGTTCATCCTGCGCAGTCCAGCCCCATATATTTCAGCCTAGCACCACATAAACTCAAGGTGTAATCTCCCAAAATAAACATTACATTGCATAGAATATCATTAATGAGGAGAGTAAACTTAAATGCAGATTTTTAATAATCTCTCCAATTAAAAACATGTATACTTGTGTTCAAGACATTGTCTTGAATTTAGGCTGTTAAAACTACAACTAAAACATGGGGAATTACTATTTCTGATGCTATTGAATGTGAAGAACCTTACTGCTACACCATGTTGACCTTACAGGTTATTGTTTTTAGTGCACAAAGCATTTCTTGCTCAGCAGCTTTGTGTTGTATAGAAAAGAGTTGTTTCTTTCAGGTTTTCTTATCTGTAGCACTGTTACTGTGTTGTTATGAATATGATGTGTTATCACTTGAGCAGCTCCTTCAGCAGGTTCTGAATTTGTACCTTTCTGTCATCCTGCAGGAAACCCTGCAAGTTTTTTATCTCTGTGCTCACACCAAATGTTTGAGATTTTACAGCTCTCTTCCACTGGAACTTTTTCACATGGTTGAGAGTCAGACCAGCATGGAGCAGAAAAACCACTGACATTTGTGCAAGTTGTTGTAATCAGCCTTTGCAGAATACAGATTTTCAGTTTTCTTTTGTGGGAGGATTATGTGGTGTTTCAGATTAAAAGCTGAAGAATTTTATATAGGACAGATGCTCTTCTCTTTCACCCTTCCTAAAGTATGAATCAGCAGATTTATCCATAGATCAAAAAATAATTTGTCAGCCTGTTTAGTCACTGCTTTCTCTTTTGGTAGTATGAATTCTTGTAATGCACGTTCTGCAATGCAAATGTCATCAGCTGTATTTCCAGATAACATATTTCATGATTTCTTATTAATGAGCTTTTTTTCTATATCAATATATAAATGCTGGTACAGCATGGTAATGCAATACTATTTTGGCTGCTAGAGTTTTGGTTTATAAATGATGTTGCTGCTGCTCTTGATGTATTATGCATTTTCCAGGGTAATTTCTTACATAAGCCTATGATTATATTTTTTTTAAACGAAAAGGAAGAAAGGAAAAAGAAAATAAAAGGTACTTCCCAATGCCCCTGTGATTTTTATTATTGATCATGAGACTTAAACGGTTTTTTTCCCTAGAAATATAGTGAAGAAAAGTCTATGTGCTGTTTAATTTTTGTTAAGGAAGTGTTGTAGCTCACACGCATTGACAATTGAATGGGATGAATCAATTCAGCATTAGAAACTTGGAGAGAAAATTCTGAGAAACAGTGGAAAAGCTGTTCCAGGTGCCCCATCTCCCTTTGTGGCATTTAAAAGGCAGAATTCCAACCGTCTTTAAAGCAAGATTATGTAACACTTCTGGCACTAAGCTAAAGCAACCCCAAATCTTAACTCTCCCAAGAGTTTCATCCTGCAGTGAGAATTGTGCCTGGTGTGTGTGAGTGTTAGCTCTGAGCTTTGGTGTGCGTTTGAGGGTTTCTTTGAGCTGACTTTCCTCCTGGTGTGGCTGCATCCAGCTTTGCCTGCAAGAGCTGTTTGCCATTGCAAGACAGAGTCCCTCTTGCTCCCTCTGTGTGTGCACAGCTGACTGGAGCCAGCACCTGGTGTGAAATTCATTGCCTGTTCCATGTGTGACATGGACACATGGGTCCCTAGCATAGCACAGCAAATCAAATCCTGTTGAAAAGAAAGGGGGGGGAAAAACCCAAACAGGTAAATGCTTACTAATTGTGGCAAATGAAATTTCGTCTGAAATAAAATCGGTCTTACTGTTCTTAACCCATCAGTTTAAAAACTGTTTGTTCCAGTGAGATTGCTTACTGCCATAAACAAGCACTATAATTTTTCTGGTTTTAAAACAGTTTCCTTTGGAGTCCAGGGAACAGGAAAGGAGGAAAGAAAAATAAAACAGATAAAAATCAGATCTTGTTGAATGCAGTGTATAGAGAGAAATGAGGAAAATCGCAAGCTGGAGCCTAATATTCTGTTTGCGCAAAATAAAACCTTACTGAACATGTGGTCTAGTTGAATTTAATAGCACTCATTGAAACAGGAAAGAAGTTAAAAATTCCTATTAAAAAGATTTTTATATAAGGAAGAATAGGTATAATAAAAGTGTTATTGATCTGTGAATGATGTCAAGGCATAAAAGCCCATTCAGATGATGGTGGTTAAAAACAAAAATAAGTGAAGACAGCTTTCACTATAATAATTTAGAATTTATTTAGGACTATGAATAATAAGTCACATTAGTGGTAATTCATGTCTGTGCTGTTATGGGCCACTAAAACTGTCTTATCTTTTTATGTATTTATCTCCAGTAAGAAATATAAGTCAATATGCCACATATGTAAGTGATAAAAATCTAAAATTTGAAAAGGGAAGGTTTGACTTTTCTTGAATAGACGTTTATGATAGAACAGATGGATTTGATTCATTATTCCATAAATCTTTAAAAAGCTTTTAGTCTTCAGACCAATCATAAGGCATAGCTGGCATCTAGTACAAGTCCATAGTTCTTTGAGGTGGACACAATGTGAAAAGAAATTTCTCAGGTTTTTCCTCACCTTTCTGTCATGTGCACCATTTATTTGTGGCTTTATTGGTGTTCTTGGTTTGCAGGAGAAGGGGAAGTGTATGAAGTTAAACTTTTATGGCCTAGGCGGTGGAAAATCGCTTTTCTTCTAGAAGACATCTAGAGTAGTTACACAAATCAGCTTAGAGGAGATTTTCAGCAGCAGAAAATCCTCCTATCAGAGAACTAACCCAGGCAGGACAATGCAGATAGGGGCTATGCCCTACTGTTTCTATTAATCATGCTGTGCTAGTTTCATACTGCAGGGGCTGCAAGCACTACAGGTTTGCTTATCAACACTTGCTAAGTCTTTTGTGGCTTTCCTCCACCAACCTCCAGTGGAACAGGTGCCAGAAAAACTGAGAAAAAAAGCCTGTAGTCAAGGAATTACATGCTAAAACAGAAATAAATAAGTAAACCAAAGCAGAAAATTATGGCAAAGCTTTCAATGATGTACTATTCAAGCATACAAGGAGTAGTATTGGAGTTCGTCTCCTTCAAGGGAATGATTGCCAGTTATGCAGTTAGAATTAGAGAATTTCAATTATGCAAGTCAGAATTCCACACTTGAGGAAAAGGCACATTTTCCAGACTGATGAGAAGACAAAAGCTTACCACTAAAATTAAAACCCAGTGAAACTCAAGTCTCTCTTCTGGTCTACTCTTTCCTACTTTCTATAACCTCCTCCCTTCCCACTTTGATATTTTTTTTCTTTCAGTGTTCAATATCAACAATACTTCGCCTCTGACTTCCAAAGTAGTATTCTCCACATTATGCAGATCAAGAAAAAGCAAGTGCAGAGTGCTAGATGCACATTAGATAGTTCTTTCTAAAAATAGGTGGTCTCTATGGCAATATTTCACAGTGCCCTTGAAGGTGAAAATTCAGTTTTGCTAAGCAGAAGTCTTTCAGCAAAAATGACAGATCTCACTTCTATAAGGAGATTGCTATTGTCAAAGCTGTATATTCAGAAAGTCAGAAGTATTTTTTGAAAAGTCAGGAGCTAGACAAACTCTTCCTCTAGAAACTGTTGCATCTTACTGTTTCATTACTTTGATATTATTTTTGTCTCCTTTTGTTTAGCTCTACAAAATTTCATAGTTTGATTTTCTCAATTTATGACCAAGACCTTTATGAACTGCCTACTTTTAGAAATTAAACACTCAGACAACTCTCCTTGTCACTTCAAGAATTGTTTGTGTTTGTAGAAGGTGCCTGAATATTGAGTATAATTGACTAATATTGCTCTGTAGGATAGCCTTTGTTGAAGTTTGGCAGGCTAGAAACTTCACTTCTAGGTACAAGGTCATTAAAATAGTGGATATATACCGTAGAAACCCCTGTTTTCAGCAAATGACATTACAAGGATAAGGTAAAGCGTTTGTTCTGTTCCATTCTTAAACTGTGGGAATTCCTAAGATTAGTACTGGTGGAATTTTAAATTATATTTCTGTCCTCCTGGAGTTTTGTAGCCTGACGTGTGTGTGCCTTAAACACCAAAGTGACAGATCCATGCACATGTATTCTGTTGTGGGTCTTGCATAGGCAATAAACAAGTGATTTTGTATCAGCTTACCAACTGTATATCCCGTTGTGTTTTTCATTAGAAGACACTAAGAATGCTGTGAAATAAAAAGGAACTGGAGTGGGCAGTAAAGAAACCATCAAATTTAGTTGTGTACTGTTTTTCAGTGTGCTGTATGTATCTACATACATGTAGAACACATGTAAAGTTATAATGTTAATGAATTCTTGGGTGCTTTCCTAATAATAAACATGGAGTTAGAAGCTTTGAGAAAGCCCTGAGAGTCACACATATGATTTGCAGTGTCAAGTCATGTCACATCACTATCATCAGACCCTCATAACATCAGAAATCATCTGTATTTGCATATGGTCCTGCTATACTGAATTAATTTAGCAAAAGTGCCTTAAGAATCTGTCTAGTCTAGTAAGAATCTGTCATTATTTAATAAAGCTTCTTGAGGATGTGCTGTTTAAGTGAATATGAAGCCCCATAGCATCATATAAAAACTAATACAAAAACACAAATGTGGCAAACTAATGTGAATTATTTTTACTATATTTGTGTTGATTTTAACTTTGTTTTCCATGAGCATTAGATGATTAGATGTTGTGA
This sequence comes from Lycocorax pyrrhopterus obiensis, assembly GCA_014706295.1. NCBI lineage: Eukaryota > Metazoa > Chordata > Aves > Passeriformes > Paradisaeidae > Lycocorax > Lycocorax pyrrhopterus. The sequence goes on along the minus strand of JACSVZ010000006.1, from coordinate 64,634,024 downwards.
TGGGGCTTATCATAAGAATATTAGAACATGCAATGATAATTTGCTGCTCCTGTCATTTCTTTGTCTTCAAAACAGAATTTAAAATAATCTATAATGTGGCTCTACTTAGCAAGTTTATTTTTTGTAGAGGATCAGAAAACCCCTATTGGAATGTGAAGCTGCCAGAGCAACACGAGAATTACTTTATCTGTTACTGAGAAAGCCATTGCTTGATTTTTCTGGCCTAGGCTAAAAAAAGAGAGACTTTTTAATGAATTTTATTTGGGTTCCCTTTCCCATGTCACATGTTTGAAACATGTTTTGAACATTAGTATTGACAGAATGCATTGTAGATGTTTATAAAAAAAACACATCAGAGGGCACTGAGAGGGAATTTATTTACTTTTTGTATGTATATTGCATCTCTTCCCTGAAGCACTGCATATCCCAAGAGCTTTTTCCTCTCCATTATGAATCATTTTCATATCCACTGAACACTGAAACTGCTTTTTGGATTAATAATAAAAATACACTTTTAAGGCAACAAATCTGGAAAACAAAAGCCTGTGCACAGTACTTACATTGCTGCAAGACTTTCTTTTTCTATAACTATGAGGAAAAACCCCACCAAGACAGGAATAGAAGGCTTATGAAAAGCTTATTTGTTCTTTTGTTATTCACACTGATAAAGCAACCTTGAGGTTTGAAATGCTGCTATCAGACCCAAAAGATATTAGTTTGTTGAGGCGCTAAAATACACTTCAGGTTGTACTAAATGTCTCTGGTAATAAATCTGAAGGTAACATACATCAGTGAAATATAGTTTGAAAATACCTCTAAAGGAATTATTTCATGCTAATGGTTTGCTGACTTATTTAATTTCAAGGAGTATACAAGCTGGTTTCTTCGCTGAATGTTATTACTGTGTCCGAGTAAAAGAACTAGAGTTTAGAGACACACCAAAAATCACATCTCATTATTCATTACAAGTGCTCAACCTGCCCGGATGATCAGCTTTCAGCATGTTTTTGTGCACCATGTAAATAGCAATGCTATGCTAAGAACGTTAATGGATGCCTTCATGAACAAACGTAGAGATGGAAAACAGTTCTGTTGAATGTTAATTCTTAATGATCACTTTAGGTGCCTCCCTCCCTCCCTCCCTTTCTTGCTGTTCCTGTTCCTCTGTTCCCTCCCTCAGGGTTATTGAATTTCATATCATAGACTATATATGTGGTTTTTCCCCTCATCCTCTCTCTGCCCAGCATTTTCTGCCCTTTCTCAAACACACTTTGCCCAAGGCACCACCAGTCTGGCTGAGGGGCTCAGCTGTGCCCTGCAGTGTGTTGGTCGGCGCTTCACTGCCTTCTCCTTGCTCCCTCCCATGGAAATTTCACTTTATTATTAATCTGAAGACAAAGTTAGGTCAAGCCCTGCATGCAGGGGTGCAACAAGCCCTTTACACTTCACAGTGGTGTAGCCTTCTTAGCTAGAATAAAATTTGTTGCCTGGTGAAAAGCATAAAACCTGGGGATTGCTGAGTCAAAGGTGAATGTTCCCTAATTAAATTCCAGAATGCAGTGTAATCTTTACTATTGCTTTGTTAGTAATGCATTATTACAAGACTGAAGGTGGAAAATAGTGTGCATTGTGTAAAGTGACCATTACACAGCATAGAATAATTGGGGCTTCTGTTTCTTCTTCCAAGGTTTTCTGAACAAGATCATTACAGAATATTGATTAGTCATAAGAATTACAGTGTTTCTCATTACTACTTGACTGTGCAAAATTAAGAAAATAGCAAAATAAATTTCTGTAAGTTATAATCTGTCTTGTTGTTCCCTTGAAAATACAGAGGTGGTGTTTCAGTCTTTCCCCTGGCAAATTTGAATCACAGTGTTAAAGTGGAAATTTGATTGTTGGTGTTCACAGAGCTCTATGAGCTCCAAGCTGTCAATTTTGAACAAGTTTGGATCCTGATACGATTTTGACTCCCACAAGTTGTTAGGTTCACAGCTTTACTGTTTAAAATAGAGTAAAACCATATATGAACTCTGTCATTAGAATCCATGCTGATTTCTTTTGACGACTGTTGGCTGTGCTACTGTACAATTGTCTTATCAACAGAATAAGACACTTTGTGTACTTGCTGAGAAAGAAATGGGCTGAAAATATTCTATGGTGGTTTCAGAAAATAAAGTATTATCTGCAATTCAATGTGCAGTATAATGCTAACTAAATTAGTATTTCATAAAGCAGTTTAATGACATTTTAATTATATTTCAAAAAATAAGATATCATATGGTTTTGCAGTTTGTCATAGGAGTGCTACCACATTTATTAGTCTGCATTTTTCCTTTTTCCAATGTTTTGTTACTATTTCCAGCATTTTGTAGTCTGAGCAGTTTCAGAGTAAAACTTCTTGCATTAAATCATTTGACAGTTTTAATGCTAATAAATTTTGCCTCTTCAAGAGGGAAAAGGGTGAATTTTGATTCTTGTCTGTAAGAGAGTGTGTTGAACACAGCGAACTGGTCATAAACCACAGCAATCTAAACAACTCCCCCATCCCTTGTAACGCGGGTGACAAAGAATCTCAGTGGCTAAGATTGGCTTTATTCAGACATTGCATAATTGCAGTCCTAGGACAAGCAGCTCTTTTTAGCTTTAACAGAACCTCTGAGGTGGGTAAGTGTCCCTTCCTTGAGAGCACAAACAAGAGTTTTAGCATCTGAAATATCTAGACATGTCTAATTTTAAAGACATAATGATATCCCAGCTCCCCCTGCATTGCATCCTAAAGATTTAATGTGTTCTTTATGAAACTGTTTTTCCATGTAAAACATGGTGAACTGACTGCCATGTGTGGTAAAACTAGAGAACTATGGCAATTTTCAGTGAACTGACAATCCCAAATTTATACTGAGAGTACAATAGATGATTTTATTCTAAGTCATATACAGTTTTTTCCGGTTCATTTTCCTGTGATGAAGGAGAAGTTAAAAACAAAGACGACAGAATTGCAGCAACCTGCTGATGTTCTCACCCAAAGACCAGTGAAATAAAATTGAGTTTTTGGCGTTTTTTTCAGTGAGGACTGAATTAGCTTGAATCTGAGGAAGCAGCTTCAGGAATAAAGTTAATAAAAATGAAATAGCTTTCTGTTAAAAAATAATTTGCTTTCTTTTCTTTTTTTCTTTATCAAAACAACAGGAAAAAAATAATGTATAATACCCTCTTTGCTTAAAGACTCCCTAGCATCTACTCTTCAGACAGAATTTAAATATTATATCATTACATTTTATTGTGACTTCTCAGAAAACTAAATACCATGATCTGTCTTTCAAAGAGGGTCAACTGGAGTTACACAGACTTAACTGAAATTAAAAGGTCCTGTATATTTCCTCCAGACATTTTTGAAGGATTAGTACAAAACTTTAGCAAAGCTCAAACCTCAATCATTAGACAAATCTTTTGAGGTTTTTCTCCTTTTCTGTAATTAGTTTTACTGGGGATATTATTGAAATTCAGCCTGGTGTTCTGCTGCATGGTAATGGTACGTTTTGGCAAGACTGCTGGAGTTAATTTGAAAGGAGGAATGATGTTTTGGTTGTTTCCATTTAAGCACTCAGTCTTACTTGGGATATATCACTCATGCTCAGAGTAGCATTATGAGCTCCTCTTTTAAAATGTCTAATATATTAATATAGTATTAAGGAGCTTTCTTTCCAGCAGGGTTCTAATGTGCTACCCCTGCACACTAAAACATTCAAAGGTAAATTCCAATTATTAAGGGCCCTAATTCAGAGCTCTCTAAAGTTAGTGGGTTAATTTGTAAATTCCTTGGTAAGAACCCACTGAGTTATATCATTTAAGGGCTGAACTGAAGCCCTTAAAAATTTTATATAAATGCACCTGGGGCTATAAATTAGATTCTTTCTACATAATTTTTAAAGTTAATATATATGATATAGTTAGCAATCCTGGGGAGGAAGGTCAGAAGTTACCCTTTCCAGACAGGAAAGCAATCCTGAATGAGTGAGGAGACAGTAAAAGTAGCAATGAATTTATATGAATCATTAAAAGAAAGGCAGAGGGAGGAAATAAAAAAATATTTTAAAAAAATTTAAAAAAGGAAAAAAAAGGGAAAAAAAAGAGGAAAATAAAAGACTAGAAATTTTAAGTAGGATTAAAGATGTTTTTAACAAATATGTTCAGACCACTGAGGGAGGTATACACTGACTTCAGAGGGCTTCAATTTAAGCCTCAAGCAAGATTTTCAGAAAACTCATAGCTTAAACTTGTGGCATTAAAATAAATCTGTGGGATTGTTTTGAAAACAATATGTGCAATGGATGGAAGAATATATGCATGGAATACATGCACCTCATACAATCATTCTTAGCCTCAGGAAACCTTTCCACTACCTTTTGTGCAGAGTTAAGACACTTGACATGAAAATGAGGAGCAAAGGTTTCTTGTATTGTGATAAATTCTCCATTGCAGTGTCTGAGCTTCCATTGTAATGGAGAAAGTGGGAGGTGAAGGTGGATTTCCCCTTTGCATCCTTGCTTAAAAGCTCAAAAACTAGGATTGTGTCCTTAATGGTCTTAAAAATATACTTAAAATATGTCCTTAAAATATACTCTGATAGCAATATCTGCCTCTAAAAATCTGATCATACACATTTCACCATATACATAACAAAGAAGAAAAGCAATTTCTTCTTCTCTGTTATCTGGTATGCTGTCTATAAAGCCAGGGACAATAAGTTCTCACTTGATACTTCTGGGAGTTGCTAGATCTCATATTTCCTGTTACTCAGAAGATATCAGAAGGGGGGGAAAACAAAATAACCAACCAAAAGAGCCTTTTAAGTGTATTCCTTAAAGCCCCTTAAAGTGTATTCAATAAGAGTCACGTAGATGTATGCTCAGATCCACTGAGCAAGTGCTCTTTGTAAGCAGCTGGCACAAGTGCATACAAAAGACTTAAATCGTAGTGAAGTTCTATTTTCAGCAACAAAATGTTCTGCAGACCTTACAAGGTCTCTGTGTAAAACAGGGAGTTTCACCTGAAAGCTACAGCTACCGTTTGTCTTCTGTACAGCTTTATATGACCATCTGCAGTCATTTGTCTAAATTCAGGATCTCCTCCCAGAAATCTGTAAAGAAAAGAAAGGTTTCATTATGAAAAAGGCTTTGTCTGGGTCATTACATCACTTGGTTATGAGCAGTGTGGATAAGCAAAAACCCTAGTGCCTTCACTCTCAAAATAGAAATATCAAAGTAATTCAAAGTCTCAAAACTTTTGGAAAAGCCTTTTTCAATATATGTAACAGGGCATAGAAGTGATGCTGATTTATTTATCCTATATTGAATAGTGTGTCTGAGAATAGCATTAATGGTGATAAAAAATAATCTGATAAAGAGTCTGTCACATTTTAAAAATAAGCAAATGCCTGCCAGACAAGAACAGATGGACTTTGGGTGTTGCAGGATAAGAGTGCATTAAGAATTTCATTATTTCTTCTGTAAGAACGAATTATGAACCTATTATTTGCTCTGTGTAAAGGCAGGTGCTTTTTACAAGCAGTGATGGTGTAAGAACCATGTTCTTCTGGGCTGGAATCCAGAATGCCTGAGTCAGTTCTGGGGTCGAAAGATTCTTGTGTAAAATTAGAAAATCCTCTTCTGTCGTGTGCTTATTAGCTGATATGTCATCCTTTTCTCCCTTGACTGTCATCAGAATAATTGCATTAATAGTTGTGAAGTGATCATATAGCGGAGGACATAGTTGTTGTATGAGTGGACAAGTTAAAATGAGTGAAGTGTTAAATGAAAAAGAATTACTTAAGCTGAACTTGTGAAAGATGAAACACTCAAGTACTTTATTCCTGGCATCATCCTTCAACTGGCACTTCCACAATACGGACAGGAATGTTTTACATACTCCGATGACCAGCAGGCTTTCACAGCAGCATTTTCTGAATCATTTTATCTCCCAAACTTAGTAATACATTTTTGTCTCTACAGCTTCTTTTCAAGACCTGGAAAATATACATACATTACACTTTTGCAGATGGTTTTTTTAAAAATGTCATCCTACAGAGCAATATATTCTGTCTGGTTTTAAACAAATCTGATCTCAGAGTGGAAGTCAATTGATAGCTAGTGCTTTAAGATGATGTAATGTAACCCATGCAAATCCCATGGAAATGTGTTTATTCCAATGCAATTTTTATTAATAATTTACATCCTCGGAAGAATAATGAAGGGCTCTGTATATATTTTAGGTTTTGATTTGTTTTTTGTCGTCATTTACTTGGAGACATGGCATTTACCATGATGATGGCTTTCATTTAATGGCCTACTAGGAAGTAAGATAGTTGGATGTTTATGGCTTTTTCCTACTGAAGCAGTGAATGTGAAGTTCCATAACAGCAAAGTCAAGTTAGACAGTGCCCTTGGGAAATTCCAGAGCTGGTGGCTCCCACTGATGTCACACAGAGAAAAGTTTAGGCATTCTTAGTAGAGTATATGCTAATTATAGGTGAATCCTGGTTCTTACAAATTATCAGGGGAAGACAAGGAAATGAAGTATGAGAACAAAATAATTTAGAGAAAGTTTAGCCAGTACTTGCAGCTGCTTCCATGCCTGGACGAACCAGAACTAAGAACAAGTCTCAAACAGGAATGTGGCAGATCCAGTAGCTGTGCAGGCTGGATGGAGGTGGGTGGCAGTGGCATAGGACTAGGAGTAGGAAGGTTGTGGTTATGCACAGGGAAAACTCTGGCGCTGGAGGTGGCTGGGATGCTTTATAATGCCCTGTGTCTGTAGGAGTCTTGCTTCCCTTCAGGGACAAATGCCACTGGTGCATCACAGCACAGCAGAGGCAGAAGTGCTCTGTATCGGGCAGCAGAGCTCAGGCAGGGGAGGAGATGGATCCCCACCAAACTGTTTTGCGTAACCTGCTTTCGCTTGCAACATCATTGCCCTCTCATCAAAACAAAACAAAACAAAAAACAAAACAAAACAAACCCCTAAAAAAACAAAACCCAAAACTTGGTCTCCCTCTTTCGCTGGTTGTTCTGGCTGCTTTTCTTGTGTGACTAAACAGCATTTGATCAGTGAACTGTTCTGGTTGAAAAGTAACTTTCCCCATAGTGAGAGATTTGAAAGATGTCGTTTTCAGGCACGCCAGCTTCCTTATTTAATTCACTGCATAGCCACTCAAACCCTGACCCTGGCACAAGGGAATTAGCAGGGATGGCTGCAGAAAAGTAAGCAGTAAAGATGGCAAAGGTACAAAACTTAATATAGTGGGGTAAGTTTTGCACACACAGGGTTCTGCCCCATATTGGCTAGCAGAGCAGTGATTATTTTAGTTGCTATAGTTTTAAAAGGTGTGGTTCCCAAGAGAAATATCCTGTAGAGAACCCCAAGTCCCCAGGGCAAAAGTTTAAATAATGCAGTGTGGATGCTGTACCCTGCTTGAGGTGATTCCCTCCAATGTAGGCATCCTGTTACAGCCTCATGTTTGAGAACAAAGCAATAACGACCCCAGTTAAACACGGCAAACACAGCCTGAGCAGAGGCACAGCTGCTAAATAGGGGGCATTTCTGAAACTGGCTTTGGAATGCTCTGCATCTGTCGCAATTCACACACAAAGCTTTGGCAATTAGGGGAAATTAGGGGCTTTTTTTAATGCCACACCCCCATAAATTATTTCATTCTCATACCTCATTTCCTTGTCTTCCCCTGAGAATTTGTAAGAACCAGGATTCACTTATAATTAGCATACTCTACTAAGAATGCCTAGTTAAAGACTTTGCTGACACAGTACAAATGGGAAGCTGCATATATTTTTCTTTTATGTGTCTTTTTCAGATCAAGCATTTTGCATGCTAAAAAGTCAAGCTGTTGTTGCTTTCTACCAGTAATAGCCATAAATGTTAAGAATAAAGTGAAAATAGCTTAGCAAATTACCATATATTTCTTTCCCAAGAGAGTGAAATAACATATAATAGGTATTGTTTATGGCATTGTAGACTAGTTAGGTTTAGTGTGCTTTTTATTTTACATCTACACTGGCTGTATTTATATTTATATTTATGTTTATATATTTATATTTATGCTTATGTTTATGTTTATATTTATATTTATATTTACATTTACATTTATATTTATATATAATGGTCTAATTCAGCCAGTACATCATTTCAGCATTTCTAGCAACATTATAGAAAATATTACCTGTGCAATGTGACCTGACCTGTTCTACACTTCCTGTGGGTGAGAAATTCATTGGTTTTTTCACTAGGGTAAAGGTTTTTTTCCTTTCTACATTTTGATATCTCTGCGAGTTCTTTCCTTCTCTGCATTCGTGAGATTTGTTCTAGTCAACATTGTTTGAACACTATTTAATATTAAAAGCTCCAAGAAGGAAGTAAAATATTTTTTTTGAGCAGAATCTTAAATAACAATCAATAATATTTTTTCTATGTAAATATCTACTAAACATAGGAAGAGAAGTTTGTACTGTAGGTATCATTTTTATTTTATTTTTCTTTATGTTAACGTGCAAGTTTGCTTGATCTTATTTTAAGGTGATATTGTGATATTTAAATTTTACTAAGATAAAGCTTAGTGACTATTACCAGGTGGAAAAAAACCTGAAAAATAAAATATTATATGTCCTTATTAGAGCTTTCAGGAGGATGTGTTTTAATGTTAATGAAAACTTACAGTTGGTCATTTTGGTCATAGATTCTCATAAGGGTTTGTGTTGAACTTACAGCATAAATTTTGATAAATCCACCATTAAGATTTCAAAGCCATGGTGCTCTTGTCTTGAAATCAGATTTGTTGAGTGCAGACTACTTTTCAATTAGTTAATTTCTGAAGTGAAGGGAGAACCTACGTTTCTGCTATTGAGAAGCAGTTTCATTTTTGCATTGGCATGGGATGGATTTTTCTTCACATATAAAGATTTGTATTCAAATACACCTTCATCATTCCTCTTCAGGTACTGAAAGGAGGGTGCTTTTCTTTCTCCATAGCAGCTGCTTATTATTTATTTTCCTACACATGCTTTACTGAATTTAAAGGGAAACAGTCTGAAAAGTTAAGATCCCCATTTCAATTCAAACCCAGTTTGCAAAGGAGTCAGTCTGAGGGTTTTTTTGCAACCCAATTTACTCCATATATCACTGCATCTCATGAAAAGATTTCAAGTGCCTGTGTGTTTCCCGCATTTCAAGAGAGGGTAGTTCATGGAAAGGGAATCAGAGAGTGTCATGTCCATGGTCAAGCTTGCAGAAAGAGCATGACTCCAACTTTGATAGTCTGCTCCTCGTCTGGCAGGGTTGTTCAAATTCTTGGGAGCTCAGGGCAGGATCAGGTCTCTGCACTGCAGCCTGGCACTCAGGCACATTCAACAGTTTCTGTTGTCAGTACTCGACGTGCTGTCACTGTGACTGTTGGGCAGATTGACTTTTGGCATAGAAGCAACTGCAAGCTGCAAGTTCTTCCTTGTAGCTGTGCCTCCAGAAAAATGAGGAAATGGAAAAAGAGAGGGACAAGGAAGAGAAAGATGAAACAGGGATGCTTCTTGAGCCTGAGTTTTCCCAAAGCAGCAATGTACGGTGCACTAAGGGATAACTGATTGGGGTGGCTGGGCTGTGTTGCAGGGCTGAGTTGCAGGTTTGGGGTAATCAGGCTTAGTGTAGAGCTTCTGCATTTCGTTTCCTTCCCTAGCACTATGCAGGCAGATGTCAGCATGGGAGTTTGTCTGCTGAGAAGTGTGTAATTATTCCTACATGGAAAGCCAGGAGCCGGCTGTTAACCTGTTTGGCCCATGGAGGTGAGCTGTTGAGACTGCTCTGACAGGGTGACTGTGGGCTGTTTATTGCATGTGGCAGGTACCAGTTGGTGGGTGTCCGACTGCTTGCCAGACTTCTTGGTTACAGACCTGAGGTTACTTGTGGCTCTTCATGCAATTGCTCAGCCAGTCAGAGGGAAATGTAATCTTGGGACTATCCTGGCAGCCATAAATTAGATATATGTTAGGACAAATGTGCTGAGTTGGGTTCCAATGCACTACAATGCCCCAAAACTTGATTCATCATATTTACTTCTGGTAGGAAAATGTTTGTGAATTGGGGTTTTCAAAATTTCTTCTTGATATTCCTACAAGTAGACAAGACAAGGGTGCTTTTTCAGCACACCTAGTAGTATAGTCATCAGTATATTTGTTTTTACTCCAGGACACCCTGCTTAATCAATCTCTCTCTCCACCGCTGAGGAAGGATTTTACTTTGGGACCAGAGCAAAGAACTGTCAAACTAGTTCCTAAGCATCTTCCAGATCACAAAAAGATTGTGTTTAAGAGACTTAAAGGTAGATGACATGCACTAGCTGAACATCTGGAGGCAGCAGAGTGGGTGTGTGCCCTGAATTATAGAGTATTCCTTGTTTCCTGCAAGGTTTACACAAGTGAGGGGAGCAATTTGCCAGTGGCTGAGAGGCAGAAATCCAGAGGTGAGACAGGCAGCTTGTGAGACATCCCCTCCCAAATAATGATTACTTACTCGTGGTAAGCATAGCCTACACAACCTGCTTCGGGTTGGAATATTCTGGGAGTTGTTTGTGTGTGCTTTATAGGCTTTTAGGAGTTGGTGGATGTCAGTCAAATGTGAGACTATCTTTTATCAATCCTCAGGGTGTGTGTGAGTGTGTGCGCGCACATTGTCCTCCTTCATGGATTTCAAACATTGCTCATCTTTTATCTCTCACTGTACAGTTAATTGCAGTGTCTGGGATGTTGCCTTAGGCAGCTTTGTTGTCTGTGTACAAGGTTTTCTTATCCTGCTTGTTGCTTTCCGGAGCTGAAGCACAGATTTAGCCATATTGGCTAAATTTTTAGCTGTACTGGCTAAATTTTTAGCCAATAGTTTAGGTGTTGTTGGTACCTCTCAACCAGAAGCCTGGTTCATTGCCTGTGGATTGTATTAAATGGGTCCTTTAAATGTAAGCAGCCAATTAAAAAAATGTACTGTTTTGGCTGGTGAGGGAAAACAGTGAGAATATCTGCAACAGTAATAACACTGCAAAATTGAGGAACTCAGCTTCAAATACTTGGAAGGGATTTCAGTTTGCAGCAGAAAGTCTAATGGTCAGGTCAGAGATCTCTCCTCTAGAGAGTGTTTTGAGAGCTGTTTGTTGCTTGAATGGCTTGACCGCGAGCCGTGCAGGTCACGCCACTTAAGCTGGCCTAAGGACTCACCCCTTGGAAAAGTTTGTGTTCCTTGCCAGATTTAGCTGTAAACTCTTCTGGTCTTATTTTAGGACTGATGCACTGGTCCAACATGCTTCAGAGCTTCAGCCCTGGTGATAGTGGTGAGCAAATAATCTAATAATCTATTACTTTTTTTTTTTCCAAGTGAGAAACTGACGTTATGGGCTGTAAAGAAAAGAAAGTGTAAACTTTTACAGAGAAAGGGAATGCTGTAACAGGCAGCAGCTAAGTGCCTTCCCATGTGCTTTATTACAGAAAGTTGGAGGTATAATATGAAATATAATCTTGCTAACTTTCCCTAGGCTAGGCATAGGAATAGAGAAGCAGAAACCAATAGAAGTATTCCAGTATTTTTGCCAAAGTTTTTGATGTCGGTTCTCCTGGAAGGAAAGGCAAAAACCAAAATTTCAATTGATGTTTGTTTAGGTTTTTGTTTTCTTTTGTTCATTTTCCGTTGCTAAGTTTGTGTAATATAGTTTTGCTGAAGGAAATAAGGAGCTTTTATTTGAATACTTTGAAATAACTGCCTTTTTTTTCCCCCCTCATATTTCCAGGGAAGTAAGACAGAAGGGATGGTTACTTTTCTAAGTAACATGATCTTGGTACTATGGGTTTTAGGGGTTTTTTACATTTTGGGTTCGTTCTCATTTGAAGGCTGTATTGGGCTCCTCATGGTCATGCATCCTATATCATCATGTATGTAAGAGAATAAGGTCTTCAAATCTGACTTCTTCAAATCAAATCATCAATATGACTACTTAAATGACCAAAACTTTCTCCAGACAGGCTTAGCTCCAAATCCAACCAACACTTTCTCCAAGAATTCAATTTCCCTAAATGTCTTAGATGCTAGTCCCCTCTGCTCTGTAGACACGCTATTCCTAGCAGCAGTTTTGTCAGCAGCAATATGCCTACTTTTTCTTGTTCAAATACTAATGTAGGATTTGTCACCAGAATATAGCAACATTTCCAGTAAGGACCTGGATAGCATTGTTATAAAAATATTTTAGTGGATTAAGAAGAAATAAAATGCTTTCTCCATTACTTTTAGTTTTCTATGCTGTAATTCCACCCCCTCTTCTGGATCACCTGATTTCACCAAGAGAAATCTATGGCTCCTACTGCAGAGAAGGGCAAATAAGATGATTACAGTGGCATTTTCTGGCCTTAAAATACATGAAGTATATGAAATAGTTTTACCTTGTTAGAGTTCATTTTCCTGGACACCGAGTAGTGTGTCTCATCACGAATGCTGTCCTGCATTAGCTGTGTTAAAGAGAGCTGAGCTGAACGGACCCTTAGAGAGGTACAGTAAAAATGCTGTGAAATATTGTTCCTCTTTGTGTAAGCTGCTAGCATAGGCAGAAAGGTTATTTCATATACTTATCTGATGGGTTATCTTATGTATGTGAAACTTCGTTTCTCTGAAATTACACAGTAAGGGAAATTTTCTATCACCACCAACTATACACAATTTAGAAATGTAAGGAGATAAGGTTTTGGATATTTTTAGAACCTAATGGATTGATGGTTGCCAGCATGGCTTCGCTAAGGGCAAATTGTGCCTGACAAATCTGGTGGCCTTCTGTGACAGGGTTACAGGTGGATTAGGAAAGAGCAAGTGATATAATCAACCTGGGCTTGTGCAAAGAATCTCACACTGTCCCACATGACATCCTTGTCTCTGAACTGGAGAAACATGGATGTGATGGATGGACCCCTCAGTGGATAAGGAGTTTGCTGGATGGCCACACTCAAAGAGTAGTGGTCAATGGCTCAGTGTCCAGGTGGAGCTCAGTGACGAGTGGTGACCTCAGGGGTCGGTGTTGGGACCAGCCCTGTTTAACATCGCTGTTGGTGACACGGACAGTGGGATCGGGAGCACCCTCAGCACGTTTGCTGATGACACCAAGCTGTGTGGTGCGGTTGACACGCTGGAGGGAAGGGATGGCATCCAGAGGGACCTGGACAGGCTGGAGAGGTGGGCCCACGGGAACCTCAGGAAGTTCAAAAAGGCCAAGTGCGAGGTGCTGCACGTGGGTCAGGGCAATCCCAAACACAAACACAGACTGGGCAGAGAATGGATTGAGAGCAGCCCTGCCCAGAAGGGCTCAGGAGTGTTGGTGAATAAGAAGCTTTTGATGTGACCCGGCAACGTGCACTCGCATCTCAGAAATCAAACGTGCTGGGCTGCACCAAAAGCAGTGGTCAGCAGGTCAAGAGGGTTGATTCTGTGCACCTACTGTGCTCTCATGGGACCCCACCTGGAGTGTTGCATCCAGCTGTGAGGTTCCCAACATAGGAAGGATATGGACCTCTTGGAGTATGTCCAGAGGAGGGCCACAAAGATGATCAGAGGACTGGAGCACCTCTCCTCTGAAAACAGGCTGAGAGAGCTGAGACTGTTCGGCCTGGAGAAGGGAACAGTCTGGAGACAGCTGGTGGCTCGTTCCCATTCTTCAAGGGGGCTTAGAAAAAGAGGAAGAGTGACTTTTTACATGGACAGATAGTGACAGGGCAAGGGGAAATGGTTTTAAACTAAAAGAGGATAGATTTAGACTAGATATTGGGAAGAAATTCTTTACTCAGAGGGTAGTGAAGCACTGGAACAGATGGCCCAGAGAAGATGGGGATCCTCCATCCCTGGAAGTGTTGAGGATCAGGTTGGATGGGTCTCTGAGCAACCTGGTCTAGTGGAAGGTGTCCCTGGCTGTGGCAGGCGGGCTGGAACTAGGTGGTGTTTAATGTCCCTTCCAACCCAAACCATTCTAAGGTTCTGTGATTACATCATTCAAGTGCAAACACTGTTTTGTTAAAGCGACTTCTCTTTCATGTAAATCAGTTGTGTGGATTCCTTGTGGAGGTCACATTTCCTTTACAACTACTTACACCTCTTGTCTGGGAGTCCCTTTCCTCTCTCTGACAAGATTTTCTTGCTGTAAATATATTTGATACTGACAGATGGAGATTACAGAACAGAATTTATATGAACCAATTCCATACCAACAAGGCCAAAACATTCTTGGGTCATTGATTTAACAGAAAAAAAAAGGGTAGAGATATTCCCTATTCCAAGAGAATCCTGTTTGTTCTTTTGCTATTTCTAAGATTGTCAGTGCCTTTAAAAAAACTAGACATGGAGTGATTCACACAGCATAAGTTTATAACCATCATGGATAGTAAGATCTTTGAAGATAATATTTGAAGGGAAATTTTTCTATTATGAGTGAAGTCTAATTCACTGAGTGATGGCCTATGATGCAAAGTTCATACAGGATTTTTTCCTGACTGAATCTTACAGTGGGGAGTCAGTATCCTTCTGGAATAGTAATGCTTCATCCTGTCATAGGAGTCTATTTCTTCATCTTGTTCAACACGCTAAACCCAACAAGTTAAGGCTAGGGATTGATTGTAGTTATGTTACAATTTTTTGGCCTAACCACAAAGAAAGGCCTAATTACGGAAATTTACTTTTGGGATAAAAAAATCTGACTACACTGTGATATTTCATTCCTAAAGCAGGTTCCCTCATATTTAGATATTAAAATAAAAAGAATATTTTCTCTTTCCCTTCAAAAATATCTTGGTCTCAGTAATCTCATCATAAAAATAAAAAGTCAAGTCAATTTAAAGGCAATTAGGATTTCTTTTCTTGTCATCAGGATAAAATTTGCCCTTTGCATTAGTCTGCTGATTTCTGCTTTGCAGACTGTGTATTGACCTGAGGGACAGTGTTGCTGATTAATATGACAGTAAGTGATCATCATTTGCCAATGTATGCTATTTCCCCCACTGTACTTTTAAGTTCAGCCCTTATTGCTTTCAACAGTAAGGATTCTAATTTATGGAACTCATTTATGAAAATTTAATAGAACGATTTTTTATTGTTGCTAAATAATGTAATGAAAAAAGATGAGTGTTGGCTAAGTGCAATCCATCTGGGGTTTTGTGTGTTCTTTTATGAAAAAGCAAGCAGTGCTTATTTCAGAATAGGCAGACATTCACTAGAAATCTGATTTGTGGCATTCACTAATTGAAAGCTAGGCGAGAAAGTCCTGAACTCGAAGATAAGTATATATGGTAAGTATGTATGATAAGTATATATGATGAGTATATATAAGTATATATGATACGGAGACACAACGGATTTGAGACCCTCTAATATGCCCAGCTATTAAAGCAAAAGCCTCACATGCCAAAGTATTAAGATTGAACATAACATCCTGAACATAACATCTCTAAGCATAATATCTATAGTTTTATTTTCTTCTCCTAAAAGTATTTTTCAGATAAAGAGCAATATAGGATATAAGCAACTGTACACTGCATAGTAAAGTCTTTCTGAGACTACCACAACAGCCACTAAGGCTGCTGTCTCCTGGTATATTATCTAAGGGAATACATCATCATATGAATTTCATTTTATATGTGGAATTTCTAATACTCTGGGAAATCATGTTAGGTGATATTAGATTAAGAAAACAAACAAGTGTATAATTGGAAACTTAGTGAAGACTAAGCGTGTGTGTATTAGTAGCTGTCCAAGGTACTTGCCACCTGAAAGTCAGTTTTAATTCAGATGATCTACAGATACAATAATCGGGTTTTGGTGACCACATGTCAGGCCTAAGGCTAGAAATGGACTTCACAGCTTTCAGACAGCTGGTCATTAATAAAATAGGTAAGGCACAAGGCAGAGATCCTTGAACAACTTCTTACATCTACATGGCACATCAAATGTTGTACAGAAATACTGGCTTGGCTTGCAAAGCCAGAACTCCCTGTCAGCATAGCAATAAATGTCAGCTGAGCAGCACACGCTTTCAGAAGGGCTAATTAGCACTTGTGCAGGTTTCCTGCTTGTAATTCCAGAGCAAACTCCCTTAGTGTTTCCTCAGGACCTTTGTGTCTTACTTCACTGCCCACACTGCACTAACTGTGGTCTTTTGAAGTGACCCTTGTGTTCCCATGGATCCACTTCTCCTTTCCTATCAGCTCATTTTGCATCAGTTATGCAAAAGAGGACCTTGGCTGTATACACCTATGGCTTTCTATATGGCTGTAGCTAAAAGCGTTGCACAAGTGGCCGTAATTTATTGGGTTGCACAGAGATAGTGAGACCCAAAGTGCTGGGTGAACATGGGGCTTATCCAGCCTCCTGGAATGCAGCCTGGGAGGTCCAAGGGCAAGTTTGACTTGAGCATCTTATTCTAGGCTCTGCTGCCTGTAACCAACGGTGGAGCCTGTGTGTAAAAAGAGCTTAATGAAGAGATCTTCCTCATCATTGGCTGCAATAGCTCTGTCTGCCCAAAGAATCTGAGGGGATACAAGATCAGGAAAAAAAGATGCTACAGGCTTCAGTAGAGGCAGAGGTGTTATGAGAATTGCTGGAGATAGGGGAGCTAGTATTTGCTAAAGACAGGATGTTTAGGTTAGGGATTTAACAGATTTTTTAAATGTGTGTAAAAGTCCATTGCATCTTTTTACCATTTTTTTTCTCCAGCTACAACATAAGAAACTTGTCTGTTTTGACTTTCTGATCTTGGGGAAGACTTAGATGCAGACCGAGAAATATTTGTTATCTCACATAGAATATCCTGCTGTTTGGTAGTTCTGTCATTGAAGGATTCACACTATTTAGTAGCTTTCATTTTCGTAAGTGTTTTTGTAGTTATTTAGTTTTAGGCCATAGGGTATAACAAGGCATAATCAGTGTCATCTAAATGAATTTTGTAGTATTTTTGAAGAATGTGATTAACAGCTTCAAAGTTCCTATTGTTTTATTTGGAAGATGTGGCAAACAGCTGTAAAATGCAAAATTTTCTCTTAGCTTTACTAATGAGAAAAATGTTCCAGTTAACTCTTGAAATGCAGTATTGAGAATGCAGAGCAGTGATTTACTGTTACTAGAAATTAATGAGAAGTTCTTTGCTGTTTTCTTCCTGCTTTATAAAATAGTATTACATCCTTTTACACCTTGTTGCCTTAACTGTGCATTATTACTCAGATAAATAAAATTTGTCAAAGATAATTCCATGTTGTGAGAAGATGGAGATCTTATTTAAGCATTAAATGTTACTTAAGTAACATTTAATGTTACTTATTGCATTGTATCATCACTACCATAAAATTCTTTTAGGACATTAACTCACCTCTATAGTTAACTTTTATTCAATTTACGTGTTTGTTTAAATGGCCTCATGGCAAAGAGGCAGCATTTTAGTATCTCATAATTTTTGCTTTCAGTAAGGAAATGAAAGGCAGAAAGAAAAATGTTTGTGATTTATGTTGACTGCATTCATTTTACAAAGGATGACAGTAGAGCTGACAAAGTGATCAGCAGCTGGTCCTTACCCATAACCTCTTGATACAAGTCCATGCCTTATTTTGCCACACTGGACTTTATTTCTTTCATTTGTCCCACGTTGCCAGAAGGCAGCATCAGATGTTCAATAGATGCAGGTCTGGATTGTAAAAGCTACTCTCTCAGTCCAGGTGCTACTAAAATCAGTAAGAGTGAGTGATTTTTAAGAGACTTGAATGAAGAACAATTACCTGCTGCAGCTAAATTACATTTTGTGTTGGATCGTCTCTAGGCTGGAAGCTGGTAAGCGCAAAAATGAGGAGGTGTAGAAATTAAGAAGCTGACATAGTGACATGTGGCATATCAAAGCACGGAGTTAACCTGTGTTTTGGTAAATTAAAACTACACTTATATAAACTGTCAGAACTGCAAAAGGCATCTGAAGGTGTATAAATTCAAAAGCATCAGGAAGGGCTTCATCCTTTCCATCCTTAGAAGAAATATAGAGCTATAGCACCTTGTTTTGTGTCTGGACTCCTTTATGTTGCTTTATATTTTATGAATTCTGGGCTAGGCTGCAAATGGAGACAGTTCTGCAGAAGGTGCTGCAATCCAGCTGAGACCTGACAAGGGCCAAGGGAGCCGTGCTGGGCTGTGTAGTAAATATTACATTGGAGAACACATTTAACATTCCTCGTGTATCTGCAAACACAAAGTAATTAAGCAGTAGAAAACATGACGGAATCCAGAAAGTCTTCAGGTTTCTGTCAGAATAATTGCTGTCTGTAGTGTGCTTCCATTAACACCTCTGAAAGTGTAAAATCCTTTGGGGTGGTAAAACCATGTTCTTCAAATGCACCATTGTTTGGTTGTCAGGGTGCAACAGGTACGCTGATGAGAGTGTGTTTTGTTTGGTTTTATTCTCTGTGTCTGCTGTCAGAATGATGTATTTAAGAAAGTTGCTGTACTTGGAAGAATTACATTATAGGCATCTAAGACTCCCAAATGCCTCTGGGCACAGACATCTTAAAAATCTGCACCCTTTTTGGGGTGTTTTTGTAATTCATGTCTTTTCCCGTCATTTTTTATTAGTACTTTATCACCAGACAGTCAGAAACAATATTCATTTTCAAATGTCCTGCAGCAGTGTTGTCTTGTTGTTAACTCTTGTCATATTTCACTCATTGGCTTTGAAAATGGAAAGTGATGAATGGCTGCAGTGTTTTGTTTATGACGTTTCATTCTGGAGCTTTCTATAAAAGTAGTACATATTCATTACTTTATGCTGGGTTGTTGAAGCATTACTATATGTTGGGGTTTTTTCTTAATATAAGAAAAAGTTGCTAGACTTACAGTAGCAAAAAATGAACCCTCAAAAAAAATTATGGAAAGAATATTTTAAGAATATTAAGTTCCCATTTTGGTTCAATCCTAATTTGTTTAGCACTAGTGTGGAATAATCAAACCTAAAGTATTTTGAACTGTCTCACATTTTTGTACCTGAAAGCACAAGTGATCATGATACAAACTTACAAAAATTTTACAGCCAATCAGGTTTTAATAAAATAGTTTTTTTTCCTGTTGAGAAATAGACACAAGCACGAAGGCATGCACTTCTTGTGAGTGTGTTTAATATGAGCAGGAAATTCAAATCCAGATGTTTTCTTAAAGGTTAACACATATTTGAAACAACAAAGAGGGCCTTTTCTTTCCTCCGCATGTATTGAAAATGGGCTACTTTTGAAAGAAATTTCAGCACCCCATTTGCATCCTAATTGCAACCCATTTCCTGGGTCCACAGTTAGGCAGACTATAGAGTGGCACTGGGGATTTCTGGGGCAGAGAGATTGTTGGTTCTAGCTGAGCTACTGAAAAATAAAAGGGAAAAAGATGAATGGATTTTTTGCTTCAGCAGTCACCAGCTGGCAGATCGGCTCCTTGGAGCTCCGCCAAGCAGCAGTTTACAGCAGCCCTGCAGCTGCTCTAGGCTGGGCTGGAGCACGACTGGCACGAAGCCACCTTCAGCTTTGGACAAGGACTCAGCCTTCAAATTGGCCAACAGATGCGTTGGGATTGTGGCTTTGCCTGCTCATGTCTCATGTTCAGAGAATGCGGTTGGTACCTGAAAGTTCAGCGCTGAAAATTTTGCGTTAATCATTTACAGGACGATTAGGAGAAATAAGTTAAAAATAAATGTTTAAGTTTGTCCAAAGTCAGTTTGATTTGAGGTTTTTTTGGTATGGCATGTGTGGCTTTTACTTTTGTGCATCTCATTCTGGTGCATTTTTCTTATTCTGACCAGTTCATGAGGATCCTAAATAACTGTAAAATGGACCAGCAGGAAAACTTGGTTGCACTGCATTCTTTCAAGCAAAGTTATCTGAATCCATCAAAAGAACAATTAATTAATTTCAACTCTGTATGTTGCGATTTTTATAACAATGTTAAAATCATACCAAAAAAAATAACTTGCATGAAAATCAAAGCAGCATTGGACTTTTTATTGACAATATTTTGGAGGGAGAATAATGTTGTTGGGATGAGGAGAGGGGAGAGGATTTCATGTGGATTTTGACTCCCATCTGACAACTGTTCTCTCTTTTCCTGATTAGAAGCTGTTCTTCGGTAATTTGTCATAGATAACAACAATAGTTTTGGGTTTTGGCAGTGTTTCTATTAAAATCTCTGCTCATTTGATGTGTAACTGTGCATCTGATAGGACGAGTCTGTCTTTCCTTGTTAACCATCTTATTATCTTATTGCTGGGGACAGGG
This sequence comes from Lycocorax pyrrhopterus obiensis, assembly GCA_014706295.1. Taxonomy (NCBI): domain Eukaryota; kingdom Metazoa; phylum Chordata; class Aves; order Passeriformes; family Paradisaeidae; genus Lycocorax; species Lycocorax pyrrhopterus. The sequence continues at coordinate 64,613,667 of JACSVZ010000006.1, read as the reverse complement.
CCAAAGCAATTTCTTAAAACTCTGATGGCATAGTCTGAAATTCTACTGATGTTTTAAATTGTAGGTAAATTAGCTCTTAATTTGTCACCACCTGGTATTTGTTTAATTGTTCAATAGGAGGGGAATTTCAGCAAGTTACAGCTTCACAAAACTAAGACCTTCCCTAACCACATATATATTATTAAATATTTATTCATACATACACACACATTGTCTTCCCCCATCAGCCAGCAACCAGAAGCAAATATTTTGTAGACCCAGCATTTATTTTCTAAATTGAAAATATTTCATGTGAAATATAGCCTTGATAAGGAAGAGGAAAGAAACACCCCAGTGCTACAGTCATAACAGTGTTTCATCAAGTTAAAAAGCAATATTTAAAAATCTAGGTGACAATAATCAGCTGAACTTAGACATAATTTTGCATAAAAAATCATGAAACTATTGTGGACAACTAGATGAACACGAATGAACAATGTCATGCTGTTGCCAAATAAAATTACTAACCTCCTACTGGAGTAATTAATAAGAAGCAGATGAAGAAGTCCTTCATAGGATTAATAGTGTTTTTTCTGCTTCATAAGGGTGGGGGATTGCCTTGTGTACTGTACTCCTGAGCCTTCTAATTCAAGAAAAAAATAGTGGAATTACTGAAGGGAATCTGTAAAGAAGACAAGTGTGAATGACTCAGAGTCTAGCAGATGAGTCCCCTGAGAAAAGATCAATGTGGTATTTTTTTATTCTAGAGCAGAGAGGATTAAGGCATTGCTTGACAGCCATTCTTTGAGGACATGAACAGGTATTCAAGATCAAACAGTAATTCTTTCTTCATTTTCATGAGAGAGAGAAAAAGAATGGTCTTGAAGCCAGAAAGATTCGGTTTAGACATTAGGAAGGCCTTTTCTAAAAGTAAAGATAATACAATGAAAAAATCTTAGAGGAGAAAGCCGTACAGATTACATTGATGAAGGTCCTTAGCAGATGGTTAAGGGCCATAAATGTCCAGAGGGATAAACTGGAGTTAACCAGAAATTCAGGATAGACTGGAGGTCCCACCATGAAGTTCCTCTAAGGTTCTGTATCGATCTTTAGGTTTTCAAAGATATAGGGTGACATATGGTAACTCCAGAAACATTCCTTACAATAAATGCATGGGTTTTTGACAGGTCATTAAATTTGACTCTCTTGTCCCGGTAGGAAGATTATATTTACTGACATGGAAATAAATAATAAATAAATAAATAAATGAAAAGTGTTTGAACTTACAGACACGTCCTCCCAAGAAGGATACCCTAGGAATTAAGTGGAATTTCATTTCAACACCTATGTGCTGTAGGTGCAAAAACTGAAGTAATGTTTTCCTGAAGTGTTCTACTCCCATTCATGAATCTGGGTGCAATCAGCACTGAATAAAGTGGGGGAAAATGATGTTCCAGTACTAATAATTTTTTTAAATATCATCTCTGGTGCCTAAAATGCACTGCAGTCCTTGTACTCAAACCTGCGTATGGCTCTGCATGGAATCATGACCGTTAGCCTGCCTGCACTAAAAAAAAAGGATTTAAGCTGTGAATACTGACTGTATCATTCTTCTGTATTGCTTAAAATAGAAATGCATGTGAAGTGATACAATTCATTGTGATATAATCTATCTGAGTTTCCTGTGGAATCATGGAAATATCCTGAAATATTTTTAGCCAAATATTGTTGTAAGGCTTGGTATTTTTTATTCTCTCAGCTTTGTTGTGCAACATCAGAGCCCCTGTGTCAATGTAAATGTCAGGAAGCTGTTCCTATGTCCTTTCAGAATTCTCTTGCAGAAAACCTGTAAGGAACCAAACTGGACTTTTGTTTCAAATTAACCAATTGCTTTAACCATTACCTGGGAAGATGTACCATCATCTCCTCCCCAGTCAGGTGTTCTAGGGACAATATGAACCATCACAGCAGGTACACACTGAAAGTCTGCAGTGATCTGATTTGCCCTGCACAGATAAATTACCATCATTTCAACAAAATCAGATGCATGCATGCTTGCACAGCATCAGAAGTTGGTGACATGCTGGAATCCTTCTTACATTATATTTTCTCCAGGCAGCTGAAATAAAATTTTTGCTCTTCTTTAGCAGAGAATTTTGGCATGTATTTGATTTGTAAATATACAACAGAACACCTGGATTCAAGGGACAATGAAAACTGAGCATGTTCTAAGCTTAACCAAGGCATGGAGATATTTACAAAACATGTTCTTTAGATTTTGTGAGGATTTGAGAGTATTAAGTGTTGAACTCTATGCGATCAAAATTCTCTTTGTTTCATTATGCGAATGCTTTTGAAAATCTGCTTGCAATTTGTGGAAACTTTTTAGTATGTTCTGATAAAAAAAAAGTCCTCCCTTGATTTAAACTATTCTTTTTAAGGAAAATGCCCAAATCATTACCTGCAGTAAGCATTTTTCAATCCTAGTGCTGTTAAATGTGAATGAAGTTTTGGAAGTTTTACTATCAATTGAAGTCGTCTCATTTTAACCTGCCAGACCCGTGTGCTGTTCGTATGTAGTGAGGAGTGGTTTCTGTACTCCACACCATTTGTCTGCTGTGTCCTATTACTAATACTTTTTGGTTTGATTTGTTTTGTTTCCCCAGACTACATATCCAATCAGAATGGTGAGCCAAAATCTCAGCACAAGGGACAGAAAGTCAGCACATACTCCCACCGAGGACCCTTTTAGACACCCGCCAGGCAACCAAGCAGCAGCCTACGAAAGCAAGAGCTGTCAGCTGTCCAATTTGTGTCTGAGCAGCCTCCTGAAAGAGAAGGAGATCGTGGAAGTCATCAAGCACACCCGAGGCACGTACGAAACCCTGGCTTCAGAGGTCACCCAGAACGGTTTGGCTGTCACAGCCCCCAGTACAGCAAAGCCAGCATCCAAGGCCGACGGCTTCCCCATGTTCTCAGGAGCTCCAAAAGACCAAACTGCTGTGCCTCGGCAGCACACCACCTTCACAGGGAGACTGGGACAGCCCCCGAGGGGACCCATCTCCTTACACATGTACAGCAGAAAAAACGTTTTCCTCCACCACAGTTTACACACGGCAGAGCTACAGACTTTAGGTCAACAAGATGGCTAACAAGGTGCTGATTTTCTTGCCATGGAGGGAGAGTTGATTAAAGAGGGATGTAAGCTCACCTAGAGCTCTGTCTTCAGTTCTCATCTGCTGCTACTTTCATGTGGAAAAAAAATAAAATAAAAATTTAACATTGTCTGTAGGTTCCATATTTTCCCACCTTGGACTGAGGCAAAAGGAAGAATGAGATTCTTAAATAACTGGGCTGATTTGTCATGCAGAAGTCACCATCGGTTTAATAAGTGGGACCATTTGGCTGGCACTGCTAGGCCAATATTGGCTAAATATATTTTTTCCCCTCTATAAGTCACTATCATTCCCTAAAGTTCTAGAAGATGATCTTAAATAATACCTGTATGTTTAATAATATTACTGTTAAAGTAGATGTGAAGAATGAATAGGTAAGTAATTAGTAAGCCCTCTTGAATTTCATAGAGATTAGGGAAATAAGGAGTCAGAAATCTTTAAGGACCCTCTTTTTACGCTTCTTTTTTTTTTTAAAATACGGTGAAATTTGGTCACTTACACAGTGTTACCACTTCCTGATGTTTGTGTTTCATGAGTGCCTCATGCCACAAGTAGAGAAAGTGACTGATTTTCCTCTAACAGGTTCATAGAGAGTCGCCAGGTATTTGAGTCAGTAACTGGGTCCCAAACTGAGGATGTCAGCTTGTTTTCTCAACCTTCCCTTCCCTCTTCACACTTCTATTTAACTACATTTCTTTGAGTGTTTCTGTTCTATGGGGACGTGCCAAGTTGTGGTGATCTTTGTGCTTTACAGGCACAGTAGCACTCATGATGCAGTGTGACATTCTGCTGTGTAATGCATCCTATAATTTCACTTCCCAAACCAAAAATGAGTGAAAGACTGAAGTAAGAGAAATCGTCTTATTACCCAGGCCAAATGACCTGCCCAAGTCATAATTTCTGTGGGCTGTGTCATGTGCACTTCAGGACCTGTTGGTTTACACTGGCTTAGTGGGTTTGCTAGTCTTGACATGTTGCAGACAAGTGAGATTAATTTACTGCCCTGGTCTCACGGGAGCATGAAATCATCCGACCACACCACAGAACTTGAAGAGCTGTCGGTAGTGTAAGATCCGGTTTTCCGCTCTCAGAAGGCTTGGAAACATCTCAGTCCAGTTACTCCAAACATGTGGCATATATGAAACATGACACTTAGCTTACAACCTCTCTGATGCAGGGCAATCTGTTTGAGGTGTGATGGCACATGCAGTTAGTAGTTTATAAATAATCTGGCACGTTTAAGTACGGTTGAGGCAGATCTGAGACAAGTCACCGCTCTCTTTAACTGGTGATTAATTAGGGAAGACAAGGGTGCAGCACATTGTCACACACAGAAACAAGCCATTGTGACTTAACAGAGATAGCATATAATGAAAAGTAAAGCACCTGTAGCCACTCAAAATCTGTAACTTTTAAAAGGTAAGTCACACAGAGTGTATGAAATGAATTAAAGATAAAATTTTACCTGGTGTTAAATATATCTGCTTCGCTACTTAATATTTGGATTAATACAAGGAAATTGTATTAACAAGTCTTGCTTAGACTAAGAAAAAAATAGAGTATGAGCTTGGCAGATATTCGTTAAAGCAATTTCAGCAGCCTGAGTTTTCAGGCTTCTGTTTATTGAGGATTTTATTTTGATTAGAGCAGATTTTATTACATTATCTGATGTTGAAGAGAGCAGGTTTTGTCTAAATATTCTGTAGTGATAATTTTGGGTATCCAAAGATGGATATATAAGATCCAAGACAAACATTTGCCAAATTTCTTCATGTTCATGTGTGCATTGCTACTGCCAAAACAGAATGTGCAAAAATTGCAAACACAGCTTTACCGAATTAGCTGTGGGTATTCAAGACTCCCAGTCCTGCATTGAAACCCGTAATTTCAAGTCTACCAAACAAGTTAAAAATAGTGATAAGATAATTTCACTACTCAGAATCACTTTTTCTTCTTAGCAATACCTTCAAGTCATGGTAGATTGAAAGGACAGTTAATTCTTACTAACAATTCATTTCAGTACTGCTCATCTCAAGAGCTGATGTATGCAATTCAATTTCAGATCTGTAAATAAATTAAACATACACTGTAATCAAGGAATTTTTTTCCAGGATAAAAATGTACTGTACTACATTCAAAAAAACAAAGAAACAAAAAAAACCCCAATACCCTCTTCAGTTTTAGGTTATGTACTGTATCTATAGTTGTTTTTTTCCTGGGAAAACAGACTTTTGGATTACACTTTATTAAAAAAAATCCATCTATAAACTTCAAAAATAGCATTTTAAATGCTACTATTTTCTTGGAGAATCTTTTATAGAGCTGAAACTTAAAAAAACTGGAAAAAAACAGTTCAATCAAAGTGAGGGATATTTTTAAAATGTCATCTTGAAGCTGTTTTGTATCAGTATTTTCAGCATTGCTATGTTATTTGTAATACTAAGTGTAAATCTCACCCAGAGAAGGGTATTAGCCACATGTTAATGTACAGGACAGCAGTAACTGTAAAACAGAGGTCCTTTGTTTGATCCTCTTGTGTATATAGTAAATCATAAAGCAACAGCATGTGGACATTCTTGCAGTGAATTGATTCCTTTGTACTAAAAATCTCTAGTTTTTTAAGAGTTCCATGTACAAAATGATTTATACATTTCTCCAAGGCTGTACATATCCAAAGACATGACACCAGGGGGAAAAGGCATTTATTAATTTTTTTCCATGGATGTACCTTTCTTCCTGTCTTTTTTTTTCTCTTTCTGTACAACAAAACATAACTGCAAAGTTTCTGCTTAAAATTACTTGTTAGTTCCATATCTTTCAGTGTAACAGAGGGCATTTTAAGGAGGAGGAAATCCCCAAAGAAAAACTGTTTCCATTTGAAGCAGTACCCGTCCCATTTTTTTAAAGCAATCATTTGGCAAAAGAAACCTTAGATCTGTGCCCTAAATATCTTTTTAGTAATTTAACAGAGCCACACCTAAAATGGCTTACCATCATCTCTAGACTTACCCTGACTAGGACGTGTTTATAAGATACAGTAACATGCTAGGGCCAGCCCTGGTCATAAATTCTTGAGATGGAAGGAAAACACTTGTCCAGTACTGTTTTGGTTTGGCTTTCAGAGCAGTGGAAAGGTTTTTTTGTGCAGCTTGTGCATGGGAATGAAGCTCAAGCTGTGTGCTTGGGCATACTGGAAAGAGACCTCTTAGGGAAAAACTCTCCTCTGTTTAGGCTATTTAGCAGCATATGAAAGCACCCAGCAACATGAATTTCTGCCACCTTTCCAGACAGGCCAGCCCTCTGTATGTAAAATGAAACAGCCAGAATAGATTCCTTTACTTCAATGCAGGCTCATACTGGTTTTTATTCCACACACCTCCACGTAAATGTTAGAAGGGCTTTCCTTATGTGGCTTTTTTTCTGGAAATTGTGAAAGAGTATGCATCCAGACTAAGATGCTGGAATTATCTTTGGATAAGCATTTGAAAGCTTATCAAAATGTTCGTGTTTGTCCTACAGGTTCATTACAGTCATTACAGGTTTGTTACCAATAAAAATTGGTATTTTTCCCTTTCCTAAAAGCCAGTTTGGAAGTAATGATTTCTGTCTGTGCTGATTCACTTTATACTGTTAAATACAAAGTATACTCTGCAAAATAATAAAAATAAGGTATTTATTTACAAATCAGTACTGTAATTTACATGCCCTAAGAGTTGTGCCATATCTACACTGGTTTGATTGGTATGACATTGGTTGGATTATACTGGGTTAAGTCACCTGATGATTGAGATTGTGGCCTGTAATCCAACTAGTCTTGGTTTATGCATAGGAGATTCCTGAATTTGGAAATCTTTCCTGGTTCACAAAAAAGACAAGAAAATATTTAATCTAACAGAAACACCAGATCATGATCTACGGTGAATGCACTTTTCCCCTTTCACATTCAAAAGCAAAAAATCCCTGCAAGTCTCTTTTTATATCTACGTAGTTCATAAATGAAGTAGAGTAACAGCTAACAAAATGCAAAATCTTGAAATAAATACCTGGAGAAAAAAATCCAGGGGAGTCTTCTCACAGCTGTTTGTAAAGTTGATGAGTTTGTAAAGATGTTGGTAAGTTCTGTATCTGAGTGCACTAGTGAAATATGTTCTATGGCCTCTACTATTCTCACCCTGATGATTTTTTTCAGGGCGAGAATTTGCTGTTTGAAGCCTGTTCTGGACAAAGCAGGCAGTACAGTGTGAGGAAGTACATTGAAAGCAACTGTGGAGGTCTTCTCCCAGCTTGGGGAAGCACACACCATCATTTCCAGGATGTCTCTTAGTGTTCTTCAGCCAGCAAGAAGTTGACAGAGATTCCTGAGGAGAACAGCCTCAAATCATGCAGACCACGACTGCCTTTAAATGGACTTTAACATGTCCTATATAAGGCACTTCTAAAATAATATGGAAATTTCAGCATCTGCAGAACACACCTTGCTGGCTTGTTGGGTTTTTTTTTGAGATAAAAGTGCCATGTGCTGTTTTTAACCTTGTAAAGGAACTTGCTTGCTCACTGGTGATCTGCCCAGGGTGTGAGAGTTTCTCCGCTGTAATGGATATGATACTAACTCCTCACACTATGAAGACACTGGATATCCTCTCTGAACAGCTTGAGATTTGCAGTGTATTTTCAGTCTAGGAGAGCTATCTGGATTAAATTATCTTCTTCTTCAAGGATCTTTTGTTGTTGCAAAGTCAGTGGAAAAGAAACTTGCTCATTGAAGTATTTCGGAAAGATGTTGTGGTTAATTTTATTTTAAAATACACTTAGAATTTATCTCTCTGTATCTAAAGACAAGGAAAAAAAACCACCAACTTTCATCAGAATAAATTTTCCATAAATTTGAGATTCTCATTAGGCACAGCTGTCACTTGCATTCTGTACAGCTGTGAAATATTTTTGGATTTGCTGTTTTTGTTGCCTTCATTACCTGCAAATCATTACCCCTAGTTCTGGGGTTTTTGGACCATCAATCCAGTACTTGAAACACACAGGGAGGGCTGTTGAGGATTTCTGTGGAAGTAATCCTGGTACTCTGAAAGCAGGGCAAGAAGAAACTTACTTGAAGGTCTCTGTGTATTTCCTGGGGATGGAAAACCTTTTCTGATTGATCTTAACTGTGAAGGATTTGTGAGAGTCTGATGGATGTGGCAAGTAGCAGATCTGTTTGGTTTCTAAATCCACATAGAGGTTATAGAACAGAAGATATTCCACTGAGAAGATTTTTCTAGTGGGCAAATAGTACCTCCTTATATTCTGTATCATGACCATTTCTGTGTCTCTCTGAATTTCAGGAACATTTCCCTTAGGTATGGAGTTGTGATGACTCTCTAGCAGGTTGCACCACACTGTTATTTCTGCTATGAGAAGGCTCCACTGGATTTTTTTTTTTTAATTTAAAATATCTCATCATTAAAATGTTTTAATGTTTTCACCCAGAACTGCTGTGCTGCTGGTGTAGTAAAAAGCAGTGCATTCACAGAAAATGTCCCTTTCCCGTGTGGGTAGGCTGTTGGTGAGCTTAAGTCACAGCTGACTTACATCTACCCAAAAACTGTCAAACTTACTTAAGCACCTTCATAGACAAATACATTACCAGGTTTGAGCCTGCTTTCGTCACATTGAGAAGGCCCTAATAATGCAGTTTTTAAATGCATTTGGATATCAACAGTAGTAGTAGAATTTTAATTGATTTTGAATTTTCCATTTTGTCATTGCACTTTATATAGGGTTTAATATGAACTACACATTGACTTTTAGTTTTTTTTCTAATCTAAATTTGATTTCAACAGGGTTCAGAAGTCTCTACTTAAATTTAAGCATAAAACAGTCAAATCCCTCTTCTTTAAAAAGCTAACACACAAATATTTTTTCTGACATAAACAATTTCATTCATATTTATTGTTTGAAAGATACAATGTATAAAAAGTATTCTTACTTATATCTAAATACAAGTACACTTCAAACACCCCACAAAGTAGAAAAGATAAGAAATTACCTTCATATTAAAGTCGCTTGTCCAGCTATACCATTAGGCTTTGTTCGCCGAATCATTCATTTCTTTTTAAAGAAAATCTATTTGCTTTCCATGGTTAAGGGTGTGAAAAAAATAAAATGTTTTAGTACATGCTCTGCAGAATGTGTGGAGAGATGATCAATATCACAAGGAGAATATAAGCAATCAAAGTCCTTAATCAGTGATGCATCTGATGTTTTTTAAGCAAGAGGATCAACAGGATATAAAAATCTGTGTAAGAGGAGAACAGATGTTTTGTTGCTCAGAAAACTCTAATGGAAGGGTAAAGGCTGACAGATTAATAGCTCTTTTTCTGTTCCAGGGCTGGTGGTGCAGAGCCATTTGCTGTGAAATAACACTGAAGCAGTATTTATAAAGTAAATCTATTGGAATAACAAGAAATGAGATTAAATGGTCGTGTAACGCCCCAAAGTATGGTTTAGGGTACTTCCATAATTTGATCAAACAGCATCTGAGTGAATTTACATCTTTTTATTACCAGGGTATTATCTTTATCTGAAGGATAAGTGTAAGCAGAACAGTGCAATTTGCATTGTAGCATAGAAACAATTCAGACAAAAAAATGAAATAAAAAGACTCTATCTCTAAAGCCTTGCACTTTGTACAGTCTTCTCTAACTATCTGAAGTAGTTTTATGTAATTTTATTTCATGCAGCCGTGGTAATGCCCTTATGTTGGGCAACAAGGAAAGAACATTGAAGAGAGTCACGACCCCGACCCTACATCAAGAGCTGCACTTGGTTAACAGGGTCAAGGTTTTGGTTTTCCTTTCCAATAAAGGGTCAGGACTCTTGTGAGAAAACCTTTGTACAAACATCTCCACAAGCAGCCTGGCCTATGTGAATTTCACACTGGTTAGGGGAAAATTAAAATTTTAATTAAAAAAAGATGATTACAACTCTGACTATTTTTGAAAATACTTCTTTAATACTGCTGAAGGCCATTAGGGGGTTTTGGGCATTTTCCTGTAAACAAAAGTGTTCTGTTTCAGGTATCAAAATTGGACATTTTATCTGATCATTTCCTCATTGTGAACTTGTCTGTGAATATCCTGCTGTCCAGAATGGTATTTTTCAAAACTACTGACCACTATAAAAATTAAATGACTAATAAGACATTGAATTTTGTATTCTGTGCTGCTAAACACACATTTAATTTTAATAACGCTACAAGGCAAGGCTATTTTTTGTATACTATTGAAATTAATTTTTTAAATTTAATTGGCAATACTACAGAGATTACTTGAATTAGAGACTTTAGAAGAGCAACACAGATGAGAAAAGGAGGAAAATATTAACTTGAAGGTTAAGTGTATGTAATGCACTGTTGAGGAGTGTTGAGAGTAAAGTTCTATGGGAGACAAGGTAAAGCTTTTTCAGTGAACACACTCCAGTCAGTCCAGGATCACTTTGCTGATTTAGATGGTAACTTAGATTTAAAAGGAAAGAAATGAGAATATTTTTGCTAAGAGGTAACACACTTACAAAGGTAACCTAAAAATCAGCTTGGAGGAGAATTTGCAATAGTGAAGGTATTTGCCTCAAGGTGTGGTCTGAAAAGAAAACTGTAAGTTATATCTAAGTTCTGCTTCAACAAGTTCATTAGTGATTTTAGTGGTTTTACTCTACAAAGCCATAATTGTTTAAACTCATTCTTATTTAACAGGCAAATACTTTGTATTATTTAAGAATTGCCAAGGCATAACCCTAACCTTTGACTTTAGTACCACAGTACCACATATCCTCTGATTTTTTTCTTTTCTGTTCTTTTTTTTTAATTGTATTGAGGTTTTGTAACTTCTGTGCAATAAGAATGTGATTGTTTCAAATTCAGTCGTTTTGCACTGACTGAAAGCAGATACATAGCCTTTAGATGAGAACACTGTTGTCTCTGAAGAATATCAGGCAGCATTCTGTTGGTTTTTTAAATCAGATTACCTGCTAAATAATTTCTGTGGATTACTCTGAAGAGTTATGGAGATTTGTAAAACAGTACTATGGGATTCTATTGGTATTATTTAATGGTCATTTGTTTGTTCCTGATTTTAGTTGGCATTATTTCTCCTTCTATGTTTTATGGAAAGAAATATTATTTTTGAATATTTGTATGGACTTTTAACTTTAAACCTTATTGTAGAGGTGCCCATTCATATATTTCCATATTTGAAATGAACATAAAGGGCTGTTACAGTTTTTTTTTTCTTTTCATGCTGCCAAAAGATAATTTGTTAATAAAAATCCTGTGTTCTATGATGAGCTTGTGTTGGTTTTTTCTTTGAAATAGCTTCTATTTCTTTGACATTTCTTCATACTTTTGCTGGGAAATACATATTGCACTTTAATAAACACTAATTCTTTTATGGCTTAATGCTATTAGCAGTCTGTCACAATCAAGAGGCATATCATTTTTTCCTGAGGTCCTTTAATCACTTGATGAGAACTGTAGGTTGAAGCTATTTGATACTGTGCTAATAATAAATTACAAACACCTGTTCAGAACATTTTATAAAGTCTAAAGGTTATCTATAAAAATTCTACTGTGTTGCAGGAAAAAAAATCCATTCTGCCTTGGTATTTTGCAGATTCTTTATTACACTTTTTCCTGCGTATCCAAATAATTTTGCTTACACAATATTTCTCAATTCCCTACTCCACTTCTCAGTTGTTCTTAGTGTGAAAATAGTAATGTCCATAAATAAAATTAGGCTTTACTTTTGTTTTTCTTCTCTTTAGGGTCTTGTACCACTTTATTCTTTTGTTCTTACAGTATGTGTGTATTTTTGTGTTGTCCATCCCAGTGTTTCAACTAAGGATGTTATAAAACACTCCTCCACTTTGCTTCATTTTCCCCACAGCATATCTAAATGATATGTCTTCACCTTCAAAGGCCAAAATCATTAATATTATTTTAATTCAAATACAGAAGAAATAAGCAAACTTTCACATTTGTGAGGCTATAAAGTATTTGTCATCACTAACAGTAGTATATAAATAAAAGAAGCATGAAGACCAAAGTGATAGCTCATCGTGTCATAACTGAGTTCCATTTCAGTTTTTGCCTGCATGTGAATAATTCTTACGGGCTGCATTCTCAGACCAGGAGGCTTATTTGTTTGGGGGGGTTCTGGTTGTTGGTTTGGGGTTTTTTTTTTGCATCACTATCAGTGTACCATTTTCAGTCCCTGCTTTGAAAGCCTCAGCTCGGCTTCCAATTCTTCATCTAGAAATGGCTGTAGCTCATTTCAGAGGACTTAGATGCCTGCTACTCTCTCAGTAATACTGTTTAAAATATATGTCCCACTCTAAGCTGTTTCTTCCTGTTACCATCCACTCTTGAGTAGCTGCTCCATTTCAGTGCTGTTTATGGTAATTCTTTTGAGCATTTGGGTCCCTGGCGGGAATATGAAGTTTAATGGGTTATTTGACTTTATAACTTCATATATAATCTTCCAAGGAAAAATAAAATCGAAATAGAAGAAAAGTTTTTAATCTGATATTTTTCTGTGAATTTAAATTACTGTATTATCAGCCTTCTACTAAATGAAGCTAAAGAAATATCAAATTAGATGCAAGTTCTGGAAAATGGAAGATTGTTTGAAATTAGCACACGTTATACAAAATGCTTGGGAGCTAAGGAAGGCTTTCCCACATAACATCACTTATATGAAGTTTGAGTGTGTCCAAAATGATGGAAACCTTAGTATTTGTGTTGTGATGGTCTTTAAAGTGCCTGAGAATTTTTTCATGATTACATTATACAGGTTTTTTTACTTCCTTGGAAAGTGTTCTTTTATGAAACAATGGGAGAGGAATTTATTACCTATCACAGAAATACCTCAAAAGCTACTGATTACTGAGAGTGAAACAATATTCATCAGACAGCAAAGTAATTACTCAATCAGCTTGTATGTATTATAATTAATAATATTTTATGTTGTAATAACTCAAAAAATAATATGAATGTTGTTGCTTTAGAAAAACTGCATATAAGAGAATGAGCTAAGCTTAAGCATAGCTTCAGATTGAAAAAATACTAATATGAAATTAAAGGAAGTTGATCTCTCAGATTTTTCAAGTGTTGGAAGAGCTCTAAGAATCAGCATAGCTCGATTTCACTTCTTTTGATGACAAACGTGAAATACTTTTGTGTCAGAGGAATCAGCATCTACCCTTAGGCTGCTGCATTCCAGCCCTGCTTGCAGCACTGGCTAGATGCAGCTATTGCTCCAAATTACTTCAGTTATTTTAATCCATTCCTCCTTCCACCCTTCACTTTTATCCTTTTCTCATATTTCCCTTTATTACAAATTTCTCTCTCTATTCTAAACTATGCTGACCCCTTTAAGACACTGGGAACATTAAGAACTGAGTTTCACCTGTACTTGATTTAATTACCAGGTGATGAGATAAGTACCAGGCCTTAAAAGGTAAGGGTGGGAAAGGCAATTATTGCTTCCATTAGTAGCTGAGGTTTGGAGTGAGTAACACCGTGGAAAAGGTAGTGGGAGTGTGGTTTGGGGTAGGACAATGCTGCTGTGAGCAGCATAATCTGATTTATGTGGCCTTTTTGTTGTTTGGGTGGTTAGTTGGGTTCAAGAGTATAGTACCTTAGGCTCTTTACTTGATTCAAATGCTCAAATTCAAGACTTGTCTGCACAAAAGATGCTACAAGAAACCAGCTGAAGAAGTGCTTTGGTAAGTCCGTGCATTCCTGTGGTTTAGCGTTCTGAAATATTTGTTATGTGGAGATGGTTATGGAGTGGAGTCCTGTGTTTTTGCACTCATTGAATAACACTGGGTTGTGTTTAATCCCCTAGTTTGTTATGCTTATGGGCCTAGAAGTTATACTAGTACATAATTGCTTGCTTGTTATATTTCTTTTTCTATTAAATTGATTTTCATTTTGAAATATGAATGGTGTCTGCTAAAGTCAATGTGATACTTCTCCCATTACTTTAATACGGCTTAATGGAGAGAACTCCAACTGCAAATTCAGATTGTGTGAATTTGTGTTCCTAATTCTGCTAGGTGTGTGTGATAACTTGGTGTGTAATCCTGGGGTAGTCATTTCTTCTGCGTTACTGCTTTTGGTTTTGGCCTTTTTTTTCCGGGCTGTATTAGCTTAAGGCCTGAGACTCTTGATTTTTATGAGCCAAGTGTGAAAACCATCCAGATTTATGGTCTGCTCTAACCCATGGACATGCACACACAAAATCTAATGTAAAATTTTACAGATGAACCTGCTGTCCCTACCCCTTCTTGAAGCCTTTTTGCTTTCTTGCTGCAGAGGTACCATTCTTCACATGTCTATTTGATTCTAAGTTAAGGTTTTTAAGCAGATGAGAGAAAAAGTACTGTGATAGGATCTTGGAGCAGGAGGAACCTAACTGTGGAATTTTCTATATGTTCCACTCCATTAACAATAAGGGGAGCTAAGGCAACTCAGTGTCTTAGCTGCACCAAGACTTAAAAAAGTACCAACTAGAGGAGCATCAGATAAAGTGCATATGAAGTAAGCTATTTTCTTTATTAGTTTCTATGGTAACACACCACTACATAAAGCTAAAGAAGAAGTAGTCCACAAAATGCAGCGTTAATTCAACTATGTGGACAGTGTCACTGTTTGTCTGATGTGTAAAGGCAGAACAAAACTATAACGTGTAGTGGGAGCAATCTAACTGTTAAATTAAGAGCCTGAGTCCTAGAACCACGGCACTGCAATATATTACTGTGATAAAGCAATTTGTATGGGCTGGGAGGTGGCACTGCTAGATATTGACCCACATCATTTCTCAAAAGGCTTATAGCCTGTAACAGGATTAATGAAAGCAAAATGAAAATCTTCTTTTGCTGTGAAAGGAAGGTCTTTAACTCATAACCGGTGGAAAAGCTGATAGAATGGAAAAGGCAACACATCATGCAGAGTTACTGGGGTCCTTTTAAAAGGTTTTCACACATCCAAATTAAGTTCAATGGGACTTTGGCAGCTCTGATATTGCTCTCAGGTTCCTGAACTGAAAGGCAAGCTCCAAGGAAAAAATTCAGAACTAAAATCTGGTGTATCTGTATGAAACAATCTGGAAAAGCCTCCTAGGTTATGCCTTGAAAAAGAACTTCATCTTGTAGTTCTAGCAGGCAGCGCTGCCCTAGTGACCAGGTGACTCTTGGCACTGACTCTAAGGCTGAGTTGACTGCTCAGAGACTACTTGCCCTTCTACTTTCTGGCAATGATACAGGTATTTTTATATATAAACTTTGTCTCCTTAAATTGCTAATATCCTGCCTCTGATGCTTAGCTGTTATATAATGGTCATCTCAAAACCGTGGTATCTTATTTCAGTAGCAGTTTTGTTGAATTGCTCCACTGTTTCATGGAATCCCAGCTTCTTTTCTGTCCCACTTTCCACTTGGACTGTTTGCCTGGTTTGCTTGTACCAAGTGTCTGACTGGCCCTGACAGCTCTGCCCATGGATCTATACAAGATAAGGAGGTGAAAAAATAAAAGTAAAAATCAAGACCTGTGCTCCTTCAGAGCAACAACCAGAAGCTGGACGTGGTGTACTAGGACATCTAAATTAACAGTGGACAGCTTTGAGCAAATGACTGTTATGCCCTATTTCAAAGGTGATTATAAATTAATTAGAAATTCATTTATAAATTTAATATTTTTGTCCTACCCTTTCAAATATAATTAACCTTCTAATTGTAATAGAATGTGGAAATTTAAGGCTGATATTAATAAGCATTTGTATATACTCAGTAAAGGAAATCTCAGACCCAGCAACCTGCTGACATTTTTTTTTTTTTCCCTTTGGAAATTCCTGGGGGTATATCCTAGTGACAGCTATTTCTATTTTGATTGGATGAACAGAAAAAAATCTGAGAGAAAGAAAATGTTACACCAGCACACATGCCCATAGTCTACTTCTGTGGCATCCTCCCTTGTGAAGGGCTACTGACACCTGATGGGATGCACTTTTCCCAGAGGGGGAAAAAAGGTTTTACTACAGGAGCTAGCAGGGCTCTTTAAGGTAGTTTGAAAGGGGGAAAGGGACACAATCAGGCTTGTGAGTGATGAGCAATGGGATACATATCAAAACTCTGGGGACTGAGTGCTAGTGAGATTCCTAAATCTGCTCCATGAGTTATCAGCATAGTTATCTGATAAATAACTGGGGACTCATCCCTCCTGTCAGCAACGTTTGCTATGAAGGGTACTTGAAAGAACTTTCTGTGACTCATGTGTGTGACAGGCACTAAAGACGTGAGAAAATGCACACATTTGTGGTATATGGCTCAGAAGTAGGTAAAAAGGTAGTGACTTCAGGACACTGATGCATGAAAGAAAAAAGCACCTTAACAACAAGTGCACTTTTCCCCCTGAATCCTGCATTCTCACGTTTAGGTGTGATTGTATAAATTGGTATTGGTAGAGCTGGTGAGGTAAATGTTGAAAGGAAGTTGTTGGCTATGGCAGTTCTTAGGGAGGTGCAGGGAGTGCTTGGCTTGTCTGTGTTACCCTGGTAGCAATGGCACACACTGGTCTGTTCAGTTCCCTGCTTTTTTACGTGCTGGTGTTTGCAGGCAACAGCTAATGTACTTTCGTTGTCTTTTTAAGGGATTAATCTATTCCAAACATTGAGTTATAATCTACTGGAAAATGTGTAGTGGTCAGTAGTGGCCAACGTCATGGTTCAGCTAATCCAGTGGTAAATGGGAAATCAAAAACTGAAGAATTTGTGGTTCCACCCCCATCAGCTTTTGGGTGGTTTGTACTAACAAGGCCTTCCTGTGCTGACTTGGGAAGGGATTGAATTAGGTTCAATTAACCAGTAAATGTCTTTCACTTGAGGAGGAGCTATATATCTTGGTAGTTTTCAGAGAAAATTCTTGCTGTGTTAAGTATTCTGTACTCTGCATATGAAATCCCTTGAGGGGCTGTTTCTGTAGCCTGTTCTCTAGAAGTTACACTGATGAAGATCCTTGTCATGTAATCTCTTTCCTGCACCTCAGAAAACCCTGCTAGGACTGGACATGGGTTGCCTTCCACAGTAGCTAGCTTATAAAATCAGGAAAGAGCTTGGACAATGGAGGCTGACCACCAGGAGACCCAAGAAGTACCTTTTTTCTTGGCAATGCAAGCTGAATCTTATTTTCTTTATCTGTAATTTGGAGCTAAATTGTGTATGGGGACACAATCAGCCAGCCCTTAATGCTAACTGCCCCAGTGAGGAATATTTTTCTTTTGCTAAGAAATCAAAATTGCAGTGTTTTAGGCAGGCTACTTCAGGACAAGCCTATCATTTCCTTCACTTGTATTTCAACTATGCACTGATGTGGTTCCAAAGCCTTTCCAAGACGTTGCCTCCATGCAGACTGGAGGACTGTTCTTTAAACTAGACACAGAACTGTCCCAGGTTTAAAAATTTCCCTCCCCCCCCATTTCTTTAAGGGTCTCTTTTAAATAAATGTCACTTCAGTCTAGCTTAAGTAGTTGCTGTAGAAGTGTTGCTGAACAAATAAGTAGTAAACTCCCAGGAACACATAGGGAATGTATGTCCTGACCCGTATGGAAAGCTTGCTCTGACCTTGATGCTGTGTTATCAGGTGATGTCAAATTCTGCCTTCTGAAATAGCTGCAGCTTGTTCCACAGCAGCGGGGGCATGTGGCCACTGGGTCACATCATATTATTTGGACCTGCCATATGGGAATCTAATTTATCCAGGTGGTTTTAGCCTTCTGTCTTCTGATATAATGAGAGATCATTGCAGACTATGTGCAGCTCCCAAACCCCGCTTCTACATGTGTCATAATGTCAGACACCAAGCCTTTAGTCCCTAAATGATCAAATTCACTTTATGCTGTATCACTGAAACTGAGATATGCTTCCCAATGCAAAACCTAGATCATGGTGTGAGTTTACATATGTATTATTAAAACCTGCCGTGCAGGAAAAGAGGAACCACAGCAGCTTCCTGTTTGGAAGGAATATAATCAAGGGCGCTGAGTCCTTATTTTGCTTTCTGTGGTCATTACAGTCAACTAAGAAAGTGAATTACTTAAGGTATTTATAAAGCAGCAAAATATTCGTAGAAACTGTTTAAGGTTCTTTAAATATTTATAGAAATAATGACAATTTCCATCTGTCACCCTAAAAACTGTGCTGGTGATTTTTCAAGATCTGTCATACTTGAAACTGTCTGGCACCCTGAGAAGGGCAGGGAGAGAATCCATTTGTTTCTCTCCTATGCAGAAAAAGAAAATTGTGCATACAATTGTATATATGTAGCAAACCATGAAGTAGTGTCCTTGACTTAGGAAAGCAAGCTTTTTTTTTTTTCTTTTTAAACAAAAAAAGCAAATCCTACCTTATGCTCAGTAAGTCTTTCAAACATGTCTCTTGTATTTTCATAATGTAGAGTCAAAATAATCAATATGCAAGACAATGTGGGTGAGTCTATTAATGCCTAATCTCCTGGGGAAGGGATGTGATGTGTGTAGAGAAACGGCTGCAAGAGTTATCTTTTCAATTTTGAAACATTGCCCTATGTTGTAAAGCTGCTGTCACAGAAATGCTTGATCGTCACCCCTTCTTGTCACACATTGAGTCAACTCCCCCAGTCAGTGATACGGGGTGGTGTGGGGCAGCCTGAGACTCCCTGAGCACTTTCTGATGTATCAGGCAAGCAGTGGACCTCAGCAATCCCTGGACGAGACGCCCTGAGGGTTCCAATTACGGCCACTCTTCCAGGGGCTGTGTTGCTGCACTGTAAATGCATCCTGAAGGACTGGCAGCTACATCTGTGCCCGGATTTACTTTAGCTATGGAATTGTGCTGCTTTTTGGTGCTAATAACAAAAAATGGTCTCATCCTTCAGAGCAAGGACCTGGCATTCACCTCTGTAAGATCTGAAGATACCTGGGGCTCTTCATGTTTCTGTGGGGCCCCACATTTCTCTTCTAAGAAAAAGTGTAGTTTCCTTGATAAATTAGTATCATTGAAGTGGATTCTGTGGTCTTAAGGCTGTGTGCATTGCTCTTCTAGTATGCTGTCCTTGCACTTTCAGGAAAGAGGCTTGTTTTTTCTGGGCAGTCTAGAGACCTTTCTTCAGTGTGACAGCAGATTTAAGGGTTTAACGTTGTATTGTGTTATATGGAGGACTAACATGGTGAAGGTCCTATTGTTACTAATTAAACTATGAGGGGTTTTTTAAGCAACTGTGAATTTGACTTTGTAAAGCCTTGTGTAACATCCAGCAACAGTACCCTTTCTACAGTGCATCACAATAAGCATTTTGAGGCACCATGGCTCAGTCAAACTGCTAATACTTAAGGCTAAGAATGAAGTTTTTGTTTAACAACATGACCACACTTTGCTAAACTAGGGAGAAAAAAGGAAGCTTGAGTTCAATAAGTAAACAAGCTATTTGCATCTTAAACAAAACAAACACTCACAACACTTTTAGTCAAAATCACCATGTGTTTATGCTTATTTTTGACTAAGTACAAAACTCTAGCACAAAAATATTGCTGTAATACTTTTCTCTCATCGACTTCTTTCCCAGTTTTTGTCTAGCTTTTTAGGCTCACCCAGAAAACAGGCTGGATAAGCTGAGTGAAGCAAGTTACAGCACGGGATGGGGGAAATGGTAAAGTTTATTTTAAGGACACCAGGCTCAGAGCCAGGTATTGATCTGTGTGATTTTTCCTGTTTCTACTGCCATAATTCACGGCAACTGGCAGGATGGAGGAAAACAGAGCTTGTGCTCCAGCTGTCTCAACTAGTCATCCCAAGGTCTTGAGGTTGCTCCTGATTGTCCTCATTGTTCTTTCTGGGAGGAGCTTCCCTATGGGTTGTCTGGTGGTTCTGTTGGGCCCTCTATCCCTCTCAGGAAGGAGTCACCAATGACAGCTGCCCTTCTCCTTCTCTTAAAGAGGTGGTTGTGATCTAGGAGGTAGATCTGACTTGCCCTAGGCAATTCCTCCAGCCTTTATGATGGCTCTTCATGCCTGTTGTCATTTGCCTGGTCCCCAGGTGCCTGTTGTGTCAGGGCACCTGGGTGGGTGAGGTATTTGCTGGGAGGTATTTGCCAGCCCCTCTCCCCAGCAGGACCTGTTTGCATTCGCCTGGGTCCCCTCCTGCCTGGTGGTGAGAGGGCAGGGGATCCCTGGCTGTTGGTGGTGCATTTGTCTCAGGGACAGTGGTCTGGGGGAGGCAAATTCTACCTCCTCAAGGTCCCTGAGGCTCCTCAGCCTTTACAGTGCCTCCCTTATCTCTGCCACCGGGCTGGGCAGATTGTCACACCTGGGCAGCTGCTGTCTGTGCTGACCTCTGACACCAGTGACAGGCTCTGGCCCTGGCTGCAGCCCGAGGCCTGGGCAGCTGTGTGTTTTCTTGGGAGCTTTGCCTGGGTCACCACATCCTTTCCAATGAGTGCAGAGGATGTATCTCCTGCTTGCCCTTCTGTGTAGGGGCTGCTTTTTTATCTGTGTGGGTGGCCACCACCACTCCTGTTATCGGTGTTATCGTAAAACATGATCAATATCTAATGACAGAGTTTGGCTTGTGTTTTCCAAATATTAGGCTGGAGCAATTCTTGATCCTGCACTGTCAGTTTTAATCTTTGATGGTGAAGAACTTTCAAAGTATGTCCCTAATGGAAGTAATGGTCACTGTGTAAAAATAAAAGCAGGTTGCTATATTGGGAGGTAAAAGAGACAGAGTTGTACTTGCCCTTGTCTCTTACACTTTGCTGTTTGGAATTACGAGGATGTTGCTTGCCAATAATCTGGCTGACAGTCACCTTTTGAAGGTTATTGCTTCCCAGTAGCCGGCAGAAAGCCCAATCAGGAAGGAGAAATATGTAAGCTTCCTTCTTAATTTGCAAGGACATCTTCTGAATTACGAGCTTTAGAGAAGAAAATTGAGAAAAGTGCATGGAATGGAACAAGGGCTAAGTACTAGGCATCAAAATATCAGGCAAGGTTTTGAGGGGGGAAAAAGGATGGATACTTTGAGATGCTGAGAAGATAAGGTGTCTTTGACCGTTCATTAGCCCATCAGCGGTGTTGACAAGTGTTTTCTCTCTGGAGTGGGAGCATTATTATGCTTTTCCTTTCATCTTTCTAGGTACTGATAAATACCATTAAAATACTTTCTGCTCTGTGCCACTATATGTGTGATTATGGTGACAGCATGTCAGCCTGCATGACAGGCCAAAGAGTAATAGATTGGTGAAAATTATATGTATTACTGTAAAAAAAGTAACCTTTTCTGTGTGACACGACAGCACAGGACCCTGTTACCACTTCCAAGCTGCTGTTTTGAGTTAGGGTGGTGTGTGTTCTAAGTGACCAAACTTTCTTGGTTACCTGCTCCATGCAAGGGCTGTCTGGAAGGGTTATCCCTGCTCCAAGGCATGGGAATAAGGCACTCTAATAGAATACCCTTCTGCCTCAGGGAGCAAAACTACATTATGCAAGAAAAAGAAGAGTCTTTGAAGTTTTAAATGCATCCTAAGTGATGCATCACAGCACATCACATTTTGGGTACTTAGCTGTGCGAGCAATGTTACAAGCTCAATTCATGCTGATCTCTAAAATATTTGGAGATTTTTTTTTTCTAATTTGATATTTCAATCAGTTCATAGCAAGTTTTTGCAACTTTTGCAGTCCACATAATGTCAGAAACTTTGAAGTGTCTGTAATTGGTGGTGTAGGCAAGGGTGTTGACTGGAGCCTTTTGAAATTATTATTGTCCTGAGTAAAAAAGTGCAATCTAGTTCTTCTAAGGTTAATGAGAGCTTGTTTCTGATTTGAATGACCAAAGCCATGAAAGCCAATTTTAATACTTGGGCTTGCGTCAACTCTGAATGCAAATACATAAACATGCATAAGTCAAGTGACATCTAAGTGATCACCTTTTGATGTCTGAGGAGTCAGATGAACTACAATTCCTGTACTTTGGCTCCAAAAAGACAGACTAAGGTGGGGTTTTTTTAGTATTTTTCAGCCAATGAGAAAAGTGTAACTGAATAAAAACTCAGTAAAAGTTCAGTATAATGAAGAGTGGTTAGAAAACTAACTCTACTTAAAAATATTTAACAGGTTTAGAGGCAGCCTTCCACTGAAGCATTAATCTTTGTGTGGGCATATTACTTATCTATCTCTACCGCCCCAATGTCCAAGCCTGGGGAGTTTTCTTGTATTTAAGAAAACCTGTGCCTGTTATATGCTTGTCATTTCTGACCCAGTTTTGTCTTGTTTTTCTTTGCTGTTAGAAATGAAAAAAGAAAAGTCTACTTGTTTTCAGATAAAAACTATCAAAGATCTCTTTTTGCCAGTAAGACAACCTAGGAAAAGAGACATTTCCATGATAGGGAGCTCAGAAATTTTTGGTGGCACTTTAAATCGTGAAAACAAGTTGGAAGACACATGCCTGTTCAGTTAGCTAAGTGCTAACTTTTCTTGGGAAGGAATAAAGTCATATAATCCTATGGATGCTTGAAATTTTATACAGGGTTTCAGCAATGGTCCCAATTATAAATGGCATGACCTTTGTCCATTACTAAGCATGCCATGGCCAAAGTGCTCTGGTAAGAAGGATCTCTATTTCTCAAAAAAATTTCTTTATGTATTTGTCAGGGTTAGTTGTGGTACTGATTGTGTTCAGGAGTTCATTTATTTTCTTCACTTGGCTCTTCCAAGTACAACTGCTTGATTCCAATACATGTTCTGATTAATTAAAAAAGGTCTGTTGTTTCTATACCTGGCTACCTCTTACATCAGAGAGGCAAGAGCATCTTTCCATTATCTTCTGTATACATGATAATTTTGCAGAAAAAGAAAAAAGTGAAGAAAATCAGCTTATAAATCCTGACTTTGACTTGATTTAGGATGAAAGAAAAATTTGCTTTTTAGTTAATTTATTTTCCACATCCATTCTAGGAATTCAGCTTTTCTCACAGCTGATTCCTCTTAAATAGTTCTAGGAGGATAAATTCAACTTATATTTTAGAACTTTGTCACTTTCAGCTATTTGTTTCCAGATCAAGTCAAGAAACACCCCTATTACTAAGTCAGCAGATCTGGCTTACAGATTTCCCAGCAGGCTCAATGCATGCTGAGGGTAGGACTGATTTGCAGAAACACAGCTGAATGCTGGACACTTCATTGTTTATACATGACCAGTCATCTTATTTCACTGGAAATGTGACATGAGTCTTTCCCCTTGTTCAAACTTGTTGAAAATTAATTTATTGTGATGAAACTTTTGTTTCTAAACTCAGGTGAGAAAGAGAGTAGTTCAGGCAAAATGGAGGAAAACCAAATAGTGAAATTGGAAAGACACATTTTGATGTCTTTAACAGTTTTTAGTAAAAAGTAATTGTCAAAGTTGTACCATGAGGTTGTGACAGGTGGGAGAGGGTTGTGCCAGATACACAGAAACTGGTATGGATTACAAAGAAGCCTGAACTGTAAAACATGTAGTTCGGAAGTGATGATAGTCTAAAAAACTACTAACTTGTCAAGGTTACAACAACAAGAGGGTAGGGCAGCCACACATATAATAATGATTTAAAATATCTTGGTTATTTAGGTCAGACCTATCAAGAGAATAACTTCAGTGCCATGCCAAGCAGTTTAAATAGATCCCCATGTCTCATGTCGAGGAAGGACAGTTGTCTGACTTAGAGTAATTCAACTCCAGTACCAGCTTAGCTTGGCAACCAATTTGTGCATGTCTTATAGCCATTTTTTGCATTTGTGGGGTAGGGTTTTTTTTACTGGTATGCATCACTGACTACAAGCCTTCAAGAGCTGAGTAATACTTTTAAACCTTGTCTAAGAATTTAGTTCTGTCTGAAAAAAATACGTAAATTGTAATACAGGTATGAAAAACTAAAGATTGATTCTCCTGTGATGAAGGCAAGCTGTTAATGGAGGCATAGGAAGCTTAAAATACACCAGGAAACTCCTGGAGGTCTTAATGGTATAGATGTAAATAACATATTTCCTGAAATGTGCCCAGATCAGCACAGAAAAAGGTACTCAGCTATGCACTCAAATCTCAATTGTGGGTTGCTGGGTTTTTTTTTTTTTTTTTTTACTTAAATGAGTGGTTTTAATTTCAAAGAAAGTTTAATATCAGGAAGGAGTCTGAATGTAAGCAAGGTAACAGTATCTTCAGAAGAACAGTTAAAATGAGTACATAATTGTTAAAGGAACTTAAGGTCGTTATTACTTTTTTTTTTTACAGTGAAAAAAAAACCACCCCAAAGACCCAAATTCCAACATGCAATTTGAACATAAATCTTACCATCTGGGAAATCAGAAGTAATCCAACAGTGCTGTGGCACCACAAAGGGATCTGGAGAGCAAACTGCTTTCTGATTAGCTTGCATGCCTCCAGGGCTTAACTTATTTTGTCTCTGGCGAGGACGAGGACTTGGAGACAGCCCCTGGAAGATGCTGTCCCCTGACTTCGACAAAGACTGCACTTCACACAGTGCTTAGACCGATCATTTTTAACAGGCTTCTTCAGTAAGAACAGCGTCTCAGGGACAGCCAGGAGGTATTCTACAGGCACAGTGTTAGCCCCTAAGCAAAGTGATAATTGAAGTGCACCTTCTTACAGGTTTTTATATGAGTAGAGACAGAGGATGTTGCATTGTTTTTAATGAAATGTTAAATGTAAACCAATTTCCAATACCAGAAGCTACTTTTCACTTAGAGGAGTGTGCTGAGTGCAGAAGCCAAGGGTAAAACTCTAATTACATGTGACATGGCTTCAGTTGCCCACAATATACTTTGAGGATTAGAATGCCAAGGTTGGGTCTACAAACCTGTGACCCCAAATGTTCACATATTTTTGCCGACTTTAACTTGCCAAACAATGACAGGAAATCTCAGCAGCAGCAGGGGTCCAGCAGAGTGTTTTTGCTACTGTGCTGGAAAACTGTGCTAACAAAAATGATACTATTTAGTTTGTTATTGTAAAGTTGTCTTTGCCACCAATGTGAGTCTCAGGGGGAAAGAGGAATAATCATCTTCACTGCATTAGAAAGGCCTGTAAATGCGTTAAATCAGCAATAACTGTAAATTACCCACAAATGTTCTATGAACACAGGTTTTTTCAGAAGGTCTGTGGACATTAAACCTATTAATGTTTAACTTGTCTTTTGAACAAAAAGATAAATAGTTGAAGTGCCTTATTTTTTTATTATATTTCAGTGAAGAGAGTTTGCTGCTGGTTGCAGGAGATGAATGCTTCAGTCATCTACCTAGTGCCATTTCAGGAAATATTTTGTAAGACCATCATTAGTACCACTTCCATGGCTTTTTCTTACATTCTGATGATAAGACATGGAAAAAGTAGCAACAGCAGTACGTGATATTGTCATTACACCTGAATTCACATTGACGAGCCCATTACTCCTCAGATATTCAAGCAGAACTAATTCAGGAAGGATGATGTTCCAATCTGAGCTTGGATGATTTCTTGGTTTATGTAAATTAAAATTAATGGAAATATATCTGAGGAAATTCTACTTCTTAAGCAATGCTGTATCAAGTTTACGCCAAACTTGTGCTCCTGGAGGCCTGTTTCCAATGGCTCTGCTTGTGTGTGTGTATTCCAAGCAGAGGCCAAACCAGGCAAGTTTTTGGTGAACCCTGAGTCCATTGAAGGAGCTGACACACATACCTGCCATGTATGTATTATTATTATGGTACTAATTATGGTATGAATGCTGTTTGAGAGAATGGTTTTAGCAAGCTCAGATTTTGTAATTTTAATTCATGCAATTTCCATGTTCTCCTAACACGAGTTGAGCTTATGCTTTTCCTCTAACAAGAGAACTTTTTTCTATGAATAGAATGCAAACAGCTCTATGGGAGAAGAGATCTAGACTGTTTTGTGTTACCTCAAGGAGATGAGGATTTTATCCTACTTCTCTTCCTCTAAAATACTGTGCTCACCAATACAATTCGTCTGGTAACCATAGGGGAAGCTCTCACCACAAAGACTCTGTGGATGGTCTAAGAATACTCAGAATTAGAGTTCTGCCTTGTCATGCAAGAATGAGCCTACATTCAGCAGTGACTATTGCTTTGCCAAGCACTCAAGCTCCTTTTGCTGATCACAGCAATTGGGAGGTTCTTACCCTGGTGAAAATGGCTTATAAGGCTGTTAAACTGGGCAACCAAAGCTGTGAGGCTTTACCAGCCTGTTTCTACTCCATTGACCATATAGCCCTTAGTGTTACATGTGTATTTGAGCCAATGACAAAAGGCAGAATGCAGACGTTCCATCAAGATCTCTCAAGTCATTCTCTTTGTAGAAAGAAGCTTCAATACAGAGGCAGGAAACTTGATTGGAAAAGTAACCCACAAATGACTTTTTGTGAAATGTCTCTACTCTGGTATTTTTAGGCTATATTGTAGTGTGAGCTGTTAATCTGCTATCTTTCCAGCACTCACTCAGCATAATTTATTGTTTCAATGAAGTTTACATAATGAACAGTGTAATCACACTTGGACATTGATACCAAGTATGTTTGTTAATGTTTAGATTTACAGAAAGTTCAGTAGATGGAGTTGCTTCACTCTTTTTTGAACTGTATTCTCAGGGTGACTTATCAGTTGGGAGGTAGAAAGGGGAAATTGTTGAGTAGGCAGCCAAGTATGTGAGATTGTCTAACACAAACACAATTGTCTACCTTGGAAGTGTGAAAACATCTGTTTCAAAAACTGACAATTTGGAGGATTCTTGTAAGGTAAAGGCAAACAATTTTCCAATGAAGAGGAATGATGACATTTGATAAGTCAATTTTTAGCCCCTGGAGGCACTCAGAAGTGCAGAAAAGCAATGAAATAGGTTGTGATAGGTGGTGATTTTTCCTAATGGATGCAGCCAAGGAACAGGTTCCCATTATGAGAGAGACAGAAGTTCTGAGATACTCTCCTGACCTTATCAGCAGCAGGTCAGCTGGCTGGAGGTAGAGAACACACCTTCAGATTTAATCCCGAGACATGTTTGGGATAACTGAGCCAAACTCAGTGCTACACAAAGAGATGATCTAGGTTCTGGCATATATAAAACTATAATAGAATAGTGAAAAATCCTGATTTCAAAAAATAACATGCAAAGGTACCAGAGGTTCCATAATGCTTCCAAGAGGTGGTCTGAAGTAGTAACAAAAAGTGGTAGAATCACATTGATTAAGGTGAAGATGAGTGAAATCTGACAATTTAAATCAACAACTTTGGATTCAGATTTTAATTAGATACTTTTCCTGTTTTATGCTTTCTTCTCTCTTCAACCCCACTTTGGATGCCCCTCAGTCTTTATCAAAAATATAAGTTCCAATTCCTATGTCAGAGAGAGAAACATATCCTTTGGTTTTTCAATATTTTTCTTTTCTATAGTTTATGCTTGAAGGAGAACCAACGTTAATCACAGTCTAATCATCTTACTATTATTCATCCTTATTTTCAATGCATTTTCTTCCCTTAGTGGTGATTTATCTTTGGTAGAGATGAGCCATTGATGCAAAAGGGGGCAATCAGTTCACTCCATCCTGGTTTTAGTTTGTTTGTTGGTTAATTGTAGGACAAGACTCGTGAAAATAAAAGGAGAGAATGTGGTCCTGTTCTTTTCATGTGGACTGTAGATACAGTTGTATCTCACTATTTGAGATTACTTTCTCTTCATTGTCGTGTTTTGACTTGCCATAAAAGGAAGCATTATCTTGTTAAGAGATAATATCAGGCTATCATTATCTTATTTCACTGCTTTCATTTTCTTGCCCCTTAGGAACACAAGGTTTGGCCTTTGGTTGTGTGTCCGATTAGTTTCCTTGGTTTCTTGAACGGACAATGGCAGATGATGTAAATATTTCCACTGTTTCTTCCCAAACTTAAGAGTTTGCATTATTGCCTGTTGCTCTGCAAGTCTTAACAACAAAATATAAAAATGTTGAACTCTGACACCAATTCTGTGGTCTTCTTGTGAACTGATTATCTGTTAATAATGGCCTCTTCCCTTCTGGTGTGCTCTCTCTAAGGAATGTTGCTCCTTTTTCCCTCAAGATACAATTGCTTGGTGAATGAGCTTCGATGCTATGGTCCACGTTGCTCAGTCCTCCCACAAGTTATAATTACAATGGGACACTGCATTCCCTGCTCCTACACAGAGCTGTTCAACAAAGCTGGCTTATCTCATCCTTCACCACCTATAACAATTCTGTTTGCTAAATCAGCACTCCCCCGTCATTCACCACACAAAATACAGAATGTGCCTGTTTCTGTGAGCTACCTTCTGACCACCTTCTCCTCTAAGTGGTTTTTATCCCTCCTCTGTCACTCACCTCCTGCCTGCCCTTGCTCTCCTTCCCACTCTGATCAAACTGGCAGAATTCATATTACTTCTCTATTTGCTGCTTTATTGTTCCTTTGAATGCTGAAGTCTCTGAAGCTATACCTGAGAAGACAATACAGAAAACGAGAGGAGCAGGGGAGAGAAGCAAATTAAAAAAATCCCTCTGAAAAAAAAAAATAACCAGGCAAGGTGGAGTCCCTTAAAATATGTAATAAGTTAAAAAAAATAATGTAGAGAGTTTATATTTTTTCAGATGACTAAATGGAATATGGTACAATACTAGTAGAAATCACATTTCTTGGAGTTGAAAATGATCAGTGGACTTCTATTAAATTTGTGCTTAAAAAATATGTAATTTTTTTATATAACAACTAAGCTTCTTCCAATTCATTAACATTTCACTTAAAAATCTTCAACCCTACATTCACTTTTAATTATCCCTTTTTACGCAGTGTTATTCAATGCAATAGCTCTTCAGACTTCCCAGATTAGTATAAATTATAAGACAACAATGGCATTAACATCTGAAAGGTATTTTTTTACATTTATGAAATGTAGTCTCCATTTTGTACTACATACCAACTCCAGGCACCCCAAGAAAGAAAAAGGCATTTCTTTTCCACCCATTAATATTCTTCTGGATGATTTCCCTAATATCTACATTCAATCTTCTCCAAAACATAGAGTTCAAAACTAAAATACATCCTCCAGATTATTTCTTCAGCATCATCTGCTTTCTAAGACCATTCTGAATGAGTATGTGAAGAATGTTTTCTTTAAACTGATTATTTATTTTCTCTGTAAATTATTTCAAATGTAGTCAAAGTACTTTCTACTAATACAAAGTTGACCACTAGCTAAAGGAAGCACTGCTAATTTTATTGTAGCTTTTTTTTCCTACCTCTGGGTTAGAAAAATGAGATTAATATGCCCAAGGCAGTGTATACTTACAGAATTGTGGAAAGGAAGAAATACTTCAAGATAGAGGATGCATCATTGGAAACAAACACTGTTGTTTGTCAAAATGGGTTAGAATTAATGATTCTTCAAATTAAAAAAAAAATACACTTGAAGAAATGGTTAAGTTTTAAAGGAATTTCAAATGGGAAAGGACACTTGAAAAACTTGGTAGGAGAGCTAGATTTGAGGATGGTGATAGTGAAGTGAAATAACACATTAGAATAGTAACCAAAAAAAGTAAGAGGGAAGTTATTTATGCAGAGACTTTAGGTGATCAAAGTAATCTTGTGTTAAGTTTGCAGGGGACTTTACTTTTTTTTTCCCCCCTCCTTTTTTTTTTCTAAACTGAAAATACATTCCTCACTGTATGCACACATTGACTTTTTGGCATTCTAAAATTCCTGAAGTGGATTGATCATGTGACGGACTGTAAGGGGCAGTGAACTATTCAGGTTTATCAATGTTCTTTTGGCTCTTGTAAATTTGTTATCAGAAAATTATTTGCCAAAAGAAAAACTTTTCAAACTTTCTATTTGGGAAAATATTCTGTAGAATCTGACAGTGGTTAAGAGGAAATTTCAGAACAGGATGGCATCATACATCATTCTACTTGGCTTTGTGAAACTTCATTTTTAACATGTTGTGGGAAATTAGAACAATTGGCTAAAACTACAGACCCAGTCAGTGGGCTGACGTTTATTAGCATAGCCCATGTGTGACAGGAAAGTAGGTAAATATCTTCTAAGTATTTTATTTCAAAGAAAGCAAAAGATTACAAATTTCACTTTAATAGGGGCTTTATCATTTGAAGTAATACATGCATTAGTTATGCCACAATAGATGTGACTGTGGTTACAGTGACACTTTTAACTCATTCACACTCCACCTGCTGTGTAGCTCATAAGCTACAGACTCCTAAACTGCTTGAGGGTCTGATTCCTACAGAGCAGCAGAATAAAAGTGTGGCATCACACTAGGCACTCTTGGTGAAATGTAGTAAAATTTTCCAACATGAAATGCATCATCAACAAACCCTTTAATGCATCTCACTGTGTTGTTCTGGAAAAGACTATTTCCAGTAATTTGCGTTTCTGGAAACAACACAAGACAGTTGATTTGCTCTAATACACCTCGTGTGTAAAGCATTGAGAATATTTGTTAATGGGCGTGTCAGCAAGGTGAGCATCCTAGCACGGAAAGTTAAGTTTCACTGTTTACATCTGCGGCACTGGATATGGACACATCTTAAACTAGTTCCTGTGCAATCCTTCATGGAGCTGGACCCAAACTCATCTCTGTCTTCAGAGGTGTAAATCTGCAGCAAGTGTGTAAGTGCCCGGTTTCTGACGCTGAGATTTCAGGGAATATTTGCTTCTTACCTCTGCTGTTCTTGGGTGACAAGATTCTGTTTAGAATAAAGCAACCTGCTGAAGATGAGTGCTCTGAATCTTTTTGTTAAGTATCTGAAACATTCCTCGTTTTGTGAGGATGATGGAGGTACTGGATCATTCTAATTTCTCGTATGTGCCTACTTCAGTGTATTCTCTGTATTTAAGTAGTCTTTACAGCATTCCTTGTTCTTGCGGTGGGTTTGTTTTGCTTGAACTTGCAAAAACATTTCTGATGTTTTTTTGGAAGAAACTGTATGGCCTTTTTAAAATAACCTTAAATTTTGCATCATGCTAAGATTTTTTTTTTTACATAGATATATATATTTGGGGTGATTTTCTTTCTTTGTGTTTGTTACACATCTTTACTAATGAGACAGAATTTATTACACAAAATGTGAGTTTCTAAGAGGTAAAAAGGACAGGTATGAATATGACATGTAAACTCATTGTGTCTGCTGATTTTTGTTTGGTATAGCTTTACATTTATTTGTGCCACTACATAGGCAAAGACCTGCTGAAGAACTTATAACATGCAAATAATCGAACTTCATTTAAAAATGATCTGAGTGAAGAGGAGAAGAAAAAACATCTCAGTAAATACTTGATTATCAAGTTCAATCACACAATGTTTTAAATATAAATATTTGAAAATGAATATTTATTACTTTGTATTTTGCCAACTAGTATGGAACAGTTCAAATTAACAGTACAGTTGGATTAACTAAGAGTAATTTGAAATAATTATAAAAGGGCTTAATTATTTCTAGAAATATCAATTATTTACTAGGAAGCTTAAGAGAATATGCTCAAATTAACAACTGAATATTCACAAATAGCAGACATGGAAATACAAAGAATTAAACTCTCATTCCTTTTGTGAGAAGGAAGGATGAGAACAAAGGAACACTAGGATGTGTGGTTTTAGATACTTCTGTAATAATGAATTTTTATGTGACTAATGCACAGTGACCTCATCTCAAATGTGCACATAATTGAAAATGGCTAAATGCCATTTAAATAATGACATCTCCATATTGTGCATATAAATCGCACTGAAATGCTTCAAAAACTTAGGGATGGTTTTGAAAGGATGTTGACCCGCTTCAAAAGTGAGGTGACTAAATGGAATTGGGAATTTCGTTACTTTTTGGCACCCACTCATGAGATTATGGGCGCTTCACCACGAAATGATACCACATGCATTGAAATATTCAAGTTTCATGTAAAAGGAGTAAGTGCTAAGTGAATGTGAGGTGTGGGGGAAGAGAAGGAAACTACATGTTGCAAGTTATCTGGAAGAGACTGGATTAAAATAAAACAGTTTTCCCCATAGTTTGGAAATGAGAAGTTGAAGAATAAAAGAATTTCTGTGTTTTAGGAATAGAACCCTTTCTGGCCCCTTAAGCTAATATTTGCTCTTCATCTATAACCCACTTGCACTTTTTAACATGGAAGCTTAAGTCAACTACTGTAACTAGTATAGATAGCCATTACTTTTTTTTTTTCTTCTACATCTCTTCTACAAGCTTTGGAAGCTTTTATTTCTCTTTAGCCACTTGAGATGCAATGGCTTTTTGATTTCTGCTCTCTGTTCTGGAAAAAGACCTAATGGCTAAAAGGATTGCAGAAGTGTGTCCTTGAGGGTCATCCAGGGGCCTACTGGCACTTTGTTGCTGGTGGAGATGCACGAGAACAAAACTATGCAGATTTCAGGGCAAGGCACTAGTGGTACGCTTCCAACTAACAAATAATTCCAGGAAACAAAATCTAACACCTACCATATTATTTCAGAAGCTGTGTCCTATGAATGGCACCAAGATGCAGTAAAAGTAAAAATCATTCTTTCCTTGACATAAGGCCACTTTATTTGGTGCTTCTGTGCATAAAGCTATCTTGATTCTTATACCTATTCCATAAAATAAATTAAAAAGTCTTATAAACAGTGTTTTTTTCAGGATGAGTCTGACGCTTACAGCCTCATATTGAATTTTAATTGATTCTGCTTTAACATCCTGTTGTTGATTTGAGACAGTTTCATTACAATTATTTGGGCTATAACACTCAAGTATGTCTCTAGATGGATTTATTCTGTCAATTACTTTGCTGTGCAGAATGCAGCACATAAGATATCTTATAGTGTTACAAGTGCTTTATTGTATCACGTGATCTGTATAAGAAACAGAAACTCAATTTAAATTAACTGTAACAAAGTTTATTCCAATAAATTCAGTACATAGTTCAATGAATAATGCATTGCTGAAAGTGTTTATAGATATAGAACACCAGCTAATTTTACTCACTGTCACTTATTTATAAACTAGTGTTTGTTTTTCATGAAAGAGCAGGAAGCCCACCAGTTGTCTCCTGTGAATGTGTTGAGGCTGAGTAAAATCCAGGTGGCAGATTCAGCCTGAATCAAACATGTTACAAATTCTTGCAGCCATCATGCATCAGATAGTCCACATTTTAGGTCAGTATATGCATATTTAATACACATAGTCCTTTTTCATTAGTAAATATTATGCCTTTTCTGAGGTGACTAAATTGGTTTATATATCCCTTCACAGAAATGGATGTACACACAATAACGTTAATCTGCTGTTTTCCACTGCACTAATAAGCCTTTTAAGAATTCTAAAGTTTCCTATTCTATGCCTTGAGCTCTTGTCCATCTCAACAAAATGACATGAACTGGCCAGGTAGACTTTAACTGCAGTGAAACTTAACAATGAAAAATCTGCAGTGCCGTGGGAGGAAGGGGTTGAGTCTTACTTTGGTCCATTGTATATTTTACCAGTTAGAAGGACAAGAGACAGGAACTTAGCACAAAACTGAGAGTGTTGGAATGAAACAGTCCTGCCTGATGAATAAGGGCCTAATCATCTGAAGAATACCTTGCAAGAAAATACGCTTCACAGGATGAACTTCAGTTTTCCAGTGTGAAGGTGTGGGGAGCCGTGTCCAAATTGGTAAACAGATTTGGGCTGTGTATGAATAGATAGCTTCTAGCTTCCATGGTCAGCTACAGCAGGGACAAACTGTCTGGTCTGTTGCAAGTATGATGAGAACAAAATATAAGGCATTTTCTACTTTTTTTTTTTAATGCTAAAAACCAAAACCAGACTGAAAATCTTCTCTCGTCTATTGCAGTGTACCCTCACTACTGCTACAGCAGCTCCTGTATCTCTCCTTCCGAAGGTCACTTTTAAAAAAAAGCTGACTGAATTTATCTAATACTGCAGTCTGCATTCTTCTGGCCTTGAGTTCTTGTAGTCCCAATATGCTCTGCAATTTACTGCTCCTAGACAAAATTTCCCTCCCACTATTCCCAGTACAGAATGCACTCAGGTAGTTCTTCCTCTGTCCCTTCTTCAAGGAGAGATGAAAGAACCATTCAGGAAATGTTTTCTTCCCGGAGTGTTTTTGCTCTGTTGTGCTACCTCTGAAAGAAGGAGGTCATTTTTGAACATGGAGCATAAAATCAGCGTTATTTTTTCATCAGGTTTCACAAACAAGCAAAAATAATTCCCAAAGAGTTAATGATTGCTTCCTTTTCTTTAACTCCTGTGGCAGATCGCCATATCAAGTTTTTTATTAGTAGACTGATGAATGTCAAATATGTGTTTTTAGCACAGCAGATGCATATTGCTGGTTGGAATGCAACTCTGGCAATGACAGCATTTTGATTTACCAAATATTCAAACAAATTAGGTTTTTTACTGTTTGCTCACTTAACTAGTGTAGAGTAGCTGATTGAAATTTGACTTGAAAGATACTTTAGTTGTGAGTTCTGGGTGAGGGACTTAGTTGAGACATCAAATGCTGTTAAGACTAATGCCTAGCACCTTTAATGAAGTAACTCTTCAGTACTTTTATTCAATTGAAATTTTCTATCAAATGCCTAGAGAATGAGATCTAAATTCCACATGGGATGAGCAGTTACTAATGTGAATAAATACGTAAAATAAAGCTATTTAGTGTGAATGCAGTTTTGAACTCGTCAGGAAACATCAACTGTTTATTCAACATAATATTTATCACTACTGAAGTGAAAATTGTGTTTTGTACATCTTTCCATTGAGAACAGCTTCGTACAAGTCCTGAGGCTCAATAGTAAAAAATGTTGCAAAACTTAGACTATAGGAAATAAAGTTGTTGGTATACTGTAAGATGAGAACATGGTCATGACTTACCTAAAAGCATATAAATGACTTGCAAAATCATTAAAATATTCAAACTGAGGTAAGAAAGGATAGGTTCATATCTTTCATGGTTTATCTGATTTGATTTCTGTATTTTCCAATTTCAGTTCTACTATTACCACATTCTGTTCTAAAATTTTTCATTTCTGAGTAAAGCTTCTGTTGCTTTTTTTGTAATGAGCATATATGTTTCCTTTTGGTTTTTTCTAGTTAATGTTCATTTACCTATTGTTTACACTATTTTCTTCCATCTAGAATGGAAATATTTCTTATACACTGCAGTCACAATCACCACCTTCATTATTAATCCTGGAAATAGTATTACTAATGGGCTCATTATCATTTTTGTCACTTGAAAACAAGTTCATTATCTGCTGAGATGCAATTCTCTTCATATGCATTTTAAGATCCTTGATTTTCTTTCTTTATTATCTTTGTAGACAATCCTTCCTCATGATCTGTAAAGAAGAAAATTTATGAATAGATTAAGATTCTATTTATTCCTTGAGTACTTTTTATCTGTTACTTGTCTGTCCATATATGCTTGTGGAAAAAAATTTCTCTAGCACTTTTCAATTTTTTTTTAAAATTAGAATTCTTACTTGCTTAGGTTCTCTGTGTTGAGCTGGATAGTTCACTTTAAAGGTCTTTGAGGTCAACAAAAGAGAGGTTCTACCAAAAAGAAATATTTATTTTACACTGAGCACTATCTCTTATCTCAACCACACACTCCTGTAATTCACCCGTTTTAAGGTATCTTTAGAAGTGCCTAATTCAAAATCTAAATGTTTACCTCTTCTCTATTGGTGCAGTTCTATTGACTTGGAGTAACTCATATCAGTTAATCTGACCAGGCTTTTTGATTCCTTGTGCCCTTTGTTTAGTACTTATATATAGATCAATTATAGGTGCTTCAGAAGAAGAATAATTTCAACTTTATGGTCTGGTCCCCACTTAGTGTGTGAATATAGCTGTGGATGGAGATGCATGTGTAAGCACTTATACACAAATTAAAGAAAACCACCCAAATATTTTTCTGTAGTCTTCTGAAGAAAACATTCTCACTTCTTCTGCACCAAGTCAGACCATTGACTTTTTAAAAAAATTGAATTTTAAGTATGGGTCATAAAATCAACTGAGGAGGTGCTGCTCAGTGTAAGGTGGTTGCTAAGTTAAATGAGAGAGAATTAAAGACATAAGCCCAGACAGTTTCACTAATAAGGTATTAGCTAGGCTCCCCCCAGACCCTAGTGAATTTTTTACATACAAGCTTGTAAATTTTTAAAGTATGACATTGTAATGCTGGATAGAAATGTATGATTTAAGGTATTTCAAATTTATTAGTATAACTTAATCACTAAGGAAATACTCTAGAGTCCATAAAGTATTGAATGTAGTCAAATAAAATAATTTTTATTGCAAAGAATTATTGGGAATGTGAGCCTCCGTTCTAGTAAAACTTGAGATATATAAAGACATTCTGTCAGCCTAACACAAATATAATTTCATTAATTGACTAGCATCATATACTTGTGTAATATCTGTCTGGAAAATAGTTCTAGATGATTTGTATATAATGGGATTTATCTTAAATTAAACCCTCATTAATCAATCATTCTCATAAAAGTATATGCTTGGCTTTGAATATTTGCAAGGAACAGAGTCAAATGGTATTCTCTGAAGTACTTTAATTTTACTTAAGATGAAACATTTTGCTTCTAACTTACTTCATTTAAAAAGACATATTGCAGAAACCTGTGATGATTTGTCAATCAATCCAAATCCTGAACTGTGACAGAACAGATACTTTTCTGCTCTGATAGCATGTAATATTTATGAAGAGTTCAGGAGAAGACTGGCTTGTTAGTTTGTCTTAATTTGTTAGCATGGCAGTTAAAAGAAGAAATTTGAGAAAGAAATGCCCTAAAAGGAGAAAATAAAACCTTTTGTTGGACATGAAGTAGCATCCAAAATAAATCCATCTATTAAACAAATTTTTGAAGAGATAACATGATTTTTTTTTTTGAACACTTGTCCCATCCTTTTTTTTCCCCTTCCATTGAAAACTGAGGGTGTTTAATGGGTCACAATCAGCAAGTGGCTCTAAAACACTTGTAGTTTTCAATGAGGCTGTTGCATGGAGACTTGTAAAGAAGCTGCAGTTTTAAGAGTGTAAACTGTTTTACACTAACCCCCCCGGCTGAGCAAAAATAACCACAAATGCCTGTATTTGGAGAACAGAAGTAAACACAGGATGAGTTACCCCAGTTCTGTCTTCCTATTTGTTTGCTTATTGGCAACTTCTTCCTCTGTTAGCAGCAAACAGAGTAACAAGGGACATCAGATCTGGGGTTTTTCCTATTTTCTGGACAGGAATTTTCCTTCCTGCTAAAGAAAAGTTTTGGGAGTTTTTTTCCTCTCTATTGGAAAGGAATTAGTGATCCTTGGTAGTTCTTTTTGGTTTTTTCTGGTTTTTGCTTTGCTTCTTTGCTCAGCAAGTGTTGGGGAGGCTGGGTAATGCTCTTGGGTTGGTTGTGAATGTGTGGTCTACAACCTAGTTCCTGGTGATGTTAAAGATGTACTGCCAAGCCTTTATCCTGTGTAAGGACTTTAAGGGTAGGAACCATAAGACACCAACAATGCAGGAGATCAGCAACAGGAACGAGTAATGGGACTCTTATCTGTTTTTCTTCTAGATTTATATCTTGTTAAGCCACAGCCCCTCAGTTGTAGTCACTGATCACAAAAAGTCAGCTTTTTTGCACTCCCGCGTGTAATATTTTGTGGTTTTCTATGTTAGGTGTAGTTCATGATGTTTCATTTACTCTTTCTCTCTCTGAACTCTGATTGAAGTTAGAATTTATCCAATTATGTGGGTTAAATTCAGATCAAGATGATGTGACAGAGGGTCAGAAGATTGTTTCCCTTTCACTTCATGCTGTCTGTGCAATGAGCAAATTTTGCTTACAGAACATATTCCTGAACTGAACTCGTTAATCTGAACTGACCTCTGCTACATTTGGTAAAAATCCCAGGTCAATCACCTTTTTTATGTGCTATTTTTCACACACACACACACATATATGTATATATAAATAAAAATTTTGCATGGAGATTTAGCCATCACTAACATTGCTGATTCTACAATATAGCTTCTGGATTATTCTTAATGCCACATTTATCTTAGACTTCAACCAGGCTGGTTTTCGTTCTCTTTATTACCTTCTTCTATTATATCCCAAGTTATTCAGGAAATAGTCAAGTGCTATCCCTAATCCAGTTGTTTTTATTAGCACACACTTATTTCAACTGAGGCTGTATGATTTAAAGCTTGCCTTTTCCATCAGAACGTTGTGGATATGCATGCTTACACACATGCTCACTCATCTTAAAACTTAGAGGGGATGACAGATCTTTTTTTGGTATGTCCATTCATGCAGAAAAAATAATGTGGACCATTGAAGTCAGTGCTATTTCATAGCTGACATAGTACTGTTTGTAGTTGTTAGAGTTGTCCTTTGAATGGGTTTTTGTTTTTTTTTTTTTCTCAAGTCTAGGAAATAGATATACAGATGTAAGTCTCATATCCTCTAGATAGTATAAACTATCCATTGACTTCAGTAATACCATGAAAGTTTATATGCATGAACCATGAGAGATTAAAAAAAGTAGGGAAGTGTGTAAAGGAAATCAAGACTTTGTGCTAAATGGTCAGCACCTTTTCCAGAATAATCTTAAATAGAGGCACAAAGAGTGAGAAGAAAATATACTCAAAAGAAAATTATATCAGTAAAACTACACAAAAATAGGCTATGAAAAGTATTGTACTCAGCTGACATTACACATGCATTTTATGGCTAGGAATTCAATAACAACTTTGTATATCAGATAGCTTCATACAGCAAGACATTTCTATCCTCAAAAAAATGTGGTTTAAGTTCACAAACATATCCTCTTAACAAGAGAAATTAATTAGAATAAAAATGAAAAATATAAACAAATTAACCATCATGGGATCTGTAATTTCCAAAGCAAACTGCAATGATTCCTTAGAGATATATTGGAGAATTGTGATGGAGCAAATAAAGGTCGTGGTCTTAATGATTCAAAGTAGAAATCAATTTCTAACCATGATAAAGCTCTAATTAATATAAGTAGTTAAAAACAATGCTCTAAAACAAATTATAAAAATAGAGAAAAAGGTATTCTAATAGAAAAAGTGGTTTTGTAAAACATAAATTGTATCACCGGTCTCAAGAACAAATTTCTTCAGTTCAAGGAAAAGTTCCCATAACTTAACCGGATGTTTTTCTACTCACATCAATTCCTAAATGACCAATTTTGTGCCATGGTCTTGTTTGGAATTGCATCTTCTATTTTGCCTTCTTAATGGGCGAAGTAGGACTTTCCAAAAATCACAATAGAAAAGGCAACATACTGCTTATCCTTGGGTGAATCAAACTGCTGGATTGCACTTGTGCATTTGAAGCCTCCCAAATGGTTTAACAAGGGGATGAGGGATTGATTATATACCTGTATTTCACCAAAAGATATGTACAGAAAACAACCTTTTTTTCCAGTCTACAAAAGGTAGACCACTTAGAACCACTTAGTAGAAGCCTGCTAGATGATATTTTATTTTTGAAAGCATTGTATTTTCTAGCTGAATCCCAATATTACTATTGATAGGCTATTGAACTGTGCAGCATGAAATACAAGTAATTTTAGACTATTTATGTCAGTATATAATACTCTGGTTGGCTCACGTTGCAGCATAATAAAAAAGTCACCTAGATATTTACATGGAACTTATTTTAATAAATATATTATTGAGCAATATATATTTTACCTTATTAGTCTCAAGGTGAGCTGAAATGGTATTGGCAGCACAATTTAGCATTTATAATATGCAGCTTTCTGAAATTAATCACTTTTATCTGTATGTTCTTAAACATCTTTGGCCAGGGGGTTGGATACTGTTCATCACTCTGAAATACTGTATTGTTGTCATTCTCCTGGGCACTATTCAACCATGGTGTACATGGCATGCCTTTTAAACAATTATTTCCTGATCTTAGAGACAGAAGGAGAGTGTATCATCCAAATAAGGTTCCTTTATGGCTGTGACTCCAGAACAGAGTTGCAGTTTTGACAGGGTACGCGTGCAAATACCTGATGCTGAAATTCCTGTGTCTTAGCGAGCCATTTGCTGTGCTGTCACTGCCCAGGTCAGCCCAGCTTCCAAATTGAACTTTTCTCACGGCAAAAGAGATGCTGGCAGGGAGTGTCCTTGCTATCTAGAGTGGTGTGAATTTGTTGACCTTAGGTGTGCACATGCAGGGCTTCCTCTGGGGTGCTAACGAGGTGTCCACTGGCGCTTGGGAAAAAGGTATCAGTCATGTAATTCCTAGCAGGTGTGGCCAAGAAAACGAATGTGCTTTAATTTTATGATACAGGTTTAATTCACAATAAATAGACAAAGCTCAGGAGAATTGATTCCATGATTAGTGCAGTTTTCCCTTATTTCCTTTTCTCTTATGCAGCACCACAGAATGATAAGGGTTATATAATCACAGTAAGTGGGATGGTATCTCGTTAGCTTTTCTCTTGTTTCAGAAGCGTACCACAGCAGCAACAGGCAGGATGGCTTTGCTTGCTTCCTGTCTACCAGAGATCACTTGCTCCAGCAGGTCCAAATGGTCTCTTCATAAAATCTGTGCTTAAGACCAAAAAAAAGATCAAGTTATTTCTGATTCTAGAGAAGTTGCTAAACATGGTGATACTGCTGTAGCAGAACTCCTGGCTTCACAAAACAAAACTCTTGCCAAAAACATTCAGAAGTAAGCACCAAGTTACTAGTAACAGGAAATAAGTAACTGTTGGAATGTAACAGTGGTTTTGGATTTTAAGATCTTGGTTAAAATTTCCAGGCTCAGGTAGCACCAGTAAGAGATATCTGTGCCCATTAAATACCAACGCTTTGGTCTTGCATACTCTGAATAAAAACGACACTTGTGGTAGCAACAGTGCTCTGTAGGTGGGGGGGGGGGAACATTTCTGGTGCAAAAATTAGAAGTGAACTGAAATGATAAGTGTCCAGTGTGGGGGACTTGACTTTTTTCATGTTGGACAAGCAACTACCTATCTAGAAGACAGATTCTTCTTCTCCTGAAGTCACAGTAGTACCAGTGAATTTACTGGCATGAAAAACAAGAAAGAAAAGCCAAAGCAAAGTACAGTTAGCCTAGTGTAAATTTGAGTTTGTAATGAGGTGGATGACAGATCTTTGCCACAGTGTTGATCAAATTGTTTGCTTTGTAATTCATCTAAACATCAGAATTTGATTTTTTTTTCCCCATAACTTTATTGTGAAGCTTTAACCCACAAAAAGCGAAATTTTTCCAAGTGAAGTGCTTTACTAATAGATATTGTGTAACATGTCTGCAAGCACTTTTCCCTGCTATTCGGACCTTCACATAAGATCAGCTATATTCAATTATATGGTCAGATTTTGGCATGAAATATAGGGGATTTTTAAAAAGTCAGAAATATTTTCCCTTGAGACTTAAAAGGACCAGAGTCTTCCAACATAAAAGGAAAACAAACAAAAAAAATTCCTGGATTTAGATATCTAGGCATTCCAAATCTGCAATTAAGATTTGATCACTGGGCTAGAGGCTGAAGCAGTTGAGAGAAATCTGAGCTCTTTTGAAGTGTCACAGACCTAACAGTTGGCATGGTAGACAGCATATATTCAAAATCTGGAAGGCATCTGACAGCACATCACATAAACTATAGCTGCAAAACTGTGAATAAATAATATTCATATAGTTTACAATGTCTTAGTGTAAAGTTGATTCTGTTCTGCGACTGTGAATAGCACAGATATTTTTAAATCATCAGTACAATAAAACTGTATTTAAACGCAGTGTTGCTGCAGTCATCTAAAAAGGCAGGTCAAAAAGTGCTGCTAATGGCCACAGTACAGATTGCATCCATGAACTTGTATCAAACTCTTTCAAGTAGCTATTTTTGCCTGTATTTTTTTTGACCTGGCTAGCACTAGATAAAGACCTGTGACTTCAACTCTGTGGTTTTTTTTTTTTTTTTTTCCCTTTCCCTGAACTTTTTTCCCCTCTTAGAAGGCTTGATGAAGCCAGTGCCATCTTTCTTGACCCATTTTATTACTTCTGGTATCAAAACAGTTATTCACAATAATCACCTGTATTGCAGATCCCTAAATGTGCCCTCTACAATTTTCCTGTCATTTATCTTGGAAGTACAAAAAAAAAAAAAAGCTGAAGAAAATTTGTCGTAGAGACAATCTCTTCAAGGTTTCTTATTGCTCAGTCAGTGAAAAGAGAAAGATATAATATACATTATATGGGTTGGGAAAATTAACCAAATCTCTGGAAGAAGCAGCAATAAATGAGGAGGTAGAAGTTATGGCATGAGGTCGAGGTCAGGAACAAGCTTTTAAAATGATAGAGAAGCTTTCGCATCAGCACCTGCTCTCCTGGATTATGCAAAGCGCTTCAATTTATACAGGAACAAAAAGGAAGAGCCAGTGGAGTGGCAAGACAAAAATTAGAACCTCACCAGAGACCTGTTCCACCCCTTCAATCACCTAGATCCAGTGCAGCAGGAGCACCAGCCTGTATTAAATCTGTAGCAGCAGTGGCCACCACATAGAAGGAAGCCACCCCCTTATTCCGGGACACCCCGTAACAGTTTATGTCCCACCTGAGGTGGAAGTACTGTTGGAGCAGTGTGCAGCACAAATATTAGGCAGCCTTTGGAGGTCAGGCTGAGGGAAGAATCCTGAAGTGTGACAATATTTGTGCCAAAATCAGCATTTTAACTACTGATGTCACCCCTCGGTAGCGGAAGAAGTTAAGAGGAGACGAAGGTTAGTGTGTTCTCTTTGATATTGATAAAAAGCTCTGTAAGGAATCACATACAGAGAATTGCAATGCAGCTGCATTATTGATGATTCTTTGGTCTATGATCAATTTTTATAGCATACTGTTGACCTGCACCACACTATTTCTTGTTGCATCCAATATTTGAGGGCTACACTATCTGAAAAAGCCTCACCCTCAATTATTCCTCTTTTTGTTTTTTCTGTGCTGAATTTGTTCTCTTTGTTAGGTTTTCCTAAAAGCTTGTTTTCTCCATGGGAGTTCTGTATTGGTTAGTTCTAGTGTTTTAAGTCAGATAATAAATGAATGATTAACACCAGAAGAGTACAAGTTTGAATCAGAGTAGAGCCAGGG
Organism: Lycocorax pyrrhopterus obiensis; assembly: GCA_014706295.1. NCBI lineage: Eukaryota > Metazoa > Chordata > Aves > Passeriformes > Paradisaeidae > Lycocorax > Lycocorax pyrrhopterus. The sequence goes on along the minus strand of JACSVZ010000006.1, from coordinate 64,570,223 downwards.
AGATTGGCAGCACGACAACTACTATTTTTTCAGTAGGTTGTGGAGGGAATTAAATTCCTAAAAAGTTTTGTGGTATTTTCTTTTCTACTATTTCTATTGTGTTGCATGGGTTTTTTTTCCCTCCAGCATCCCTGTTAGTGAAATGTATTAACTTGGGCCTCAATGAAAAAGAAAAGAAAAGGACAGAGAAGGACAATTTAAATTTCTTTGTGTTGCCTCTTAACGTTTCTGACTGTAGAGGAAAAAGAATATAACCTGCCTGCAACCTATGGCCTAAGGTCATGTTTAGGCCCTTATCCCCTTTTAAACGCGAGGTGTTTGCCACCTTCCTTTGCATCTGTCTCCAAATATTCATAAAGGCCAAAAATGGAGGACAAATTACATTTTCCCTAGGAAATAATGCAATAGGGATATGTTTGATTCTGCAGCCTTAACAACAAGGGAAAAACAGTTGCCTGAATACGAAATGCAAATATTGCAGAATTTGCAGATATAATCCTTAATAAGATTTTTGGATGGATGGAAACAAATTCTAAGCAGAAAATGAATTCTGTTTCTATTGTTAAAATGCTTATTACAGTATCTCTTTATGATTCATGATAGTTATTTGCAGTGTGATATCCAGAAGTAGTCCTGGTTTATGTATGTTAATCTAGAGAGAAATACACACGACTTGAGTTAATTGGAGTTATTAGGCTAGCTTTTAGGCTGAGAAATGTAGCAGATGCTTACTCTTAATGGCTCAAACACAGAACTGAGTGGCTGGTGCATGGATAAGTGGAGTACACTTAGATAAACTAGCAGCAGAACATTAAGGCTCCCTATTTCCTTCTTTAGTGGAAGAAAAGTTCTATCTTGTAATGTAAATAAGCTTGAACTAATATCCCTGTCTCGTTTTCATAAGTGCAAATCGTCCAAAATGTTCTTTAACAATATTCAGTACTATCAAGAGCCACATAATTTTTTTAATCACAATAATTCAGTTACTCCTTTTGATATCTGCATTTTTAAAATTTTTTTGAAATAGTATCTAATTACTTTTTTTCTTCTAAGAAGATACTTAAACATGGATCTCTAAATGTGTAGTTTATGCACTATCTTTTCCATGTGCTGTTACTGCATTCATCATTGGTGTTAAGTGGATTTAAAATAACCTGCAAACACAAATTTCTGTTTTTCCGTCTTGACCGGCAGTTTGCATGTAGGTAGAATAATTCCAGGAAGTGCAAGCATAATGACGTTAGTGGCAAGCTGTGGTTTGGTCTTTCCTCTCAAGTGGTGTTGCTCTCAAATGCTTCCTTTCATGTCAGTGTGCTCCTTTTTAGAGGAATGCATTCTACCACCCATTACTCATTCTGTCATTGAAAGGCAACCCAAGACTTTGGAACACTCCAAGTGTTCCAAACATTAAACAAAACTTGGCTTTTTTTAAAATCTACCTTTTTAAAAAGCAATACCTCTATCAATGATAAGAGGGCTGAAGAAAACTGAACCCACATGCCAGTGGAGAGAACTCTTTAAAGACCATTGTTTCTAGGGCTGGCTGATTTGGGAACCACAGGGACTATAAAAGGACAAATGCAGATGTGTGATCCTTGACTGTAACTATCTTAAGAGACAGTGATGGTAGATGAAAGCGTTGAGAATGTGCAGAACGTTTCAGCACCCAAAGCCCTCAAGTATCCTCAAAAATCTAAATACAAAATCACATTGTTGATTTGAATGTCCTTATTGACTTACCTCTGACTGTTTTAAAACACGTATTGAGAATTGTAGAAGGCATATTTTCCATGAGTTCTCAGGAGCAAACCTTAAAGATAAAAATTGGTTCATGTTTGCTCTACATACAGGCATGGTGAAAAGGGAGCAATGAGCTCGCTTCTCATGTGAAAACATCTTTGTTACTTTATTTGCACTTTACCCTTGTAAATTCATATTTCTTGTAGTAAATCCATCTCACTGTGCCTTGAAAATAGTGATGGTTCATCTAAGTTAGCTCAATGCTATTCTTTACTTTCTAGACTTGACTAATTGCCAGAATATTTTCCTGTTTTTCACCATTCCTCCAGCTGGGATCTGTTATATGTTGGTTGTAAAGGAAAACAGGAAAGTTGCTAGTATCTTCTCCATCTGGATATTTAAATTAACCAACCTGTGTTGGGAAGAATGATACTTTTGCTTTTGAGGGTTAGGAAGAAATGAAATTCAAACTTTACATCCGGTAACAGAAGTTTGGGATGCTATTCATCATATTTGTCCTCAGGAAGAGAGCAGTCCAACACGACAGTTTGCAAGGAGACTAATAAATTGCATGGAAGTGTAGCCTCAGGCAGGAATGGATGGATAGGAGCTCATCTCCCATGCATTGCTCTTTGCTGCTCTTGTTAGTAAGCGGCGTTGTTTTCCACAGCTCTTCTGGGAAACGCGCAGAATTATCAATAATACGTTAACGTCATTCCCCAAGGAATCAGGGGCTGGAGGGACAGAACTGCTCATCCATTGATTTGTGGCTGTGCCTTGTGTTCAACTAGAGTACAGATATTTAGGATCTGTATGTTTTGAAGATTTAATTTGTATCTGAATTTAAAGCACAGTCCTTTACATTCATCAATCGCTTCATAAAATGCTTTAAGCTGTGGATCTTTTGATCTATTTATTCCAAAATTTCTAACAGTTACTTCTCTTTTGAGAAGGAAATGCACTGTTGCCTGAGGTTTTTAAAAAATAAGTGCTTTCCTGACAGCTACACCCCAAACACCTTTTCCCTACTTCCTAGAGAAATGAGGATATAATGGAATAAAGCCTGTTCTTCGTCAAGGTTGCCTCAGACTATGATGTTAGAAGCAAAAGCCACATTTTTTTCCCTAGTTATTAATGCATTTGGATACATGTGTGTATAAATATTTATCTTTATGCACACCCCTCTTTGTACTGTATCTCCATGGCCCTTCAGCTGGAAAAGTTTGATTCCTGACAAAATACTTGAAAAGATCAGTAATTTACTTTCCAAAGATTACTGTGGTTTGCCCTTGGCCTATCAGTTCTTAGACAGATTTGACCTCAATGGTCAGAAAATAAATGTCTCTGCCAAAACCATATTCTAAAACATAACTGACAACTGCTTTCTTTCCAAATCTTGCCTATGAAAGAACCCTTGATGAAAAAACCAAACAAATTTAAACCTAAAATGCAAGAGAAATTTACTTATCTTGGCAGAAACTTGGAGATTATTAATAAACTGTAAAGTGAAGAGATTGACTGTACTTGACAGGGACACCAGAAATAGTGATTTCTCTTGAAGAGCATTAATAACAAAATGGAATGTTGGTTTGAAAAGTTTATTTTAATTTTTTACATACAAGATGTTAATAACTAACTTTATTATATCAAGTGACTTTGAAGTTCTGCTGCCTCTGCAATGAGCCCTTCTTCTGGGAGGGCCAAGCTAGTTTTAGTGTGTCTAGTTGATTTTGAATGTCAGTATTTTAAAGGGTTTTTTTGGTCGTATGGTATAGCTAAAAGATACATAATGTATTTTTTTGTGGGTTTGGTATTTTGTTTTAATTTCATTAAGGGAAGGTTTTTTGCTGTTCATTGGTTCAAAGCCCCTATACCATCTTAAAGAAATTTGAGGGCAAGTCTCAGGAATGTCTACCAAACCTCCCAAAATTTGCCTTGCAAAAAGAATAAATGGCCTGAAATTGCCTTTCCCACTTCCACCATCCTCACACTTACATAAGAATTAACTTCTTTTCTTATATGGGCACTTTCAATTTCCTCCAGTGTCCTTCCCCATCCAGAACCAGGAATTACTACATAGATAAGGGTAAGAAAAATCCTCAGAGCAGTCAGGGAAAATAACTGTGGCATCATGTGAGTATAACTGCAGAAACTTGACCTTGTTTATTCCCACCCCTCTTTCTTTCCCCTAATTTTGAGAGAAACATTTTCACCCAATAATTAATTTATTTCTGTTTATCTGATACTTCATAATTAAACTGATTTTAACAACGAGATCGAGGACATGCCTATTCTACTTGGAGGTAGTTTAGCACCAACTGTGCTGCTTCTAGGTCTGAGAAGCAGTGTGGGTGCAGGGGGAGTGATTCCAGGCCATGAGTTGATATTTTAACAAGATGCAGTAACAAGATGGGAAATACACCCACAGTATGATGTGGATAGAACAGCTGACTAAGTGGAATTTAAAAATTAGTCCCTTTTGCAGCACATACGTGGTGTAGGGCCTATTTTGAAAGTAGGAGTACAGTAACTAAATGCTTGTCTTTCCCTGTGCTCTCCCAGTGACTAAGAGTGCATTTGTCAGTAGAATGAAGCTGTATGCTGTTTGAAAGTAGGATTTAAGTTCTTAGTTTTATAATTGCTTCATGAGAATATTATCTAGGGCTCAAGTAACAAACTTCAGAACCAAAGAAGCTTGATAGAAACACTAATCTCTAAAAGTTTGGCTGACCTCTGGACCGGCACTTGGAAGCAAGAGTCAGTACATTTTAAAACACATCACGTATTTCAAACCCATTAAAACTTCAGATAAAAACATTAATAAATCCCAAATTTCAACCCTAAACATTTTCCAACAGCTTCAGCCTCACTCTTTTAATGCTGTCATACTTTTTTTATCTCTATTTTCCACAAGCACATGGAAGACTGCTTCTCTTCATGCCTAAAAGGGCTTCAGCTTTGATAGGATTGAGTAGTCTAGTTGATGCTTAAAAAGAGTCACTATCCAGAAAAGGGTTATTTTCTTCCCTTGACACTTTCTGCCTCATGGATCTTGACACAATAATCATTACTAGAGGATACAGGTCATTTAAGAGGGAAATAGGGATATCTGCTTTCTCTGCTCACACAGTTGCTATGCTTTCTGTCCTTGTACATGACTGTGAGAGATTCAGCTCAGCTTCGTTCTCTACCTGAGGTCATTCTCATGCCCCTGTTGGGTCGATTGTAGTGATTTTTATGTAAGACTTTTTCCATAATTTCTTTAATATTAAGAGAAAACAGGGAAACTATGAGTAGGTAAAAGTGCGATTAAGATATCGTAATCTTGTGCACATCACTGGGCAGGAGAATCTTATCTTTCATTTACTGCTCCAAAGTTAATTCAGAAATTTTGCTCTAAAAAAGTCACTTAACTTTAAACTCCTCTTGCACTAAATTGAGCTCTTTTCCCTATTTTCCTCTAGCAATAAAGCTCTTAATCACAAAACACATCATGTGAGCTCTTCTTTCACACAGCTAAGATAAAAAAAGGGATTCATTATCATCACCACTTCCACCTTTTTCTCCCCCCATCCCCACACTTTTTAATGAGCCTTTAGCCTCACTATGAAACTTATGGTCTTTCTCTGTTTTGTAATTATGACTTATAGATTTTTCTCTTGATGCTTTTATCAGTGTTGCTGGCAGATTTCTGACTTACATCCTTTAGTCCAACTTGAAATTAATGACTAGTTCCAGAGAAAAAAATCCATTTACCCTATGCTGAAGCAGCCTACCAATCTCAGGAAGAAATCCTCTGAGAAAGCAGAGCTCTTTTCCTCTTTGTCTGAAGAGGAACATCATGCATATTCAAGTAAAGGGAAGAACTACCCTTTCATTTCATTTCTTGGAAAGCACCAAATATTATCACCACCACAGCAGTGTGCTTAGGATTGTAGGGCTTGGTTTGGGGTTTGGTTTTTTTTTTGGTTGGCTTTTTTGTTTGTTGGTAGGTTGGTTTATTTTCTAAGACCATCAGCAGGACTTGGATGGCTGCTCTAGTGACTTTTGCAGTCCTGCATCTCCCAGGAAGAAGCCCTGGCTAAGTGAGGATCAGTCGCAAAGCCCAGGAGATTAGGGAACGCCGTGGGTCTGGCAGCAGGTGGAGCTGGGGCTGAGTGGTCACCTGGTCTCAGCTGCACATCAAATGCCTTCCCCACCCTGAGGTGAGAGTGAGTCGTGTCTCCTCAGGCTATGCCTATTGGGAAAGGAAACTGCTTAAGCTGTTACCTCAAGGGAAAAGGGCAGTTTGCATGTTCTGTGTGAGCAGCAGCATTTCTCCAAATACTGGAATTTTACCAGTGATCCTCTCTGTGAATAGTGAGAACCAACCCAGAGCTGCTTGCTTGGGTTGAGAAGGGTCAGCAATATAACTGTAGGCTGTGACAAGGTAATTAGCTATTTAAAATTTTTAAAAAAGGGGAAAGTGATCCATCTGACAGAAACTGTAAGAGAGCAGCAGTATTTTAAAGGTAAACAATTCCAGTTTAATGGAAGAACTGAGCTGAGGAATTTTGATAGTGAGATACACTGTTTTACAGCTTGTGCAGTTTGAATGGGTGTCTGTGGGAATTTGGAAATGTGTAGAATGGGCCTTAAGTAAACTTCTTTGTTTCTTCGATGTTCCTAACCCACCAAATTTGATTCTACCCGTCTTTTCAAGGCTATCACGTAGACAGGATAGTTGCTTGCATTTCAGCCCCTGATCCTCTTCTCACAAAGGCTGTCCCTACAGCCCACCCTCCCTGTTCCAAGAAACAACCTTGCCACATACAGGCAACTCAGTGATTTTTGGTTTTCCTTGGTGCTTGATTAGCTCATAGTGGCCTTTTCTTGCAGTAAACATCACCAGGTGTGTGAAGGAGAAGGGCAGATCAGAGGCAGTGCTTAACTAGCAGATACTTCTGGAAATTCAGGAGTGTCTTGGGGAAATCTTCAAGGTGGTGGTAGAATGACACACACAGAGCCATGATCCCTTTTACATATAGGAATGTGCTAATATTTAAACACATTTTGGAAGAATCGGCTTTGGATAGCAGTAATACTGATGTTCTTACAGTAGCAATTGTCATTCTCCAAAAAAGAAGAGCTAAACCATATATGAACTGGAGAGAAAACATATTCAAGCATTATTGTCATCTCTCTGCACCTCTATACCGAGATGAGTTAAAGTAGTAGAAGGAAAATTAATAACAAAAGTTGAGCCGGGCAAAGCTGAAATGAGAGATGTATCTTTCAGAGAACAGTATTGGATGTTTCTTTAGTCCTTGCTTCTTTACTGAGTCTCAGGGAAAGGAAGATCTTAGTTATTTTAATGGTCTGAGGATGTGGGGCAGGAAAACAGCCGTATTAGTCCAGTAGCTTTAGGCACTGCCTTTCAGCTGAAAGGTTGTATATACAAGATATTTTTCCCTATGAATATTGAGGCCTGCTCATGTCATTGCTTGTTTCTTTCAGTGTTTGCAATAGTGTTTAACAGTTGCTATATCCATTTAATGTTTTTATTCATGTTTGGATGGTAAACAGATTCACAAGCCAATCTTGTGGATTAGTTAATTTCTAAACACCCTTGATGAACTCTCTTTAGAATGCCATTTAACAGAACCATAATTATTTCTGTGTGCATATACAGCACCTGACAGGCTCTGATGTAAGCCAAGGACACAGGAAGAGCTAAGAGGTTTTATTCCTCTTGAAGTATTACTATGTAGTTTTCCAATGAGGCAATTTCTGAGCAGAAAAAAAAATTATAATGGTAGCCATGGTTTACTGCTGTAAAGAAGGAATATGGCACATAGCTTAAAGGAGTGAAAGGACCCTATCTCTTGAATAGAAAAGTGAAGGGAGTATAACACTTGCTTTCTTACTATTCTGTGGCAAAACTCTTCAGTTTTCTTATCTAGAAGACATGAATAGCAACACTCCCTTTTTTTAGTGATATTTTGAGAGCTGCAAATAAACAACCTCGTTATAGACTCTTTGGTTGGTAATATTTTCCTATGAGCCTGTTCTTGTTTTGCTCAAGCTCTTGGTCACAACACATGAAAAATAAGCTGCTAATTCCTCACCACCAAACCCTCTGGAAGGACAAATCATAATCAGTTGGGACATCTTTATGCCAGATGCTCTCCTTCAAGGGTATGAACACTGTTCAAAGACTGTCATTATCCAGAGTGGAAGTGTTTTTGCTGATGATGGTCCTAGAACCTGTGATTGCCATTTCATGTGATCCTAATCATCTTGAGTCAAGCACAGACTTTCAAAAACACACTTAAGCATCTAATTATGTTTTAGACAACTGGATACTTTTAAAAGCTGTATTAAGTAATTCTACTTGGACCTGTAGAGCTTAGATCATCACCATGTCTTAAAAGGGAGGCTGTTTTAAACTTTCATTTTTATTTTTATTCAGACAACACAAAGAAACTACAAAAATGGCCCTGGGACTATTGTATAACAAGTTTTATTTCTTGTAATCAATAGCTATTCACACATCCAAGGGAACAAACACAGAGAAGTTCCGAGGAGCCAATTATACATACCCACACACTCCACCTCCCTCCACCCCCCCCCAAGTTTAACTAGATCAACTACCAGGTCATTGACTTCAGGGATCTAATTTGCTTTTGCACTAATGTTACTTCTGAAGAAGCAGGAGTTCTGTGAAGAGGTTTTAGTGTAAATGACAGATTTATGAAGAGCCAGCACTTGAATTTAGTCCTGTTTTTGGTAGTAGAAATATAAAGCATCTCTGAAATCGAATGTGCCTTACTCTCTGTTACATTAAGGCCACACCAAGGACATTTCATCACTTCCTAAAGCAGTTTAAGGGGGATTGGTTGCTGTCAGTATGGTAGATTCTTAAGAGAGGAGAATGCAAATGTAGGAAAACACAGAAATTTTGTCTTCTACTAAATGTTTAAAAAATATTTATTAGAACCAACTACATTGTTACAAAATAGATTAAACCAAGACATTCAACTACACTGTAAGAGCATATTTGTAAAGCAAATGCAAAGAGTAAGTGATGAATGTGAAACATCTGTAGTCAATTTAAAATGACCAGATAACTATTAGTAGTCTCTGAAATAGTTGCAAAAATTTTTCACTTACAAATGCCTTATTTTGAATATAATTTTTAATGCAATGCATTTGAATATAATACATAATGCATTATGTTTATAATTCTTTTGGCTTTGCATTTGCTTTCTTTGTTTATAAAAGTGTCTTGAAAGGGAAAATAAGGATGCAGGGGAATTATTTTCTGGAGAAGAAAGTGAATCACAAAGCAAAATACCTCTTGCTATCTTCAGTGTGAGAAAGTTTGGAGGGAGTTATTTCAATAATTCTGACGAGCTCCTGCTCTTACAAAGCAACTCATAAACCATGCTCTTATGCATGTGCTTTGCCATTAAATACTTTGTTATGAAGATGTCAATGTTCCTTTCACGACTATGAAAAATAGAAAGCTAAAATGGAAAGTGCAGTTGTAGCTTGAATTATCATGTTTTATCTGGATTCACTTCTACCTTTGCAGTGAGAATGCAGCCCTACGAAAGATCTTGATTTATACAGAAATTCTTCTTGTGCCTGTATTAATGAATAAATTTCCTGTAAACTATAGAAAACTGGGCCTTCATCTTGGAAAAAAAAACCCACTTCCACGCATATGAGTTTTAAATGTTATTCTGACATGCAGGTGCAATTCCATAATATATCCTTAATTGGCAGTATCTCAGTGGACAGTTTTGGTCCAGTTCAACAGCTTTCCCAAAACAGTAGGAGGTCTTTTTACCTCTAAGTATGAAAAGACTAAATGACATTAAATACTTCACTATATAAAAATGCAGACTAAAAATTAGATTTAGTCTGTTTCATCTTTATTTGATCTTCTTTAAATTTCTGGTTGGCATCCGCATTATTAACAGACTAGCTCAGTGTTTCACACTTAATTAACGCTTGGTTAAACACTGTTTATAATATGATTTTTTTTGTTTCCTCAGAAGTCAATTCTAATCCCATAATTCCATGAACACTTAAATTGGCATGAAAGGCCAGTCTGCCTAAAAGAAGTAGTTCCTTGTTGGAGGTTTAGTCTGCATAAATAAATAAATAAATAAATCTGGCTGGATTAGCTTTGAGCGCAGATCATTTCCTGACCCATTTCATTGGGCAGGCACAGCAGTATTAATGTCAGTATTAATGCTCAGAGGCAGGGTGGGGCTGTCTCTTTAGGAGACAGTTTCATGGGCATCACATCTCAGGGAAGTGTGGGAATTTCACTTGAACTGTTGCCAATCAATGCAAATTTCTCATTGCTGATTTTGGTATTGCTGAACAGGGCAGAAACTTTAGACAAATCTCTTGAGTGAAAACCAATTCTCCCCCTTCCCGTGATCATATTTGTGCCACATAATGATCAGAACTAGGACATTTTTTGCCTCTCACATGTGTGTGTCATTCTGCCCTGTGTTCCACATTAGCAGCTCAATCAGCTGAGCAGAACAATGGAGGGTATTATTGCACTGCCACCTTTTTTTAAATATCTTTTCCCCCTTGGATTTTTCATAGGGATTGCAAAAGACATCTTCTTGACACCCAGACACTTCACATCCTGATTTCAAGCCTGCACTTCAAAGCAGAGAAGCTTTCCAGCATAGTGTAAAGCACTGTATTTTTGTTCCCTAAAAGTAGGCTGAACTATTTTAAATGAAACTTAAAGGAAAAAGAAATCAGCCTGAGGTAGACATGCAACATAGAAAATTTCAGTCTGAGCAGCTTAAATTTGTCTGCTGTTGTTTCTAGGCTAATTTAGGCCACAAAGGATGCAATCTGTGTATGGAAAATTAATTTAGGGGGAAACACAGACTTTTTATAAACTCTCTGTGTTCTTACATATGCTGCATTTAGTGTACTGAAATGCAGTTCTTACTGTGGGAAGTTTCCAGCAACATTAGTTAGGGTTAATGTTGTTCTAGGTGGATTCTATATTGATCAGACAAAGTATAATCCCAGTTCACAATGCACACAAATGTGGGGTTTGATAGCTGGATAAGATTTATGTTTTCAAGAATTTAGCAGACACAGCAAAACCCAATCAGATGCTGAAATGTTTCAAAAATCTGGTAAAAATTATCAAAATATAGCTAGATAACTCATTTGAATATAATTTCAGACTTTCATTTTTTTTTCCAAGATCGCCTCTGCTTATGTAAGGGCATAATTTTCTTAATTTTTTTTGAGTATGAAAAGTTTTTATTCACTATCAGTGGTACAGCATTCACAACAACAGCTTAATTATGTGCAATTAGAAAGACACATTAATTTCTTCTGGGTATACTAAGAAGTGCAAAACTATTGTCAAAACTTCAGCCTTGTTCTTTGCATCACAAAATTTACAGAATCTAATTGAGAAAGAACCATGGAACCGCTTTAGCCAAAGTAACAGAAGGAGATTTAGTGTTAAGTGTTCTGCATCAGACACCTAAAGGGAGTACTTAACATTATCCTACTATACTTGTTTAAACAAGGTAATAGTTCCCAGAGCAATTTTAATTAATTTTTTATTGTACACAGGTAACATTTCTGAACTACTGTACTTGTCATTGTTACATCTTCGTATGATCAAGCAAGGCAATATTGAAGATTACTGACATTCAATGTGAAAAGGAGGACTAAACTGAAGGGCCAGAACAAACATTGTCTACGCAATTATTACCATTTAGAATCCTAAAATCATTAGGATTGCAAAAGACCTCCAAAATCATCAAGTCCCATCTTTGACTGAACCATCATCATGTCAACTAAACCATAGCACAAAGCACCGTGTTCACTCGTTTCTTGAACGCTCCCGGGGATGGTAACTCCACCACTTCCCTGGGCAGTCCATGCCATTGCTTAACCACCTTTTCAGTAAAGAAATTCTTCCTCATGTCCAACCTGATTCTCCTCTGGTGCAGCTTGAGGCCATTTCCTCTTTTTCTGTCAGTGGTTGCCTGGGAAGAGAGACTGGACCCCACCTTGCTACAGCCTCCTTTCAGGCAGTCGTAGAGAGTGATAAGGCACCCCCTGAGCTTCCTTTTCTCCAGGCTAAATAACTCCAGTTCCCTCAGCTGCTCCTCATAAGACTTGTGCTCCAAATCCTTCACCAGCCCTTCTCTGGTCTTGCTCCAGTACCTCAATGTCTTTTTTTGTCACGAGGGTCCCAAATCTGGGCACAGGATTCAAGGTGCAGCCTCACCAGTGGCCAAGGGATAATCACTTCCTAGTCCTGCTGGCCACACTTTCTCTGATGTGATCCAGCATGCCACTGGCCCTCTTGGCCACCTGGGCACACTGACTGCTCATGTTCAGCCGGCTGTCAACCAATATTGGTTGCTCCTGAAGTCATATAAACCCCTGATAATCTCCCCTTTTTCCTCCCAATACTTCTATTTACATGGCATTACACTTAATCAAGGTATTTTATAGTATGAACTATACAGTTTTTAGAATTGCTTGGGATCCGTGGAAATATTGACTAAAATTATTTCAAGAAAACATTAAGCAAAGAAGCAGTTAGCATCCCTATCCCAATGTGCTTGTTTTCCCTGGAGCTGGTTCCAGTTTCATAAAACACACTTTGATTTTTTTTCCTGTTTCTCAACAATTTCAACTTGATACCTAGATAAAAGTAAAGAAGCTCATTAAATAAATCTCCAGACCTCAGTGTTCGAAAGAAAGCTTGAAACTTTGAGTGTTGAAGACTCTTTAAAGTATCATGAGACAGTAGTACCTTTATTTAGGTATAGAAATATATACGGATAGGTAGCGAAAATTGTGCATAAATGTATTTTCTAATATTTGGAAGTTTATGATACCTCAGAGTGATTAAGAACCACTGGATTTTGCATAGTATGCAACAGGTGTAGAAAATGAAGTGTTAAAATGAGGACTAACATTCTCTTTGGGTCCTACTTCTCTGGTAATAGGCAGTTCTGTTTTCACTGGCTTCCTTATCATCTATTCCTAACAGCTTAATTGTTTAAGTGAAATTACTGTTCTTTTAAAGACTCTCTTAAATATCATTCTGTGCACCAAGTTTCTGAAAACATTTTAAAAGAAAAGAAATCTTCAGTATGCAAGGCTCTGACTGCCTTTTTCACTTGGTCTTTTGTGACTTTCCATAAACCTTGCTGTTGGCCCTTCTTAGTAATTGCAACTTTTAAACTTAATTTTAAAACACCTAGAAAGGCAGGTATTGAAAACATGCTAGCTTCTGACTAGTCTTAGGGGAGCTGGACTTCACTGGGAAATCACTGCAATATGTAAATATTCCTAGAAGGCCTTACTTATGATGTTTGGATGGGAATCAGAAGAAAAGAATTCTTAAGATCTCTCCCCATCCTCATAAAATATTTATTTTATAGCAATTCTCTGAATTTTCTAGTCCCCAGCTGATGGGATATGAGTATTACAGAGTTGGCCAGTACTCAACATATGACTTGTGGCTTATTAGTGTCCCTAAGGTCACAAAGGGATAAGCTGCCCTGCAGAAGTGCTCTTTCTAAGGAAAAAAAGGAGCAGGAACACATTCAGGGTGGAAAAAGGTACTTGTACCTTTTTTTCCTGTTTGTTATCCAAACAACAGGAAACTGTTTGAGTAGGTGGTTTTCTCCTGTTGATACTTCTGAGGAAGTAGTACCTTTATCTGATCTTCACAGTAAGGCAAGCTGCAGTTATTGCAATGAGGATTGCTTTGGAAAGCTGCTAACCTTAACAGCTTATTTTTAGAGATAACATGAGATGTTTTCTGTTCATTAAACTGTGGAAGAGTTACTAAAGTTAATAGTTGTAGTTACCTCTGCTGAAGTCATTATGTAAATTCAGTGACAGGATGCAATTTGCTGATTATGACAAACTGATATTGTCCTAGGATATGTTAAAAACTGTTCTTACTGTAAAAACAGCACTAAATCTGTAAGAAGCAATTTCCCGTTGCCTACTGCAATAACAATACTTGCAAATTGGTTTTATTGTAATGTAACTGTGTGTGTTATTTAAAGAGGTAAATAGCTACTGGTAAGGTAAGGAAAATCTATGCTGCAAAGCTAGGCAAAATGTAGTTGGCATGAGGTTAAGAGATCAAGGGTTTCTGTTATAAATAATAATAGAGTTAATACAACAATATTAAGTTTTGTTCTCTATTGTTGTTAGTCTGAAGATAGATAAAGATCAGGGGATTAGTATATTCTTACAGTATCTGGCTTTGGGCCTTAAAAGATTAATCTTCAGATGACATTAACTGGAGCAAAAGCTGAGCCCTCATCCACAGGGGCTGTGCAGGAATGATGTAAATCAGGAGTTGGTTCACGGCTGTTGTGAATCTCCTGAGTCAGGAGAAGAATTCGGTCCTTAAAGAACTCATGCTTTGGTACCACCTAAACAGTGCTTTGATTCCACTTATATCCTTTTCTGTCCCTATCCACAAACATTTCAAACCTACCTGGTCACCAGTTGTCCATCTTTATAATCTTTATAATCTATTCAACATTAGTCCATGCGCACTCTCTACCTCTTTGCTGGGGAAGTACAGAGTGACTTTGTGACCATGGTAGTGGGACATGACTGTGGAAAACTGAAGAGAGTGGCTTCTCAGTGGGACTGCTTGGTGGAATGCTTAGCTGTCAGTAGCTGAGATTTCAGTATGCTTTTAAGACCAGAGCATTTGCCCTGCAGTCAACCTGTACCTTGACAGAGTGTGCAGCGGGGGTTGTTGCTGGCTTTACTGCCGGTAAGCTGAGTGTGAGGATGGAGAGGTGAACTAGATTTATGTCTCAATGTCTTTTTTTAGGTGCCATGCTTATGTCTGAGTTTTGGAAGTAGGAAATCATGTTCGTTCCCTCTCTTTGAATTTCATTGTTTTTCAGCTCACTCTGAATGTGTGCTACTGTTGCATGCACCTACTTTCCTCGGTCTTTGATCCTTTTATATTTGCTCCATTAAAGTTATCTTTAGATTTGTTTGTTTGTCTCTGACTCAGACATCAGTTAGCAGCATTGCCTTTGATGGCTGGATCTGTCTGACATTTGTGAAAATACAGTAATTTTTCCACAGGGAGGCACCAGTCTTCTGGTTTGCTTTTCTAAATTGTATGGCCTCTTGCTGGGCGATGTTACAGAGGACATGCAGCAATCTCTGGCTGCAGCACTGGTTTCTGGGCTTATGAAAAAACAGAAGCCACATTTTAGAAGCTCCAGACTTGTTGGAAAGAGTCATGCAAATTTCATTAGAGATTGTTTTTCTTCCTCCTCTTGAATGTCGAAGTCTTACTGTGTTAGCAGCTAAGATGTAGGGACTTTGTACAAATATTTCTTGCAGATAGCAGTTCCGAGTGAATGTTATCCACTGACTTCAATCCAATGAGTTGCTAAAAACTAAGCAAATAATTTGAATATTTTTATTCAAAATGGAGAGGAACCTTGACTGCTTTCTATTGTGCATGTATGCCAAATTGCATAGACATAACCCATAGATGTATCGAAAAGATGTATTAGGGTTGGAAACAAAATGAACAAAAAGCATTTCCTAGTTGGTTTTAAAAAATTTAGTTGTATCTCAGCAACAGTCTTTCTGCTCATGCTTCACTAAGAGAGTAAGTGCTGTGTGCAATAAACTCACCAACTTAAAATCGTAACGAGAACATAAAAAGGATTCTTCTATCAGAGTGTAACAACATCTCATTGCACTGTTCACTTTAAAGAAAATCATCTGCATTTTTGTGTTATGCAGATAAGTATTTTAAACAGTCAAGAAAGTCTTCAGCATTTTCTGCTATTTTAGCTTACTCTTTATAGTCCAGGAAAAAAAGTGAGGGAGAGTAGACGGAGTGATACAATCGGTTTTGGAGAATAAAATGATATCTTCTTGCTAGGTTTCAGGAACAGATAATTTCTCATTTACAAATCTATGCTTCAGGCATAATTCAATAAAATATATAAAGCTTTTGTGGTCTTGTGAGATTTAGTAGTGCAGAAACTGGATATATTTTTATTGAACCTATCTGTCAGAAAATTACTGAGTAACAGCCATGAGGTTCTGTTTCCTCTTCAGAGCACCTTTGCAGTTTTATTACAGTAACACTCAACTGTAATGCTCTGTTTAAGGCTGTTGAGACAATTTTGCTCTATTCCCCCTATTCAGATGCTTTGTTACTAAGTCAAGCTGAAGTCTGAAGTTTGTGATTAAAAGGGATTTAAGAAAAATCTCTGAGCACGAGCAAATGTTGATGTATTATGAAAATGACAGATTATCCATCTTTCTTCCCTCTTTTCTAATTTTAACATTGTAATTCATCCATCAATTTATATGCACCTTGGGTTGGTATCTTTGCACATTAGTCTATGTCATTTACTCTTTGTAACTGACAATAAGGGCATCATTTCAAATTTTCTTTATCTTCTTGAATAAATTTGATGTTTGATTGTGGGGTTTGGTTTTTGTTTGGTTTGATTTCTTTTCTGTGGGTCTTTTTTTGTTGCTGTTCTTGGCTTGGGTTGGTATTTTTGTTTGTTTTGTTTTGTTTGGCTTTTTTTGCTATCCTTGCTCAATTACCAGTGAATAGGCAGTAAGATGTACTGAGAGAGAGAAGATGAATAAGACCAGAAATTTCTTGGTTTCTGAAGATCATTCCTTAGGGATCTGAAGTTGGAATTGCAGGGTATGGGACTGGAGTTGCTTCTGCTGTCATGTCTTTTTAGAGATGGAAAATGATTGCCCCTGGAAATTCTTGGCACTGATATTAAAATGATTAATATGATTTAAAAAAAAAAAAAAAAAAAAAAAACCAGGTATATTCTGAAGAACATATCCAAAATATATTGTTTGGGTGCTCTGGGTTTTAGGGTGTTTTTTTCATTGTTGTTTCCCCCTCCCCACCCCCCCATCCTATTTTATTTTTTTCAGTATGATACACAGAAACTTTGTCACATGTTATAAAAAAGCTGCAAAACACTTTTAGAAAAGACCAGTATTCCTTTGGGTATATTTCTAGGGGGGAAAAAAAGCCACAGTAAGAACATTCATAACAAGACCACTTACAAGAAAATTATACTCCTGGAATGTATTTGAAAAGAAAAAAAAATCCAGAGGTATTTTTTTCTAAGTTTAGCATTAGCACAGAGCAATTTATGACTAGGAGTTGAGAAAGCGACACAAATATAAGGAAATGCCATATTATTGTAGTTTTAACACAGAATATGATATTTTCTAATTTAGAAGTGTTTTGCTTTTTGATTTGTGGCGAATTCTTTGTCTTAACACAAGCTCTGTACCAGTATTAGTCCTAGAAATTTATTTTAAAATTATCCCTTTTTCAGTTATTATTTTGTTAATTTTTTACACATTTAGTGGACAAGAGTAAGTCATTTAAAGGCAAGATTTTAAACTGTTGGTCCTTACCTCATAGTTTATTAAAAGGCAACATTGCTATTGCTATTTCTCAAAATCCCCGCACACTGAGTGGTGCCTTTGGTACCTCAGTGCAAGCTGACATTTTGATGTTAAGTCTAGGTCTCCTTCTGGGAAGAACACTAAGATATAAGAAATACAGTCTGACAGTGAAAATGAATGGTTATATAAAGATATCTCACAAAGCTGTGAAGAAAACCTGTCATATACTTGGCTAGTGTAACAGCTGAGCTATTAGAAAATAACTAGTCTAAATCATGTACGTTGGCCAGTTAGGCTGTCTGGAGGCATCGTTATATACAAAGGAATTCCAAACGAATATGGCACTGATCTCTCTGCTGGAAACAAAATCCTTGAACCAGTTCTCTTGTCCAGCTGGAGAGGAATTTGTAATTTGCCTACATAAGCAGGCACACATGTTGATTTTGGAAATCTGCCTCCAATTAGCAGGTGTTTAATATTCTAAATGTTTTTGCTCAGGTACACACAAGCAGGAAAGCTTCCACTGTTACTCTCTAAGAAAGGAAATTCTCATCCATAGGTTAGTAATGGAAAGTGAACTGAATTGCAAACAGATGCTGAAAAGGAAGTCTCGAAGCTATCTGTGGCTTGTGAATATTCTAGAAAACACGACTTACATCATGTGGCTGAGGGAGCTGGTTTCATTTAGTCTTGAGGAGGCTCAGGGGGACTTCATCATTCTCTACAACTCCCTGAAAGGAGGCTGAAGTGAGGTAGGAGCTGGTCTTTGCTGTGCCTGCACTGACAGGAGCAGACGAATTATCTTTAAGCTGACACAGGGGAGATTCAGATGAGATATTAGAAACACTTTCCACTATTAAGGTGGTCAGGCATTGGAACAGGTTGCCCAGGGAGCTGCTGGACTGACCATCACTGAAGGTGTTCGAGACGCGTCTGGATCTGGCATTGAGTGATGTGGTTTAGGGGTTACAGTGGTAGTGGTGGGTGGATGGTTGAACTGGATAGTCTTGTAGTTCTCTTCCAGCCTTGATGATTCTATGACTTTGATTCTATTCCCCAGTCTTTTTAATTAAAAAAAAAAATATAAATATATATATATATATATAGTGCCTTCTCCTAGGACAAAGGAAATCACAGCAAACTGTAGAGCTGGCCTCTGGCGATGTAATGTGAGAGCTACTCTGATCTAGGTGGACCAGTGGTGGAACAAAAGGAGAGAACAGGGAGGCTGTGGCCTAGTATTACATAGCCTGAGCTTTTGCTACCCTGCTTCTCCCCAAGGCAGCATAGTGTGTTATATCAAAGGTATTTTAAATTTACTAGATACTAGATTTACAGTGTCAGGTAATCTAGTGGGAGATAGGTGTGTGTGCTCTTCATCCATATTCCAGCAGAGGAATAATGCAAACTGTATTAAAGAATATAATCTATGCTCTATGAACCACGCTTCAGTAGCTACAACAGGCTATACAGTTGCTGAAAATTAGAAAAAAAAAAAGAGAGGAACTCAACCAGCAGAAATGTAACATAATATGCACTGTGTCATTGCATATTGCTTCACTATTACATCACGAATCTGCAGTTTAGAGGCAATCTGCACCACTGTGCAAAATACTTCAGAGGAAAGGGGAGAACATAACCTTAAAGTTACATAATTTTAAGGACCAAATCAGTATTTGCTAATCGCTCTATTTGCATTAATACTTTGGTGAAAGAGAGTTACAATCCATCCTTCGCATATGCTAATTATTTTAAATAACATTACTCATGAGAAAAATCTCAGGTAGTACTTTCAAATAAATTAGCTACAGGTAATATCTTTTGGTGCCAGTGACTTGTTTGATGGTGTCTTATTTGAGTCTTCAGTGGCTCATTTAGTTGTTTTTTCTGGGTTTTACCTGATATTACAGGTCAAACACCAAGATTAGTTTTAGTGTGAGTGTTCCATACCATTTCATATACTTCATATACTAGGCACAAGGTAATTGTGGACATAAATTAACAAAGAGAGGAGATTATTGTAACAGAGGAAAAATTAGCAATAAGCTAGATAAACCTGGAGAATAGGTATTTGTTCTTATTTCTGTGTTATAAATAAAAGATGTCTTCTGCACCCACAATTGATTCAGTGTCTTTTTGCTAAGATCCTCCATATCATATCTGAAATTCATTCCGTGTTAATCATATCAGTTGAGATTTTTTAAAAGTTGCAGTTTTGTGAAAAGGGGATAAAATGTTATAGGTGAATTGCCATAGTCAGGCAGAGGTTTCAACAAAAAAAGCTCCACTCATCCGGTTTCATTCCCAAATCTCCTCAAGTAACTCTATTTGTAAGCTTTTCTTTAAGTGAAAGTCAACTGTGTGTTAAATCCTCCATAATATCGATAGCTATGACTTACAGCTAAATAAATAAGTGTAGTATTGCACATCTTCTCCATTTGCTAGCGTGGCAGAGATCTTCTGCAACATCCAAAGAGGTTATTATCATGCAAACAATCTTCTGCTCATCTTGAAGCAGATGGATCCTGTCTTATTTAAATCGCCTCACTTTCTGCAAATGACAGAGTCCTCATGTTTCCACATGTTGGATTGCTCCCGAAGGAGGAAGGCAAACAGATTCTGTTGCTGCCGATGCTGGCACTGCTTCTGTTCCCTTTTGCATGGAACATAATAGCAGATATGTTGTGCTTGGAAGTATCAGGACCTGTCCCCCACTCCCCCCTTTAAAAAGGAGGTGGTGTTTAGAAGAGAGTGACAAGTTTCAAATAATAGCAATTAACTTTGATTTAGAAAGTTAAACGTGCTGGATTTGCTTTATTAATGCAAGGAGGTGTTGTTAGGGAAACAGAAAATATTCTAGCACACCAGTACTTTTATCAGGAATTTGTGTCATTTCTGCACATGGGATAAGACATCCTCTGTAGACAGAGGATTTATGTAAGGAGGTAAGCCAGGAGTTTTTAAGAACAGGTCACACAAACATCTGCTTGGAGTGTCCTAGGTATGCACTTCATCTTGCCTCAAAGAAAGAAGATGAACTAGGTAATCCCATTGGATGCCTTTGAACTCAGCACGTCTTTGATTTTCACATCGATAGGTACTTCCCTGGAAATATTTTCTTGTTTGAAAGAATAGCTTAATAAAACACAAAGGAAGGTGTTACCCTCTAAATCATAGATACATTTGAAGGACGGACTGCTTCACTGGAAAAGATTTTTGGTAGGTCTCCAGTTCTTTACTTTTGCCCATCACAGTACTACTCTGCTAAATTGGACAAGTTGTTTTCAATGTTATTTTTTCTTGAGTGCTGTGTGAACAGAAATCCAGCTATAATCTCAGTCACGTGAGTCGTTGCTACTTCAAAAAGAACAGTCTCTTTCTTTAGATGTATCAGGTGACAATGTCTTTTGGGACAGTCATAGATTATTTTATTCTAAAAATCAGTGACTGTCCTCTTTGGTAGACAGTATCCTGTTGTGTTTAGGGAAGTTGCATTTTCATAAAAGCCAGTTGGAAATTGATTTTAATAGTGTTGGGAACTTCTTTTGGTTTGCTTTCAATCTTCTGAAATGAATGGAACCCTAACTCAGAGTTTTATTGGCCCTGATGTTGTAGCTCTGTGGTTTACTCATACAAGTTTGAAACAGGAAATAGTTTTGAATCTGATACCATTTTTTTTAGGCAGCGACCAAAAGAAGACTCTAGTTTACGCGTCTTTAGGAAGATATCATTTTTTCAATTAAAATATCTTTTCATTAACTCCACAGGTGTGACAACAGTCAGGAGATCTGATATCTGCTCCACTATAACATGATAAAGGGAGTATTTTCACATAGTTCACTTCAGTCTTTGTTTCAGAAGAGTAGTGCAACTGTGCTGGGAAACTGCCAGGCCCTTTATCATCCTTGAGTTTGAGTTGGCTCATTTGGTGTGAATCTTGCAGCTTTTGGGAGGATAATGGATTTTCTTTTAATTACTCTATTGAAGAACTGATCTCTTCACCCAAGCCTCCTTTTTGTTTTCTCGCTGGATTTTTTTGTTTTGTTTTGGGTTTTTTTTGTGGGGTTTTTTTTTTGGTGGTTGTTGTTTTGGGTTTTTTGGGGTCTTTTTTTGCTTTGGTTTGGTTTTTTGGGTGGTTTTTTGTTTGGGTTTTTTTTGTTTGTTTGGGGTTTTTTTTGTTTTGGGGTTTTTTTTTGTTTGTGTTTTTTGGGTTTGTGGGGGGTTTTTTTGTCTGTTTTAATTACTTTCCATTCCTGATGAAGATGGGTGGATGCTAGGTCCATTACACAGCAACTGGTCTTGAAAAATGTTGTTACACTTCTAATTGGAACAGCCGATGCAGCCTAATACAAAGAAAGTGTCCCAGGAGACTTCACCTCTGTCCAAGCTCTGCTCACAAGAAAAACAAGGTTGAAGTTAAGTATTATTTAAGCCACCTGTATCTCTTCTACATTTCAGGCCATTTGTAAGCAGCCTGTAAGGAATGATTTCAGCAAACAGGGATTAGATTCTCCCAGCTGTCTTGCATCAGTGTGCAAGAGGAATGATAATGCAAGAGGGGATGCAAAGGCCACTGTAATTAGAATATTCAGGTGTAATCTTTGTCAGGCTTCTTAGCCAGGTTTATTGATGTTCGTAGAGAGGAAGTTTAAGCTGTATAAAGAATGACACAGTCAACAAGGGAAGAGTTCATGTGAGGTGATGAAAATAAGTTGTGGTACCTGGATTTCTCAAAACTTAGCAATGGTAAAACTTAGCAATGAAACCTGTATTTGTTTAACTCCTTTGTGTTCGCTATTTTCAGCATCCTTTATGGCTGATCCTTTGGAAACAAATAAGGAAGTATAAGGGAACAGTCTCTTGCTGTAGAGGTAGTGTATATTAATAGTTAAAAGCCATGCTAGCAAGCAGAAAAAAGTAGGTTCGATTTCCACTTTCTGTGTAAAGGCAACGCATGTCCTGGTCCATCACATCATTCTATTCTCAAACTAAAACCTTCCATGTTGTGTTATCTTGTCTGTGTCTGAAATAATTAATTATCTTTTGGAATTATGATGTGCATTGTGATATTCCATTCTTTTCCCGAATTTTTGTAATTATTAAATTCTTAATAAATAGTTTTGTCACTGAGCTGAGACTCCCAAAGGCATAATTTCTTCAATGCTGTGACAAGAGATAATAAAGCCAAAAGCCCAACCCTATATGTATTTTTATTTTCTCAGATATGTTTCTACTCCAGAATATGCAAGATTTGAACTGGTATTACTGAGGTGAGAGGTTGAATATAATCTGCCTGTTGGTTTCTCTTTATGCATCTCACCATCTGCTTGCAGTTGTTTGATTTTCCCCTTCATACTTGGCATTCTGCCTCTGAGAAACATTTAAAGATTGTACTCCTGTCTTCCTTCATTAACATGTCAGAGAGTGCAACTGGCAGGACTAAGCAGGCTTTGTGTATGGTTCACTGGAAGCTTTAATTAGTGAGAGGGGAGGCACCCCAGAGGCCTGAGGATGTGCCTTTGCACACTGTCACTCCGGGTGCCATCTCGTGGCTGCACAGGCTTGTAATGATGGCAGGTTTGTCTCTACCTTGGCATAGTGGGTGCCCTTGGAGGAAATTTTTTTCTAGCTTGATGGTTGGTATGAAAACTGTGGATTTTGGAGGGCCTTGTTCCACCTTTTCTCTCCATATATATTTCATATAATGTTTGTGCCCAAGTGCTTCTACAGCAATTATGATAATGTTTTCTCTTTTCGGCTGTCAATAGCTTGTCTATGCTTTATCTAAAGCAGAGGACATCCTCACACTATGGCTTTTTTCTGATGATAGACTGTAACATCAAAAGCTTTCTTCGGTCTCCTTGTCCACTTTATATATTTCTAGACTTCATCAACTGTAGATTTTTAGAAAGTTTGAGCTGGTTTGGTTTGAGCTTCTTTTTAAACTGTTTTCCTTATGCTTTAGATTTGCCAAAAGCAAGTTACTAACTTGGAAAGTTTGTGGTAAAATGGTCAGAAGCCTAATGCTCTTTGCCTTACATGTGCTTTGTGACCCACTAAGGATTTTGTCCTTTGTTTTTATACTTCATGACTGTTGTCAGTTTGTATCTCTGCAAGGCTCCGCTGACACTTTAAGCCTGAGTCATAGCTGGAATCCCTGACTTCTCAGTGTTCTCTGGGGCTCTGTTTGAGTCATACAGTAAAGACTTTGTTCCACTAGTAACACAGCTCTAGCAACAGAGAGCATTGCTGGCCTGGAAATGGCAGGAGCCTTTTCTCCTCCAAGGAATTGGTTTTGCCCTTGGTTGCCTCATTGCAAAAGCAAAGTTTGTGTAAAAATATTTGGTTTGGCAGAAGGTTTTTTTTTTTTTGAAGTTAGCAATTCTTTTGCTGGTTTACAAGATTCATTTGCCAGCAGAAAAAAAATTTCAAGCTAGCACAAGTGTCATCCTTTTCTTCTGAATAACAGTAAAAATAGATCTATACTAATAGATACAGTTGAAAAGTCTTTTTGGTTTCATAGCATGTAAGCAAACTAACATGCAGATGAGCTTAGTTTTCTCAAATAAATTGTCATCAATGTTTCAGAGGGATACATGAATAAATTATGCCTAATTAGCATCACATTTGTGTTTATTAAGCATGTTACTTAATATTAAACATCAGAACTAAGTAATTTTAAATAACCATCTGTTTTCATACATTAAATCACAGTATTATTTCTGTAGCTAATGCCATTCTGTTAGTCTCCCAGGCAAGACAATAAAGCAAAAAAATGAATATGTCTACATATGAATCCATTACCAAAGAAAAACAAAATGCTAATGAGTATCAAGGAAATAGGTAATGAGTATTGTAAGCGACGATATTCAGCCTTTCAAAGGCTGAACAAACAAAAAATTAAGAATATACAAACACTGAAGTAAGCTTGCCCCTATTGGTACATAACCTCCCATGTCTGTTATGCCACATATTTACTATGTGGCTTTTTAATGGTATATATAAATGCCATTCATTTCCCTGACAGGTTGTACGTTATCCTGAATATAGAATCACAGAATCATTTAGGTTGGAAAATACCTTTAAGGTCTTTGAGTCCAACCATTAACCCAGCTCTTCCAGGTCCACCACTAAACCATGTCCTGAAGTGCCACATCCACATGTCTTTTAAATATCCCCAGGGATTGTGGCCACTCCTAAGCTTGACTGTTTTCACCGTATTTATCTTGCATGCTTTCTTTCCTGTTGTTAAGAAGATTAATTTGATTCATTTGTAAAGTTTTTGAATGGGCTAGGTTATAGTCAAGATCCTCTTTACTCAAACAACCTATAGACAGCCTCTGGGAGCAGAGAATGAATTGGCACTAGAAGACTGCACTGAGAAGATCTTGTTCCTTGCATGCCTTTTCCTTATTTCACTTCTCAATTTCACTTCTCAATACAACCAATATTAAGCAGCATGTCAAGGAAACCTGCAACTGATATAAATAATCACTGCTTTTCTTTTTAAAATATGAAAAACATCTTTACATCTTTGGTATAATTTAATTGATGTTAATCTGTACAAGGCTGTTCGTTACTGTTGCTAGAGCTGTATTGAAGGCTCAACATACCTCACCCATAAAAATATACAGTACAAGAAGTCTCAAAACTCTCAAGATGTTTGAAAAGGAACACAAAACTAAGCCTTTTGACATCATTGCTGTGAACTCATTCTGTGGGAGGAGAGTAATTTCTCACCAGACTTCAGCAAGCAGAGTTTTACCCCACACCTTTTCTTTCCTGAGCAAAAGAAGGAGGAGGTGCTTTAGTCAGGAAAGAAAAAATTCAGAATTGGAAACTGGTACATTAATTAGCTCAATGGATTACAACAGTGAAATCCTAGGTTGTAATACCTTAAAGACTTGTAATTTTTTTAAGAAGTCTGTTATTCAACTACATCCTCGGGCTGGGAAAGTCATTGGATTTGTCTCCATCCCCTATTGATAAACCCATAAGATAACAAGGTAAAGCTGAAAAGACCTGTCAGCTCATGTTGTTCACCTCTCTGCACATTCAATGCTCCCCCTTACTGTCTGCATTTTTAGCACTTTGCAAAGGCCAGGCTCCAGTGTCTCACTGAGCTCTGTTGAAAAAATATTGTGGATTCTAAAACATAATCACTTGTGCGGCTGCAGTGCACAGTGACAAGGGCTTGATTCTGACCTGTCTCTAGTTTAACAGTGAACCCCCTCTTTGAATTTTTTTTATTAATCTTCGTGCAGGGAGAGCCAGATTGATGCAAATGCATCACATTTTAAAATAAGATCAAATTGTGTATAATTCAATAATGTTGTTATACTTTTCATTCCAAAAGTTGGTTTGAATGTGGCATCAGTAAGCAAGTACTTCATAGCACGATTAGCTCTTCTCTTTACTTCTTGTCTCTTGGTGGTTTTTTTGAGGAAGATGGATTTAAAGAAAAAAAAGTCAGTTGCAGTTTTATTGATTATATACTAGAGGGATCCTATGAGAATTAACAGCTCATTTTTGCTTTTAAGTCAGGTTTCAGGACACATTTTTCCTCATTATTCTGAGTACCTCAAATCAGCAAGCGTTGTCGTTGTTGCCATCACTATCATTATTATTTCACAGTAAAGATCACATTGAATAGCATAATAAAAGGTCAACTACTTAATTTCCTCTACAGTTCTGCTCCAAGTGCTTCCATAATTTTCCTTCAAAACAAAGTGGGTGTTAGTTTAAAACCTCCATGCTCTGCAGGTCGTTCTGTATAAACATTAATCTTTGTTTCAGAAGAATGCTGTTTATGTCTTGATGCTTTTACACTAAGTTTAAATAAATAAACGTTGTAAAATGCTTTTGCATTGCCTATAGCTTCAATAAAAAGTCAGATCTGATAGGAGATGACCCACATGAATACACAGATAGTTAGAGAAATTGGCTTCATGAAAACAAAATAAAGTAACAGATTCTTTCCAGGATATTGAGTAGGTAACAAGTCAAAGACGTGGGGTTTTTTTAAATGTAAGACACTTTCTGAGTAATCTGAGAGTTAAACATGAGGTTAAATAAAATTACTCTAGCAGAGTTCTTTGGAAAAATTAGATGCTTAGAGAGCCAAAAGGATCCAGCAAGACTAAGAGGGGAAAAAAATTGAATACTGCCAGTCTGTCAGTCTTGAAATCAGCTCGAGACGGTCTGAGAGATCCAAGCAGCCTTGCTGCATTTAGATTTGATTTAGCAGGGCAGCCAGAAAGGCAGGGAGCTCTCCTTGCTTTGGCCACTCAGGGCCACTCCAGGATCCTACTGACAACAACCACACCTGTGAGACATTTGTTACACACCAAGTCTTGCCTCAGATGTGACACTGGAAGTTTGATTGGTTATAGTTGATTGATTATGCTGTTCTGCACACATTGCTGCTGCTTCTTGAGTCTGCTGCCACCTCCCATTTTCTCCTTGCTTTTTAATGTCGACAACAGAACCACAAAATAAAACTTAAAAATATCTGTTTCCATCAAAATCAATGGAGTCGCTCACACAATCTGAAATGCTGTGAATAGTACAGCCAGCTGGGGATATTGCTGTCCTTGACACTTAAATTGTGCTGGTTGCGAAGCTGAAGTATTTAAAAGACCAAAACAAGAATTAAAATGCAGTAGAACTTTTTAATTTCTATTTACCTTTTTCCCCTCTACACTACCTCTAGTAGGTTTGTAAAGGTCATGCAGCTCATTTCACAGCAGGGTGAAGGAAGGAGAGCCATTATGTTGAAGGCATTTGGACTAGTATAGCACACAAAAGGAAATGAAGATGAATAGGGTATTTGTGGTGGGTGGTGGATGCCATAGATTGCTCTGGGAACACCTCTGTGTTACTTTACTGATAGCTTCAGTTAAATTCAGACAACAGCAGGCCAAGCTATAAGGAAATACTAAACCAAAGATGTCTAGACTATGATATTCAAGTTGAATGGTTATGTAAAAGAAGATGGGGTTCAATTACAGAGTTGGTGATGCAGCGGACGTTATTTTTTTATTTAATAGTATATAAATATCTTCACAAACCCCTCAAAGGGGTTTCGAAAAGGCATAAACACCACTTAAGTTTGTGATAAAGGCAGAAAGTGTCAGAGTTTCAATACAAGCCAAGGTCAGGACATTTCTATTTCAAGTCAATCCTTTTAGAGAATACCCAGCATAATCACCTTGCAGTGAAGAGCCTTCGTGAGAGAATTGAGGCTATCCCAAATAACATTTTTCCACTTTTTGGAAGCAAAATCTTCCAGAAAACTTTTGCTGTACCATGGCCAGTCAAAAAGTCCTAATTTCAAGCTGTTTTGCTTTTAATAATTAAAATTCAGGGGTTTTGTGTAGTGTGGATAATAAAACCTATAATGTAATCTATTATATAATGGGATTTCTCTCTTTTCTTTCACCACTCCAGTTATTTCTTAGAAAAGTGATTTGTGATACATACCCTGATATCCCTGAAAAAAATTTTGACATTTTCAGCTGGAGCAACTGAGCAGATTTTTAACCTTGGAGTCCTTTTACAAGTCCCAGATTGTAAAAAGGTAATAAGAATAATAAAAAAAAAAAAGGCCAGAACTTTTTATGATCTTTTGCTGGTTTAGACTGATACAAAAAAGAAATTTTTCCCTTTTCTCTAATCCTTAAATTACACAGACATGCACACTGGTTTAATGCTTAGACCACAGTTTCCAAATGTTAGTATTACATACACAGGGGCAAGACCCTCAGAGATGTTAAAAATTTGTCTGAATTACACAGAAATGCATCTAAGGATCTGTGTCAAGGTGCCTTGAAATACTGAGACCAAAACACCATCTGGTTCTATCAAAAACTAATGTGTTAGACAAGTCAAGCAGTTCTGAAAAATCAGGCCACTTAGTGCTCAATATGTAACATGCTGAGCAGCTCCTGCCCTTCAGGATCAAGCGGCTTTTAAAACTTAAGTTTGAAATGTTGGACATAATTAATTTTCTGCTACAATTAGTTTGAGGCCAAACAATAGAATGTAGCCGCAGATCCAGGCTTTAGCTGGATGCTAAGGACATCCTTGCTTTGAAATGTAATACGCCTGAAGAAAGAGATAGACCCACACCCTTTGTCCCTTATGAGAATTTAAATATTTAATGTGTGAGAATGTAGAATTACATTTTAAATCTATGTACTGAATATGGCTATCTAAGCCACTCTTATTACGTATTTCTTTGCTAAATTTGTTCTTCAGAAATCCTTTTGATGATTTATTTCCCATGTCAACAGCCATTACAGGGAACATTACTGAAACATTTCGTGTTATTGTTAATTTTTCATTAGGTTTTATTATTTTAAATTGGTACACTGTTGCTAAACCTCCCCCCACACTTTATTAATCAAAACTCCTAATATAGTAAAACCACATGACATAATTTCTGTGGAGCCATTTGTTTGTCAGTGTTTTGTTTCCATTTATCCTTATCCAAGGTCATAAATAATGAATGTTTCTCTCAGTAGGCCTTTGCAGCCTAGTCCTGAAATCCCTGAGGTCTGTGGTGAAAGACAGCTGAGATCCTAAACCTGGTACCACCCAGCCTACTGTTTCTGTTGAAAGATTTTTGTTCATACCATGAGCATCTTCAGCATCACTGCTTGTGCCTTTCAATGGGCCACAGGACTCAGGTTTGCACAGACCCTCTAAAAGAACGTCGGCGGGAAAAGGAAACGGTGCTCTGCCGGCAGTCACCTGTTCCTTCATCGCACACATCACCTTTCTGAGTTATGCTCATTTCTGTTCCTCATTGCCCTGCCTACAAATAAAGACATTTCTTGATATGAATCCAAACACAAAGATGATGATGATGATGATGTGCTTGGTGCCTGTTTGTAGAGCTTGCAAAACAGCCACTGTGGATATCCATAGCTTTGGTACATTTACCTGCTTGCCAGAAACAGCTGTTTCCCACAGCTGTGCTGGGGGCCCCAGAAAATTTTCAAACCATAATTCATAGAAACATTTCTAAAAGCTTAGACAAGTAGGAGAAAGAAAAGAATAAAGAATGACACTCCCCCCCCCAGCCCCCCACCACCACCTCTGGGATCTGCCAGATATATACAAGCCCACAGATATTTATTATTAGGAACATTTCCTTGTTGTTAGTTAAGTGTTCCTGATGCATACAGCTAACAAAACAGGTTCCCTTTTTCTGGGCGCAAAAGTTTTGTGTGAGCAGCTCAGCACCTGCTACAAATGCACTCATCCCTACCTTGTTCTGCCAGGCTTGAATAGCTGCACAGATCAAATTACAAATTATTGTAACTTCCTACTGTTCAGAAAGGGAGTTAACTCCAGCTAGCCCAGGTTCAGATCCAGGAGAGTGCAATTAGGACTGGCCACGAGGGACATCCATAATGGTCATCAACAGTGTTGCTCCTAATGTGAGTACTAAATAGTAAACACTTTCAAGGTCTTTTGGCATCTGAAACTGATTTAATCATCTTATTTACCAGTGGGATAAAAAAATCTAACTATCAATCCATTTTATGGCAGATTGTTCCATCACAGTGCCATACTTGTTGAAGTACCCTACCTTATGTATTAATGTCATACACTCAAGCTACCCACAAAAAAATAAAAATGAAAAAACTCTCCTCAAAGTAAAAATTAGTTTCTAAAATGTCTCCTTTGGAGAAATTTAGTTTTCACCAGAAAGTTTGCAGTAGCTTAATGAGTTTAGAGCTTGTGGTCTGGCTTTTCTTCTTAGTCTTAAGGATTTTCTCCCATGCTTTCACTAATTCAGCTGCGGTCTCATACCATTGGGGGACACTACTACAAAGAAGTGAGGACTGTGCCAGGATCCAGCACTCATTATGCCTGGTACAACTGGAACTCAGCACCTCTAATTAATACTACTAGAACAACAACCTGGCCCAATCTTCACAGGTCAAACAAGTAGCACTCATCCCAGCAACTGCAGCTCAGCTCTGTTAGGTGGTGGTGGTGGTGGTGGTCCTTTCCTCTTAAGGCCAGAATGCATACTAGACCTGGGGGGAAAAAAAGGAGCAATATATGTTATAGCTGATAACAGAAGCACCCCTTTTGCTTCAGTACTGACTATAAAAATAAGGTCTTTGCAAACACCAAGATGCTTGAAAAATGCCCTGATTATTAGAGCGTAATTTCTAATTACCACATAGCTGAGTGAAACATGTTTCAGATTCCAGGAGTAGTGAGTAAATCTCCTAACACACAAAAGAAAACTGAAATAAGGAATGCCTTGAAAATGCTGCTTAGGCAGACGGGTAAATAAACTCACCACTACCTCTGGCACAGCACAGCTACACAGGAGCGCTGTGGCTGTGTGCTGATCCCAAGTGGTGTGTTGAAAGGGAAACACAGATGAAAAGGAGTGTGGGGTGGATGGAGAAGAAAAGGAGAGACAAATACCAAAGAACTTAGCTTGAAGGGACAGGAGGGCTTGACTGGAATTTTTCTCGGGATGTCTTGTTTACTGAATGTAAATGCCTAAAGTTGTTCAAAGGAACTTCCCTCCTTTTCAAAGGATTTTATTGTATCTCACGGTGCTTAAAAAACCACCTTTGAACAGAGTTTGTTTTCTCTGTGTGTTTTAGGAAGTGATTGATGCTGCTTACAGGACTTCATTAACCTCCTCCCTATTTCTGCTTGTGTTTTGTTCAGTTTTGCTATAAATGTTTGGACTTTAGATAACTTGCTGCAGGTTATTTTGAAATGTTGCTCCCTGCCAGCGGCACCTTCATTCTGTTGCCTCCAAGCAGGTTCATTAAAATCTCTGTAGAGTAGCATGCATTTTATTTGGCATTAACTCTAGCACAGCTCCTGAAACAGCAGTTTCTGATTGATCTTGAAAGCTACTTTGGTTTTGGCTTTCCTGCAAACCCCTCCGGTGCACCTTGTACCTTCTGACAGTGTTTACCACAGACAGCTTTTCAAACAGTTTAAACCCTTGGAAAGCTATTGCTACTTTAAGCTTTAGTGAGTTTGGGTTGGTTTTTTCCCCCCCCCTTTTTTTTTCTTTAATATCTGAGGATAGAATGGTATAATACTCTGGCAGTCATTTTTCCCTTTGCTAGTCACCTCCTTTCACCACCACAACTTTCCCATTCTGATAGCTGTAATATTTCTTTTCCTGCAAATTAACATGACTTGGTGTTTTCCTTTAAGCTGCAGTAGTTTGCAGAACTTTTTAAAATTCCATGTTAATGTCCAACATCTGATTAGTTATAAATCAGGGGAAAAAAAAATCAGTTCACTCTTTTTAGACAAAGTACAATTGCAGATATTTTCTCACCCACTCCTCCCCCCAACACTGGAAGTTTGTTAAAACAACTGCAACTAAAATCCCTAAATCATGAGTATCTTCTTGTATTTGCAGAGAAATGAGTGTTTGTATTTCTGTCTGGCATAAGTAAGTCTTAAATTATAGCTATTTTCCAGCAATGAGACGCTTCATCTCTTTTATGGCTTTCTCTCAAGGACTGTATCAGTACGTGAAGTACTGCCTGGTTCTGTGTTCATTCTACTGACGAAGTCAAAGTTATTTAGAAAACCCAATTGTTGCTTTGGTAATGTCTTCTCCAAGTGACACGGCATTATTGGAGAATGGCTTGTTTACTCTGGCCACTCCCATTCTTATTAATGATTACAGCCATATCTAAAATCCTTATTCTGGGCTAGGACAAAATTGTACTAGGTTTATAGAAGTATTTACAAAACAAAGAATTCCTGGCCAAATTGATCCTGACCTAAAATTAAGCAGATTGTCAGTCTGAAACTATGAGGACTTTCCACCTGAATTTATGTTTGTCTCTACAGGGAAGAACACTAAAAGTTAGACTTCATTGCTTACTGAATATGTTTCATATACTATGTTTTTATCTGTTAGGGAATCCTCTCTGTCTGCCTATGTTTTCCACCTGGTAGATGTCCACTTTAAAGAACTCAGATGAAGACATTTTCATTTGGCCTTCTTTCAGTGATTCCCACAGACAAATAGAAGTTATTGGGAAATACTTTCAGCTGCCCAGGATTTTTCTGTGTTTAGTTACACTGCATGACTTTTAATATAAGATAGCCTCAAACCAACCTTCATAATAACATTACTCTCCTTTTTTTCCTTTGATGTCATACTAAGACATTCACCATGTTTTTGAGTAGGAATATGGTACAATATCAGTTTTTAAAAATGTTTGATGTTCCATTTGCAGTGCCTCCTTTTCTGCCTCTTTGGAATGGCACTCAGCTTTCAACAACGAGGGAATTAATTCTCAGCTCTCAATTCCAATACCCATGTTTAAATTTTTCAGACTGCCATGTGTCTTTGTGCTCTATTTTGCTTCAGAGCTCTGCATTCCGTAAATTTTTAAGCTGTGAAACTCAGTATTAATGTGCTCAAAGACCATCTTACTGCTGGTCTCTTTCTTTCTGTTTCCTTTGCATCTTTCCACTTGGCTATTTTTGAGCCTCTTTCTCTGAGTATGAACCTGGGATCATACAGAGAAGCATTATGAGCCCCAAACACCCCCAATGAGGTCACTAAGTATCCTGCAGATTGCCAAGCAGGGTGTTCCAACCTGGCTGAGCTCAGCCCCTCTTCCCCATGGCTATAAAGTAGTTATGTACTTCAATTTCACCAGGACTCTGACAGCATTAAGGATTATTGATATTCCCTGAAACTATGTCCTCTCTTAAGACCCTTTTGAGCCTGCTCTCCTTCTCCTTCTTGCCTTAAAGCCCTTCCCTCTGTGATTTCCCCGTGTGCTGTGCTTCCCAATCAGCCGCACACTGGCTGCTGCTTTCTGGGGCTGCACAGCCCCACTCTGAAGGCATCCCTCTCCCTGGAGAGCACACACGTGAGCACACTGTCACAGACTGTGTGCTCATGCACGTGGAAGCAGGGCTGTTCTATGTCCCTTTTGTGACTGTGGTTGTTTCAACACTGGTTTGCTCTCTCTTGCTCCCATATTTCTTTACTTTTCTGTGACGTTGCTTTTGGCATTTGACTAAAATAAAGCTGTTGTAAGCTCTGAAAGAGCAGAAATATTACAACACAGAGGAAGCTAAGATAATTAATCCTTTCGAAAGTCTTATTTATGTGGTCAAACAATGAATGTTCAAAGGCTGTCCATATCAGTGCTACATAATGCCTTTTATGTTTGTTATATTTTACCCTTTTATAACAGAAACTTAGGGCTTTACCTACTGTATATCTACACATAAATGCACATACCCTGCATAATAATGTAAGCATGTATCATGGTATTTAAAAAAAACCCCACACATCTATCAAAGGCTGAAAATCCAACCAAGATATGCTTGCAGCTCACAAAAAAAAAAAAAAAAAATGCTCATATTCCAACTCTCTTTACAGGCTCTTCAGAGTGTAATTGGATTGTAAATGAAGAAACATCTTTTTTAATCAATAACTCGATGTAGACTAGCAATTGTAACAGAAAAGACAGAAAAAATTCTTAGTCCTCCAATTGCTTGAATTGCTTTTAATGATAAAAAGACAAATGATGCACATTCACAGAATTACCTTATTTAAAGAGAAGAGTTTTACACATTCAGGCACAACATGCAGAATTAAGAAAGTGCAATGAAGCTAAAAGGAAGTTAAGAAGCATTCATTTTTTCTTTTTTGGCTTTATGGTGCAGCATACCTCCCTTTCTGAAAAAGAGCCTTATTCAGCTGAGTTTAGTGTGATACAGTAAAGAACTGCTCTACATCCCACTGCAGGGGCTACAAGTGGTGGCAATTCCTTTTCTAGATGAGCAGAGCAATGGGAGGAAACTGGAAGGAAGGTGAAACCTCTCCTGGCTTGGTCTTGGTATAACATAGTCTCACCTGGCAAAATATCTGATAACCATGAAAAAAAGCAGAATAACATGCAGTCTTTTCAAAAGTGTTTCATTGGCTGGGATATGCAGCTAGCTCTATGGTATTCATCTTTGAGATGTTCCAAAAAACTCCTTGCTGCTTCTGAATGTCAGCATGTTTGTCCATTGTAGCATGCATGTGAAGTATGAAAACAGAGATGAAGATGGTTATGGATTTTTATAGCACACTGTGACTTTTTGGCGGCAGCAGCAAGACCATTTGCATATAATATTGAAATTAGAAAATCAAATTTTAACCTCCAATGTCTATTTAAATATAGTTAGCATGGAAGTAAACAGCTGTGCTTATTATAAGATCCAGAATGTAATAATAATAATAATAAAATAAACTAATTTGAAGTTCACCCTTCCAAAGTGTTCCACTGAGATGAATTCTCATGGCTCCCAGCAAAGGAAATGGGAATCAGAGCTTCTCATCTTCACAAATCAGGCCCTATGAGAACAATATGTTTGTTCTTTAACATTGTTCAGTAATATTTAATACCCAGAAAATGCAGATTCCCAGCTGTTACACGTCATCTCGCAGCAATAACACACTGTGATATTTAAATCTTACAGTGTTTGTTTAAGTGATATTTGGTATAGTTGAAAGTTGTCAGTAAATAAATATTTGAGTGTTTGGCTTAACTTGTTTATTGGTACATCTACTTGAGAACTTGGTGATGGTGATCAATATTTCTGAAAATTAAGCTAGCAAAGGTGATAGGAAAAGAGTTTCCTATATGTTTGTGTAAGTAACTAGGCATGGTCTATTCTGCTCTAGTTCAGCTGTGGTAGGAAATCAGGAGGCAGCCCCAGCTTGTTCCCAAGCTGGGGGAGCTGCCTGAACCTGGTCATTGAATAATCCCCTATGGTCTTGCCTGAGCTGAGCAAGGCTGAACGGTGATGAATCCTTGGTTTGCCACTCCTGATTTTCTCCTTTTTTTTTTTTTTTCCCTGTTTGTGTAATTTGCTCTGGTGTGTGTGCACATGTTTGTTTAGGGCTTGGTTCTGGGGTTTTTTTGTAGTTTCATCCCGCGTGGAAAAAAAGTGGGAAGAAAGCCTATTCCAGCTGGCAGTGCATAGGCACGAACCAGTGGAGTTTCCCTCTCTTCTTTCTTTTCCCCTCCACGCCTGCCAAAGAGACAAAACCCCAGAGCAGTTGCAATCGCAGTAGTGTCCCCATAAATGCAACGAGCTCCTAACGGGACAACTGCTGAATGCAGAGGCAGGGGAAGTGCCTGACAGCCGGGCTTTCCTCCGGCGGCACTCAGGACTGCAGCCAGGCTGAACCAAGCACTCCACTCTGCAGACTCAGAGGATGCCATTTGGAGAGCATGTTTTCAAATGATGTTATTGTACAGTGTTTAAAGGGAAGGAGTAAGAATCCCATGAAGGTTGACACTCCATCTGGACCAGGAAAAGTGGATTGCTTAGCAACTAGCACTTACTGTTCTTCTCAATTATTTCTTTCTGTTGCAAGTATATCTCCAGACAAGTCTGTCTGGATTTTTTTTTTTTAACCCATTTAAAATGCAAACAGACAAATGAGAAAGACTCCAAAACATGGAGATGCCTTGTAGCAGAATGCATTTCAATTCCTATGGGTCCATGCCCAAAATCCGGATTACAATCTTGCATGTACCCCTATGTGTTACCATATAAAAAGAGAATTTTCTGTAACGTCCAACTATCCACGTATATCTGAACATTCTCTCTCCTTGTATTCGTTCACTGGATGCGATTTTACATCCCCTAAAATAAGTGACGTGCTTGAGTTAAACTCTTCTGTCACTTCCTCCACAAATGAGGTATTTTTCTTTTACTTAGATTTCTAAACTTCTGCACTATATGAACATAGGAAACATAAAGCATGAATGCATACAAATGTAAATAAACACATACCCATGTATATTTCTGCGAAGCTGTTGATGTGTTCCCATTTATGTGAGAAGAGCAGATCTCTTTGAAAATATTTATTCAATTCCTTCTTTTGTTGGGTGATCAAGAATCACCATACATAGGTGGTAAGGTGAAGATTCAACAAGTTCTTAAAACTATATAGTAGTACAGAAACCCTGCTTTGTGACTCCTGAGTTTGATACAGACCTTTGGCCCCTTGACAGCAGTTATTTTGCACAGCTGGCTTGTAGGCATCAGTTGGCTCTTATACTGTGAATAGGGCTTTTTGTGCTAGAAAAGCTATTATGGGGAGATAAATTGGGGAGTAAAATCATAATAGTATAAAAAATTCAAGAAGGTGTAGGTTATTTTCTGCATTTTCAAGGCGTTTATAAATCCTGTTTACTGTATAGTGGAAAGGTTCACAGATTATTTGAAGCATTTTTCACTTCCCTTGATAGAGTACAGGGTTAGGGTAGGCTGTGCATGAAGCACCCGCCTCACACACAGCATTCTTCTGAAAAAAGCCTCATACTTGAGCCTTTATGAAAATATTTATCTTTAACACACATTTCAGAAGATGACTGATTAATATTTGAACTACACTCACTGGAACTGAACGTGGCTTTTCCCTCAGAGTTTGCAGAGAACTGAGTGGATGAGGGTCCGACTCGATGGTCAATTCTGGTATCCATCATAAAGAAGATAAAATCATTATGATGTGAGGGTTCTCTTTTTTCTCTCTTTCTTTCTCTCTTTCCTTTCTTTCTCTCTTTTTCTCTTTCTCTCTCTTTCTCTTTCTCTCTCTCTCTTTCTCTCTTTCTCTCTTTCTCTCTTTCTCTCTCTCTTCTTCCTCTCTCTTTCTCTCTATCTTTCTCTCTCTCTCTCTCTCTCTTTCTTGTTCATCACATACTTATGTATTTTACCATTTATTTTCTTTTTTTTTTACAGAGAAAATAAACCATTTGTTTTCTGTTTGCCCCCGAATATGGAGTGACACCACTCATGCTTTGCCAGTTGAAACGAAGTAACGTTGTGGGTTAATGAGCTGCTATCAGCTGAGGTGCATGAACGGCCATGGTCTCTTCTTAGCCTGCAGCACATGGAAATTAAAATATACTAACATAAGGCTCCATGAGAAGCCTTTTCATTCTTTTTTTAAATGAATAAAAGAAGTATTTTATTTGGATGGGCTGTTTGATTCTTTTTTTTTTTTTGCTAAAATCTGAGCTATGTGATACTTCCCTTCTTAGCATTGTAGTTTTTTTTTTTAACATGCAAGACAGCTCCTCCAGAACAGACATAAAATTAGTTTTGCTCAATGGATTTCTTGTCATGCATGTGCAAAAAGCTTCATTTGCCTCCAATTTAAATTTTTGTTTTCCTCTGGTGACTCATTTTGCTGCATCTGTGTTTATTCTATAACCTGTGGATAAGGCATGTTTTCCTAGCTGGGAGCTGGCTGGGCTTTTGCTGATGTCTGCCATGTGTTGGTTTAGTCTTGCATGCAATTCTCTCTTGATTTCTCTAAAGCTCTCCCAGGGTGCTCCACACAGGTCTTCCGGGAAACCCTTCAGGTAAAGTTCATCTTCAGGCTTATGTTAGACATCACAGATTCTTTGTCCTTTGTAACAAAGTTTATTTCCTTCCTACAAATATGCATCCTTCACTGGTCTGTGATAGATGATTTATTAGTGTAGTTCATCTCTTGCTTTATAGATTCTATTTTGATCACAGCGATTTAACCTGTTTGGGTTTTCTTGTGTTTTACACTTATTTCTTGGTATCATTTAATTCTGTATCCTTTCAACAAGCTGCAGCTTGCATCACTGGGCTTTGTGGATGACAGGAAGAGACTTACACACCAGAAAGACTAATGACAAGAAAGAGGTCAAGCAACTGCTTTCCAAGATAATCTTCTAGGCAGT
This sequence comes from Lycocorax pyrrhopterus obiensis, assembly GCA_014706295.1. Classification (NCBI taxonomy): domain Eukaryota; kingdom Metazoa; phylum Chordata; class Aves; order Passeriformes; family Paradisaeidae; genus Lycocorax; species Lycocorax pyrrhopterus. The sequence continues at coordinate 64,532,259 of JACSVZ010000006.1, read as the reverse complement.
CAATAGTGTGAGTTTGGGAGTTGCTTTTTATTGATGAGAGACTAAATTTTGTTCAAGTACTCTTGGAGGTACGTTTGCCTTCTACTCACAGTAGAAGTCTATACATTTTATTGTCTATTTATTTTATTTGTTCTTATTTTTGCTGCAGAAAGAGTCATGTAAATGCTTGAATATGTTTTAGGCTTTCTTCAGTATCCTCTCAGTCCCTCCCGAAGTGCCTCCTTTTCTGAGTGCCTCATCTTTTCTGAGAAGATGGAGCCCTTTTAGAAAGGAATGGGAGCTTTACCCAAGCAAAGACTGTAAAAGTGACCCATTATCTTGCAATGGCTTACATCAAGTCGTAAATAACTATGTCAGATTTCATCTTGTTGATATCTAGATCTGTGTTTTTCACTGTAAAGTTGCTTTTGGGGGATGATTAGCAGAGTGTTAGCCTGTGTTATGTTAGGAAGTGTTGTATTAATGGTGTTTGAGATAAAACAGTTCTTGTATCAAGTAACAAATGACTTGTGAGATGTAAAATTCTTTAACCTTTAGCATTTGCTTAGGAATGCTTAGTATGTTTCTGTCCTCTTGGAATACTGCAATGGCAGGACTATCCTCAAAATTATTTTGATGTAGTTCAGAAAAATTAATAGCTTTTTTTTAAAAAAAATTTTCTACCCTTCTCGTATGTAGCTGTTTGCGTCATTCGGAGTTTTTATCTACTCAGCATGACCTCGCATGATGTTGCTGTCATGGAAGACTGACTTACATACCTCTTCTTCTTGCTTAGCACTTGTTACTTTATTAGAGGCTGCTTGTGGCTTTGTCTCTTCCTTTGTTGCTAACGTGCTTCAGCGTGAAGTGTTCGTGTGTGTAAATAACAACTCACTCCACGCTGTTATAACTCAGTGGGATGACAGGGATGATAGATTGCTTGCTGAAATGAAATACCTGCTTTATTTATGACCTCCCCTCCAAAGGTTCTGATTAAGATACCTCAGTACAAATCCATTTCTTCAGAGCCTTTACGTTCCTTCGTTTAAAACTGCCTTGATAATGCTGTGTGCAATAAGAACTCGTGTCAGCGCTGATGCAAATTTTCGGTTTAAAGGACTGCATGTATGCATGGACTCCTTAAGCAGGCATGGATCCCTTAAGTTTATAGAACAGAGGAATGCTCTCTGTCTTCTTTGCTGCAGTGTGCCTATGAAATATTATTTGGGAATCCAAAGCACCTCTGGCTCTCTATGGCTGCAAAAGAGTAGCTGTGACTGTGGCTGCACTGCTGCCAGACAGTTCTCTGTGGGTTTATGAATGGACCACCCCTCTCACACGACAACGTGCACAGATCCCATTTCTGCTGTACATTTGCTACCTCTTACAACTGAATGAGTTCTTAAATGATAGTGACTACTTTAAAATGCCTGCTGTTTAAAATGCCTCCCACCAAATTGCTGTCTGTCTGTGAAAAAGAGCAGTTACTTCAGCTACTACCAAACCCTTTCCACATACAAAGACTGCTTCTCTCCCAGCCTGCACATTCCTCTACAGTGCACAGACCCAGGCAGGCAGGCTAATTCAAAAAATAAGAGGAAAAAGGCAATTCTGGTTACTCAGTTCTTTCACATTTTCAATTCAGACTTTCTCACAGGCTTTCAGGCTGGAAACAAATGAGATTAAGTGGATTCTACTGCATGCAGCATCAGCTTTGAGTATTGTTAGGGATATATTCTAAGGAAAGGGATATATTCTAGAAAGGTAATCAGCTACCACTGGGTCAAAGACTGAACATTGTGGCTGGAGTTTACTCTTACCAACTGACTCTACTGAAGAGAAACTTCTGTGTTGAAAGCAGGCATAGGATCTAAAAGAGATTTACCATTAAACTATTTTCATCTGGTAATAAAAGCTTGAGGACACTGTTAAACTTTGCTATGTGGTAGGACATCATCTGTTGGGCAGAGTCTAAGCGACTGATATCAAACCTAATTAAATTTTCTGAGTCTTTCTGTAGCTCTTTTTACTGTCAGTGCTGCTCTACAGTCAATGATCAGTTTTTCTCAAAGACCTGGCCGAGTAACTGACCAGAAAAGTGCATGTGCAGACCTTGAGTCTGTTCCTGAGGGTGGTGGAGAGATGGAGTAAAATTCAAAGTATTCATATGCTTGGCATCTAAATCCAGGTTGTGTTCCCTGCCAAAGGTATAGCTACAGCTGTTGGCTTAGCTTGGTGAGTGTAAAGATAAGACAGGTCAAGAACAAAGGAAAGTGTCAGTGCCAAATAGTTCTGTAACTCACAAAATAATTTGCTTTACAATGGTCTCAATATTTTAGCATTTTTATGGCAAGAGTAGGAGAGCTATTCTAATTAATTATATTTTATAATATATTCCTTTAAAGGCACTTTCCAGTAGATGATATAAGACTGGGTCAGATTTGGTTTATACACTGTATTCTCCCTAATGAAGTAGGAAGACTTGAGGAGTACAAAAAAAACCCCAAACCTCTCAACCTGAGCCCTAGTGAATTCTCATATTACTGTCTACAGGTCATATCCTGGGGTTGTCATAATCTGTAATACAAAGCCTTTCAGATTTGTACAGCTTGGCCACAGCAGGCAGTTCATAACCTGAAAGGCAAGAGTATTCCCAGTGAGAGCTGTGTAGCTGTGCAGTGAAACTCTCTAGAGTTTATAGAGATGCACTTACGTGTTGCCACATTTAAACTCTCATATTTTGCTACTGTTCCTGGGATAAATAGAATGATTTTGCAGAGACTGTGCATCAGGAGATTATCCTTTACTTGCAGGGAAAGCAAGCTAGGTTCCTATATAACAGAGTCCCCAAAGAATGCCCCAAGAAAGGCAATGATAAAGGCTGCTGGCATGAAAACTGAGGACACACACCATTTGGGGAGGGTAAACCTGCAGGGTTTTTTCTCTCAGCCTTACCTGAAGTATGAAGAAGATGTGTTAAAAGAGTCTTGCCTATGCAGACGTGTGAAGACTCTACAAATGTTTGGAAACAGAGAAAATCTGACATCTGCAATGTGAGACAGCACCTAGCAAAAGAAACTTTTAAATTTGAAGGGGATGAACAATACTTGTATGAAAAAGTGCCTTTTTTTTTTTTCTAGTATGAGAAACATTATGTGCAGTTTTGAAAACACCAGAAGTTTGGAAAGCAGTTAATTATCAGTAACTGTTTTGGGCACAGGATGGGTTACCATAATGGAAAAGGTTCAGGTGCACTTTTCTACAGTTTTAAACAGCCTGAGCAGCCTTATAAGGCAATAGAGAAAAAATTCTTGTCTTTCAGTTTTACAGACCTCACGAACTGCTGCAACAGGTGACTCTAAGTAGCCTTGCCAGCAGCTGGAATTCATTAAAACCTTGATTTTGGGATCACTATACACACCACAACTCCACCCACCCCTCCCCTTAAATTTAAAATATTGCTCTGTGGCTGTAGAAGCCCTGGTATTGAAGATGTGATGCTGAACATTGGTAAGGCAAAATCTCTATAATTTCTAGGCAGGGAAAATAGCAAGTTTTGATAAATTAGCATTTACTGAGGACCTTTCTAAAGTTGTGAGCTAAACTCTAGAGTTGTAAATTTGAATCTCCTGTGCAGATTAGTGCCTACACCCCTTTTCAGAATAGGGCAAAATCAGGGGGAGTGTTGCATATCTTCGAAGCCCTCAGCTAGTTATTTGGGAGGACCTGCTCCAGAAGCTGCAGGACTTTCATAGAGACTTGCTATAAAATAATCAAGATCAGTTTTGAGTGAAGTTAAGCTAAATGCTGATCAGATTGCTGATAACTTCTCAAAGGGAGAGTAAGCAGCAGTGGGAAGGGGATGGAGAAGGACAGGGAATATCTGGGCTCCTTTCACCTTTATTTTCTGTGCCTTTTGACTGCAAGCAGCCTTTATGTTATCGGATGAATGTCATTAATTTTAACTTCGTTCTCAGGATGTCAAAACTTTTCTTCTATTCCCAATGAAAAGCCTTTCAAGGATCTTATAACTAGATGCTGAGTAATCAGGTCATAGGCATTTGTGTGTATGCCTAGAAAACAAATCATGATGTTGAGGTGACTGCTGGAAACATTGATATATGGCAGGATTGGGGGAGTTTTAGGCTGTTTGTCTCCACCTGCTTAACTTCAAAAGGTTAGGCTGAGTTAATTTTGGCTTTTTACAGTGCTGCTGAGGATACAACTGTGGTTCCCACTGAGGTATTATACTGCTGTAAAGATTAGACTTCACAGTCTGTCTGTACTTGTCAGCAACTGATATCTTTAAAGAATTTCTTTGGAAGGTGCTGTTTGTGTTGTTTTGACATAATGTCAATTTTATACAGATATATAAATATTTTTTACAATGTATCAGCGCACCCAAAGCCAACAACCCACAAAACCTCAGGAAAGTAGGAGGAAAGCTTTTGATGTTCCTTTATAACTCAGATAAATTGAGTATCAGGAGTGTATGATAGTTATAGATGAAACTTTATTTGTTTTTGATGGGCCCCTGAACTAAGGTAAGATAACTTACATTAAATGATCTCCATGCACTATCAGTAACACTTGAAATTTAGAGAAATGAGACAAAGTGTTAGACACGATATAATTTTTCTATCTAGAAGAAAATTTCTATTTTTCTATTGCTTTCTAGAGTAAAAATAAAAACTGTAAATTTTTTTGTAAAACTTACAGTTTTTGTAAAAAAAATTGTGAAACTTACAGTTGCATTTAGGATTTATAGCAAGCAGGTGACAATATAAAAATTTAAGGGCAACATTATGGACTATGGGATAACCAGGAGCATATGGTCCTGGCTGAAACCTACTGGACACATCTCTGTCCTCAGGAATGATTAGTATAGCTTTTCTGTTTTAATTCTGACTGTTTTATTAGTAAATAGTATAAAATACCCTTTAATAGGACACGCTATCTGCTTTCAGACACAGTGTTGCTTTCTTAGTCTTGTTAACTTGATTTGCAAGAAGTTTGCAGAAAGACATCAGTATGCTGGTCCTAACACAAGAATTTGGTACCAAATATCTGCTCAGACACTTTTCAGTAAATCTGTAGTCATTTGGGAGCTAGAGACAGGATAAAGGTTTGCAAAGAAACCGGGGACCCAATAGTAACACAAGGAGTGCTGGCAGTCGCTTTATTTCCCGATAAGGTACATCTGTCTTCCTTCTCTATCTTTCCACCCTTCCTTGGCCTCTCTACATCTTATGAATAAAATGAAGGCTAATGGTCCTCTGATAAAAGAAGCTAAAGGCTTGTCAGAAGTAGCTGCATGCATTTAAGATAGCCTCCTTACTGTACAGTAACTCTGAGAAACCTTTAGCTCTTGCAGCTTTTTTCCAGAGGTGCAGACTTGTTTGTGGTGGCTCTGACCATTCTGGCTGCGCATGCTTTTACTTTAGAAAGAATAACTAGCTGAAAATGTATTATAATTCGCTTTTGCTGTAGCAATATGCTGTTCTCCTCAAAATTTTCAAACAGCATTTCAGCAAGGAAAGGATATTTATTAGCAATAGGGTTAATATGGTAGTTGGATGCTGTGGAGTGAGTTGTTTTCTCACCCTTCAATCGTTTATCCATTTTAAAGAAGTAATTTCAAAAACCTGGTAACTTTTATTTATTAATTTATCCATATAGAGTATGATGAGGAAGCTTAAAGAAAAATGGCTTCCAGGTTGTTATGGCATCATGCAGTAGAGATAGGTGTTGTGGATTAGGCAAGACAAATGCTTTAGTTTTTAATTTGTTCCCTTTTTTTTTTTTAATTGAAGTTACTAAGTGCACATAGCTAATAGCACGAAATAATGCTCTCTCAGTATTTCCTGGTATGATGAACTGATCTATTTTAATTAGCAGTTGCTGATCCAGCTGGGATGAGACTTTAGCTCAAGCAAATCGAAATCAAGCAGTGCCTGTGATGACAGCCCCTGGCCCATCTAAACTACTTCTCTCTCTGCTGCTGCGTGTAGACGTACTGTGACAATATCAAATTGAGGAAATTGCTTGCAATGGATTGCTGAGGAGCCAGGAATTTTTTTGTATCTAGAGCTCTGTATCTTTTAAAATCAGATTGCTTAATACGTGGTGAAATAAATACTTGAGTGGGTCTATTTTCCAGTATATCTATTATTATGAAGCGAAATCTAAAATCAAGGAGGTGTGAGGGACTAATACCTTCCAGAAGCCTGAAGGCATAAGACAAAATTAAAAAAAAAAAAAAAAAAAAAAAAGAGCTTTTCTACTCAGTTCGTTGTAACACTGTGGGAGATCAGTATCAGGGAAGTTTCTAAATGCGGAGGATAATAGAAGCGTTGCACGAAGTTTCGGAGAAGAAAATAAATTCCACTGCCCTCTGCTGACTGCAGGCTCTGCAGTGATCCGGCTCTGCTCAGCCGTGTGTAGCTGTGAGAGCTTTGCTCAGAGCCCGCACTGAGCAGCAGGAGCGAGCCGCGTTATGAATGGAGCTGTGAGAGTCAGTCACACTTGGAGGACAACGTTTTGCTGCAGGCGCTGCTACAATATTTAAAAGGTTTTCTTTATGCTCACCTGCAACGAGCCATGATGTATTGGCAGATGTGAAAAGCTTTTTCAAGTCCGTTTTGACTGCCAGGTTATACAGGCTACTTAATTTCGGTGCGCTGTCTTTGCCCCTCCACTGCTTGAAACTGTGTGAATTTTGGGCTCCTAGAGAGGTATGAAACACTGTTTTGGACTATTTTGTGTTGCACAATGTCAGTTTTATCCCCGTCATTGAAGAAAAGAAAGTAAAAAAAAAACAAACAAAACCCCCCAAACAAACAAAGAAAAAAATCCATAGAGGAAAGTTTTGCCCTGTCTTTCCCAGAAGAGCATGGCAAGACTTTAGAGGGCAAACTAGGCTTTAGTATTACAGAACCTTCATTCACTCTCTTAACCCCTGGTGGTTTTGAGGTCAAAACAGTCTCTGGGGTACCTTAGAATGAAGAGGCTGCAACTTTCCTTTATGGTCAATGTTATCATTAAACAGGCTTAAGACGCAGTGTGAGAGTAACACAATTCCAGCTTGCTTATCTCGCTGTGGATTACTTGGGAGCCTCAATTTATCCCTCTAAAGGTTAAATCCTTTCTCTGTAACTGTTTGTAGACTGGATCTAGTACCAGGTTAGGACAGTGTTAGTGAAAGAGAAGGTTGGGGCTGGTTCAAGTACTACAAATCAGAGCAAGAAAATGTGGTAATTGTGAGTACTATAAAAATTATGGCCCTACATAGTATTTCTATAAATTGATTATAACCTTTCTAACATTATTCTGGTATCTTTTTCCTTCAACTTCTGTAATATCTCTGTGCTTCAGTATTCCAATATTCCCCCTCAGCTTCTGTAGTGTCTTGACTACCTGACTTAAACTGGAAATGTCAATGTACTAGTTTCCTGTACCAGTTTCTTTGAAACAATTTCTTTGGATGTTATGTGCAGGCATTGATGTGGTCAAGCACCGATACCTTCTGTATTTTCTAAACATAAAGGAAGGCAGCACTTCAAGGCTAGGCTACTATTACAGACCAAGTAATTACTCTGGGCCAGTAGATGTATTTCAGTAAATGTCACTTGGTTAGATCAGGTCCCAGAAGGAGATTAAAAAGAGCAAGATGCTTCCCAGGTAGCTCTTTTATCTCCTCCTGAGTTCTGTCCAATGTGGCCGAATGCTACCTTGTAGGCTTGGGGTCGGTTAAGTGAAACTATACAGAGGAATAATGGTGTGTGGGAATGATCAGGTCTGAAGACCTTGAGGGTGTGTTAAACATGCTTATATACCATGAGGAAAGCAAAATGTGAGGTAGTCTCAATTTTGTAAATAAGTATTTTCGTCAAGCTACTGTAATTTGTGGTTGCACTTCCATTCAGAGTTCTTCCAGGCCGCAGTTTCCTCTTTCGTGTTCAGTATCTCAAGTGGTCTTCAGGGTTTCTTGGATGCTGCAGAAGTGCAACCTGTCCTGTTGGCAGCCAGAGCTGCCTCTGAATCCTGTGTCTTCCTCTCCTGTAGATTTGAAGTACTCTTGGCACTTCAGCATGAACACGTGGGACCTGCTGTAAGAAAGCATGTGCCCCTGATCTGCTGATTTCAGATGCCTCTACATCCCAGAAATGGTTTGGAAGGTTATGTGACTGCACAGTGTGAATGCACCCGAGGGTCAGGACATGGATGGATAATGTAGATACTTAGCTTATCACACCTGCGGTGTCCAGTATGTTCAGTTCACTGGCTGAAGGCGCAGTTCTGTGTGAGATGGTTGTCTAGCCTCTGCATCCTTAAATCAGGTCAGTGATCACAGTTAAATGTAGCTTGGAGGAAGGCAGCATATGAAAGTCTGTCTTTTTCTTTTGGAAGAAACTTGGTAGAGAAAGCTGTGCCAACATTAAAACCTGTACAGTTCTTAATGCTTCCATAGATGGAGCACTTGCAAAATTCCAATTATCACTAGTTATAAAAGGCGACCTTTTAAAGGCAGGTAAACCCTAAGAATGCACTTGTGAAATAATGTTTGGTTGACCTATTCTAGGGGGTGAAAAAACCTCACTATGGTTGTCTTGTGTGTTCAAAACACTTTTCAATCAGTTCCAGCATGTTGTCCAAATGAGATAAATCAACTGTTGCTTTTTCTTGAAAGAAAAGCCCTTTAGAGGAAGGTTCATGGGATTTTACCAGATTTAACTTCGACTGCTGCTTGTCTGTTGCACTCATCTGATCTACAGTTTTTTCAGAAATCTTATGATTGCAGAATGAACCCCAAACTATGAGCTGTGACTGCCTATATATTACTGGCTGCTCTTTTGTTTTACTCTGACACCTTTAATTCCTGGAATTTGGACTCTGCCAAATACCTTTCAGGATCAATGGGCACAGAACTGCATTTTAAGGCTGTTGTTTCATTTGGCAATTAAATATTGACAATGGTAGTAAGGGGGGAATTTTATTCTGCAAGCAGACTTGGTGATTGCCATTGGTTACTGTGATAAAAAGATATCCCAGATATATCTGTCTATTGACTGAGTTAATTAGCTATAAACTGACTTAGAAATAGACAGTTGATAGTTATTTATTAAATGAGCACAGTTAATTTAGAAGTTATTCATCTTGCAAACAAACTGCCAGGTCTGTAAACAGCTATGGGTACAATTATGGTTGCATGTTTCTAGCATTCATCTGATCACTGGAAACAGAGCTAATTTAACCCTTCTTCACAATACATTTGCAAGGTGTAATTGATTAGTACTTAGTGACAGTTCTGTCAGGCAGGTATAGAAATATCATGCAGATGATTCAATCTATCGCAATTCTACAGGACAAGGAGGAGTAAAATATATCATCTTTTATTCGACCTGAAGTCAGATCAAGTGAGACTGTCTGCTTGTGAAGAGAGTAGAAAGTTATCATTTTCACATTGTCATTTTTCTGAAGAGGACTGCAAATTAACAGTTCAAAGGAGAAGTCCTTCCCTAGTAGATTGCTGTAGAGTTTATAAAGGTGTATTCTTAATCAAATTTGAACTGTTAGTTTGGTTTTGGACTAAGTACACGCTCTTCAGTGAGAATTAACATATCTTCCTTCTAGTTCTGATATCTGTAGCAGAGCTATCAAGAGAAGAAGGTTCTCAGCCAGGTCTGAGAAGTAGGACACAATGGCGACGTTGATGATTATGATTAGCTTTCTCGCTAAATCAGTGTTTAAATACTGCAGTGCAGAGTCTAAATAACAACACTGTCATTTATTACAATTGATTATGCTATAATTGAGTTGTGGTGCCTCCTGTTGAGTCATGAGCTTCAGTGAGACCTCCTTGCTGTCTAAATTTCTCAGAGAAGTCTAGGTGTGGCTAGGATCACTTAGTTTCAGATTTGATCAACAGTCCAAAGAGTCAAATATAAGAAGGCTTGGCTAGAAATGTGCAAATTTAGTCTATGGCCTTGCAGAATGCACAATTGCAAAGCAACAAAGCACCTAAGTAGTTTCTTTAAGATTTTTTTCTCCTTATTTGATAGGACCTGACTGATTTTATTTGCCCATCCAAAAGTGAGTGTTCCCCCATTTTCAGCCGGGTATACGCTGCAGGCTCCTTGCTGGGGCAGGGATCCATCCAGAAGCTGCTTGCAACCTTTGAAGGCTGTGGGTTTTCTTCGTTTTAGTTTCATTTTTATTCTGACCTGTAGCTGTAGGACAGTTGCATGCCCTGAGTCCCCGGATGCTGTTAGAGGCTCATGTAGGACAAGGGAAGCTTCAGTTAATAGAAGAAAGAACCAGTTACTTGCTTTTATAATTTGACAGCTATTTGGGAGCTTGCAGTCCTTTTCTATATTTACTTAGGTTGCTGCTTTCTGCCAAAGCTGTTTGTTTTCTAGTTTGTCTTTATTATCTGTGTCTTTACTATACTCTACTTGCAGGTATTTGGTATGCAGAAAGGCAGGGACACTGTACTGAAACAAAAATCTATGGGCATATTGTTGGTTTAGAGCCCTTTCTTGGCAGTCAGAAAAGATATTGAGGGATAGTCAAGTCACAGATTTAGAAATGACGTCTTAACAGTTTTTAAGAAATATATAACAGCATCATGCTCTTTCTGGCTCTGGAAGAGCAACTGAGCTCGTTCTGCAATTTCCTGAACTGAGGGTACTAGAAATTCATCTTAAACATAAGGAAACAACTCTTGGCATTAGTAAAACCAGCACCTGTTTGAGAGGAAAAGCTCATCAGGTCCTTGTGAGCAGTTGTGTGCTTTGACTCCTGTGGAGGATTTGGGGCTGGCGTAGGTCGAAGTCAGGCACAGTGTGAGACCAGCTCAGGGTTTGGTGTCCTGGGGCAAGGGAAGCAGTACACAGATTTTGTTGGCATTTTACATGGACTAGTTTGAAGTCCTTGCCCCAATCTGTAGAGACTTTTGATGTTCCCCATACACAGTGTGGGAAGCCTTGGGATTTGATTCCACTTGAGAGGTCAAACTGCTTAAAGCTCAGACATTTCTGTATCTAATCTGTCCCAAAGCAAGACTCTTTATGTAACACTTTAAATAAACCAGAGCAGTTACTCAGCAGGTGCTATTCATTTCATAAATCAGTTAACACTCAACACTGTGTCGGGAAAATTAAAGCCAGATCTGTTGCATCAAACCCTATTCTGACCTATCAGATCATATCACCTGGCTTTTCCTCCCTTGTGGGTAAATAAGGATAATCTAGGGCTGTCCCTAGTGCAGGACTATAATGAAGGTCTTCTGTAGGCAGGTTATCTATTTTTCAGAGCCACACCAATACACTGGGGTGAATCTGGAGTCCCAATGAAAGGGCTGTGACATTTATCAGAATATTAATTAGCGAGTGCTGTTGTGCATGGGAAGAATGTAGTATTACAAAGTGCAGATATCCTTATTTTTATCCTGGTGCCCTGTTTCAACTAAAAGTGCTAAATCTGAAGTGTGGTGTCTAATACATGTGTACTTCTACACAAGGCTTTTGTTTTGATTGACTCCTCCTGCTATAAAACTCGGAAGTGTTTGGACAGAATGATCCCTCCATGGAAATCAGCTCTTCTTTGTCATCACATAAGGAGATTAAATGTTTTTTTTTTTTTCTCTTCAGTAGCAAAGCTATATAGATGCACAACTATTTCCCCAAGATCTTCAGGGAGTGAGGGCTGTCCATGGAGAAATAATAACTGCTTCAAGTCTGGTCTCACAGTCCTTCTTTTGGATAGAATTTTTGGAGAGAATATTCTGCTAGCATTGCCTTCACCACGTACAGGAGCCTTGGGAATGCAAGGCAAGGAGCTCTGTGTAGGACAGTGCCCTCCATAATTCCCTAAAACAAACAAACAAGCAAAAAATCTACGTTTTGGTTTGTTTGTTTGTTTTTAATGGAGCCTGCAGATAAATGTGGATTCCTGGCATTATCCACAGCTTGTTCATGTCAGACTGCTGTGTACCAGCACATTACGTAGACTGTGTCACTCATTTTGGTGTACTGCAAAATGAAACATCTGAAATATTTGTATGAATTCTCTATAGATGATATAATTTAGTATGGAGAAGGCCTCTTTTCTCTGTAAGGTTGTATGTAGAAGCAGCATGTTAGTGTAAACCATTTTCCTTGTAAACTCACACTTGGAATTGATTGTGATGCATTAAAAAAGATACCCAGATTAACTGCTGATCATTTTCTTCAGACTTATGTATATTTTTGAGGACTTTTCGCATTTTTATCTACCATAAGGAAGACTGACTTCTATAGACACATTGCTCTCAGAAAGCGCATGCTGTGGCTGGATAAGTAACTAACTTTTTCAGGCATTGCCTTTAGGGGACTAAAAAAAAAAATCAAAACTTCTTAAAGGTCATTTTGTAAACCAATAGTTTGTGTCAAATGCTTCTGCAGTTCTGGACACTCTCTAGTGGTCACCTATAATTGAACATAGTAAGAAAATGTCGTATCTTGTCTTTTTGTCACTTGTTTTTCATCTTTCTGAGGTGCTGACTTCACTCCTCTCCCAACCCCCCACTGGCTTTTGCATTTCAGTAGTTCTGTTTCAGTATATCTTGTTAAAAAATATTGCAAGTGGCCCTATAGGTATGCTTTTCTCCACAGCAGAGAAATTTATCAAAATTCGTGTTTTGCCTCAATAAGAAAATTTTAGAATAGTGTTATGTTTCTATCTTACAACTTTTTTTTCTTTTTTTTAAGGAATGGAATGTGAAACTTCTTTCTGACATATGTTCTTCTCTGTGCTGTTGATCCATGGCATAAGTGCAGTGCCAAATTACCTGTGCATTGATGCTCATTTCCCTTGTTTGTATTGCGATTATAATTATAAAGGAAGTGTTTGGTTTATTTCAAGAAGAGTTTGGAATGCATGATTTTGCCTTGATCCCAGCAAAACACAGTTAAACTATAGAGACATCTTTGCTTGTAGCTGTTCTTAGGATGTGAAATTTTGTTTGAGTGTTCATCTTAAATGATGATTACCATGAGGCTGTATTTTTACTGCTAGTGATCAACTAGTCTGTCTGGACTTCCTTTTCCATGGTGCTTTAATATATTAAGTGCTTAGCTTTGCTTCTATTAACTGGCTGTCTTTAGCATATGTATGAGGAAATTCACAAGACGTGGTTGAGCCAAAAGCTTTTAGTAAAGTTTTGGGGTAATATTAAATTACCTGTGGAAATTAATTTTATGAGACTTCTGATGCAACACTTGCTAAACAGCTCATCTATTCTTGCCCGAAACCTATTAAGCTTTACAGGATCGTGCTTTGCAATTACTACACAGCATCCCTGGAATTTAAAATATGTGTGGACTTACACTCTTGTATCATGCAGATATAGTATATCCCATGGCAAAGCACAAGACAAGATGTACACACAACGTTTAAATCCTGTTATTGGATATGTTCACATACGGTGTGCAGCACTGACTGCCTGCCCTGCAACTGGGCTGATATTGCTGTTTGCATTGATTTCCAGTTGGACAAATCAGTAAAGAAAATCAGTGTGCAGGATACATACTTTACAAAAATATTCCCTTTTGGCTGTGCTGACAAGAGGTAGCCAGTGAGACTTATTTATAAGGTTTTCAACCATTACCTCCAAACTGGGGACTAGTGCCATCTTGCCTTCAGCCTTTCAAGTGCTCATTCAATCACCCTTATCTGACTGCTTAGCATAGAACCGTGTTTTGTACTCGGCCTGACTGTGGTACAAATGCAGCTTCATCATCTACAGCAGCAGCAAATAAGTGGGATCCTTGAAAGAATGATAGGCAAATGAATCTCACTGACAGTACATCAATTAACTTAGTAATGCATTACAATTGCCATCAGCGAAGAATACAAGCCTGAGCAACCTTGAGCATATCAGAGCTCTGCAGGATCCTGGCCTTGCATGCCTTGCCAGTGCAGCACTGCTAAAGCGTAAAAATTACGCTTGCAGAACTAAGTAGTAACATTTTCAAGTTGTACTGGTGGGTTCAGTACAGCACAACTGCTCCTTCCTCTCGTTTTGCACACAGAGTTTGAGACCACTGTCCACCAGAGAATGCTTTCCATAATGGCAATTGATGGGAAAAGGGTTTGCAGAATACTCCTGCAATTGTGTGCCACCAGCAAGCTGGTGCTGGAGTTGTTTCATCCATGCTAGTTAATTAGGGCTCTACAGACTTCCAAAGCAGCCTGGTAGAGCACCACAGCTTCAGTTTGCTGCTCCTGTCCTTTGGTTCTCTGCTGTTTGCTTTAGCTGCAGAGAGTTGGGGCAAGGAGGTTGTGGACAGGTGGGGTCAGTCTTTTCTCCCAGGTGACAAGCGATAAGACAAGAGGAGATGGTCTCAAGTTGCACCAGAGGAGGTTTAGACTGGATATTAGGAAAAATGTCTTTACAGAAAGGGTCATCAAACATTGGAACAGGCTGCCCAGGGAAGCAATGGAATCACTGTCCCTGGAAGTGTTCTAAATGTACGTAGATATGGTGTGTAGAGACATGGATTAGTGATGGACTTGGCAGTGCTGGATGAATTGTTGGGCTTGATCTTAAAGATCTTTTCCAACCTAAATGATTCCATGAAGTGTGTTAAACCAGCCCTGGAGGCATTACTCCAGAGGCATGACTGATCAGTCAAGGTCTGCAAAGAGATACTGTAAGCAGGAATATGTGTTTCTTTTTCTCTGTGTACCCCAGAATACGCACAGAGCAAGGCAGTAGCCACAGTACTTCAAATTTTCACTACTATGCATGTAGTACCTGGCATGGTACCTGCATTTGCAGGACTTAGTTGCAACTTCACGGTGAGAAGAACACCCATGAAGACCTAGTGTAGTTTTCATCTACCCAAAGATGGTCTGGTAAAGTATTCTTTGAGCAATAAAGTCGTCTTCTTCTTGCCCTCATACCAGGGATGTTTCTTCAGATTGCTAGCTATAGGATTTCTGGAGGGAAGGTGATCCTTTAAAACTGAGGCAATCAATTCTAAGCTCTTAAAGGAAGCCCTTGATGGATTTCCTGATTAAAAAGCTTATTGTCCTGTGTCATCTTCAAAAAAATATATCAAAAGTCAATTATTTGAATATATGAAAATGCAAGAGTACTAAATGCAAGAATGCTAATTCTACATGTTAACTTTTTCTCCACATTCCTGAGTGCCTCCCAAAGGCAGGACAGCTTTTGCAAGAAGGAGAAAAAGAGGACAAGACTGACTAATGAGTGTCTGGATCATAATACCAACTTAAAGGGGGTAGGATTAAGACAGAACTTATTGTAGTGCTCAATTTCATAATTTAATATCCTTTTGTTACAGCTTCCATGGCTTCAATTTCTTTTGGAAAGATGATAGTAAAGATTAGCACTTTCTTCAGCTCCTAAAATAGAAATGCATGTATTTTGCATGTTGGCATTTTCAGTTTTTCCCTTGGCCTTCATTTTCTGAATGCAGTGAGAATATGCAATGTGAGGGAATTATTTAATGCTTTTCTTTTTACCTTTGAAAATAATTTTGGAAAAGAACAGCTTTCCTGGATTTATAAATGTTACAATATTCATTGGTAAAGGAAAAACATACTTTTTTTTAGCTCTGTTTCTTCAGAGTGACAAGGCACATCTGTTTTCTAAAAGTTTTTTGTTTATTATTTAGTTACCTGCATAATTAGAAAGAATCTTAGGCTTGCTGATAATTTCAAATATGGAGAACTTGACATATGCCTATCCTATTTTAAAACAGTCATCTACAGGAAAGAATATAACTTCCTAAGTAATTATTAAACCTTGATTGTTTTCTGTTTTGACATAGCTGACTACCCTTTTTTTGGATAGCCTTTTTTTGATGAAAATGACACATTTATATTCACAAATCTCACCTCCTATGGAAATTGTCTGTACTGTTCAACAGAGGTCTATGAATCATAGCAAGGCCCTCAGACAATGAGGGGATATTTCATTATGCCCTTATCAAAGAATGTGCTATGTAATGTGATTGTGAGTGGTTTTTTCAATTAAGGTGTACCAGTTTCCAGTTATAACTCTCTTCCTAGCTAATAATACTTCTTCAGTCTCATGTTATGCAAGTATCAGTTGAGAACTATCATTTAGTTCTTCTGCAAGTAACAAAAGCAAAGAACTGAGGAAGGAGACCCAGCTCATTTGACAATTCAAGCTTTCATAAACACTTCTAAACAGAGCTTGAAAAATAAAGCATATGGTTTGAACTTCATTCAGCCTCCTACACTGACCCTGTTCCTGCTGTCCTTATTGCAGGGAAAATCCTTTTTCACCTCTGGTGGTAACTTTACATCCAGGCTTACAGGACACAATTTTTTCTTTGCTTTTTAAGGACTCAGTCTTCTTGTAGGAAACAAATATCTGTAATTGCTTAACAATAAAGGTTAAAAACATGTTGTTAGAGCTCTGTGAAAATGCAACAACCTTGTGCATGTTGAATTGCTGCTATCTATCTAACAGACATACACGGAATACTACTACCATTTTATTATATTAATATTCCTTATAATAGTTACACTATATATCATTCTTCTCTCTCTCTTTCTCTTTTATTTTTTTTAATTTAGATTTTATTAAAAATAATATTCTGATGTTCTCTCTCTCCTGTTGGGTAGTAATTTTCTCAGCAAATACTAACTCAGGCTACTGGCAAAGCAAAGTGTTGTTCAACATGATTAAGGATATTGGAATTACCCTCAATTGTTAATCTTGTACAAATACTACTGTATTTGAAGTTCTTGTATTCTGGAAATGGGGGGGAATTGATCTCTTAAATTGAGTTAGAAATATAATATTAATAAATTGAGATTTATACACTGAGCCACCTCCAGTGTAATTTGTTTTGTACAGATTATAAGGCATAAGGGACATTTTCTCTCTGTATTTCAACAGAAATTCAGTAGTCTAATAAATGTGCAAGGGATTTAAATTAGTTTGAACTTACACTTCTGTGATTTAAAGTATTCACATATAGCAATTAAGGTGTAGCCTTTTTCCCTGAGTTACTGCACTAAAATATTTTCAGTAACACCACAACTTCACGACTTTATGGTTGGATTGCCAAGTAGAATATGTTTTTGTCTAGTCCTTATTGGGATGCTTAGCTGAAACATCCACAATGGGAATGACGGTTTGGGGTCCACCCCCACCCCCTCCACCCCCAACTCTTTATAGTTCGGATTGTGCCTAATTGAATTCACATTTATATTTAGGTTGAGTAGAAATGAGGGGTTGTATCTGTATGCAAAATATGGGCTGACAGCAATTTCTGCCCCGGGTGCCTCTAGATCTCAGTGATTTGGTGGTGAAGGTGATTACCTGCTATTGGTCACAACAATGGTCTTCTGGGCATAACAGCACTGAACTAGACAAAAAGCCCAAAATGCCATAGAATCAGCAATGACAGGACCCAGGCGGGTGAAGGAAAACAGGAGCTTTGGTGCTGAACTTAAAAGGCAGCTCTTATATCTCTCCTCCTTTAAACTTAAGGGAAAGAAAAAGAAAGCAATGATGGGTGCAACAGTGAGCCACAGACAGTTTCAGACAGTCTGTTCAAACTATGAGGAAAAACATCCTGAGGCAAAATATTAGGTTTTGTGACACAGGTTAGGCAAATATATATGGGGATGGTTTATCTGTGCAGAGCAGTGTGCTGCTTTCACCATCACAACAGCAGCAGCCGATAAAGTTGTCTTCTTCAGAAGTGAAGGGACTTCTGAGAAAATGTGGAGATATTCACTTCCCTGAAATGCCTGTTTACTCATGAAAAGTTGCCTGACACTAAATGGACTTTTACTCTTTGCCGCATCCATTAAGCCATTGAATGTTCATTGTGATTGCAGAGCAGGAGCATCTCTTATGCCACATGAACAAGCTGTAACTACTGTAATGAGAAAAGGATGATGTGGCTGTGGCTAATAATAGGCACAGTATTGCAGTCCTACACTAATAGAATGTCTAATGATAATAACAATAGTGATAATAATATCTTATGTCTCTTTCCGTGTACTGTGTTTAGATTCAAGTGGAGGCAGTGACATGTTGGAGCTAAGGAAAACACTGGAAAAGAATAGATGATAATCTTAAAACTTGTAAATACTTTCTGAACAAAAGATTAAGGAGGCAAACCTCTAGAGGAGAATGGCAATCCATAGAAGCTCATGCTCTGAAGGATGAGGCAAATGAGGTGGTCCAGTCTATCTGATAAAGGTCAAATGTCTGGGTGACCAAGAACATTCCTTTTGCTCTTATGCACATACAAAGCGCTGGTACCTAAAGGAGTGGTCTTCATTCAGCACACTTGTATGAGAAGATCTCAGACAAAACTGGGGGTTTACAGTTGGTCTTTTGGGTGACTTTACAGTATCTGAGTCAATTTACTTTGTAAGTGTCACAGAACCTCAGTAGCACACACACCTACAGGACACACAGTTGTTTAGAGAAAATCCATTTCAGCTCATATGGTGTGGTAGAAGATGAATAGAGGCTTCCTGACACTCAAATTAAGGGAACAAAATGGAAATTGAGCATGAAAAGTGCTTAACAGTGCAGCAAAAGATAGGATTGCTAAAGAAAATAAATCTATTTTGTTACAAAATTGTAGCTTAGACTTGTAAGGTTTAAAAATGGTCACAGCTCTCTAATTATATCCTATTGTCCCTAGTGCATGAATGAAAATGAAAAGAATGAGCATAATGTTTTGATCTGAAACAGCTGGTTTAAAGTAGTGTTCAGATGGATGAAAGCAACCACAATATGTAGTTATTCTTTATGTCACCATTTCAATTCATTATTTATATAGTCTATTATAAATTTATATAATCAACAGAGGATATTAAGGTGGCTTCTTTCTCAGTTGGTAATAAAAATACAGTGCATAAACAGTAGGCAGGCTTTTGGAGGGGGAATTGTGTTAGCGGGGTTTTTTTTTGGATCTTGATTAGTTTTGCTGTGTTGAGGGCTACTGAACTTTTTAAGCCACAACAGTGATTTAAATTTTTTTTTAGTCCCTGAATTTTTGACTGAAACAAAAACACATTTTAAAGAAACTCATTCATTAATACTTAACCTAGATATATAGTAGTAAATCTTAAAGTAAGAATTCTTCACATTTTTATTGAAAAAAAATCATAAAGTTAGATCAGAGTAAAATAAGATGAAAATTAGAGAAAAATAGATATGTAGCACTTGAGCTGCCATGATTTGTGTGATCTGTACTTATTTTTCTATTCTATCCTATTGTGCTATTTTTCTGGACACACTCCCACTGATAAAAAGCTCTGTGGCTATTTCTCCAAAATGACAAACTTTTTCACATTCGGGTCAAAAAATTGATTTTCTTTTTTTGTGTGTGTGTATAATTGTTGTTATCCAACAGTAGGTTGAAAATGTTTTCCAAAAAACTATTTTATTATTGAGGGCTGCACATTACCAGCATATAGAGAAATCTTTGTTTTACTCTTCCAAAATAGAAGATGCATACTGAACTCCAGAAGAGGTAGAGCTCAGAATCTCAAGAGATAAATGGAAAAATATCTTCTTATCCCCATGTGAACAGATAAGGAGTAAAAAAAGAGAGAAAACATAGAATCATGAAAATGAATCTCTCTCTAAGATCAATGAGTCCAACCATTAACCCAGCACTGCCAAGTCCACGATGAAGCCATGTCTGTACATGCCACATCTACACACCTTTTGAATATGGCCGGGAGTGGTGACTCCACCATTTTCCTGGGCAGCCTCTTCCAATATTTGACAACCCTTTTGGTAAAGAAATTCTTCCTAATGCCTTATCTAAACCTCATCTGGCACAATTTGAGGCCATTTCCTCTTGTCCTATCACTTGATACTTGGGAGAAGTGACCAACCCCCACCTGGCTACAGCCTCTTCTCAGGCAGATGTAGAGTGTGATAAGGTCCCCCCGTGCATCCTCTTCTCTGGTTCCCTCAACCATCCATGTGCTCAGCCCCTTCACCAGCTCCATTGCCCTTTTCTGGGCATACAAAAATATGGCATCAACAAAAAGAAAGAGCAAATTCCCCTCAGACCTCCACCTGTTAGTCCTGATTTACAGAGGGCACATAGCTTTCCCTGTGCACTGTATTCAGAGGGATGTGGAGGAGACATGTCAGTATGGATAAGAGCACCACTTAGGCTGCTCAGAAATACCTCTTAGAATGGGTGATCTAAATAAATGGAAAACAAGAGAGAAGTGCTGACAGGTTGATCCAGAATGATTTTATTTATGCTGGAGATACTGGTATCAATTGACTGTGGGACCAAGGGCTGCCATCGTAATGTTATTCTCCTGAGTAGTTAGAAGAACAGCTTGCCCTGCCCTCTGTTTTAAGTTTCTTATCCTAGGTGCCCCAAATAATTACTTCTCCATTTTTATATTATGTTAAGAATTCTGTTGCTGTACCAAGGTAAATGGAGGGAACAGTGATTAACGAAAGCAAGGCTATGCATCTGGTAAACTTTCAGAGTTGCCTAAGTGATTAGAAATCACTGTTTGGTATTTGGTTTTTTTTATACTGTGTAGCTTTAGGTCATTGCTCTGAAGCAAAGAAAGAGATACATCTCGAGCAGAAAATCATGGATGGGTGAGGATAACTCATGTGACTGTAGTATGACATTTTTTTCTACGCTGGTGAGTTTTCTGCATCAAAATATGACTGACTTGCATGGGTACAGTATCTGTACCATGACTATCACAAAACTGAAACTCAAGGTAAAACAGATGGTCACTTTGCCCATCTGTTTTTCTTTTTATATTTGAGGACATTTAAAGGAAAAAAAAAAGAAGATACAGATGATACAGATGTCAAACCTTTTAAACCATAGTGGACAGACACACCAAGAAGAGATTAGTTTGTTATTCCTGTAGGACAGTTTGGGAATTATTAGAAAACAAATGGAGAGAAGTGCTTAGGTGGGTCCTTCAATGCAGGGAACCTTAAGGATGAGGAGGAGGATAATAATTAGAATTGGAGTAAGATCCTAGAGCAGAATGCAAAGGTTAGGTGTCAGATACAGTGTCTGCTAGTAATTATTCTGTTTCTTTGCTGTGATGTAAAGGAACCATCATAAAGATCGATTAAAGTCCATGCCAGTATTCTCAGTTCCGGGAACACAAGTGAAGAGATTTCTTTTTGAACAGATACTGTTGACTTGCTTGACTTGGACTGATTATGTCAAGTAAAGCTGTCTTATACCACATGTGTTTCATCCCAGTTTTTTCCGTGACCTAGAAATACTTTGCTCACAAGAAACTTTGACTTTGAAGAATAGAACTTATAATATGAGAAGAGGAAGTGCAATGTAGAGCAAGTCACAGATCCATTGAGACTGAAACCTTGATAACTGAGAGAAGAGAAAAAGTATTTTGATACTCATATGAAGCCTTGTAATCGAAACATTGGCTCACTTGAGTTACTGCTTCTGTAAATTGACGTGCACAATATGAAGTGACAATTTCCTCATGGGAAATAGGCAAGACCTTGGCCCTTTAACAAGATGTATTCAAAATAATGAAGTGCTGTTCTATGCATTACTTTCAGAAACATTTGCAATTTAAGATGTACCTATTAATAAATCAAAAATATCTTAATTTGGTGTTCTCAGTATGAGAAACCAACTTATGTCAGTCTGATGACTTAATTAAAAATAATAAATTTTGTATACCGTGTTTATTTTTTGTAACTGAGCAAGAGAGATAATTATCAAGGCTGTAAAAATAATAGTTTGAACAGATTAGTTATTTATTTTTTCAGAAGAGTAGCGCAAGCTTTTAGAAGCTGGATGTGCAAATGCTTTGGCAGGATTTTGCCTGTCTCTGAAAATGAGCTTGAATCCTTCACTATAAATGTTCCTTAGCTGTCCTTGCAGACACATCATCCTTGAGCAACCTTAATCACAACTTGTTATGATAGTATATAACATTCCATGCTATACTACAGGAAATTGCCAAGTGTGAGGCCCTCAATAATTGGGATTTGCTACTTACTTTGTAGCGTTCTTTCTTCAGAAAATGGAGTCCTCTCTCCCCCCACACCCTGTTTACAAAGGACATTTCTAAACATTACAGAATAGAAAACAATTAGCAACTATAGAAAAATAAATGTGTGTGTCAATGGCTGTTCAAATAATTAAATAATTGGAAAAAATGTACTCTGCTTGCTGTTAGAGATTTTATCCCAGTGATTTCCACGCAATAGGAACCTTCCAGCCTAGACAAATTATAAGACTATTAAGCTCATGCATGTGTTGTGAAACTAAGGCTGAGGTCTATGGAATCTGGTCACTATCTGCTGTAATAGAAATAGGAGGGTCTTTCCAATGAGGCAGGCAGTTATTTATGAGTATGTCAGGGTACCCACCACTGGAAATGTCTAGTATTTTAATTACTAATTTAAGTAACTTAATTTCAGAACTGGCAGGTTTTTGTTGTCAAAAAGTATTCAGGGATTTTTTTTCATCAACGTAATATCCAGCTACCGAATGCAAGAGCATTTCAAGCCATTGTAACTTCAGGCAGTGTGGGTTACAAGAACACTCCTTTTGGCTTTCAGTGCTGAACAGTGAGCCATGTCCTGCAGGAAAACACTCTACTATTGCTATTTTTACTGCAGTAGCATGTCAACATCTCATTGATGAGCTTGAGACTGCCCCTCTGAGATAATAATTTATACAATCCACGATGGAGGAGGAAGCAGCATTGTCCTGCCAGTCCTCAGACAGCCCTCAGGTATTTAGGTGCTCTTAGACAAAGCTGCAGCTTGAACACTGTTGGGTAGAGGCAACCACATCAGTGACCCTCCCAGCAGCGGGAGGAGCCACGGCAGTCAAGTTCGTGGAAGCTTGTAAAGTCTGGCCAACGTAATTCAAAACCATAGGAATGAAACTAAGTGTTAGTCTAGCTAGTTAATTTCTGACTTTAGAGGCATGCCCTGGGAGCCTAAAACTGATCTTCTCCGCCTGACTGCTCTGAAGCATTTAATAATGCTGCAAAGGTAAATGGGATTTTCAATGGTCTGCTTTTTTATCTTCAGGCAACAGACAGAATGTGATAATTTAATGATCAGCTGGAATGCCATCGTATCTTCACTGCTCAGTTGGTGAAACTCAGGTTTTTCTTCTTCTATCTCCTAAATGAAATAATATTAAAATGACTGGAACATGTACTTTGTTCATGATATCCTAGGGCCTCATCTGCTTCTCTTACCCTTCTGTGTTTTTCTTTCTTTATGGTTATGTAAGAGTTGTATTAAAGATAATTTTCCTTATTGATAAAACAGTTAACAACAAAACAGTTTTTCCATCCCTCATATAAATCAGCTTTGTTTTTCTTTCTCTAATCTTTATCATGAGCTGCTTTCACAATATGTACTTTTGTTCAAATTTCAGAACCATGGACTTCCGAATGACTGCATTAGCAATCTAGTCTAAATTGAATCCATGTGTGTTATTAAAGCCCCATGATACAAAAGAACTGCCAAGAACCTGCAAACAGTTTCACTTTATTAATGTAATATTGCAAAAGTAGCCCAATGACTGCGATGGGAAAAATAATTTCAAACCAGAAAACATTAGATTCAAAAAACTTTTCTAGTTTTTCTGCAGTGTTCAGTTGTAACTTGCTCTCTGCTAAATGTGATTGTTGGTAATATGGTGTGTTAAAATATTACTTCTACCTGACCCCAAAATGTGAGAAGGGTATTATTATAAACATTGCTTGCATTTAAAGTACCAATTCCTCACATAGAAGGTTTGGCTACCTTGCTGATTTTGCAAAAAAAGAAAGCAAATCATAGCTGTCTAGCAGCTATGGTTTTATAAAATTGAACCAAATTATTTCTTTAGCATTAATTTATCTATGATTTTCACAGACCACTTGACTACCATGCAAAGGGCTACAGAAAAACTGGCCATCACTGATTTTACTTGGATTTGCTGCAATGTGGCATTGAGAGCCAGCAACTGTTGTTAGTAGAAATTCTTGTTTCTAATGCTCTGCCCCCAAATCGGGAGCACTTCCTTTTGTTTTGTAAGATGTATTTGTCTGAATGGAAAACTATTTATTCTGTACAAACTTGATTATAAAGCATCTTCATGCAGAGGAAAATTGAACTACTTTTGTCTTCTGAGGTAGAAAATAGAATATAAATATGTCAGTTCATATAGTTTTTCTGTCTGATTATTCACTTTCTCTCCCATAATGGATATTTCATTCTATTTGAAGTGCCTTTGTTGTACCTTTCCTTCATGATAGCAGGAATGTAAGTCAATAAACAGAGACTAATAAAGACATAGTATTCATTATAGAGATTACAACTTTGGAGCATATTTCTCTAAGCTGAAACCAAGCATGCCAGTATTATAAATGCATTTCTACCAGGATAAACTGCTATCCAAGATCCCAGTTTCAAAGAAAATTATTGGTGCGTATTTAGACAGTTGATATTTGGAGGTTTTAGTTGTTGAATGGTTAAACTTTTGTGTTTCTTATATGTTAAAATGCCCATGTACATGGGGTGTGTGTTAGGGTACATTTGGCAACAGGATTGCTAGAAAGATTGTTTTACTTTAAGTGGTAAATTTCCAAGTGTTCAGAAGAAGAGTTTGTTTTTAAATATCTGGACTTCTGTGCCCTAGAATTTGCCAAAAGAATGAACCCCACAATAACCACTGACCTGCTAGCAGTTGTATATGAAGCCTTTACCTGAATGGTTGTGCTCTGAGCAGATGATGTGACCTTTCCACAATGGAGTATATGGAATTTCTAAGTGGATGATGTTGTCTCTTTGCTTGCAGCTACAGTGCTTCAGTTTTATTTAGTTTTCTGTGTTTATAACTTAACATCATGAGAACTGTAGATAGTTACAGGGGCTTCTTAGGCTTATCAACAAGAGATACCTGAAAGGCAGCAGAATTAGAGGACCCAAGAAGGCGACTAGACCTTTCTGCAGAAAACATCGGTAATTCGTGGTGCAAAGTAAAGAAAGATTACCTTTTTTTCTTCACTGAAAGTTTACAGAACATGTTTTTATTCATCTTCCTTCAAAGGTATTTAAAGACATGGGTCCGTGAGCAAAAAAAAAGGGCACTCTACAAGAATGGATTCAAAGAGAAAACAAGCCTTAATTGGACTTTGGAACTATTAGTGCAGGGCTGTGTCTTTTCCTGTTTGATGGAGCTGGTTTTTTGTGTATGTAGCTTTTTGTTTGTTGCTTTATTTTTTTCCCCTTCATTTCCTAGGAAACAAGCCTAGAACTCAGGCAGACTTAAAAACTTAAAAGCAAAACATAAAGTGCATGAAATGGTATAGAATGTGACATTTTAGTTAATGCAAACTAAATAAAACCTATTTTCTCTGCTCAGATATGTCGATTGAATTTAAAGGAGAGATCAAACCTAAAGACACCTTAGACTTTGATTTGAATAGTGTCTTAGTCACTGTTCGCACACTTGTACTCTCAATTTTAATCACATAAGGACAGGACTAATGGATTCATGTCAAGGCCAATTTTTAAGTGCTTGGTTTGTACAACTAGATATTTCTTGAAGGTGGAACTTGTTGTGTGCATTAATACTGACGGCAAAGCAAAACTGTATTCTGGTGCCATGCAACAGTATTCTCTTGCTCCTGCACAGAACTGAAGGTGAAACTTGCATTTTTTTGGGCACTACTATAAGTGACATTTCACTTTGAGGGCCTCATCCAGCTTCTGTAATTGATTGACTGTGGCAGAGTAGCAGAGAGAAGACTCTTGGTCAGGCACAAGAAGCATGACGCTGATTATGTAGATGACTATGATTAGATTTATTGCTAATACAGTGCCCTAAGCATTGCCAGCACAATATGCAACATTATCAGGTCTAAAGGGCTATAATATAAGGCAGGTTTGGCTAGAAACATACAGGTTTAAAGCCTTTGGCCTTGCAGAATGCACAATTACAAAGCAATGAAGCACCTATGGAGCTACGTTAGGATTTTATTTCTGTATGTGACCAGATCTTTGTGCTTTTCCTCATGCATCTAGAAGGGAGTGTTTCCTGTCTTCAGGGTGGACACAGCCTGAAGGCAGCCCTGCCAGAAGGAGGGATCCACAGGAAAGCTGCCTGCAACCTTGGCAGAACTGTTTGCCCCATTGGTCCAGTCTGCAGCAGCATTTTACACCATTTTGCAGGCCAAAGTGCACCGAAGTCAATTGAAATCCCCCCAGCTCCCCATCAGGGGAATGCATTAATTATGTGAGCATCCAGACAGTTCCTCCTGCAAATCCCACCTATCTTTTGTCATAGTTGCAGTCACATTGACATGAACTCCACTGAGAACAGGAGTGAGCTGTGCCAGAGTGGTGTTTCTTGACAACTGTGGGAGTTGGGTAGATGTACTCTTTCAGTAGCATACTGTGAAAACCTGTCAGGCCATCATATTCACAGATAAGTGGCTTCTAAGAAAATTCAGAAGTACAATTAAAATTTACTAAGCATTTGTAAAACTTGGCTCAAGAAAGAATGTTTCATTTGCAGATCAAATTTGAGACAAGATTTAGTGTGGGGTTGTTTTAACTCAAAGTGGGCAAATGAAGGGATAAGCCAAAAGACTCATGAGCAAAATTCCGGTTAAAACATTGGAAGTCAATGGTTTAGCTTAAGGACTATGGAAGGTAATGTAATGAAAAGGTTGCACTGGGACAGGCAGGACATTTCTCTCTCCTGGCATCTTGTCTCTGACAGTGTCTGGGGGGAAAATGCAAATACTTGAGGGAGAGCGTAAGGCTGTTGAGGCAAGTGCATAGTAATACTTCATTACTTTCCCAGCCTCAAACCATTTATAATTTGGAAAATTACTGGGCTAGAAGAGCTTTCTGTGTAGTTTTATTAACCCCCAATGCATTTCTCTTTCATGAAGGTACCAAGGCTTTTCTTGAACTTGTACTAACTTGCAGTATCCTGTGGCCAGGAATTCTACAGCTTTGTTACAAGCTTTGAGAGGAATGAACTACTTTCAGTTATTCAGATTTTTTTATGTAGTAATTTTAATTTGGAACAATTTAGCTCTCATACTAGAAGAGGTGGTGGTCACTGTAGACCCTTCTCCCTCCATGTCATTAATGTTTTAGTAGATAGTTGCTGCACATCCGTCTCTTTATTGAGACTAATAAGTCTGTACCTATTAATTCATAGAATTCAGGTTGGAAGAATTTCGGGAGGTCTTCAAGTCTAACCCCACTCCTTTGTACAGAATCCATCTTATCCTTTATGTTCTTTTTTTGAAGACTTTCCAGTTTTGCCAGGGCCTGTGTAGACAAAGGATCATACTGCACAGTCCATGAAATGCAAATTGTCTACAAGTTTATAACATATTATAATGATATTTTCTTCTTTTATTTTTTTCCTAGACGTGTGTACCTGTCTGCATTTAAAAAAAATAGCCTCTTTAAATTGCAGGACATGTAAGAAGATATTTTATATATGATAAAATTGTGTTTGTGAAAAGAAGTCATGTGTGTAAACTTTTTTCAGTTGAAGCACTCCTACTGGTTGAAATTCTGAACATGGAAAATACGATGTATTTCGGTTGAGAGCTCACTATATAAATGGAGATTCATAAGGAAAGTTCTGTCTTTCCACTGTTAATATCCATAATAATGACATAAGATGAAGAGAAAAGACCTTATACTTAACATGATATTAAAGATAGAAGTTGATGGAAGAAACATATGACAGAAAAACTCTTTCTCAATTACATTTAAAACCGGGAGAAAGAGTAAAACTGCAGCATTTTGCAGTGAACAGCACAGCATCTGTGGGAACTGTGGAATTCATTATTCACCCAAGACTTCTGTTGTATGTATTGTAAACAGCAAATAGTAATATAAAGATGGCCCAGGTACAGAGAAGGATCCAAAGCTTAATGCTATCAAAGGGAATAAACTAAACAAAGACACATTCTTCATCAAAGAATATGTAGAGCTGGGGCAGTACATCACACAGACTGTCATATCAGACTAAACATTGACCTCACTAAGGGCAAGCAAAGCTTTCATGCCAGGTGAGGTGTGACAACAGGGAGCATAAAGCCCATTACACACCCATTCTTTCACACCACTTCTTCAAAAAAATGCACAAAATACCTTTTCGATCTGTGGAACTGTGTCTGAACATGTTGGTCACTGCTGGGTATTGTCGAATGCTGTCTAACTTCTTATATAAACCTGTGCACCACATTTGGGCTTATCTTTAATGTCATACATATAGCCCTCTGAATAGGAACATGCTATCATTGGTGGCAGTGCTTAAAGGTAGACGTGAGTACTCAGGTGCTGATCACCAGCAAAATGAGGAAATGAGACCTGCCTACTGCTTTAGCGGTAGTGATGAAACTTTAATTATTGTTTCTAACTTTCCATCATACTTCATGGAATTTGTGACCAAGGGAGTGAAGTCTAGAAAAATTTCACCGACAAAAGTTAGGAAGCTTAGGACATTGTCAGGTTTGGAGAATTCTTGAAGACAATGGATTCTGAGATGCAAAGAAAGTAGAGGAGGTGAGGTGATAATTTTCAAGCAGATTTGAATTAGCTGCAGTGACAGAATGAATTAAGTATTTTCCATATTCTCCTATGCATCAAGCTGATTGGCATATAACAAAGAGGGGCTGTCATATGCTGGGAGAAGTCTTGAAGCACCTGGGAAGGAAGGCTTGAGGAATCTATATCACTAGAGGTTTTAGAAAGAGTTTGCAGAAATAGTATAGCTGCTGCTACCTTGCTTTCAGTCATGATGAGACTGATTCTGCTGCACTGCACAAGCTGATGTTGGTATTTAATGGAAAAACAACCTGAAGATAATGTGAAAATGAGCTATAGAAAAAGACTGACAGGCTTGAGAAAATGTACTAATGGGCTACTTTAATCTAACAGAAGCATCGTAACAAGAACTAATGACTGGAAGCAGAAGATGCATAAACTCAAATTAAAAATAAGACACAGATTTTTATGCTGAGAGTGATTAACCTTTGAAAAAAAAAACTGCCAAGGGGAACTGTGGATTTTGTATTTCTTGAAGATATGAAATTAATACCAAATGTTCTTTCTGACAGGCTGCAGTTAGGCTTAGTAACAGTCCACAAATAGCCTAATCTTGTTTTCAGAAGTGGAATTGATGGGTTTTTTTGGTTTGGGGTGTTGGTTTGTTTTGGTTTATTTTCAACATAGTCAATTTTTACTTCTTCCAACTTGCTACAACCACAGTATCACCTGCTGGCCTTCCTTATGGATTCCAGTCATCAGCCCCTGTTTTAAATAGACAGTGTAACCATGTATCATAGGAAAGAGTAGTTCAGAGTTTGGATGTGGGAGGCTCAAAATAACATAATAAATTCTTTCTTATTATGTTTACTACAGTAAAATCTTGATTATTCACATGCTACAGGAAAAATGGGCAAAAATTTTATTGGTGAAACACTGGAAATTAGGTTAGATGATGTAATGATTCCTTAAAGACTATGAATATATTAATTCATATACAACTACTACTAGCAGATGGTAATGGTGGGCTTATTTCTGTTCAGGAATTTGTGCCTTGCCTGAGTTGATGCTATTATTGATCAATTTCTTAAATAACATAAAAGTAATAAAACATGTCTTTTTCTTCCTTTATGATATTTTGATTTTTGTATTTAAAATTCACCTGGAAATTGCGCTATAAATTTTATGCACAATGTCATCATTCAGTATTAAATCCAACATTGTGTGCAACTTTAAATTCAGTGCTCTAACCCTGACTGTAGCACACAAAGCACTGCAATCAGCCTGATGGGATCAAACATTCACGTTACTAGGCTCCTGTAAACCATTTGACTGTCATTAAGTCTATAGTCGAAACAACAAAGGTCTTTATCCAGTTGTCCCATGTCCTTTTGCATGCATAAGAATATAGCAGTGTTTTTCAAGCATAAAAGTTTAGCAGAAGAAAGAAACCAAAAAGATTAGGGGGTGAAAAAAAATCATCTTTCCTTACTTGACATTTTGTTATTAGGGAAACTCAGCAACAAATAATTAGTATAGGATTCTTTGCTTACTTAGACTGCTTATTTACTCCCTACTTAATGTTTGTATATTCAGTAGTGTCAAACAGCACAACCAAAGCTTGTTCTGCATACAATAAAAACTACTCCCTGGCTCTGGAGTTATATAGTTTAAGAGTCAGCTTGTAATACCCTTGCTCATTTTGCAAAGATATACTTTGCAAATAGTCATTTTGAATTAAGCAATGTACTACTCAGAAGGAAGAAAGGATGCAAAATGTGGCCCGAAGGATAAGATTCATCTCTCTTAAATTAGCTATTCAAAGTGCAGTTAAACACTTCCTACTTGATCCCTTTTAATATTGATTCAGCTGTCTGGCCCAGGCAGACACTTCCCTTGTATATATAATGTACTGTACTTTGAGCAGTCAGGAGCTTGACTTGGCAGTGAACTTCCAGGCTCTTAGACTCCTGCTATGATTCTTACAGCTCCCATCCTTTTCCTGCATTGATTTCTTCAGTTGTCCACTTTTTGCTGTACCTGTCCCATCTTCCTTTTATAGAGTTATAGAACCATTTAAGTTGGAAAAGGCCTTTAAGTCTGACACTTAACCCAGCACTGTCAAGCCCACCACTAAATCAGGTCCCCAAGCGTCTTTGAAATACCTCCAGGGATGGTGACTGCGCTATTTCCCTGGGCAGCCTGTTCCTTTCTGGTTTTTCAGACAGTCATTTAAAGTATTCTATTCCCAATAATATCATATGAAATGAGGGCCAGGGAGAAAGGGAGTAGAGGGAAGATAGGTTGACCAAGCTGAACTCCATCTGCTTACGTCTCCTGGCATGGTGTTTCAGGATCATATGGATGGAACACATAATTTCGCTCCTTCCCACCTCATCATTTCAGACTGTACCTGAAGTAGAGGTAGCTTGCACCTTGGCGCAGAATAGAGGTCTGAGGCAGCAGGACAGCTATTTTGGAAGATCATAGCGTTTGAAACTGGGATGCCACCACTGAGAAATGGTGCAAGCATCAGGAAAAGCTTTTTATCATGAAATGGTGTATGGGGAAGGAGGAAAGCGAAATGTGCCAGAGAAAAACGTTCCACAAAGACTCGTGCTTCTCTGTCCTTCATGAGAAAACTTTAGGGGAAGAAGGTGAACTCCAGAAAACATGTCAGAAGCCTTCAGCCACCTTTCAAAACAAAAAGAGTGTTTAGTTTTCCACCCAGGAACTGGGGGAAATCCCAGATTCATGTAGTTGTACAAGCATCTAATAGCTCAAGAGATGCTTACATAGCTTTGATCTGATGGGCTAAGTGTGAGCATAACCATTGCTTCTGCTTCCACCTCTATGTGAGCCAGTGGTATAATCCTGAACAAGTGTCTTTGTTTGCTCTTGTTGCTGGTTTCCCTGAGCATAATATAAAGACCACAATATTGAGCCAATTAGCTTCTGAATTTTGGTGCATGGACATAACTAAATTGCATGCTGTACTCAGGAACTAAAATAATTTAGAGGATGAGTTAATCAGCACTTCTTACTAACACCCATCTACTTGTGAAGTGCTCAGGCATTACGTCAGCTACCGTATGTTTGGATTCATTATGCTCGAGTGGGCCCACATCTATCTCAAAGATAGATTACACAATGCTTAGGCTATTCTCTGTCTCAGACCTTGGCTAGCAATTTGGGGCTGTTATAAATCTGGGATTGTTATAAATCTCTGCTGTAATTTCTATTATACCGGCCTGGGAATTGAGTTTTTCTCCTACGTGCTTATGGTAATGGATTGCAGGTTACCAAAATTACCACTTATTGTATCCACCAAATGCAAGCCACTAACTGACAAAATTACCAATTACTCTAATGCAAGTAATTGTTTTCCTTCAGGTTTTAAGTCTTTTTTTATGGAATTCTTAATTCCTCTAGATGTTGTTTGTATCCATCTAGCCAGCAAAACAAATAGATCTGTTAGTGCTTCCTCACTTTTAATGATTTTTTAAATAGGTGTTTCTTATTCATCTTGAGTTCTCATGTGTTTTCTGAGAAAGTTTAAATGGAGTTTTCTGCCTTGGAATAAATGTACCTGTAGAATAAGTGTCTGTTTTCTGAAGGGTTTTCTTTGAACAGAGTATTTACGCAGAACTACTTATGAGAAAAAAAAAAACCCCAACTAGGGGGGAAGGGAATGGAAAAAAGTGTCATGTCTAGATATAATTTAACGTTAAGTAATATGTGTAGATATAACTTAATGCTTTATTTTTCCTGTTCCTGTGACTGCATTCGTGCAGAAATGCTATTCTATGACTCACAGATAACTTTTAGCAAGCTGTTTATGTATGTAACAAAGTTTGGTTTGTCGTGGTTTTTTCTTTTCTTTTTTTTTTTCTTTTGGGACCCATGAATAATGTAGCCAGAAATCTCTCCCTCACAGTTATGTGCTTGTGGGTAATTAGCTGAAGAGTCTAATCTTCTATTTCTTATCCATGGCATAAAAGGTTGGGATGCATGTGTGCCTTTCCAATTATACTGGTGCTTCTATTTGAGCCATTTATTTGGAGAGGAGAACCAGCTCTCTTTATCAGTGAAGGTGGAGAGAAGGCACTCACTTTGTTCTTTAACTTGTCCCACTTGGTTTCCATGTACTTTGATAATACAAGTTCAGGAAACCAGTAGAGAGACCAAGCTTTAGTTGTGCAAGCAGTGATAGGAAACTCTCTTGCAGCAACTTAAAATTTGAGTAAGGTTTCTTTTAGAACATTTTATTTGGACAACAGTGTCATAGAGTCAAAAAATTGTTTAGGCTGAAAAATATCTTTAAGACCATCAGGTCCAACTATGAGCCCAGCACTGCCAAGCCCACCACTGAGCCACATCTACACGTCTTTTAAGCACTTCCAGGGATGGTGACTCAACCACTTCTCTGGGCAGCCTGTTCCAGTGTCTAACCACCCTCTTGGTAAAGAATTTTTTCCTAATATTCAGTCTGAACTTTATCTGGTGCAGCCTGAAGCCATTTCCTGTTGACCTATCACATCCTTCTGTTCTATCCCACTCCTCCATTTAAACAAGTATTTTAGCACTACAGGCTTGACATTAGCCCTGTGTCTGACTTGCAAGATGAAGTTCTCCAAAGAAACCACCACTAATACTGCTGAAAGGCTGCTGGGGAGAAGAAGTGCTTTCTGGAGATCCACAAGGCAAACTCTTAAATATGTTTGTAAGGACTGTAATGAAGGCTCATTATATTGTTTCTCAAGAGCTAAAAGCAATCCTTTTCTACATGGAATCAAATATTGTTTTCCTCCCGACTGAAATGCTCTGCCTTATCTGTGTATGCCAGGTGACAGATTTTATCTGCTCATTCTATCTTTAAGGAATGTATACACAAGTTGGTTTTTCTTGCAAAATCTGATAAAAAGCTTGTCTCTTCCTTTTCCATAGAATTTTAATTAAATATACTGTTCCCTGCTTGTGATAGGGTTTACCAGGGGATAGCTGGTTTTGTTCCCTTGTGCAATATGGGCAAATAATCTGTTGGGATAAGAGACACTTGAAGGATTGTAGGATACTGAAATGGTCTGTAGAACCTCCTCCTTGTTCATTTACAGGTTTTATTAATTTCATGTGTCCTTTCCAATTAGTTGCATAGGTAAAAATATTTTTAAATGTGAAATTGCTGCTGGCGTAGTACACTAGGTGTTTTTTCTTAAGTCTTAATAAGAAGTTCACAAACATTTAGACATAATATCTATGTTCTAACCATAGCAAGTAAAGAGACAAATTTCCAATACTTAATGGAAATAAATTCTCTTCATTTTAAGGTTCCACTCTGTTTCTAGTATTTCTCTTAAAAGGATTACTATTTCACACTATACCACGTTGCCTTTTGTTCCCGTCTTTCCCCAGCATATCCTGAATCCACAATTGCATGAATCCATGATTTTTTGGTTACACTTCCGTTCAGGGTTAAAAACCTTGTTCAGATACAGTTCTATACTAAGTTAGACAAGGTAGACAAATCTTTAGTCAAAGGTCAAGGGTTAAATTTGTGCTGTTGATTTGAATTTCTGTCACCTGCCTTCTTCCTTCACTTATTTCTACACTATTTTAAGTAGTTCCATAAACTGTTTAGCAGTTGCTAGAAAAGCTGTTTCAGAAAAAAAAAAAAGGTTACACAAATAAAGACATAAAAATTACCAAATGCAGCTAGAAAAGGCTTAACCATTTAAAAGGTCAGATGGAATAAGACACACTGTGGGGTAATTTACCCCCCAGCTGCTTAGCTTTTATGAAAGTTGATGAAAGCACAGAGGTGAAGAATCTGTGTTTGTAGAAACAGTTTCTGAAGCAAAAATTGATGAAGATTGATGTGTCTTCTGTAAAGTGCCCTTCAAAGATACCTCTCCACTTAGAAGGTGAATATCTTTGTGTGATGTTCACGAGGCATTTTTTTCAGCTCCCACGTCTCGTAAAGGAAACACCCTCAAGACAGAATTATAAAAGGACAAAGATGGAAGGAACTTTAAGAACTGGCTCAGACTTTGGTGCATCTGCCCTTGAATTTTGTGTGATGCCACTGAGTGTTTACAGATTGAATACTGTATTACGTGCTGCACATTGGCAACTGATAATGTATTCTTATTAAGTGCTTCAATTTTTTTCAGATTCTCCTTTGAGAAAAGTAAAGTAATACTGTTATTTGTAGTGTATGTCAGTGAATGCTTTAAGAAGGTTATGTTGTCAAAGAGCTGCCGTGTGTGCCTGTGGGAATTTATCTGTTTTAAGTCCATCTTTTCTCTTTTGAGTGAAAGGTTCAATGCTGTGTGTTCACAGCAGTTCAGTTTTAAATATAACACTTACCGGTTTTACAACAACTCTTTGGGGCTGCTTCAAAAACTGGTAGGTAATATTCTCCATGCAGTGAAAAGAGATTGTGTTTGTGGGAATACACGTGCAAGGTACTATCTTAGATATGGTGATCATAGAGAGTTAATAGTGAAAGGAAGGAAGAGGAGATAACAATGGCCATCGAAGGTCCTTGTGTCTGAGAATCTGGGAAAATTGGGAAAAATTTGTGAAAGTTGTTGGGGGCTTTTTTAAGGAATTTTCTGTTTTCCCCAGTTTTCTTCAATTTTTTTTGCAGAATGACTGGAAGTGTTCATGAGGAATTGCACATCACAATAGGACAGTCACGTGCCCTATTTCAATAATCATTTAGTTACCATTAAGGAGTGCCTTCTGTTGCAGTTGATGCTTTTGTACCTACAGCAACTGTTATTCATACAAGAAAAGAGGGTTGAGGTGTGGTGTTTGCAGGTGTGCATGTTTTGGGAGGGGTTCTTTGCTAAATGCTTTACTTTTCTAACATTCATCCAACTTCCATCTGGAGAGATCAGTTTCAGACCGTGTGTAAATCACTCTGGTAATCCTGAAACTGCACTGAGAAGGCATTGGACTACAAGAAAAAATTTTAGGCATTTTCAAGCAAAAATTTTTTAGGCATTAAATGGTATTGAATTTCCCTCTTTCAGAGGCTGTTTTTCCTGCAAAGCTGTTGTATCAACAGCAGAGTTAATAATGAACTGAGACTGCTGCCCCCCAAGTTTGAAAGTCAGGGAGCCTGGCCACGTGCTCTCTGGCAGAGATAGCTCTCACAGTTCTCTCCTTGGAACAAGAAATTAACCTGCATGACACAAGAAAAAGTCTCTCTTCTCTGATTTTAAGAATTATTTGAAACAGATAAATAGGATACAGTGTGAAGTTTGCGTCTCATAAGCATCTAAATTTTAGGGGGTCATTTTATTTGTCATATTTTAGGTAGGGAGTGTCCAATTGCCTTTTATTCTGCATTAGTCTTATTGTGTAGTAATTACACCAAAACCACTGAGAGCTTAGCTCCACACCTTTTTATGTGTTACGTTAACATTAAATAAGAAGCGTAGTTGCTCACCTGGATAGCACTTTCATCTTAATACTTTTAGCACTTTTTACTTATTTTTACATTTTTAAATTAGGCAGCTAACCTGAAACAATGTGGCAAAGGTGACTGTTTATTCCACTGTTCTGTCCCACATTCTTAGAGGTTCAGTTTGCTCTATCAGCTTCAACATTTAATCTTTGTCAAACTTGCTTTTTGGACGGAACAAAATGGTGTTATCTGTTTAGTTAGGTGTAACTAGCACCTCAGGGTTAAATCAGGAACTGATTGCTGGTTGTCATAGCAGGAAGGAATGTTCCAGCTGAATCACAATATGTATTTTATTACAGTATATGTTTTCTTTGACATGGTCAACCACCCCACTTCTGAAAAAAAATTGGTGCAGAACTCCATAGTGCCTATAAAATTCACCAGTACTGGGGCCCTATTCTTGAAGGTTAAAATACATGTTAATTAATAAGCCATTAGCGTACATTTTAATGGGATTGGTACATCTCGTTTGGGTTCTTCCATCCATGCTACTCAGCGTGCTCCTTTTAAAACAGATAAGAGGGATACCTATATGTTCATAAATATACTCTATACAGCATGCCTTTGAATGTGGGGGGAAAAAAACCCTAACCTGTTTCAGGGGGACTCTCCTGGATTTTCATCATGCTGATGTGGTACATGTATTCATTTTTTTTCTCATAAATTTGGACTAAATTTCAAAGGTATATATAATTCTCAGTGCTTGGTTACTCTTGGATTTTTGCTTTAAAGTTTACATTTTTAGCTACACGGTAGACTTCGTTAAACTCTACTTGGTGGCAATCTTGGAAAAGATTTTTTTATGCTTTTCATCCTTCTTCATAAAGCACAAACAATACCCAATGTATTGCTGGTGACCATGTAGTAGAGACATAGGTGCAGGAGACCGTGAAGTACAATCGGTAAGTATTTGAAGTAATAGCTACGGTAGTTTCTTTGGACACATGATTGCTTTATAATTCCCTAAATAGATATTTTTGTTCCTGTAGTGCTACACTAACACTCCACTACAGTAGTATTCCAGTGGTACTTAGTTTACTAAGTGTGTTTCTTGTTTCAGTCGAGTTGGGTATAGATCAGTGAATCACTACAGCATTTTTAGAAGGCAAGAGACTGCACTCTTGTACAAATCTAAGTTCCTATACATGGATAAAACTAAGCAAAGCAGGGTAGTTCTTTTTAATGCTTGTATATGAAAAGTAAAAATCACTTAGAAATATTTGCTGCTAAAGATGTGCTTTCCTGACTATGTGCTGCGGGATAAAAATTTC
Organism: Lycocorax pyrrhopterus obiensis; assembly: GCA_014706295.1. Taxonomy (NCBI): domain Eukaryota; kingdom Metazoa; phylum Chordata; class Aves; order Passeriformes; family Paradisaeidae; genus Lycocorax; species Lycocorax pyrrhopterus. The sequence continues at coordinate 64,494,950 of JACSVZ010000006.1, read as the reverse complement.
TAAATAAAGTGCAACTTACTGATACTGACTGTCTACTGAGAGATATTCTTGAGGTATTCACCACTTCTAAAAATAGAAGGAAACAAGCATTTTTCATTCAAATTCTCTAGTCATGGGAGATTTTCAGAGCCTTCTTTGGAGTCTAATTGCTTACAATTTCTTTCGCAGTTTTAGTTGGATTCGTTATTCTCTATCACTGCATCTCAATGTAAATGAGCTGTGTGCAATTATACCTTCCCGGTGACAAAAGCCATTTCTGTACCTGGCAGCATGTAAAAATTCAGAATGAAAAACCGTCTAAATGGTAAACAGCATGAGTTTCTGACATTTCTACTGAGCCATGCTAAATGAACTTCTGTATTTTACATTCAGTAATTAGTTGATTGTGCAGATAGGAGAAGGTAAAAGATGCAGTAAGTATGGATTTTGTTGGGGTATTTTTAGTCTTTGCCAAAATAATATTTTTATTTGGTTTGCTGTTTTTCTGTGTTTTCTTTTAAGGGTGTTTTTCTCATTGAAACACATGCAGTGCTGCACAATGGTTAGAGCACGATATGCTGCATCACACTTTGTCCACTCCAAAGCCAACTCGGTTTCCAGAACCTACCGCTTCTGTTTTAAACTAAAATCAGAAACAAACATGCACAAGCCAGCTATTAGATTCTCTTGACATGACCTATCATATTTTCAACAAACCCACACTGTTAATTAGTTTCAGCATGTTTACTCCCACGTGTTCACATACTGCCTTCTTCACTCTATGCTTCTTACGCTCGCTAAAACATAGTCGTGTGTCCTGCTTGCATGTTTCAATTAGCACATCTTTCTTTTGCCAGTCCTCCATTATTCCTCCTGTTGCCTGATTTCCTGAAGAACACTTTTATGTTAGTGTGACTTCTTCAGGTTACTTGTTTAAGGAGAACCAGGCTCCCACTTGAAGGCAAGAGTTCATCTCTCAGACTTGATCTGTGCAGACTCCTGAACCAACACAGAGCACAGGAGTGGGATGTCCAACCCTTAAGGGCAAGGGAGCACCCAAGATTTGTAGATGCTCGTGGCTGAAAGGAATGACCAAAGTCAGAGGGTCCACAAAAACTCACAAAGTTTTCTCAGTAAATTACACAGTTGGTATGGAAGTTGGAATGTTGGTTCCTAACCTACTAAACGAGCACACTGAAGTGGGCTTTGGATAAAGGGTAAGATGAAATGAAAGAAGGAAGGAAGGAGGGAATGACTGAAGGAAGGAAAGAAAGGTCACCAGTCCTGGTTCCAGTGTTGGTCCAGCCGATGGGATGTCCAGGGTTCTGGAGCATGTGTTCAGCCTTGGTGGGGGTACCTTTTTATAGAAAGGTTTCTCACTTCTTATGCAAATTAGTTCCATGCAGACTGTTCTTTCAGACCTTTCTGGAAGTGGGCCAGAGGGCTTTGGGGATCTTGGGTGGTCTTGATCTTCCCCTACAGACTTTGCCCCCTTTGGAGCCTCATCCTTGCTCTTGTGCTGTACTGTGTCGTGCTTATCTGCAGGAGCTAGAACCCCGGAAAAGTGATGCCCTGCTCCCACATGGCCCCCTGCTCCAGCCACATCTTGCTCTTTCTCATGGCGTGTAACTACCAACAATTCTTGTCTGTTATTGCCAACAACCCTTGGTTGGCTATCATGTTTGAGACATGCACACTAGCCCCTTATCCTCTGGGATTCTACAAGGAGGCACTGCTCAGAGGTGAAAAGTGGAACAGACTTACTGGAAGCCAGAGCAGGATGGGAAAAATGAAGTGCAGACACTGACAACACAATAGCAGTGAAGTGCATTTTGAGTTACAAGATGCAATCAGGCTTTAGTTCTTATATTGCAAGCCACTTGCTTATTTTGTCCTCTTGCAATTGCTTAACACTCTTTTATGTGTTTAGTTATTTGTTTTTAATTTGAAACATGCCAGCTTACAGAAGGGCATCCCAGTCTCTTTCTGAAAACTCAAACACTCCTCTTTTGCTTGGCGCTGTACTGGAGTTGTGAATTCCTTCCAAAGTAAAACCCCCTGTATCTGATTCACAGCTTCACTCTGCTCGAGTCTAAAAACCACCAGGCACAATAATCCTGGCTCAGCACATTAAGTTACTAGAGTCCAATTCAACCTCTAGTACTGCTGAAATAGCCAATCTGTCTGATTTTAAATTTGGAACAGGTATTGAGCTATGAGCAGCACTGGAGTAAATTTTTAGCTAGAATGTGAGAAACAGTAAAGGTAAAAAAATTATTTACAGATTCTTGAATCAGTTCCAAATCTTTTGTTTCCTGTCCATGCATTATGGCCCCTTGCCCTTCACTAATTCTAGTGAGGATAATATTTTGCCTGTGAGACTGCTCCTAAAATGTGAAAATTGCATCTGTGGGTAGAATACCACCAATGGTTAAGGACAGACTATCTCTGTTCCTGTTCAGAGGTAAAGATGTGTAAGGAGTAGGCACTTGGCTTATTCCAGACACCTCTGTGACTCCAGTCAAATTGTACAAAGCCTCTTCTAATTTTCCAGCTTCCTGACTGAGAGTAAATAGGTTGAAGGGGGAATGGAAAGCAGAAGGAAATCTCGCTGCAGTCCCTGCTCACAGCAGGAGGTGGGCAGGTTTTTCCACGGATGAGAAGAAATTATTTCAGTTCTGTCCCTCTTGGGCAGACATGGAGTTAGAGAAACTGAGGTGTTCTAATTTTTCTCTGTTCATGGGACAGTTTGCATTAAAGCAGTAGTCCCAGCCTCTTATGGGAAGTTGGGTAATCTTCTCACAACACAGAACTAGGGTGTGATCAAAGTGACACATCTAATAGGTTAGTAACTATTGTTGGAGAGCAAACGAATAAGTGAATAAGTTACCAGTTCTTGCTGACTAATTGGATGAATTTTTTCAGAATTATTTTGTTTGTGCATTTCGAAATAACAAGTTACTGTATACTACAGTCTTTTTATAGCCCATTTAGTTCTAGAATATATATTAATTTCCCAAAATAGAAGAAAAAAATCAAAGCAACAATAAACTCCAGTGCTTTCAAAAGCATATATTAGTTTCTGAACCTTTAAGACACTTGTTCTCAGCAAAATACATTTTGAGAGAGAAAACACCAAATATAAATTAGAGATATACTTTGTAGAAAAAGCTCTGTTGATATAAGTGCACACAATGAATGTATATGAAAAAAACCTTGACCATTTGGAAAAAATAATAGGAAAAAAGGTGTTGCTAGATTAAAATAGCATGTGGTACTGTTCTACCAAAGTGCAAAAGAGTATTTTTTGTGGCTTTCAATGCAGTGTATAATAAGCACATATATTTGTATAAATGGATGTTCTCACATATCAGAAAGTAAAAGAGAAGATATTTGTATTCCAAGTCCTAAAGTTAAAAAGTTTTAGGATTCATCTCTGCTGACACACGTAATTTTATTTTTATTTTTAAGACTCTTCTGCTCTATTATACCTGTCAAGCTAATCTCCTGTTTCTTGTTTATTCCCTCTGTTTCTTTGTACTAATCATTGAAACAAGAGCCTACTTGTGATAATGGGCTTGTATGTGGATCGGTGGTGTCACCATGAAAGGGTGACATTGAAGTTAAAAGAAGCTACTAACGAGGCTCTCAGGGGAAGTGGAGCTAATTAGTCAAGTTAAAAAGGGATAATTCATTGCAGCCTTTGTCTTAGAAACACATTTCAAAGTTTCATTTCCATTTCAAAGTTGCAGATTGTAACTTGCAGAGTTATCATGATGCATTTAGCTGGAGAAATAACAATCTGGTTCTTTCTGACTGGAAGCTGAACGAGATTCCTAATGGCATGTGAATCTCAGGTCATCATCCTTTAAAAAAACCTAGAAGACCACATTTAGGGTGATCCCTCCAGGTTATTTCGAACATGTTTTCCTTCTTTCCTCTTTTTCTTTTTTAGGTATCTTACAAACCTTAAAAATAATATGCATATACACATAAAACCAAAAATTTCTGCCTTTGAAAAATGTGTCAGTTTAAGTTCTGCATAGGATTGTGCACAGTAGCTCAGTTGTATCCATATTGTAAAGAATATTAGAAGGTATGTGAGCAATCAAAATGCCTTCTAGCTATCTTTGCTGAAGATTGAGAGGGTGAGAGTTGTGCAATTGGAATAACTGAGGTTTTCTGTTGCTCTAATCAGAACTGAATTTTTTTAGTAGCTTCACTTAGAGTAGTTAACTCTATATAATTTCTTTTGAGAGAAGTCATTTTAGGATATAAGGAAAATAACGAAATATTACTTCCCTATTTCTAAACAAAATAAAATATTTTAAAACTTTTCCAGCAATTATATCTGTGAAACAATGTAACTTTTAATGAGCAGTAGTTTATAATCTGTCAAGTGAATGCTTCAGCGTTCATACATTTAATTGGAATGTGCCAAAAATCTTGTTTCCAGAAGAAAATAATGCTAATCTGATGCTGTTGTCTTGAGCTAAAAATTACATGGTTAAGGAAAGTATCTAGCTGGCAGGAAATGATCAAGTTAACATTCCATACATCATGTTAACTTTGCCTCTTGCATGTGTATGTCAGGATTGCAAACATTTTCTCAAATCATGTCTATAGAACCATAGAGCTATTTCTGATACAGACCCTCATCTTCAAATGTGATTAACTGTAGTTCATGGCAACAGTGGGTCTTCACATTGTGGTATAAAAGCTCAGTGAGGCATTTCTCTTCAACAAGCCAAAAGTTAATTATAACAATGTAAAATAAAACAGAGAAACTTGTGACACATGATACCTGAATCTGCAGTTGAGCTGGCTTTGCAATTTGAAAGGCATTTGGGAATACATGTGTTTTGAAAGCTGAAGAGAACAGTTATACTAATGATTACCGACTAAATTGGAATATATAGTCTAGCCAGCAGCTTGCTTACTGTATTTTACTGTCCACAAGGGTTTACTGGAGAATTACAAGGAAGCACCTAAAGCAGATAAGAATGAAAACAAAAGCTGAAATATTGTGGAGGAAGCTTAATCACGCACCTTAAGTATTATCATTACTGACAAAAGAAAAGTAAAAATAAGGTTCATCCACGTGCAAGTGTACAGAATAAAATAATTCCTCAAGAAAGGAAGAATTGAAAAATACAGTAAATGAAGTAACTTAATATGGAATATAATTTAATACCTATAACCTGCACAAAACTAATTTACTAGTGTTTTATGTGAAATGATAATATTGATAAAGAATAGAAATAAAATACTATTGTATGAGTATTATTGTATGACCCTGGTGTTTAAAGACTTGATTCTAGAAATAGATGAGAAAATCTGGAAACCACAAATCTCACTGAACTGTACACATTGTAGCCTTAAAAAAGAGTGATCTGAGTGTATCTTATGCTTGCAATTCTAATTCTATGGGAGGTGATCTGGAAAAAGTACTCCAAGGGAGGCAAATCCTGTAGAAGGAAAGATATAGTGCGATTTCTCCGACAGACAGGTACTCAGAAACTTGAAAAGAGTATAGATGGAAATGCAGATTCTGATTTGGTGAGTAGAATGATTTCCTAAGTGAGGCTGCAACTTCAGTAAAAATGCAGGCCTTTAATATACAGAATTTTCTAGAAAATGTGAATAATTCTTCAGTTTGATGTTCAGAGCTTTGTAATGTCTTTCTGGTTGCTCTGTGACATATTGAAATAAACAGAGAGCTATTGTTTATTTGGATAGTAGGCCAGTATACTCAACAACTAACCACCTCCACTTCTTAATACTCTTTAAAAAAAAAAACAACAAACCCATGTGAAAGAAATAATTGGGAATAATTTTGTTTGCGAAACACTTAAATTGATAATATCTGACAACAACCTGGCCACAAAATTCAACATTAACAAATTTTCCTCTATGACATGAGGGTTGCTGTCCCCCCCCCTGCTTTGAACTTTAGAGAAGCACTAACTCCATATTCTTTGTGTAGAGAGGAATATTACAAAGACACCATGTTAGCTTAGGCTTTCTTCAGTTTAAGCTTTTAAGCATTTACATAGATGGGAGACAGGGTGATTCTTGACCTTTTGAAGTCATTTTCCTCTGGCCATTACTCATTTGCAAGCCAATTTGAAAAGCACCTCAGAATCATCCTTAAGGCAAGAACTTCACTTACATAATTATTTTACTATACAAAGGGAAAAAAGAAATCTCTAGTTGGTAGTAGATTCTGATGTGTATTTTCCTCTCATTCCAGTGGAATCTTAATTATGCAATTATGTCAGTCAGTCTTTTATGTCAGCAGACAGTCTTTTTCTCAAAAGACTATTTATTCTATTATGTAAGTCTGTGAAGTAATCTTTGCTCCATTATGACCAGCAAAACCCTGTGGCATTGTGACTTCATTTTGTTTAATTCCCTTGTGAGAAAAATTCCCTCTACAGAAGTCCTGCAGAGAGCTTTTCTCACTATCTATGTAGAATACTGGAGTCACCGGTGCAGGAACAAATTTGTGTGGTGTATTTTGTCCTCATTTCTCCTTTTTGTGTGTATGTTGGTGTCTGTGGAGTGTATTTCTTGAGTATTTTGTTTTTGTTTTTAAAACAGTGAAAGGCAGCCCGTAACATGGTGCATCAATGAGTGAATAGCTAGTAATCTTTTTTAAATTATGTCAGTTCTGTGTCTAAAATGCTTTTCAAATAAGGTGTTTGAACAGAAACTTTCTGTAAGGTTGTGGTTTAACCCCAGCTGGCAACCAAGGACTGTGCAACTGCACACTCACTCCCACCCTCCTGGTGGGGAGGAAAATCAAGAGGGAAAAAAAAGAAAGTAAAACTCCAGGGTTGAGATAAGAACGGTTAATTAACTGAAACAAAATAAAATATGCTAATAATACTAATGATAATTTTAGTGAAGAGGAGAGAGAGTAATAAAACCCAAGAGAAACAAGCAATGCCCAATGCAATTCTCGCTCCCTGCTCACCAGTGCCCAGTCCATCCTCCAGCACTGATCAACTGTTCCATCCAACTCACCCTGGTTTATACACTGAGCATGGTGTTCTACGGTATGGAATATCCCTTTGGCCTGTTTGGATCAGCTGTCCTGGCCTTGCTCCCTCACAGCTTCTTTGTGTACCTGCTCACAGAGTATGGGAAACTAAGAAATCCTTGTTTTAGGGTAAAGAGTAAGGTAAAGAGGGCAGGAAACAGGAAACTTAAGATACAAGTTGTTGGTAAACATTGTTTTCTAGAAAAATAATAGTTAGAAGAATCTCTCAAAGCTGAAACTACTAAAATTATTTGCAACCTAAATATGAATAACTTTCTCTCCATCACTTACAAAAAGAATGAGCCCCATGGAAACTTGCTAAGGAAATTTATCAAACTGCAGAGAAATACCTACCTTTTCTTTTTTTTTCCCTTTAAGTTCTGGGTCATTCAACCCTATCAGCCGAAGCCAAAACATTTAATTAACTAGGCCATCATCACAGTTTGAGTGGACACGAGTAGAGCTGTTTTAAGACAATGTCATATGTCAGACATAAGACCTCATTTTCCTACACATTGAAGATAAATCCAGATATGCCCCTCTTTTAAAAAGCATAGCAGATGTGGGTTTCTTCTCTTTATTAATGGGCTGCAAACTAAAAATGGAATCCCTGTTCCACATGGGGATGGTTACAAGTAGAGGCCACATTTCTTATGTTTAGAGATCACCTTACTTTCACATTGACCTGTATCTGTTCTCATATGTAAAACAGGACATAAGAATTGCTTTTAACTTCAATGGGAGTAAAGAGAAATGTGTATTTCTTTGAAATAGAAATGCTACATCTCTATGGTGTGTTCTTCCAGTTCAGTAGAATATTTAGTCTATTAATACTGATAAAATGAGGGATGTGCTTCTTAAGAAAAGGAAGGTTTGAGGCTGTCTTCTCCTGTTCACTCATCCGAAGTCTAAGTAAAACTTAAAATCTAGAGAAATAATAAGCCATTAACCTAGTTTTGAGAGGCAGATTGGAACAAATGATCTCCAGAGGTCCTTTCCAACCTAAACTATTCTGATTGTCACCAAACAAGGCAAGCAACAGTGTAAGTACAGACTTGATACTCAAGTCCAAAAGTGTATTATCAGAAACACCATTTCTTGGCTTTTCCCCCCTATCCATTCTAGGTTGAACTCTAGTAAATCGTTATTGAATTGTCATCTTAAAGTTCATCACATATAGGCCTATTTAGGCTTCTAGCAGATGCCCAAAATCACCAGACTCTTCATAAATCGTCTCTACAGAGTAGATGAAAATTACCTGTTCCAGAAGCATAAAGAATTTTCCTGCAATTTTTGTAGATGCACGAGTCTGGGTGTTGTGTCCGAGGACAGAAACAGTTTCTCTCTTTTGATGGATGGGAATATCAGTTGCATTTCTGGTTCTTCTGTTGGAAGTCATTGCCTTATCCGTTCTCTCCACTTTACTCAAGGTTTCAGATTTCTGAGTACTTCATTTGGGCTTTTTATGACAACAATTGATGGTTGCCCTGAGCAAGACACAGATACAGTTCAGACCATCTTACACAGGATTTAGATGAAGCATGTTCAGCAGTAGGAATGGCTGATCCAGTGTTTTGGGGCTACCAGAATACAGATGTGTTAATTGAAATCGGGTATCGCTATTTGAAGTTTATGAAACTTTTGTTCAGGGTGTAGAGCAAATATTTGCGCCATCTGTTTCAGCTCAGTGATTACATTCAGGGCCATCTTGAAACTGTCAGCTTGTGTGACTCTATATTCTTCTGCTATGAATTTAAACCTTATGACCCTGGTGAGAGTTTTAGACTGGATCAGTACCCTCCAGCAAAACAAGAAAGCACTATGGTTTGGCTGAACTTTCTTCCTGGCTATCAAAAGCTGTTGGAGGCAGGATATGCAGAATGCTGCAGTTTATCCCTCATCCCAAAGTTACAGACAAAATTTAATTAATCAAAATAACAGTGACAATCTGTCTTGCTGGAGTCTCACAGTGCTTACAGCATTGAGGGAGCTCACAAATGCAGTGCAGAAGAGCTGTGTGAGAAACAGGTTTGCTGTGTGCATAGGAATGTCATGCTGAGTGACATCCCTTTGTATGAAGATCTGCTACATCTTCACATTTGAGGGAGAAAAGTGTTGGAAGATTTTGAAGTCTAACACCAATCTTGGATGTTCGAATAACTGTTTGCTGCTATTATGTGATTAACATTATTACGGTGTTAAAGATACCAGGAAGGTGTTTGCCAGCTCTGTTTTTCTCACGCCTGTTCAGTGATTCTGGGGACAAGGATAAAGTGCCCCAGCTGAAGTCTGCTATGCAGGTCTGGAGAGTGCTTATGGAGACACAAGACCCTACCTGTTAAAAAACAAATTGATTGTTTGACTGTGGTTGTCTGTGAAAAGTCTAGTGGTATGTAGAAAAACTGACTGAATGTGAAAACTGGAAGTGCAGTTGTGCCAGGAATGTAGCTGCAATGTAAGCCAACACTATGCCTATGGCCTAAAATCCAAAAGGGCAGGACTATATTATCTATAAAGCAATCTGTGTGAAGGAGACCAGGATGCATATCCTAGACTATATTTTTGCCATTGAGTTATTGCTGGATGCTCCTTAGGATGGAGAAGAGACATGAGGGAAAACTGGATGAGGATGGGAGGGGACACAACAGGTGTTGTGGACTTTATTCAGTTGTTTATGGTCACAAAGTTTTGAGGTTACACTTTTCTGCATATAATGATTTCATAGAACCATACCATACTTTGTGCCAGAAGGGACCTTCACAGGTCATGTAGTCCAAGCCCCCTGTAATGAGCAGGGACATATTCAACTCCACCTGGTTGTTCAGAGCCCCCTTGCTTTGTTGTTAATCAGCTTCCGAAGGAAAAACCTGGTGTGCAGACCGTCACACAACATGGCAATTTCCTGTTCACGGAAGTACCCAACCTGAGCATGTTTCACAGACTCCTCAAAAATTCACCTTAGCAACTATGCAGCCTCCCTCGTACTTTGGGAACCGAGGCTACAAAGGTCATCCCCCAATTCTTTTTGGTGGCACGGTGATAACCCGGTGCACATCCTGTGAGAAAGAAATCAGTGGAAAAATGAAAGCTCACCGCTGTATGGATTTCTTTCAGGACACTACACTGGCCTCTACTTGCATGTCCATGTACTTTTCACGCTCCTCAAGCTGAATATGTGTGTTCCTTTTTCTCCAGAGCAGAGGAAAAAAGGTGATATTCAGCCCCCTCTCTTCAATGGTTTATGTATGTGGCTGAAAAGTAAAATATTCAAATCTTTCGTGAGTTACAAGGTGATGAATATCAAGTAGGATATACTCCTTGTGTGGCTATGCAGTCATTCCTTGGGTGGAACAGCTCTTGAATTTAATGGGTGCTTTTCTCATGGTGCTATCAAATGTTACCATGAAAATGACTAGAATTCCCTGGCAGGTCCCTTCTTTTGATTTCACAACTCTGTAAAAGGTGAACCACCCCAGAGATGTGCTTTTCAGCTGCAGGACAAATGCCACTGCTCTAATTGCAGGGATCCTATTTTGTATAAACACTAACACATTTATCAAGGCAGGGGTTTTGTGTCTGGCCTTGACATGTCAGTTGAATGCCTCAAATGCAAATAATCAGCAATATACTGAAAGCAGTATCTGCTTAAATTTTTTCAGGGTCACAATGTTTTTCTGATATACATGCATAAGAAAACAAAAGGTCTCGATGTGAGAGCACTGAGGTGTCCTTTGAGAAAGGTTTATGCTAAGTGTCAGACAATCTCTCTCTTGATGCAGCTCAGTCCATGGGGTTTTTGGTACAGCTGAAGAAAAATAGAATAATGTCAAGAAGGGATTTGCTGCATGGGATTAGTAGCAGATCTTGTAAGACTGACATGAAATCAATCATGAGAGCCACCAAGAAACTGAAGTCATGTGCTTTCCTGAGGTTTTAAAATTCAGTGTTGATGAATGATGCATACCTTGTGATAAGAGACTCCTTCAGCTTTGGAGTAAAGCAATGGGTTCACAGTCTATTGCTAGACCACACTTTGAAGCATAGAACGCAACTGCAAGAAAAAAGGTAGTTTACAGGAGTTTTCTTCAACGGTCCAATTTAGGAGCACAAATCCAGTGAAAATCCTTATCTCTGTTACCAATAGAAAACTATATGTATGAAAATACCAGTAGCTTGCATAAACAGAACCCAGATTTTTTTTCACATAGTTTCCCACTACACAGGTATTAAGCAGAATCTGTTACTGAAATGCACAGACCAAAATAATCTTCAAATATCTCTTCACAAACCATGAAAATAAATGAAAGCTTTTGAATTTGGTGACCTGTCATTCCGTTGTTGAAAGATATAACTGCTGGATGAATTTGTGTCATCTTCTGAATACTGTAAATAAAATTCTACAGGCATTTTAATGTTAAATTTATACAGTGAGGTCTCCTCAGGAGATGGGAAAGATATCAGAAGTATGTCTTTTTAAATTGGCGCTCCAGGTAATATGGGCTATTCGTATACTTCTTTTGTAGGATTCTGTGTTCATTATATTCCACTTGTTTTGTTTTTGTTTTTGTTTTATTCTCTCTGTTTAATGTATACTTGCTTGTAACATAAAATCTGTCTTGCAGCCCTGCAAGCAGATCTAAGATTTAACAGTCAGACTGACTTCTTTCCTTTTCATGTATTGTCTGTAGTCAGAGAAAGCCTGCAGGCCTGTCGCTTCCCCTAACTTTTCCTGAGCAACTCAGATCTTTTTGGATTATTCCCCTGAGCTGCGGATCCAAAGCCATTTAAGGCTAATAGGTGTGTACATGTGTAACTGAGTGAATGACCTGAAGCCAGAGAGGGCTTTGCAGATGTACCTGTGGGTCTGCTGCCCCTCTTCTACCAGTGTTAGTGTGTTTCATGAAGAAGCTGATAAAAAGGAGCATCTTATCCCAGGAAGTACACAGTGCCAACATTTTTATAGAGAATAAATACTTTATAGAGAAGGCAGTGGAAAAACGCTGCCCCTGGAATTCCCAGGGTTGTTTCCACAAAAGTGTTTTCACAAGAACCACACATAAGATAAGACTCTGTTGCTGTTCCTGGAAGATCTGTGACAAAGAGATTGGCAAGATCTGAAATTTTCTAATTTCCACGTAAACGGAAATTTTCCATAAATGGAAATTTCACTGCCAGAGGAAGTGAAACCGAGAATAATTAAAGAATTTTCTTTTTCTACAGCTTTTGTGTCCTAGTGTTTAGAGCAAAGCCTTACTAGATTGAAGCATTAACCACATAATTTAACACAGCATCAGTAGACATAACTGTTCATGCCTCACATGAGCGGGGATCTTACTGTCTTCTTTTGGATAGAGTTAAGTAGAAGGCTGAAACACTACTTTGTAATACAAAGTAAATATACCAAGAATCTGAGATTCAAGGTACTGAGATCCATCTGTTTACAAATGCAAACCTTACCCCTTTAATGTGAGTTGCAGAACTGATTGTGTCTGTACTGCCTAAAGCTGGTGGTGCAGTTAATCCTCGTGGCAGGGGCTGTCTTTCAATGGGCTCTTCCTCTACACCCTGCTCTAAAGTGGAAAAATTGCAGCAAATTTTTGGAGTACTCATTTTTCCCATTGTTATCAATCTGGTCAGGTTAGTTTCTGTGCCTGCTTCTTTCCTTTTCCCTGGGAAGTTTTATTGTTTCATAGGAATAGTGGTTTTGCTTGGGGGGTTGTTGTTGCTGTTGGTTTGTTTCTAATGTGAAATAAATGCAGAGTGCTGAAGACACCTTGAAAATATTTGGTCCTATTCTAACTTAGTTTGAATCCATACTACTTGGCGAAGGTTGTGTTATTTCCAAAACCATCAACCGTGGGTGACCATCCCTTAAAAAGTGATATATACCTTGAACTGTTGGTAATGGTCACTGTCCACACTGAAAGTTTGACATTATATATACCTATGCAGTGTGGGGAAGGAGAAAAACTATTAATATTCCAGAGAAAAAATAATTTGGGGGTGCTGGTGGATGAGAGGCTGGAAATGACCCAGCAATGTGCACTCACAGCCCAGAAAGCCAAACACATCCTGGGCTGCATCCAAAACAGAGTGGCCAGCAGGGTGAAGGAGGAGATTCTGCCCCTCTGCTCTGCTCTGGTGAGATCCCACCTGCAGTGCTGCATCCAGCTCTGGGGTCCCAGCACAGAAAGGATATGGACCTCACGGATCGGGTCCAGAGGAGGGCTGCCAAGATGATCAGAGGGATGGAGCATCTCTTGTTTGAGGAAATTCAGATTGTTTGTCCTGGAGAAGAAAAGGCTTTGGGGTAACCTATTTGTGGCCTCCCAGTACCTGAAGGGAGCGTACAAGAAAGATGGAGAGGGACATTTTACAAGATCACGTAGTGACAGGGCAAGGGGGAATGGCTTCAAACTGAAAGAGAGTAGTTTTAGAATGGATATTTACGTTACAGTGATGCTGATAGAACAGGCTGCCCAGAGAAGCTGTGGATGCCGCATCCCTGGAAGTGTTCAAGGCCAGGTTGGATGGGCTTTAAGCAGCTTGGTCTAGCGGAAGATGTCCCTGCCCAGGGCAGAGGGGTTGGAAATAGATGTCTTTAAGGTCACTTCCAACCCAAACTATTCTATGGTTCTATGATTCCTTGATCAGTGCAAGTGAAATCCAGATTCCCTTGCTGTGAGCTCACTGCTGCAATAACAACAATACCACGTTATATATGCTTGTGTTCATTGAGTTGAGCTTATGTTAACTGAGTTCAGAATCAGTAGGTCTAACAGATCTTTCCCAGAAATCTCCAGTGATTTTTAGAATGGCCAAGCCAAAACACATTGTTGTAATGCATCTTCAAACAGACTTGTTAAGGCCTTTGGTGTAACACAAGAATTCGGATGTTGAAATTCAGTTTTGCGCATTTTGTCCATGAGTACATTTTAGCCTTGGTATTCTTCAAATACGCCAAAGATAGCATTGTCCTGCAATTCTCAAAGCACCGAAGAAATGTTTGTTAAGTGCCTGTGCAGTCAATACAAGACAAAAAAAAGAAAAGAAGCATCTTTTTTTTTTTTGTCTTGAAGAATACTGGGGGACAATTAAAAAATTAACATAGCTACACAGAAGAAGAACCGGTAGGGGATATCTGTGGGTTATAAAAAGGAAACTCTAACTGAGAGGAATGAAGCAGTGAGTTGGTGAACTTATCTGAGCTCATGTGAATGCTGCTTAGCTTTCTGAACCATTTGTGGGACTTGTGGGAGAGACTACGAAGAAACATTTCAGACAAAAACCTAAGATGAGATTGGGCCATGTGTACAGAAATGAAAACTGCTTGGACAGGCTTGGGAAGTGTTAGAGAAGTACTGTCTTTTTAAAGCAGAAGTCTGCTCTGCTTCCCTAGCAAGAGATCCACAACCCAGAGAGCATCATGAACCTACAATAAATGATTCTATGTTAACACTTTAGATTATTCAGATCTGTCAAAAAAATCAGGTATTTTCCAAACTCTTGTTGGGGCAGTTAAGGAAGAAACTCCTTTGCTGGTGAATCTGTTTTAAATGTTGACTGACTGTGGCAACTTGAGATACTTTAATAAGGCATGGAATTAATATTTGGAAGGAGCACAAAGTTTAGACACACACCTTTCCGAGACTAAGTGAATGCCAGATGAGAAGGAGTAAGCTTTCAAGATATGTATTAGAAAATGGAAAGCAAAATACATGATTCAATTACTAAAGAAATTTTATGCACTCAAGGAACATCACAAATTGACAGCTTTGAGTGAAATGAACACATCAGCTGAAAGAAATTCAGATGTCTGAAAGAGAACAAATGATGTGGAAACAGTCTGATGTACCTAGATGAGTTGTTAAAATGTCAGCAGAGTATTACATTAGCAAAATATGAATCCTCATAATTGTCAGGGTTCCAAACCTACTTATAAGTATTCTTGGTAATCAAAGTAGTCTAGATAATCTAAACGCTGAACCTAAAGGATATCTAAAAATTAGTCTATTAGACCTTTTTGAGCAGATCTAAATTTTGATAAGATTTAATCAATGCATGCCTATCATCATTAAATTCTTAAGGAAGTAATAAATTGATACATGATTATCTCTTTGATTGTTTCCATCAAGTAGCTTGTTCTTTTTCCCAGCTGTCTCTTTAAAGTGATCTCAAAGATTTGCAGACCTATGATTCATCCATGCTCTTGATGCTAATTTGCTGTTGACCAGAGTATATTTGTGTTTCAGCCAAAATTATAAGCACTGAGGTATACTGAAGCATAGGATCAACTCAGCAAATTTTAGTCTAATGAGAGGAAAAACCTTTAGGAAAATATTTGGGCTGAAAGAAAGAGACCAGGAGCAGAAAATATACTTTTTTCTAAATGTTGTTTGATTGATATGATACATTTATTTCAGCACGATCATTAACTTCTATGATACGAAAGAGTAGCCGAGATAAGACATTTCTTTTAGAGAAATACTTCAGGGGGTATCCCATCACCTTTCAGTATAGACAATGCTCCTTTTGAGGATAGGGAGATCAAGTTCTCTTTTTTAACTACCATCATTCTATTTCTGGTTAGTGAAAATATTTAATTGGTGTTCTAAGGAATAATTTAAGTCTAATTTTTCTAGGAATTCATGAAAGTTTAAAGTAAAATTTTTAGTCTAGTCTTGCGTGGCAGACCCCATTTAGACATTTCATACAGTGAAAACAAAGCAGACTTCAAAGCAAATGTGATTGCTGAAATACGAGTGCACATATATATTTATATCGAGAGATGTATTGTATACAACTTTGTGTTGAAATTTGAAAAGCTTAAAGTGTTTAAAAGTTAAAATTTAAAAAATTTTTATTGACTATGAAAAATTAAAGCTCCCACTCTGAGATTTTTCTGTACTTTTTCTTTGCTTTTCTTAACTTACTTTCTATTTTGAGGAGTACGTAAGATATGCAATAAAACTAATATTTACATGCCTTATTGAAAGTAAAGAGAAGTTATTGAAATGTTGAGAATAAGGACTTCAGTGTTGGTATAACAGGCTGTGGCTTTGCCCTCCTGTCTTTTTGGTAACTTCTTTAGGTCAAACTGATATAAGCACATATTTGACTTTTAGCAGCTTTTTTTGAGAGGTCTTGATGAAGTCTCAAAAATATTGCATCTTTCAAGGAACTTGCATATTTTCCCCTATAAAGGAAATGGGCTTTGCTTGGCTCCCTAGTCAGACAGTGTAACATTTTGTCACATGAATATCCAAGACATCAATCACAGAAAGAAGGAGAGTATAAACACAATCTTAGGAAGAACTGAAAGCTACGTCAATGTCCAGAGAACTGACCTAGATAAATTCAAAATCAGTAACAAGTCATGTTTCTATTATACACTGTATATGAAAGCAATGCAGGTGAGGTTATCTTAATGTCAGAAGGTTTGTAAGGTGCGGTGCTAGTGCTCTAAACTGAAGTAGTTTTATGCTTTGGAAATAGATTTTCTCTTCAGGGAAACCTCAAATCCACTCTCAAATATGCAGTATCACTCTACATGTAAATTTAAACTCAAAGTCCATGTAAATAATGATTTTGAGGTAAATATATGTGGATATTTGCTTCTCAACTGTAGGCACTTTTTTGCCTCCTTTTTTACTCTGCTCCAGAACCTAATTATGAAGCATGACATACTTGGAAAGGAAATTATCTGTACATATGTACAAGCCAAGTAACTCACCTTGTCTTTTATGCCACTGTGCTGTCTGCTGTGTACTGTTGTGATAAAAACATGACGCCGTTATAAATTGCAAGGCAACTGACTTTGCAAAGGTGGTTTTCACATGTAGTATGTGAAATTCTGAGACAGTGTGGACTAGAGATGTCCATTAGAAATCCTCAAGCAGAGTAAAACTCAAGAGAAAACTGGAGAGTTGGGGAGCTCCTGTCTGATTGTCTGGTATCAAAAATGTTGCTAATCAGATGAGAGGTTTTGGAAGCATGCTTCCATCCCTTATTTGAGGCCAAATTGTGTATTTTGGAAATGTGTGTGGTGGTTCAGTTGCATGAGGATGCTTATGCAAAATACTCTTCTGGCTAAAAATCAAGCATCCAAAAATTTCCCGGAAGCTATTATGCATCATTAACACTTAGTCTTTATTAATAGTTTTCAACTTTTTTTTTTTTCATAGCACATTATTAACTCTGCCAATGGCACCATTATCAGGTTTTTCTCTCTAAAGATTTTTCAGACTGACTTCTACCAAGGAGTGGAAATTGTACAAACAGCCAAGAGCAGTGGGGAGTGTTACTTGTTGCTGAATACTGACCCTGTTTCTCTGTCTCCCTGGCAATTTCCCACACATAAAGCGTTCGTGTCCCTCCTCTAGATGTACTAAAAGGAGCTGAAACAAAGGTTATTCACTTTGATATTAGGCTGGAGTTCAGGAAGAAGTCTCTATGTTATATACTGGCTTTCTTTTCAATGGTTACAACCTGCTGGGAATGCTTCAAGTTGAGGATAGGTTCTTCTACCTGTACTGACTTTTACTGCAAACTCTTAAAAGACCAGCTGAAAATACCATTGATGCTTTCATCTGTACACTTTCATTTTTACTTTTTTTATGTCTTGTTTTGTTTGGGGTTTTTTTTAAACAAAGAAAGGTCCACATCTTTGTCTTTTACCTTATGTCTGTCAGCACTTTTAAAACTGAAGTTGAAAACACAGAACAGTTTTAGTGCTACTGGTGTACTCTGCTATGTCAACTTCAGTCTAACACCTTAAAAAAAATCATGGAGACATTTATAATGTACATGGGTCTAGTGTAATACAGGCAATCTATTTCACAGACGTTTCAAAATTTTTTAGATCTGCCCCTTCCTGTAATTAATCTTAAATCTTACCAAGTGTATCCTCAACCACAAAAAAAAAAAAAAAGAAGGAAAAAAGAAATCTTACTATAGCTGCTGCTTTTATGGACAGGACCATTCACAATAAAAAGTAGAAAATTCAAATTAAATCATATGTGAGAATGGCCTAAGCAGAGAGTCAGTCTCCCTTAGCTAGAGCATTATTTATAGAAAGTGGGACAGCTCTGTCAGGAGAAGCTCAGGTGCATCGTTTAAATTGCTGCACCAAGGAGTACTGAGCTCCTCGTGCTGAGTTTTCACCCTCACTGTGTCAGGCTCTAGTCCTACGTGTGTATGAGAGCCTGTGTCCTGCCAGTGATTTGGTTATCTAGGGAAGGCAAATGTTTCTGTTCTGGCCAGGTTCTCACACAGAGAACCACGACCTGAGAGCTCTGAGCAACATTCAGCCAGATCTTATTTATAGCGTGATAATTCAGGGGCTCGTCTGGTGCACAGAGATTCATATTCCAGCCACTGGGCTGCCTTACAGCTTAATACGTGATGATATTGGGGTTTTTGGATTTTTTTTTTAATATCTATGTAAGATTGAATGTAACTTGAGGTTTTGCTTTTGTTTGATTTTGTCCCAAGAGAAACTAAATTGATGACAAAACCCCAACTAACTAATCAAATGGGCACCATTCTTGGATGAGCCCCTTTCTATTGCTTTGAATACCACAGAAAATTAACATGGGATTCAAAATTCCCATCCATCTTTTAGTTTAGCATTACTTCCCATAGTGTTTATGAAAGTCCTCTCCTGCTTCAGTCCTTATCCACGGCTCTGTGTTATTTTATACATGGGTTTGGATAACAGAAGTTAATCCAGAGGAAGGACATGTGATCTGTCCCCAGATCCTCCTTATTACAAATGTTAGAAGGATATCATATTGCTGCATATGAAACTGGTTTTACTTTCTCTGGATGCTTTTGTGATAAGTCCTTAGAGACTTCCTTTTCTTTCTTTCTTTAAAGGTGACTTTCCAACAAATAGGAGACATCATTCCCTTATTTCTGCTCCCCTGAGTAGATCCAAAAATTCAGTTCTCACTTCATTCTACTGGAAGTCTGATTTTTTTATATAGAAATAATTCTCATTTTATACCTAGCTTGATAGAAGACAGAGCTAATTAGTCTGAAGTGCTTAATTCATTACTTGGTTTGTTTTAACTCAGTTTAGCCTGTCAAAGTTCACCTTTTGTGACACTTGTAACACATTTAATGACTCTATTTAAGCTCAAGTCCAAACTTGATATATTCTTGCAAAATGATTTTCATTTACAAAGGAGGAACTGCTGGATTTCTCTTAGTAATGAGACTGGAATCAGACTACTTCTGCTTCGTATTGTGCCTGGTGGTTTCACCCAAAGCTGGGGGTTAGAAGTATCTCTGACAAGGTGTTTATTATAAAGTTGCTTATGCTCTGTCATTTACTTAAATACTTTTTTTTCCCCTCCACTTAACATGGACATTCAAAAAGGAGATGTGGTAGTTCCTATGGATTATTTATTTTTCTGCTTTGTTTTTCTAAGAACAGAGGTAAAAAAAATGTCATGGGGAACTAACAGACAAATCACATGCCCTTAAATTCCAGTCCTTTAAACTTGTGTTTGTGTGTTCAGCTTTCTGTATATGGGAAAAGCCTCTGATTTGATTGAAACTCTCTGAAGCAGAGAATCGAGCAGATGTGTTTAGCCTCGATTTAGTTGAGACTTTAACTGATTCGAAAGGGAGTTGGGTAACCAAGCTGTGATGCTAACACAAGTTTCTGGATACATCCAGAGTTTTAAACCCCTGAGGTGACTTACTGCTTTCCACTTTGTGCCCAGATTCACCTGTCAAAAATGTTTTAAATGAGATTTAACGCAATTATTGTTTCCCCCTCACTGGGTTCTTCCTCTCTTGTGTGGAATTTGCTTTGCAAGAGTGACAGTTTAGAGTCTGGGACTGCAGCTCATCAGTTACCTCGGACAGGTCAAGGGCCAGAATCTCATTTGCAGACCACTGTCACCCGTCCTTTACTCCTTACACAATCCCACTGCACTTCCCTGCAACTGCTTGAGGAGCAATTTATGTCAAAGGGCCAGAACTCTGTGTATTTGCATAAATGTCTCACCATGTCCATATATATATATATATGAATGAGAATAAAAGTGGGGAAAAGCACAGAATTTACAGCAGATTTTTAGTGAAGTGGAACTCACTGAACCTGAATAACTTTTTGATACCCAAGAGAAATAAGCAATCAGGCCAGATATTCAGGCTAAATTGTTTGCAGCTTTTCAAGTAAGTAGCTCATGTGTCAGTAGAAGTCCATTCAGTCTTGTGCATGTAAGGAGGGTCATAAAACATGTAGTTGCTTATCTACGAGAATAATTTATACACATTTGCACAGTTACTCTACTTGGATGGTTGTCTAACAAAGTAATTAGAAGGTGGGTGGTTTTTATAAGGTGCATAAAGTGATCAGCTTTTTCTTTCAGACCTTGCTCAGTGTTGGAATTATTTTGCTACAGTGTAACATGGGTGAGCATTCTGTTTACTGAACACCTTCCCTTTTTCCATAGCCAAATGGCAAATTGAAGTACTGAATGTTATGGAGCCATTCACTACTGTCAATATCTTATTTTCTGGAGAACAAAATGAGGCTTTGTAGAGGAACTTTTGGGGCAGGAGTATGGTTATACTCTTAATTCCTGGAAGGAAGAAAGTATTAATTACAAATAGCACTTAAAAGAGTTAAATTATTGTTACTGCTTGCCATTTCATAATAGACCACATACTTGAAAAGTACAGGACACTGTAAAGGACAGTGGAATGGGGTGCTTTCTTATCATCCCCAGCGGTGAATTTGTTCCCAGTGTTTCGACAAACTGGTAGGTACTCAGAAACGTCTTACACTTCATTAATCACCTAAATGTATATTGGCCATCTGCTTATATTTTGTGTTTTAAGCTGATGAAAAAGAGACAGAAGAGTAAACACTACAGAGGACAAGAGAAAAGACATTAATGAACATGGAGAACAGTAATAGTTGGCAAGCTCGTAATGTAAATAGATATTGTAGAATTTTTGTCTGTGTAATGGGGATGATGCATGAACATCCAATATCTAGAATCATCCAAAACACACTTTGCAGTCATGCTAATAGGAATTGTTTCAGTTTATCAGCATGACTTCACTAATGTGAAGAAAATGTTTAACCTAGTCAGAATATGCAGCTTTTGCTTTTCAAAATTCACTTGTTAGTAATTCTAAGTAAATGGAGTAGGCATCAATGAAAAATAGGTCATAATAGGAAGGTAATTTTACTTTATGTTCCCTTTTTTTCCCATATATTTTAGGGTTTTATTAGAATTGTATGTTTTCAAAAGCCTCTTTGAAATTAAGTCTTTCTGACTGGCTCTCATTGAAATAGTAGCACTTCAGAGCTCTATAGCCTTTCCAGTCCTGTTGGGATGGTTATACAGGGTAAATATTATGTGAAAAGTACTTGCAGAAGCCAGTCCAACTGAGAAAAATAGGTTGTTTATTTTAATTTTAGGTACTGTACAGACAAAGCTGAATTATCTTAAAAATCACCACAAATAATTCATCATGTTATTTAGGTACTTTTTTCCTTGTCATGTCACCAGATCTAATGGTTCTTTCTTAATTTACGACAGAAATTCTGTGGAATAAGGTAAATGTCGACTATAATGATGCTGTTTGTTATGATGAAAACACAGAGAGAAGGAAATTATGTTTAATGCATCAAAGAAAGAAATTTCAAATAGGTTATTTCAGTTACCTTGATTTAATATGTCTTTTGGGGAGAAGGGAAGGAAGGAAAGGTGAGGGATTAGTACCAAAAGTAACAGTGTGAAAACATGCACCATAAAGAATGGTTAGAGACTCTCAGATATGGAAACGTATTTCTCTCATCTATGGAGGAAGGATTCTTTTAGAGACTACTAGACATAAAAATATCTAATATGTAATGACCAATTAGTGCCTTCTGGCCTGGAGAATTGTTTGACTTTCACATAAAGGGTAGTGATAGTTCTCAAATACAGTTCTCAAATTTATCAGTCATCTTTTTCTACCTGAGTCTTCATTTGGTTCAGGTAATGCTTTGTTGGAAAAACCCAGCACCAGTAATCATACTGGAGAGTAAATCCTAGGCAAGACATGAGATTTATTTCATACTGAGAATGTCTTTTATTAAAAGTCAGCACGCAGGAAGGAGTGCACACCCTAGTTCAGATCTTGTGTTACCAGAACCTAACAAGTGTTTCTGGGATCCTGGTACTAAAAACATGTGTAAGTTTACAGGTAAAAGTAATTTTTTCTCATGCTGCAGCTTCTTCTTGAAAGAGACCAGAGGATGTTCCAACGGACCAGGAGAGAGAGTGGATAGTTTTGGTGAGGACTTTCCTGTATTGCAACTTGGAAAATTCAAATTCTGCTTCAGATTTTATTACATAGGATCTTAGGAATATGTTTGCCTTTTTTGTTTCCCTTCCCAACTCTAGTTTTTCTCCTGCAGTCAGAATGTTCTGTATTGTGGTGAGAACTATTTTGCTATACTTTTTGTGCTGTGTCTACCACAATGAAATCCTAGTCTTGCTAGTATTCTCAATATAACAGTAATGTAACACCAATGATTATTACTGAATGAAGATGCAATAGAAAAATATGTAGAGCTTTGCAGGTGTCAGCCTAACTACAGTGTTAAACAACCAGCAATGCCTGCACTATTTGTCTTTCACAAATAATTGAGTCCGATTTTTGTTAAACCACCCGATTTAACAGACTTCCTGCTACCTTTTCCAAACAGGTAAAAGAATCTAGTGTGCCAGGTTTTCACCTGCTGGATCCATGGGCTCACAGAGCAACAGTAATTCTGTTTTCCAATACTACGCTTTTCTGATTATCTCTTCCACCACTTGCGGTAGGAAAGACTGAGCTGATTCTGGTCTTGCATTATACAAAGCAAACAGCATGTGGCATTTCTGGTTCAGTGATGATTTCCAACTGGCCTTTCTTTTACTGTCACAGTTGAAACTGCCTCCTCTCTTCTCAGCAGCAGTGAAGGCATAGAATGAGACCAGTTAAAATGGTTCGCTCTTGGTTGGCTCTTTCACTCCATGTAGTACCCAGAATAGTCTGAGTCCTTCAGCCGTGTGACACTAAAAGGCTAAATGAAGAGCTACTTGGATCTGAACTGTGACTCCACTGTGCTCTACCACTGCTCTGCTGTCTGTCATCAAAGCTTTCCTACAGATTTCTCTCTACTGTAACCTGTCGTGTTCTCAAAGATAGTTTTCCAACCTTCCTGACTTCTCCTCCGTGCACATTTTCTCCAGGGACTGGTATATTTGGCTTGGTGCTTCTCCACCATGGTGGCTTCTAGCCCGTGCCTAGAAGGAGCCTAAAGTCATCAATGAGTGTTGAGAGAGGAGGTAGGAGTAAGATGCACAGAACTGGAACAGAAAACACACCCATATCCTTGGCCAATTGCTAGGAGTGCTGTCTCTGCACTCTCACTGCCAGTCACACCCTACCCAGGTTCTCAGACCCCTCCAAGCACTTGCTGAAAGTCACTCCACTCCTGCTACCAACAGAAGATCCACAGGTACAAACTGTACCTGTGTCTGCAGCTGTCAGCATATTCCCTGCTTCTTTGCTTCCCCTGTGGGCTTTCTCCTCCACTTGTGATGTGCTTTTCACCCAGCATAATTGTGAAGTGGCTTTGGCAGAGAGTGCCTTGCATGTCTTTCACCCTCCTATAGCTCTTGAAGGGAAAGAAAAGAAGGGGCAAAGGGACAACAGCAACAAAGGCCATGGCCGTGCAATGTAGGGAATAACAGGAGGAGGAATAGAAGGACAGGAGTGCCAGGAAGACAGAAAAGTGAAACTGTATATTTACCATGTAAAGATAAAGTAAAGCGTCTTCGGGAGCAACCAGGAAAGAACTGGAGCACAACAACTCTGCAAAGTGCTGAATAACAGGGAGTTTGAGTGAGAGTCTGAGAGACTGAGGAGGACAACTAGCTGGGTTATTACAGAGACAGGAAGGATTTGGCATTACAAAATTTGGCTTAATACTCACTGGACAGAAGCAGCAAGTGAAGGGAGAATTTATTCTATGGTTTCCTTTTAACATAGATAAGATTGAAAAGATGTTACATATCTATGTATCTCAGAGCATCACATTTGCTCTGGTACCAATGAAATTAATAACTTGACACCACTTTTCTTCTGGTTTGTTTTTTCAAGTTTTTTTTCTGTTCAGACCACACCCAATAAGCCTTAAGGCTCTTAGGCCCTGTGTCCTTCTCCCTCCAGCAGCCTAATAGCTTCTAAGCAAGGTACATCACAGGATGGCTCAGGCAACACAGGAGATCTATAACACGAGTATAAATGGAGACAAAATAAATCTACCTCAGCAGCAGTCCCTGCAAAATCGCTTGATAACACTGGTTGCTCTAAGGGTTGACTTTACTTCATAACCACTTTCTGAGTTTTATGTAGTGAGGCCAAAGGATAAAACACAAGCTCCCAACTAAACTCAATCATATCGTAGTTTTTGAAAAAGCAGAAAGCTTTGAAATCCTTGCTATGTACTGCATTGATACTCTTTTTTTTCCTCCCAATTCTCCAGCCCAGCAGAATAACTCTTGATTCTGGTTTTGTGATGCGTTCGTTTGTGATAAGATGTTCAAGGCCACATTATCCACTGTCTGTTGAAATGCAGTAAATATTTAATGTTCTGTTTATTTCTATAATGGCCAAACGAAATTACTTTCTATCTATTTACCTATCTGCATGTGCACATACACGCACACTCTCTTGAAGATATACACACATTCACATATTTAAACTACACAGAAACTGAGTGAAGGAAATTGGGAAAAGGGTATAATACTTTGCATTTTTTGAAAATGAACATATTTAGTCCTCAAACTATGCCATTAAGTAAAGGCAAGATTATCCCCTTTATTCAGGAGGGGTGACAAAGGCCCAAGAGTGTATGTTTCACTCCAAGTGTGACAGGACAGATGGAGTCAATGTCTGGGCCACCTCTTAGAATTGGAATGGTCCTATTAACCTGGACCTCTCTTGTAATACAGAGAACAACCTAAAAGTTGGCAGTAGGCTAAAGCTTAAATTTAAAGGTTATTTGGCGGTCACTGAAGCAAGTCTATTTCCTAATAGACAGATGTCCACTTAACTAAAGCCCTCCCAGATGACTTCTTGTTTGAAGCTATGCCAGGTAAAGCAAAGACTGAGTGGATGTGTCAACTCAAGTAACCTCTTGGAGAGAGCAGCGTTCCCCGACAGTCTGGGCACCAGCTCAGTGGCACAGGAACATTTGCTTGTGGCACATGGTCTCTGGTAGGTCTGTCGGTCAGTTGCTTTGTATCAGCACTTTTAGAAAGCAAGTAGTTTAAAAAAATACAGCCTTGCCAGGTGAGGGATATTTGTCAGTTTGTGTTTTGAAAATGGGGGGAAACTGTGTTATTTAGATTGAAATAGTACGGTCAAATGGAACATGTTGCCCTTGGGTTGGAGGCCCATGGTTGGTTGTTTTACAGTCATGAAATATTTATCTGTCCAGCCTTAAGTATACCAAGTTTTAAATTTAGGTAGACCTTCTCAGAGCCTACATCATAATAATTATAAATAGTGAGAATTAATATTAATGACTTTTTTTTTTCCTCATGTAAATTAGAATATGATCTGGGAATGGTGTCCTTATGGGGAGATCCTGTGCCCATTGAAATGGGTCTCTACACGTATCTGTCTTATCACTGTCTGAATTTCTTTGAATACCTGAAGGATCTCCTGGGACTTAGAATTAAACAAATGAAAAGTTGACCTCTGCACGGTCAGAGCTGTTTGTATGGCCAAACAAATGGGGAAGAGGGGCATTATATTACCAAAATTAAGGATTTGATGACTGAAAAGCAGGTGAAACTTTTGGTTTTAGCTCTCTCTCCTCTGTAGACAGAAGCTCAGGTCCCAGGCTGGCTTGGTTAAGGCAGCGGTGTGTTATACGTGGGTGTGAGGAAATAAACTTTAGACAGACACTTTTTTCCCCCCGCTACATCTGTTTTACAAGAACATCCTCTCTCTGCTGCTCCTCCAGGGGCTGCATTAATGTGCAACACTGTAATAGCTGATCAGTGCAAACATAAGGTACATCAACCATTAACCACATTTGAGTCAGACTACTGGAAAGAAGACAACCCCTCCCTGTTGTTAAAAACCGTGGCTGGTCGCTGGTGGCACTTCTCCCACAGACGCCAGCGATGGAGACGGTTGTGATGGAGACGCCAGTGACGTTGACGGAACTGTGAGGGCATTTGGGGAGGGAAGTTGTAGCAAAGGGAGAGCGGCATGGCTGAAACCTGTGGGACTTCAGCTTCCAAAGCTCCTGAGGCAGCAATCGCTGAAGACCTGAGAATGGTGATTGCAGCTTTTTTAGGGGCCTGGATGCGCTTATTATTTTTTAGGATATTTTCACAATATTGGTAACTCCTCGGTTCTGAAATTCTTTCTTTCCCCTAGCTTTAACTTTCTGCAAACGTTTTGTTTCTGTTGAATAGAAAAGACAATTATTCTTTTTTAATATTTTTGTGATACCTTGAACTAACCACATAGCATAAGATTTTTTTCACTCTGTTTAAATGGGTGACATCAGTTTTTGTTTCTAATGAATGAGTATTAAAGAGAATGGAAGTGAGGAAGTGAAAATTACTTTATCTCTGTGGTGTATGTATATTTAGTTAATAATGTGTTCATTATTCGAAGTAATTTTATTTGAATTTATTTTTAAAATTTACTTCAGTCTCTTTCCTCTCAGATTTCCACGTGGTGTTCGTTACCACTGGAATGATTATTATTCAGAAATCCACTCAAAATTCTTTTTTAGAATTAGTTAGAGGGTATTTGTGAGCTACAAACTCTTGGCTGTCTCATGTATTCTGTTATGTGTATCTACAGACTTCTGCAAAAAATTCCTTTTAGTGTGGCCAGTTTAGGGCACTAGAGGTTTAAAAGAGTCAGTAAGGATATCTGGTTCCTAGATAAGGCCTCAAAATTCTTAGTATTATCTAAACTGAGGATTAAAAAGTTATAATTTTCCAAAGGTTTCCATTACATTTCTTATTCTGCCTACCGTGCATTGTACATTATTAAAGAGTACTGCTCTGACATGCCCCCCAAAGAAGTGAATTAACATTTCTTGTGAACTCTGTTCTTTTGTGAAGAAGTAATAATGATTCAAGCAGCTCCAAAAGTTTCTCAGATGAATCAGAATTTATTACTTTTAAAATTGATGCCCATTACATTCACTGATGCATAAATTGTCATTAGTAGGAAAAAAATCCCCTCTTTTTTACTAGTTGCCCTTATTGATAACAGATCTGAGACTTGTAGAGAGGATAGGGACAAATGCAGTACGTGACTGACATGATTTGTGAGACTTTTCTTCGCAGTGCTCATCTATTGTTCTCTTTACATACCTTTTCTTTTGTCTCTAAAGCAATTCTAGTTGTGATTTGTTACAGCTCTTAGAAGAGAGAGGGTCCATTCTAACCTGTGAAAAGATAAGCCCTGACTTGTGCTTTTGATCGGGCTTGAAGCCTTTTGAGTGTTTCTATTTGTAGAGAAGTTCTCACCTGCCAAGGCGGATCTAAGCAAAGTTGAAATTGCTGCTGGTGCTTTTTCTTGGTGGTATTGGTTATTTTTGTTTGTTTGTTTTTCTTTTAGTAGAGTCAATTGTCTTGCCATTGGTTTAGTTTATCTTTTCTTGAAAAGCTTATTTCTCCCTCTTGAACTAAATCCTTAGATTTTACAGGTATACAACTGTTTTTGCCAACCAGTCCCACAGCTGAAAGAAGACCTATGCAAGTCAGGAGAAAGAGGAGAAATATACAAGTCAGGTGTGATGAACTTAGAAGTATTATAACTAAGGAGATGTCTTTAAAAGAGGTTCCTTTGGAAGAAAACGGGTTGATCAACCTCTCACTGGTTGACTACCAGAACTTATCAATGGCTTGTGTCAGTTTAGGATATAACTACTACGTTATGAGCACTTCTTTGATTTCTGCTTCCTGTCTCTAGTGGGACTAGAAAAATCAAAGTCAGAAGAAAGTGTAGTAAGACATAAAGTGGGGATTTAGACTGTTTTATAGGAACCTACTTAACCTCTCTCTACAATTCTCTGTCTGTGTAATGGGGATAATGTATTTAACTACAGCACGAGAAGTCTGAGGATTAATCGGTTAATGAATTCATAGAACCCTGAGCATGAAAAGTGCACTCTAAATGTTTCCCATAGAAATTTCTCCATTACCTAAAGAGAGAGGAAGAAAAAAGCTAATTCATTGCTTTAAAGAACTGTGCAAATTCCATCAAGAACACAGATAATTATAGTAATATTAATAGATTTTTAGGTCTTCATTTTCCCCTTGAGGCCAGGTGTCCCTGATTTTTTTTTCCTGTTCTCCTTCAAGTAACGTCCCTGACTCAGTTGTCAAAGACTGAGAAGCAGAAGTGCCCATCTAGCTTTGAACTTGATCCCCACAGCGAAGTTGCAAGGTTAAATAAATGGGGTGGGTTGGGTTTCTTTTATTTTAAACTGAGCATAACACTTCAAAAAGGTTTTCTCTCCCCCCTCCCCCAATGTATTTTTAGGCTGTATGCACTCCTGCCTATGTCTGTTCCTTAGTCCCAGTTGAAGATTTCAAGGGAGACGAGGGCTCTATATTGTTTCTCCCTTGTATTGCAGATAGGGGGAGGAGGTGGTTATTAGAGAGAAGCGCTCTCGCTCGCTCGCTCTCTCTGTTTCTCCCTCTCTGGCTGATAGCACTTATCTCTCGCTCTCTCTCCTTCTCCTAGGTGATCCATTTCTAGGCAACGTGCTGGCTGGTGCTGGAGCTGCCAGCTCTCTCTGCATCCCACCAGCAAGGCAAGCTCCAAAAGCAACCTGCAGACCATCATCTGCTTTCCTCTGCCTCGCTCCGGGTACTCCTCCTCTCGCTTCTGCCCTGTCCAACCACCACCTTGCGCGACAGAGACAGCACGCTGGGCTCCATTGGCAGATTTATTTTTTTTTTTCCTCCAGTTGTGGGAAGCGATTTTTCTAAGCGAAGGGTGGGGGGAAATTTCTGCATTACTATCTGCATTACCTTGAAGTTCACTTTGTTTTTTGGCCTCCGGGGGGGCTTTTCCTGCAGGAATCTGGCTGCTGGGAGCGGGATCGCCTGCTCCCTCGGTCGCCCGCTCCTCCCACCTCGCTGAAGGCGAGCTATTTGCTGGGGGCTCCTGGGGCTTCTCTGGCCAAGAGGGTTTGTGCGTGTCTGCTTGTGTGTGCGTGTCTGCTTGTGTGTGTGCGTGTGTCTGTGTGTGTGAGCGTGTGCGTGGTGTGGGTTGGAAGTTGCTGTGCAGCAGCGGGACCGAGCGGATCCCTGGACCCGGCGGAAGGATGGGGATTGTCTGACCAGCAGAGGCGTCTGCTGCCCGCGGCGGCGCCCGGGCTGGATGGATTTGCTGCCGGCGCTCCCAGCAATTCTGGTGCTGCTCAGGAGCCCCGCGAAGTGACGCGGGGTTTCGCCGAGGAGAGAAGCGCTCGGAGCCCCGGGCTCGCTCCCTGACCAGCCGCGGCTCTGCGCCAGCCATCGGGATTTACACGCTCCTCCGGCTGCACCTCAAACTCTTGGGCTTCCTGCGCTGCACTGTCCTCCACGGCCGCACCGTTTGGCGAAGAGATCTGTTGTTATAAAGCCTGGACCTCTGGAGGAGATGGAAGTTTTCTCCCTCATCCTGGTCGTGTCCGTCTGTTGGACTCGAACCTGGAAAGCGGCGATTGCAGATTCAATCATTCATATCGGTAAGGGGGTGCTGCGCCTGCTGGTGCTGCTGGACACTTTTCCAGCTCTCCTTTGCAACCTTCCCTCTCTTGGAAGGCTTTCCCCCCTCCCCCCGCAGCCCCTACTCTTTTTTATCGCTTGCTCGCTTGCTTTTTTTCTGTTGTTTTGTCCCCTCTTATAATTGCTTTACAACCAGGATCTCAGGCGTCCTCTTTTTCCCCTTCTGCGCTGTGTAAAGGTTTCTTGGCAGCGGGGTATGTGCGTGCTTTAGACCTTGAGGTTTTGATGAGGCTGATGATGGGGGCGCCCAGGGCTCGGGCACTTCCCCGGTTCCTCCC
Source organism: Lycocorax pyrrhopterus obiensis (assembly GCA_014706295.1). Lineage (NCBI taxonomy): Eukaryota > Metazoa > Chordata > Aves > Passeriformes > Paradisaeidae > Lycocorax > Lycocorax pyrrhopterus. The sequence goes on along the minus strand of JACSVZ010000006.1, from coordinate 64,464,825 downwards.
CACCGCCCCTCAGCTCCAGCCTGCCTTCCGCTGCCCCGGCTCGCCCTCGGCCGGGGGAGACCCCACGCCTCCCCGTGTTCCTCGCACCGCGGAGACGGCCACGCAAAGCCCCCACCCCCTACACTTTTCCTTCCTTCACAGCCCCCATCCCGCCTTCCTCTCCCGCGGCGGAACAGGTGGTTTGGCAACGTGAGCGCTTCCCCTGCCGCGGGCGGGCAGGGCGGCCGCGGGGGCGGGGGGCTCTGGCCGTCCGGCACCCCCTTCCCGGCCGCCACCCCGCCGGCTCCGTGTGTGTGCGCCTCCCGGAGCCGCGGCTCCCGGCAAGGGCAGCGGCCTCCCCTCCGCCCCGGGGGCAGGGGGCAGCTCGGGTGATGCCGGTGCACGGCGCTGCCCGCACTCCCGCCGCCCGTGCCCCCTCGCTCCCCGTTATCCCGAGCCATCTCCGGCACGCCAGCCCTCCCTCTCGGCTGGCGCATCCCGGGGAAGCGCCGAGCCCCGCTGCCGAGCGGCGCTTGGCTCCCGCGACTGGCGAGAGCGGGTCGCCCCCCTGCGCCGGCCGGGGATGCGCGGGGAGGGAGAGGAGAGGCAATGGGGAGATGAGGAGACGAGGGCGCTTCCCCCGCGGCCGCTCGCCCATCTGCAGGCACCGCACGCAGGCGGAGCGGGGGCGGGCGGGCGGCCGACGCCGCGCTGCCCCGGGGAAGGTGCATTTGGGGGCAGGGTCCCGCCGGGGTTTTGGGGAGGTTCCTGGGGCGGTGCCGGCCCCGTCTGTGGGGCAGCTGTCGCTCTCCCCAGGGTTGGCTTTATGAATATGTCTGCCGGTGCTTGTCGTGGGGACCCGTAGCGGGTTTCTGTGAAAGGGGAAGCGAGGAGAGCGTTTGGAAAGCCCGGCCGTCAGGAGCTTTCCTGCAGGACACCGATGTTTGGGCAGCGGTGCACCAGCCCTTCGTGTAGCCGTCCCCGAGCCCAAAAGCCACCGCTCCCCTTATGTACCGCAACTTTATAGGGGTCAGTCCTTTTGGCTGTATGCGACTGGAGCAGCAAATATCGCACAGGGGAGGTAGCGCTCTATGCCCTCCTTTTAAAGGGAGAAGGACTTTTTTAATGCTTCCCAGTTGTAGACTGTTGAAGCGACACTAGGAGACAGTTGCGCCTTAGGATTTCTTTCTTAAGAGCTTGTAACAAACGATCACATCCTAGAATTTGGGGGGAAATTTTGACTGTGTAGCAGATGAGGAGTTTCTTTGCAATCCACTGTCGCCCGTCCTCCTGGCTAAAGGAGCGCTGCTGGGCAAGCTGTGTGCCTTTGCACTACCATCAGGGGAGACGGCAGCTTTCCTCCCCCCGTGTTAATGAAAATTTGTTTGGTTTACTTGTTTTATATGATAAATGCAATACATTTTAACTCTGGGTTTTTTTTTAATGCTGTTAGTGATTAGATACATCAACAGAGTAAATCCGTATTGAAAAAAAAAAAAAAAAAAACCACCCAACCCAAACTAGCAAAACCAAAGTAGTTGCTTCTCACACAATTAATTTGTCTTGAGAGACCATTAGTACAGTTGACAAGGGGATTAGCTCTTTTTATAGACTGGTTTATGTTGCCATGAAAATGGCAAACTATATAACTGTTATACAGAGCTTTAAATCTACTAAAATGAACACTCTGAAAATAAATGACCTGAAATTAGAACTGTTTTAACAGTAAATGGGTACACAGCTAAATATTCCAACTTGTATAGCTCACAGATGAAAATTTGGCCCCAGGTAACACCACTGTGTTTTGTGACCTGGTCTTCTGTCTTCCCCTTTTGCTGTCTTCCACTCTTACTAAATAAACTTATGCATAAAATATTTAGACATAAGTAATAAACTGTATTTATTTAAATGAGTCAGCAAAAGCAGTAGCAAGGTACTCTATGAGGAAATTACTATAGAAGAACTCTTAAAGCCAAAGAAAAAACCAAAATGCTCAGTTCAGGGGAAAAGAAATTCTACCAGAGGCAGTACTGATGCCTTAGGTAACAGACTGAATAAATGCATTGTCTTTTTTCTTGTTCTGCTGTGCTAAGATATTCAAGTGGAAAATATTTTCCCATGTTTGAGAGGGGCAGATGGTCGTAAGAAATAACATGCTACCTGTGAATACCCTTTTCCTAACAGTAAATACTTTTTTCAATATAATGCACAAACTCTCTTAACTTGGCTGTGTTTTATTTTATGTGTTTCCTGTAAAAGGATGCTTTCTGTCTCAAAGTATTTTATCAGGCATCTCTTAGACAATGCCAAAAAATGTTACAATTCAGTGAGTAGACATTAACGACTTGGTGATGTCAGTGGGAGGGATACGGTGACTGATATCCATCTATGATAATGCTTTTTCATATTCCTGTCTTCTGTGCACAGTTTCTGCTTTTGATCATTAGAGCAGGTCTGTGTGTATGTAAATGTGCACATTTTAAAAAAGAAAGGTTTTCCCGTATCATATTGTAAACATCGGTAGAGCTGCTTATAGTCTGTACGTTTCTGCTGCCCTGCTATTATAAATAGGAGCTGGCAGTTCAGAAAGACTACATTAAGCACTCTTGTGAAAATGGTGAAATGAATCGACTCCACTATAATTTTCCTTACCCTTATATAAAAAAGAAAGGGGCAGGGTTACCATGTCAAAACTGTGCAATCCTGCATTATGCTGCTTCTCTCAGCCCGTGCATTGATTGAGTAATTTCATCAGTCCCACATTACTTGATTGCTTAGAAGTTTCCTAATGATCTGTATGCTGTAGGAAGAATCTGAAAGTCGTGAGTGGAATGGTAATGATTCTGTGTTTTATGAGGCTATTCAAAAAGTCGCTCTGATTTATGTAGCTCGAAAGCTCCCAAGTCTTTGAGATTAGCCACGCTGCCTGATATTTTCTTCATACATCAGTCGTCCCACACTCCTCACTCCCTAAACAGGAGTTTAGAAGAGTGTTTTAATTAAGCAGGGATTAGGTGGCAGTCCTTGTCAACTGCACAATTTGCGTATACTTTGTATCTTCTACCGCTGATAGTCTCATGCTTTTATATCTTGTACTTTGTGCTCGTTATTTTCCCCTGATATGTACATGGTAATGCATCTGTACATGCTTGTGGATTTCCTATTGTGCCTGCAGAAACATATAGGCAGATATGAGTGTTTAAGGTGCTGCAAAATCACCTTGGGCAGCAGTCACATTGTGTGGTACAAAAGTTTTGCTGAAAAAATACACTTAAGTATTTTTGAAGGCTAATTAATCTAGTTCAGCCTCCCTGATTACTTCAAGTTGGTTTTCATGTTTATCAGTAACTTCAGTCATACACAGTCAGTTTACTGCCCTTGGCTTTTTTATTTTTAGTGGAAAATTCATAAATATATATAAAATACAGTTATATATATTATATGTGCTTCTACATATCATTATACATCTGTTTTTAATATATATATTTATATATTCCATATTTTTTTTCCAGAGAGAGAAAACTAATTCTGCTCTTACCTTACTCCTCTCAGCTTTTAGACTTTGTAGGCCAGGACTGCTGCGTTCCTTGTGTTGGACAAGTTCCCAGCATTGCTGGGTCCTGAGTTTTGGCTCATACCTTTAAGCTCTTCTGTACCATGGTTAATAATATCAAGGCAATTCCAACATGGGGTCTATTGCTTGTTTCTCCTCTTGATATTGATGGTGACTGAAATGTATTTTTTTTTTTTTTTGGTAAGGGAAAGGGATTCTTGTTGCTTGGCGGTATGCGCGTCCACGTTTCTTCTTGTAAGTTGATGTGCTACAATGCAGCTTGGGCTGTGTTGTGAATTGGTAATGGGAATTTAATTTGCTGTGCTATTGGTGAAGCCTCATTAGGAGGTATGTAGTATATGCCACTAGCTGTTCATTACAGTACTCTCACATACATTTGTAAAGCACAGGACAAACAAGCAAAACAGATTTATTAAAAACAAATAAATCTCTGTGTGCCTGTGGTGTCCACAGAGGAGCACTCAGGTCCCTGTTGTCCCTGCTCTAGGGTGTGTGAAGGTTACTTGCCCATTTTAAACACACCTACAAGTGTGGATCTGGAAACCCAGCGTGCTGGGGCTGAGCAGCCAGGAGGTTCTATCAGTAACTGTGTTCTACTTCAGTGCTCGGCCTGTGTGACAAACTCTCCGCTTCCATGTGCATTATTTCTGAAATGCTTTCCCAGGTGCTTAGGTTTGTGGTAGTGTTTCGGTCCCTGTGATGTGTGTTAGTTACTCTGTAGCTAAAGAGGGATGACTTTGCATGCCATAGATTAGGGTTTGCCATCATTCAAAGGCATGTTTGCCATCATTCAAAGGCATGTTTGCCATTAGCTGTCACTGCTTTCTGGAGTGTTTCGTAGTCATCCTCAGGGTCTGATCCAGAGTCTGTCATGATCCAGGTGAGTTGCTTAGTTGGCTTCAGAAGATTTTAAACTGAGCCAGTGGATTGCTGACCACAGCAGGCAGCTCCTTTTCGTGTTCTTAAATAACTCTTAGTGTTAAATCAGGTTCTTTGTCCTTGATAAAGGCAGAGTGAAAAAAAAAAATCAACCATCCATTTTCAAGTGGTGCCCTAACAAATGTCTGACATGGCAATCACTGCTGCTGCTCTGTGCTTTCACATGACTACTTATGGATGCACTGAGCCTTTATTCTCACAATGCCATCTTTGAAAAAACACACTGGAGAAAAATCTTTCAAGACTGCGACTGCATAAACCTACCAACTAAGGTTCATTTAACTTAATGAACAAAGGCATTAAGTGTGGTTCTCTTCCACTCCCTGGCCCTGTAAAGCAAGTGGCATTGGCAAGAGATGACTTCTGTGAGCCATTAGGTTACTCCCTAGATATAGACTTGAACTTACATCATTTTCTTCCATTTGATATATAGCTATCTATAATCTGCCATGACAGCCTGGTTTTGGCTGAAATTTATTGGAGGCTTTTGCCTTTTGAGTTGAGGTTTGTATTTTTACCCTTTGTTACTGCTATGCCATTGCTTGATTTTTTTTTCCAGCATGGTAAAAAATGTTTTTAAAAACAGTTTATGTGCAAGAGTACTTCTATTTGGCTATCAGTTTCTAATTAATTTTCTTAATTACCTGGGTTATATACAGGAACATGGTAACACTCCTTCCATCTACACACTCTCCAAACATATTTTGTTTTATATCTTTAGTGTTTAGAAACTTACTAGATACAGACAATTACCATTGATGTTTGGACTTACAAGTGACCAATAAGAAAAGGAAATAGTATTCCAATATTTTGAGCAGTTATAAGAAAATGATCAAACTTTGAAAACATATTTTGCACGTATATCATGATATATGATGGTATGTGCCAAAGGTTGATTTCAGGTAATACATTGGTAATGAGGCAAATTCACATACCTTTCTGCATCTGCAAATTCAGTTGTTGCTTTTTTTTCTTCTTCTTCTTTTTTTCATTTAGATTTGAATTCCAGAAGAAGTAAGTTATTATCTAAGCTGTTGAAATTTTGAAGAAAACTTTGATTTCAGATTCAGACTTGGCATGTGTGTCAGAACTTGGGCAGCTCTATACCTGCGCATCCTATAGACCTTACAGTCCAGTTCATAGCTTTTGTCATGCTCACACCCATATATGAGAGCCTCAGATACAGTTTGTGCTATCTAGAAGTGCCAAGAGACAAGTACGACTGTCACAACCCAAAAGTAAAGCATAACAGGCAGGTTGCTGGCAACCTGACAGAGTGGCTGGGAGCTGCTCATGACAGCTCATGTTTCTTTGAGGTGTTTTGTACCCTAGGCTGATGGTGTAGTCCCTGGCTTTCTACTGGGCTTCCTGCATACAGATGCACTTCCTCTCCTTCTGTGGTGTTACGTTGTCTTCCTGCACCGTGTATTATGTCTGTGAGGATGTATTTGCTGTCCTGTTGCTTGCAGTAGTTACCAAAATGAGCTTCGTTGGCCTGTCTCAGAGTGATGTTGACTGTGGCTTCCTCGCTCATCTAGGCTAGCAGACTGTATTGGAAAAGGTGCAATACTGAGGGGGTGCAGTGTGACATGTGGCGTGGAATATGTGCTAAATGCATTTTGGATAAGTTTGATGCAGTGCTAGTTAATCCATCCTCAACACCAGGTGAGGAAGGCCTGGGCAAAGCCTTCTGGGCACAGCTTTTAGCTGGCTTGTGTGTTTGAAGCAGCACGTGGAGAAGAGGAAGTGCTGTTGTCTCCCCCTACAGAGGCAGGATGTAGTTTTGTGTTCTTGTCATAGTAATTTAAACATCAAGACTGATATGGAAGCATTTAGAGGAGGAGTGGGTGAGTAACAGGTGTCTTTCTTGCTGTATCTTTCTGGATTTCCCACGAGCACCATCAGGGCAGTTTCCTCTGCTGTTCTTCAATACAGGAGTCAGGCTTTGGTTTCTGGTTATTGTTCGCCAAGCAGTTGTGAGAGCTGATGGAGTAAGGGAAAGATTCTCTTGTGTCTGCAACCACTATAATTAATAAAGGCTTATGTGACTTGGAGAGTTGTAAGTGATCTCTCTAACAGGGAGGACACAGGCTGAAATTGAAGGTTAGTAAATGAAATGTGCTGGTGTTTGGATGACAGTTCTGAAACCTGGCAAGGGAGCGTGTTTGATATTGTGCAGTGCTGTAATTTTGTAAGGTTCAGAATTTATGTCCTAGTTTCAGTGATAATATACTTAATTCAGAGAAGGAGGTATTTTGTGTTCTGTATTGTACCGCAGAGTGCACTTCAGCTGGAGAGGCTTCTTCCTGCTTTGGTATGGGACTAACCACAAAAGCTCAAGGAAGGGATATTTTGAGAGCTGTAAGTGCTGCATTAAATAAAAAAAAAAAAAAGAGAAAAGAAAAACCCTCATAAAAAGTGACACTTAATGAGAAAGGATAATACAGTAACTACAGCATTTCTGTGTAGCATTAAAGTTATGGTGGAAGAGGTGGTACAGGGGCAATTACTCTAGTTTTAGTCAACTGTAAAGTGATGGATTTGTAAGAGCAGGGTTAGATTTAAAGTAGATTTCCATTACACACATTAGTTGTGGAATGATGGGGGAGTAGGGTGGAAAAGATGAAAAGGAAAAAGTTTCTTGAAAGTTATGCTTGGTTTATCTGAAAAGCTGTATAATCAAGAGGAAATTGAAAAAGAAAATGACTAAAAATGCACGGAGGGGAGGAAAATAAGATATCAAAGGCAAAAGCGACTAGTTCTGTCTGGTTCTATTTCTTTAGGAGCTGTATAATGCTCCTGTAAATGCTATGCTCAATGGAAAAGTTCTGAACCAGAAAGGGGAAAATGTGAGGATACAGAATTTAAATGAAGAATTATATGTGTATTTTAATGTATTAGATAACACTCTGTGCTGAAATGCTAATTATTCCTAATTGTTTTATTTGCTTTACCCATGAATAAAATATCACATATCTAATAAAATATGCAGTGAAAATAGCTGTAAAATTCCTCTTGGAGCCTTTCATGCAGATTTAAAGAATTTAATACCTTATTTTTTCATTGCTTTTTAAAACATTAACTTCCTGTAATCAGTTGGATTGCTAAGGCCAATATCCAGTGAACCTAACAATAATTGCTTGTTTTGCAGAACAATTTTTTGTTAGTCCAACCATATCTTTCTCAGAGGCTTAAATCGAGTTGGTGATTTCATTATAATAATTCACTTGTGTTAAATCAAAATCAAACAGCACCACTCCAGTGCTGTGGAAAGGAGCTCCGGATGAGAGCTCTGGAGAGAGCAGAGGATGGCAGAACAGCACTCCTGAATGGCAGGCCTGGGTTTGCTGTGCCTAATTTTAATGTACACAGATACAACAATTTTGCAAACCCATTTTAAAATAGAGAAATGAAGCTTTGCACAGGGCGGGCTTCCCTGACTTGGGACACGAACTCTAGACCTGTGTTTGGGACCCAGACCTGATGACAGACAGTAACTTTGTTTGATTTTAAAGCATGCAGGAACTCATCTCAGTCAGGCTCAGGCTCCTGAGCCTTTGGGATGTTCTGAAGATGTCAGTTGTATTTCTCAGGTGCCAAGACGCTACTGCAGAGTTACCTCACTGATTACAATCAGTATTAAAAGTTGTCTGGCAGTGTACCCTGGCCTGAAAGCACACAGTGGGGGTGTCTCCAGACCCAATGCTATTAAGCAAGGATGTTTCTTTTTGTGTATCCTTTGCCTTCTTGCAATCTTTATAGTGTTCAACTTAAACATTTGAGAAGCATTTTAAAACCATTTCATGTACTAGAGAGTTGTTAAAGGGAAAAAGACAGTAGAATCGACATATTTCTTGCTCAGTGAAGCCACTGTAGAGCAGTGGCAGTGTGTGGCCAGTGTACAGTGTGGACTGTGGAAGGGTGATAGCTATTTTAGGTCTCATTAAAATACATTGATTTCTCCCTGTCATTGTTTCTATTAGTTTCTTTCTCTCACACATTCCAGGCTCATGGCAAGAAGTTGTGATGGTCACTGTGTTCTATGCTCTTAAATAACTGCTTTTAATGTCCGGGAAGAAAAAAGTAAAACATACCATAACACAAATATCTGTTATTTGGACAGATAAAACTGTTTTTTCTCTGGAAATTTCTCTGGAACTCCACTTATTTGACCTCTTTTGAGACAAATATACCTTGAAAAGTTGGTTTTAATTCTTAAAGGTAGTCTTCCCTCAGCTCTCCTCTTTGTGAATAAATAGGCTGAAGAGTATTGAAGTATGTCCACTAATCTATTTGCTATAAAGGACTTTAAAATTAATTTACTCTTCTGGAGCTCTTCTAGCTCCATGCTACAGGTTGATAGCAAGCACTGGGATATGTATTAGTGTATGCATATACAATATATAAATACACACTTTTTCAGTAATCAGAAGAGCATTCTTATCGAAAATATTTGAGTGGATTTTTCTTTAATTTGGGATGACATTAGTTTGTACCTTAAGCAACAACATGAAGATTCGGGAGGCTTTTTGCTTGCAGGCAGGAAGCCTAACGTGAATACAAATCATGAAATGGCACCACACCGTGCTGGGAGTTGTACAAATATGAAACAAAAAGTTGGCTGTCAGGAGATTTGAAGATGAAGTGAAAGAGAGGGCTTGGATCTGTCTGTGACTCAGTTTGTACACCTGGAGACTCGTGTGTCTTTTGAGAGGCAGATTCACTCATTCATGTTTGTGGATGATCACTTTGGGTACAAAGGGATGAAAGCAGGTAGAAATATCTACAGGGATGTCCTGTCAGGGCAGGTGCATGGCTGATATCAAATCTTCCTGATCTGGGGCTGTGAGGTGAAGGGATTGACAAGAAAAGAAGGGCAGCAGTGTGTTTATAATTATTACCTACAATATGTTATTGCCAGTAACACTGATTAAATTGGCCAAATAGAAACAATCTTTACCTCATCAGCTGCCACCGTGTTACTCTCTGAGCTTACCTAGTACAGGAAGTAATGCATGATTGTGCACTTGCCCACTGTCACTCTCTGTCTCACTTGGACAAATATTTCATAGTACAGTTTTGGAAGACTAGGTAGGAGGAGAAAACCCCTTTTTGGGAGAGTGGAACAGTATATGTTGCAAAATTCCCTACTTTGTTTAAAGGAGATATTTAAATATAGTCAGTGGTTCTGAAAGAATCTGAGGCCTCATTTGGAAGTCTTGAGAAGCTTTTGTATTGCTATGGAAATATTATTGAAACAATCGGGAGAAATGATTTTCCAACTCCTGGAAGTAGCTCTCCTGTTATGGATGTGTATTGCATCCTGGAGATACATGAGAAACACTCATTTACTTGAAAAAGTTCTCCCATTTTTGGCAGTGTTGCAAAGAGTATAGGGCCTATGTCAAATAAAATGGCTGAGGGGAGTGGGCAGGAAAAAAACCATGTTCTCTGTCACAGAGCTGCTCTGGGAGCAGGAGCCGTGTGGGCAGGGGTCTGGTGGTGCCTTCTGTGTGGGAGCTTTGGAAAGGGATTGGAGGGTTGTGCTTAGCAGTGGTGGGAGTTGGCTGGGTGGTGAAGGGGTGCAGGAAACATTTGGAGGGGTTGGCATGAGTGATGGGCAGCTTACCTCTGTAAGAGGTAGCCTTCAAGGAATAGCAGGAAATGTTATGTGGTTTGGAGACTGGACTTTATGTTTGGGACAGGCCTTATAGGGGAGGTATATGCCTATGCATACGAGAAAAGTTGGGAAATCCAAGGGAATGAGGGACTGGAATGGCACAAATATTACCGAAAAGATTAATAATATAATGCAAATGATGCTTTGAGAACAATATAGCTAGGAGATAATATTAAGTTTTAAAGAAACTAAATTATACATTAGAAAATGGGATTGTTTCTCCCTGTCTAGCCTCTATAGTTTTACCATAAAGCATTTGGTTTGTGTGGTAGAGCTTAATTTTTTGGGGTTTTTTCAGCCAATAATTGTACCTGGTTACTTGGCAGAAAAGTGAGATCTATTTTACCTTTGTGTTGTTTAATACTGTTGTACACAGACGCAAACAATGAGTACTGAAGTGTCATCTTCCACTCCTCTCCTCCCAGGGTAACTCCAAGTGTACCTTCCTGTGCCTCAGCGTTATCTTAGCATTTTATTTCATAGGCTGGTCTGTACCATGCCTCCTTTTAAACTCAGCTTTTGTGGCTGGTGAGTAGGAGGAAGGGATGCACACAGCCACAGCTTCTGCTCCATTGACTTTTGACCTAATTTAGGAAGGAAGGAAAGGGTAAATAATGCAGCCTGCTTCTGGATGCAAAGCCTGCCGTGACTTTCATGGAATGAGGGGGCGAGTGCTAGCTTTGTCCTCATCTCAAATAGCTGCATAGCTTGCTTTAAAAGTTACACCTTTCTTCAGTGAAGCTCCAGAGTGGTGAGTGGATCTCCTTTCACACTTATCTTGTGGCATATGTCCTCATTTGGTCTGGTTTTCTGCCAGCATCACCCTTGTCCAACCCCCATTCAAGACAGTAAAGGCACAGCCACTGGCTTGTGTTTCCTATAAATGAGACACATTAAGAATTGGGATAGTAGTTTTTAAAAATACTTTTCTGTTTGAGGTCAATGATTTCTAGCAACAGGGAATGATGTGTGGAAGGAGGAGGTAAATACTTCCTCAGGGGAAGGTAGATAATGATAGCATTTGGAAACTGCTATTGCTGAAAATCATCTTCTCAGGATTTAGTCATTTAAAAAAAAAAGAAAAAAAAAAAGTCTGTTCATTGAAGTGCAGTGGGGTTGGAGGTCTTTAGCATTTTTTTAAAGGGATGCATTTTTCCCCCCATTTTTTGTAAGACTGCCAAATGTCCCTGAGGCTAGAATTAATTGGCTCTTTGTGTTGTGTCAAGTAAGGAGTACAAGTGTTTTCAGAAAATACTAGGTTTACAGACTTCCATAGAGAACATGAAAGGGAGAGAGGGGCTAACTTTCTATAAACAAGGTCCTTGCATCGTTTTGTACCACAAACTTGGAGTAACAAATAGAATATTGAAATTGCTGGTGTTGGTGCTTTGGAAGCTGTTGGAATCATCCCCGGTGCCCTCATCCCTTCATTCTGACTAATCCTCCCTTCAGGACAAGCATGTGCTGATTTCTTTTGCTCTCACCTCCAGGCATCTGCAATGAGTAAACAAACGTCTGCTCCTCAGAAATAACCAGCATTTGGGTTTTTTGAAAGAGGTTCAGGAGTAAGGGCCATGGAGTTGTATTTTGTTGTTGGCATTGCTTTAGTAATACAACAGAGGTTCCTTGTTGCGGTTCATTTCACAAATTCCCCCTGACCATTTTGGATTTGGAAGTATTTTATCATTTTTTAATACTGCTGTTTCAAAGGCCACTTCTTAAAATGGATTGAAGCCAGTGGATGGCAGCAGTTGTAGATGTAAGCTTTGAAATGGCCCTTTTATGGAGGGGTTTGAGAAGTAAGTCTTGGAGCCGTTGCATTAAAATTCCAAAGTGTTAACTTAAATGTAATAATGCTCTGACAAAGTGCTACTACCATCTGCTAGTGAGAATTAGTACTATTTAAAAATCTCCATAATTCCCAGAAAGAGCAGAGGAGTCACGGCATGAAGAAAAGTCTAACTCTAAATTAGTATTTTAGTTCAGGAAGTTGCAAACTCTTTGTGGGGACCACTGACTACTAGAGATTTTGTGTCACGCTCTCAGCTCACATGAGGGAGTAAATATTTGTCGTGTGTGACTAGAATGGTGCCTGTTTCTAACTGTTTCCAGCTTGGTCCCCAGTTTTGAAGCAGAATCCTTTCTATTTATAACCACCTCTCATTCACATCGCAGCAAGAATTCAGTGGTAACTACAAATAGAGTTTGCATGGTAAAACAATAAGGGAGTGTGCTCCCCATGGGTACGTAAAAAGCTTCATTCCTTATAATATAACTTTTGTGGACTGAGAAACAGTTCTTTGTTCAGTGTTCCTATGGGGTTTTGAACACCACCTAAACACTCAGCCCTTTCCGCATGTGGAAGTTGAGCTGCACTGAAGAGTATGATCTGTGGCTGGAGATGTTCTCGGTACCAGAACATCTCCATCCCTAGACTTCTCTCAGCTGAATATGCAGAAGTAATTCAGCTTCCAGTAAGACAAGGGTCTGACCAGTTTTAAATCTATTCCAAAAGCCAGTGTAACTTACTGGTATCTGTTAGGAAGTGCTTTCTGTGACAGTAATAAAGCTACTTTACTCTTATTAGCAAACAGCCAAATCTTGCACAATATTTAAAAAAGGGAGTAAGAAGAGAAATCTAGTCGTATCAGACTACACGTAGCTGTTGGATTGTCTATTTTAGGAAGGATTTTGGAGATCCATATTAAAAGATGCATTTTATAAAAATTCCATTTGAGAAGAAAAGGCAAAATGTGGCCAAGTGGAAGCATTTTTCATGTCTTTCTCTTCCCCCTCCTAAAAAGGATTCACTGAGTTTTGTTTATTCACAGTCTTGCCTGGACTATAACTAATGTTCTTAGCTTGCTCTACACAGAAGTAGATCATATCTCATATTCTTTTAGCTGAAATAATATTCATCAGCATTTCTTGCTGAGGTACAGGTACTGCATGTCCATAGGCGTATTGGTACAGCGGCCATGTGGTCCATGTAGCTAAGACAGGCTAAGTCAAATTCTCCTCAGTTATAAACCAGTTCTACCCTGCATTATTACTTTGTATTTTTTTTTTTCCATGCTGGAAGTACAACTGGAACTGATTGTGTATTTGACAAGTCAGGTCTTTCACTTGTTATTTTAGGTGTAAAGATCTTCACCTGTTCCAAAATGCCCCTCAGAAACCCACACTGCTTTCCTTGTTTTTCATGTAGACAGGCTGATTACCCATAAAGTTACTTGTTTGAGACAAGTAACTGTAAATCCAGGATGAATGAAAGATTTCTTGTCTGTCTGTTACTCAATTCAAGCAACTATGTTGTCTTGTACTATCACTGAGTGGTATTTTGGTTTATCTGATGTGAGAGAGGGAGTACAAAGAGCCATCTTCTATTGTGTTAGCAAACATCTGTGTGAGACAGAGGGAACAGAGACTGTTTGAACTGCGAGAATGAGGTCTTACCATAAGAGTATTCTTGTCATGCTCTTGCTTTTTGCTTAGACAGGTTTTTCTTTCTTTTCATATCTAGTGTATACAGAGAAATGAAACCAGATGGATTTTTCACACATTTACAGTGAAATAGAAATTTACAGTGAAATAGAATTGCCCAGCCCACAGTTGTCAGTAGATAAACCTGCCCCTTGAAGGGATCGCTGTTTTTTGTGACTGGGTGCTGAGTAATCTCTGCTGGGTCTGTCACATAGTGACCTGCATGAGAACGAAGCCAGATGCATTCCCACATCATTTTCACTGCTTGTCTCCTTGTATATAAATGTTTATCTTGCCTCTTAAAACTGTTTCAATACTGACAGATTCAAAGCACATATGAGCAGGAACTGAACTTTATTAAGAAGTAACTCGTGATAGGGCTAAGGAGGCCAATCTCTACCTCATGAATCCATTGTTTTTGAAAGGACTCAAAGCACTATCTAGCAGCTGTCTTTTCACTGATCCCTCTAGTTCCCAGTATCTTGATGAAGAATGAGTTTGATTTCACCAGGAGCAAGGAAAGGAAGCACTTGTTCTAGCACCAAAGAGTAAGGAGCAAGGGAAGAGGTGGTTGGTGATTTGTTGCAGGACTTCATGAATTCTTGCCTCCATGATTGAGTATAAAAATGGTAAAGTGCTGTTCAAGGCACACATTTGTTGTCTGCTTCTTCTTTTAGAATCATTGGAATTTTCTTAAAGCTGTGCAGAGAGGTGTTTTGTGAGATTTAAAAAAAAAATTTTAGAAGTGCTCGGAAACATAGTCCTTACTGCGAATCCTCCTCTGTACCTACCTCTATTTGTAAATAAGCAAATGTCTTTTTAAAAGTGTGATTGGCAAAAGGTAGAGTAGCCTGGCTAAAAGTGTTTTGAGTCTAAGTGGCACAAATCTGAGAGTGAGCTCACAGAGGAATATCCTGATACAGTTTGCTGAGGCGCCACTCATGGTAGCTAAATGAGCTCATAGCTGAGCAGGTGTAAGGTTCTCCTCCTTTCCTTACCTTCTCACCAAAACAGCTTGGATGTGCTCCTGGCCACCCCTGACTGTCCTGTTTTGTGTATGCAGCTGCCTACCTATCGCATTCCCAACAAGATTATCCCATCCCATCCCATCCCATCCCATCCCATCCCATCCCATCCCATCCCATCCCATCCCATCCCATCCCATCCCATCCCATCCCATCCCATCCCATCCCATCCCATCCCATCCCATCCCATCCCATCCCATCCCATCCCATCCCATCCCATCCCATCCCATCCCTTATTTTCCTGTCACAGAAACCACTTCCAGAGGACAGTTAAGGCTTTACCTGCACGCCAGCAGTTTCTTGTGCTTGTGAAGTGCCAAGGGTTGAAGCCAACAAAGTGGAGAGTTCTCTGCCACTTGGCAGGTACTTCTAGCAAGTTCTCTCTTCACCATATCTTGAGCCACTCCCTCCAGAGGGAATTTGACACGAGCAATGACATTTATCGTCACAGTACCTATGTTGCAAAAGCCTATATTTAGGGAGTTCCATACATTTGAGATGAAATGACTGTTTGTGTATTGGCATGCAAGCATATTTATGTAGAGATCTGGCATATTGGTAGGGAGGAAATGGAGAGGTTTCCGAGGCAGCAGCTTTAAGGCAAGAGTTGTCACTGAAATTTGTAGCTAAATAGCAAATTGTGTTCCCTAGTGCTGTTTGTCCAATAGCATTGCTAAGTACCCATGTTATGGTGAGAGTACCCAAGATGATGGACCTGTTTGATGTGCTGTCTGCAAAAAGTGCGTAGTAAAAAGCAGTCCATGGTGAAGTTTTTGTAATCTTGGTGTCTTGTTTCCCACCAGCTTCATTTACTTGGTCTCATGCCCCAGGACAATGCTCTTGTATCTTTGTTACCGGAAAGGCAAAAGAAAGCTTCAATAATAGTTTTAGCCTGAAACTATTTGGGAAATATTTCTGCTTCTGTTACTTCTTATTTTTCCCCATCTGTGCTGACAGATTATATTTATAAGCACAACACAATATTTGGAGCCAAAAAATCCTAGTTATATTGCTTATTTATCAGTCTGCTCCTTGTAAAATAGGATTTCTAGGTTCTTGCTGGTTACATGACGTAAATGGCACTGGTTTGGGGATCCTAAAGCTAACTTGGCTGGGCACAGTACCTGACTTACTTTTACTTGGCCATGTTCAATGTATAGTCTGTATTCAGCTGCATTTATGTTGCAATCAAAAGCGAAGAGCAGATAGAGAAACTCAGGGTTTTTTTTCTGATTGATAATACTAAATTGTGCAGCCAAGAAGTTTTTGCAGTGACACAACAAAGGATTTTTGATGCATTTGTTTTCATGTCATGCAAAACAATATTTTGCAGACTGCTGGTGCTGCTGGCTGACTACAGCCTTGAAATATTTTCAGGCTTTAGGTTTTTTCTATTCTGTAAAGATCTGAATGAACCTCTCACCGTCTCACCATAGCGTGCATTTGAACATGTTGCTGGGTTCAAATGGAGCTTTAATCCTGTATTAATTCTTTTCTTGGTAATAGTTCCTGCTGGAATGGTCATCAGGATAAAGACTGCTGGCCATGTTCCTTTTCTCATCTCTAGCTGGAACATGGTGAAGGGCTAAGTAGATTTTCAAAGTAGTCACTGATGCCCCTTTTTTCAAGCAGGGCACATAATTCCCGGCTGACATTATTTTCATCATTCCCAAGGGCTGTGGTAGTGCAGCCACTAATGCAGTCTGAGAGACCCGAGTGTGCGTGGACAGAACCATTTTTTAGGACATAAGATGGTGGAAAATAAAAGAAAATATTTTCTGTATCACATGTTAGAAAAAGCTGCCAGTGCCATTTAAAAGGAAACAAAATGGGCTGTAACTATCTTCTTATAGATGATTCTTTTAGATAAAAACATTGTGACCTCTGTTGTAGAACTTCTGGAGGAAGAACATGCCTACCATTGGGCCTGAAATCTATTTTCTGCGTTTTCAGACTCCATCTCTCATGACTTCTGAAATCTGTATGAATCATTCAATTGACTTTATTGGACTTTGGATCACATCTTCTATATTTATGTAATTCCTTCTTGTCCTTTTATCCTTTCCTTCCCTCTCCCATCAACTACTTCCTTGCCTTTTTTTATGCAAAGGCTTTAGTAGCTGCCAATACTCATAAGCAGCCTTTCAGTAATGCATGTGGAGTGTTCTTGCATGTGTGAATTGAGGAAGACTGACTAGGGAAAATTCACATTCAGATTTAAACATAGGTGGGAATCCCACTGATACGTTATTCCTATTACTCTTATAATATTTTGTATTGCTTTAAGTATTTTTGTCTGAAGAGGCAAAGCCTTATTTAGAAGCAAGTTAATTTTCAGTTTTTCTGAAGCATTGATCGCTGTCAACTACTGAAGACAGAGCAAGATGGTCTACACTGATGTCTGTTCAGGGCAACCCCTGTATATCTGCTATTCCATGCTTTATTCTTGTTATGGCTAACAGGAAAGGAGACAAACAGTAGTTTTATACTTAAGGAATAAGATTAGAATTTGTGAAAGTTGAATTCAGTTTTGGACTCTTTCCTGATCTGGAGGAACACATGCAGTGATTGACACGTATGAACTATCAAAATGGGATCATCAGGGCTCCTTACGAGCTACTGTTGCACCCTGTTCAGTTATTGCCTTGACTTGTTGAACTACTCTTTTCCACGGGGAGAATTGTATCCCCTTACTGAACACCTTTTGCCTTGTCTGCTGTGTTTGCACTCTTCAGGCAGAGCTCTGCTTTGTGCTGTGTGGTATCTGCATGGCCAATGCCAGTGATACCATTTCAGCTGAGAGCTTTGAAGTTTCCTGTACAACTGTTGGTTGTAAAAATGTATTTTTTGCATCAATGACTAGAACAAGCTATTCTATTTTAGGAAGGCAAAATTTGGATGCAAGCAATGAGCTTATTCTGTGATATGCTTTCAAGATGATTGTGAGTGATGGAGCTGGAGTGTTCGCTCAGTTTTACTGGAGGGTGGAAAATGCTGATGTGGATTGCTACTGTTATGGGCAGAAATTGGGGCTTTGGGTGCAAGTTAAAAATATATATGTGTATTTATGAAACCAGCCAAGCTCTAGCTTGTGTAAAGGTACTTATGACAGTGTTTCAAAAGGCACTGTAAATTCTCCCCATGAGTAGGAAACAAATTCTTTCTTTTTTAACATATTCCTATCTGCTGTTGCATGTAAACGTTATCTGAAGGAATTGCTCTATTTTGCGTTTGCTGCACTACTTTCAATTAGAATCTGAAATACGTGGTTTGAAAACCTAAACCTGAAAATTGTAGATGATTTCCTGAATTACCAGAGGATTATGTGTTTGTTTGTTTTTTCTCTGACATACAATACTGCAACATTGTAAGTCTGCCAAAGAACAGGCTAACTAAAACAATGTCATTTATTCTACAAGGCCGAGCACGTGTTAGGGCAGAGAAGTACACATCTTTTTTTGAATTTGTGTCTATACTTCAGATGGGCTTTAAAAGCTTCTTTAATTTCACACCTTTTTTTCTTCTTACCAAGGTTTTGAAACATAAAAGTATTTTTGAGAGCAACTTCTCTTTTGGAAATAATAATTGAAGATGGCCTAGTAGTTAACAGAATAGCTTGCTACAAATGTTGTGTGGTTTTGAAAGAGGGGCACCACTGAATTGATGTGCAGCCTGCAGAGTATGTACAGCAGGTGAAACAAGCCTAGCGATCAGTTGGTTTTCTCACCCACTGCTCAAAGCTGACATAGGTATCAAAAAAAGAGGTGAGCAACGTTTCCTGAGCAGAAAAGAAAAAAAAATATTATGCATTGTTCCACTGAGAAGTCTGCATCCAAGATGAGTGTTTTCTCTGCATACCCTTACTTGTGTACCACCCCTTGGTCAGCTTCACCTTTTCTGTGATTCCAAAAACATCCACTGCCGTGTTCTGAAGGATGTCCTGCTGCCCTGCTTATTTGTGTGGAGTTCCTATAATTTGGGATTCATCTTTCTCATCTGGCTCTCCTACTGTACATGTGTCAGTATCTCCAGTTGTGTCTCTTAAGGGCAGCAAACTCCCCTTAACTTTCTTTTCCTATTTGATCTGTATTTGCCTTTTACAGGTGGCTGAGGGGTACAAGTACAAAGCACTTTGTGTATGTATTCCTTTATTTTTACACTGCAGTCAACAGGTTTGCAACATTGTATACTTCAAATATTTAAAGGGATTAAGTTTGAATAAGCTCTGAAAAGTTCATGCATTTCACAGCTTATTTTAAAATCATTCAGATTCTTCATCTGCAAGACTTTTTAAAAGAATGAATAATTTTATGGTATTTCATTTCAGGCCAGGCTGAGTAAAAGCAGATTTTTTTTAAAGTTACCCAACAATTGTAAGTCTTAAGTGTTAAGCATGAATTCACCTTTTAGGAAGATTTGTATTGTTTATTATGCTGGCTGGATTAGTCAAATCCTATTTAAAATATTTATAGGAAGAAACGTTAGCACTCACAGTAGAACTTCAGCTTTAGGAATATTTTCTGAGCAAGCAAGGTCAGATTAGTAGTGCACTTTAGATGTAAGAATAATGCTGTGGTTAAAGCACTTGACTTGCACTTGGGAGACTCCTGTGTTTTTTGCCATTTCCACTAATTCTGGCATGACGCTGGGCAAGTCATTCATCTTGTTTCATTGTGTGGACAACAGTGAGCATTTCTGGCTCTGTCACTATCTTCAGAATATTATTTTGCAATTATTAGGATTTATATGGGAACATTGAAAAGCTGGGGCATCCTGAGCAGATAAGCAGAATCCGGAGCATCAAAACAAACAAAAGCCCATGCCTTGAGCTTTTCCATGTCACTCTGAGGCACACTCAGAATGTTCTGTTCCCTCTGAATGATAAGATCTGTAATATGTAACTAAGGTGGTATTGCCAGATCTTGACAAGGCGATGACAGCATATATATAAAATGTTTTAGCGTGGCAATGGGAATTCTTCCTAGACTCTTCATACACATATTTACTTACACAGGCACATGCAACTACATACTTTTACTATTTTGTTCCCCAACAATATTCAGAGAGACAATTTACTTGTACCATTACTGAAAATGGACTATGGCTTCTATTTCAACAAATGATTAAAAATAATTGTTGGAAGACTTTCATGGTTACAGAGCCATGACTGACCTACATACTAATGTAACAAACGAGGCGAGTTAAATGTAAAAAAAAAAAAAAAATCCCCAAGCTTACTATTTTCTTTTTATTCAAGACAAAGAAATTACACTGGTCAACATTGGTTATTTTTATAGCTTAATAAAATCTTCCTTTTAAGATTTTGTTTTGTTTTATTTTATTTTATGCTGCAGTGTTTACTAAGGATGCCTCAACCCACACTGACAGTTAAGTACGTTGATTCTATGGATATCTGCTATCT
The DNA here is from genome assembly GCA_014706295.1 of Lycocorax pyrrhopterus obiensis. Classification (NCBI taxonomy): domain Eukaryota; kingdom Metazoa; phylum Chordata; class Aves; order Passeriformes; family Paradisaeidae; genus Lycocorax; species Lycocorax pyrrhopterus. The sequence goes on along the minus strand of JACSVZ010000006.1, from coordinate 64,444,723 downwards.
AAATTGGTAATGTTAAGGCTGCTGTTATTGTAGAAGATAAAGTGTTCCTTTTGGTTACTAACATTTATTTTTCCTGCATACCAATTATTTTTTCCTTCTGTTCCAGTATGCATATATAGCTCTTCTATGAGTAATTCTGTGTATGTTTGTATAATCCTACAGTGTTTTCTGAATAGATTAAGGAATTAATTTGCCTTCTAATTTTCCTCTTCCTTATTCATCATTTGTAACTATGCAGAACAATAATTAAGACAAGAGGGAAGAAATACAGTGCATTGATTGTTCTTTAAATCCATAACTGCCTATTAAAAGGAATATTCAGCTATAAAAACTCTGTTTATAAGTTAAACGTAGTGTTTATTTTTAGAAGGGGTGTGTGGGTACACACATGTAATAGTAGCAGGCAGGTGGTAATGTCAGTAGGTAACTCAGCTTCCTGTATGTGAATATTGTTGGTTTTGTGTACCCTTCTGACTTTAGTAATGTTTCACTGGTATTCTGGAACTAGACCTCAGCAATATCCAGTTCTGCAGGGAGCAAGTAATTTGGTTTCTGAACCGCACCAATTCTCAAAACTTCCCACAAGCCACTGTGTCAACTTTGCCCATTGGCCTTGCCCTGAATGGGAAAAAGATGTGGTTTTTGCAGTGTAACAGGTAGGAGAAGTACTTTCCCTGAACTGTGAAGAGGAAGCAAATGAGTTGTCCTAGCCTATATATTTTAGCATTTTAAGGCACTCTGGGGTTACATTGTGAGTTGTAGGTTAGCTGGTCAGAGTTGTGCTGGAGGAAGATAAATTTTAGCCATTAGCACATTAGCAGTGTGAAAAAGAGAAAGAAACACAATTCTATTAACAGGGCTGATGGGCCAGTCAAAGTAGCTGGAAACTCATTAGATGCTGTATTTCCATCAACATGTACATCTGTAGTAATTGAAAAACACTTAAGGAGTTGGAGACTTCAGATTATGATGCAGACACTTGTCTTCAGCAGAACATTTGTTTTTGTGCTAGCTGTTGTGCTTAGAAGCATCTCTTAAAATGCTGCAGAGAACTACTCTGCAGTTTTCCTAATCGTCCACACCACTGTGTAGCTATCTGATGTCTGTGAAAGGCAAAAGAATTTAAGAATATGAAGAACAGAAAGAGAAATGCAATTTGCAGAATGGTTTTCTTGATTTGTATGTTTTACCATACATGAGATTGGTGTGGGAAATGAATGATGAATATGAGTAATACATTTATTCATTGTATATTGTCAAAATACGAATATAATTGTATTTTATTTCTTGTCTGCAGCAGTGTTTGCTGCTTGTGATAGCTTCTGGTCTGCTTGCAGTCAAATGTGAGCAAAATAGGCTTTCACAGCATCTAATTCAGACTCCATGATCCCTTGACTTCCAACTGCTGGTTTGAAAAACTTCTACCCTAAGTAATTTGTGCTTTTTGTTTTCTAGTAGGAAAACTTTTTTTACTCTCTGGCAAGTGATGGCCTTCAAAAGATTCTTCTGAAGCAGAACAAAGAAAAGCCGTAAGGACTCTGGTTATTCTCTCCCTCCTATGTACAGCCCTCTGTAAAATACCACATTCTTTTTAATCACGGGTGCCAGGGCATTGCTGCCTTTTCACTCTCTTGTGATGTTTTCCAAGGAGAATTCTTGCTCTTGCAGTAAGTTGTAGCTACGGACAGAAGGAGCAAGTTATCTCAATGTGTTCTTAAGCTAAAGAAAGTCTGTGGTTTCTTCAGAATAATTTCTTGGCTCAGTTAGTTCCTTTGAGGACAACAGCTTTGAGGTAACTTGCTAGAAAATCAGTGAAATTTGAACTTTTTGAAAATCAAGTTAAACTCCTCATGCATATTTCATGAATGCTTCTGTAAAGAAATGGCTTCAGTGTACACAGCAGGTGCCAAATTGCAAACTCTCTTTCTATGTACACGTACAAACTCAGTGAATCATTACCAGATTAGTCACCAAACAGTTACAGTGCTTTAAGATGAAGACACCTGTCTTGGCTGCTCGTCAGAGCTCGCTGTCCCATTAGCGTCCAAGTATCTGACAAATTGGTGTTCCCTATCGTCTTATTTCCAGTTGAAACTCTTAACTACTGGCCTTTATGCCAGAAGTTGTGGTGGTATCACTGGCAGGTAGGAAAGGAATGTGTGTTCATTTAGCTTGGATGACCAGCTGGCCAAGTCCCTCATTCTAGCAGAGACAGAAGTGAAGACATCTCTGGTAAATTTAAGTGACAAGAAGTCAGTTGAAATATAAATAATAATATTAACTTTCTTGTTCAAAGAACTCAATAACTTTAGTAATCTAATATATTTATTGGCCCAAGAAATTCAGGGGAACCTCACAGAGAAAGTCTTAGCTGAATTTACTTGGTGGTGATGAACATTCTTGGCTGGGTTAGCCCTTTTCCACTGGTGTCTTATTGACTGAGCTGGTGCTGATCTAATGGCCTAGGAACTAAGTGAGAGGGTTGGAGCTGATTCTTTGTGATAATTGCTGGCCTTGGAAAAGGTTAATCAAGCCATGTCTTTCACAGTACATATGGAAGAGAAACTATAAGTAAGAATTTCTCCTGTGGTTCCAGTACCATAGAACTTTTCTATGATAAAAGAAAAAAATTTCATTCATTGTTCATATAAAAATAATGTGGGTTTATTAAAAGAGAATGAATTTATATTTTCAGTTATCAAAAGCTTCAGGGTTTTTGTTTCTGTTGTGCTGCAATTTTAACTGCAAACATATATTGTACATATATTAGTCTTTGAATAAAAAGTAATATACCTCCATCCTGGGGAAGACAGAAAGTCTAGATTCCACTTCCTCAAGCCTCTCCTAACAGTACTCTTGCATCATTGCTGACATTCTTTAGAAAGATCTCCTACCACTAATACTGTTAGACAAACAAAAGTCGCTACAGTATTGGAAATACACAGATCATTCTGTATTTGTTTTTAGACTAAGTTTTATCAGAGGGTCTCAGGCTGTGGATTATCTCTTCTTAAATAGTCCCTTTCTGTGTAATTTTTATCAGTTTAAGAAATAGGATCTCTCTTGTCTCTCAACTTAATGTTCAGCTGTATTGATTTTGGAAGAGACTGCGGTATGCATACCTATGCAGAACACTTCTCAGAGAATTTCAAAGATTTTCAATTTGCTGACATGCAAATTGAATTTAATGTGATTACAAATTCAAACACAAAACCAAATTAAATACCTTTTCTATAATTATGTATACATTTAGATTTTAAAAAGTGCTTTATATGCATCATTTTACTTTTGTCTTTAAACTGCAGACTCTAGTTTGAGGTGCATTGCAAATGTCATGGATTGATGAACTGGTTGAGAAGAAAGCAAACAGATTCTGCTGAATTAAACAGGAAATTAAATTTACTATGTATAAAAAGCATAAAGTGTATGAAGGCCATTGATTTTTTTCAGTCAGCAAGGCTATGATTTGCTTTGTTTTTGTACAGTGCTGTTTTTTTCCTGGTGGGAAATACACCCCATCTGAGAGGAGGAAAAGTAGAATGCAGCTGTTTATCATTTTGTGCCACGTTTGCTGATGTAAAGTAAAAACTCAATAATCCCAGCAGGCTAGAATTCTTGGCAAAGGAAAGCGTTAGGTGTGGGGAAATGGTATGGAACAAGACAGACAACTTTAAATTGCTTTTTGAGAATTTGGCTGGTCAAAGTTTGTGTAAGAACTTCTTGCATGTCTGAAGAGATAAACCTCAGTCTGTGAATTTCAGTAAGTGGCTGGTGTAAACGAGGCTTCAGTGGTCACGTTTCCTATCACCACAGTGGTTGCTTATCCCACAAACACGACCACTTTCCAAAGCGTGATCCCTTGCTGTGGGTGAAACTATCTCTCAGAGCCTTGAAAGTGTCTGAACTGTACCATGCCACTTAAAAAGCATGCTGGACCTCACCTGTGCTGCTTAGTCTAAGAAGGACAAGGCTTCCAGTGACTTGCTGTCACACCACCTTTAAGGATTTGTGATTTAGGTTCATGTGTTCCTCAGTGGAAAGACCACATCCTGCACACACACTCACTTGGGGTTAACAATAACCTGTCATCAGCAAAGAAGAACTGTATAACGCTGAAGAGTAACAAATGCTTGAGCCTCTGGTCCTGATCACTGTCCTCTCAAAGCTGCAGAAGGAAGTAGGTGTTCCCAGCAACAGGAGGTGACACTGCGTGTTTGGGTGATGGGAGCCCCTCGGGCACAGCCACCGGCAGCCTCTTCCCAGCCTGAAGGGTTGGCAAAGCAAGCTCGTATTTATAGCTGGATTCTCAGCAGGCAGTGCAGGTCATACCATGAGCTGGTGTTCTTTGTCTCATGAGTGGCAGTTCCTTACAGGATTCTGTGTTTCAGCTTGTCCTGTCAAGGAGAGGATCTTTCAGGGTTGCTGAGTTTGGGCAGCATTCAGGGCCAGAGGTGCATGCTCAAGCTTTCACAGGATTCAAAGCCAGGGATGAATGCTATGTCACACTTACATAATTTTGCATTGTTATTTTATTGTATTGCATGTATTTTTCTGTGTGACAACTTGAAACAAGTGTGATTAAAGCTTAAATATTTTGCCAAGCATCCTTGCTCTTTAAAAAGGGTTTTGTTGTCCCCACTGGAACACCATAGTAAACTGCTACTTAGAATTCTCTGAGTGAATGAAGAGCTGGTGGAGGGCTAATTACATGTAATCAATTGATAGCTAAGGAAATCAAACACTATTATAAAATTTATTTGATGCTGCTTAAAACAAGGCTTTCTATAGATTAGGAAGCATAAAGCATATAACTTTCCTGCATGACGTATTGATTTATATCAAACCAGACTAATGCATATTGATTCATATATTCAACTCTGTTGCTATGTGACAGTCCCTTCACTAGCATCTCCTGCTTTGGTAGGAGTTTCTTGTAATATTAAGTAGCCCGTGATAAATCCACCTTAGCTGGTCTCCAAAGCCTAGCAGCAGTGCCCCAGGACTTTGCTATAGGGCAGTTTGCAAAACACAGGGTAATGCTGTTTTACTGGGTCATGTTTTGTCCTCTGAGTTGGTGAGGGACTCTTGGGACAAGCACACAGTTGCAGATATTTCTAGTATTAGTACCGATAGTTTTAGGAATATTGAGAAGCCCTCATGTAAATGTGTACTTTTATTGTTTCTGTTGAATAGGAATACAATACTCTGTATTCAAAATTTGGAATTGGGAGCCATATGGGCTTGTGCAGAAATTATGTCAGTTACACATTATGAGAGTCAGAATCTTATGCTTTCCGATGAGTACTCCTATAGCATCTGCTTAAAAACATACCATCCAGCTTTATTTTAGAGTTCTAAATTTTGCTTTAATTAGGAGTGACTTGCATGTCAGTGGACAATAAAATGAATAAAGTTGTCTTTAGTAAAAGTGTTTGTAAGAACTAGGCATGTTCTTTAGTTTCATCTTAACAACAAATTTCTCTTATAAATCTTATAGGTGCACTATTTTGTTATATTTCATCTAATTTATGTGGCTGTCATCTGTATGACAAAATTCCCTCCTTTTGAGTGCTGCACCTTTGACCTTTATGTTTGAGTTTCAAAGATGCACAAATTAACAGAAACCTTAGCTTCCACTCCCCTTTTGTTTCATGCTTGCTTATTCATTCTACAATGAAAACAAACTTCTTTCTACTTCCTCTTCTACAATCACTGAGTTAAGTGAACACTGCACAGATGAAATAAGTTTGCCCTGTTTGGATTTGACCCCCTTCTGGACAAACTCTAACTGTCTGGCTTTTGTAACACGTATCAGAGAACTGGTATCTCTCTTTTGTTTCATTAACACTTTTACAGAGTAATTTTTTAATGAGATCAGGGAGAGGGTAATTTATAATCCTACAGCTGAGGAGTTATAGTTTATTGCATTAATAGAGTATGTATTTGCTGCTAAACCGCTCAAATCTGTTTAATAGATGATCTTGTGAGGGAAGAAACTTTTCCAACCCTTTGGAAGAATATATTCAAAATACATTGATTCAAAATACAGTGATTGTGAGCAGGAGCCTGGGGATAGGATGCAATCTAAACACCCTTTTGTGAACTTAAAGGAGGAGACCTACTTGAGTTTATTGGTCTGAACTGAAACCAGAGAGGCTGCTACCTTGAGAACTGTGTTGTCTAATGCCTCCAAAGCTTTATAACTTTTACAATTTTTCTGAGCCTTATTTCCCTTCTTTTTTAACTGTGAATGGCACGCATGCTAGCACTAAATCTGGCACCTCAAGCCATCAGCAGCTATCAGTGAGGCTTTCCCTGGCTATTTGCACAACTCCAGAGACTGGCATGCATAACTCAACCTGAACAGAAAACGTGATCCATGAGGGTATGTTACAAGGCCTCAGCAGCCTGGCTGCACTGTGGTTCATTTCTGGGGTAAGGTGGTGCTGATTTATTACCCAAGTATATGTTTCAGGTCTTCTTTTTATGATGAAGCTGAATGGGATAGGTTGGTTTTTTGGTTTGGTTGTTTTTTGTTTGTTTTTTTTTTTTGAGGGGTGTTCGAGTCCTTACTTGCTAAAATACTAATGAGTCACTACTGATTTAAACCTCATATTTACGGAAGTTTATATTTGCAACGCAGACTAATTTAGGAGAGCATGTAATGTGCTATTTGCTGCCATTCTTTCTTATAAAAATCATACATTAAAAAAGGAAGGTAAGAAGAATTAAGAATATAAATACCAGATTTAAAAGAGAAATTTTATGAACTCTGTAATAAGAAAGAATTGTGGTCTAGGTTAAACAAACACCCCTATACAGTGGTAGAGTTTTAGGGATTTGAGGAGAAAAATAAGTGCAATGTGTTCATTAGTTACCAAGCCCTTCTTCAGTAATAATCTTAATCAATAAACATGTTTTGTCCTATAACATCTTACGTCTTCCTTGAAAACTGGGGTAATTACTATTGATGTTTCCAGGGACTTCTGATAGTGTAACTGTCTTTAGTACGCGAGTGGGTTCCTAGCTGTTATTATTTTGCCTCTAAGAATATATATTTTTTAGTATTCTTAAATAATTTTAAGTGTTTTGCTCATGAGAGACTCTAAATGAGCCCTATGAAATACTCAGCAAATTACTGAGAGCAAGAATTAGCACTTCTGCACCCTCACACTTCATAACATCTTGAAGGCTCCTTGCCTCCTGAATTCAGAGAGCAAGAACACAGTACTGTGTGCCTATCCGAGTATGTTCTTCTGTTTGGCTGATCTTTTCAGCCTTCTCCTGTGGCAGCAGCTAACTATTAAAGGATACCCCAGAAAATACTTTGAACTAATTTGTGCAAGCTGCAGTCACTGAAACTTAGGACAGTTGAGAATTTTTAGCTACCCTTAGTAGTATCTCCTCATGTTTTATTCTGGTTTCAACAGATATTGCTTTTGACAGATGTGGAGTGAGCTTAAATTTGTTTTGTATAGCTTACCCTACCACTGTGGTCACACTTAGATGAAGAGTTTATTCTGAAATCATGATATTTGCATGCAGACTGTGGAAATTAAAACAGAGCTGAGTAGACTTTCAAGGGACCCAGACTTAGTCTGACAACATGAATATTGGGCTTGTTAAATGTCAGCTCAGTTTGAAATGTGGCTCACAAGAGGAGGAACAAGGCTGTGCAGGACAGGCTTCCAGCTGCCAAAGTCTGGCTTATGGACAGACAGATGTTCAGGTCTGCTCTCAGACATTCAGAGCACTCCTGTTTGGTCTCTTTCTGACTCAAGTCTTAGAACCATAGAATGGTTTGTGTTGGAAGAGCCCTTAAACATCATTTAGTTCCCCCCCACCGTGGCGTGGACCAGGACACCTTTCGCTAGACAAGGTTGCCTGAGAGCCTCATCCAGCCCAGCCTTGAGTACTTCCTGGGATGGGGCATCCACGGCTTCTCTGTAACCTGCTCCACAGGTGAAGAATTTCTTCCCAACATCCTATCTAAATCTGCATCTCTCAGCTTAAAGTCATCCTCCCTTGTCCTCTCACTGCATGCCTTTTCAAAAAGTTGCTCTCCAGCCTTCCTGTAAGCCCCCTGGAAAGTACTGAAAGGTGCTATATTGTCTTCCCAGAGCCTACTCTTTCTCCAGGGTGAACAGCCCCAACTCTCTCAGCCTGTCTTCATGTGAGAGGTCATAAAGAAGTACTCTAGGGAATGAGAGGGCTCATCCTTGTCTTGGATTTTGTGTAAGCAGTGGATTTACAGTAGCATTTATGGTGTTGTCAAATATGAAGTTGGGCTTGTTCTGGTTTGTAACCCAGACAGATACATTCCCCTCACGTGTTCTCAGGATGTTTCAAGGGTTTCATTTGGCTCTGACTGAAATTAGTCATTGAACTTTCCTTTGGTTATAACGTAGAGTGGGAAGAGAACTGGATGATATACATTTTCATATTTGATTCTAAATTCTGTTTAGATATTGCTGTTACCAGTAGCTTTACCGTTCTTAATTGCATATTGCAAATAAGAATAACATATTCACATTCTATGAAATAGAAATACTTGTTTCTTTCTAGTCACCAGTCATCTTTGTCGAAGTCTCTGTGAGTTGATTATATTGTTTACAGGAAATGGGAGAATTTTTACATCTTATTTTGAAAAGTTCACTTCTGCTTGCTTTTTTGAGTTAAATCTGGCTAGAAGTTAATGTATGAATGAAATGCTTTTCTGAATCACGGAGCCATTTTATAGTACATTGAGAGTAACCCAGACAACAGGTTTTAACTCTTGTATTTATACAGAGTATATGTGATAATTTACTCTTGAAGTGTTACAAATCTGGACTAACTCTACATAACATTATTAAACCAGTGAACAATTGTAGGTACTGGAATTAGCAATACTGCAGCACTTGGACACCTCTAGTCTTTGCCAGGGACACACTGTTGCTACTAAACTGATAAAGATAACTTGAAATTCTAAAGCATCTACAGTCTGAGTACAGGACAAGACGACAGCTGGATGTAGGCAGTTGCATCCGGACAGATACTGAGATACTGTGGGACTGGATTAGTCAGCTTTGTAGGCAGTCAACAGAAACATTACTCTAAGAAGGGAGAGGAGAAGCAGGTCCCTGCTTGTCTCTGCACAAAAAAAAAACCCCAAACCCAAACTGAGATTAGTTGCTAGTATCACCTGAATTACTGGTGACAAAGAATGAGTAAATAGGAAAAATGATATGAAAACACTGTCTTCTAATCTTACAGAGAAAATGGAAGCCTGTGTTTACCTCCAGAACACCTTGTGACCCTTTATAATCAGCGGTTGTAAATATCGATTAAGCATTACTGACGCGGGCGTTGCTTCTTCCCTCTGTTGTCTGGATTGTCAAAGCTGAAAGAAAGGCAGTGCTGCAGTGTGCTCTGAACAGGCATTGGTGTGAACAGAGATATTTGCATGTGGGGGACTGGACACTTTCAAAAGATGTTGTTTTTCCGACAACTTATCCATTGAAACTCTCAAAAGTCATTTAAAACTATACATCAGCGCTGGTCCTCAAATGAAACTGAAGCAGTTTTATAGCGGTGCTGTGCCCATGACTTCATTGCTATGGAAAGTTATTGTGCTCTTTTGATCTCCTCAGTTATGCCCACCCTCCCAAACCCATCTCCCAAGCATGTGTACACATCTGTGTTTGTGTTTGCCCTTTTTTTCTCAAGTAATGTTTTCCAGGATGTCAGCATCAAATAATAAAGAGATTATTTTGACAGAAGCTCGGGGAGGCTGTGACTGGAAGGGGCACGTCCTTCACAGTCAAATCATGGAAACTGTACCTTCAAACCGATGTTCTCCTGCAGGGAGGTCAAGAAGAGTGCAATGCTTTACAAGCGAGTGTGACAAATGAATAAAACAGTGGGGAAGAAGGTATTTAAGAAATAGAGGTTTTGTGACTATCCAGTTTATCCAGATGTGATTTTTTTTTGGTTGTTCTGGTTTTTTTTGTTTGTTTTAATTTGCTAAACCTGGGTTGGATGGAGTATCTGGTTTTAAGCAATCCTTTAAACTTCGGTGAGTCTGTTCTGTTAATGCATCTCTTTCTGAAAAAAAAAAAGGATGCTAATACTGCAGTCTGTGTCAATAACCTTCCTTTCAGTACAGCTGCTTGAGTTCAAGTGAAACACCAGCGAGGGGAATGGAGGGTGAATTTAACCTTCCATTCATGAAGACTTTTTTTGTGTAGAAAGATTGAAGGGACAAGCATGGGAACTACAGATAGTGGAGTAGCATGTTTTTTTCATGCTTTTTCAGTTTGACAGTCCCTGCAGAGTCTGTCCATAAGTAGTACTGATGCATTCATTTGGATATTTTTGTCCTATTTGACCAAAGTTGACTGCAAGTCCAAGCAAATCAAATAGCCAGTACAGTAGGATCTTGGACCACAATTGCTTATGTCCAGCAAGCTAAAACACCTTTTCCTAATTTGATGCCAGTAACATTTCCACAGGCATTTAGTCCTCTGCAGTGCCAGAATTTCTGGTATTTGTCAAGACCAAATCTCCTTTGCATTGGAGAGTTCCCTGAGGCTGATGAGCTTTTCAGACCTTGTCAGATGGAGAGCCAGGAGTCTGTAAAGTTGACTCCTCAAACTGAATTCTCCTTCGCAGTGGCATTTGGTACCATATTGACTTCTCTTTATTATCAACTAGTAACCTAACTCCACTCTACGAGGTAGGATGAGAACATTACTAGACTTGAAAGAAGTTTAAAGATGAGCAAAGCTGTGTTCATATCTGTTTTAAAAGTCTGGACTATGGTGCCTACTCAGCTCAGTGGACTTCTCAGGTGGGAATTCATGTTAGTTTAGGCATACTCCTGCTGATCTTTATTATGCGTGTTCTGGTGCTGTAGAATGAACTTCTCCTTGCCACCAATACATTTCTGCACTGTTGGGATTTGTGATATGCAAGAAAGGTCTGAGCTCCTTTTAAATTTTTTCTTTCTTTTTTTTTTTTTTAATTAAAAATTCAGACCTTGATGTATTGTGGAACTGAGATACCAGTATTGTGGTAACTTTGAGATACCAGCTTTGTTTTTGTTCTTTAGTTACATCCAGCTGTTATCTATAGCTTTATCCTTCATAAACTTCTTGGAGTAAAGGTCATTGTTACGTATTTGCACTGAGAGTAGTACAGTGGGCTAACAAAGCATTGACATAAAGACGTTATTCAAGTAACACTTGAATAACTATGAAAAGAATAAAACTTTAATCTTTTGAAATTTTTTCATATTGTTTAATTAAAGCACTAGGGTTGAAAATAAAACAATAAAGAAGCTGTCCCTGTTATGAATTCACTGCTTTGTCTCCACTTGGAGGAATAAAGAAGCATTTTGGCACATCTCTGAAATATCCAGCAAATTAAATAAAATCAAATCATAAAGATTTGTGTAATCAGTATCTAAATCTAAGTATCTAATTAAACAAAAACACTTTCTGTTTTAGAATAAATTAATGTCTCAGGCTGCCTTTGTGGGCACTGAAACAAAAATGTAAGTCATCAATCTGTATCTTCCTCTTAGCTATTAGCTGTAATTTTCTTCCCTGCATTCTGGTTGTCTTCCTCCCCACAAGCTGCTGCTGCAGGTGCAGTTGGGTGATGATTTCTGTTGGAAATGTTATTCAGCACTGCTCTGCTTCTTTTTGGAAAAAACAAAAGGCTCCGCTTGGTTTCAAATGTTTAACTCTGTGATCCTGTCATAGCAGTGTCCTCAACTGCTGCAGCAAGGTTGACATCTAAAAGAAAATATTACCAACTTCAAAGTAATCTATACCAAAGTACTTTCAGTTGGGGCTGATAAAAGAGGTAGACACTGACACCAGAGGCTTCTGGCTTGAACACTGAGGGAACAAGAATTACACATAGCTCCCTAATTGAAAGAATTGTATGAGGGAGAGAGGTGGTTTTCTAACCTTCTTGCTGTTTTATTTTATCTAACTAAAACTTTCTAGTAGGTGTCTGAGCAAACTGGCTGTCTGAACAGGATGACTAGACCTGTGCTTGGGTTGTTTTCTTGCCTTTGTCCTCCCACTCTAAAGGGAAATACTAATAGTTACTTTCTGGGGTCTAGGCCCATGAGGCATGTTTTGTGGGATGCTTGGAAGAGACAGGATCTACCTTAAAAAGCATTTCTGCTAGGAGAGATGGCCTGCCAGATAACGAGCACCTTAATTTGGGGCCATGGTCCTGAGCATCCCATTCTAAGTGGTCTTGCTTGAGCAGTGGGTTATCTCCCAGCCTCACCATTCTGTGACTGTAATTAGCCTGTATATTCAAGTTGCTTCTATTAAAAAAGAGCAACTTTTAAAAATCACTGAGATGTTTATTTAATGTAGATGAACAGAAAACAATTTTGGGGTATTTTAGGACTGACTGATGCATATGCATACAAAGTATTTTCATTCCACAGAATATATAGAATGGTCTGAACACCAGGGTTGGAAACTGGTGTGACTGCTGTTTCTCTGGACTGCTACGGGCCTTATAAACCATTTGGTTCAGGGGGTTTTGAGGGGTGTTGTGTTTTGGGGTTGATTTTTTTGTGTGTGTATTGCTTTTATCTCTTTTATTTTTTTTCTCTTTTGTGTGTAGCTTGGGCATGATGCTTCAGAGCTGGAATGAAGCTGCAAGGAGATTAAGTAGACAACCTCAGGAAACTACTTTGGTTTTAGCAAAGAGCTGTCCATGTATATGATAAGCAAAATTTTCTTAGAAGGCATTTAAAGAAGTCTGGTAAACCTCTGTATTTTGATGAAGTCACAATTTGAGAGAAATGCAAAAGTGAGAAGATGATACAGAGACTGAATAGACTGTTTTAGTGTGGGGGAAAAAGCAAATAGGGGAACAGAATAGTGTAGGCAAGCAGCGAAGCATAATGAAGAAATTTAATCTCCACTGTACAATGGAGGGGTCAGATAAGAGCCACATAATCAGAATGAAGAAGGTGGTATTTGCCAGTGCAAGAGTTTATGTGGAGGCAAGTGATTGCACACAAAATAATCATGTTTTCTTCTTGATAAACAAAGTTAATGGGAACTTTCTAAAGGCAGCATGTAGAAAGCAGCTGGCTTTTAAAATTTCTTTTAAACCCTGCCTGCATAACATGTGCCATGAATCTCTGTTCCTCCAAGCAGTAGATCTGCCTTTCCTGAAGGAGCAGCAGGATTTGAACCTCAATCTGTCAAATGCAGATAGACCCATTAGTCATTTATTTTGCGTGGTGACTCACTAGGTGACCGAGTCTTACCTTTTCATGCTCATCTTGCACAACAAATTAAAACTGAGTCTGTTACCCAGGAGCAAAATGAGACTGAAAGCTACTGACAGGCTTTCTTTTCAATTAAGCCTTAAGGTCTGTCAGCTGACTTCAGTCCTGGCTTTCTGAAGGCAGATCTGAAGATGCAAATCTGGAATGTTTCTTCTTCAGTAGCTGTACACCAGAGCTGTAGTAAGCTTTCATGTTGAAAAGAAATATTTTTTGCATACCTGTTGAAATGCTCTGTAGTTCTGCCACAGAAATGTTTGAATTACTGTGCACCACACTTCACTCACTGATAACACTCTTAATTAGAATAGCCACAGTACTGGGATCTCTCTCTAAGGGCAACCTAATGATATGGAGATGCAATGACTGCTGCTTGATCAGGGTAGAATTAGGCTATGTTCTGCTCAGTGGTGCAGCAGCCCCCTGGTGCTCTGTTACTGAATGTTGTTTAACCAGGTGATAAATAAGTGTGAAACTCCAAATCCTGATCCCTTTTAATGCAGCAGATTAAAATGGAAAGCAAACAAATTGTGGTAAATCTTGTTGTTTTTTGAATTCTAATTTAAGTTTTATCTTGTTTTTCCATCAGGGCCTCCTTCCTCTACCAGGAGTGAAAATTTATTTATTTTTTTGTTTGTTTTCTCTTCAGTCATGTTCCTGATATGATTTGAGGGGCAACATTAGAACTTTTCAAGTATTCCTTCATTGCTTGCTTGAACTTTTAGTTTCTTGTGGCAAGTTAAGAAAGTCTTTGGCGATATAGCTAACCATAACATAAGAGAATGTGTTTTGTGTTTCAGCTGTTCTTTCCAGCTCTCAACAGATGGGTTGAAGCTGTAGGTCAGATGCAGATAACTTGATTTTGCTGTTTAAATCTGCTAAATATCTTTAGAAGAGTGGTCTTTTTCCTCACTTCATCCTGTCCGTTCTTATCAACTAATCTAAACAAGGAGCAAATCCCAAACGTCTTAGAGAATGGGACTTAGTCTCAAAAATGAGAACATTCATGATGTATGTGTGTCAGAGCTGACAGGGAGCTGGTGTGCAGGGGTATTGCTTGTGGCTTCCAAGGTTACTAATCTCTCTGCTTAGCTGTGTGTGCATTTAAGACATGCATTGCTAGACAATGCCTGTGATAGACAGCAAGATTCGTGTATATTTCATTAAAAGACATTTAAAATTTGTGAAGTAATATTGATGTTAATTTGGGTCCTGGTCCTGATTGGGAGTCACTGTGTGCTACTGCAGTGTGAATAAGAATGTTTTTGGGGAGAACCAGGAAGCACTGAAAAATGGAATTTTAAAAAGCTTTCAGATGGAGTTTCTTTCATATGTTATTTGAACTTTCTCACACATCCAGAGTGAAAATTACTGCACAGAACATTTCTATGAGAGCCTTCATCTTTGTGGTACTTTAAGGAAAAAACCCCAAATCATTAAGCGTGGATGTAATGACTGCTTTGTTAGGGAATAACACACTTTAAAGTGTTAAAACCTTTTATCTAATAGAGGGAAATTTTGCTTCTAGGAAGTAACAGGAAGACACTCTAGTAGGCCTGTTTTTGCCCCTAAGCAGATGCCGCATAAGCTTTAAGGAAAATTGCATTTATTCAGATAATCACAGGAGTTCAAGTTGTTTTCTAAGGTGACTTCAATGTGTAGGTAAAAAATTCCAGTGCTGTACAAACAGCATGTGACCCACTGCTTTTACAGGAATATTTGATGTAAGCAGTCCTGTCAAACAGATAAAAAATTATCCAATAATGTGAAAAACTAATAGGCCTTGACTGTAACTTGAAAAAATGCTGATCCTGATAAGGATCTAAATCGTTCACAATTCAGTTGAATCAGCAGTGAATGATTTTGTGCATCTTTGTCTCTGTGCCAAATCAAAGGGTTGAATTTTTGAAAGTGAAGGAATTGGATTTACATCTGACTTGCATTCCAACTTATTTTGTATTTGAGCAGTCAGATGGAGATTTCTCCTAAGGTGATAAATGTTTGGGTTGCTCAACTCAGGACATCCTGCTTTTTGGGAGCACTAAATATTTGCCTTCTGGGTTTGGGCAGAATTAGTTCCTTCCCATCTGACTTTAAGATGACTTTAATCTTTGGCTTAGTTCTTAAGCCAAGTAGATTTTTATTCACTGGCAAACTGTCATGAAAGAGTAGTTGTACTGGTATTTGAGAACGAATATGGTGAACTGACTGGAATACAAGAAGAAAATAAATTAAGCAGTGAAGAAAGTCAAAATTTAAACCGTCCTAAGCCTTAGTCCAGAAATTGCATTGGGTAACCTCAGGTAGTGTGGGTATGATGCTGGCCTTCATAGTAAGCCAATTTGACCACAGTGGAAAGATAGTATCAAGCAGAATAAACCCCCTCCAACGCTGTTAAAACTATCACTTCATTGTTTTACAGAGGCATAATCATTGTTTGCTTAATTTCTTATAATGTGTATTAGGTTGTAATGTGTTGGGGTGCCTCAGACCACTTGGGGTCCGCCCGCTGTCCATCAGTAATGGGCCAATGAATGCTAACGTTTTCAGGATATTTGCAAATCTGAGGAAAGTATTTTGTATTGCTACTTTACACAGAACTAATAATAGAATTGAGGCCATGTTGGTGGAAGCTGTCACCAAACCTCCTACTGACTTTTAGTGTGTGTGACCCACACTAGTAAGTCTGCAAGACAGGAACTGGACTTTAGGTGTAACTTGTATGTTGAGGTCAAACCACTTACTCATCTGAGTGGAATATATAGGTAACATCCACATGAGTAACACCAATCATGTAATACAGCTTCAAAAGTCAAGCATTCACTATGCTAAACAAATTTTCTCCTTGGGTACCTACATTAATAGTCTATACTGTTTCTGTTCTTTTGCTTTATACATCTTCTACCTCACAGTGCATTAGATGAACCAAATGGGTTCCCTGCGTGAGCAACTTTGGTACTTTGCTTTTATTGTGATGCTGCATGTGTGTCTCTGTATCTTATTTATACTGCACTCCATTTGAAATCTTTAGGAACTCACAGTTACTCATGAGCTTCACCATGGCACTCACTGCCATAGTATCTGAGTTCATCCCAAATAGTAATGAATTTATTCTCACAACAGTGACTTCTGTTGCCTTCACTCGCTGCTGCAAGTGCTTAGCACTTCTGCAAGTCAGACCCCAGGGTCTCCAGGCAGGCGACCAGAAAATGAGAGCGTGCAATTGTTGACTATCTGTGAAAGCTCACTGTGTTTTTTTCTCAGATGGGATTCATAGGTGATTGCTGACAGCAGAGTGTTGGCAAGACTGGGGATTCCCTGGTTGTATTCCAGGCTCTGGCGTAGCATATACTTAATTTACTCCAAATTGTCCCATGTTTGATTCCACTGTTTTCCTTTCCTTGTTCCAGGCTCTTTCTCTGTACTTACTAAGACCTTGTTTTTGCTTCTTGAGCTTCTTGCCAGCAACTTCTCTCTCCCTCCTGCCATTGTTTGAGTCAGTCTTTTTCTTCTTTTTTCCCCCCTCCTTTTCTTGTTCCCTTCTCGCTGTTCTCTGAATCCAAATCTAGGCTTCATTGTCTCCCTTCTGTTCCATTGTGTCATCACATCGCCACCCCAGCTTCTCAACAGTCCTAGGTTTAGTTCAGAACTTCATTGTTTTCCTTGATATAAATTCTATTTCTTCCTCCTAGCTCCTCCTCAGATTTCATGCAAAGCAAATACAGATTTCTGCTGTCCAAGTTTTCTACATTGCCTTATATCCTAACATTCATATTCCTGTTTGTCCCAGTCCCCATACAAATTATTTCATTCCTGCTAACTCTGCTTCTGTTGAAGGCACAGTTTTCTTGCAGAGCCATTCTGGATGCCTTTCCCAAGCATCTTTACCATTTCTCTTCAACTTCCTGCTGCCAGTTTCCTTCTTTAGTTCCATTTCTTACCCACCTATGAGTGCCACTTATTTCCCTCTTCCGTATTTCCCCTTTGTCTCTCATACCCCTCCCGATGTCTTTCTTGTCTCCCTTTTGTCTTCTTGTCATGACGGATCCTTTGCTGTGCTCTTGTCCTCTTCCAATAAATCTGGGAATAATACTGGAGAAATGAGCTGTCTGCCTTCGGCTCCAATACCTGGGCCTGATCTGCCTGCAGCCTACTAGAGCTGCATCTTCATGGATAGTCCCGGTCAGTCTTGGGCTTGAGCTCAACAGTGCAGTTTAGGTAGTGAATTCAGATCAGAAGAGACTTTGTGAATCAGAGGTGAGGCTACATTAGAACCTTCTTGTGTCAGAGATCTGTGAAGGTGACTGTGGCACATTGTTGAAGTGAACTCTGATGGGACTGGGATTCTGGAATGGCAACACGAGGAACGCTCTCTTTTCTTCAGCATTAGTTTAATTGCCTTTGTTTAAAAATGATAAATTAGACCTAGAGAGATACTCACTAGAGGAAAAAAAAGTGCTCTGGTGGTTAAAACAGTGATAAGAATTTGTAATTGTTGTATTGGAATACATTTATATGAGTGAAAAATTGACACTATTACCTACAGGTTCCCCTCTGCCCCCTCCCTTTTTCTTTTTCTTTTTTTTTTCCAACAGTTAAAGGCAAATGAGACATATTTGAATTAACTTTTAGATGAATGCTCTTGTGTCACTGCACTTTGACTTAGCATGTCATAATTTTGTATACCGGCAGCCACCCGGCTTCTGTGTGCACAGGGAGCTTTTTCATTTGTTCTCACCCATAAAAGTGGGTTCTCAGTATTTCAGTTGATGTAAACTAGTGTAAGGAAACACAAAACGTTCTTTATTCCTTTTCTGTTGAATTGTCACAGCAATTTTATACTGGCTGCTGGGAGAGGTGAATTCTTTTAAATATACATTCCATACAGAGAGAATTTTAGGGAAGTAGTTTTAATTTTTTAGTGATGTTAGAGAGTATAAAGAAAAGTGGAAAACTAGGACTGGAATGGGCCTCAAGAGGTAATATTCTTGCCCCGAGTAATTTTATGTGTATTGTTCCAAGCAGATATCTGTCTTGCCTGTTCTAATTACAGACTTTCCACATCCTCGCCAGGCAATTTGTCACAGTCTGTTACTCTTTTCCCTGTTTGAAAGTTTCCATTATGTTTAATATGCATTGTTCTTGCTGCAAGTGGAATCCATTAATGAACATGGAAAACAGACTATTCCCATCTTCTTTGTTAGCAGCCTTTTATGTACCTGTGGATTACCATCCTGCATCTCCTCTAGCTTATCTCTAGCCTGTCTTCAATGCTGCTACACATTATTTTGCTATTCACTGAGATCTCAGATGAGAGAATTTTGTACCGCTCTCTTAAGTACTCTTTGTTGGGGCTTATCCGAACTTCTGAAAAGGCAGATACTATATCCAGGCAGGGAGGTGGGTAGATTTAAAGGGTTGCAAAAATCTCCTCCTCTTTGTTTACCTGGAAAAAAATTTCTCTACTATATTTCTTTGAGATGCCTGTGAACTATTTTCACACCCACCCTGTTGTCCCTAACAGACTTTTCCACTGTGTAGAAACATCTCATGTGTGTAGACATCTCGTGCTCTTCTAGAATGTCCGCAGTGATGATCATAGTGTTCTTGTTAACATTTATTCCATGAGCTTATTGCATTAATATGGTTATATGATCAGGTGTCTTTTGATTTGTTCTTTTGTAGAGGTTTGATTTTTGTTTTGAGACTCTATACATGACCACCTGTGCCATGGGAACGAAGTAAAGTTGCATAGATTGTTCTTTTTTTGGTTCAAGGCACGTGGAAAAAATGACAGTTGAATAGGAATTGAAGTAGACTAGAAAAAAATGCTGTAGAGAACGAATACTTGCTGAATATGCAGTGGGTCACAAAAATGTAATCTCTTCTTCTTGTTCTTTTCTGGCTCCCCCACTTGATATTCATGGTATCTTACTTGAGGAGTGGTTGTAGCATTAATCATATCATTGGAAATTTCATAGAAATATAGACTGGCTTCTAAGATATTGTTTTCTTATTAGCCAGGTAAATTAATTGACTCCTGGACAGTTTTACCTTTAATTGCTTCCCCTCTGTTCTTTGTGTGTAATATGGAACCACCTTGTTTTACAGGAGAGTTATGAAGCTAGATTAATTCTGTTTGTTTAAAATAGAAGCACAGAAAGATAATAGAATAAGAGAACTATTGAAGGCCCGTGAGGAAAGTGATAATTCTGTATTCAGTGCAGAGTTTGGATCGTGTCCAGTAAATACACTGTGGGATTACAGTCTGGGTGGTGAATGTGGAAACAAGAGAGGAATAATGATCAATTGAATACTCTCCATACCCTGCTTTGAACAGAAGAGTTGTCCTGTAGAAATACAGCATTTGAATGTAAATAGAGAATATGCCATATGCATACAAGGATGTCAGGGAGAGTTTGTTTAGACAAGCTTATTTCTGGAATCTTCCGACATCTGAGGTATTGAATTTGCCAATTCTGTGTTCTTTAGATGCTAGGAGTTTTAGGGGAGAGGCTGTAAACTTCATGATACCTGGGTTTTATAGGATGCCTAGCTTTATTTTAGCCTATTGCTATAAAAAGCATACTGGGAATTTTCTGTAAGGAATAGAAGTACTGGGATAATAACAAGGTAATAATGAAGGGGTGGTTATGCATGTGGAGAAATAGTGCTATGCAGTAAATGAAATGCACGTTTATGGCAGATAAATTAACTGTCAGGGAGTAATTAAAAATCCCTATTGAATATCTAGGCCTAAATTTAGTATAAGTAATAAGACTGTAAGTGCTTG
This sequence comes from Lycocorax pyrrhopterus obiensis, assembly GCA_014706295.1. NCBI lineage: Eukaryota > Metazoa > Chordata > Aves > Passeriformes > Paradisaeidae > Lycocorax > Lycocorax pyrrhopterus. The sequence continues at coordinate 64,424,621 of JACSVZ010000006.1, read as the reverse complement.
ATCAATGGATGTGGCATACCAGGATAGGTCAGAGACACTTGTAAGGAAACACAAGAGAAATGTGTTATTTCAGCTCACCATGATTGCGGCCTCCCATGTCAATTGGGTAATAGCTGTCAAGTCAAACTAAACTTTTAGACACCATAAATAACTTTCCACTGAGGAAGCTAATTGGAGAATCAATGGAGGGGCAGTTTATTGACACAATGTTATTACCAAAGTACATTCTGTAACCAGGTGCTTAAATTCAGCATGCTGTCAGGAACAACAGAAGTCAGAAGAACCAATGCAGAAGTACTTAATTCCAAAATGGGGAGTTTCAGGAAAATAAGGGTGTTTGTTAAAAAGAAACTGATAGAAGTGGCTAAAAAATCATCTTAACAGATGACATGGATGTTGTTTCAAGGCACTGTATTGGAACCTAAAAAAAAAAATAATGCATTAAAGCATTGAAGGAAGATTAAGTTTGAAAAGCATCATTGTTAAATACTGAGATTAGAGAAATTATCAAAGATGCAGATGTTCTTCACAAAATTGAATCCCTATTCAAATCTCAATAATAATAATAATAATAATAATAATAATAATAATAATAATAATAATAAAAATGTAGAATCTCCTAGGTTAAATGTGAAAAAACCTGTAAGGCAGAGCAAACATGATAGAGGAAGAACTTCCAAAGACTTTTCTCAAACTCCTGAAGTGTGGAGTGTCTACCAGGTAGTCCATTAGGCCTGTGGAAGATCACAGGATAAGAAGATGAAGCACAGCATTCATGCACAGAAAGGATTTGTTGCAGTAACAGTGCAAATGCAGAATAAATGGGGCAGATTCCCACGTGGTGATTTTTTTTTTCAGAAGTTGATTAGAGAATGTAACTCAACAGAAGGGATAGCAGAGCAAACTGACAAAATAAACAGTAAATATTGGTTAAAAATATCTGAACCCAGTGGCATTTGCCCAAGAGGTCTAGAGGACCATTAAGGGTGAACTAGTTAAATTGATTTGTATTTATTGTATTGCCTAACACTTCCTTGGTACCAAAGAGTTGGAGAAAGTTTGATATAATGCCAAGCTAGAAAATGGTTTCCTTAGAGTATCCAGGGAACTACTAACCACTGAGCCTGCATTCACCAAATTGATAGAAACTATGACAAGGGATAGTAACTGGACAGATAAATACATATGGTATCTTGGGGAAGACTCGACATGGCTTATTTAGTCATTCCTCACAGTTAGAATTTACTTGAGGAGCTAGAGTAGTCCTGTCAATAGAGTCTACTTAGGTTTCCAGAAAGTATTTGAAAAGATTTCCCTTTTCCAAAAAACTGTAGGAAAAACTATCTAGCCGTGACAATTTGAGAGGTACTCAACATGGAGAAGTATCTATATAAAAAAAAATCCACACAAACAAAACACAAAACAACAGGGCCAGAGTTAGGGTTCAGTCATAGGGTTTTGCACTGGGGTCTTAACTTTCTGAAAAAAGGGATTTATAGGGACTAATAATGAAATTCTTGTGAGATTGCCAAGCTAGTCAAGATAAAGAAGAGAAGGAACAAGTAAATGCAGCAAAAAAGCAGAGGATGAAATTCAGTCTAAGTAAATGTGCAGAAATACATATAAAGGTAGAAAAAAATCCCAACGGCAATCATACAAAATGATGGCAAACAAATTAATTACTATTTTTTAAGAATGAGATGCAAGGGCTGCAATGAGTATTTCTAGGCCATTAGAAATTGTAGGGAAAAGAGTGGAAAAACCCTAGAAAAATTTTATGACTTTACATACATTCACAGTACGTGCAGGTATTGAAGTCTGTCTTGGACAGGTATATTAGCATTTGCAAAGTCAAGAAAATGAAGAATGATAAAGTTTATTAGAAAATTACTTTATCCTAAGCAGCATTTGAAAAACCATGGAGTCCAGATTAGAAAAAAAAGATATGACTAAAGGGTATGTGACAGGAATCCAGAAATCATTGTTAGGTTGAGAGAAGATGAACAGAGAATTACCATTTACAGTTTCTTTCTGTACATGAGCAATGGCACATCAAGGGAAGTTAGCAGAAAGCAGTCTCAAAATGAGCAAGAGAAGATGCTCCTGAGAAGACACAGTTAAGATGAGCAAAACTCTGCCATTGGGTATTAGAGGAATGCCGAGAGGTTTTTTTGGATATAAAAAACCAAGTGCACAAAAGCAGAGAAAGAGATTTCAGAAGGCTGATAAACATAAATATATTACCACTGATTGAGAAGGCTCCCGAGCAGCAAATCACTGGATGTAAGGAGCTTTAGAATGATAGCAAAACTATAGAAAAGGAGAGACAAACCATAGCTCCGTGTGTTGAAGAACAGGAAAGTGTTCCTGCACTATATGAGAAAGGGTGAAGACAGAGAAAGAGAGGAGTGAGCAGAGCTGGTAGAAACTGCAGGTGACTGAAAGATCAAAAATGGGAATTTGGCACCAATGATGAGTAGCACTTATGTCATTTAGGAAAGGAGTGACAGAAAACCGACAAAAGAATGGCAAAGGAAGAGAGTTGAAAATTGAGATATTTTGTGTGCGTAACTGTATTTCTTTCTTGGATTGAGTGTTAGCCTATTGACTGGAAATGTTAGATTGATTGCATATTTTTAAAGTACAGGAATTATATTTGCCATATGTTTGTAGGCTATTGTACTCATAGAAATTAATGTAAGAAAGTTTGGGAATTAGAGCTGTGTTGAGATGTAAATTCAAGTAAAATGAAAGTCTCTTTAGTCCATAAATGTTCTCTCACATGTATGATAATAAGATAGGAATCATCAACTAGGATAGTAGATTTGCAGAGCCCATACTATAATTTCATTCCTTGTCTTGTGACAGACCTCTTGAAAATCAGCAGTGTTTATATTATTTTTGTTTTATGTTGTTTTGTTCTCACGTTCATTAGTTCTTTGTGATGTTAGACCACAGTCAGTTTAGCTTGTTAGCACAGTGTGTATCAACTGAAAAATCAAAATCTTCCAGCTATCCAAGCAAAAGGAAATAAAAATGTATTTCTATGTTCTTTGCTGCTGCGTGCTCTGTAAATAAAAAGCCATCCTCAGTTGATGAAGTGATATTATAATCTTTCCAAAGAGTGTATTACAGACAGGCTCAGGAAAGGCCACTGAGGTAAGTGACTACGTTTTACAGTAGGGTGAGACATAAAATTAAGGCTGATAAACACAGTGCCTTCAAAGGAGCGCTAACGTTAAGCTCAAAGACATGGCTAATAAAAGAAACAAGGAAAAGAACATTTTGCTTACTAAATAACTTTTCACCCAAATCACTGGTTAATCCTCAGTACAGTTATTTCCAATGTTTAGTCAATTCACACATGCAAAATGCTTCACAATTATGTATTGCATAGTAATCAGCAATTATCCAGCAAAATATCAGTTCCATGAATGCTGCTAATTCACGTTGATTGCTTTCCAAGATGTGCTAGTGAAAGACAAAGATCTTGTGGGGTAGTTTTGCTAGATTTATTTGTCTCTTTTAGATTTAAAAGAGAATTACCTTCCCTTTCAAAGCTGATTCCTTTGATTGCTAGCATGCATCGTTTCATTTCCAACCTAATACTCTATGCAGAATGCATTGCCTATGACTCCTGAGTAGTTCTGTTATTTATTTATCCCGCTGCAGTGGGAGCTGGTTCAGAATGAAAATCCTGTATTATCTGTTGGACAGGTATTAAAGACAAAGTGTGAAACCACGAAGCCATAAGGTTTACGTGATGATTAGTGCATTTTTTTCTACTGCAATTAGCTTAGTCTCAATCTTACTAATTGGATTACATGTGGAAATGCAAGTCACCCTTGGGTCTCAAGGTTTGAATGAGGAATAACCATTTTGCAGTAGTTTTTCACTCTAAAGGGAGTTCTCTCAGAGGCCTAGGTCTTACCTGTCATTCAAATGGACTGTGATAGTGGTTTTGGGTCAACTTGACAAAGTTGCCGGGTGGTTGGTAATTATGTCTATGTAAGTGCCTGCAGCTATTGCAGGATGTGGGAAAGTTCAGAATTTGTTTTCTTTGAGATATGCAAACCCATCTCTGTCTTCTTTTTTCACCAGTTGTTTCTTGTTTCGCAGCTGGCATGTGATAAGGAGGTAATCTGCTCCTTTTTTAGGAATAAGATTGGGAGAATTCTCCTGTTGACTTTAGGGTGCCTTGGAAGCTGTCAATGAAAGCTGATACCATGTCACTTGGTTTGCAGGTAAGTAATTTCTGTGTTATGCAGAACCTTTCACAAGACCATTTGGGGACTGTTACTTCCTCAGGTAGACCTTCATAGTAGTCCCAGTTTTTACATCTGGTTTTGTGGCCAAATGGTGAGTTTTTTGATTTGACTCGGGTGTACTTACAGAGAGCTTATGTCTTGCCTGACTGGGTTTTCTTACATTACATTTTAAAATGCATTCTGATTCAAAGCGGAATGCTGTTTTTCTACAGATGGAGCCTTCTTTGTCTGTCATATTTATTTGTAGTTTTCCCATTTTCTGTGTAACTCTCCCTCTCATTGTGTTCAGAGGTTTCTCACCAGGCTTGCAGTGTTACTTTTGTTATCATTCATTTCTAGAAACCTTTTTATTTATAGTTCTATGAAACGCTCAGGGTACTTATCTGCATCAGTTTTATCTGTCTGGCATAGTCTGTCTGTCTAGGAGACTTATCAGTGGTGAAAGAACATTGCTTGTCTAAGAGCAGTTATCAGTGATAATGGGACTTTTGCAGAAAAGAAAGGAAAAGTGTATTTTACAGTACATTGTAGAGATATTCAGGAGTATGTTTGTATTTCTGATTCTGTGGTCTGATGCAATTTTTATTGAAATAGTGACTTCAGATGGATACTATTTGGTTTCAGTCATAAAAGACTTGTCAGGAAGTAGCAAACTGAGTTGCACTGTAGGTAGGAATTGTAAGATTCCTTAAGAGACTGATCTGCCGTTTTTAGTACTTGCTGGAATGCCATTTAAATCACTCTGAGTCTTGGATCCATGAAGAATAATCCGGTAGCTTCATCCAAGTTAGACTTTATTTCTTTTATTTTAAGCAATTTGTTGTAGCGAACTGTCAGTGGGTAAAGGTAGAGGCACGTTTTACATCCCCACACCTGTTTGAAGAATGAGCACCATCTGCCCAGGACTGCTGAGAATTGGCTAATCTAGTGTTTTATTGCTCTGAATCAGTGAGAGAAATGCTACCAATACGTGCTCACAGGCTGCCATCTTCATTCGATGAATACTAACAAAACGTTAAAAGGTGCTGATACAGGAAAGTGGAGTACTTTATAGGCCTCTGGATTAATAGTTTCACTTAAGGAGTAATGAGACAAAATTGTGTAAACCATATTTCTTAATGCCTTCTCTACCTAACTATACAGGGTTCCTTCCCCTCACCCCAGGCCCCACTGGTCTGAAATGCATTTGGTTTGTCAGGAGAAAACGCAACGAGCTCAACAAATCACAAGTTCTGGGAGAGCAGTATTATTTTATGGAATAGTTTGAAGTGATGTTACTGTTGAACTGATCTTACTATTACCAGGTAAGATGAATATTTAATTTGAGCCCTTTAGGTGTGTGTTGAGTGACCTCCTGGCAGTCTTTGTTACCGGGGCAGCAAGAAAAATGCTCTTCAAGACCCATTAAGAAAAGTGATAACCATATGAATAGTACTGTATGAAATAATAAAAGTACTGGAAGCATTCTTTTATATTGCCCCAAATTCAACTACTAGATAAGGAAGTTTTAATCAGGGGGGACATGATGAAAGCCTGGAGTGATATTTATTTAGATCTGTATTTTACAAAGTTCGTGGGCCTTTTCCTTCTATTTAGGTCCTATGATTCTTTTTCTTTCAGCTATATGTGACACAGACATAGTTTCTTCTACATTAATTCACAGATCTTTCTTCAAGCACATGTGATATGTAGAAGGTTCTGTTTTCATTTCAGTCCATTTGATTTTTTTCCATTTCATAAACACAAATATGCATACAAAATTATACATTGAAGTGGGGTTTGTGCATGCGTGTTCTGGTGTCCAGTGACAGCTTAATGAAGACTTCTGTGAAAATGGTCTTTTAGACTAAATATAAGTTCCTAAATGTACCTGCCTTTATACGTGTTAAATCTTAAGCTAATAATAGATTTAGGTATCCTTATTTACATAAGGACAGGCAGTTTCAACAGTGAAAACAAGGTATTTTTATGTTAAAAAACACATATGTATTTTTTAACATAAAAATGTTAAAGTATGACAAGTAACAGTAAGCACTTCATTGTTACTTCCAGTGGATAGCTCAATTTATTTGGAGATCTGTAGACACCAGGCTAAAAAAAGACTAACAAAACCTAATTGCAGTTGCTTCATAGTTAAACTTTCAGCTGTGCATTGAATAATAAAAGCATTTTTTCTATATTTTATTCATCACCCCTTCTCAAAGAAGACCCAAAATTGAAAAATCATTAATGTTTTCTATAATGAGATGTGCTTTCAATAAAAATTTATTTTTACTTAATATAATTACCATTTGCATGTAGTAATTGAAATAAATTTGCTTATGTAAATCAGAATACTTCTTAGCATATAAGCTACTTTTAATAGCCATGTAATTTTATGGAATTCTTTATTCCTTTAAACCAGATCTTATTTTCCAATTTGCATATGCCTAACATGCAAATTACTTGTGTTCTCCATATCTTACTAATGTTTTACTTAGTTTTAATTGCTAAACTTCATTTCAAGTACTTTGAATTGTAGAGTTACACTGCCTTTCATACTTCTGGAAAACATGATTTTATTTTATGAGCCTCTACATAAGAAAGAGACTTCGACTGAGCCATGATTTGAAAAGCAGACTAAATAGCAAACCCCAGACTTACTCCTCTTCTTTACTTCTAACACAGTCCATGCTGAAGCAGAGACAATGAATTTAGGTGTGACCCATGCAGCTTCTCACTCTAGTGGCCCTTTGAACTGCACGAAGTAAGATCTTTGAAACAAATAAATAAAGTTGCTTCTTTATTTTCAGTGTCTTCTGTATCCACATGGCTGTGTGCATGGCAGGGCACAAAAACTGATGCAGTCAACTTCTTGTTGCTTTGTTTTCTTTTTGCTCATGAGTATCTAATATTACCAATATGGTCACCTTGCACAGTTTGTGGGTGGAGTTTGTTGCTTACTGGTGCTGCAGAAACTGGGAGAAGACCTTTGCTGAAGAGGAACTTTGAATGTTTCATCATTACCAGTCCCTTGCTATTGCTTTCTTTCTCAATTCAGTTTTTTATGGTCTTGTTTGACGTTTTTGGCAGCTCTATTAATTAAGCAGAAGTTATCCCTGATTAATGTACTGTAAGCTGCTTCTGAAGTGCTATAAATAATGTGGTGATTAATTGCTGTATCCAAACGCAGTCATCCCTTAGCATACTTCACAGATGGATTGTTTTGGTGAAATGATGTCCCATTCTCATACGTATTAGAGACACTGATTGCAGCAAAACTTATCACTCAGTTTTTCTGTTTTCTTCCAAGTAATTTATATCTTTTGATCACTAGGACAATCAGTATGGAGAAGCTATTTTGAAATTACAAATGTAATATACTTGTGGATTCTGTACAGGATCATGCAAAATCCAATTGAAAGAGAATAACAGAATATCCGAGTTGTGGAATATTCAACTTTGTTCAGCTCTAAAAAGAAAATTTAGTAACGATACACAAAGAAAATACACTCCTTGGAGGATTAAGAAAAGATTTTCACCTCAATTGGCAAAATGACTGTGTTTTTTCATGTTTTTTTTCCTTGCAAGTAAGACAAAAAATATGCAGGCAGAAATGTGATTTTTGTTTAAAAGTTGGTAATATCCAATTTCTGTCAGAGCAAAGGCCGCGTGTAATGAATCAAAAATCTTATATTAACATTTCTGAATAAATCACCTTTATTTGAGATTCTGATTTTAAACTTAGTAACTGAAAGGAAACTAGTAGTGCTAAAATCAGCAAAGCTTTTTAGAATATGCCCCTTTCAAAAAATTCCCTTACTGTAGCAGCAGAACTGCTCTTCTTGCTTTTCAGATATGCTTAACTATTTGGCTTCTATTAACCTTGACAGAAAGCCAATTGCCTCTTCTCACATCTGTGAATAGAGTATTTTAAATTGTGTGTGTATACATGCATGCATGCAAAAGAAATCTCTGGGAAAGGGGTGACATTTGGCACGGTAGGCAAAGCCCTGGCTTGAAATCAAAGATCTAATGGGACAGTCGGACGTTTTCATTCAGAACCCAAATTAGAGTAACAGGGATGGACAGTTTGATGGTCACAGCTGTGTACAGGCCATGCAGGCCTTCCTGTCTGATCCAAAGGCCACTGGATCACACTCTGGCTATGCTTCAAGGACTACAGCACTGAAAGAATGTGGTTCAGGAATTTTGGACTGTTAGTCTGTGTGAGAAAACGGGTTTGACCAGATGGGATGTCACCAAATGGCAAATCTACGGGTAAAGAGGAGGGATGACTGCTATATATAGGAAAGTTCTTGTCTCAAATGCTTTGAATATCACCTTGCAATTGATCTTATTTCAAACTTCTCAGCTAGGACTGGGTCATGAGCAGCTTGTAGCAATATATTAAAATCAAAAATCATTGCATTATGACCCCACTCAATAAATCTTTGTTTAGGAATAATTTAGGACTGCTGTATTAGTTTATTGTATAAGCGTTAGGATTATCCCGTCATTTTAGAGAAGACATTTTTGAACACACTTAATCTCCTAACCTCAATTTCTTACTCAATTTTTCTAGAAACCTGGATGATAAATCTAAACGCCATCTCTGTTAAGAGCTTTGCTTATTAGGTAAGAAATAATATCATCCCTGGTCCAGACTGGGCTTCTTTGTTCCTGCGTGGCCTTAATGACGACAGTGGGTTTCTTTGCTGATATGAAGAAATAGCTGACAGTCTCAGCCCATTGCGTTTACGCATCATGTTTAAGAAGTACGGTTTGTTTTAGCCTAATAATAAAGATGTCTTGATTCTAACATAAAAACAGTATTGATCTTTTTCTCTTGCTCTCAAAAAAACCCAAACAAAAAACAAACCAAAAAACAACCCCCAAACCCCCTCTCTTTATGAAATAGAAACATTCTAAAAGATGATTGTCTCTCAGTTTGGAGACTCTTCACAGTCCAAATTTCTACCATAATCTTCCTTTCAGTAAGGGAAGGAAAAAATATTTCTGTAATGTCCTAAATAATTCAAAGAGTAGAGGAAAATGAACTACTGGCATGTCCTTTTTTATAAGTGGTAATGTTTATTTCTTTACCCTATTGGTATGGTGTTTGGATTGATGTGCAAAATGCACTGCGTGAAAATGGAGAAGTTACATCTTCCTGCATTTATTTGCAAGCACAAAAACCAGGGAAAGTAGGGAATTCTCAGTTTAATGACTAGTAGATAAATTTAGGTGCTGTGGCATTTCAAATACCCCCAATCTAACCACTCTATTCTTATCTTAGTCTAATTATGTTAACATGCTTTTTGTTAGACTGAAGGATAGATAAACTGATTCCCATTGAAGTCAGCATGAGCTGGAAAAGATCCCAGTTCTGCAAAGGCTCGCATGTTATGCTTATTTCGAAATATGTAAGAAGCTCAGGTATTTACAGAGAAATCTTCATATGAGTAGAAAATAATGCTCATACGTAAGTCTTTACAGAGTGGGAAATTAGGACACAGATGTTTTTGATGGCATTTTTGTGCTGAACTCAACTTTTCACTTCTTTTTGTACATTTGAGAAAGTGTTAGTAGTACTTTTCCAAACGTTCTTCCTCCCATTTGAACAGACTTTAAAACATATAGTAAATGCGTGATTACATTGAGAAAGAATGTAAGAATAAAATATTCCATCGAGTATTTCCTGAATTGATACCACCAATGCACAGCTCTTTGTGCATTTTAGGATTTGCCCTACATTTGAAAGTACTCTCATACAATATTTATTGTACATGTTTATAGTGGACTAAAGTACTTCTGTTCATAAAGTGCAGATAACCCTGAGAATACTGTGAAGAAAATATTTAAGGAAGAAACATGTATATTATAGCATATTTGTTTATATGCTTTTGTAAGCCTCAGGAATATCTTCCCATGCTTTTTACATGCACCATTTAGATCAATAATTTATGAAAACATCTAATAGAGCATACACTCAGACTGCAGACATAGCTGCTAATAAGAAGGGCAGTATATTTGCAAACAGGCATTGTGCTCAACCAACAAATCTTCCCATCTTCACAGCTGCCCTGCTCTTTCTGAGAGGAATTAAAAATCAGCTTAATAGGAGTTAAACTGACTGGTATTTCTCACCAGTCATCTGTTGCTATTGACTGTTTTTCCAATTAGTGCTTTCCTTGTGACCACAGGACAAAATGCCATGGCTTTGACAGCCTGTATGTAAGAAAGCAGAGAAAAAGCCTAAGTCTAAAGGAGAGTGCTTCTCTTCCTCTTCCCAAGATAGATCTATTGTCAGATAAATCCTAGAAGTGAGCCTTAGAAATTTTAAGTCTAAAACGTCTTCAGACATTTTGCAAGCTGTCTGTCTCACAAATAATGTTGTATGCTACCAACAGTTTGAGAGAACTGAAATGTGAAAAACTTACTAAGAAGACGTCTTTTGGCTGAGGACAAAGCCATGAGAGCCATTACTAAACTAAGGGTATAAAGTGTCACATTTAGGGAGTAGGGAGATAACTGATTAACAATGAAGAATGTCTCAGTGATTTGTAAGACTGTTTCAAGGAGAAAAGGGCATGTGAGGACTTGCAGTGCATTATATATAATTTCTGTACTGAAATATACAAAAAGAAGTTATGTGAATGCAGCTGATAGCTGCTAACTGTGAAAGAACATAGGCAAGGCTAAATGTCTGAGTAGAGAAAAATACTTCAGAGTGCAATTCTGGAGATCCTTGAAGAAAAGATGTTGGCCCATAATGTGAATACCATTATGAAATGCACAAAATTACACTACTGCAGGAGGCCGGCTGTGCATAGAAACCACTTGTCTTGTGGGGAGTTACACCTTAGCAAGATGTATTGTTTCAGTGCACCTCTACTGGATGTTATGGGGTAATAACAAATGTGGTATTTTGAGGATGTCCTCTTGGAGTTGCCAGTTGAACTCTGTCTCAAGAGACATCTGTTGACAAGAAATAGAAGAAGCTGATTTTAGTTCAGGCGTTATTTTGTCGCGCTTTTGTTTTTTGTGTGGGGTGGTTTATTTGTTTGGAGTTTTTTTTTGTTTTGGTTTTTTGTTTGTTTATTTGTTTATTTTTTTGTGGTAATTCAGCTAGTATTTGGTGATCTTAGCTTTGCTGCTCTACGTTGATGTGCACCTTATACTTTTCCTTGCAAGATCAGGGTTAACCTACTCCTACTGAAGGGACTCAGATCCTCCGCCTTACTGGCGTAATTATATGAAATAATTTGTTTGTCTTCTGCCGTCTTGGGAAGCCACAATGCAAGTCTACTAAACTTTTAATTACCTGTTAGAAAAATGTAGTTGTTTTAAGGGAACTGGGGTAGTGTATCTCAAACCATAACACATGCTTTCCTAAAAGCTAGGGTGCATCAAATCTATCTTTCCCAAGTGTCCTAATTTGTGGTCTCAAATGCAGTGGATATGCTGTCAACTTTTCATATCATTTTTAAAATGGTCATCTAGGAAGGAGTGTAGTAAACCAACCTTTCTGAAATTTAGAATTCAAGGTCAAATTAATTTTAAAGTGTAGCGTGGGAGTAAAGTTTTATTGAAACGGCTTTTATAAAGGTGACACCTTTTACTGTGTCCTTTTTAAATTGAAAGAATGTAAATTACGTATTTCTGAGGGAATAAAAGTTATGGCCAAACTGCATTTCCTGGAATAAGGACAATTGGATTCTCTGTCAGATGGGAATTTATATTTTGCAGTACACTGTCAGAGTTTTGAAACTTGATACTCAGATTTAAGTCAAATTTAACACTTACTTTCATACAGTGTTTTTTATCTAACAGGCAGGTTGGTAGAGCCTATAGGAAAACCAAAATCCAATGACAATTGCTTAGACATGTAGAATCATTCTGTTGTGGTGCAAGAAATTTGTTTTCCACAGTCAGCGAAGAGAATAGACATAAAACTGGAATTAAATGTGTGCCTTTAAATATCTGGGTAAAACAGTTAAATTCTGTATATTATTTTTACTTTTTACTTTTACCTCCAAATATTCCCGAGGTATCTCTAAGAAATGAAGACTCAAATCATAGTCATCTAACTTACTTTAAATTTTGAGTAGCTAACTTGAATCATTGATCTGTTCTTTTGAAGTGGGATCATGTGTTTAAAATTAGTCATGTGTTTATGTACCTTGTAATGGAGTGATCTTCGTTTGTAAGAACACTGAAGTCTTCTGACTTTTAAAAGCCAAAGCTCACATCATAATATATGTCTGTCACATAATTAGAGCAAAAATTTACCACAGCTGCAATGTTGGGTAACATTTTCAAATTTACGTAGGAAATTTGTCATCTGACATTCATTTTGTATGTGTACAGTCATCACACTGGGCGACGAGGAGAAAAAGGTATCAGCAGTTCTCCTGCTTGAGTATTGCAGTCAATGAGAATTTGCCTTTCTGCACCTGCAGCACACAGCCTTCATGTCCCTGTTCTCCCTGGGGTGGGTTGGATGCTGCCAGATGCCCACCCAGGCACTGCCTCACTCCCTTTTTTCACCAAAGTACAGGAAGAGAACAAGATGAGAAAGCTTCTGGGTCAAGAAACAGGGAGATCGCTTACCTATTGTGTCATGAGCAAAACAGACATGACGTGGAGAAAAATTATTGTAATGTTCTGCCAATTAAAAACAGAGTAGGATGATAAGAAGCAAAACCAAATCCACCTTCTCCTTCCCCCTGCCTGTCCCTGCTTCTTCCTTGGCTCAACTTCACTCCTTCATCCCCAGCTTCTCCTATCAACTCCCCCAGGTGGGGCCGGGGAGTGGGGGGTGCAGTCAGTGCAAAACAGCTCCTCTCATCTGCTCCTTCCTCCTCCCACTTTTTCCCCACTCCACTGTGGGTTCTCAGTGGGCTGCAGTCCTTTAGGATAAACCTGCCCAGGTGCCTGGAGCACTTCCTCACTCTTCTCATCTGACCGTGGTGTTCGCAGGGCTGTTTCTCACACATTGAATTTTTAACTATTCTCTACCAAATGCTCCACAGGTTTATTCAACCTTTATTAAACACGCTTCCCCTGAGGCACCACCAGCTTTGCTGAGGAGCCTGGCTGTGCCCAGGTGGGTTGGTTGGCGCTGGCTGGAAGTGGCTGTGCCCGTCCTGGGAGTGCCCTCATGCAGCCCCGCCTGGGGCCTGCACCACGGACAGCGCCCAGCTCCTTCTCCTGGGAATTTATCGTCCTTTGAGGGTTCTCCTTGTCATGCTCCTTCTTTTTCTAAGGATTCATGTACAGTGGAAAACAAAATCAAATCTTTCAGAGCATGATTTGACAACAGTGAAAGTGCTTTCCTCATTTTTGGAAGGGAAAGAATGGTATTAAATTGTGTCTCTTGGGTGTCATTGGCTTGTCAGAATAATGGAAGCTACAGCACAGAGGAGGCATCACCAGTGACTTGACCAAAGCAGTGATAATCATGCATGCATGTTTGAGGTGACTATCAGGATTTCCATCTCCAACAAATTAGATAGTTGGTGAAGCTCTACTTTTATTCTAGAGTGATGAAAAAATTGTGGTTTTCCTTCAAACCTTCTTGCCTGCCCAGTGCTTTGTCTAGGAAAGACTGAGGTCAGATATTATATTAATGTTTATTCACAGAAAAAAAGCCAACAGGGCTACCATGACAACAACTGCTTTATGGACACCAGATTAATAGCTGTAGGTAGATGTTGTCAATAGAACACAAATTCTGAGACTAAATGCCTAAATGCCAGAGACTCTGCTGCTTCTGGGCCTCTGATGGGCAGTGGCAATATTGGCTATTTCTCCAGAAGAAAAGGGATATTAGGGGTTTTTGGTGGGAAAAAAAAACCAAACCAACTTTATATTTTGCTCACTTTACCTAGAATTTTTAATGCAACAAAATTATTATTACTTTGAGCAACCTAACTCCTAAGTAACCAGCAGTAAGGGATTTTTTAATTGTTAGCTTTTGAAATTGACTTTTTCCCCTCCACTGGAAACATTGGTAGTGCTGACTAAAAACCATTAAGATTCAGTATTGAAGATTTTACCTTCAATAACTGCAGTTATCAGAACATTATTTTTAGTATCCCAAATGCTGTAAAAATTTAGAGTTATAGCTTGTTATTTTTATTTTGAGTAGTCCTAAACATGTTTTTTTTTTTTTATGGGAGATAGCAAGAATTCTTTCCCTGGCTTTGTACAATTGAATCTAGAATGGACAGAAGTTTCTGCAGGCAGAATACGGCAAGGTACAGGTCAGGATACTGCTTGATATCCCAGTCTTAGGTGGGAAAGGCTGAAGGATAACAGAAAACAAGATGATTGTTTTGACCAGATGCACAGGGGACAATGGAAAAGTAAGTGCAAAAATGTGTTGGCAATCCAAAATGCATGTAAAGTTGTTAACACTCTCCCGTCACCATCAGAGGCCTCTAGCATGTTTATTTTTAGACAGGAGACAAAATGCTTCTGTTTTAATTCTGAAATTCATGATTCTTTCATTTTGTGTCTGAAGGGAAAAAATAAGAACTGAGCCCCAACCATATTAATTTGTTTGTGATATTGTGCAGTAGAGTAATGCCTCCATTTTGTATACTGTGATATCAAAAAATAATCAGTATAACTGTGGAAAATAACCCTATATAACAAACCAGTCTATTGGTGATCATTATTCTCTTTGATGTAAAGCAGAGTATAAACAACATAAATTTTGTATACCTACTTTTACGCACATATTCTGTATTAATCTTTATGCTGATCAGAACCCATCTGCATTGCATGTTTAAAGTTAATATACACAAAATGCACTTTAGTCATGTATTTCTACCTGTATTTGCAAACATTAGTAGAGGAGGTGACAATTTTGAGAGAATAATATCTAGAGAAGTTGTTGGTTGTTGTTATCAGGATACCTGATTAACATAAAGCATTGGCATATTTTTTTTTCCTTCATTGACAGAAAAAATTAGCTTAGTAGAAAAGACTTCAAAACAATTAAAACAGTTTGTGAAAGTTAAAGGATAAATCACTAAAAACATTTTGTTAAATTTCCCTGATGTGAGGCTGTTTTCATATTTAAGACTTCATCCAAAATGTTGGAGTCTGTGTTACAATATTTTGTTTCCTATTCTAATGAATGTATAAAGTTTGTGACTGAAACTTTGAATTATTTCCATGACTTTTTAGTTAATGGCTTTCTACTCTGTCTTTTTTTTTGAACTGGAAGCCCTTCCCCACAATGTGGAGAGAAAAAATAGGTGAAACTCAACATAGCAATTTTTGAAAGTTTCTTTTTGTCTGTTGAGGCAGGTATTCAGCTAGGTTTTCTACTACTTGTGACACTACTGCAAGGTAGTGTAGACTGATAAGTACAGGGTTTACTTAAACAATTAAGGCTGTGGGATATCTTTGGCTGCAGTATCTCCTGTACCAGCAAAAATATCAAAAAAAGCAAGTATTTCCCAAGGACACTATTTTTTTATCAGAGTTTAGCTGCAGTTTTATCATTTTTATCACTTAGCTACATCTACCCAATAGATGTAATATCCACGATGCTTTGTAGGTTTGCCCAACTTTAATGTAGTGTTGTGTGGTTTTAATAGAGAAAGGCTTCTCAGTGCCTTCTTCTCATTCACTTGAGCTGTTTGTATATTTTTTGTTTATGAACTTTTTTACAAGGCATTGTTAGCATAACGAGTTAAATGGTATGCATTTGTGCTAGAGCATTCTTTGAAACTAATTTTTTTTCATGTAGTAGAGGTGAAAAAAAGAGGCTTTAGAAAAAGGTGTGGTTTTTACCTGGACCAAGACAACATTGCACTGTAAGCTTAATCATACTTTACAATGCCTAAACACCAATTTCAGAGGCAAAATTACCTCAGATATTATTACAATATAATTCGATTCAGGAAGCTGATCATCTGGTTAGAAAAAAAGTGTTATGACTTGGGAAGGACAGAATATATTTAAGCTGTTGAAATCCTCATAAATAAGCTGTTTCTTGCATGATGCTAGTTTTATACAGAAGCTAACAGAATGAGATCTGTGATGATCATGTATTAATGATGAAGATTAAACAGACGTTCTGCAAAATGGATTTAATGTGAAATGTTGTTTAAATTTGTTTAAGGAAAGAAAACAGGGTTAGAGCCTCATCTATATCATTATAGCTCCATGGAGAACAGTAATATAGATGCTGAAAAATGATTCTGTACCCATGAAGGTAGTTTGGACATACATCAGAATAGCAGTAACATTAGGTGGTCAAAATACAGCATTATTTAATACAACTGATTTTTTTTATGTGATGAAATTGTGACATATTTAGTTATGTGCCTTTTTTATTCTTTTCTGTGCAGTTGTCTTTATTTTTAATTAATTTGTTTTGGCATAAGTGAAAAGAAGAACCAGGCAAGGTACTTCTGAAGGCAAGACTATTTGTAATTTCAAAGTAATTGTTCAACATTTGATACAAGTTTGTCTTCACTTATTTATTCTCTTTTAGAATTTGCCTGACAGTCATAGCTACAGTTCACACGATGTGACCCTTACATATTGTGCTGACAAATCCTTTTCTTTCTGGTACTAAAGGCAACTTGGAAGTCTTTGGTTTGGCCCTAGTTAATGAAAGGTTGAATTTGTTAATGGTACATTTAGACTGAAGATGTGTATTTCCACCTCTTGAGTGCCTTTTGTACTTATATCTGGTAATGGTTTTAATCTGCGTAGCTTAACATCATTGCCACTGTATTGTCCTGTAGCTCTATCGACTCCCATTTATTAGTCGTTGGAAACAAATGCAGTTCCTGTAATAACTGAGTAAAGAAAGCCCTACAGCTCCTTCCAGCCTATCTCAGTATGATAATTTTGGCTAAAATACAAGATAAAATAGTGCTGATTGAATTTAATTATGACTGTAGAAGACCTAGTCTGCAAGGGCAAAATGACTATGCAGGGGAGCCATAGTATCACCACTGTGCCTGGCTTTATGGGGATATTTTATGAATGGTGTATAAAGCTGCAAGTATACTCACATTAATGGAGCTGGGCATGACCTAAAATAAACTTTGATTTATTATATTAGATGGGAAAGTGCAAATTTTGGTCGAAGTGCCTCAGTGAGTCAAAGCACTGCTTAATTGTTTGCCTGGTGGAATTCTACAGATGCAGAAAGTGATAGTTTTGCTGTGTCCCCACTCCTCAACTGTATAGGATATGCATGAAATATATAACATTTACCTGCTTAGAGTATTAGGAAGATTGCTTCCATTGTATAAAGAATGAAAAATACTGCTTTTCATGATAGAATGTGATAGGTTTTGTGCTTGTGAAGAGAAATGGTATCATTTCTATACAAATTATCTCAGTACAGTTTATAAACTTACAGCCTTTAAGCACAGTCATTTAATCATGTTGGTATTACAGCAGAGGATTTTGAATATAGCCTTCTTAAACTTGGGGGCTGGGGAGCACATAATGCATGCATTGGAGTGCATTCCTATCTGCTCTTTTCACACAGCCTTGAATTTAGGAGTGGGATGACATTATGGCATTATGCTCTGGTTAATTGTAAACATCCCTGGAGCAGAAGCAAACCAGCAGGTTGCTGTGCCTTTATTATGAAGTACAGTATAATTTAAAGCATTATTTACATGAAGATACTTCAGATTCAGTGTGTTGTCACTGAAGTCCAGCTACCCAGAGAGGCTGGGTATATATCCAGAGAGGCTGTACTTCAGTACAGGCACAGACTTGGAAGTGGAGGAGAGTTAAAGTAGCGGGTGGAGTCTGTCTGACAGAAGGAAAGGAGAGAGAAATCAACAGCTGTAACAATGCAAAAAAACCTCTTCAGACACATCAATGGTTAACATTTTTAAAAGTAGGCTTTAACTAGACGCATTTGAGACCTTCTGTATGGCTTTAGGAAAAACTCTTGGGCTAAACCAGTGGAATCACACGCCCACACTGCCACCCATCAGGTTTATTTTTAGCTTGCTTCTCTGTCACCTTCTCTGTATCTTGGCTAGTATGCATTAAACTTTCCCCTATTATACTGTGGATTTCTTCAAACCTTGCAACTCTGTATCATGTTTTAGTGTTGTGTACTTTTTACTTATGGTTTTGGTAAATAAAATTTAACAAATATTTCAGTTCCTGTCTGTACAAAACCCTCAATTGTTATGAAACATGCATGGTAAGTAACTGTACTTCCCCTAGGTGTATTCCCTTTAGACTGAGATCCATATATTCATGATTGCTTTTTGTGATCCCGTCACAATTGTTTGGTTCCCCAGTGGCTGCAGGATTAGAGAGCGAATTTAAATGCCACTTCAAATAAGCAGTTGTTTATCATCCTATTAGTTTATGTGCATTGCCTTTTATTTTCTTTTGAAGGACAAAAGCAATTCTGTATAAACAGAACATTAAAATACTGGTGTAAGAATGACTTATGTTCTGGTGGACTGAATCATTTGAAATGCCCAGATCAGCAATAGGGCAGTGGTGGTTCATGCCAGCTGGAGAGTCTTGTCAGAGGACTCTGACTAGGCAAAGATGTACATTAATTTGTAAGTAGATGCAAACATTTTTACAGAAGCTGTTTCTTCATAACTTTTATCTGCTAATAGTATTGTCTCCTTGAAGCACCAGGACAGTACTGATCTTATGGGCCATATAACATGTTGAGGTAAAGAAGATGGTTTGTGTGGATCGAATTCTGTGGTCAGTCAGACAAGATGATAATTTCAGTTTTCTTCCTGTTGTGGTTCTTCTTCCCCAAAATAAATGTTCATGTTAGCTCAAACGAAAGAGAATGTCATTCATAGGCATTCCTAAAGTGCACAGAGGAAATATATTCTGATTATCCATGTTTTCAGGGCAAGGCTGCTCTCTCCCAGCTCTGCATTAAAGGGCAGTTGTGGCCAGTTGTGCTGTTTGTGACTCCTGTGCCCCAGTGTATAAATCATGAGCTGCCTCTAGTGAACTGCACCCTCACTCTCAGGTCTGTAGCAATATTCCCCCTTCCTGATGGCTGCCTGAGCCTGGCTCCCCATCCATAGAAGAGCTGTTGTGAGCATTCTGTCCCACTCTATACAATTAACAGGCAGTGTTAAACCCTTTGGCGCCTTAACAGAGAATGCCTATGTCTACATTCCCATAGCAGAGGCACTGCTAAATAAACCACACTGTCTTGATCTTCAAAATGTTATGAATTGCCCTGCATCACGAGTAACTGCATTGTGCATCCAAACATGCCTTGAGTTCTTTGAGAATACTGTAATTGGATTAGCAAAATTCAGGCTTGATTAATTAATCATTGTAATCAGGTTACTAAACAATTCACGATGCTCTTGATAACTCATCTCTGAGGGAATGATTAATGGCTTCTTAGGAAGGATTAAGAACATCTGACCCTGCTTTGGGCAGGAGATTGGATCAGGTGACCTGCTGAGATCCCTTTGAACCTGAATTATTCTATGATTTTATGAAAAATTATTAGCAGGGCAGATCTTCACATGGCATGGTTGAGAAGGCTTCCATCAGAAACAATAAGCACAGGTCATTTCATACTTAGCCTGAAGTTTTTATGCCACTAATGACTTTTTTTTTTTTAACTGGCAAATTTTAATTGTCAAACTGCTTAACATGCCTTTCACTTGGGGTCTTAAATTATGCTATAAATATTAGTTGTTCCTCAGGATCCTTTGTAATATTGTAAAGAACCATAGACTCCAGTTATATAATAATCACTTGCACAGCTCAGAAGATAATTCAGGAGTCCTAAACTTAAGCTCCAGCTATAAATCAGTTAACTACACTTTCTCAACACCAACCATTATACTGATTTTCTGTGCATCAGGATATGCATGCTGCTCACAACGCTTTGTGTAAATAAACATCTATATTCAAAATTAGATGTATATTAATAAAACAAAAAAAGGACTTTACACCCCAGACAGAGCAACTATTCCAAATGTGAAAATTATGTAACTCTGTCACACACTGTGACATTCAATATAGTACTTCATGACATGTGACATTGGCATACATGAAAGCTCTGAAAAAAAAATATGCAGAAGGGCAATGACATACTCCTTACATTCTGTTTGTGCTAGTTTTGTATTTTCTGTCTCAACATTGTCATTGCAGGCCTAAAAAAAACTTTGATGTTTAAAACACACAATGTGTCACAAGAACAGCCTAAGGAGGAAGATTCAAAAGCAAAGGAAGAAGGATCATTCTTTGTTTGCCCTTTGTATTTTGTCAGCATCTTTGTCTTGTTCTGTCTGCCAGCAAGTTATGGGTAAAATAGCGTCAAGGTGAAATGAAGTTTTTGTGAGGCCAGCTGTCATCCGAAACCAGGATCATCTCCTGTAAATTGCTATGAGATTTAGGTAACCTGTTGTAATACCTTGTTGGGAGCAGGTGAGTGATCCAAATGGCTTTTAGGTTACTGTCTGACAGCTCACAGTTCAACCTTAATTTTTGACCCTTTGAATCTGAAAAAGCTAAAGTTTACTGACTGTGGGAAATGCAGTAGGGATTTCCTAGTCTGGTAGTAATTTGTTACCTTGGTTCTTAATGAAATGCGCTTTCCGCTGTTACTTTCATCTTTGCCTGAATCCACACTATGGCTGGCTCTCAGACCAGATGCAGACTTGCCTTTGTCCTCGTCCATTCTACAGCAGAGTGAAACCTGTGGAGTGTTTCCCCATGTAATCTGTACATCCCTTTATCATAAGGTTTATTCCTGGCCATCTTTGAGTGGGTTTTTTTTGTTTGGTTTAGTACAGAGTAACTGACATGAAGCAAACTCTGTGTTGCAGTCCAGTAAATTTTTGGTTTTAAAGAGAGCAAGGGCAGGTGTTACATGCTCTTAAGATCTGGTTATTAAAATTATTAGAGAGATGTCTCTGCCCGAATTAAGGTGCAAACGAGACGATATGCTGAAGTCAATATTATGGATTTTTATTTAACAGTAAATGTGAGGGAGAGGTAGAAAGAAATAGGAAAAGAGAGGAGGAGAGAGAAAGAGAGTGACAGAGAGACAGATTAAGTAGAAAAAATATCACCACTCTGTGGTGTTCTATTGGTCGTCTTCTGGTTGTCTCAGTGGTGAGGGTACCATTCTTATCCAAGTGCTGGTTGCAATCTGGACCCAGTGGAGGAGGCCCAGAAAACCCAGAGCCCGGTGGGTTTCCTATTCACTCAGATTCAGGTGGGAATGCCCAGGTAGCCCCCTGGGGCAGGGAGTTTTAAACTGGATGATGTAATGCTTGTCATCTCCTGCTGTGGAAGGGCCTTGGCCCCAGCAGCTAAAGTCTCTGGTGGTGGGAGTGTGGCTGCCAGACTGGCTCCTGGATGGTCAGACAGGAAAGCTTCTTCACACCAGGTGTGCATGGAGGGGGTCAAATGAGGTGGAATCCTGCATGTGGGAAATAGTGTCCGGAGCAAAACTGCCTGAGAGCAAGGTGGCTGACTTATTTGTAAAAATAGTTTGTAAGTGTGAGAAATCAGACAGCCAGGACTCAGGAGAACTCAGATTTTCAGTCATGATTTAAAATCTGAGTTTCATAATAGACTGAAACCCCAATGAGATTCCCAAGCTCAGCTAAATGTGTCTTGAAAATTTAAATGGGTAAGTGTGTAGGAGAGAAGTAGATGGTCTTTTCTACCCAGTGTAAAAAAATCTAAAAAATCAGGCTCTTTTCTGAAGATGTTACAGAAGAGAAAGTAATAGGACTTTTTTTTATTTCCATTTGCCAATACAATACATTATAGACTTGAAAAAAAGAAATAAGGAAGAGGAAGAAAAAATGACAGTACATTTTTCTTGCCATATAAAGCCCAAAGAATATTTTTCTGTCGCACCTTATTATATAAAAAGTTAAACATGACCCTTTTTTCCTGATTTGTCCTTAAAAAACCACACACTGAAAACAATGAGATTTGCTTCTATTAAGGAAAACTTAGATTTTAATAGCTTACTTAAAACACTGTATTATTCTTTAAATATCCTTTTGCTATTTAAAAGAAAATCCAGTGTCACTAGAAGCATTGTCCTGTGTTTTCCTCACAGCAGCTCTAAAAATACTGCTGCTTTAATCAATCCCGTTTCACCAACTTCTTTATAGTACATTGTTGGGCCTTGCTGCTTAGAAATATTTGTGGAGAAAAACAATTTAAAAATAGATAAAAATAATGCATTTGAATGTTTTCCTCACCTCTTGCTTACTAAAACTAAAAGCCGTGTGAGAATATGTGGCATACTTGAAAGATGCTTTTTTTTTCATTTTCCTTTCCTGTTTTGTCTGGTTTTTAGTAGTTAGCAAAGACTTACCATTTAGTAGTAATAGAAAATGGTCTCACCTTAATGAAATATACTCTATTTCAACAATAGTTACACATCTTTTCCTATAATAACATTTTTCTTAGTTGTAAATACTGTTTCATTTATCATATTTGTTGTTATTTTAGTCTTGGAAAGTTAACTTCTACATTTATTTCTGTGGTTAAAGTGCCGATATAAATCTCCTAGATGTTTTCTGGTCTGTGAGGGGATGGGAAAGAAGAAGTAGAAATGTGGAAAACATAAATTACTTTGTACATAGAAGTATGCATTTTTCAAAGTGTTTATTTTCCCTTCGTAGGGAATTAATTATGTCTGTTCCATTGAGAGCACTCGTCAACTTAAAGCTCTTTAAGTTTTACAGTCAAGTAATTAACAAGAGACTTGGATACTGTCATCTACGTTAGCAGTTTTCTGATGGATGTTACTTAGTGTAAAATTACCTTGCACCATTCCTGTCTGCTTTGCTGCTGCAGGAATTTACCCACCTTGCAGTCAAAGACAGGAGCATGGTTTGCTCCTTGAACAACAGAACAGTATTTGTGATACCGTGGACATTCTTCATAACGGGTAAAATCACAGCAGCTGAGCTTCATCTTACCTGAGGGATGGCAGGTGGAAGAAAGGCCTCTCTGCTCTAACTTATTTCCAACACCTCTTCAGACAGCAAGAGCTCGTTTACAAAGTGGGTGCAGCT
The DNA here is from genome assembly GCA_014706295.1 of Lycocorax pyrrhopterus obiensis. Lineage (NCBI taxonomy): Eukaryota > Metazoa > Chordata > Aves > Passeriformes > Paradisaeidae > Lycocorax > Lycocorax pyrrhopterus. The sequence goes on along the minus strand of JACSVZ010000006.1, from coordinate 64,401,313 downwards.
GCATGAAGGGGAGGTGATGGAAACACCTGGGCTAATGGTTCACACCAGTTTTCTATTCAGGCCTTGTCAAGTGATTTCTGCTTTGTAGAACCAGCAGGGGAGGAGCATTTGGGATAGAGTTTAGGAGGTTTGTTGTGGTGGCTTTTCTGTGAGGACACAGTTTCTGCTGGTGTAGAAGGGAAAAGGTGTAATGGGGATACTTCTCTGAGTTGTCTGACTTATAAGAGCATTGCCACAACGCATTTATGGTAAGTGAGTTTTATTCCTAGAAGCTATTTATTTCACTGTCTGAGGGACGAGTTCTTTGGTGAAGGCTGCAGATGGAGGCAAGTCTTGGGGAAAAAAAAGAGAATAGATATCTCTTAAGCCTTAGTTCAGTATGTAACCCTTTTTTTTCCCCTAGCGAAAGATTTTATACTACCCACATTGTGTACATGTGAGTAAAAGTGGAAGTTACCACTACCAAAAGTGCTGGCTGTAATTTAGCATGTATCAAGCATATGCTTGATACTGTTTTGCATGTTTAGGGGAAGTATTTGGGTTGGAGTCCAAAAGTGTTTCTTGAAATGAATTATTGACATGTAGGTTACTGACCTGTTTGCTGCAAGATGTGAACTTAGTTCTTACATAGCTTAACTTAGTTTCATCCCTAGCTGTATTATTATTTATGAAGGCAAAATAAGTCCTGATGGGACAGGGGCTGTTGGGTTACGTCAAGGCCATGTAAAACACTCTAGCCATTGCTCCACAATCTGTGTTGGTGGAATTTGAACACTTTGGTAAATGGCACAACTGGCATTTAAGGAGTACGGAGGTGCATTCACAAAAGATATATTTGCTCTTGGAAATTTGGAATGGTATTTAAGCCAAGCTTATTTGCTTTTTCCTGTTCTTATTTCCCTTGCCTTCTCTACCTGTGCCAGAAACATTGTTTAGATGCTAAATTTGCTATTTGGGCCCATCTGACTGTATAATTTACCTCAGCTGTGTAATTAAAATCACTACCTAGATTACAGCTGAATTAAGTTTAGTTCTTACCCAAGGCTCTTTGTCTCAGTCTGGCTTTTCATCTTTTTTTAAAGTGACCTCAAAAAGGACCTCTTCTGTTTTGGTCTAGGCATTCAAACTGAGTCCCCAAACTTTGACTGCATTTTTGCTTTTCCTAGATTTTTTTTTTTTTTTTTTTTAAGATGAGAATGACTTCTTCATTTCTCTTTATATGAATCACAGTTACCTAAATGAGCTGGTTTGGTACTGTTTTCAATCCCAAGATAGTTGTCTTATCCAGACTTGGTCTTACAACTTGCATGGGCAAGTAGGGCATTGCTAGGAACATGCTTTGGAATTCAGTACAGTGCCCTTTTAGTCTAGCTTTTCTGATTTATCATGTGGTGATGGAGAAGAACACCGAGTCCACTAGGTGATAGTTTAAAATAGTGTGTGAAAATGCTACCTTTTTTTCTATAGGGTATTTGAAAAGCCAAGTATCAAACACCTGTTCCCAGAGCTGTTCAGTCAGAGCAATGTCTCTGCTTAATGACACATTTTGAGTACAAGAATTTTTGACTTAAAATTCAATTTTGTTTTGCTTCAACCTGTCCTCAGAAAACTCTTTGCTCAAGACTCTTCCTGCATCTGCAGTTTTATATGTAAAATTTGCAAAATAAAGAAATTTGCCAGCAGAGTTCCAGCTGGATTAAGAGCAGAGTTAAACTAAATTAATGTGCAATGAGGTTAATTTTACTTGGTGATACCTTGAATGTAATATCTACTATCTTCTGAGAATGAAAAACCAGTTCTAACTGGGACTTTCAAATACCACTTTCAGAACGAAATTGTAGTTTTGCCTATATTTGCTTCAGTCTCTTGGGGCTTTTTTTGTTAACAGATCTTTTGTTTTTGTTTCTTTTCACTGCTCTGGAGAGAAGAAAGAAGTCACAATTACTTGTCTATAAGGTTTTTATTAGAATGATTTTTCTCTTTAATCAGTGCAGTTTTGCTTTTGGTAATGATGCTGAGCTTTTGATTGCCTTTTGATAAAGGTTACTGGAAATCAGTTTGCTTCATTACTTGCCCAGCAGAAGACGAGGAAATAAAATACTGTGCTAAAAAAAAAAAAAAAGGTGGCTCTCACATTCACTGCAAGAGATCTTTGGGGAAAATTTACTCTCACTAGAGCCCCAGCCTAGAAAATAAATGGTCCTGACTAATATATAACCAAGCACATTGTGCTGGAGTGAAAGTGAGACTTTTGTTCTCACTTTTACCTCTTTTTGCATCTAAGTCAGCAGTGTTTAAGCAACTAGCTAATTGTAAGTGCATGAACAGCCTAGTCGATTTTTCATGCTGAAGTGCCTTAAACTGTAGGGCAATGAACTTGGCCTTTTATTTCTTTCGAGGAAAGGAGCACTGATGTTTGGGGCAGCAAAAGAATTATATTTCTCTTGTAAGGAATTCAGAGCATTTCTATTTATTCCAGAAGTATATTCATATTACATTTGTTGCCTTGAAGTGAGAGTTGTTACCGGAGTGTCATTTTTGGTGAAATGGTAACATATTATGGAAGTGATTCGAGAAAGAATGATTATTAATATATGTTTACTTATTTAATTCCTTTTCACCAAGCAAATTCAATGCTATTGTGTCATCTTTTAGCTACTGCACTTCAGTCTCCTTTTAAGGCAAGGTTTATGCCAGGTAAATGCCACCTTTTGATTTCTGGTGGGAATAATGTTCATCAAGTGCCAGAAAGGATGTGTTTGAGTTTTAGGTTTCTTTGGAGGTTGTTTTTGTTGTAGTTTTGTATGGTTGTTTTGGTGAGGGTTTTTTCCCCTTTGGGGTGTGATGATCCTTCAGATGATTCCTTGAAAAAAAAGATTTCCAGGAGAACAGGAATAAGGATATGTTTGAAGTCAGTAAGAATATCACATCATGTAAGTCAGTACATTTGTGTATTGATGGAGGGCTATGTTCTGTATTTTGCTGCAGGCAAGCCAGTGTCAGGACAAGGCACTCAGTTATACTTCTGTGAACTATACTGTCTTGGTGAGAAATTACTGGCTGCATATAGAATATTTTTTCTTTTTTTGTCATTGTGGGAATTAATGTATATCATATATAACTAACCTTAAAACACTGGGAAAAAAGCCATGCCAAATTATTTGGTATATTTCAGGCATAACTCATTTCAGTGATAATTAAAGTTTGAGAACAAACTCAGTATTCTTGCATTTAGATAATGAGGGTTATGTTATCTTCCTGCAGAATATCCACATATGTGCTCTAGGCAATTCTTGAATATAGTGTTAACTTCTGTAGTATAGGAAGCAGCTCTAGAAAAATCACTGCTGTAGCAGTCAAAGCTAAATGTTCAGGTGAAAACTGGTTTTAGATAAAATTAACATTTAAAAATTTACTTTCTGTCTTGCCATTCCTGTGATCCTTCCTGCATCCCACAAGAAAGAAATGTCACAGTTTGGGGTGAAATAACTCTACATAAATTGCTTTTTCTTCTTTAGATTACATGTTGTTTTATTGGCCTTTCAAGTAGGAGGTGTATTTGTTAGACTGTTTATTTCCTGAGAGTGACCAAGCTATGGAGCGTGTGAGAGTTAGCAGGACTTAGGTTATTTAACTTACTGCTTGTATTTGCTGGTGATTCATATGTTTCTGTTCTTCATACAACATTAATGATGCTTTTTGCTAAATTGCCTCTCCAAACTAAATAATGCTAGAGAAATGAGCAGCTTTCTTCTGCTAATTTGATGGCAGCATAGTCAACTACATTAGTCCTCAAATCAGTTGTTCAGACATTTGAAAAGACAGCTTCGTTAGCAGTACAAGGGTTATGCAAATAATCATGCAGAAAGGATTTTCTTGCTGTTCTAGCTAAGGAGTTTTTTGAATCTCTTTGGGTTTATGATTTAGAATTGCAGAATCACTCAGGTTGGAAGAGATCTCAGGAGGTATTTAGTCCAAGGTCCTGCTCAAAGCAGAGTCAGCATTAAATTAAGACCGTGCTGTCTGGGGCTGTAAAGTCTCTGAGGATGGAGATTCCACAGCCTCTCTGGATTCTGAAACCTTGTTATCCTCATGGTGAAACCTTCCTTGCCTATTCCCCTTTATCCAGTTGCAACCCCCTATTTATGGCAGAGTGGATGTCTCTCAACCTTCCACTGTGCACCACCATGAATAACCTGGCTCTGTTTTCTCAATAGGCTCCCTGTAGTACTGGAGCTCTGCTGTTAAGGCCCCTGGAGCCTTCTTTTCTTCGAGGCTGAACAAATCCTTTTTTCTCAAATCCTGTTTTCTCCAGCCCCTGACCATCCTGGCTGCCCTCCAGTGGAAAAACTGTGTGCAGAAACTTGAGTTTCCTGCATTTTTTCTTGTTATAGCCCACTAGGCTATCAGCCTTCATTTATTCCAGAGTGCCACGCTGGCTCATCTTTAGCCAAACATCCACAAGGACGCCTGTATCCTTGTCTACAGAGCTCCTAACCAGGCACTCTGGGCCTAGTGGTACTGGTGGAGTCAGTCCAGTCCAGATGCAGGACTTGCTTTGCCCTTGTTGAGTTTTGTGAGGTTCCTCATGCTGTATTTATCTACATAACAATAGTGCATTGCTTAATTAATTTGTGCATTGTGGTACATTGTTTCTTGCAACCCCTTTTTACAAAAAAAACCCCCATAGAAATGTGGACCAAGAAAAGTCTTAGGAAGTGATCCAGTTCTTTCTGTCTGCTTGGGACAGGTTTACAATGCTGTTGTGTGATGACGCTGAGACATACCACACATATATTTTCTTTACATTTCATACAGCATTGTGCATTAACTGTAAAAGTATTTATATTTTTTTACAATATTAAGTGTATCAATTATTATCACTATGAGGAGAGAGAAAAATGTCTTAGTTGATAAGACATTCCCTTGGAAATTAAGAGACTCGTACCTTGTCATAGATTCCTTTGTCTGCCTTTAACAAAGATTCTGCTTGTAGTCCTCATCTTTATTTTTTGTTTCTTCCCATCAAGTTGTCCAGGAATGACATTTCTCCTGCCACCTCTAGTGAACAAATAGTAGAGTTATGGCATCTTCTTGCTTTAAAACTAACTGAAGTATAGAGCCTTGATTCCAAATTTAATGTTTATTAAATTGGGTTGAAAGTTGAGGTATAGGGTAACACAGAAAAATAAATCATGGCATTGATTGAGATGAAAGAACACATCTTTATGCAAGTCAAGGCTATAATGAAATACAGAAAAGCAACAGAAAAATGAGCAACTTCTTTTTCTAGTTGGCACTGTGGGACACTATTAAGCAACATTTGGAAAATGTGATAGTTGCTGGCAATAAAAACTTCACTTTTTGTAGAGCCATGTGCTCTTGGATCTTTCATCGTGAATGCCATTTTTAATCAGGTTCTACAAATCACACAGTTTTTCTCAAATTTCCACTTGACCTCAGTAATCATTAGCATAGCCAATTGTTCTTTGTTTTTCTTTGACTGTTTTTGTTGCATTTCAAAGAATGTCAGAGATGCTTTTTTATAGCTATATTGATGACTGTCTCTTGAAGTGCTAGATTTTTTCACAGAAACATGTGGCCAGGTTTTCTTGCACACTTGGAAATCTTTGTGCTACTGTGTTTAACCACTCTTGTTTGCCTTCTGTTCCTTCTGTCTTTATTAGAGACTGTACAAACATGTACAAAAATGTACTTGTGACGGATTCCATCCTATTGTTAGACTTCAAGTAGCTGATCTGCCTTGCAGATCATGCCCAGTGAGTCTTAGTTTAGTCACTTTTTAGTGGTGGCAAAGGTTATAAAAATATCTCTTCAGGAATAGGTTGGTTCATGCAGAACTTGATCCAAACATTAGCCTCCCTTCAACTCCAGGGTTGACTGATTCAGCCTAGAGCTCCTCTGTGGGACAGGAGGAGGAAGTTTTGAAAGGAAGATCCATCTGCATGTTTGCTGCCATTTGAAAGGACCAGAGGGGAAAAGGAGGGGCAGTAAGTGAGGAAAACTGAACTGAGTGGATGTTTGTTAGACAGCAGGATCTGAATGTTTCACATAAGTGGCCATATCATCCTGCAGGCATTGATGCTGGCAGAACTGCTCACTGCTACCCTGTAGGACTCTCTGGAGGTGGAATAGTCACTTAGAAGATGTGTGCTAGTCTTTTTGAAGGAGAAAATCCTACCTGTAATGGCTGTAGTGCTTAGTTTTCTTACTGTATCCTGATTTCTGATTATTTGCTCTTGTATGATCCAAAGTGATTTGGGCTTTTTATCATTTTATAGTGTATTTTTAAACACACTTAGGAGGAGAAGAGATGCTTTCAAATGGACTCATAAAGGGTTATGGTTTGAATCAATTTTGAGGTCAGGAGTTAATTCAGAAGCCTTACAAAAATCTCACAATTGCCATTGCCTACCTGTAAGCCGGTATCTTTAAATTGACTTTGGTTTATTGGTAGTCTTTTTCCGAGAGCTTTAAAGTGTTGAGTAAGTGAGGAGACTGCATTGCTCACTCTCCCAACACTGTATTGACTCAGCACTATTTCCCTATTTACACAGTGGGCAATTTCAGTTCATTATCCATAACAAGCTTGTGTTTATGCTCTTCCTAGTTAGATATTTTTGTATATATTGGCATCTATAAATTAAAAGCTCTATTTTTGACAGATTGGAAAATGTGTGTAATTTCTCAGCACTTTTGTCCCCTGCTCCTTCTCCTCTGACTCTGCAGTTTTTTTTAATTTTTATTTTTTTAAAGCAAGTAGTCCTTTTTGTGTTGAAAGAGAAACAAGTAGCGATATGCATTACAGCAACAAACCAAGTATAGTAGATTTCATTATGTCGGAACTTGGGAAGGGAGAAATGGTGTATCTATGTTCCATTCCAGGTGAGAGTTCCAGTTCTGGGAGGATAAAGCTAAAAATACTGGTGCTGGATACACCCTTTTCTCTATTGCATGATTCCCCACCCCCAGTATTCTAGGAATTGTCCCTCTTATAGGACATTTAAATTATTGTGTATACCCTTGTATACATGTTGTATTTAATTAACCTTATGCTTTGAACCAATTTCTGGCTTGTAGAAGAATCAGCTGTTTTCTGAGACAAAATGGTCAAACAGTGTCACTGTTGACAGTAAAAAAGTCCAAGAGCAGCCAAATGACTCAAAGCCAAATTTGCCTTTTAAAGTCCAACAAAGTACTTTGTGTCAAAGGTAAAACCAGCTGATGCACTCTCTTCTGTTACCACTCACTGTTTCTCTTTAGATGGAAATAGGAGTGATTGATGAGCATAATATATTTCCCTACTGAGGTGAGAAAGGGGTGGCATCTTAATTCTGCTAATCTCAGGACCTTAAAATGGTATTCAGTACTTTTGATACATGTGAAAATATAGGGGGAATTTTACAAGGCATCCTAAGAAAATCAGGAGCATGCAAAAATCTGCAAGCAAAAAAACCAAGCAAGGTTTGTAGACTATTAATCCTGTAGGTTTTGATTTTATTAAATTACTTTTCTAAGGTCTAGTCCAAATATGTGAAAGTACAAGGCTGTAAAGAACAGCATCTCAAGTCCCTACATTTTTTTTCATTTATTTCAAAATATCACACACAGAGTCATGGGTGGGGTTTGAAGGTGCCTCTGGAGATCACCTAGTCCAACCTTCTGCTCAGAGCAGGACCAGCTGGAGCTGATTGCTGGGGTTCGTGTTGTGTCTTGAGTACCACCAAGGAGACTTCACTATTTCTCTGGGACAGGTTGCCCAGAGATTTCAACCCGCTCCCAGTGAATAAGTATTTTCTTATTTTTAAATGAGAGGTTTTATATTTCAATTTATGCACATTGCTTGTGGTCCTTTTTCTGAGCAGAGGGGAAGGCTCTTAATTCCTTTGACCTGTTGGCAGTGCTGTACATAATGCAGCCTAGAACCCTTTGCACAATTCTGGCTCGTGTTCATCTTCTTGTCCACCAGGATTCCTAAGTCTTTTTCCTTGAATTCTTCTGTATTTCATATGCTCTTGTACATTAGTCTTGCACAGCCACGTATTTCTGAGTCAAGCAGAGAGCAGAATTGCAGTTAAGAGGCCCAAATCCAGACAGGAACTAGGGGTACTCAGCCCTGCAGGATGTACTTGACAATTAGCATGATTGAGTCCTTAGAAAAGGTCTGGCTTACCAAACAAAAATGCCTCAATGGGTTACTGGTAGCAGTTGCTGCCTGATTTTCTTTATTATGTTCTGTTCTGAATTATTTTTTAGAATATGCTATTTTATTGTGTAATCCCTCTTTCAATACTACATGTAACTTCCATAAATGTTTCTAAATTCTACCTACAAAATATCTGCAAATTTCATACTAACAATAGGCCCTGTATATATGCTAAGCTGGAGATTTTAAAGGAAGTGCAGTAAAATATTAAAGCTTTCAAGCATCATTAAGAGTTCGGGGCAGTTGCTATTTTGCGGAATGCAGTTATTCTCAGGATTAGATCTTGAAAAAGTAATTAACCTCAACTATTTCTTCTGCACTTTTCCCAAATGATTTATGCAAATCTTTGTTGAGTTAACTTTAACTAAATTTAATGTGAAGTTAGAGTATTTTTTACTCGGTCATAGTAAGTTCTTTCTAAGTCTAGTTGTATTTTGTTCTGGATTACTCAAGCACTTGATGTCACATGGTATCAGGGAGTGACTGTGCAAGATCTGTGACTGTTCCTGCTCTTACCCCTGCAAAGGCACTGTTAGGCTCCGTGAGGAAGTGTAAGAAGACACCATTTGCTCAAAGGCTACTGTTTTCTCTCTTCAAACTATGCTTTATTTAAAAGTTTGCATGTGTTTTAGTTCTTGAATCCTAGAGATAACACATTCAGAGTCTGAGTCCATTAAAAAAAGGCAAGAAATCTCCTTTCCTGCAGCACTGTAAATAACCTTTCCTTCGTCTTTGACTGAGTTAGTGTTGTTTCTGGGACCAATTTGGGCATTTAGCCAGAGTTTAATATGGAGTTGAGTCATCTGACCTTCATCCTTTTAGGATGGCGTGTTAATACATATGTGATAGTGACAGTCATTGTAACTGTTGAAGTTGAAAATTTTTGGGAATTGGGCAATCAGATTAAATACTCTAAACTGAAATTTTGATAAAGCTTCACATGCTCTGCTGCCTTCCATTCTTTAGTGTTCTCATGTTATAGCTGGCAAGAGGGAAGAAAGGAAAACAAATATGTTCTTATTCACATGGCATTAATTGAAATTTAAGCATATGGTGTCAGAAAGGTAACATCTTGCTGAAAATTCAGGTTTACTTACTACTGTAAATGAAAATACTGGTATGAAAAGTAACTGTAAAACTAGAACTTCATAAATCGTTCTAGCCCAAAAAAAAGGCACAGATAAAAGGTTGCTTCTGACATATTTTACAAGACTCTATTCTGACTGTGGGTGGTATATTTAGTGTTTTGGTAAATTACATTCCCATTAGTATAGTACAGAAAACACTGAAAGAGCATAACACTATCTTGAGCATAAATAAAGCAAAGAGTATGGTTAAATGCAAATGCTTAAAAATTGCCATGGAGCTATTCACTTTTTGACTACTTTATGGTTTAATATTTGACTGACTATTAGATTATATTACTGTAATGGTAAATATTAAGTGGTTGGAGGATATTGTCTGTTTGCATAAATGTGCAGCTTCATTAAAGGAAGAAAATGGGTGTGTTTTTAACACAGGGCTACTGCTTTCTAGGATTAGCTTTTTTTTTTTCCCCAAAAACACCTGTTATTCTTTGTGTATTTCCATTTAATTTTTATTAGTTGTTTAGCTATATCTGGATATCATGCACTGAGATTGTGCAGCTTGATGAATTTTTCCATTTCCCATTTTACTGCACGTTTATGGTGCTATTGTCAGCCTCCATTATGCTAGTCTGGCAAACCACTCTTCCTCCTAAAGAGCCAGTCTATAGCTTTAACTCGGGCCATAAATATATACACAGCTGTGCAGATCTTAGTTTAAGCCTTCAGAAAGCATGATCACAGCTGCAGGAGGAGGTAAGAGTTGAAATATATGCATGGGGGTAGGGGGATGAAAAAGGCATTGGTGAGACTGCAAAGAAGAACTGATGGGTTGAAAGTAGGGTATTCAATGTTTTAGCTGTTTGTCTCTTTTATTCCTTTAATTGATGTCTTGGAGGCATGGTGACAGTATGGTAAATCAATGCTTTTGTGCAGGAAGCAGTTTTCCCTCCTTAAATGTAATTTTATGATGTTGTGGTTTAACAGACTGTTAAGTCTGAGGATAGGAAGATATGAAGGTAAATTAGACACAAGGACAAAATGAAGGTTGTCGCAAATGTGCTGATGATCATAATTGTGAAAATAAAGGGAAGTGACCATGACTCGGACAGTTAAATGACAAACAATGCAACACACCAGTTTCAATATCACCTGTTCATATTTTTCTTGGGTACATTGTTATGCACTTTGGTTTGCTGTATTAGCTAGAGGATATTCTTTAAAGGACTCCTTGCACAGGTCATGACAGACTGAAAGTGATGAATGAGACAGATGGAGAATGAAAGGTTGAGGTGACAATAAAGCAATGAATGTAGATCTCAGCATCATGTGGATGCAGATGTTTATTTAGAAAGTAAGTAAGACCTAAAAATAATTGCAGGTGAATCAGTTTTGTAACATATGTTACTTATCAAATGGTCTTTAAATTATTTCAATAGCAGTTGGGGGTGTTTTTTGCATAATTCAAGAAATCATTAAGTGATGATTTTAAACCTGATGGCCAAAATCAAAGAGCAACATGTAATAATTTTAGGAGAATCTTTTCCATATCTGTTTGAACTTCTCATTGAATAATGTGAACAATGAAATACATGAAGCATCAATCATACCTCTATTATTATAGCATATGGAGATGTGAAGTTCTGCATTGTTCAGTTTTGGCAGATTGTTGGAATGTATCATTAGACAGTAATAGATAGTCAGCTTTCAAAGTGCCACTGGTATGTTCTTGCTGACTAACAGGCTAACAGAGTGTATGTGTCATGATTCATGCAGGAAAGGATAAACCTACATTTTAATATGCAAGAAATTCTAATTTAAAAGAGCTTGCACAAGTTGTCAAAACCCCCACAATGAAGAGTTAACAGTTCTTACTCATCAGCAATGAAGTCTATTCTAAAGGCTTCATTAAAGAAGGAAGCTACAGATGGCAAATTATGGTAGCTGTGAAATAAGTTTCCTCAGGGGCACTTGGAAACCTTGTAGTTTTCATTTTTTATCTGGGAAAGTGATGGCCAGTGTCAACAAAATGCAGTTTGGGGTTTTTTTTTTCCTTTCTCTATGATTTCCTAGGCTTGCTTACGGAATTTTTTTTGGGGTGTGGGCTCTTGTTGTTTTTTGATGGGGTTTGTTTTTTTTTCCAACTGCTATGTCCAGTAAAATTGGATCCTTTCCTTGATAAAATTATTATCATTGTACAGCTATTGGTATTTAAAAGGCAAAAGATTTTCCAAATGGTTTACTGAAGTTCCTCAGATCTAGAGCAAAAGAAAAAGGTTGTGTATTAGAGGCATATATTTTTTTTAGATAAGAAGGATTTTGCCATTTATTTTTTCGGGAATTGGAGCACTTTTATATCCCAACAGTTTCTTATTTCAGTCTGGAATTTTACCTGTACAGAAATTGTGTGCTAAATTAGAAGTACTGCTTCCTAGTGTAGTAGTAAGTCAACAGGATAGCGTACTGGAATAGGGTGTTCAGTTAAATCTCTTTATTGGGACCTTAACATATAAATCACACTGTCTCTGTATCTAGTGCCAAAAGGCTTTTAAGATGGATTGCCACTGGTTTAACATGAAAGGGATCACTGGTTTGCAGATCTGCCTTTCTGGAGCAGGTTTTGCTGCTGTGGAGTGACCATCAAGGTGTACAACAGCCGGCTGTAACAACTCTTGGGATTTCTATAGGGCTCCTGCTTGGGGATGCCTCTGGGTCTTAGGTGCAGCACTCCATACTCGTAGTTGAGAGTATTTTACTGATTTGTTATTCATACTCCTTCTCTAACTTACTGGGTTCTCTCCACTCTGAGCCCTTTTGAGGGCATTATGCTGCACACAAAAAGTATTTGAGAAGGGTGGACAAGAGATCTGGAGGGTCCTCCTGTCCTTGATGGAGCATGGTACCTTTTCTATTTCAGGGCCTGAAGGCAACAGGACAATCTTTCTGTGTTCATGCTAAATATTTCTCTTGGAGGAAAAGTAATTTTCAAATGATATATTATTTCAAGATATTTTAGTTCATACTGGTTTTTATTCTCTTTGTAGTTATCATTTGATGCTGAAGGATTTCCTAACATATATTAGAAGAGGGCAACTTGTGGATTGTGTTTGAAACTTGGCTGTAGCAGGAGTCTGAACATAGGTAGGCAAGCAAAGATTGAGAACATCTATGCGTAGAAAATCTTACACCCTGCAGGGCATGATGATCTGGTGACAAATATAGATAGCCCAAAGTCAACAGGGCTTCATTAAAAACACTGCACTTAAATGAAGTTTTATAACTCGTAAAAGGCTAAATTCAATGTTGTGTCAGCAATGAAGAGACGTTTTAGATCTCTTCATCTCATGTGTTGAAGTTGTGAGGTATTTACTCTGGTATTAATACAGACAGGCAACTGGTAAGTAAGTGGAGGATAATAACTTCAATAAAAAGAAAAAAATTACGTTCAGATTATATTTGTATAGACAATTTTGTAATGGAGAAGAAATGAAAAACTGAAAGGAGTGAAATAATATAGTACAAATCCACATAAATGAAACTGACAATTTAGAAGATTGTCTTCAGTACATATTTGCCCTTAATTTCATATTTATTTGGAAGTATGTTGACATGATTTTTTTTTGGTCACAGTTTCCAACAGAAACAAGTAAAATTTTGGAGAGACTAGAAGCTTTTACACACTTTGAAATCTTATATAAAGTACTGTAATATTAGTTGTAATGGAAAAATAATCGAGAGATTGCTGTAGGTTGTTCGGATGTATAATCCATTATTGTCTTCAGAAGTCTTAAATTTTGGAAAATATCTATATATTCCAGTTATAATTCATTAATTAGTAGACATTTGATTTCAGGTTTTCCCTGGGAATAGATTAACTTTCTATAGCTTTTTCTTAAATCCCTTCAAATCTCTCACTGCCTGAAAACTTTGTGAATTTTAAAGTCACTTGGCAAATTACGGAGAGAAGGACTCTTGTAGCTTTTTTTGATGTCCTGTCAGAAGAAAGGGCCAAACACCATGTGACACTGGAACTTTGTGCAATTCCTAGAGCAGTTATGGAGTCCAAGTTTAACATCTGACAACTTTGTTTACGTGAGGCATTTTCCATGGGTGAAACTAAGTTTAAGATTTTAGTTTAGTTCACTAATGTTAGTTAGTGTTTGCACAGTTGGGATTGTAGTATAAACTTACCGAAGAACGAGTCTGAAGTCTGAGTTGAGGCAATGCTCTCCTGACTAAGAGTTGCTTTAGGTATGTCTTGTATGCTTCAGTATTCCAGAGAAATTCTACAAACAGTTCCAACAGGGAAAATTGCTTCTATTTGCAGGATACAATTATACATGATTTTGGTATCTTAGAAGCTCTTTACTTTTCAAACAAAGCACACAACACTGCTTATTCATGTAGAAAGTTTTCCATGTTTGCTTCATAAATTAATACAAAGTTCATATTTTGAAGAAGGGACTTTATGAATATGTGTGTAAAATCCACAACTGCATGCAGTACATACATGTATGTTAAAAGAAAATGCCATTCAAGGGAGTGCAGTAACGCTGGTGTGTGGTACAAAATGTCATTAGCAAAACTCAAATCTATTCATTCTTACTGTCATTTTGCAGATTTCTGTTTAACAGCAAGTAAGCAATGATGGTAGTTCTGTCATGAAAGTAACGTAGGAGTCGTTTGGGAGTTTAGTGACTCAGAGGAGTGACCTTGCTGCTTTCCATTGTTGTGTTTTTAATGTTATTGATACAACAGCAGCAGTGGTGGATACGCTTTCCAAAAAGGTATTGCTTGCTAAAGTAGAGAATCCCTTAACAGTGAGTAACCCTGAAGTCGTTCTTACAGTCTCTTCAACCATCTGTCCTTGGAGCTTAAGAAACAGCTTGCGATGCTGTTGTCAAGCCCATGGTGGGAATTTCAGTGTTCATTATTTGGATTTTTTTTTAGAGTGAGCTAAGGTTTGTTTGGCCTTTTTCTTGTTGTTGTTGTTTTAATAATATTTATATAAAAAAAGGTACTCTCATCAGGAATAGGCAATTTTCTGTGACTTGGTTATTGATGGTGACTACTTTCCCTGTTCTGCCTGTAGAAAATTCAAGAAGGGTTCACTGTTTAGTCTGTCTGCTCACCGGTTACTTCATAGAGCACACCTCAGTATTACTGGTGTTTATATGAAACTACCCTTTTATTGGTATGTTAAATGAGTCTAGGAAGACTAGCTTGTAATAATCTTCAGGTTATTCTTTAAGAAATTGGGTGGAATACAGCAAAGGAAAATTATTTGAAGTTTTTTGTGGGTGGTTTCCTAAAGGTGGGTTGACTTTCAAATTACAGTTGAATGAGAGTCTTAATATTTTTACATTGAGTATTTTTGATAATTAATTAACTTTAAGAAAATCTTTTCAGTTACATCTAGCTATCCTAGTCAAAACCTTTTTTTTCTTCCCTTCAAGCTAAATGGCACTGAATAGACACCTTGCGAATGTTTTGAATATATCAGAAAATTTACTGCTGTTTAGCCAACAGCTCTAATCCATCTTTTTGCTTTAGTGGGTCACCTTTGGGATGGGACATTGGAAATTTTTCTGGTGATGACTCATTCCAAAATTCCATTTGAAAACCTCCAAGGAATCTCACGTTCTTTTACTCTTGGGATGTTTGAACTCTTGCAACTGTGAAAAATAATAAAACAAACCTATAAAGAAAGCCGATGGAATGAACCAGAAGGGAGAAATAGAGGGCTCTTTCCACCTATTCTATGTGTAGGCTAAGACCGGGGTCCGATATGTGGTCCAATTTATTCATCTTTTCTGCTGCTTCTGTTCTGTTCATTATTTTGTAGTTGGGAGTTACAAATTAGGACGTCCTTTATGGAGTCAAAGATGTTCTCTTCCAGTAGTGCAAAAAGAAATTGTATTGTTGAGACATCAAGTTATGATCATGGCCTAAATACATGTCCTTTTTTCACTTTAAAAATCCAGCTTGCAAGTCCATTAGAATATTTTGCTTCCCTCTGTCAGAAAACAGAAATTATGTAGAGATGTGTACTTTGTAATAAAATGCTTTAAATCCTTACTTAATAAACTTAAATGCATCATACTTTAAATAAACACAGTAAATTTCTGCTGGTCCTATCTGAAGAACCCAAGTGATTTAAGGAAGTTTGAGATACCTACAAGTTAGGGTTTTCAGGAATGTGTCTGTAGTCCTCTTTTTTAACATTCCTTCTTTTTCCCTCCAGTTTCTCTTGATCTGAACCTGTGCTCTCTTCACCTGCTAGGCTGCTTTTTCTCTCCATTGAAGGCCCTTGTTATGCTTGGAAGTCTACAGGGTGATGCTGCTATTCTGATCTTTGGCATTGTGTGGGTGTGGCAATGGCAGGGAGAAAATTTCCATATTGTTTTCATGAGGCACCTGACATCTAGAACTGGATCACACTTTTCAACAGATTAGTTTCTTTCCAGGGATAATTCAAATAAAAAACTTTTAATCTAGTTTTGTCAATTTTCAGTAGGAAAAAAGAAATCCAATGAGTTTTGAAGCTGTATTTAGAGAAAAAGAAGGCAAGATAATTTCCTCTGATAAAACCTTTCATATTGTAATGCCAGTACATGTAGAATATCCACCCTAAAATGAAATAAAACTGTTCTAGTAAACATTTTAGAATGAAATGAATTGTAAGTATATAGAAGGGACAGCAGTTTTACTTACTGAAATATAATGGTCAGATTTCAGTAGACAAAAACCCTCAAATATTTTCAAAATAGATTTTAATGGGAAATATTTCACTTGGAGTCAAAATAAAGCTCTGAAATGTTGGGATATTCTATGAAAAGCAGTTTTTTAGCAAAGCTGCTGCTGGATGCTTGCTTCAGCCATTCCACTGATGATTAGAAATAGGGGTTCATCCTATAATAAATAGGAGAGATCAGACAATCACTGTGATTATTGGCTTACCCCAGTTTTAAAGGTTTTGCAAATTGTTTTATGGTAACACTGATGACTTTTCTGGATGCATGCATGACTGTGAAACTAACACATGGTCTTTCTCCAAATGTACAGTCTGAATAGCTCCTTTTTATTTGTGATGATCTTTTAAAATCCATCAGATCTCTCAGTTCATGTTTCTCTTCAATATAAAGTGGTGTGTGAAAACCTTGGCTTCCATTAACCTCCATGTTTAAACAAAACAAAATCACATAGCACTCAACTCTGTAGCTTAAAGAAATGAAGCACCATCCAAAAGAAGTAGAATTATCTGTTACTGAAAAACTGAAAAGACAGTAGCAACATCCAGCATCTAGTAGGCAGACACCTGTTCATTCACACATACCCTATCACAGCTCTTGAAGAATTCTGCTTCTCTTGGAAAATCTATATATACAGGGTGTTATTTTTTAACAGCCTAAAATGAGTGGTTATATACAATTCAAGATGCTTTTTGGTGAGTTTTTAATAGCATGACCTGTTTACTTGCTCCTACTTTGCACCCAGTGAAAATGGGATGATTCACTCCTTTTAAAAAATGAAAAAAAAAAGAAAAATGCATTTATTTCCATTCCGTGGAGAGCAACAGTGCTATAAAGCTATGTCCATTTCATGTAAGGCAAAAGTATTAAGGAAATTCCTACTCCAGTATATGGAACTTATTCTGCATAAGCAGAGTACTTTTTGGTCCAATGCCAAATCAGATTTTAAGAAACATCTCAAGGGTAAAGCTTCATTAAAATAGGAGAATTAAACCATCAAAAGTTCTTCCGAATTATGTAAGCCTCTGTGACAGTTTGGTTGACTGGATGAAATTCATGTTGGAGGCTAGCTTTCTGTCCTTCCTTCTGTAGGTATATTAAAATCACAGAGCCATATTATGGAGACTGTAGAACTGTGTCTCATTCCTATATCTCAGAAAGTACGAACACAACATGAAAATTATTCTTCTTGGCTTTAGCCTTCATTTATTCAAAGGCTTTGAGGTTATGTTTGGATGGTGGGTTGGAGCAGGGTGGCAGAAGACAGTCAAGATTACGGTCAATGTAGAAAGAGAGGAAAAATCCAGGCATTCAAATTTTGATGTTGGGTTTTGTTTGATTTGGTTTTTTAAAATAAAAAAATTTAGCAAGCTTTGATTTTTACTTGCTTACTGCTCACTGTTCTGGGATATGTTGAGACATCAGCATTCTGGTGTGATAAATTTATTCTAAAAATTTGTTAAACTTACTGACATATCACTGCAGTGGTTATTTACAAAATCATGATGGAGGACCTCTTATTTTAGGAATGGGCTTGTCAGTCTCACTAGGGGAAATACAGGTTCATGTTTTGTTTCTTGTGAAGATCACATCAGTGCTATGTGCATGAGAAAGTATTATTGGGGTTTTGAAATGCAGTTCTGAATGTGAGACTACAAAGGTGTAGAAGTCTCCACTTCTTCCTTTTTGATAATAAACTCCTTGATTTACTTTTTTTACAAAAGTGTTTGATTTTCAGCTAGTACAGGAAAATACTTTACCACTTTTTTTTGTTTGTGCAAGTTCATGTTATGCAGATGTGGAGAAAAACTGATGACCCCCAAGCTACTGTCTGTACAAATGCTTTTGAAGGTACTGCTAAAAACCCCACCAAAAAACATTGAAAAAGCAGTTGCTGACAGCCTGCGTGAAAATTTGGAGTACTAGAGTCTTTGCTTTGAACAGTGATGTTTGCTTCATCACAGAATAAGGTAACATTAAGGACGATGTTTTGAACAGAGGGCAGGTTCTTGTGGTCTGCCTGCTGATTTTGGCAAAAATGCCTGGAGAAGTGCAAAACCACGTTCTCCTGCATTGAAAGGATGCTTCTTCCTCTGCTTCACTACTGATGTAGCCACTTGTAGCTGCAGAAGAGACTTCTCCAAACTTGCATTCCCAGTACCTGAGATAGCTAGGAATGCATGTGATGGTACACACATCATTAGAATATTTTAGTAGCTTTGTACATGCATTTTTCCAGCTGTGTATCCAGGGATACTGGCTTGTGTGTGTGTGTGCAGTTTTTCATCTGTGGGTATCTCAGTGATGTTTATACTTGCAGTACGAGTAAGAGACTGTTCAATGTTGCACATTATGTACATTTGAAAAAGGGCCAAAGTACCTAGAAGTGGTATAATTATCAGTGCTGAAGAGATATTATAGGAGAGAGAGAGAGACAGAGTGGGGTTCAGTGACATTATCTAATATCTGTCAGACCTTTGGGGGTTTATGACATCTCAATAGAACTGAAGTCATGTGGGCAAAGAGAGAAAGCATGTTTTTTCTGTGTTGATTTCTATCTGAATGTATAAAAGAACTGGTATTTATGAACCTTCTCTATTAATAATTGGACTCTAATAAAATGCTGTTTTAAAAAGGCTAATCTTATAAAAAGCTCTCTCTTTAAGCTGTTGACTGCTTCATTTATATGTGGGTAGAGAGAATTCGTCTTTCTTTAGCTGAAAATAATGCAAGACCCTTGTGGTGAGGGGTTTGGTTGGTTTGGGAGTTTTTTTGGTTCAAAGTTGCTGCTTAGGTCAGAAAAGCCTGCATAAATACATTACTGGGAATGGCTTCTAAAATTATCTTTGTTTAACCTTGCAGGGGAGTGGTTTGCCTTTGCATGCATACTGTATTCTTTTTCCCCTGTCTGCAATTCTTCCCTCTTTCATGATCCAAAATGGATAGCAATGCAACTGTGATGATTGACAACTGTTCCTCAATGGAGGATGCAGTAGTGTTTTGCTTTTAAGTAGGAATTTAAATATAAACTTTTAAAGACTCCCTGCTATTTCTCTGTATTGTTATTTGTTATTTAAAAAAGTATCTCAAGTTATAAATGTACCCAATGAAATAATGAACTGTAATCTGTGTGAAATTAGAATTGAATTAACCCAGCCGCACAGCAAGAGAAAAAAAGAAAAAGTAAGGTTCTGTGAGAAAGTGGTGTGGCAAGGGATCTTTTCCTGCTGGAAAGACGAACAATGTAATAAAGAGCCAGATAGAACATAAAAAGATAAGCTGTCAAGATCTGAAATAAAAAGGTGATAATTTTAATGGAGTTTGGACAGAACTTCAAGTTCGAAAAATGTGCTAATAGTTTGCAGATGTGCAGAGATTATGGGGACTTAAAAAGCAGGATGAGCTGTAATAAAATAAAAGATCCTTGCAAAATACAAAGAGAGCTACTGTGTTTGAGGAATATGAAATTACCATTGTTGTCTTTGTAAATTAAAAGATGCAGCTTGATATCAAGTGTCACTTGGGAAAGAAATATCTCTATGTAGTAGATTAGAGGTCGATTGCGGAAGCCATGACTTTACTGTGTTAAGGGAAAAGCAAGTGCATGGATACATATTTTTGCTACCTAAAGTAGCAAGGTCTTGGTTAATTGTAGTATCTGTTTTCATCAAGGAAATAGTACTTAGAGAAAAATAAGTAAGTGAAATATTTAAGAGAAAAAGACAAGCAAGATGTGTAAAAGGTCAAGATATTGATAACTATTGTTAGAGATTGATAACAAGAAGCATTGCCCTTGACTAAGATTGAAACCAGGAGATAGGGAAATACTTTGGCACAATAGCAGATTTTATATTTTTTTCTGGAATTTTGAATTTAGGTTAAATCTCATGACACCTGAAAGTAAGAGACCTATGGAATGTTTGTATGCAGAGGTCAGCATACACTTCCTCCCCACCCTTGAATGTTCACGTATTTTCTTCTGTTCTGTTCTTCTGGAAGATACTTGGAGCCTAAACTCACCTAGGAAGAATTCACACGTGGATAATACAAGTGTGCATGCACCCACTCGTATTGTGTCTGGCGAGATATTGATTGTAAATACATGGGGGTTGTGTGTGAGGGGGTGTTTCTTGGTTTTTTGTGGATTTTTTTTTTTTTTTTTTTAAACTCAATCTGTTTGAGGGAGATTTAACACCTTCATTTAAAATACGGAAGCCACAGTAAAAAGTGTAACCACTTCTAAAATCCCTCTTTATATCTCTGTGGGACCACAGAAAGTGATAGGCCAAAATGACTTTCAAATTCATGCAGTGCAGCTACACCACCAGGGTTCTATTTGGTCATCTCTGTCCAAAGCTTCTCTTTCCATTTCAGAGTCAGCTGTTGTAATCTTGCTTCTGACAATGCTTATGATGTCGTTGGCTTTTTCACTAAAACTGTATCCCACTTTTAGGGGGATGGGCATGTGCAAAGGGATGCCTGGTCGTGCATGAACACAGAGTCATTGTGTCTTAGGTTTGCATCAGTCTTGATAGCAGTTCTCAGACTGCAATTATGAAAGTGGACTTAGCAAACAAGCTGATGTGGTGCTTTCTGCCAGCTGAGTTTCCTGAGGTAACAATGAGCTATTTTTTGAGTAAAAGCTATCCAGCAAAAAATCATTTCATGTTTCTGGTGTATTTTTCTATATCACACGTTAAATCCTAAACCGCATTGTCATGCCATCTGTCAGGAGCTCTTCACAATACTGGGCTGAAAGAATAAGCTTTTTCAGTAGATAGCAGAAATTCAGTTCTTCCAGACAGGAAATACAGTTGAATATAAGTTGGAAAACAACTGGAAAATTTTGCTGCTAGTGCCAAACTTCATGGCTATACACATTAAAGCTTTCATTGTTTCACTCTGTTATAGTTCTGAGAGAAGGCAACTGAAATTCTGGGATGTCTGAAACAGACTTAAGAATATAATGATACCTTTAAGGATAGTACGTTTTACATGGTTAAAAACACTTCATCCTGGAACACAAGATTCTTCTGATCTCTTCAGATTACTTACTTCTAGTACTGTAGCAGGAATGACCGGCCTCAGCATCAGTGAAACCTAACAAGGGGAGACTGTGTGATTGGGTTTTTCTTTTTAATGGACATCAAAAACAAACAAAACCGAACAACAAAAAGCCTGGTTACGTTTTCTGAGAATTGTTTTGGTGAGGAGAAATTGTTGATGAAAGCAGGTATCTCTGAAAATATCCTAGTTAAGAATAGCAGATGTGTTAAGTCCGGTTTCTCCATGCGTTAGTGAAATCACCTCTGATCATTAATGAAATAATTGGTTAAATCCTCTCCTATGGGAAAAGGCTGAGAGAATTGGGCTTGTTCGGCGTGAAGAAGAGAAGGCTCTGGGAAGACCTCCCAGCAGTCTTCCAGTATTTGAAGGAGGCCTGTAAGAAAGGTGGGGACAAACTTTTTAGCAGGGCCTGTTGCAATGGAACAAGGAGTAGTGGTTTTAAATAGAATCAGTTTAGGTTGGATATAAGGAAGAAGTTTTTTGCAATGAGGGTGGTAAAACAGGTTGCTCAGAGAGGAGGTGGATGCCCCATACCTCGAAACAGTCCAGGTCAGGTTGGACAGGACTCTGAGCCTGATCTAGTTGGAGGTTTCCCTGTTCTTTGCAGGGTGATTGGACTAGTTGGCCTTTAAAAGGTCTTTCCACCCCAAACTATTCTATGATTCTGTGAAACCAAAGCGGAGATTCTTTGCGGATATCAGCCAGCATTTTCCAGGAAGCATTTATCTTAACGTACACCAACAATCTCTTACAGACTTTTTCCTATTTTTTTTCTGTTCCTTCTTCATTTTATTTTCCTTTCCTTATATTCTAGGATCCCTTTCTCATAATTGTCATGCTTTAGATTTCTGGGCAGTTTCCCATTTGTCTTAAGTTTGTGGTACCAGTTGTCTGGCTATGCAGAGTTGTTAGATTTTTTAGAGTCTGAGTAGTTGTTAGAGCTCTACATAGTCTCCTGCATTTCCTCCCATAGAGGATATTACTATTTTTTTAAATCGTGAAAATTACAGTTCATTATGATACACGATATTAGGCTTTTAGTTCTCTGAACTTTCTCAGTCCCTATTCGTGCTGGATATCTTTCCTGGTACACTACTTGGGTTGTGCCACAGTGCCAGTGCAACTTTATAGCTTCAATTAAGGAATTGGAAATAGTTACAGTAATAGGGAGCAGCATCTCCCCTGCATGTTCTTTCTTTCATTCACTGACTTGAATTCTACTCTAGTTGAAAAGGGTGCATGACGTTAACACACAAAACTTGAATATCAATGGATAGCTCCATCTGCACAATGTGCACTTAAATATGACAAGAAATGGGTCATTCACACAAATATGTAATTGTCCCACATAGGTGGCGGTGCACAGTTATGCTTGCCTGCTTTCCTCCCCTTAAATGGTGAATTTCCTGAAAAAAAAAGGCATTTTGTTAATTTGATGGCTATACTTACAAACCAGCTGTTGTCAGTTTTTATGGAGCTGTTTTCAGTGAAGGATTAGGGTAATGTGCTCATGGTTTGTCAGGTACTTAAAAGAATGATGGCCACATGCAGTGAGGTGTGTAAAAGATTCATATTAGCAACAAAAGCAGCAAAACGGAAAATGAGGAGTTTCATATTTGTTCTTTCTACGTAACATTAATTTTGGCAGCGAACATCTACTCAGGATTCCCTGCAGCTGTGGTGCTCTCTGAGGAATAAATAAAAGCAGCGTGTGAATAATTTTGTCTTCTTCCTCCCCACCTGGCTATTCCTATTCTCTGTGTTGGTTTCGCTGCAGACACAATGATTTTTATCAGAAAAGCCTAGAAGAGATGGAAATGGCTTGAGATTTTAAACTTCTCAGCTCTCTCTGGTTCTTGTTTGGTTATCCTGTTTTATGACCCTGGTCTGTGGCAGGAACTGTAACAGCTTGTGTTAGTAGAGTTCACTTTTGATAGTGACTTGGTCTAAGGGGTGCTAAAAAATCAATGTTGAGTCAGAATTTTCGTTCCTCCACCCCCACTACCACCAGCCATTTCTCTTGCAAAGGCCAAGTGACCTGTGTAGTTCTTCTTTTTTTTTTTTTAATATCTATTTTCTAGAGCGTCATTGGTTTATCCATTTAAGAATCTGTACTTACTAAGGCTCTTTTATAAGGAAAACCACAGAACAAGGGATCCCGATTTACTGAAATTTCTGTATAAAATCCACAGTGGGATGTGTACAGGATAGAATCAGAGAGTGTGTGATGATATATGTTTCAAGAAATAACTGTAGAAATAGAAAGGTAGTTATGATGTTGAAGCCTTTTATGTACCTTCATTCAATAATAACTGGTCTGTGCCATGGAAATAAAGAAAAGCAAGGGGGTAACAGTGAGTTGCAGCCCGTTGGGAGAACACCTCAAAACGGATGTATCTGTTATTAGAGGGGCTGCACCCCTTGCATTCCTCTTCTGTTTTCTTGCTGTTCACCTCTTTATGGTGTGGACCCTATGCATTCTATTCTCTACTACGGGACTCCCCCCAAAAATAAGAAAAAATTATTCCAAGCACACTTCACATGATACTGTATTAGTCAAGTGGTACAGTACGACAGTAAAGTTTGTAAAAATGACAAATAATAATAATAAAACAGATTTTGCGTTTGGGAAAAAAGATAAACAAGGATAAATGAGTGTATTTTTGTTCAGTTTTTTTCTTTTCTAAATTGGTTAGAATTATTTCTTTGTGAGTTGTAGACTACTGCAGACTGAGGCCTGCAGACTATAATTTCTAGAATCGTGCTGTATGAGGTTTCTGATATTTTTTTAAATTACTTTGTATGTACTATAGAACACCTAAAATCACTTTGCTTGTACAAAAAGATGAATTCCAGTACTGCCTTTCTGCTCCTGAATTTGATCTTACTGTATTATTTCATAGAACTTTCGGGAGCAGTTAAATTGTTTCGAAAGCTTTTTCCCATTGTGCATGGATCTGGACACCTTTATTGCCAAAGTGAAAATACTAAATGTAGTTTTTTTAATCTGTGGCTTTGTAACTACTGTCTCCTCTTAGATATGTTTCATCAAAGCACAAAGACCTCAAAGTAATTTTCAAGCCAATGCAATCCCTCCGAGGCTCTCAACTTTATCCCTGTTATCAACTGGCAGGGCCTAAACTGGTTCAAGAGCTTGCTAGAACCCCATCCCCTGGCACTTTTTAATAATAATACAGCCAGAAAGCCATGTTTACTAGACTTTTTTTTATGCTGCTGGACTCTAGCAATATTAGCCATGTAGCATAAATGGCATGTGGAAGTTCTGATAAGAAGCCTAGTTGTTTTTATTGGCTTAGTACCTCAGACAAAAGGTAAGAGACTGAAAGGACACACCCTTACCATTGTACATTAATGCTTCTTCCCTGTGATGGAGGTGGGATAATTCCTGTATCATTCGTTGATATTTTTGTGCTTAGCTTGCTTAGGTACTTCTGGAGGCTGGACAGGACTAATGGAAGTGTGTTACAATGAAAGCTGAGGTCTAGGAAAAGGAAGTATGGGAAGCCCTTTGTAGGGAAGAACCTAGAAGCAGTTTGGTCTTTGAGACATGCCTAAGAAAACAGTAGTGGTTCAGAAAGGACTTGGGGGCTGATTTTCTACTATAGCATGGATCATTCCATGTGAGAACTGAGGATTTTTCAAGCAGTGAAAAGATAGATTTGGTATATTCAGAGTTATTTAGAATCTCAGAAAGGTATTGGTACACCTTTGGTGTAAAATTGACAGTGTAATAATTGCATCTTATAATGGTAATTCCAAATAGGAAGCTTTGAATTTCCTTTGCATATTGCCCGAGTGGGAGAGGAACATTGCAGAAAATTAACTCCACCCCAGCCCAAACCAGCACAGTTATAAACGTGGCTAAGCCAGGAGAGTTCTGACAGCCAGCTGAAAGAGCAACTTGTGTGTTTAAGCCTAAGGGAACTTAAATCTCAGTCGTTCTGTGGATGATCTGGAAGAGCAACAGCAGCAAAACAGCTTGCCATCTTGGCAATGAGAGAACTTGACACATGAGTTGAAAAGCTCCTACTGTAGGAAGAACAGTTAAAGGTTCTTAGACATCAATATTGTACTTGACTTGGTACTTTAAGGATTTTTTAGCAGTAATTGATTGTGTCATTTGCATGTAAAGGATTCCTAGCGTGGGAGTCAGTAATTCTCTCACGACCGCAGGGAGGAGAAAGCTGGTTTTCCTCAAATTGTAGTATATTTACCACAAGTGTGTTCAAAGGTATGGTTTAGTCATATTATTGAAGCCACTTCATAGAAGATTATTTTAAGCTAGCTGTAAATACCCTATTGTGTGAGACCTACTAAAAGTGAGTGAAAGTCTTACAGCTTTCAGTCCTCAGGCAAGCCCTACAGTTGCGGTGGGATTTCATATAATTTTCTAAGTCTGCAGTTATGTTGCCATTGGCTCTCACGCCTTGAATTCTCCGCTCAGGTTTCTGTGGTGGAACTGAACTATTTATTTCTGATAGTTGTCTTCCAAAGCTGGCATGTGTTTGATCAGAGTTGCCTCTATGATGTCAAAGTGGTCAGAAGAGGCAAGAAGGAAGTAAAGTGATTTGAAAACTATCTGCCCAGGTGCTTTTTAGTAAGAAGAAATAGTAGCTTGTGCCATAGCTGAGTAAGCACCAATACTGGAGAAGTGCTAAATCTTATCAAACATTTTAATGGTTTCCAGACCAAAAGCTGTGAAAGCAATCTTCTAAGGTAATGAAGAATGCTTTCTACTAGATACTCGGCATAATTTTCTTCTTATCAGCCTTCCCTTTCTCAGTATTGCATTTAGCGTTGTCAAGCCCACAGTCACGAAACTGTAAAAATTAGGATGATCAATATTTTTATTAATGTTTTTCAGCTGTAGAATCTCAAGATTGAATTAAGTTTAGGTATCCAGCACAGTAATGGCTCCCAAAATTTTCTCTATAGCCTAATCTTGGCAGAGAAAAATCCAATAAGCCCTGTCATCCTTGGTAGTTTATTTTCAGTAATGAAAGTCCTGCCAGGTAATCCAAAGTAGATGAGGTAGAGGCACTTGCCTGCCTATAGGAATTGGGAAGAGGTGACCAAGTAGTTGATGCACATTAAGTGACTATATGCTAATTCTACCCAGGGGATGTTGAGATGGCTCTGCCTCATTGCACACGCCTAGCTTTCCTTTAGTGGCTGGCTTTTAGTGTACTTGCTAACCTAATTCCCTGACTCTCAGAAAAAAAAAAAATAGGAAGAAAAAAACCCTTCACACATTTTAAAATAGATGTTTTGGTGCAGTGCTTGTACCTGTCACCAAAGCTTTTATGCAGTTAGACTCATTTGGTTTTTTGTTATTGCTGTGAGTTTTTCTTTCCCCATTACATGAAGCATCAGAGTTTCACGTTGCTTAGGTGTTATTAGTTTGCGTTGGCAATGTTCAAGTACATTGCCAAAAACAGTTTATTTCCTCCTTATTTTGTAGAAAAGAGAAGTTACACGGTAACTTGGTGGCGAATATTTCCTTGAATAAGCAGTGGAGACCTGTCAACATATCAAATATATCTGAGTCTGCAATTACAGATACAACATAGATACACTTCACAGCCTGTTTGTAGTGGTGTGGTGACAACTAAGAGGAGAGGCAATCTGCTGGAATACATCTGTTGCTCTTGTTACAGTGTAGATCTGCAGTTCTTTGCATGCTGCAGACTCCTAATTTCAGTGACCTCAGGACTAGTTCTAGACATCTACCTGAATCTAATCCTGGAGGAAGGTGTTTGCTTGCTTGCTTTGGTTTTCTTGGTAATTCTGCTCTTAGGGTGATTTTCTTTACTGCGGAAAAACATTCTGTATTCTGTGATAGGAACACAATAGGTTGGTTGTCAATGGAATTGGTGTGACTTAGTTTTTAAAATTAACTCCTAGGAAAATAAGAATAAAACAAAGAGAGGACTTAATAAATTTGCATATTTAATTTTAGCTTTGATTTCTAAGCACATTTTCTACTTTGTGGCTTAGAGTATGTGTGTGTGAACATGTGCACCTTTGTGTATGTGTCTTTATAATTCAGATGTACGTATATATAAACTGAAACCTTTTTATTGCTTGATATATACCTTTAGGCAAATACTGCTACCTAAGGGATAGGTAAAACTGTAATCTGAATAGGTGATTTGTGCTGCTCACAAGAGCTCAGAAGTGCTAAGTGTAGGTGCTATGTAGGGTACCACTTTAGAAAATAATTAGTCCCTTTATCAGATAATAGATTTGATTCTTATCTTTCACTTAAGTAAAGTGAGATAAAATCATGCTTTATTTCTATTAATGCGTACTGGCATTCAGGCTTTAAAATGAAGGGAAAACCAGTGAGGCTGGTAGTATTTATCTCAAATACAGCTATAGATAATTAGCTAATTCAATTGATTAAAAGAGTGTTAAAAGGCATTATTTCCCACTAATATTACAGAAAGTAACAGGCAGTATAGCTAACATCAAAGATTTTGGCACTTTTGAGTTGCGTACGTGGGAGGCTTTTTTGAACAGTCTCATAAAACACAATCCCATTGCTATTCCTCTTGCAGTATTTGGATTCTTCTTTCAATGTGCAGATCATTAGTAAACTGTGAAGCAATCAAGTAATCAGAGCCCAATTAAATGGCTCATTCCATTCCTGGGCTTAGAGAGGATAGTGGGTGTGTGAATGTCTGGCTGCTAAATAGAGCCTGAACTGCATAGTGAGTGAAATCTCTGTGAAGAATACAAGGTAGTGAAAAATAGAGATGTGTCAGCTGACCATGAAGAAGCAAGTGCAAGCTCATTTAAGTTTGTATTTTTTTTTTCATGCAAATGTAATCACAAAACAAACAGCCTGTAGTAGATTTAGGACTTTCTACTGTGTGTGAAGAGATGAAGAGAGTAATTAAGTTTGGAAATATAGAGTCATCCATAGTTGATAAGGCTGTCTTCTGCCCTGTATTTTTTTTATTAGAGCTGCGTCTCACATTTCCTCCTCTGACTTGTAGTCCTTTCCAGTCTACATCTGAATATTTAATTATTAATCTGTGTGCAGATTAAAAATCAGATTGAGAATGTTATGCCTCATGCTAAAAAGGAGAAAGAGATGCTGAAAGAAGTAACTATTAACTTAGGTCTTTGGGTCAACAGTGATTTTTTTTGTACTGTGATTAGGAAGCAGTTTTTCCAAGTATGACAGGCCTGAGATGGAGATGGATTGCTTTAGTTTAGGAGAGCAGAAGTATTGTGCAGTTAGGGTTCCTGAGACCCAGAAATAATTCAAGCATAAAAGACAGAAATATATCTACCTGATACCTGTGTAGGTGAAAATGTGACAGCAGAGCTAAAAATGAAGTAATCACCTCAAAGATTTGACTAAAAATATTCTGGAGGTTAGACATTGTCCAAGAGACAGCAAGAGAGTTACTGTTTCATCCATGATCAACTCCCTGTGGAAGGGTTAGAATGAAATAGATCATCTTTGAAAATAAATTTTCCCAGAACAGCTTTTTTGGCGTGATGAACAATTCTTCAAAATTCTTTAATTTTTTTTTTTCCAAAGAAGGGACTAACAGTGGTAGTGGTATAAGGTAGCTTATAATCTTTGATTGTATTGAATTTTATATTTCTCTCTAAAGGATTAAAGAGAAATCTGTAAAACATTAGCAACCCCACCCCAAGCAATCAGCCTAACCTCCTCTACAATTTCAGTTATTAAACCCCACCAAGTTATATGAAGAGCTAGAAGGTTAGAAGCCAGAAGATGACTCAGCCTGTATTTAGTTTAGCAGAAGGATGTTAGGTTTATCAAAGGTGAGACATGTGCCAGACAATTTTAGCAACTTCTCAGTAGTTTCTAGTATCACCGGACATCCCTTCAGCAGCAATCTGCTTATTGCCGAGGCAATTTTGAACTTAAATTTGCCAGAGTACTGAAGAGCTTTAGAATGTTATTCATGTCTCATATTCAATGCCTGGGTTTTTTCCTTTTGTTTTTTCGGTTCTTTTATTTTTTTCTTGTTTAAAGCACATTCTTTTGAGGAGAGCACTATACATCAGAAATCATACATAGTTTTTTAATCCCAGCTCTTGCATTTAAATAGGGTTGCATTTCCTTAACACTCTAAGTAGCCATTAACTGTAATTACTTATTCTGAGGGCTCTGTATCCTTCCTGATGTGACTCCTTGTGTTTCTAACTAGTGATCTTGGTGTCGTGACCATCCCTGAAGCTGTATCTTTGACACGGTAATGAATTTCTAACCAGATGATTTTTATTCACGCACAAGTGCTGTCTCAAGGTGTGCATAAAAACCAATAATAGCAGTAGGGGAGAATTACTGTTATGCTGAAAAAGAAAATCCTTGATATGAAATTGGCTCCTAGGTGTTCAGTGGTGCTTGGATGGACATCCTGCTCATTTTAAAGAGGTGGTAAGAGGCATTAAGATTCTGAATGCAGGTTGCTAATAAAAAAAATGTGTCTGTAGAACAAGCAATGAAACTATGCAACTATGTCTTAGTATTTCTTGTAGTGGGGATGCTATGGTCAGATTTTTCCTGAAATGTTGGTATGTATAATAGAAATGACATGACATTGAGCCAAAAATGGTAATGACTTCTTAAAGAATCAAACAACTCCTACTACAGGCTCCTACATGGAATCACTGTTCAGCTTTTAAAATATTTGTCTCTAGAGTGTTTGAGATCCAGATGATACAGGAGTGTCCATCTGTTTGAGAACCTGAAAAGTAAAATCAGTGGATAAATTGTTCAATCTATTTTCAGCATTCATGAACTTTAAAAAAGCAAAGTAGAATGTGGAAAATCTGATTTTCTGTTTTCATAAATTCTTATGAGTCTACATGTTGAGTCATTTCTAACCAAATGGGAGAGTGTTGGGACACAGTTTTCCAGTATCATCTGGAAATAAGTGGGCTTTAGGCTGGGGTCAAATATGGCTTTGTAACTTGCTTCAATATTTTTTGCCTGAACTGGTCAATCTCTGTACCTCCTTCCTACAAATTTATTCAGTTGCAGCATATATTTAAAAAAAAAACCTCTCCCTTTTTCACTACTGGGTACAACCAGCCTCACCTATGGGGAAAGCAAATCTGGAACTGTGCAATGGACTAAGTCAGAACTCAGAACCATTTAAGAAAAGCTCAGTGGGTGTGTAAAATGGGATGTGTAGGTATCAGTGAAACATCAAAGGAGAGATTAGGACACCCAGTTCGTGAAAGGGGTAGCAGGGTGATCCCAGCTTTTCTGCAGCTTTGAAGACAGAAGAAGAAATTATAGAAGAGTCTGGTCTGTAAAAGAGGTTGTAGTGGTTGCTTTGATTAAAAGAGGAGCTGGAGAATACTCTGTGCACAACTTTTTCATATAGTTAAATAGGATTTATATTATTCATCAATGATGGTGTTACAGTTAAACCACAAGGGTGTTTTCTGTAGTTCTTTTCTCATCATTAGTAATTAGAATGATATTTGCCTGTCAATATAAATCATCTCCTCACTAATTAGCACTCTGGTGCGATTTGTTAACTGAAGCTAAAGAAATAGAACTGTGTGTGACTCATCCTAAAATGCAGCTCTGCTCAGAAAGCAGGCCTGCCTCAGAGTTTAATCTGGTGGCAGAAGACACAGGTTAGTTCAGAGAGAAAATGGTTTTAGTGGCTAAGAGTCCAATACTACAGTCTAATCTAATGGCAATCAGAGGCAAGGCTCTACTGATTTTGATTGCGTAATCTTTGAAAATCAGTGGAGTGCTTAGAAATCTTAACTTGGACATTAGGAATTTTTTTCTTTTACCAATAATTGACTATAGTAATGAGGTTCCAGTAGGGGCATCTACTTTGTGTGCATTATGTTAATATGCACATTCATGGAATTCCAGAGGCAACAGAAAGAGGTCTGGTCTGTTTGTCTTCTGGTTTGAACTTTCCTTGAGCTACAGAAATGTCAGTGTTGTATATTTTCAATTTATTTTACAACAAGCCTATACTGCTTCCTCTGTTGAAATTTTTAACCCAATTTTTTCCCTGCTTAGAGTTTCCTTCAGAATAAACAGTCTTCTTCAGGGATGACTTCTCTGAGATTTGAGCTGCACATTATTTGTTATGTTGGTGCATATGCTGCTATGTTATGTGTTGCTCTGTTCTCTGGTGAGAGGGCCGAGAGCACAGACTTGGTAATGAACCCTTGAAGACAGCAGGGGGAATAACAGTGGAGGTAAACAAATGTCAGAAATTGTACTTAAACTATAAATTTTTCAGCTTCTTAATTGTTGAGGTCTTAGTCTCTTAGCCTTTGGGAACAAGTGCTTTCCCTTGTTATCCGATTGTCACAAAATGTTCTGGCTACTGATGTGTCTGATTGTGCAGCAAAGCCTGTGAGGCTCAGGTGCCAGACTAAAAGAGAGAGTAAGGGAGGGAGACAACTCTTTTTGATTGTCTGGTTGTGGGGTCTTATTTTTATATCTCACATCATGATTTGTGCCCATGATACTACATTCCTGCTTCTGCAGAAGAAAAATGTGACTTAAAAATTTGTAAGGAATAGATATTTCAAAACTAAAAAGCTTCTTAGCAGCAACAATTAGCCATTTTCTGCATAACTAGAGAAGTTCCACCTCACCCATGGTGTCAAAAGGCTATTGACCAGAAAGGAAATTAGTAATTGATGTTAACTGTGTCATTAAGGAGGGTTCACAAAATGAGGGGTCTAATGGGATGTTGTCTTGAACATAGCAGAGTGATGAATTTCACCTATCCTGTAGAAATGTCAAACCCTTGTTTCTGTTCTTTCACTTAAAGCAAGATGGGAGGAATTTTTGCAATGCAAATAGAAGAGGTAGTGCAGCATTTTGGGCAAAAAGGAATAATTTCCTTGAACGGTGGCCAAATTGCTCAGAGTGTACTAATGGAACTGGGTAATAGGTGAATACAAAATTACTTGCGCTGCAAAAAATGCCTTTTGTTTTTTTAAACAAAGCAGTAAATTAATTCCTATTAAATGAATCCAGTAAATTGTTCATCCCAAATGCTTTCTTCTATTTCCATATTGTTTATTTATGACATAGAGCTATGTGATTTCCAAATTCCATTATTTTATTTAACAATTGGTTTTGAGTTGTCCAAATGGTCGTCTTTAGCCTAATGCTAAATGATTTTTATTAAGCTGACTTTTCAAAATGGCTAATGAACACTTAAGTTATTAAGCACGTTTTTCTTAACAGACCAATTGGGTTTGAAACCTGGAATTTCAAGATAAGGAAAGCAAAAGCCTTTTGAAGTTGTTTAGTGACCAGGCTTTTTATGGTGTCTGTAGGAATTAAGTGTCATTTACTTGTCTTAAGGATTATTGTGTTGAACTCTGACTTCTCATCAAAATATTTGGGGGAGAAGGAAGAAATATGTTCCAAAGATGGAACAGGAAATTGAAGAATTAACAATATAAGCTCCCAGTGCGTTTCTTTGCTTTTGTAATTTTGCTCTTGACTGTAGAAGGATAGTAAAGATTATAATACAAAAGTTAATATTCATGGAAAGATACCTAAAGGTAAAACAAGGCATTTTTATACAGTGTGTGAAACAATATATCAGTTGCTAGTAGCAACTGTGGAAAAATACTTTCTCTTGAAACTCCCACTTTTCACACATCTGCGGTTTTCTTTAACATTCCCTCTCTAATATAAAATTTTCTGAAGAGTTCCCTTTCAGTCATTACCCAAATAAAAGAAAGTGTGGGAAATATTGTCTGTTTTTTTTTCTTTTTTTTTGACCAAGTTTTTTTGTTTTGTTGGTTTTTTTTTAATAGAAACATGACAAAATTATCAATTGAATTGGATTTTACGTATTGAAGGTATTTGATTTTTCCAATATAAATCCTAGATATGATAATTGGAAGCCTTGAATGGTCATATGAAAATTAAATTAGCTCTTTTCTTTGAAATATATTCATGGTACAGAGAACATTATTATATGACTGCTGTGGAAGCTTTTTCATCAGATCAAATGATCAAATGTTAGTCTTGGATATTTTAAGGGCTCTCTAAAGCTTTTGTAAATATGCTGTAAGTATTTGGATTGTGTGAATAAATTTATTTCTGATGGTTTTTCCCTGGGAGTGATTTCAGGGTAAGGCAGGCATGGTATAAATCATTCTTGTTTTGGAGTACAGCGTGGTTATTGTCAGTCTTATGCTCCTGGGCCATTCTGTCAATGCCCAGCAAATAAATGTTTCAGGATCACTCTGTATCCTCAACCCTAAAAGGACTTTATATTGTAAAATCATAGTTACTAGGATTGGAAAGGATCTGAGGAGGCCAGTCACTCATCCTTCCAGAATTCTAACACAAAATTTGTTAACATTTTTGTGTTATGTAGATAAATCAAGGTGTTAATAAATAAACAAATACAAGTAAAAAGATAGCGTGAGGGGAATTCAATTTGAATATTCTTAAACCCCAGTGAAAACCCCTTAATGTTTTCTTCGGAAATTAGGGAAACCAGAAATATATTCCTTCCCATGATGACCATTTTTCCTTCTGCAGGATTAATCCTTTTTTTAAAGAATGTGTGTGCTTCAGGTGCGTGACAATGCAAGTACAAATTAGGGCAGGTCATACAGAAGTTTTATTCACTATGGTCATAGTGAGAGAACCGTGTGGGACAGCATCTCCCCACTCTGTGTCCCTTGTCCTCTTCCAAGTGGTTGCAGAGACCCAGCCTATGGACTGCTTCGGAAAAAAGAAAGAGGTGAGGGGAAAACACTCATTTCAATCTCAAAGCCAGGTGTCCATCCCTGGGAGGGATGGAGTCGAGTAGCGTGCTAACTGCCATGGTTCAGGGAAGGAATCAGACAGTAAATAATGTGACAGTGTGGAGGCTCTAAGAGTGGCCCATCTGGTATTACTCTAGCTCATGAGTGGGGAGTTGGAGACCATCTCAGACCATTAGGTTTTAGTTAAAAAGAATGTTATTGTAGTAAAATGCTTTCTTAGCCGGATCTCTCAATTACCAAACATTAATTTTACCACCACAATGTCTTTCCTTTCGAACTTTCCTCACAGATCAGGTTTTCTAGGTCTTATTGTCCTCACTGGTGTACTGATTTGCTGTGTGTTTGGGTTTGTTTTTGTTTTTTTTTTTTTTTTTTCCTCATTTGTTTTTTCTTTTCCTGAACATGCTCCTGCAGCTTCCTCGAGAGCATCGCACAAATTAAAAGGATTAACTGATGTTTTTTATGGGCTAAACACCACTCTGCACATCCCAGTGTGGTGTTTATCTTTCCCTGTAAAAACATAAGTGTTTACTTTTGTCGAGTTTGTGACCATTATAATATGTAAATTGTGTTCTGCAAAAAAATATTACCTAACTTGTCATTTTTCATCTTCTGTTACAGAAAATATGCTGCACCAATGGGACAGTAGTGTTTTAAGGATTCATAAGTTTATAATTATGGTAAACAATTAAGAGCTCATATGGCACTTCTGCTTTCAAGATTAGAGGCTTGCTCTCCTGTGTGTTTTCATCTTCTTTTATCATAGGAAATTACGCTGTTTCTGTAGTGGCTCCCATCCCAGACCTCAACATATTTTACAAAAATTAATGAGGAAACCACAGCACTGAATTTTTACATAGAGATTCTAGGTCCTTAGGGGAAATGGTTTCTTTATTATGAGTACAAACAGGTCAAACAATTTCCTGTATGTTGTCTGGCATTAGTCAGTGATCTATAAAGTTGAGCATCATTTTTATTCCCAGTGAAGCTAATGAGATTAGTCATAGAAAGCAGTCTTTCTTAGCTGAAATTATCATACCTCAGTGAGGGCTTGTCTAGCACGTGAAATCCAACTACAGAGGCTTGTGAGATTATCATCTTGGTACTGTTAATTACATTGTCATTAGTAATGTCTGGTTTTCAGAAGCCACCTTCTGATTTTCTTGGATTAGTAAAGAAAATAATATATTAAGAAATTGAAAAAAAAATTCTCAAGAATGATCCTGGGAAGGAAATTTTTTTCATTTTTTTGAGAACTGTGGCGGGAATTTTGTTTCCATTGTGCTTTTTTGGATTTGATTTGTTGGAGGTTTTTTGTTTGCTTTTTTTGAGGTGTTTGTTTTGGTTTGGTTTTGTACTCCTGAAGTTGTTTTAGTTTTGAAGTATGAAATGCCACTGTGTCACAGCTAATGTACGAATTAACTTCCATAGGCTGGGCTTTGTCTGGGAAAATAAAAATGTTTTTCTGTCAGAGATATAAAATTTCTTCTAATCTTTTCCCACGGTATGGTAATTTCTCTTAACCCCAAAACTGTTGTGGAATTGATAGGGGGTCTATTGTGTCCTTATCTGGTATTTGTATCATTAGACTTCATTCACCCGGAACTGAAGTTTCTACTGTTTGAGTAGTGCAAAAAGTAATAAATACTGAACTTGTATTAATTTTTTTTTTCCCCCTTGGTTGCTGAGTGCATTACTTCTAGCCAAAAAAGATGCAGAAGTCTACATATGTGTCAGAGGTCTAACTGTAGGCTGTTCTGTAGTCAGTTGAGAATGGTCTATTTGACAGAGTGAGTGAAATCTAGATGTCATCTTGGGAGTCACAACTGCATTTCTTCAAATGCATTTTCTTATCAACATAACAGCAATTCGTGCAATGAAGGGAACAGTGAATTGAAACAATAGATTACATTTTAATAATGCTTGACCCAAAATGCACCAGAGAGATGTTTCTTGCTCAGTGAAGTATGACACTCTCATCCCAGTCTTTTCTCTAATTTAGAAAGCTGTGGCACTGACAGAGCAGGACTGCAATTTCAGCACTTGGAATGCAAGTTCTGGTAATGTAAATCCAGCAAAATATAAGTAGTAGCCAAAGCCTGCCTGTTTAGACTCCTTCCACTCACTTCTAATCAAGTGTTCCCATTAGGTGGATTTTAACTTTCTCAGTTTTCTTTATGTAATGTTTGAGTCAGACCTTACTGCTTGTTCATGTTGAAAAATTTTATTTTACTGTTGTTATTTAACGGCATGAATCCTGCATGTAGTCTGTGTTTTTCATACACTAGATCTGGTTCAAGTAGCTGGGGAGGGTGATGCCCTGTGCTATTCACAGTCTAGGCAAGTTTAGGAAAAAAAGCATTCAAGACGTGACTGGAAAGAAGATATTGTTCCCTAGTGCCTCAGTCCATGAGTGCAGTCAAATAATTCTCATAGTTGCTCATTATTATCCAATTGCAAGGGGTTGCTTGAACAGTTGAGCAGTGAAATGCAATGCTTAGAAATATTTGGAAAAGGATTGTACCATTTGGATTTTGACACTGCATTTTTACTTGCAGCTAATAATGCACAGATTAATTCTGAAAGACAAAACTCTGTCCACAGTGTAATAGAAAAAATACATTTGCTGCTAGATAATTGCATTTTTCACATACTACATGCTATGACCAAAATATTCAAGAACTCATGGTTAAATCTCGAATACCAAATATCCTAGATTTCCTACTCTCTGGGATTTTTTTAAAATTTGCCAAAATTTTCTAAATTTCAAACGGTGCTTCATGCTATTTGGCTTTGAATGTAGGGCACTGTTAAAGTGAAGTATAGCAAGGTTGAGTTACTTTTGTGCATTTTCAATTGGGGCCCTAAAACATATTTTTCAGCTACTATTAAAAAATAGAAGAGTAGTAATACCATTTCTATATGTTAGCTGGAGAGGTCCCATTTCCTCTTTGGGGATTTTGGAAATTGTAATGATAAATTATACTTCTTGTTTTGAGCACTGTTTTCCAGTATTCTGAAGATTAGTTGTAGAAAATAGTCTTTCTTAGCTGAAAAATTTCTGTCTGAAGAATTGTCAAGGTTATGTATTCATAGAAGTTTCCACTATGTTGTGTGCTGGGATGTTTCCCACGGTACATTGCCCCCCAACATTTTTCTATGATTTCCCTACATTTGTGGAATTTATGTTGTCTGTTAGTAAATTATGTGAAAGCTGATTTAACTCTAAAGCTGGTTCCACATCAAACACTTTAAGAGAATTATTTTTTAAAATAAAGACATTTAAATAACAAATGGCAAGTTACCATAAGAGATTTGTACAAGGGAGAATAGCTGATGTGTACAGCCAATATCAGAATACCTGATTTGATAAAAGAATCACTGCTAAAACATCTTGAAACAAATTTCATTTTCTTTGCATTTCCAGCAAACAAAGGTGATCTGCTAAGGTGGAGAAAATAACCAAGGGAACAATAATTTTTCACTTATTCTAACATATGGTGAGAAGAGAGCTCAGTCTGAAAGCAAAAGACCATTAGGATGAAACTGTTCTGAAAACACCTTAGAAACATAATATTTGAAAGGATCACTTGGTCCAGTGCCTGTCATCTTTCTGATTATAAGAAAGAGAAGGCATGATAGCAGAAGATTGGAGGCAATGAGTTTTGAAAAGTAAGTTTCTGTCAAATAACAAAATAATTAGATAGAAGAAGTTATTGAAAGATCTTGAAAAGAGACAATATCTGAACCACACCACAAAATTATTTTGATATAAAAAACAGATATGAAGTAAATAAGGAAAAATGTAGTTTTGTCAGAGATGCCTAAAATCAGAAAAGAGCTGTACTGTAAGTGGTAATTGCAGTGTCTTGGCAATGGCATGTATAAAAGGGTGACACAAACATACAGAGACAAAATTAAAAAGATGGATTAAGTTCCAGTGAATAAAAGGCATTAAATGGACATAAAAATGTCCTGTTCATCATATTAGGTGTGAAAAGAAAACAAAGAAAACTCATAAATTCTTTTATTGAGGAAGAGGAAATAATTAATAGTTCATATTAAGCTAAAGTGGTCTATTTTCTTCTGTGCTTCAGGCCTTTTAAAAAGAAAGATACTTACAAAAATGTAACATAATAAAGTCAAGAGTAGAATGAGTACATAGACCCAGAGCAGGAAAAGCATCAATCAGAGAATATTTACCCCATCTCGGTGTATTTAAGTCATTTATGTCTGATGAGGTTTACCTACAATCCCTCAGGAACTAACCGGATCAATGGCTCAGAAACTGGCAGTGTTTATCTTTGAGAGCTCGTAGAGAATGGGTTGGCCCCAGTGGGCTGAAGAAGGGCAAACATAGTAATTAATCTTTCAAAAGAGGAAGAGCAGCAAGCATGACTGATAGTACAGTTTCTCTTTCCTTACTCCAGGAGTTGAAAAGAGGGTAGAGAAAAGTTGTAAGCAACCAGCTCTTAAGAACCTAAAGAACAAGAACAAGCCAATATGAGTTCCCAAAGAAAAAAATAATTTTTTTTAATCAAACCAATGTTTTTTTTAATCAAACCAGTGTGTCTTTGCACATAGGGCAATCTTCCAAGCACATGTGGTATGGTGAGTTCTTCGGTAGCCTCGCAAATGACTTTCAAAAAAGGAAATTCTAAATAATGCAAATGCCAGACCATTATATGATACTTCTGCATCATTGGTAACTGTGTTCAGAGTATTCATAAATAGTTCTCTGTGATTATATTAAGAAACAGGAATCACAGTCCCAAAGGATGTAAAATTATGCTTTGAAAAATGTTCTGAGAATATCCAAGATCAACTCTCTACAGATCTTTAAAAAAATGTCAGTTCTGTGGTTTGTAAGGATGTGACTCTAAACTGAGACAAGCTATTAGGGAGGCTTTTCGGAAAAGTTGCGAAGAACAAGGAGGTTATGTTGCTTTTGGTAGCATTTAAGTATGATCACATTTCCACTACAGAAATAATGTATCCTTTGGTAAATTAATTTGTTTTAGTTTGGCACCTGTCCCAGTAGTCAGTTTCTGAAAGGGTTATGTGGAACATGATAAGCTTTGTTTTACAACAACCTTCATTCACGTGGCCATTCAATCAGGCCTTTTCTCCTCTCTCAAGGTCTTGTGTTCTGTCCTGAAGTTAAATACTTCACATTCTGGATACTTCAATTCTTGTTATGAGTTCTAGCTGTGCTTAGGGCTGTGGTAACCTTTTGCAGTAGCTAGCCATAGACCAGTGCTGACTATCATTCTTATTGTGGATGTCTCTTTCTTTGCTAAGTTATTTATATTGAGATTGTTGCTGGAAAGATAACTAATTTTTATTTTTTTTGCTAATGTTTATAAGTGTTGCAAGAGAAATATTTTCCACATGGCAGACATTTCTCAAGCAGTCCTATAGGTTTGACAGTTCCAAAGAAGGTTGATACTGAGATTGGCAATCACCAGGCAAGGAAGAGTGACCTCAGGATGCTAAAAACCCTATAGCTATTTTTTTAAAGTTTTCAGAAGCTTCTTTTACACTAAGAAAAGTCTGCCTGGATGTTTGTTTAAATGGATTTTGCAGTAGGAATAAACCTTTAAAGCTTTCAAATGACAGTGGGGGCTTTCTCCTTTGGAAAGGCAGAATTCAAGATAGCTTTTGTTGGAAAGCCCACTTTGAAGATTAGGAGAGTTCATTTTGTAAGTCAAAATAAGGCTCTTGCAATTTAAGTGACTGTAGGGAATTTCTTCTTCCTGTGCTTTTGCTCTCAGCCAGGAGAGCACTCAGAAGAACTATTGTGTAAATGAGCAGGGAATATGGATTACTAGTCAGTATTTCACATATGTGACTAGTTGGGTTTTGAAATTTTATTTTCATTTTTACTTTAACACCTATTGCTAGTTACTCAACCAATATGATTTTAAAAAAAATTAAAAATCAGCTGTCTTATGTCTTATTATGTCTCCTCTCCCATAGCTGGTAACTGCAGCACCAGTGACTCGGTCACTGGAGGATGAACAGCAAAGGTGTGATTTCAGATCCTGATTCCATTGACATTAATAGGAGTCTTGCCATGGATGATTTGTGAAGAGAGGAAAAAAAAATCATTGTTTGCCTTCAGAAAATAGTAATGCTGGTCTTCTGAAAGCATGAACAATAGCTTTGTGTGAGCCAGATCAGGGGAAATAAAAAGCAGAGTAGAATATTCTCTGGGCTCTGAATGACTCTTAGATGTTGGAAGTGTTTGAAGTTTTTTTTTTGACCGGGTCATGCATGATTTCTCTTGGTTCTGTATTTACATATAAAAGTGTCTCTCTTTTGCTCAGGGAAAATCGTGACCATAATTGTTGCATGAGGTCTGCATACATTCCAGCAGTCATCTGAGTCTTTAGTTGCTTCCATATGCAACTTGCATTTACTCTTTGTATATTTACCACGTGAAGAAGCTTCACAGAATTCAGAATGGCTGAATCGTTACAGTTCTGGGTGATCCTGTCTTGTATTACCAACATGTAACTGGCAAGAATGCTTTGTTTGCCCTCTGGTTTTCTTTCCTGCTTGTCTTATAACCCTAAACATTGCATGATTCCACCACTGAAGAATCCTTACTGCTTCCTCACGAACTACATTTCAGTTTCTAGTGCCACGGTTACAACTTTTGCATTTTTCACTGTATTTTTGTTTTATATGCTCAGCCTTAGAACCCCCACAATTAATGACTCTTTATTCATCTTTAATTTCAAAATGAGGACATAATTATACAGACAGGTAACTTTTGCTTCATTTTTGAGGAGCTGGGACCGTCACTGAATAACATCTGGGACTGACACTTTTACATGGTTTTATATTTTAAATTGTAGATGATGTTCTGGGGTAGCTTCTGATACCCTACAGTCAGTTTGAAGGGAATTAAATCTATTTATAATTATCCCACCTTTCTTGTAGAAAGTACCACTACAGGCTGCGTTTTTCAGGGCTTAGGGTGCATTTTTCCAGCTCTAGTTTGAGAAGTGTAATTGTCTCTTCCATGAAATTAATTCCAATATGATCTCCTTTTTTTTATCACCACAACATTTTAAAACAAAAGGAACTGTCAGAAACTAGAGAAGTAAATAAAGGGGTGCATAGTTTATTTACCAAGCCTGAGACTCTTACTGAGTTACCTGAAAGGATTTAAAGGTGGACACTGACAAACTGGCAGACCAAGAAGGTATTGAGAGCAATAAAATATTTAAAGAATTAACACCAAAGTAAAGTAACTGAGAGCCTGAATTAGAACTGTTACTTCCTTCTTCATAGCCTTTGGTTAGCCTGGCCCTTGAATTTGAAGAGATGCGGGTGATGGCTGCTTGATGCTGCTTGAGTTCTGCCTTGCTCTGTGGAAGAGGTGTCTCCTCCTACTGCATTAATTTAGCATGCTTCACTAAGAGACAAGCTGCCAGGCTTTACTTAATTTACTCTGGTTCTCCTTCAGAGAGTTTGTATTCTTTGCATTTTAAGTTCCCTTGATAATAGGATGTTTCCGGCTTAAAGTTGCATGGCACCTTTCCACGCCGTTTTGTGCCAGCACAATTCTGTATTCTGAGTTGCTCAGTCAAGGTTGCAACATCCTGATATTATTGTCACAAAAAAAAAAAAAAAGTAGAACTAGAAGATTTGGTTCTTAGATAATGGAAATGCTTTAAGGAATTGACCTTACCAACAGTTATTGATCATAGAGGGTGGTTAGAACTGGATGATCTTTAAGTTTCCTTCCAACCGAAACCATTCCATGATTCTATGATCATCTGCCTTTGGGGATCATGGTATTGGGCACTACAATATAAAAAAGACATTAAGCTATTAGAAAGTGTCCAAAGGAGGACCATGAGGATTGTGAAGGTACATCCAGACAAGTATAACATATTTCAACCTCAGGATAGGGTCATCTGTTTTTTTTCTCAAATCAATATTGCAGCTAATCTATTTCTTTTTGCTTTTTGGTGATTCTTTAGGTCACAACTGCATAGCGCACACATAAAATGAACTGATTTGTAGTTTTAATGTGCCATGTACAGTGTGCCCAACTCTATGCTGTTATGCTTAGAGCTAAGAGCATTTTCAAGAGACAAAACTAAAATATCTGCGATAAGGCAAATATAAAGAAGGAGAAAAATTCAAATAATGGCTGCTGATCCATAGTCTGTCATCCAAACCTAATAGGTATTTTCAGTCTCATGAATATATTCTTTGTAACTCTTAAATAGTACTAAATCAGTCATGAAGATGATAAATTGAGAAAGTGAAATGCACTAATGCAGTGTTTTAAATTTTCATACTCTTTTGAGTACTTGTGTGACCTTTACAAGGTAAAATAAGCTTATTAGGTTTAGTATGCACAATTCAACACTCAGGTCAACTTCCAGGACTAATGAGAGAAGGAGAAAGTGAAATTTATTGATCTGTTGGATGCATTTAACTGGTAACTTGGCATTTGTGTGTCCCATTATGCATTCAGGTATTGCTAGTTAACTTCTGTAGAAGCACAGTCATGTCTATGAGTTTCTAGTTGAGCACCTTGTGGCTTTTTTCTGCAGGTAAAATGGTTATGGATTGGAGGAGACTAGTTAGAGGCTAACCTGATATTGCCCTGAACTTTCCTGCTCTCATTTAGTACATAGGAGAAAAAAAGACCCCCGTGTTTTTAAACCAAGGGAACTGACCTATAATTCACTTGTGAAGCTCTACTG
The DNA here is from genome assembly GCA_014706295.1 of Lycocorax pyrrhopterus obiensis. Taxonomy (NCBI): domain Eukaryota; kingdom Metazoa; phylum Chordata; class Aves; order Passeriformes; family Paradisaeidae; genus Lycocorax; species Lycocorax pyrrhopterus. The sequence goes on along the minus strand of JACSVZ010000006.1, from coordinate 64,358,652 downwards.
ATGGAAAAGAGGTTTCGATTTTAATGTGAATCAGCGTCTAGGTAATGAACCAATATCTTTGAATCATGCAAGTACTTAATGTCTATGGTTAAATTTATGATACTGCTGGGATTGTGGAAGCTTCTAGAAACAGCAGAGTGACAGGTTAACAATCACTGTAACTTTCTAAGAACAGTTGATCAATCTAATAGCACAGTGTCTGCAAAGTGAACCGTACTACTTAGCCTTACACGTTGTGAGATGTTATTTGTTATCATTAGGTCTTTACCATTTACATACTCTCAATTTTACTTGTTTCTATGATATTCACTGTCTGGTATTTCAAATTCTGTCAAGTGTTTGTGATGGGTTTGCTGGCGAAATGTCACACGAGGTTCATTAATTGTTTCTGTTTCTCTTCCTAGAGAAGATCATAGCTGAAGTATATACATAGAGTAAGTATGTCCAGGTTTTCTAGCTGTGTACAGAGGCAACAGCTATGAGCATGTCAGCTTCTCTGGCATGGGTGCATTTATACAACTATGTTAGTTGATGTTCTTTTCACACTTTATGTCCATTTAAATATTAGAACTTGTATGCAATTAAAAATCTAAATAGTAGGCCTTCTTAGTGTTGTGACAAAACAAGTGTGGAGTGTGTCTGTGTTTTGTACCATCCAAAGTTACAAATGTAGGTATGGACCAGCACAAATAGCAGTGTACTGCAGGAAGCTAAAAAGCTGGTGATAATGAATATGGCCTGCTGTGCAGTATTACTGAATTCTTGAGAGAATAAAATGCTACTTAAGTATCTCTAATTGCCAAGGCTTTTGTTTTGCTGAGAAGTGCAGTGTGCTTTGAGGAATGGATAGCCTAATATTTGCCATCCTGGAGGATGTTTAGTGAAGAGGGCTCTAAACGCTAAATAAGAATCTCTCTCTCACTGTTAGACCCCATACGCTCAGCTGTGTGTTTATCTTCTGATTTTTCAGCTTCAGGTTTTCAGCACTAGAAGATTTGAGGATTTTTAAACTTCATTTTGTTAGAATGATAATCAGATGTAAATATCTTTTTTACTTTGTGTGCAGAATAATGCTCCTTTTGCAGTGCAGACCACTCTAGAAAGAGGAAGCAAGCCAAAATTTTGGCCAAAAATCTGGTTTAGCTGGGCCATGCAAGGTTTTATGAACAAACTGAGCCATTAAATTTACTTGTAAGTTCAGGGCAGCACAAGAAATATATCTAGAGGCTATCAATAAACTACAGATAATTTACAGTTCACCATCGTGTTTTCTCCATTCTTCTACATATTACAGTCTTTTCAGAGCAAAGATACTTTAGCATGTGGGTGATTTCAATTTAGTATTTATTGCTCAGAAGATGGTTGGCTTGCTGATACTGTGTATTTTTCTTTACTAACTATAAAGAAAAGCTTCTGGTTGCTAGATACTTGCCAGATAAACCTCCATGTTTGATAATGCTGGGGTTTTCTGGTCCTTTGTTGGTGGATTTGGGGTAGGTTTTTTTTGGGTGATGGGTTTTAGTAGCTAGTGACATAGCTGGCCTACAGAGCTCATGGGTTTCAAGTGAGACTTACAGGTTTCAATTAGTTGTTTCTGGTATGTAATATTCTGGCCCTGGAGTCAGACAGCTGCAAAGGGAAGGGGAGCCTTGTGTAGAGAAAGGAGATGAAGACTTTTTCAGTCTCCTTCTTTGAACAGGCATTGTAAAATTTTTAGGTGAACCATCAAATGGAGAAATCTGTCAGAATTAAGATACAGCTTTGTAGCAGAAGAGTCTTGGCTTAAACTTGAGAGCCATTTTCAATCCCCGGGGAAATCAGTTTATTTTATTTTATATTTTAATGATACCCCTTGGGTTGCATTTCTTAATAGCACATTCTCTGAAGAAGTTGTTTCTTAATGCAAATGCAATGATGATAAAATAGGATGAGGGTCTTTAAAGCAATAATAATGTATGAGATATATTAGGCATTCTGATTATTTTTTTCATTGCGTATGCAAGTTTTCTTTAGATATTGTTTCTGGTTGCTTTCCAGGTGTTCTGAAATGCTCAGAGGCCTGAAAAATACTGTTTTGTTCTAAGGTTGAAAACTAGTCCTAACTGTTACCAAGTTATCTGCTCATTTCCTAACACTGCCAGAAACTGCAATTAGAAGTATAAAGTGAAATAAATTAGTAAATATGGGTTTTTATAAGAGCATGTTGAGAGAGAACCCAGAAGTTAAGAAAGGCCCTTTCATGCAGTCGTACACTAAATCTGAGGAGCTAGTTCTGTTTGAGCAAACCACGCTGAAGCAAACGCTCAGTATTTGTGCAATTTTTATCTAGTACAGCTCACAGTAAATGTTTTAGGATGCTTTTGAAATATGGAATAAAATGTACCTATTTAAAATCTACAGAGGAAGTCAGTATAGCTAAGCTAAACATGAATGTTTATTGCTATACTGTTCATTAATGTTGGATTTGTTCAAATTAAATTTGGTTGATGGTCTTCTCAGATAATTTAAATAAAGTTCCATATGGAAATGTTTCTACAATTTCAATACATGTTTAATGAAATAAGTGCATCTAAATATTAGTCTAAATTTGAGGAACTGTTCAGAAACTTGTCTGAGGGAGAGAGATGTTGAGTCACAGATATTTCTTATTTTTCCAACACAGTTACATCCATTTCTTCCCTTAGAAATTTTTTTCCTCCTCTACCTATCAAAATCTCATGTCCTCTCCTTTTGCTTCTTGTTGGCCAAGCATTAGGAATGGGTTGGGTTCTCATTTTTAGCACGGAAAAATGTGTTAGTGCTTGCAAAATTTGTGTTGTCTGTTTTGTTTCCATGCCTTCAGCCTCATTCTCTGGAGTTCCTTCAGTCCCTTCAGTGGTGTATCAGCTTTTCATAGGGTGACCACCAAGACACTCCAGCATCTCAGATTATGTGCCATTACATAATTCGGTGCAAATTAGCTGACAACTTCTTGCTTGAATGTAATTTTCATTCAGAGCTGCTTTGGGCTGAGTGTTGAAACAACAGAGATGTCTGAGCTAATTTAAGCGTAGGGGAAAATCTTTTTCATGCTTCAGGGCCTTCAAGCATATCCAGGCCTCAAAACTCAAAGCAAGTGCTGTGTCTTTTTGATCCTGTAATTTTCTATTGCATTGTGGGAAAAACCTCTCAGTCAAGCCTGCTCCATGGGTTAAAGTCTGTTGGAGTGGTTGACTCATATATAGGTTGGTTCTTTATTTTCCTTCTCACATATGCAGTCTCTGTACTCAGGTAAAGATTTTGGTTGTCATTATATCAACATGTATGTGTGTGTGTGTGTGTATATATATATTTACTATATATGTTATGTTAATTACTGTTTACAGGAAGAAGGTCTGTAAATTTCAAAAATGAAAAGAGGCCTCATCTAAAACATGGGATGTTAGTAATTCAAATAAAACAAACCAGACAAATTATTAAAATAGTGCCATTCTACCTCTACCCTGTGCCATTATATTTTCAGAGCAGAAAAACAGACCAAGTTAAATATGAGCTTTTCAACATGGTAAATATAGGCAACATGACATCTGAGAGAGATTTCCAAAGCTCCCTTATGAAATATGGACTGAGCAGTTTCTGCTAGCTGTAACTTGTTACTGCTCTGAGACCTTTCCCTTAATTCAAGTAGAAGAAAGAAGGAAATATGAAAAGCAAATACAGTGAGAAGCATGGAATGGGGGAAGAAAAACTTGAGAAAGTCCTTCCTGAAGATAATTTTTTTCTCTTTTCTTTCTCAAGTCTGAGCGGATTTGAGTTTCTCAAAGTTATCTTGGTTTCCCTCAAGCAACCAGATTGTAGTGCATTCTTTTAGTGTCATTGTTGCCTATAGCCATCTTGCTTTAATGAGCAGTTTGAAATCTTTGGGATGAGTTGAACCGTTAGCTCCTAGAAGCTTATCAAGTCTAGAACTGAGCTGTCGAAGTGTTTTAAAGACAGCTCTGAAAGATGAAATACGACTGTGGGAGTGAGCAGTTAAAAGCATTTCCCTGCTGCTTTCTTACAGCTATTTGGTTTTTCTTTTCAATTTTTTTTTGTATTATTAATAGAAGTAACTAAGAATTAAATGGAACAAGATATAATCATGAAGTTTAGCTAAGTGTAATTCAACTAAGTTGCTGCAGTATCTTTTTCGTGGTCTGAAATACAGCTGGGTTGAAGAGTTCAGGTTCACATTTACATACAGTGTGTTTGACTGTTGATTCTGAATTTAATTTCTGACAGCACTAAATGCCTTAATGGAATACAGACGTAAGAGCAGAGACAACTTGCTTTTAACAGCTCATCCTAGGAGGCACACAACCCCAGAGTGATTCATGTAGTAAAACACTTAAAGGCTGAGCCAATTTTGCTTCCTGCCATTCTTTCAAAGGGAAAGGAAAAGTGTGTTACCGTGTACTACTGTGTCTTTAGGGCTGCACCGTCCTGTGATGGCATTAAGCCTGATCTGAATCCAGAGACCAGTGATAAAAATGGTTAGGGGAAAAAAAAAAATCAGAAAGCGAGACTGAAAGATCTAAAAATAACTTGAAACAAAAGGAAGGGAATGTAGAATTTCTCTGCCATATTCTTTTTTTGGTTTTGATTCTTCTTCTTTACATTGTGAGCCTAGATGGTGTAGATTATTTTTTAATTTTTTTTCTTGCCATTTTTCGCAGTTCTTTTGCTGGAGATATTCCCAGTGCTCATATCTCCTTTGGCCCTTAATCACAAGGATTTCCTTCCAACTGCTCTGCCAGATGTCTGAGTTAAATGTGTTCATCAAAACAGAATATTAAAAAAAAAAAGCTGAGCAAAAGTAACTTTCTTGCTTATTAAATCATATATTACTAATTCATAGTTCTGAAGACATAATTCTTACGAGATTGTCAATGCTTATTTGTCTGAGGGGAAAAAACATGCTGCAGAATTTTTTTTTTGAGGCCTGTGTATTTCCAGAGACACTAATTATTGACTTGCTTTAAAATATAGAAAGATATAAATCATTTACTACTTCCTACTTCTGTATATCACTCAGACATCCATGTAAAAAAAATGGGCAGATCTTTTACAAGGAATTTTTTCATCTTTCAAGTACCATCAAGGTTAGATGTGCACTAAGCAGACTTCTTAAAGGTAGGGTAGACAAGAATCAGTTTTTTTATTATTTTTATTCATTGAAAAGTTTCTTACTTTGGTATTTCCTGTCTGTCCAAATTGGAAGAAAATAGTAAATGACAGGGAAAAGTATTTTGAGGTAACGGGTAGAGAATATTGTGTTCTCTTGAGATGTGAAGGATCCAGCTCCATAATCAAGTCTTTAGCGCTGTCTTAACCAGGATTTTCATCCTGGGCTTCAGAAGTTTTATGGACTGATTGTTTGTTGTCCAAACAAAGGCTTTAAATCTGGAGAACTGGCACTGTTTGGGGAAAACACGTTCTTTGAAATACTTTGAGACAGAGAAGGAGAGTACTATTGATACAACTAATCAGAGCAGATGATAATATTTGTGTGTCACTGCTTCTCATGTCAAGATTTAAATCCAGGGTACTGTTGCTGTCAGGTGCTCTTAACAGATTAAATCTGGTTGGAATTTCAAAACATTTGTTGGATTTCCAGGTTAAAGTACAGCCAGTGTCATTAAAAATCATTGAGCACTTGTATTTTGGCTGGCAGGGAGGCAGAGTGCTTCACTGTCAGACTCTGGATGTTATGTCAGCTCCCTGCTGGCCTCTTGTCATGAAATAGAGCACCTGGGAAATTGACGTGGGCACATGGCTACCGTAAAACCTTTTGTCAGAAGCCGGGCTCCCCTCAGTAGTGTCTGTGGGACTGCTAGAGGAGGTATTAATGCTGTTCAGATTTGGATCCAGGCAAACTGAAGCTTGTGTCCCATGTGTGGAAGCTGCAGATGCCGGTGTCCTTGTCCGTCCCTCTTCTGTGGTGCTTTGCTTGTTGAGGAATCCATTCAGCGCAGGTAGCTCGGGGTGCAGCTGCAGGTTCAGCTCTGGGGGGCAGGAGCCCGAGCCCCAGGCAAGAGGCCATGAAGTGCTGACCCTTTGCAGAACAAAGGGCACAGGGACCTGTGGCCAGCCAGGGGACCGGACACTCAGGGGCACAGCAGGAGCTGGTGGCTCCAGACTTTCCTGCCCTCAGACTGTGAAGGTGTGAAAGCCCAGAGGCTCCTTTGTTCTGGGTCCCTCCTTGAGGAACCAACTCGAGCTGTGATTTTGTTATTTAGTCATGGTGCAATAACCAAATTATTTTAAGGATTGGGATGTCTGAGACTGTGTTCTGGGATCAAGTCAGTAAGGAAACCTGGTGTGAGTGTGGGGTGCGTAATTGTGAAGGGGCCTTGGTCCCATCTCAGGTGGTGCCAGAGTGGCTGCCAGAGGGGCTCCAGGATGGTCAGACAGGGAAGCTTCCTTAATGCTACCAGCTGCTGGAGCGTCACATCAGCCCTGGAATGGTTACCTTTTTCAAAGGTTTGTCATGGTCTTCCAGAAAATTTTGAGTTTCTCTGTCCATTTTTACAAGAGAATATCAGATCATCTACCAACTGTGTTGGCATCAGAAAGAAATGAGCTTCAAGACACAGCTCTATGAAGATGTTATGTTCTCTCTTCTGTTAGTATATTTTGAAAGCTATCAGAAACATTCTCACAGTTTTTCTCAACCTAAAATTTAGCCTGTCAGTGTGGCCATACAGAAAATGAATAGGAAAGAAAAAAATACCCACAGCACCAAAACACTCAAGTCAACACATAAGAGAAAAAAATCCCAACCCTGTACAGTAGAAAAGCAAGGTGTATCAGTATAGAAAACACAAGAGTCTTGTTTGTTTCACACTGACTCTTTGAACTGCTCCTTGAAGAAAGGTTTAACAACTGTCACTGTCATTTGAGTCAGTTTGCTGACATTTTGCTGAAGGAGCCAAGAAAACAGATCTCAGTAATAACTCTGACTTTTATTTTCCTCTGTGGTGCTACAAGGGGTATCATCATCTAGTGTTTAAGGTTTTTGGCCCTCACCAACAGCACCTTTTTTCCTGCTTGAAAAGAATGTGATTTTTTTTTTATTTGTTGTTGTTATTATAATATACTGGTGCTCAACCATGGTAATGATTCTTCAGAAATAAGCAAGTTGCCTCACCTGCAAAGTTCAGTGCACTATATAATAGGATTTTTTTTTTCCCCAGAGGTCTTCCTTATATCTATGAAAACTGTAGAACATCAGGAAGCCAGCTAACTTAGAAAACATACTTTGAGCTTTACAGTTCTAATTATGACGGGGCAAGCATCATGATTTGGATTGGGAAGGAAGTACAAGGGCCATGGCTTATCTCTGAACAGTAGAAAAAAGCATTTTTCTATTCCTAGTCCCCATGGACACCTCTGGTCTTTGAGCACTCCAATGCTACAAGGAGTTCCAGCAATCCTTTTATTACCCTGTTGGTTTTTTGCACAATCCCACAGAAAACAGCCACAGGGTGACACTTTTACCATATTCATGCAGAACTAATGCAAATCTATAGAAGAATTTTTATGCAAAAAGAGCCACATTCTAAGTTTTTATTTTTCATTTTGGATAATTTATTTCTGGTTAGGAGGTACTGTTCAGACATCAAGACCAAATTTTGCTTACTGTTCAGGGAACAGATGTTTGTCTTGCTGCCTAAGCCATATTTTTGAGCTTTGCAGGTTAGGATTAATTGTAGTAATATTAACTGCCACTTAGACGTGCTAATTACAAGCCCATGTAAGTTTAGATAGGATACAGGCCTCTTTACTTTATGATGCATAGCCTCACAACTGAGGTTCTTTGGTTTATGTTAATACAGTTAATAGGCCTTAAATACATGCAGATTATTTGTTATGATCCCACTTACGACACCAAATAGTGTTAGGGTCTAATTATTAAAAGATGCCTCTGCCCCAATCAAGGTGCAAATGAGACCACGTGCTAAAGTCAGTATTATGGATTTTATTTAACAGTAAATGTAAAGGTTGGGGAGGAGGAGGGAGGAGGGGGAAGAGAGAGAGAGAGCCAAGTTAGGTAGAAAGATGGTCACCACCATGTGGGTGCTGCAGTGTCCTGATGGCCCTTCTTCTGGTCTCAGTGGTGGGGGTCCCCAGGGTGTTCCTCTGGAGGTCCCACTTTGGTACAGTCCAAGTCCCAGGTGTCCATGATGTGCATGTGCCCTTCCCATAACTTGGGATTGCATGTGTGTTAAGGACTTGCTTCCTTTCCCACAGTTTGCCATGGTGAGAATTCATGTCCAGAGAGGTTACCCAAATCTGCCTCACCAGGCCTGGCATCTTCTTGTTGTTGCTGTCTGCGTTTTCCTCACAGTGGAATTTTGTCTGGTGTGCTAATTCCAAACCTTCTACCTCAATGTAGGTCTGTTTGTTTGTTTTTCTTTTTTAATGTGATAAGATACCAGCATTCTGACATTGACTTTCTGGAGAAGCGTATGTAGGGAGACCACCATGATCTGGATAACCCAACCATAGCCATTCTTAAATTGTTTTTATATGTTATGATGAGGATTTACACACTCCTCTGGGCTGTAGGGTGAAAAAAACCACATCCTCATTACATTTTGAACTGAATTCTCTAAACCCTTTACTATAAGGTTTTACTATAAACTTCGTTTTTATTGATATAGAGACCCTTTTGAAGTGCTGATTATATTTGAATGAATCCTGCAGTTTTCCCCTCCTAGAGTCTGCATGCATTCTGCAATGAAGAAAGGGACATTAGCTGAGTTTTGTGCTGGTGTTGTGTGTTTGGCAGGTAGCAGGTGTTTGCTTTACTCTTGTCTGAATTATATTTTGATGGGAAAGACCCATGACACAACAGCACAGTTAACTTGAAAATAAAGGCCTTTTTACTGTGCTAATAAAGCCTATGAGAGAATGGAAATGCTGTGATTTTTCCATGCTCTAATCTGTAGGAAAACGTCTTCAGTGGGTGAGCTGCCCTGAAGTGCTGTGCTTCGGTGAATGTTTGGATGTGAAATGCAGGTCTTCTGGCTGTGCTTGTTTTTTGGTTTTTGTTTATGTTTATTTTATTCTTTCAAATGGAAGCTGAAATACTGTATGGCTAGAGAACATAAATGAGGTACTCAGTTTATCATAAGTGGATGACAGTAACTTGATATTTTAGAATTATTCTGTAGGAAAAGATGGCTGTAATAAGTTTTATATGGTTGAAGAAGAGCAGAATCTGATTGTGTATTATTTTCAGTTTATTACACAGAACCAGTATGAGCAACTGAATTCAAAGGACAAATCTTTCACACCTAAATAATTGACATCAATTTGTGATTTTCATTTTTATTTGGATTAAAGTAAACAATATATTCTAGCTGATTACACAAGTTGCAGTGTAAGATCCTTGAGTACTTAGCATAGTAGGCTAATTCTGACTATATTTTAACTTTTTACACTGCTAAAACAGAAATGAAGGATTATGTCATCTGAGAAAATTACCTTCTCTGAAGCTTTTGAAAAAAATATGTGGCAAAGTTTCTTGTCTTGGACATAAGTTATGCAGTCTGGTGGACTGATGAAAGTAGCAATATGTAAGCATTCACCATTTTTCATTTTTGGGGTTGAATGACTGATTACTTGTGCTCAGTTGCTTTTCTGGGTTTTTTTTTTCTTTTGCTTTTAAATCTGGCTTCCCTTTTAAGATTACTACAACATTAATTTATGATATATAATTCTCTCTTTGTGCCTTTAAAAAAGGTGTTTATAAGCACTGATGGAAAGTAGTACTTTAAAGGGATGTTAAAAAAATCTTGTCATTTTCAAAAAAATCAATTTTATGGTGGTTTCGGAAACTGCATCTGATTATGGGTCACCATGCCAATTTTGTTGTGTTCTTACAAATGCAATTTCATGTGTTTTATCTCTTGCTGTGTTGTTTAAAATAGTAATATACCAAAGAAAATGAAAGGTGTCTTCCTAACTCAAAAGAGAGGTGTAGCAATTTCTGCACAAGGATCCATATGCGAGATTCAGAAAGTTAGTGGAAGGTATAAAAGCATAACTGTATTTAAAAATAATGATACAGGAAAAAAAATGAGATGATGTAGTGTGTTGTACATCATCCTATTTTAACTGAAGAAAATCTATTCAATACAGTGCGCTTGTAAGTTAGCGGCTGTGACTAACTTTTAATACATCTTCAAACTGTAAAAATGTTCCTTGAACTGGACATCAGAAAAGAGAGAACTGTTGTCCCCTTAGTCTGGAAACATGACTCTTTATTTCTTGAGCTAGAAGGCGAGCCCAGTAATTTAGACTCCACAGTCTCAGAATCCCAAAACATCTTTAGGATTTAACTGAATAGACAGTGGTGTGCCGTGTCAGCTGAAGTTGTACTTGCACGCCTTAATGCACCTTGCAGGTCTCAGTCTCCTTCTTTTCCATACAAAGGGAAAATAGTTTTACAGCAAGAGCACAAATATATTTTTAACCCGGAGCAGTTCACCTTCTGAGTCATTTGAGGCCTGGTAAACTACAGTCAGCATCAGGGTGGGTTTCATTTAGAGTAAAGAAAAAACCCCTAAAATATCAGAGTTAGTGTTTTCTACAGAATCCAGCCAACTGCAAGATGTTTCAATTTCAATAAGAAACTGATGGTGATGAAAACCACATAGAAGCCAGGAAGGGTTCCAGCAGAAACCTCCTCCCACTGGAGAGAAGGTACCATCAGAAACTTGCCGGTTTCTTGCTAATATTTGTTCTGTATGCTTGACAACTGGTTTGAATGATTGTGGCGTGTACTCTCTGTAAACATCTAAACTGACTCCTGGTCTATTTCCTTCACCTATGTGTTCCTCTAATCTGTGAGCCCTTTTCTGGAACTGCTGGGCATCTGCATCTGTAGCCTTGAACTCTCATTGTTCTGAGTGGAGAAACCTTGCTCTCAGTTCCTTGAAACCATACTATGACCTACAGATGCAGAGAACAGAACATGCAATCATGAGACTCTGTGTTTCTCAAGCAAGAAAAAAGTTCCCTGAAGATGCCAGGTTGCTCTACTCTTGATGTTCAGTAACATTTTTAACCCAGGGTCTTCCTCTCTGAAGAGCTGCTGATTTCGGATCTTCCACGTTTGCTCTATATGACAAACTAAGTTTTTAAGTAAGAGATGCATGAGGTGGTTATATTGCCACACTTACTCTGGACAATGATGCAAAACGGATAAAAACAAAAGTCTAAAAGAATCTAACACTGTGCAGGTATTCCCCAGAATCTGTCTTGGAAGACCTGGCTTAGGGGAATCAAAGCAGCAGTGAGCTTGCACTGCTGTGGACCAGAAACACGTCTCTTGTAGCTACTCAGTCTTGTCTGGAAACAGAGATAAGGTAAATCAAAGCAAGAGGAGAGTGAAAAATGAGCCTAAATCAAATGAAAGAGATTAAATTTTGTAATTTAGTCCTTACTGGAAGATAGCTGTGTAGAAAAACAAATTTTCTGAAAGGTATACCCTGCAAGAAATCTTTCACACTAGAATTGCTTATGTTGATCTCAACTGTCTTGAGTGTGCCAGCTCAGAGGAGCCTTTGACACAGAAACTGTTTAGCATGCAGTATTGATCTGATGGTTAGAGGTGCTGAGTACCCAGGATCTCACACAGGAAAGGTGAATGGAGCACATCTCAAATGGCTTCTAAAAACTGCGAGTGTACAAGTGTGTGCCTCACTTGAGAAATCAGAGCAATTCTGATTTTACTAGGACCATGTACATGTTATCCTTTCCTATTAGGAAATAAAAATCTTTTCACACCTGTCACACATGGGGCAGAGCAAGGGAAGAGTTTCAAGTTCCAAGTCTGAGGGATTTTGGAAAATAACAGTAAATATATTTACAGATGAAGGTGTTTGTAAGGAAAAATGCAAGAAGTTTCTAGATGCTGTGGTGCAATACTTCAGAGGTTATTTGGTATCAAATGAGATCATTTGGATGCTCCAAGCCTTATGCCTGATTTAATTTGTGTTCATCTGTTTTGGAAGATGTATATTCTGACTTGGTACCCTGTACTGAGGCTATAGGCTGACTGACCTGCTATTAATTCACACCTGTGTTAATATGCCGTCATAAAACCATAAGACTTTAGATTCTTGAATACAACGGTTAACATTGCTTGGCTTTCAATTAGCAGCTGTTGAGTTAAAGAGGCATCTAAAAGCTTGTCCTCAAAAGCAAGTTGACTTTTGTAAGCTTAGTGTTACATCTAGGATTTTTCAACATAATAACTGGTTCGCAAATGAGTGGAGGTGGAATTTACACAACCCAGGTTGTCCAAGCTGATGACATAAATTCTATTAAAGCAGCATGCCTCCAGGAGGATAGAGAGATGTCAATTTTTAATTTCTTCTCTATGCTGGAGGAGTAAGGACATGGTAAAGATCTATCCTGTTGTGACTTTGATTCTGTAGAAAGCAGAGAATGAATCTCCGTAAACTTGGGCTGAAAAATTCCCACTTGGAATCGATGTTCATATAGCAGCACCTGAACGCTGCCTCTTGGTAGCCAGAAATAACTGTGAATACTGACCTTTAATGGATTGAGGAAAGTCAACAAGTGTGTTCTAATGATAGCAAAAGAATGTTGTCTGGAGTCTGAAAGCCTTTCAGAAGGTTATGAAATGGTACCTGATGGGTAGGCTTCAGTGGTAGGTGAGCGTTTGGGCAAGTTTGTTATCATCTGTTTGCTGTGTGCTGTTCTTTGCCATGTTAACTTAATTAATGTCTGACACATTGAGGGGAATTACATTGACTGATCTGCAGGAACAGCCTGATTCAAAGCCCAGTGAAGTTAATGGGGGTCTTTACGCAGGCATAAGTTGAGTTTTAGCTTCCAGATGCTCTTCACTGCATATTGTAATTGCATATTGTATTGTTCTCAGAAAAAATGACATCTCTGACATAATGGCATACCTGTGAAATAATAGAAATTTTTGCTGTTGCACTTAGGACTGTTTAATTTCAGTCTTACTGCAGTACTTCTATTTGAATTAAAGTGGACTGAGTTTAATGATGCAAAATGCTACATTTAGATCCTTCTAGAATAAGTAAAAACTTCTACTGCACTTTGCTAAGTCTTTATATAAAAAACTTTGCAACTAATTAAATTATTAATGCCTAATACTGAAATAATTGAACTAACTTGTAACATCAGATTAGCAGTGCTGCTAGATGTCATAACAGTAATTATTGCAGGTAAAAATCTTTTGATAAAATGGCAAGTTTGCAATCACTAGAGGTTCATACATGGGGTAAGTCTAGCCTAGTGCATTTCTAAAAAAGAAAACTGGTAACTGTGCTGCTAAAGCTTTTCTGATTTTAGGTATTGAATGATGAGTAAGCAAACGTGCCAGAAATGAATCCAAGGTGAGGTTTCCTGACTTTCTGAATTCTCACTTTGATAGATTCATTTGCATTCCCTTGGAATACGGACATTTACACATTTACTGATTTTCTTTGAGTTGCTAGACAAATCAGAGGTCAAAGCAAATTCTACCTCAGTGCTCCAATGATGATGAAAAGATGATACTTAGCCCATGCTGCTGTAGTATCAAAAGACTGCACAGTTCTTCGTGAGCTTATCTTCATGCAATTTATGTGAGACTGGAAATTGACTATTTTCAGAAGCCTCTGGAAAAAATATTATTTTTTTCTGTCAAAAAATAGGGCCAAAATATAAATGATGACCTATTCTGTTCTTACTGCCATTTGCACACAGCCAATCCTAATTTAATTATATTGATTTAAATCTGGTGTAGGTTTTTGAATTAAGTTGATTTATAATGATTAAGTTTTCTCTTAACATTTGCACTTCTGTCTTGTAATATCTATTTACTTCTCCACTTTCTTAGTTGTGTTTAGGTTGCAAGAAATCGCATGTAGGAGGAGCCCAGCAATTAGGGTTTGGCATGGAAAATAAATGGATAGGCAATTCTGTAGGTAATTATGCAGCTGGAAACCAGGGAAACTGAAGTCCCAATTTCTTTTAAATATCTTTGTTTTAAAGAAGTAACTCTAAAGGTGTGACTGAGAATGAATGTTTGGGATGGAAAATAGAAAACATACTGAAGTGATTAGACTAATTTTGTTACTTTTTTCCCATTTCATTTTTAAGCATTGTATTTATATTCAAAAGGCCTTATAGGTATGATTGAAAAACATGTTTCTGAGAGAGACTGCAAGGGAATGCAAAAGCTTAGCAGATTAAATTAGGAATATATGGAAGATAGTGTGGTAAATGGAGCAGAGAAAAAAATTGGAGCTAAGGCTGAAAGGGAAAGCTAGGAGGAGAGAAGGGAGAATGCAAAAAAGGATCCAAGCATTAGTGAACAGAACACTGAAAAAAAGATTAAAGAAGAAATTAAGGAGACCTTTTAAGAGGATCCACACTTAATTGTGTTGTAGTCTGAGGTCACATAACAAGTTTCATTCGTAGACATTTCCCACAGGATGAAAATTGTGGTATTTTGTAATCGGTCCTGTTACCCAGTTAGCAAGTTAAAGTTGAAGCACATGGGTGTGAAAACTTGCCCAGGGGAAAGTTGTTCCTTTGTTTCTTAACTCTGGAGATGGTGTAACCCAGAAATTTGAGGGTCTTTTGATCAATAAACATTTAAATGGTGGGAGTTGTAATTTGTTTTGTTTTAAATCATTTTCCCTTGGCCATGATCAGTGCAGAATGCACTGTCTGGTCTTTTAATACTACTCAAGGTACTTGTTGAGGAAAGCAGCCTTGGCAACCCATTTCATTCTTCCCTATTCATAAATTTCTGGAATTAATAATTAAAATAATCTAGTATATCTATCATACTGAAGTGATGTCATCAGAAGAAGCATAAGGTTGAGAAGCAGGAATAAAGTCTAAAAATATCTTGATTCATAATATCCCTGCTGATCAGGGGTAGCCTGTTCAGTCCTGTAACCTTATGTTACCATTATCTTCCCTCCCTCCTCCTTGGAGAAGCAATGTTTATTCAACTTCTGTCTGTCACGTTTAAGAGATCTTGCAACTTAGAAAATGTTTTCTGTTTTTGCAGCTGTCTAAGCTTTCCTGAAACAGATTGATAGGCCTCTGTTTTCATCTTGTTGTTTTTTCTCTTTTGATCCCGCTCTTCCTAACATCATTTATTCGCTCTTATTGCAGTAACCTAGGGGTCCTTAGAAGCCTATCTTCTTTCCTGAAGCTTCAGGGTTAAAAAGAGTGATGTGATGCAGCTTGTGTGATTGATAAAAAAATAGATATCACAGTCTTTTCTATTTTGTCTAGCAGGATGACTTTCTGCCATCCTTTGCTTTGACAGCCTCTCCCTGTAGGTTGTAGTTTCAGTCTTCCTTCAAATGTGTGTAGGCCAGAACCCTGGCAACTTATCTTTTTATCATTTGATTTCATTCCTAGTGCCTGTGTACAAGCATCTCTTCAGGCAGGTTCTGCTCGTGGCCACAGGGAAGGCGAGAGACGGCATTCCCGATCCTGACATATGTGTTGCTTTCCCTAAGGGGAAACCTGAGAGGAACCACTTTACAGTGCACTTACATTTTATTATTGTTCTTTAAACTCAAGGCTGGTTGCCAGCTTAGTGTCTTTTGAAAATTAAACAAAACCAAGGCTTCCTTCTGGCTTGTCATTGACTTTTAAGGTCTTGCAAGTCACTGTCTTTGCTCCCTAAGTTCTAAGACAGAATCTAAATCAGGCAACATGACTATTTCTAACCCATTTTTTGTTTTCCCTGCTGAAAAACCTTTTCCCTATCTGGAAAAATTCCAGACCACAGTAAGATCCTGGACAGCGCTTTTTCAGGAAATTTATCTATTTGTGACACTGAAGGTAAAATATGTTCCTAGGAGATAACACCTTTTTTTTTTCAAATTTTTCTTTCCCCTCATAATTTATAAATCTCTTTGCAAAGAGAGATGAAACAGTTTTCATTAGCATTTATTAGATTTAATTTCATTTTAAAACATTTTGTATTAAAGAGATATTTGTTTATTGGGGAAAAAAAAGCAGACAAACTGCAGTTTTTCATTAGGGAGAATAGAAATTGCCTCACACACCTGCAGAGCGTTCAGACTTTGCCCATGTTTGAGTCCCAACTTGTGTGTCCCATGTTGAGGTTTCTAATTCACCATGAGCTCTTTCTGCCCACACAGAGCTGTCTCAGGCTGAGTTATGGATCAAACGCCTGGTCAAGCTGCTAGTCGTTGAAAAAAGCATGATTAAAGTTTGGGAGACTTCTCCCTTCAAAACCTGATCGTTGTAAAGCAGTAAGAAGAGATGCACAGCCGTGTATATACCAGCACACATCTGTGCAATTGAGAGGTGTGTCCCCAGCCAGGGCCACCTTTTCTTTAGTGATGAGGAAAATAAATGAGCTTTTCCCTGAGACTGATTTAGTTTCAAAAGGGGAAAGCCCTCCCTTCTTCCTGAGAGATTATTTTTGGAGGCCTTTTAGAGAAAGAAAAAAAAAAAAATTAAGTAAATGTGCATGTGTTTCTTTAAAAGAGCGGCTCCGGCAGATGCAGCATGGTTCGCAGCATATTCTTCTTGAATCAAATAGGATGAGTATGAGTTGCCAACAACAGCAGCAAAAGATGGTGGTGGGGGGAGGCAGAGGGAGAAACAGAAAATGTGTTGACAGTGGATCTGACCGACACAGCCCAAAACAATAGGATGCATGTTTAGCATGACTGGCTCTATTCATTCTCCTGTCAGCGCTTGGCGTGCCAGCCTCTCAAAGGCAGCAAAGCTGCAGGAAGTGTCACTTCCTCATAGAATATATAGAGAAATTTCCTTGACACTATATTCTTCAGCTGCAAATGCATGCTTCTGATGAGTTTTTGATTAGTGAGTAGCTCTAAAAACCTGGTAACTTAATAGTTGTGATGCTGAAGAATAATATGCATGCATGAGAAAGGCCAGCTGTAGAAATCAACCTCGTGTCTGTTGACTGGGCAAGCTTTTCTCTTGTGCTACGCAGCACAGTATTTGAGCCTGCTGGAATGCATAGGAAAAACTGTCTGCATCCTATAAATGCTGTTTTTCTGGTTCAGATAACCTCAAGTACATTGAGTCCTGCGGTGGCGTGTGATCAGCTGCCGTTCAAGAACATGTTTGCCTTGCCACTGACATGCGGCCTTATGCCACATTTTTCTTTAAGTACAATCTCAGGGCACTATTTGGTGACCTTCCAAGCCCTTTAATATGGCAAGAGGGATGTCTTGAAAATTGCATATAAGAAGTGAACACCCAATTACTCTATATTTGCAGTACTTCATCACTTCACTTGCCCAATAGCATTCTGTTGCAAAATGGCTGTGGTCACTTCAGGTTGTCTGGATAACGCCTCCAACCCCACTGCAAATCCATGCATGTTTTTTAGAAATCTCAACTGCATCTTCTAGAGCTGTTCTTTTTCACACTGATTTCTTGTTTGTGGAATTTGTGAGAAAAAGATTCACTGTGTATTCAAATGTATACATAACAATATATTCAGGTCATTTATAACGTAACCTAAACTGGGGGACATCTGAGGATTCCTGGTGAAGGGTTTCTGTCTGTATCTTCTGACGAGTTGTCGCTCCCTGGGGTAAGAGCTGCTCTTAGCATTGGTTCACCATGGCTGATTAAAACCTTTCTGTCTGTTTAGTTTCCATGGCCTGCCAGCACTGAGTTTGCAGTGCTTGGTGAGAATCTGCTTTTGAATGGGTTTTTTTATTTAAAGATGATGATATGTGCTCGAGCTGTGCAGAAGTATTGAGCAGTCCTGTGCGCGTTTGAAAATCTATTGAAGAATATGGGGCAAGTGTCAAGCTCTTCCTGAAACCCACAGAGTTTTTCAGTTTTCTCAGGAGATTTGTCACAAATAATCTTTCTGAAAATTAGTTCTACTTTCTCAAAGAAGCAGTTGATTATATCCCTTGCCAGACTGTTTCAGTACACAAACAGTGTAAGTAGGTGAAAGGCAGGTTAGCCTCTCTGCAGTGATTATCATGATTGCTTTTTAGCTTGCTGCTTAAAAAAGCCAAAATGCTTTGCAGGCTCTTATTTTATTGAAATGGTAATATTTTTTTTTTTTTAAAACACAGATATTTTCAGTATCTGAAGGTAGTCTGGTACTTACTTGCATTGCAGTAGAGCCAACACCAAGGCGTTCAGACTTGGCTCTTTTCCCCTTTTACTTTCAGAAGTTGATACCAGGATATGATTTTAAAACCTTAACATAGTATTTGGTAGTGAAAAGGCTTTGAAAGCAGCCGAGGAGATACTTCAAAAGCAGATTTATTTATTTATTACTTAAATGAGAGTACAGTTGCAAATTGCAATCGATTCTTCAAATATTTTGGAAACACAACTGCAAAATGCTGGTGCTCTTGATAAAAGATGCATGGATAGCAATTTATTGCTGGTTTCTTAGGAAAAAAATAATCTCCTGATGGGAGTTCATTAGAAAATAGTTTCCGTTTTGCATTTAAGCAATGATTTATGGCTGCTTAATCATTGTTTGATGATCTTACTGTCTGTAATTTTTCCCATTTCCTAATGTGAGTTCAAGGATTTATTTTCTGGAATTTTCTCTAACTCTTCTGCATATTTCTGAGAATAAAGTAACCTAATATAAAATGAACATGTGAAAAAAAAAAAGGGGGCAAGTAATATGCAAATCTATATTCATAATATGGTAAACTCTTGTGCAGTCATATGGAAGAGGAAGTTGGAAGATTTTATTTGTGGAAACTTAGGTGTCAATCTTAAGGTTTTATAATGACTCACTAGCATAAGTGTTTACTTTAAAAAGCAGAACTGACTCCACAAGGCTTTTTGAGATGTACTGCTTTTTTACTTTTGAGTCTTTGTCGTTTGGGTGTATAACCGTGTCTGAAAAATGAAGCTTGAGATATAGATTCATGCATAATGGGCTATAGATGCTACTGCTGAAGAATTGTAATAGAATAGTTAGTCTTTGTTAGCCTCGTCATCCTTAAACATTCTAGGACAGAGCTTATAAACCCCAAATGACTTCTACCTGACCAATTTTTATTACACTTTTAGAAGGCTCTGCCTTGGCTTAAAATATGTGATGTGCCATTTCTCTTCAGGAAACCATGTTCTTTTGCTTCTTCACTTTCTTCTAGCGAGTGTGTATGCATGAGATGATAATTCTATACAGTGTTCCCCTTCTGTGAGCTTGTTATATGCATTTTCATTTTTTAATCAAAGATTCCATGAATTTCATGTAATGCAGGATGGCTTATTGCAGACTGCAAACATAACAATGTGACCTTTTAGCGTGATGTTTTTATTTATATACTCTGCACAGCTAGGAAAGGAGACTTCCCTGCCACCTTATATGAAGTAGTATTGAGGGATTTTTTAAAAAGTAATTAGAGAAGTGAAATATGGTAAGTCATGCATCTTCAAGCCTGAGTAACAGTCATCTTCTCCATTTTCTGTATATATTCCAAAGGGGAGAGAGAAGATAATCAGAAATAGAAACTGAAAGCTTCTGAGGACAGGTAATTATTCCAAAGTCAGTGGGGGAATAGCTTCATGTAGCAAACAGGTCAAGAAGTTACCCAGGCACCAAACTTGTATCTGCTACTGGGGCTTACATCAGAAACACAGAAGTGACTGCATATGTGTGTTTTATTTGTTTGTTCTGAGATAACCAAAGAGGAAAGCTGAAACTTCAGCCAGAATATAGCTGGCTTCTGTAAGCATAGCTGATGACAAAGGTGTGCTTTCAAACCTGGCTCTTTCCTGAGCTGAGGGAAGCAGAGAAGTATTGTATGGAAGTCCTATGGGATATGCAGCCCTGAATCTTCTACAGGAGGTAGATGTGTGAACTCACTTACTTATGAAACACAGTGGAATGTGTTTTGTAATGGGATAAGGAATAATAATAACAAATCAATAAGGAATGGTCCTGATATTTCCTCTTGTATTCTAGGACGTTGTTAAAGAACTTGTAAAAAGTGCTCAAGATGTCTGCTCAGTTTTATTCCTTCTCAGGAGTTTAAACCATGTCCCATGAAAATGTCCCACCCACCATTGCAGCATCCTGGTACTTTGAGTTACTTTCTGGACAGTAAAACAGCTTTACCAGTGCTATATATACATCTGCTGCAAGGTTTATTGATACAAAGGCCATGAAAGTGAAGAAGGGATAGGAAGAGAAATGCGGGTAGGGTAATGTCTGATGTAAATTTTACCTTATGCTTTAAGGAATCTTTTTTTGGTGTTCTATTTCTAAGACTAAAGAGGAAAATTTGTTATCTGTATGTGAGGAAAAAAAAAAAGAGAAAAGTGGAAATGCTTATGTATGAGTGGTAAGATGCTCTGCAAGGCTTATTTTTCTTCAACCTGTGAAAGGAGCTATCAGGAGATGTTTCAGTGGGATGACAAGAGGCTGAGAGGGTAATACTGAAAGAAAATCCTCTAAGATGCCAGAATCAGGGAAATACCTCTTGGTTGCCCTGTCAAGCTGATGAATAATACTTTTTCTTTGTAGAATATTATCTGGTTTTGAGGCTTGAATTTTTTTCCCTCAAGTGGAAGGAAGTTGAATTTTGTTCATGAAAATGTGGATTGCTACCTACAATTTGGTTTTAGAGCTGCATATCTGAATACAGACTCACACTACTTTTTGTCTGGAACAGAGGATAGGGAAGAGGAGATCTGGATGTGAATATTTGCTGTGGTCCCATTTCTTCAACTAATATTACCCTTTTTTAAGGGCCAGTTAAGTATACATACTCTGTTGTTATGCAACATGTACATGATTCTCAAATCTTGGGTAGTATAGTTTTCCTCTTTCTCAGAAATTTTATCTTGCATTGGCTCCACTTTGTTATAAAGAGTTAATTATTGTGCAGTGATGATCCAGCATGGAAAATCATGACCTTAGTAAAGTTGTACTTGCTTTTAAAAATGAGGGATTAGGAGTCATGCCTGCAGCTGAGATCTAATTCCTGGAAATGCCTTTTCCATTGCTATTAAATGCAGAATACTTAGATATCCTCTTCTTGCTTGGAAAGAGGCCAACGAGAGAGAGATGTAAAAAAAAAAAATCTTCTAAGAAACGAGTTGTGTTTGGCACAGTCAGCTGGGGAATCCTTGTATGAGTGCTTAATTTTATGGGGTTTTTACTCACACCTGGTTAGGAATTTGTATACCAGGAGTTATGGGTGCAAAAGCATTTATATTGGATAGAATTCTGGTGTAGTCTTTTGGAGTAATTTGACAAAGTAATTACACGTTCTCCCAGATAAAATGTGCCACAATATACTCAAGGTATTCTGTATTAATTGGCAATAATACAGTAATAACTAATTAAAATGGTCCTGCGATAATTAAGTGATACTATGATAATGAGACTCAAAACCTGTAGACAAATTTTAAAGCTTTATGTCTAGTCATGTGACAGGCCTGTAGGCAAAGTCAATGTGAGCTAAGTTTTCTCATCTCTTCCCAAACCATAAGGACTCAGTAAAGGCAGAAGTGACTGGAAAATGGAACAAAATATATCTACTGGAGTATTTAAATATAGAGGAGAGCAGAATTTAGATTCTAGGCTTGAATGTAACATGTCCTTCCGCTTTGTAAAATAATTTCCTGATTTCCTTTAATGTTCATATTGCAGTGACTGCTGGGAATGTTTTCTCAAAGCTGCAGTAGTAGATCGTAAGAAATGTTTTTTCTTCAACTAGTGAGCTGGGAGAATTGCTGATACTAAAAGTGATTACAGGAATAGTAGGAAGGTTATTCTTCTTTCCTGGGTTTCCCTGTTTATTTATTACTTGGGTGCTTATCACGTGACAGAAAATAAAATGCACATTGTTTACAGGTACTGTTCTGCTGGCTAGAGGAAAACAAAACCTTGATCTTGGTTCCCAGAAAGTTAGTAGCTGGAATTATTTCAGATTATATTAATGTTTTGTTAAAGAGAGAACCTATTTTTTTATTATAGTGGAAGTTTTCTTGTTCTCTTTTTACCACTTTTGTAAATAAATAAGAAAATTTTCTCAAAATGATCTGTTGCCTGCAACTGGCTGCTGTCAAAACACTTCTGTCTCACTTTGGCTGGCTTGTCACAAACTCAAATTGATCAGTAGAGATCGTGCAGCAAAAAGATTTATACCTCCACAAGTGTCACTTCTGGAGTTTTTTTATTCATGTTCAGGTCTCTAAATTGTGAGTTTAAATTTGAATATGGTTAATGATACAGTTTTTTTCTTGGTTGGTTTGTGTTTTTTGGTTTTTTTTTCCTCTATAATTTCATTTTTTATTTTCTTTTTCTACTTTCCAGCTTGCATTTTTTTTCTGGTTTAAATGAGGTCTTAAAGTTTAAAAGAAAGCCTTTGCCTCGGTTACTTGACTTCAAGTCTGTGCAAGTTAGGATGATTTTGAAGGCATTAAACACATTTTTGTCGCCTTCAGTTTAGAGCCACTTCAGTTAAAAAAAAAAACCAATAAAAATCCAAACCAAGAACACAAACCAAAACCTACAACTTCTCCTCCTAAAAATCTCCAACCAAAAAAAAAAGCAAACTAAATCTCTTTTCCAATGAAATTTTCAGATAAAGTGGGAGCTGTAATAATAGCATACTTACTGTTATTTTAATATCAGTGTTCCAAGATTATGTGTTAAGTGATAGAAATAAAGATAGGTACTTTGAATAATCAGGTTTTTATTAGATTCTTCTAATTTTGACAGGCAACTAATTATGGAGTGTCTGAACAAGTCACTCCACATCTGCTTAATATTGCTTAATCTCTAAAATGGGAAAGTAATTATTCACTTGCATATGGCTTTTTATAAGTTGTTCTTGACAGACGATAACTTAAACCAAATGCATAGTTCTAGGTCTCGTTAAAAAAATCTAATGCCAGGGCCAGTTTCTCAAAAGTATTTGTGATCTTGGGGAGATTAAAGTTTATTCCAACTGTGGACCAGGAGGCTGACATTGTGGAAGCTGTTGGAAGAAACACCTGTTCTTCATTCTTCAGAGTTTCTGTCTTAAAATCAGAAATTCTGTCTTGATTAAAAAAAAAATGTACAGACACTTATTGCACCCTAGAAACTGTTCTTTTGCAGAACTTGGGCTTTTAATTGACTTACAGTGAACTTTTGGGAAATGCAAATTCACAGGCATTTCATATGGCAGTGTTACAATTTTCAAAGAGCTTTGTATTTCTGAAGAACTGTAGGGTTATTAAAACATAGGGTGAAGTTAAATTGCAGCAGAGAGTTGAAGAAATTTAAAGCAGGACTTTTTGGTCATATTCTAATGTGTCTCATGTAGGATGACATTAACCTTTTCTTACTCTCCACTTCTTAGTTTGCCTGTTCCAAAATGGAAACCTCCTTACAATAATTTATTGGGTGAAATTTTTGAAATAAAAATTTTGTCACTTGTCTGAGAGATATTTTCTGCGAATCTATTTTTTTACACACACAGGTAGATGAGGAGTTGAGGAAGTAGAAAATAGTCTATCAAACTTGAATTAGAAGTACAAAGATGATAGGGCATCTTCTATGGAAAGTGACAAAGAATTTAAGTATTCAACATCCTTGATCATGAAGGCACTTTGAGCCCATAGTCCTGAATATTTGCAAAGAAATTTTCAGAGCCATGTAGGTTGTCCTTTTGCCAAAATGATAAAATTAAAAAATTATAATTAAGTGGAATAACACTAGTTCAGCAAAATCTGTACTGAGAAGCAAATAAGACCTGTGTTTGTAGAAACAGGGTAATTTGTACCATTTTTTGGAAAGTGGCTATTTCTTGGGGCAATTTTGGATGTGATTTTTGTGTTGAAATTGGAAACTGGTTGCTTCCAGATTTGTTACTCTCTGTGAAATAAGAGTGAAAGAAGTTGCATATGTTAATTTTCAACTGGAATATAAATTGCCCTCTACAAGGTAGTCCTGTCCTGTCTTGCAAGAAAATGAACTAATTTGTTTGGTTGCTCCCATTTCCATTCAAGTTCCATGTTTGTGTGTAAATTTGCTGAATGTCTCTCCTCCAGCAGTATATAAAAGCTGTTTAAGAGAGAGATTATTTTCAGAGTCTACCTTTGCATATTCAGTCAGGCTCATAAAACAGTTTCTCATTACTGCTTTCTTCCCTGTGTTATTTAATTCTTAACCATGGCATTGGTATCACTACACATTGTATCAGATAGATTTTAAAAAGCTATAGATTTAAAGGTTGCTTGTCTGTACTTCTCTGTTAGACCCAGAGAAGCTGTGCATGCTCCATCATTGGGTATATTCAAGGCTGGGTTGGATGGGGGGTTTTAGCAACATGATCTAGTGAAAAGTGTCCCTGTCCGTGGTCTATAAAGGTCCCTTCCAACCCAAACCATTCTGTGAGTCTGTGGCATGATGACTCAGCACCACTGTCTTATTTTTTTTGAGAGGGAATAGGAGGCTGAATTTGCACACTGTGTGGTATTCAAGAAATAGTCTCTAATCCCTGGAGCACCCTCCCACTGGCAATCTTCAGTGTCAACACCTGTATTTCAGTTTAGTAAGTGAGGCTTCTGTACTCCATGAAAGGATTAAACTGTTAGTAGTAAAAGGCTTGTGAAATTTCCAAGTGAAATAGGAAGGAAAAAACAGAAGAATGTCCTCCAGAAAAACCTCATGCTCTAATCTTTGCACTTTCACGTCTCTGT
Organism: Lycocorax pyrrhopterus obiensis; assembly: GCA_014706295.1. Classification (NCBI taxonomy): domain Eukaryota; kingdom Metazoa; phylum Chordata; class Aves; order Passeriformes; family Paradisaeidae; genus Lycocorax; species Lycocorax pyrrhopterus. The sequence goes on along the minus strand of JACSVZ010000006.1, from coordinate 64,333,917 downwards.
GTGTGTATGCAAGCATATGTCTGTGTATTAACAACATCTCCAGCAGGCTGGGAATCTCATTCTCCACTAAGTTCAGCTGCTACAGGAGTGAGGGGCTGCAGCTGCCTCATGTCATAAAGAAATGGTTTGGCAGCAGTCTTCTCTCCATCTCTACCTAGCAGTCTGCCTCACTTGATTAATTAAAGCGTTAGTTTGTCTTTCAAAAATCACAAAGCAGAATTGTACACAGAGGCAGAGCAACAAGTATGAGAGTGGAAGACAGTAGGCAATGACAAATGCTTAACAACGGTTTAGGAGTTATATTTTAGGATATAGTCATCCTTGTTGACACTTTTTGAAGTGTTCTTTCATTAACAGGTAGGGGCTAATAAAATTGATGAAATAGAGCATAGAATCAGTGTTCGCTCTGGTTTTAAACCAGCATTTAAACAAGCTCTGAAAATACATTATAAGGTTGTTTTTTAATATTCTTTTCAATAATGTGGATACTATACAGTAAATTTATGATCATCACATTAACTTTCTGTACGGGATATTAATAATATGGCAAGTATATCTACCAAACCAGATGCTTTTCACAGCTAGACCCTAACTTGATAGTTATGGATATGATAGAAAACATGAAAAGCTTCTCATTATTATCAGCTCATTTGTTGCATAATGAATGTGGAGATATTATCACTGTAGTTAATCATCACATCAGGTTTATAGTGGAACAGTGCACAGAAGATATCTTAATGCTTATGCTGTGAAAGGTACGTTGTGTATAAAATATATTGTTTATATGATGATAATATTGTGCCCTGCTGCATTTACAAAAGTAGTTAGCTGTCTCCAATGCCACAACAGGTGCTTGTGCAGCACTTTTCAGTCTGCAGGAACGAATACTTTGTGGCTCTGTAATTTGTGCAATCAATTAGTTAGCTCTTAAAAAGAAAAACAAGGTGTATGTCAGTTGTTATTTCTTTGATATAGTAGTTTTTATGCTCCTTTTCTACTTGAGGACTCCTTAAGTTAATGAGAATGTCAAGCAATTGAGAAGGGACTTTATTACTTAGCTGGAGATTTTCTAGAATCGCCTTTTAAGATGCCAATGATTATATGTTGCATAGAAAAAAATGCATCAAAATAGATGGCACATGATGTGATTTTTGGGACAGGCCTGTGCAGGGCCAGGAGTTGAACTTTGATGATCCTTGTGGGTCCCTTCCAATTCCTGACATCCTATGAAATGCATTTCTTGATAGGACCACAATGTTGTGCCTTCCTCTCCCTCTGTATTCCTCCTTCTTGTACTTGGTAGCCAACAATAGCACATCAGCAAAAGGGACTGGCAAATGACAGCTGTTTTTTAAATGAGATTAACAAGACTCAACAGATGATTTTGACAAATTGTACCATTTGCTACATTAAATATAAGTGTAAAATGATGGTTTAGAACTTGAGAACAATTAGAAATATCTGTCAGGATGAGCTTAAAATAATTCAATGGTGATTGGAAGGAGTTTGTGCTTGTGCATATGTGCCTGACAGACAGTGTAAATAAGGAGGATAAGATCTTAGAATCTGTTCCTTCCAAATGTGAACATAATTCCCAATGACACTGATGTGTTCTTGTAGAATTAAACAGAAGAAAAAATCCAATGTGCATTCTGGTCTTGCAAACTGTCAGAGCAGTAATTTTCAAAATTTCCTGAGCTCCAGAGAACTCTAGCACCTATTGTGTGCAGATGAACTGACCCCAGACTGTCTCCAATCATATTAAAATTAAATTAAGGCAGTGCAAAGACAATTGATTCCATACCTTCAGGCTTGTGTTTCACCTTACCTAGAAATTCTCTATCACCTTATAAGTTTGACATAAAACACCTGAAGCATTGGCTCTCCTTGCATGTAAATCTGTTCAGAAAAGCTTAAAAGTGGAGTCTGTATTTAACTTGTCGAGCTGTCAAGCCACCATACTTCCAAAGCTTGGTAGGGATACTCTAGAGATAACAAAAAGGAGAAGGTGTAGTACAGTGGGATACCCTCCTGCAGTCAAATAATTTGAAACAAATATCAGTTTTTAAAGCCAAGCAGAATTGTATCGATTGTTTTACTGTGAGATAGGGACATTAAAAAACAGCCGTGTTTTGGCAGAAGAATGGAGAGACATTTCTGTATTTAGATGATAACTGCACTTTTCTGACTTTCATTGTATTTTAAACAGACTTTGCCTCTAGCAATTTGCTGGATTGAAACACCTGTAAAATTCCTTATTCGCCTCTGTTTCAAATATTTCAAGTTAGAAAATGAAAACAATAAAGGGAAGGAGTTGCTTTATCACTTCTGTGATATTCCAGTCATGTAGCTGGTCTGAGAATGGGTTGAGTGCTTACAAAAGGAACAAAAATGGACTGTGGTTTGGGTAATGGTTCGGGTAAGTGGTGCCATGCAAAGTTGGAAGCACTGTATGAAGCTCAGCAGAGTCTTGTTTCCAGATGTAACTTGAGAGAGACTATTCATACACCTAAATTTAGGTTTGTACGTTCAAAAAGCATTTGCTAAACTTGGGTGTGAACAGGAAAAACTTTCATTCTCAGTCCAGCTCATTAAATCTCTGATTTAATTGTTGTGTCCAGCTAAAAGGTTAGCTTCTCTAATTAATACCAGTAATGTACAGTTTGTGTACATACACCAGACTGCAGAACTAGATGGCAAGATTTGCAGGGAGGGCGGCTTCCCTAGAAAGTAACGTGGGGAGTTTTGTTTTGGGGTGGGTTTTTTTTCCCACATATTCTGATTATGTGTGGACCTTGTATTTAATAATTTTGCTGTTTGCTGGGGTTTTTTTCATTACACTAAAAAAGGATGCAGTTGTTGTTATTTAAGGAATGCATTCTGGAGGTAGCAGCAGTCTGTACGCAGGCTTTTGTAATGTGTGGTCACTCAGTGCCACCAACGTCAGGGAAACGGGCATTGCTCATGGTCTGGAAAAATATCCACTCTTTTCTATCAGAAGGAAACCTTTACAGAAGTCCATTAAAAAGATGACAGTAGGCCTGATGCTTCTGTTATTTGATCAGTCTTGTGTCAGTGGTAATCAAGAAACTGAAGGGAAGTATTTCTGGTCTCATCTGTGCTGCTAAAGTCACAAGTAGAACTTCCATACATATGTGTAGGTTTAGTGTGGCAAGTACATTCTCTTAAGCTGATTGTTTTCATTTTCTTTTACATGTCTGATGATAAATAGTGGAAGATATGTGCTGAGGTATTGCTCAATGTCTTTACTGTTCTTGTTGAAATAAGAGATATAAAGTAGAAACACAAATCTTATCTTTACAGTTTGGTGGACATGGAGACATTACATTCTCTGCAGAATGAGATGGTGCAGGTGTTCCTCAGTCTATCTTGCTGTCTCTTTTAACATCATCATGAGAGCTGTGAAAGTCTTGAAAAATTAAAATGAACAAACAAATAGTGTTTTCAAAAATTTCAGCTTGACCTGGATGCACTCTGCTGCTGAGATCCCTGTGGTGCAGGGTAGGGAGGCTCTGGGGAGCAAACACATGAGGCTGACGATTCCAGATGCACAGGATTGGCTGTGCCCTGAGCTAAAGCCCCACGCTGGTCCCTGGTGAGCCAGCCGTGGTCCCCACGGAGTGGGGAGCTCAGCGGCCAAGCCCTGTGCCGTGGCTGGCATCTGCAGCCTGACGTGCGAGGTGGCTCAGGACACATCTGCTGGGAACTCCATCCTGGTACAGGAGGTGGAGGAGTTCAACTGCCTTTATGCTGCAATGACAAAGTTAAGCTTACTGTGCTGTTTCTAAAGGGTTTCTAAAACTTAGCTTAAAAGACAAAGGCAAAGCATGCTGTTTTCCTTTCATTGGCAAAATCGAGATGTGGTTGCACGTACTCAGCTGCCTATCGGTCAATAGAGAAACTTAACAGCAGCTCTAAATGTGTCATAATGAAATTTAGGGTCCAATTGTATGAGTGCATGCTGAATACCATGGTAGTGGGACCTGCATGCACAAGGCAAGGTCCCTGTATGTGACTTCCTAAATTCCTGCTAAATTACTGCAGCCCCTCTCTAAAACTCCTGCAGTCCCTCTTGTTGTTGACAATAATAACATTATAATTGGCCTACTGAAGCTGCACGGATATATTCAGTAAATCAGACATGACAGTATGCAATATAGGCAGGCATTTGCCACTATAGTTAAAAATGAATGGATTCGATACAAATTTTCCCAACCAGACATTCACATGGCCTAGAAATTACATGAGATTTGGTTCTACAATATATCTGAGGATCTCAAATACCAGTCTTGCTGAGGCCTCCAGAAATTAGTGTCTCATAACCTTATTTCATACTGGGGAGCTGGACCTGTGGCAATGAGCTCATAGATCTGAAGGACATTTCAGATGAGATCTGCCATGAAAAGTCAAAACTCCCACCTTCCAGTTCTGAGCGTTGACAGCATGGCCATCCTTCTCCCAGCAGCAGTGTTAAGTTTCTCAGAATTCAGAATAATAATTCAGTTGCAGCAGTTGAGAAAATACAGTGGAATTGGATTCAAACACTGGAAAATGTTGGCAATACCAGTTGCTCAGAGAATTGTCATAGAATCAGGAGCTGCTGAGAACATGAGATAGTCGCTCAAAAAGTGCCTATGTATACACTTTCCCATTTGCTTCCTTTTCTCTCCAAACATTCCTGGAATGAACTAGTAAATTATTGAGCAAAACATATATGGTTTTTATTGGTGAGGGGTGTGCGCACAATGTTAGAAGGTGAAAATCAAACACATGCTGAAATTGAACTGTGACCTCAATTCACAATGGCATTTAATCCATGTGCTCTTCCTCCTCTTTGAAATAATGTACTTTATTTTCTGAGGGTAATATGCAGCACTGAGGTCCAGAAATGTCACACTTCCATATGTAATAAAATTATAATACTTGAGAACATTGCAAGCAGTGGGCTTTGTCCTTTCTTAGTTGATAGAAAGACGAACAGTGGTTTAAATCTCTTCTCGCTTTGCCCTTGCAATCACGATACATTTCTCTCACACTTTTGTTTTCTGGACTGATTCCACAAGACTGCTCAAATCACTCTAGAAATAGCTGATAATGCCTAATTTGGATTATATATTTTTTTGTGTATGTAGGTCAGTGGGACAAGGGATCATTGAAAAGCCATTCTAATGATGTTATCGTTATCTGAACTTACTGAGCATTTGTCTGATTTTTGTCTATATTAACTCTAAAATGACAGATTTCTGGCAGCATGGCTGAGTGCAAATGAGATAGTTAAATGCAAAGAATTCTCTGCTAAACCACACGACATTATTGATGTGCTGAGGGTTTTTAAAAAGCCAGAAGAGAATTATGTTTGTGCTGTCCTCATCCAGATTCTGAGATAAAGCTGAAAGTAATGACTTGCTAATAAAACAGGAGGGGGAAACTGGTGCAGAGTTGTTGCTGTGTCAGCATGTCGGCTCCTGATGCAATTGTGGGAATGCTCCTTGAGCATAGATAGAAATGACATGTTTAGTGTGAGGCCGGTTCCAGCTGAGATGAGCAGTGGGGGTGGAAGAAAAATGAACAGCATTACTTTTGTATAATTTTGAAACTTTCTCCCTTTGTAAGTAGTGTTGCATCATTTTTCTAGAGTGTGAGTGTCTTACAGTATCTATAGAAATAATCTGCTTTTCCTCCTCAGCTGTTATTACTTTCTGTAACAATTTTTCTTATGGCCAAAAGGGTTCATTCTAGACATGTGCTCCAAGTAAGCACTGTGGTTATTCCAGTTCTCTCATTTCCAGCTCTACACGAAGAAATGAGAGAGCATATAGGTCTCACTATGGAAGTAATTTTAAAGTCTGATACCCTTTATTTGTTCATTTGGGTTGTTTGACTTGGTTGAATGACTGTATTTGAAAGACTACGCGTAACATCTTCAGACTTCAGGCCTTGGCAAGAAAAAATCATACCTCATACATAAGGTTTAAGTTAACCCTTAGTTAAAGGTTACATATTGAGCTAGATGCAAAAAATATGATATACCTGTTTCACATAAGAAAGATCAATCCTGTTAACTAGAGGATAATTCCTGAAATGACAGTGAAAGGAAAATATTCCAGCAATGTTAGTACAATCCAAACAATCCCTTCCATCTTTTCACTGAAATAGCTTTTCTTTTAGAAAACAAGCAAAAATAATATCTCTTCCATCTACCTCTGTAATACAGAGACATGTATAGACACATGAAATACAGCTGAAACAGGGACATAAAATTATATATATGGGAATAGTAACAATTTAAAAATTATTCAGGGGTTTTGTGGCTTGGCTTTCTTTTGTTTTAGGTTTTCAATTTTATATAACAGCTGAAATTAAATTTTGAGAATCAAGTATGTCATAAAATTTCTCGTATCACTGTTTGAAGTTGTAATGCATGTGCTGCTGTGCACTGCCATCTCCTGAAAGGAACAGTGTAATCTTTATTATATCTTATAAGACTTTTTGTGTCGAGAAGTTAGATACTCTAATGAATGAGGCCTAAGTTTCTGAAGGAAAACAATCTAATTCTTGCTTGGATACTCAGACAGGAACTATGTTTAGAACTTTTTTTTGCAATTCACCTGTATGTGCTTTACCTATGGAGATACTCCTACGCTAGAATATGTGCGATGTCATTTCTGTGAGGTAGTTTCTTTAAAATGTCAGATACAGTATTGGTTGTAGGAGAAGTTTCGAAATTTGCATCTGAAACATGGAGCCATAAAAACTTAAGCAGTGGTCAGAGTAAAAGTGGAGGCATTGTACTCAAATGAAAAAGAGCAGCACTTGTGAAAACAACATGTAGTTTGATCTAACCCAGTCCCTTATATGTTCAGATGCTGACACAGTTAGGATTTGTTTCAGGTTGAGAAACTGGAGAAAAAGCATAGGAGTTTATTAGGAATATCTGTGTGTGAAAGAAAAAGATTGTCAAGGAGATCCATCTGTTGAGAACCCTTGATGGATTCAGCAGTCCAGGATTATCTTGGCAGCAGCCCTCCACTGCCCAGCAGAAGGGCAAAGGTGCTGAAGGGGGTTTTTATGATGACGCAAACGAAAGAAAACTAGTTACGTGGGACTTTGCTGTATCCTCTACTCAATAAATGGCCTGGATTGTTTTGGGGACCAAGCCAGGCTTAAGATGATATTTCCCATCTGTTGAATAAGAAGTTGTACTCTGCAGTGTTGGCTGGAAGATCTTTGTTTTGCCATGCTGTTCTGCAACAGTCAACAGCTGCCCTGTGTGTGTGCATGAAATCTGTGTATGTTCACTTCTTTACAGTATAGCATTTGTGACAGAATTACTTTACAGGGATAGAATTTGACTAATTACTATAAGTATTTTCCAATTCTTTTTTTTCCCCCCTTCATTTTACCCTTGTTGCTTAGCAGCCATGCATAATCGTTCCTTCAAATGTTTGCAGGGCTATTTCATTATCACCAGTATGGGTGTAACCCCAAAATGAAGCCTGTGTGGGTTTGGTTTGAGTTCCATGAGGTTAGAAACATGTTTTAAGACATGTCTTGGACACAGTTTTTTGTCCCCTTAAATGCTACATGTATCCACAAATAGCTGTCTTTGTGGAGAAAACAGGGTTTGTAACATCTTGCATACCAAGCGTGTTCTCAGCCATGTGCAGCTTTGCTTTATGGAGCTAAATAAAACAAGGGAAAATGGGACGGGGGCAAGGGGAAAAATGAATGTTTTCAGCTGAGATTTGCACAGAGATGACAGGTGAATGAGGTGGAGAGGTAAAGAACAGCTGTTCCAGATGGTAGGAGCTTCAGGAGGGAAAATGCTGGAGTCAAAGCGGTCAGATTGTAGGAGGAGATGATGCTCATGAAGGATGAGTGGTGCTGGCAGGGAGATGAGTGTCGGAGGTCAGTGGGAAAAACACAGTAAGCACTGTGTATGAAGTTTATTTATCTTAAAGTAGCCATTTCCTTTAAATGGTTCGCTTTCAGTTCTTTCCAGCACTGATTGCAGGTGTTTACTTGAAGTCATCAATGATGAGTATTTTCTGTTGTCATTGTCTGCCTCGACACATTCACTGCCTTAGCTGAGTTCTGTACTGACAACAGACACTCAAGAACAAATAAACACCATTTTCAAAAGTCTGGTTTTGAACCAGCCCTTCTGTCTCTTTAATCTACTGCCTGGAAATGAAAGTTTTTAAAGGTGCTTGAAAATCTAATAGCCTTGATTTTAAGGTTTTAAACAATCTAGCATTTTTCATAGGACTGTAACAGTGTAATTGGAGCCATTTCTGGATAAATAGTTCATACAAAAAGCAAGTGTAAAATAATAGGAAATCAGTGATGGTAAAAGTGACACTGTAGTTTAAAGAAAGAAAGCTTAAAACCTCTGGATCAGTCTTAGAGTTCTTTTTCAATACACGTGAAGAATTGGCTAAATGAGAGTTGGGCACTCTGACTCTGCCAACTCCTTTTGAGTTTATTGGTTCCCTGTTTACAATGTTCTGCTTAAATGTTTTGAAGAAATAGGCAGAACATTCACTTTCTGTGAGATTTATAAAGGCAGAACTTATTTTAATTAACCATTTAAATTTAACTTACTGGCCTCAAGAGTCAGACAATTAGCTAGAGCTCTTGTTTTGCAGATCCTGTAAGTATTACACCTGAAATAATTTGTATTGGCTGCTGACCTGTCTATTGATCATGGGTGACAATTCTACCTCATTTACCCAGTGCTGATACCATTTCAGGCTTATTCTCACATTGTTTGAACTTTGTTTTTTAATTGTCAGTAGACATGATGTTAAGTGTATATCTTAGCCCCCTGTAGTCATTCAATATATTAAATGACACTTTTGGAAGAAACTCAATTCTCATCTCATGGCCATGTTCTTATACAGATAATTTGCTTTGTGCCTAACTAGTTTTCCCCAATATTTCTAGCTGGAATCAATGCTTCCCTTCAATTTATGTCTTAAATTATGTCAAAATGTAAAAATTGTGTATATCATGAAGCAACTTCTGGGCTCTATATAGAGAGAACTGCTCTCTATACAGGATTGAGAAAGGGATGATGTTCTAGCAAAAAATGTCTTAAGTGCTTATGATTAATACTTTGGGATACTGCAGGTGAAGGGTGCAATGTGATTTTTGTTCTTTTTTTTCTCCACAGGAGCAATTTTTGATGAATCTGCCAAAAAAGATGAGGAAGTTTTTCGAATGGCAGTTGCTGATCTCAACCAGAATGATGAAATCTTACAAACAGAGAAAATCACATGTTCAGTGACATTTGTGGATGGCAACAATCCTTTCCAGGCGGTTCAAGAAGGTAGGACAACTGAAGAGATTTCTTGCTGTTGTTTCTACTGTGACATGCAAAATATTACCCTGATAGTTTATGGGAATTTGTAATTTTTGTTGGCTTCTTTTTTTGTAATATCAAATAGAGCATTTAATTTTGGATTTAGCTGCTTTGGTTCATTTTGGTCATAGTGACTTTCAGCTGTAAAGTCACCTTTTATCCATTTTCTATGAATAGGCTGTTGAAATGTGATAAAGAAGTCAGACACGCTTTGTGTACATCTTTCTTCTTTTCCAGCCTGTTTTGAAGATACTGCCAAAATGATGACTACTTCCTGCTACTTTTTGGTTTAATTTTGTGCAACTAATGGCAATTTGTTAGGAGATGTAGGTTGTTGCGTGGATAACTTTTTCAGCCCATACACCTGAAAAAAGAGTTACATATTTTAAAGGAGGGATGAAAAGATAACCTGATGACTCAGAAAGGTGCCTGTGTCCAACATGATTTTGTTCTTAGCCTGACTCTTGTGTCATTCCACAATTACTGGACAAGGGATGACGACATTGCTTTGGGCTCCTGTGATAGTGGCAGGATGACAACAGAAAATAATATTTGAAATCCCTCTGAGCTGGATTAGTAAATCACTGGTGTGACTGAGGAGTTCTCTGGAAAGACAGCTCGAGAAGTCTTTAGAAATACAGATTCAAATTTGAGGTTTAAGCATTTGTTATTTCTTTGCTGTTCTGGCACACTAACTTCTGCCTGAGATGCCAAAGTTATTTATTGAAGGTATATTACCAAATTTTTCTTGACAACAAAAGTAAATTTTGATTATTTTCTATATCATTATTGGCTCTGTATTGACATTGAGATTTAAGGGAAATAAGCAAATAGTTGCTCCCGTATTTGTGTAGTCAAAGGTTTGGTTTCAATGGGTTATTGACAAGGCAATGCTAATGAAAAAGCCTTTAGTGCTTATTTTGGTTTTTTACCAATGATATTCTTAATTTTTGAGAATTTAGTAATTTAGTCATTTTTTTCTTCTGTTCAATTTTACCAGTAGATAGTTCTGTGTAATGAGAAGAATAGCAGTCTGTGCTTGATAGGGCTGAAGCAGAAAAAGTGATTTTGAAAGTATTCCAATTAGAATCAATTCCATCTCTTTCCATCTAAAAAGGCTAACATAGAAACTGGAACTACCCGATACTTTTAGAATTCAGAGGGCAAAATGAGTAAGTCAGCTCAATCTTTTTAAGTTGCTTTCTACATTGTTGGTATTTAAGTTGTGTTTTTGTGGGTTTTTTTTTTTTTAATCCGGGATAGATAATATTAGCTGATGCTCTGTGCTTAACATTGATTAACTCTGAAACTTAGCAATTAATTTCCTGTATTGTTGTGGTTGAGTAGTTGCAAACTATTTCATGAAATTATGCTTTAAGTAAAATATTTATTTGTAATGTAGAGAAACTGCGAGTGTCTAGTAAAGTAGAGCATTCCAAAAGAGCTAATGGTCCAATATTTCAATATTCCATTTCTTATTTTATGCAAAAGTTGTGTTTGTCATTGTTGAAAGTGTCTTGGTATAGTCAGCATTTGAAATGTGAATGAAGCAGATTTGACAAAAAATTTCATTACCATCTGTTGGGGAGATGAAAGGTCTGTTATGATACTGATGAGTTCAATATTTCCCAGTTAAAACTGTTTCTTGTGAACACATGGTCAAATACAGCCACATGCCTAGCAAATATATTCCCTATCTTTTAAGGGCCCTGTGCTTTGTTTGGAATAATCCAAATGAAGAACAAAGGTTTTAATCTTTTGCATGTACATATCTGTGACATTTTGCTTGTTAAAATATTTTACCACAGTTAATGTGGTTTGTTTTAACTGAACACAGGCAGGAGCTGCAGTGTAATATTTAAATTACTTTGCACCAGTTTCTTGCCTTTCTCCTTTTCTCTGTATCTTTATATCACTCATCCTCTGCTCTTAATTGTATTTCTATAAATGTTAGTAGCAGGGAAGGGGACCACCCTAACTTTTGTCATGTATTACGTGGTTTAGAACTTAGATAAACACTTACCAAAATGCACTGTACTAAACACCAGAAAAAAAAAGTTCATTTAAACTCTCAGGCCATTCTGGTCTCTTATTTGTAAAAGAAATACTAGAAGGAGGCTGAATCTCATATTTTTGAATGTGTGACATTCAGTATTCTCAAACTTGGCTTTTTCATGCAAGCATGACGCTTTCCTTGGAATCATAGCACTGAATCTGAGGTCTGAGGCATCTCCTATGAAGCAGAGCCTAATGTTCAAAAAGATACAATTTATTTAATTTACTATTTGTTTATTTTAATTATTTTTATATAAACTGCTTGAAGTTTGCTTTGTTTTAGGCCACAATATCTGAAATTCTTTAAGGTCTTGACTTTTTTCTTATAGTATAAACTGCAGAATAGCCTTTAAAAACCCCAACTTTTAATGCTTGGTAAAATGCTTATTTAAAGCATTACATCCATAATAATAGCTTAGAATTGGTCTAAATTTGTCTTTAAACTGCCCTTTTCAGTCAGTAGAGAAAGATAAAGAATTTGCCTAGGACTGTGAATTTCAAAAAACCAAGAAGTCATGAGCAAAGACTTCATGAAACAAGACATTAGGTACAGAGTTATTTTTCATAATGCAATAAGGGACAGCCTGCATTATTTCTTTTATTTTACTTTCTTAGTGAAACTGGCAACTAACTCCCGAACAATGTAAACACAAATACTCAGACACTTCCTAATGATTTTGGGATGTAAAGATAAATAAGTTGAGAGGATTGCCAGCTGTGCAGTACTGTGCTCTTCCCTCTGAATGTGTTTTCATAAACTATTGCAGTGCCCTTAAATGTCTTCCATTTGTACCTTAGGGCATCCCATTAACAGCTCTGATTGGGGCGATGATACTATAGCAAAGCTGAGAGAGACCTGTGAATGACATGCCCCATAATATCACTAGAAGTGCCCTCAGGGACAATTTATAGGCATGTTCTAGTGCACAGAAATAGGAGGTGAAATTCTTGAAGTTAGGAAAATTAGTCTTCCCTTCTGCTGGCCACAGAAAGGGCCAACAGCAAGTGTGGTGCATCCCATGCCCTTGTGGAAGCTGCAGCCTGGTCTCTGAGGTAAGTCACAGCGACCCCTGTGGAAATGTCCAACACGGCAGGTTCTTTCCTCTCATTCCTTCTTTCCTCAATGCAAAATGCTTCACAATATTTATCGTTCTCTTCTGTGCAGTGTCTCAAAATATTTGCTTGCTTGTGTGATTGAGAGAGGAACAATATTGTGATTGGCTTTTTTATGCTGTGCCCATGTCGAGTGCCACAAAGGAAAAGCAGAAACTTAAGTTTTCTTTGTGTATAGGCATAGAAAGAAGTAGGGATAGTCAGGTTTTGCATGGTGGCAAGTCAGTGATTTAGCACTCTGAGACAAGGAATTATGAGCCAGATCCATACTGGTGCTAATAATATATATTAGTATAATCTTTACTTCCTTTCCTGTGAGACTCCAATTTACAGTAGTATTTAAATAGGGGTGGGACAGGCCTTCAAAAGGGTTTGAGTTCTACATACACTTAAACTGTAATTATTTTTTTTATAAAAGACATGCTTCTCTATTTCTTTTCAATGGACTCTTTTTTCTTTCACTGGGAAATTCGGTTGAAATAAATACAACACTTATTTTCTCGTTTGTCAGAAAAATCACTCTGTTCTCTTATCTTTCTCTTAGTTTTATTATGCTTATGCTTACTTCAATACACTAATAATTAAAGCTTTAATTTAATGGTTCAGAGCCTGCTGTTTCCTCCAGTCCTTAATTTATCATTACTAATATGACATACAGTAGCTGAATGGCTGATATAAAATATGTGATGGCCTTTGTGTTTTTGTGGCAAGGGAAGGGGTGGCTTTGGTAGTTTGGACCAAAGGTAATAGCTTGGCTCATGCTGACACACGTCCTTGGGCAGCACTGTTTCCTCAGCCCTCACGCTGCCATTTCCACTCGCACGCTGAGAGTTATGGAGCAAGCTCTGCAGGGGTTTGCAGTGCTTGAGGCATCCACAGCATCTGGAAGGTAGTCAGAGCTCGGCCAAAGATGTGTGCTGTCCTTGGAGATCCATTGGCAAACATTTTCTTTTCATTTAGTGCTAGTGGATTTTTTTTTCTCTTACTCCTTTCTCCTAACTCTCTCTCTCTTTTTTTTTTTTTCTTCTTTTGACAATATCACATTTTACCTATCTTGAATACTAATTCTACAGTAATTCAATGTTGTCTTCTATAGGTTAACTGTAACATGTGACAAATAGATTTGACTGATGCTGTTTGAAATTAGCTCTGTTGGACACATTTTCCTATTGCAATCACACGTATGTGAGGCTTATTTTTCTTTTTTTTTCTAACCCAACCTTTTTGTCATTCAGGGTAATCACCAGAGTATGCTTACAGACACCAACTCAAGCCTTCGTAATGGCTTTTGAAAGCTTATTGTGATCAGTGAAGTAAATAAGGCAGTGAGTCATAACTAAATGGGATTCAGCTGTACAGTAACAGAGGTTTGTAGGGCAGCAATATGTATGAAGGTCACATGCAGGATTTTATTCAAGCAAAGTTTTATGGTCAGAAATTACAACCTGATGGATACATCTGCTTTGGCCTTTGGGACTAGATGAGTATAATAAGATTGTCCTTTCCCATTTCTCTGATCACCATAGAAATCTGTTTAAATCCACAGATTTCATGGACTGCTAAACTTTCTTTCACTTTGTGTCACTTATTTCTTCAGATTTCTGAGCCTTCCTTGTGCTGTTTATTAACCAGTACATGTTCAGTTTGAGATTAAATCTTTACAGGGTTGAACTCCTTCACTGGCCATCCATTTCATTTCCGATGTGCTTTTTTATTTCCCAATAAAATGGATTTTGATGCAAAAATATATACTGAGGAGGGAAAAAAAAATCAAGTAGGATTTGAGCTATAAAAAGTCAAGGAAGAAGAGGAGGAGAAGCATTTCAATAATGGTATAAAACTCCTTTGTAAAATCAGAAACTGTTGGGAGTGTTTCAATTGCAAATTGCTTGTATCACGAGCACTTCAGAAAATACGGTAGGAGATTGAATTACCTGTCCTCTGTGCTTTCTCATAGGGTACCAGCAGTTGCAGCCCTTGGCCCTGTTCTCAGAGTGCTAGGTGAGGAGCCTGGTACTCTTACACAGCCTTTGTTCTCATTTTAGTCTTGCTAACCTCACAAAATCAATCAGATCTCCAGTCTGCATAAATGTACCATGGGAGTCCAAGTGTTGACAGCTTAAGAAAAGAGATCTTGCTACACTGGTGATAACATCCTGACAGTTGGGAAGGCAGTGGTTGCATGGGAGAAGATCAGAGAGAAGGGAGGAGTGAGCACTGATGGAACTAGAAACGGGACATGTAATAGAGGCTTAGTTTAGGATGAGCAGGATGCACTTTTAACACATTTTCATCAACAATTTCAAAACTCTTGTGACCTTTCTTTGCCCGGAAGTAATCTACTCAGAGCATACTGCAGGCTGTGAAAGGAGGTCAGATTTATTCTCAGAAAGGCCTCAGATTGGTACAGCAGATACAGTAATTGCAAGGCTTCCATCACTCTCTAGCCTTTGGATTTTGAGCCTCAAACTTTCCTAGTTTCTAATTCTTTCTGTAGTAATGTTTTCTTCGATTGTAAGACAACTTCCATTATCTTTGTTTCCAGTTCGAAAGCAAAATCTGGCAGCTGTAAGCTGCACCAAACTTTCAGATACTTGAAGATTAAAAATACCGCTTATATTCAGGTCCAAAAAATTCCCCCAAATCCACGTGAATTAAAATAGAAAAAAAAGAAATTAAAAAAAAATCAGTCTACCAAGAATGGCTTTTTTTCAGGATAGTTTAAGCAACGTGAGAAATTAAACTATAGATATTAAGGTGGTTGAACAGCCTTCTCTGCAGTAGGCTTTCCAAGTTGCTGAGCCAAAGAGGGGAGGAAAGAGGCTTACTCCAGTGCAAGCTAGGGCAAGATCCAGCCGTCCTTTAGGTGCTGTTATCCACTTTGTCTCCCAGAGCACCTAAACCCCGCTGAATGTACACTTTGTGAATGCTGTGCGTCTTTGTTGTGGTTTAAGGAAAGAATACTAGTGTTTCTATGGAAACCACTTTTCTTCAGGTGACCAGGAGATGTGGTAACATCCCCCGTTACACTTGGCTGCATTGCAGCACTCAAACGCAGCGCTGTGACTGGAGGTGTTTATGTGGGGCCACGCATCAACTTTGGTGTTTCAGACTTTGCATTACCTACCACGCTACTTTTCTGGGGTCTTTTTCCCCCTCCCCTCTGCTTTCTGATGACTTGAAAACACCAGGACTGATTTTCCTAATGCTGATGCCATTTGCCATTTTTGGTTGCCAAAGTTTGGCTTGACTTAATTTTTATGGCAGATTTTTGACATTTTTTATCAGAGCTTCCACTTTCAAATGACAGGCAGGAATTTTAATAGGCTTGAAAGAAGTTCCTTCCCAGGCTGTTGCTTGAAAAGCATGTGACTGTGAGACTTTTAACCTCTAACCCCTTTAAAAAAGGTGGATCAAATAAATGTATAAATACACACTGGACAAGTGTGATGCCTTTTGATGGTGAGGTGTAGAGTGAATTTTATCACATTACTAAAGGAAAAGCTGGACAGGCTGCTATTCTGCAGTACTTACACTTTAAACCTAGATTGGATCATTTCTGATTTTGCAATAGACATGTTTCCACTTGCAGTTCACAAGTGCCCAATATGTGTTTTCATACATTAAGCACGGAGCTTCAGTCTGCTGTGTTAATGTACTCTGACACACTGCTAGGGGTTTACTTTTAAGAGAGCTATGCAGATTGTGATATGATTAAATAATATCAGTAGTACGGTTAAACGTTTAAAGCCACTGTGCCTGGAGGTTTTTGGGGTATTTTAACAAACAGAAGCATAGAGACAAAGTAAATGAGAGATGCTTCATCTTCGTAGATGCCAATTATTTAACTAGCACCCTGAGCTATCAGTCCCCTAAAGTAATCACCTTAAGTAAGTAATGGACACCCTATGTGGATTTCCTTGTCATCTTTTTGTGAAGCAGTGTCCACTAAAATCACTAGAGCAGTCAATCATCACCGTCCAACCAGACGTGTGTATTCCCAGACAGGCCTCACAGCCCGCAAGCTTGCAGCAGGTTGTGGCAACTACCAAGCCATGAACTGCTGCATTCAGCTGTTTTCTGCTCTATGGAGTCCTCCTGTGTCCTCTCATAAAGTTAATTGGAGATTTTGCTTTTCTTTCTGCTGGCTAAATTCTATGAATTAAGTGAAAGTCACCAGGTCCTTGTTTCACCATACTGTTTAGGTACAAACATGGATCAGACTCCTTACAGATCCATATTTGCTGCATCTATCTATATCAGTGCTTGTTTAAAAGTCAATAGAGTTAATTAATTTTAATTAATTAATTTCTTAATTTAATTCTCCCCTTTTAGCCTTCCTTGCACTTCTTCACTCTCTTCTCAAAAATATTTTGTTTCATTTGCAAGCTGGTTTTGTTATAATCTGTTAGCTCTTTGGCCACTGTATTCATAGTAAGTACACTAGTCTGAGGCAACTGGGTATTTGTGTGCTTCAAATAATTTTGAATGTACACCTCTCTT
Organism: Lycocorax pyrrhopterus obiensis; assembly: GCA_014706295.1. Lineage (NCBI taxonomy): Eukaryota > Metazoa > Chordata > Aves > Passeriformes > Paradisaeidae > Lycocorax > Lycocorax pyrrhopterus. Next base: position 64,316,861 of record JACSVZ010000006.1, on the reverse strand, counting down.
TCTCTCTCTCTCTTTGTATAATCAGAGACAAAGTGTACTTTATGGAGGACAGTAGCGTTTTAAAATCTAATTTTGGTAATGAGGAAATGAGCCATGAGAACTCTGGAGGTGAAGCCTGAAGTGAATTATGAAGGTCATTCTCTTAGATGGGGAAATTAATTATATTTTAGCTTGGTTCCCTGTTACTTAGACCCTTTATATTGTACACTACCAAGTAATTTTGACTAAATATCAATTTATGAAAAATTATCTGAGCAAAAGAGTGCAGTTACAAGGACAGATTTTGAAACTAGGAAGAGTTTTATTAAAACACTAATCATATCGGAAAACCATAACCTTTCATGTTCTCTTTTTGAAAGGATGTCTGCTGTGGGATTTTAATGCTCATTCATTTTGGCTATCGGTGGGCCTTTAGCTTCTGTGATTACAGGCTCTTCCGAAACTTATTTTTATCCTTAAAATCCAATCTTTTGGAATTCTTCATTGTGTAGTCTGAAAGAATATCGAAGTGAGCCAAGCCACTCTGAAGGATGCAGCCACACTAAATGCAGCACTTGCAGAGGGCAGATGAAACAGATAGTGTTGATAGTAATTAAAAAACATTTACTCTGAGGCTGGAATAGACACTGGAGTCTTGCAGAGCCTTTCATGTTCTGTTGACACACAAATGGGAGCTTGGGCTTGGGATCTCTGTGTAAGGGTATAAAGAATTAACACATGGGGCTTAACTTGATGTGGAAATTAAGCACCTGCTTAAAGGCTTTCCTGAGCAGGGATATGCTTAAGCAATCCCAAATCAGTGACTTAATTTTCTTCGGCAGGTGGTATTCATTATTTTGTTTACTTTAAGGGCTTATTTTCTCCAGAAACTTGTACACGTTTTCACATCCTGCACCTCTGGTTGTCCAAATGTGCCAGGTGGCTGTAGCTCCTCTGGTATTGCTGGAAGCAGAAAACGTGGCTGCAGGTCATGGCTGTGCCTTGTGACATCTGGAAAAAAGTTTGAAATGACAATGAATCTTCCAGAGTGCAAGGCCACAAAACACAGCTAAATAAGTAAAAGCCTACAGAGGTTTGGCTTCTGAGACTATGTTTCACAATGAGAGGGTTATGATGTACAGGGCTTGGTCATCAGAGTACCAGAGAGCTGTACTCAGAAATTGCAGTTTCGTGTTACAGGTAAACAATTTATGTTCCTCCCATCCCTTTGTGACCTGGTGCAGGAAAGGAAGCCAACAAGAAGCTACTTTCTTTTTCAAAAATATTATGTGTCTTTAATAGCAAGCTGTGAACAGTGGCAAGCCCTGTGATAGCCAGCCCTTGCTAAGGGCATAGGAAGAGAGCGTGAACTCCCCGTTCCAGGTGCAGCCAGATGTTGGAGCAGCTTGCTGTAATGTTGGATGCCAGGAGCTGAAAGTAATGATCATTAGTTGTCAAATACAGAAAAAAACAGCTGCCCTAAGACAAAAGACTTTTGTACTTCTGAAATGCCATTTCAGTGAAAAGGGATACCAAAACTTTGTTTCCTGAACAGAGAAGATGAATGTTTCGAGAAAATGAAATCCATTCAGACTTACTGGGCGTTTAGAAAAAGAAAAAAAAATGTTGCCGAGGTTGCAACAGTTGATGTTCTCTCTAATGAGTGCAGTCTAAAGAGTGAGGTGTTGCAAAATAGGGACTTGTCAAGACATTTGTGAAAAGGCTCATTAGTTCTTCTTAAAACATGAAATTTGAGTTTTTTCCTGAGGTCTTTGCTAATCCTAATTCTCTGATACTAGAAAGGACAAGGGAGTAAACTGGTATAGACGAAGGAATGTTGCAACTTTCATTTGGATATCTTGCCTTTAAATGTATTATTCCTTCTTAATTTGGCACTGGTGGATCAAATGCTGAGCAAAAATCATATTCTTCTGTGTGCTTGGCTCGTTGAGTTCCAAGCATTGTGGAGTAGAAAGTGGTTCCTGTGGTGAGAGCAGGAGAGAGTCTAGAGATACCTGTGCAGCATAGGAGCAAGAGGCACCCAGCTCAGCTGGGTTAGCCAAACACAGTGACCTTGATTTGGAATAGAAGTAACTGAGTGTAAAACAATCCTCTGAAAACACTAACTTAAGAAAATGTTTTGAAGTGATGTTCTTTGCTGTCTTAGTTTACATGGCATTAAAAGATGTATTGTTCTACCTTATCTTTATATTAAAAAAACCTCCAAACAAGCAACTACAAATCAATAAAAAAACTATATGGAAAAAAGACGTTCCTGTATTCAAGAAAGCAAGACTTTTCTTTGTACTCTTTGTTAGTAACAACTGCTTCTTTCTTAATAAAAAAATTATATCTTTCAACAGCAGATAACAGCATTATATTGAGAGTTACTAGGAATTCTGTAGTTGGGAGGTTTTTTCATTGAATTTCATTATTTGGAGGATTAACATTTTGAAAGGTCAGCATCCAGGAAAGCTTCATGCACAGTTATTGAGTGGCTCTGTGAGTCCCACTCAAGTCACAATTTTTTAAGCATAAAACACTTCTTTTTCAATATTTCTCAATCTGCTATGGAGAATTTCTCTAACACTGTTTTGTTTCTTTTTCTCTGCATAGTACTCATGCCCAAAAATTTATTATTAAAATTTATTGTGAAGGTTTGCAGTTTTTTTTTTTTTGTCAGAAGGAAGAATAAGCAGTCACAATTTATGCAAAGTACTACTTAAACCTTCTGTGAACTGAGCCTTTAGATCAGCAAGACTTGTGGTTTTTTGGTTCTGATTCTTCACAGACAAAGTTCCATAAAAAACAATTTGACAGGTTATGATGTGTTCCATAGCTTCAACACTCTCAAGAATTGGTTTCCACATATAAAAACCAGTTGTGGATGTAACAAATGGGGCTGGCTATGGCTTGTCTCAGTTACTTCATCTTTCAATAAACTTATCGAGAAAGGCAATGTGTTTTAACATACTTGTTTTTAGCAAGTTCTGTCATCCTAAAATTCCTTGGAATTTGAGCACAACTAGTTTCAAAACTCCAAAATGTACTTATTAAATATATTTGGTCATGCCAAGATCACAGCTCAGGATTTTCTGAGTTTGAGTTTTGTGTCAAGTCCTTAAACTAGATTGATACACGTAACACATTTTCCAGTCCACGTATATTTCTCCTCCCTGTGTGATTGTTTTTTTGTTTTTTTTTTTTTTTTTTCTGCTGTTCAGACATTCATTTCATGTGCAGTCTAACTTGATGAGGAAGTTAGAAACTTCTGTGTATCAGCAGATGTTCCTTGTGCAAGCTCCAGGGGCTACAGGTAGTGAATATACTGGATCACCTCCTGTTACTTGCCAGAACAGACTCTGGAGGAGCACAGATGGTATCTGGAGCCTCCTTTGGCAACTGCTGATGCTCAGGCTCTGACATGATCTGTGCCTCAAAGAAGAGTTTTGGACTTTTTGTAATATGATGTCAGTTGCTGCTGCAATGGGATGACTTTGAAAGACATGATTCTTTGATCAAACCAATCAACGAGTTCACATTCTGTGATATTTGTGAGGAAAGTACCTTGAAAAACAACCATTTTAAAGTGGAAATGAACAGCTGAAATCAGCAGCTTCCAAAAGCATGAGAAAGGTATACTCCCTTCTGTACTTGTTCTTAATATTATGGACATTCTCAAAACTAGTTACTGCATTAGTTTTTAAACTTCAAATTATTTTCTGGAGCTTCTACTGAAATAATAAGAGCAAAGTTTTGTTATTTTACAGTATTAGTTTGTTACTTTAAAAATTGTCACCTTGTAAGAGTTGGTCCCATGTATCTTCTGTCAGGGAGTTTAAAATTCCAGATTTTTCTTTTATCTTTTTTTTTTTTATTACCTGGCATTTTGAAATCTGTTTTCCTGTGTGTTTGAGCTCTGTGCCTTCAGCTTGTGCACTCTGTGCCTTTATAGACTATAATTTGGTCCTGCAAAAGGTGTTCTTGAGGAAAAACTTGACATGACAAAACATGACCAAACACGCTGTGAAGTTGCACTTACCTCTTGCATTAATGGGAAGGGAATTTAAGGAGAAAGGCTCAACTTCTCTTCTTATCACCAGCAGTAATAGTGACTTAGAAGTTTGTCTGCTTTTATTTTTCATATCTATTAATGTTTAATGCAGGGACCAATTCATGTAGAACCCTCCTCATTGTCTATTCATTGGCTTCAGGAGTTGGACTTGATGATCCTTGTGGATCCCTTCCAACTTGGAGTGTTCTATGATTCTTTATCTGAACTGGAGAAGTAATTAATTTTGCAACATGAAAAAAAAAGTGATTTCAAAAGTATCTGTGGATGATTTCCTTTGATAATGAAAAACAGAATTTTGAGTAGTTTTCCTTCATGGGAATTCTTGTATTGCTGAACTGTAGTATCTTCCTGCACAAACAGCTTCTAGAGAACTGCTTGAGCTTTTCTTTAAGGGATGACCTCTTCCATTCTTCTCCTCTTGCTCAGTTTATTCTTGTTGATTGTTTCTGGATGGTCATTGCTTATACCTGGGAGTGCTTGTTGTATCTGGCCATTTTTGATGACATGATTATATAAGAATCCAGAACAAAAGTACTTGTCTTTATCTGACTCTATGAAAACCAAAAACTCTTCACTCTAAATTACCTCTGAAAATCAGTATGGCTACTAATGCTTGGAAGCATCAGACTCAGCAAATCTTTCTGATAACTTGAGTGTGATCGGTTGTGTACAATAGCAAGTTGAAAAACATCACATGTGAAAAAATCCGTGGGCTCAACAATGTGTCTGTTACAGTGATTTTATTCAAAGTCAAGGCTGAAAATAGCATTAACGTAGATACTGGGTTGCTGTAGTATTTTCTGTGTGTTGCAAAATTTCCATGCTGCTGAGATCTTGATGGGTGTCACTTCTCAGTAGAATTAATTTCAAACTTAAACTCAGATTCTTCACAATGTAGAAGGGTGTTGAGTCTTAGTAAAGGTAGTTGAAATACACAAAATGTAAGAAAGGTCTGTCCAAGAGCAACAGAAGCAATGTAGGAAATGAGACAAACGGATATATTTTTTTCAGAGAAGATGTCTTTCTCACAAATTGACAAGTTGAAATTTGCTGCTGGTGTGTAGAAAAATAGTGAGGGATGGTAAAAAATGAAGAATGTGTAAGCAACATTTAAAGATTTGTCCATGCCTTTCCAAACATGATTGATAAGCGTGTTAGAATGCAGTGGTGTTAAGACTAGAGATTTTGAGAAACTGTCCAAAGGACAAATGCATAAAGTTCATGGTGACTTTTTTAATGCTTTTTCTAGAAGATGCAGAAGCCAATTAAACAAAAATGTAGGTATTTATTGACCATATCACAATAAAAATGGCTTGAAGACCTTCTTCTCTGCACCCTCCTCAGATTTTGAATGGTACTGGTGATACCGAGCCACTTGGGAAGCAGTACAGGTTTCATTGCAAGACTCACATCCTAATGCAGGATGTCTCTTTTTTCCTTCTCTCTCAGTTTCCATTGAGGACTCACAAATTCTATTAAAAGCAGTACAGGTTTCATTGCAAGACTCACATTACTTGCATAAAAGGACTTGAACACTTTTGAGGAACAAGCATCCCAGCTTGAAGCAAAAGATCTTTTAACGCAATTTTTGGTGAGATGCCTGCATCTCAGGAGATCTCTACTTTTACCTCAGCCTCAGGATTACAGAGTGAATGCAAGTTCTCTTATCTAGGAGATTATTGCTTTCTTCGGTTTTTTAAATTGCTCTGTTTCTTGAGGTGAATTAGGATGGCTATTTTGGTTTCAAAAGATAAGTGTAAGTCTCTATAAACATACTACTGTTCAGACTTCACAGACTTGGAGAACTTTAGAAGTTTTGGCGAGACCGTGTGTGGGTACTGGAGGGGTTAACAACCTTTTCAATTACGTTGAAAGAGTTTAGTTCTAAATAGTTATCTCCTGGAGAGAGCGGTGTTCTATAAAGATACAGAAAAGCAGGAGAAGGAAACAGCACAGATTTTTCCTGTATACAAGAGTCTTTGTTTTTGGAGTCTGGAGAAGAAAGGATTGCAGCTTCTGAGGGCCTCAGTTGTGATGCACAGAAAAACTTATGCAAAATTAACCACATTTATATTAACTGTAAATATTTATCAAGCAAGAGTAAATTATATCGTCTCAAAGTCTAAAAATGTATTTGTTTATCTGGCTCTTTTGTAACAGGAAATGAAAAAAACCTTTAGAGAAACATGAAATGCACCTGCTTGTCATGAGTTGAAAAATTTTTCATCTAATGTGCCTGACTAATGTAGGATGTCTTTTTTTCCTTCTCTCTCAATTTCTATTGAGGACTCACAAATTCTATTAAAAGAGTTGAAAAGCTAGCTCCCATAGGGTTGGGTTATACTCCTTTAATTGGTGTATAGGTCACAGAAAGATATGAAGGGTTCTAATTCTCTAGGTCCCACTTTCAAAACAGAAATCGAGTAGAAAGCCATGCCTGTCACCGCTGTTGGACTTTGCAGAAAGCCTGAACAATGATATTGCAAGAAAGGGACAGGTTTGAATTTTTCATCTAATACAAAGAATCCGAAGATATGTCTTCAAATCAGCCATGTCTATAAATTCTTGATATTTATAACCAGCAATGCATTAATGGAAAAGAACGTACCATAGTTAGGAAAAAAAAATAGTTTTGGGTAGAGATAGATGTGTGTGGATACATACGGAATATTAACTAGTGATAAAATTGTTATTGTTACCAAGGCTACTAGAGTATACCCGACGTTGTCTTCAAATGCATCAGTAATTTTTTCTGTTAAACCTATCGTTGTAGCAGCAACTTGAGCATTTGAAATAGACATTTCCCAAAGCTTTACCTGGCATAAAAATCACTTGGCAGATGTATCTGCCATGCACAGTCATTACATCTGGCAGCTGGAATATGTATCTGGATAGAATAGATTGCAGTTTTGGAAATATCAGACTTTTGGAAAAGTAAAATATAATTCTCTGGTTTTATGTTAAACTTGGATGACAATAAGCTTTGAAATGTTTACCTGCTTCTGGTAGCTTGTCTGTAAATTCTTTTAGAGCCCACAGTCTGCAGTCTGATTATTTCATGAATTGTTTCTTTATCTATGGATTCATATAATTTAATTTTAATAATACAATTTCGTATTTCGACTCTCACTATAGAAGTATGCGGAGCATAAATATTTAAATGGCTTGCTTTCTGAGGTTTACCTTTGCTGTTTCCAGGCTGCCTCTTGAAATAGTTGAATCAGTTTTTGTCTTTCTGATGGCTGTGTTCTGGACATCACTAAATTTGGAAGGAGCGCATGATCCTTGGCTGGGTTCCCTATGGCAGATCTCCTCGTTACAGATCTGCAGGGCTGTGGTCATATGGACTAGTAACAAGACATTTACAATGGGCCAAAGGGGGTTAAAGGTTGCTTTGTACCCAGAGAATTTATTTGTGTTAAGCTAGGATATGAATTAAAATAGAAATAACTATGTCTGATCTCATCTTAAGAATTGCTGGTTTGGAACTAATTTCTGTGCAGGTGGAGCCTAGGCTGTTCAAATTTCAGACTACCTGAGATGAAGTTTCACCATAATGCTAGGAGAACATAGAAAAGAATCCTTTAATGTTTAGGACGTGATGCTTTGATTTTCTTGTTGCTTAATATTTTCATGTGTGTAAACAACTCATCTAGTTTGGAGAAGATGGGGGAAGAGGGTTAGGAGGGAGCAGAAGAAAGTTTCATAGTGCTCCTTGATGTGGAATTTTCCTTTCTTTTGGTTTAGTGTTTTGCTTGGTTCTCTACCTGTACAATATGACGCTTTGATCAGCATTTAGTTTTCTGCAGAATAAGTAACTTAGATTTCATTCTGGACAAAATGTTTTGCAAGCTTACCTAGCAGCGGTTCTATGCTTAGCTGTCATTTCATGCAGTCTTGCCACTCCAGGTAAATAGCAGTTTATACAAAGACTTATTTTGGAATTTTCCAAAATATGTTATAAAATATGTCTTTCCTCATAAGTGTGCCTGAAGTTTAGCTCAGCCTTTTACAGTTATCAGAATCAGTGTTAACAATTATAACCTGTTCTCTGAGTCTATAATTTTTCATTACGCTCTTTGTGTGGTTGAAACTGCTGTGAGAGCCCTGTAGTTATCAGGTCACCCTCTTTCAGTATTGCAGTAGTAACACTTTCAGTGTTGCAGAAAATCTCCACTCTTTCAATCTTTATTTTAAAAATTAGTACCAGCATATTAGCAATTATTTCCTTGGCTAACTTTTAGGATTCTTGAATTATGGACACTTAGTTTTACTAATTTGGAAGCATTTGTCCTTGGTGAATGAGATTGTTTCCAGAAAATGATAGAAACATATACTGAAGATACATCCTTTTAGGAATGGTAGCCCTTTTTTTTCCCCCACTGTCTCTCTTTGTGCCAGCCAGCAGCCCAGCCTTCTTCTCTGACTTCCAGCATCAGTAGTGGGGCTGTTCTGAATGGCTGTTCCCATGACGTGATGATGATCCGTCAGAAGAAGCAGGGCTATGATAACAAAGAAACAGGGCTGTGATAAAAAACAGATGTCTAAGAACAAGAGACAAATTTTCCCCAGACTGAGCGAATACCACTTGCCGTTGGCAAGATTTGGAAGCTCCTATGTGTGCCATTTAGATTAATGCATGTTGTTGAAGGACTGAAGAATTCAGGGATAGGGTAGAGATTTCAGAGGATGATAATTGCTATCACTAGAAGGGCACTGTACCTAAGCAGCAAGAATTAAACATCCTTGAGTATTGTGAATCTGTTTCATTGCATTCACCCACTTCCTGTGGCATCACGTTCTGGTTGTTTTCAATAGCTGTATAAACAAATTAGATCTGTTTATTCCAACTAAAACTCTGAATACATGGTAGCCAAGCCCAAGTTTATTGCCTGATTCACCTTTTGCTCACTGCTCTGCATTATTGTAAGAGGGCAAGAGAGCTTCATGTTTTATTCAGTTAATACAATGTATATTTAATTTGCATTTTTAGTGTTTTCAAAGGTGAAAGATAACAACTTCAGCAGCCGTGAATGTGGTAACTTAATTGGTTGTAGGGTAATAATAGGATTCTCAGAAATGGTTTCATTGGGAAATCTTGCCAAGCCTTAAACAAGTGCACTGGTCAGAAGCTCACCTGTGCTGAGCTGCCACACACACCCACGATGTAGCAGGGAGCTACAGTTGTGCAGCTGTCTCAGTGTTGCCTGCTCATTTAATTTCAAAGGTTCGCAGGAGGAAAAAAAAACCTAAAGGGATGAATAGAGGCTACCAAGGCATACGAAACACTGCTGAATGCTTTCCTTAATTTCTCTGCCACTGGGAAAGGCTGGGGTTATAATTTTCCTTGTGTACCTTACAAAGGGAGGAATAAAAAATGGCCTGTATTAAAAGGCGGTGTGCAAAGTTTGTGACAGTGAAATTTATCTGTCCTAATTCAATGCCTGCCTGTGGGATCTGGGCTTCTAAGAAAGCAGTTTTTACATGTGTGGGTTATGTGTTATGAAAAATACCACAAAAGATTGGAGAGGAATACCCCAGGATTTTTGATGGCTGGTGTCTGCCTTTTGCTACATCATTCCCAACTTAGAGAGGGGACAATTCTATCAAGCAAAAGGATCTGCATTCTCCAAATTAGATGCTAAGGTGATAATATTTTCAACCAGCTAACAAATATGCAAAATTTTCTGAATGCAAACTCAGAAGGAACATCTTTTTAATCAAATAAAAGTTGGTCCGGAGAGATTATTTATCTGTAGTGTGTAATTGTACCATTCATGTTTTATTGAGGTGTTATTACCAAAATAGAGCTCACCTAAAAAACAATACTAGGTACTGTTTTTACAGTGTTTCTTCAGTGTGGCTGAGTGTTGGCTTTTTTATGCTATTTATAACATTGGTGGTAGATGTAAGACTCTGTTTTCTTAAAACACTCTGTGTCAGCAGAGCTGGTGTCCTAGTACTGAACTCCATACTCACAGAGGAATTATATGTGCCTTCCTCTTCCAAGCCTGTTTTTACATCTTCATTCCAGTTCGTAGTTTGACTAGCACCTAATATACATCTTTTACTGTTTTCTTCTTTTCTCTAGAGCTTCTAACATTTTTTTTTTAAAATTCTTTTGAAGTGTTCCTGAAATGTGAGATTTTCTTGGTATGAAGTTACAACATGGATATGAAAATAGCCAAAGTGTCTAATCCATGATTTTTCACCTGAAGTGGGTTAATTTTCCTAAGATTCTTCTCCTGCCTGTTCCTACAGTGATACATGTTCTTTATTATTTTTGTCCTTCTGGCATACTTTTTACCCTTTGGAAGCCAGAACTGTGAATGTACTCATTATTACTTACCTGAAGTTGATGAAGATGTTCTGTACAATGTGCAGGATATTGGCATTTTGTTCATTAACCTTCTCGCTTTTAGACAGATTTTAGTCTGCTTAACTCTGTAATTTTCTTGGCATAAGAATCACAAAAAAAACCCCAAAAGGTGGGTTTGTTGTGACTCACCAGATCAAATATCCTTGCACCTCCTACCTCCCTCTTGTAAGCCAAAATACGCACATAGAATTGGCATGGGGATGATTTCATTGAAAGCACCAATTTAAAACTACATCGTAATAGTTTCAACAGCATCAAGCTACAGTGTTTGTAACCAGTTTAATCCTGTATGAATTATTATTTAGATAAAGGTTATTAATTGCCAGCTGCAGTTCAGTTAATGGCAACATGCCAGGAAAGCACTCAGAGGCCTCCCTGTTCACCTATCTGTTGTAGGGAGTCAAGTATTTGGCTTTAGAGTAGAAAATGTCAAAGAAATTTTTCTGCCAGGCTTTTAAATTCTTCCAATTATTCTTTCTATTAATAAAATGCAGATTTGCAGCATCATTTTTAAAGTCCAGGTTAAGGTGGAGACGGAGGACATAAAATTGATTGGGAATTGTATTAGGACTGCTGTGTCATCCCACTCCCTAGGTAACATTATTATTGTAGGTACATTAGTAATAAACTCCAGTAAAAGCTGTCTCTAGTTGTGGCTGTTTTCCTAAGCCACTGGTCTCTTTCAAAAGTTACTTAATCTTTTATTGCCTGTTCAGTTATATGACTTTTTATTTCTTTCCTCCAAGAATATTTGTCTTTGCAAGATGTTACCACACAGTGTAATACGTTTTTTTCTACTAACAAGTAACCAAAGCCTGCTGCAAATTGCACTGTTACAGCCTATGCAGTGCAATTACCTATTTAAAAATAGGAAGAGAAAAATCAAGGGAGAGCAAATTTATTTTCATTACTGTTATACTATTTGGCACTTCAAATTTTTTATGTGATGAACTAGCACTTTCAGATGAAGAGCGTCAGAGTCTTTAATTCTTTTGTGTAAATTGTAATGTAGGGTTCTGAAGAAATAGCAGGATGCTTCACCAAGTATCTTCCAAACACAAGTGATAACATCCTCCAGCAAGTCTTGTATAGCAATGGGAGCCCTGGGAAGAGCATTCATGGGCTAAATCAGCAAACAATCCCAAAAGAAGCAATTGTGGCAATTTTACTCCAGGGTGGACAGATGCAGAGCTGCTTTAAATGTGCCTTTCTTTTATTTTTAATTTTATTGTGTAAGAGGCCTGAAGGATGTCGTGCAGATATAGTTAAACACTTGTACAAAGGGGGTTTTTTTATTTATAATTTAAGAATAACTCCGGGTCTGAAGCTTTGGTTTATAAAATGGCATTAGTGGATGTCATGATCACGTTTAAAACAAGCAGCGGAGTCCTACATGGGTTTTTTTGGCAAAGACAGCTGCTGTTAGGCTCTTTCACTTGTGATACAGGTTTTTTTCTTGTGGGATTACACTGCTCGGTTAAAACCAAATAGCTCCATGATAAATTGTCTAGGTGAAAATACGATTTTACAGGAGATTTTGTCATACAGAAACATTTTTATAAGTATATGCTGCAAGGTCTCAAGCAAGAGCCCTTAAAACAAGAAGCTTTATTAAAAAAACTATAACGTCTAGAGAGACCATGTCTTTGAAGCTGTCCTGATAATCTTGGCACAGAATAATTTCTTGTCTTTCTGTTGCATATTTTATTTATGGGATTTTGTTCAAGATATGAGCGTGTATTTACACTCCATGATGTATATAAATATAATGGGAGATAACAACAAACAGGAGGCTTAGCAAACACTTCGCAATTTTTGGTATGTGTATGAAGTCATTATGTAGCTATATATTGTACAACCGTAGTGCTTTAAACCATTTTTCCAGCCAAAACTTTTACTTCGTCTATGTTAATAGGCCAAATTGGAAAATGAGAAAGAATGTTGGGGTGGAGAGGAGAGGAACTGGCATTCAGCTTGTTGGCTTTGATGCACAGCGAGTGACAACAGGTTGGTTCCAAGAGGAGGGAGTTCATGGTTTCTTCCTGTGGTAGTAGGTTTTGCCCCATTGATGCTTGCAGTTCATGACAGTGTGATTTTGTATCTGGAAAGTTACAGAAATGTCCAAAACTGTTGTTTACCTAGGTACCTTTGAAACTAATTTGGGCTACTTCAACAAAGAGTAGGAGGAACTTATTTATTTCCATAAGGGACTGTAGGGTATGAGACGAGCTCTTCCGATCTGAGGAGCTGTTCTGCTGTACTTTAGCTGTGGATCCATATAACAAATAATACCCACAGTCCTGGGAAAGAACTGAACCCAAAGCTTGGGATATATCACAACTTTCTGTGAGTGACTGACATTCAGGATACCTTTGAATGGAACTGCAGGCAGCTTTGTGTTACCTCACTCTCTCAAATGCAAAAGTTTTAGACTAGAGGGACATATTTTATGACACCTTCTCGCCTCATGCTACTCCTACATGGAAGGAGCTGCTGTTTCCTTTCATCTCATCACTTCATTCATTGCTCTGTCTGGTTGTAGGAAGACTTTACATTCAACTAGGTACACACATACCTGGCAGCACAGGAAAAGCATCCAAAGGTACCAAGAGTTGCTGGAAACTGAAAAGATTTCTGATATTCTTCCTACAGGGAGAGAGAAGGGAGACAAGAGCTATGATGTAGGTATTTTTGCAGACAAGTGGAAGGAATGGAGGAAGACACATTGGCATCCAAATGACTTGATTCCAGCAATGGAAGGAAAAGGAGATATAAAATTGTGACCCATAAGAAATTCTTAAGAATGCTTGTTATATTTCCACTTTCGAAATCTACAAGTAATGTCTTTCCCCCACTAAGGTATAAACTTCCAGTGTCCTGACACAGGCTCATGTCATGCTGCTGAAATTGGCATTACTGGGAGGGAGGTAAACTTTTTACACCATCAAACCAATGTGTTGCTGAATCAAGAACTCCTTCCAAAGCATTGTAGAGATAGATGTGTCAGGTCTATAGACATTCAGTAGCCAATGTCCACACAGGACAGTTGCCAGGAAACACCTGTATTTGCTGCACATGGCTTCCTGTATTTGCTTCCCAAGCTTCTCTTTATAGTTGTTGAGCAGAACTTTCAGTGCCAAGTCCCCACGAGCTGCTGTATGGCTCCATGGTTTTTTCCTCCAAAGTCTGGTTTTTATTGCCTGCTCTGGGCTTTTCTTACTTGTTGACTCAGTGAATGCTATTTGACCACTTTTTCTCTCTACCTATCTCTCTCTCTACCTATATCTCTCTCTGGAATGAAGGAGCAAAAGCCATATGTGATTAGCTAGAATAAGAATTGTGCCTCCTGAAGTCTGCAAAGCATTCCTGTATATTATCAAATAGTACCTTTGATTTCATCTACAGGTGGATGTATATCGACTTAAAAAAACTCATCCCGGAACAGTTTGGAAGGGTATTTTTTTTGTTGAGATTCTTGATTGTTTGGGTTTTTTATTTTTTTTAACATTTTAGGTTTAGGTTGTATTTGGGCTCCTGTTTGATAAGACAAGCTATGCAGAGAGAATTGGATCATGTGGGCTATACTGGTTTGTAAAAACCGTTTTCTTCCTTTTTTGGTTGCAGTATAATAATTTATTAATAGTTCCAGGAGAATGATATTTCTGGGTTAGTAACAGGGATGTGAAATCGAAAAACGTTTTTGCCTGACTTATGGTCCATTCTGATGTTTTGTCCACTAATGTCCTGCTCCACTAATACATATTGGGAAATTCCACAAATAGGAGGATCATACAATTCTACTCATCCTACCTTGACTTGTTTGTTAAAGTGCATGTGCTTATTATTCTCATTGCTTTGTTGGGTTTGGTTTTTTTTTTTTCTGTTAAGACAATCATTCTTTTCTCTCATAATCATTATAAGTGGAAACAATGAGTCTTTACATCTGCACTGATAAGTTTTCATGGTGATTTTATAAGTCTGCAACCATCTATTTTGGACTGCAGGGATTTCTTAATTAAACACAGGCTTAGGCTTATGTTTTATATTTCTTGTCAGAGACAGCATCAATACTGTTACAGGCATGTAGAACAATTGAGGCTTAATTGTGGAATGAGATAAACATGTATAAAATCCAATTTCTTTTGTTATTGATCTTCTATATATTCCAGGGAGATAATTTATGTTTACATACAGATCAGTAGGTCAATTGGAGAGCAATTTAAACCTTCTGAGGCATCAGATCTTGCTGGAGGAGCTGACAGACTACAGACGTAAACCATTCCACAATTTAGGATGGTAATAAGAAAACCTTTGTTAATGGACCTACTGGATTTCTCCTTTATTGGCTATTGTCATCAGTCTGGAAGCATGAATACAGACAATGCATGATGCCAGACTTCATTTAGCCAAGCTAATATCAGTACTTAAAGTAGAGTGGGAAGACTTGTTCCCTCCCAGTTTGGTGTGTGACTTGAAATCCTTTTGTGAAATGTCTATTTTGTATATTGGTGGGTTTTTTGTTAGGTTGTCTATTGAAGAGTGGTTGTGTTTCTAAAATGTAATGAGCACTCACAGCACTGCTTAAATAACATTCTGGCAGTGTTATATTTGGAGCGAAATAGCACAGGGCACAGTGCTCTGATGGATATGGATTTCACAGTTACAGGGATTCTCAAGGCAAAAGCTTTTATTTTTATTCTTCTCTTATACTCGGCTGCTTTTAGCGTTATGCCGATTAACTTTTATAGATGTCATACATTTTTATGTTAATGGTGCAGCTATGACTACAGCGAGAAGCTCAACTTCTGCTCATCAAACTAGTGTACAAGCAAAATTATGACGCTTCAAAATGGTTAAAAAGCTGCCTTTATTGTTTTATGTCAATTTATTGCTTGCATGTTTTTATGGTAAAAAGAGAATTTTGTTTCCTGTGTATCAGGACTCACAGAGCTTCACGCCTCTTTAGTAGAAGGATTCAGACTTAATCTCGTTTTTGTAGGTGTTGGCACTGGCAATTTCAATATTGTTGAAGCTCGTGCCAGATTTCGCAGTGAGGTAGCAGAAAAGCACCTGCATTTCTGTGGAGCTTCTTTTCATCACCGGGTAATGGGTACTCTGGCAGTTGTGTGCCTTTGCAAAGTCCCGCACCCGAGGGGGATAAAGCTTGGTTTTCTGTCACTCACTACAGCTAGAGGCAAGTTTCTGATTTCATACAAAATCTTTTGTGATTCTTGCTAGGGAAGCACCATTTGTAATATAGAGTGATGTATCCCAGAAATAATTGAGAGGTGAATCCGTATTAGAAATTTTCCAACAGCATGGAGTAGCCAGTGAAGCATGCAGAGAAGGAATTGTTCTTGTATTGCTCTTCTGATACAGAGAGGCTAGACACTGTGCTTTGGTTTGAGCAAGCATAGGGGTTTTTGGATTTTGCTTAATTTATTTTTCCCCCAGAGCAATAGATGATACACACAAATTTTGTTTATGATTTCTTGACCTATGTGAAAAGACGCTGTTTCCTTCCTTTTCTTCTTTTATTTGATAAGTTCCATATCCAGACTCATTGTTGTTAAAACATCTTTGGTGAGAAACAGATTTTCCTAAGATTCAGAAAACTACAGAGTGCAATGCAGTCCATTGCAAAATTTGGCTGTAAAATTATTTTTGTAGTATTTTATTTCAGTTTAATGGTTTGTGTGTACAAAATTACACACTCAGAGAGCCAGTGTTTGTTTTGGACTATTTTCTGTTTTACTTTGCCCATTTAACTTCAGATGGAGGCGAAACAGGGAAGAAGCAGTCCACCTCTATTCCTTCTGTGACCTTGGCCAAGTCACTAAAATGTAATTTCCTTGAGACAGGGAAAGTAAAATAGTGTCAGCAGAAATAGTTTCTTAGGTTTTACAAACTGTTGGTAATTGCTGAATATCGTGAGGTTAATACTCAGAAGCTTATTTTCCTCTTGAATTATACAGTGAACTAATCTGTCAATAGACTGTAGACGAATTGCCATTTTTCTTAACATGTGGGTTTGAATCTGGGCTAACTACAGGTTAAACTTAGGAGAAAATTCACTGTTATTTCAAATGCTGGCTTCTCATTCGATCACGTAGTGTTCCTTTCTTGGAAGAATGGTATAAGTTTGCTTTGTTGGGGTTTATTAAGTGTTTTCCTCTTTTTCCCACAAACCAGTGAAACAGTTGCTGTTGCTCCATGGTCCTTTTCATCGGTTTATCAAAACATTTTTTGATTTAAAAATCATAATTTACCATCATTTCATACACAACTTACATACCATTGTGGGAATTCTTTCATTTTACAAATTCTAACCAAGTATACGATAAATAGCAGCATTGTCTGCATCCCAGCTAGAGATGGCTCTATTCCAAGACATGACATTTTGTTCATTTGAGCAGTATGCAAGTTTGGAAATTCAGATTTGTATGGCTGTGCTGTATAACCCAAATTCCAAACAAAAATATTTTAGATGCCATATGTATATCTGTGATTATGCACTGACCTGCTTTACCTACATGTGTCTCAACATAGTAAAACAAGGGAACATTGGAATTATTTATGTGATATTGCTGGGGCAGGCCAGATTAAAAAGAAATCAATGACTCTCTGAAAGCTTTCAAAGTTCAATTATTTGCAAAAGCTGGGTGGAGAACATTACCAGATTAAAGGAATAGTGTTTTTCAATCCAGTTGGCGCAATTTGTGAAAAACCATACACAGGTGATAATTGGGAGAAAATCATCCTCTGATCAGCCAAGGTGGAAATATCAAAGATGAGAAGCACATCCAATGGGAAAATATCTGCTGTATCTGCCGAGTAGGATTTAATTTTTTATCTGAAGTCATTTCTGTCTGTGACTTCCAAAAGGAAAACAGTGATATTGTTATGAACACTGATGGCACGTGAGAGAGAAGATGAGCACTCTGAGCCTGATGGCTAAGTCAAAATAATTCAGCAAGTTCAGTTTACCTTTGATAATACATTCAATGAACTTTTTGAGTGCAGTTAGGCAAAAGCAAAATAGAATTGATATATAAAAACGACAATAGGAATGAACACTGTTTGGCAGAGGTAGGCACAACCCTGTACCATAGACAAGAGAGGCCTGAGATAAAAAGGTTCTCTCTTTTCAGAGTATATCTATACTATATGGGATATATTAGTTTGTGAGTTTCCCTTAATTTTGAACCAAGGCCATGTAATTTGTTCCTGAAATTACTGCGGTAATACTACTCTCAATTAAAATTAACCTCTCACCTTTGGGATGTAAAGCAAAAAGTGAAATTTTCAAGAAGGTACTTTAAAATGTTAAGAATTTTTATGTTACCTTTTCTTGTCATTATTATTTGTTTCTTTCCTGTTTTCTTTAAGAAATATTAATGATAAAGAAAAAATATGCTCTTATTATTTCAAACAGAACAATCCTTTACCGTTTTCAGCCACACTAAGAAAAGTAAAACCTGCGTCATGATTTCATGATTCAGATACTTTTGTTGTAATGTAGAACATATCTGTTGTACTAGAACAAATAAATATTTCCTAAGCTTAATGATAAAGTCTCAGTCCAGGAAGGCATTTAGATTCCTAATTTCTGTTAATATTCTATGAGCATATTGAGAGTTAGGCCTTTGAAAATCAATGGCATAGCTTCTTATGAGATAGGTTTGCATAAATTATACATACTCTATACTGAAAAGAATATTTTTAATGTGATATACTGACAGATCAAGAAGCTCTAGTTCATGCACCATATAAAAAAGTGGAGAATTCAGTTTCTTTCCTTTTTTTTTGTTCTGTGGTGTCCATATCCCTTACTTTTGTTATAATTTCTATTAACTGTGTTGCTTGGGCTGGGAAAATAAGAAAGCTATTGCATAAAAAAAAATTTAGAACAACACGAATATTGTGTAGACTGTAAGATGTATGTCTAACTAAGTTACCACAGTGAAGGAAATAACTGAATAGGAAAAGCAAAGGCTCATTAAATCTAGTTAAATGGTGATTTTGCTTCCCTCTTTCTCACTCAAAAAATCAGTTTCTTTAAAAGGAAAAAAACCAATCTGGTGTGAGAGCCAGCAAGGTAAAAGCACTGTCTTTGTCTGCTGTGTTTCTCATAGATTCTCATTACCTGTCGTGTTTGGCAGTCTGCACATAGACTTTAGATTAGTTTGCTTTGCAACCAGCGAAGCAACAAAGACCTTTTGCTATCAAATAAATAAGTAAATTGACTTATTAATCTATCCTATGTCTTAGGGTATTATTTGAATATGTTTGCTACTAAAAAGATGTAAGAAGCAATTAGAGACTGCTGTAATAGCTGCAGGATGATGACCAAAGAGACAGGCAAGGTCTAATTCTTCCAATCTGTGGTCTACCCTGTGTGCCTTCTGCATTGTCTTTGCAGATGGAGATCTGCACAGCTGATGTCAAGAAAAGATGAGTTGGCTGAAGGATGAGGTCCTGTGGAGATAGGATGGTCTTGGTTTGGCTTTGATGAACAGCATAGAACAGAACAAAGCCATCTGAATGGAACTTTGAAGGCAACCATGGCCAAAAAATTAACTTCTGCCTGATTCAGTGTCATATATATTAGAAGTACACCCTGTATGTGCTAATAAGCTTAATGAAGTAAATGGTACCTCGTGTATGACTGCATTACTCAACTCTCTGCTTAGATCTTGCTATACATAACATAGGAGGAGAAGAATAAGATGGGCTGTATATAAGAAGGGTAGAAATTTTAGCTTGTTAGGAGGAAGACCTGAAAGACCTCAGAGACAGCCTACAGGATACTCTCCTCTCCCTCCTCCCAAACAGGAATGCCTTCATTGTAAGCTTCTTCAAAGGATTACCATTATTACCTTTGTTAACACAATATTATTGGTATTGTTAGAGCTCTATCACAGCTAGTGCATTTATCAATGGCAATTCCAAAACTCTTTTTCTGTTGCTTCAATAAATTGCACTATTTGTCAGCCTGTGATCTCAAGGTTCTTACTAAAGGTGACTGGACCTATAAGGTTGGATTGGTTAATCTCAGTATTTGTGGATCTGTGATCATGCGAATTCTTATTGAATGCGACCAGAATTCTAGTGCTGAAACGAAAAACTGCCCTATTTATGAATCTGTGCCCATGGAAGCTCCTATTTAACATGACCAGACTTACAGAGCTGAAAAGCCCTCTGAACTCTGGGGACCAGCTGGACTGCAAGGGGTTTATTTTCTGTGAACTTTCATAGTCTTAACACATAACGGATATATATCCTATACGTATGTAAATAAAACACATTTGTATCCCTGTCAAGTATACAATGGATGGAAATCTTAGTTCCAGATTTTCAGATCAGAAGACAGTGGGTACTGACCATTTTTTTTCTTTTTTTAGTCCACAGCTCCTGCAGCTCTATGTATAGCGAATCTCTTACTGAAGGGTCAATTTCTAGGTGCCTTTTCCTCCCAGCACCCTGCAGCAAAATATCTTTGTTTAAAATGGATATGTTGTTTGTATAATGACCATTCTGCTTCAAAGGTGCAGGATACTCTGCACATGCATAAAAATGTAGAGGACAAAAAGGTACAGCTTGAAGGTAGAGAGGAACTAAGAAATTTTACATTTGGCTGCTGACAGAAATGATCAGTATTAGTTCAGGGTTCTTTAGACATTCTGGTGCTGAACACTTGAAAATCCTACAGTACTTTTGATTTTCTGGCAATAGCAAACTTGGCAATCACAATCATCTGTGTGGAAAGCACTTCAAGCCTTCTTTTCCAGTTGGTGAGATTGGTAATGGAGTAGGTGATTGTATTGTTTTGTTTTGTTTCCTTTCTAAAACTGATTCTAGATTCTACTGATTGAAAACATTTTCTAAATCATTGGAAATGTTTGTTATTTACTGCAGTGTTTAATATTCTGTTTATTTCCACATACACAGACTTTCTAGTTTCTCTCACACTGCCCAGCCCGAGTGTTCCTCACAACATGAGCTGAAGCCCTGTTAGGTCTAGCACAAAAACCTGTATGTTCGCAGGAGATTTGTAAATAAGGTTTGTATTTGCTTCTCTGGCATGAGGAGAAGGCAGTCAACCACAAGCTGGTATTTTTGCATTTGTAGATATTGAGAAGTTTACCTAGGTTTTTGGACAGAACTTGATGAGCTCTGGTCTCACTCAGTGTTTCTCGTAGTGCTTTGCCCAGATTGCAATTCTCTGCACTCGTACATGCCCTTTCCAGAGTGCAGGGTTTGGTCCCACTGTCCTGGCACCACAACATGCTTTATGTCCTGTCCCTCTGTATCTTTCATTCTTCAGGTGACTGGAGTTGTTGCATTTGTTTTTCCCCTTCTTTCCAGCGAGTGGAAGTCTGTTACTCACTATGCAAAGAGCATACTGATACTGAAAATTTTGAGGATGAAGATCAACAAAAGGTCTGAGAACTGCCTAGTGCCGGTTAATATTGCTCACTGAGTGCTGTCCCGTCACAGTTATTGAATTTGTTATTTTAAAGGTAACTGTTCCCTTGTAGGCGGAGCCCAGAGGTTCAGCTTCTTAGTTCCTACATGCCAGCATTAAAGACCTTTGACCAATGTCTGATTAAAGAGACTTAAAATAGCTTCTTTGATCAGATGCATTCAGAATGAAGGGAGAAAACTGTAACCTTTGGAAAAACCTATAGACCTGCACTTCAAGAAGAGGGTAGTGCAGATAAGCTTTGCAATTATGGTTCAAGATATGATGCTAAGTAAATTAAGCAAGCTACAAGGAGGAAGAAAAAATGCTCCCAGATGCCATTCTGTAAGTTGTGCTAACTTGAAGGAGATGTCAGTCACCAGATTTAGAGATTGACAGAAATATGCTATCTCACATCTGTAAACAGGGTATTTCAGAAATCATTTTCTGATGGAAGCATCTTTTCCCTCCTCTCTTGCAACTTGTACAGTTAGCCAGCTCAGTATCAGGGAAGTAAACTGAGGTAGGAGTAATATTTCTACAGAATAAAGTGGATTATGCCCCCATTCTTTCCAGTTTTGCACAACTTGTGTGTAGACTGTGGTGTTGAAAAATGGTCTCTGCTCTTTGGGCAAATGCTGATTACGTCTGTCAGCAAAATGGAAGTGGTGACACAAGGAGAAATGATACGGAGCGAAAGTGCTTGTCCAGATGCCTATCCCAGCATCCAGGCAAGTGGCTGTAAAGGGTCTCTCAGCATACTTCTGTGTGTCACGTTAGCTTTTGCTCCCAGGTAAATTAACCTTTTTCACTGTTTTTGCATTTTTTCACACTTGCATTGACAGGTTGCTTAGCAAAATGTTTTATCACATATAGGACCCATGTTGAGTGGAGAACAAGAACCATGGAAGGAGCTGGTAGGCCTGTACTTATAAAATAATTTGACTACATCTGGGTTGCTACTGTGTTATCACTGGCAGGAAGGAGATGGGCTGTTGCTCATCCAAATTTAAAGCAGCAACGAAAGCAACTAACGCTGGATAATCAATCTGAATGTCCTTTGATGTTCCAGCTCTGTTAAATATGCCATTCCTGGGACTGTTGTCCCAACACAGCTAGTAATGTTATTTTGCAAGTATGAGGAATCAAAATTGTCTTTCTGTTTAGAAAAGAAGATATATTTTTATTCACTTTTTAGGTGGCCTCATGGAGAGCTCTCAGTCTGGTAGGTGAAATGGGGGTATATAATACCGATATGTTGCCATGAATTTTGTGAGCAATTCTGCTTTCAAAATTGGCTCTGTGGTGACAGGATTCTGTCAGGAAGACAGGCAAGTCACTTTTTGGAATATAGTCTGAAAATTATAAAAATTTCAGAGCAATTGCATTCTAGATGTGATGTGCCTGAAAATGAGGACGTGCTGTCTTTAGGAAAGCTTGAAGCAGGCATTTTATTGCAATGTCTTTTGTTTTTTTCTATGGTCAACTTGAGGCCAATAGCTAGCAGTCTGAAAACAGGATTGTTATCTTAGAAACTTTATTTTTTCTGTACTTTGTAGTTCATGGTTTATTTCTGTGAACCACAATTCTTGGAACATTTTGGGTAACAGAATCAACGGGAGCATTTCATTTCAGTATCAATCATTATTTCCGGTGATAGATTTTAGGTGGTCCAAAAGAGGATGGAAACAGGAATTGCGATTACAGTGAAATAGGGGTGTAAATCTGTGCTCTGTCCCCTTCCCAGATCAAGGCCAGTCGATTAACACAGCAGTGCTGAAACCTTTTTGGACAAATGTCAGCAAATCAGGCTACAGGGCTTGTTCTGCCTGTAGTCTAAATGGGTAATAACTCCCAAGTGCCTTGAAGCCAGACAGCTTTTCAATCCCCAATCTGAATTACTGCTGCAGTTTTAACCTGGTTACGTGAATAAATCATTCTAAAAAAATACAAGTAAGAGGATATTGAACAGCCTAAGTATTTATGGCCTGTGGTTACACTGGTCCCGGACACAGGGCAAGAAAACCAATTTCCAGGGGTGGCCTACTTCATACATCACTAGTCAAGTATGCTAAAGTGCTGATGGCTAGGAACACCTAACTGTGCATGATTAGACCGAGGTGGCAGGACACATTTTCTCCTTTTATATTCCTTGGCTTGAAATTTAGAGGACACATCACTCTTCAGCTTAAAGGATCAGAGGTCAGGAAGTTTCAATCCCATCCTTCCCACATCACAACCTTAATTTCTTTTTTCTGCCCCAAACACTATTTAGATCTATGATTAGATGCCATGGTGAGAGGCACTAAAATATCTATCTCTTTGGCTTGTCATCTGTCTGTCTCAACAAGCTAGATAGAAATTATGAACTAAAAGTGAGAAATAACTAAATAAGGCCAGGGCATTGCACATATGTCCTCTTTTTCTCTGATGGATGTCAAGCAGACCAGGACTAAGGGGAGTGATTCGCTAGACTATCCAGGTGTGTGCATTATCTTGCAGAGGTGTGATGGTGGCACAGACCAGGAAGCCTTTAAAACATGAAAAATGTTAAAAAATTACAAAGATAACATTACAACAATATGCCTTAGGCCAGCAGCTGTGAAATTGAATCTGTGTTGCAATATGTTGCTTTAATGGCATCTTCCCAGGCCTTTTGCTGATGGAAGTTGCATCCTTAAGCAGATGAGTGACCTCCTCATAGAAAAAGTTTTGCCGATATTCAACACGGGTTCTTTAATCGTGGTGATTGTTTATTGACCTGTAGGTAAGAATTTTAAACTGTCTTGAACTGAGCACAATGCTTATATGGATTGTTGGGTTTTTTGTCCTCTTCCAGTATCTAAGAAGGAATAAATGATAGCTGGATTATCAGCAAAGTCACCTAGGTCAGAATCTCTTGAGTTCCACATTTCTAGTATTCAAGCTTTGCAGCTTTGTCATAAAATCTATCGGTTGATTTGTTAAAACGTTATATTTAATATTCTCTTCCAGAATGGACCACAACAGTGTGTTACATGTTTGTACAGTCATTAAAATTGTGAAGAAAGGATGTAAAATATCCTTAAAATTGGTGGCAGTCCCTTTGTGCAAGTCTAGATAAATGCAGGAACTGCCAGGTAATAAATAAATAGGTGTTGCAGTCTTCATTCCTCAGGTGTATTTGAGGAGGTGGTTATTAACTGAGAAAGTGATTTTTGGTTATCTCAGGGACTGAAATGATGACATTTAATGTGCAAGAAAGGTTTCAACTTCCTCCTTCCCTCTGTCCACCCCTGGCCTTTCGTCTCCCCCTGAATGATCTCCATTGATCACTTACTCGCTTGGCAAGCCAGTTGAGTTCACCAATTTAGGAGAAAACAAACCCAGCCAAAAAGAAGCAAGTCTCCTGCTCAGTGGAAAGACAACTGAGAGTAGGAGGCCAGGAGACTGGGCTTTGATAACTCTGTTTTCATAAAAGGCAACTTGTTGTGTCAGCTCTCTTGTGAAACTTTATACTCAGAGCAGTTTCAGGAGTCATAGCTTCAGCACTCTCTGGTTAAGGTGCTCAGCAGAGGCCTTTCTGCTGGCAGGAAAGTCTAAGCTTATAGAAAAGTCACTTTTATTAGCTCTTTCTTAGCTTTCAAAAAATAATTTCAGAAAATCTCCATATTATGCTGAGAGTTACTAAGCTCTGCATATGACTGCAGTCCTGTGGAACATTTCTGACACAGGGAATCGTGTACATTGAGTTGGTATTGGTTTCCTGCTTCTTGGGATAGAAATTTAAGAGGTTTTCCTTACATGTGCATAGGGAGTATCTAGAGCATGGATGATTCTTAAAACTGCCTTGGACTTTCAGTGTTTATACTTGAGAAAATTAATAGCCTCAACATATGTGAAGACTTTTTCTATAACAGTATGGTGGTGTACAATGGGATGGGTTACAGAGCTCGTGCTTTATTTTCAGTTATCTATTAAAGGCTTGGTGAAAACTGAAATTGTCATCATTCATTTAGTAGAATCTCCCTTGTTCTCCTGTGCTTTGCAGTAGTGGACATAGGCAGAACAGAACCAGCCTGTAATACAAGGGCTTTTATGTTCAGTAACACTTGGAGTTCCACATACAAAGAAAAAATAAACAAAACCTATCTTTCAGGGTGCATAATAAAGACTAGAAGAAAACAGAAATTGTCCAAAGCAAATGGGGAGACGCTTCCCAGTACAGCTCCCTAGAGCCCCAGTCACTGTCTTACTTGTTTGATAGACCTGTAGCTGTGTGCAGACTGGCAAAATACTGTTATTTAAGACTTTAAAAATGTGGTTTCTGTATGATTTTTAAGATTCACTTAAGAAAATCTAATTTGAATGCATTTTTGTGTAATTGTAAATTATTCATTTTAGCAAATTTGTAGTCTCCCTTTCTCTGCATGACAGTCACCTTTTTTTTCCCTTTCTGCACACAGCTGAATTCTCCTTTTCTTTTCCCTCATCTCTCTTGAGTTTTTATTACTGAAAATGTAGCTGGCGTATTGGTGCTTTGTCACTGCCCTCTGAGACCTAGAGTTGTATAATGGAAAACAAGGTCATGCCACAAATGTATGAATTCCATTTCAATTTGTTAATTCCTATTATTTGTACATATATTATTTGAAATTAGATCAAGTTCTGTGAGAGAAGGGTAGAACACAATTTTGCTCAAGCAGAAGATAAATCAAAATCCTAAAGGCCTTTTTGCACTTTATTCAATAATCCCAGACTAAGCAGTGATGGAGAAATACAGAGAAGTGGCTTCTGGTACAACTGGATGAACACTTTTCTTTTCAGTATTTCCACATAAGAAGCTAAGCAAGCTATTCAGATAGTTGTGGGCATAAATGAACTTTGCTGAACTTCTTCAGACAAACTCTATATCCTCTTTTCCTTATTCACAAGTTCTGCCATGTGACTTTGCTAGCAAATTAGTAGGTTTCTAATGACAGTAATGGTGTGTGAAGAGTGCAACTTTAAATTGCTATACTTAATTTTAGCTATTTTTCCCTCTCTGCTCTCCTGCAAAATTATTTCCTTTTTTATTTAATAGCCAGTGATCAAATGATTTAATGAAATGAACTGTGGAGAGTTTCTACTGAAACCAGATTTGACACCTCTGATAATTCAAGAGGTTTTGGCTCATTTCTTAGGAGAAATGGCTTTAAAGAGTCTCTAGGGCTTTAATATTAAGTTCTACCTGTAATTTACCTGTTGGTTATTGTTTTTAAGAATGCAGTATCTTCAAAATTGCATTCTTTGCTATTTAAAGCCCAGTATCCATATGATCAAATGAAATTACCTCTGGAGGTCCACAGTGGTCTAAAGCAATGTCTCATGATAGACTTCAGCTACCTTTAGATTGAGCTATAAAATGTAACATTGGTTACTAGGCTTCAGGAAGTGCTGTCTTCATCCATGAGATCTTATTAAAATCTATGGACCTTTTTAGTGCCTGGATTAGCTGCCACTGCTCTGGGTAAATCTATTTGAAAGAAAAAGGAGGAAAATGTCTGTTCTCTAAATACCTTTTGGCTGCCTTCTCAGTAAATTGGACGTAGAAATTTGAGGTAGAAATGTGCTTTTTCTCCAGAAAACGAATGTTTCATTTGCCTGAAGGGCACAATGTGAAGGCTACTGTCTCCTGCTCTGGGAATGTGTTGCATGATGACAATAGAAGGGCAGTATATTTGTATTCTTTTAAATTCTATCTTCATAATGTTTTACAATATTTATTGCAGACAAGGGTGGGAAGAGGTTTGGAGTGAGAAGGAGAGGAACATGGGATAGCAGGAGGATAGGAAATGCCTTGTGTGGGTTAGAATAGAGCAGCTGAAAGGCAAGAACAAAAAATTATCTGATAATTTGTGCATCTTGTTGCCATATCAGGATAGAAATAAGTTATGCAGAAGATAGAAGTTTATGCTGAAGTTATTGTAGCAGACAACAGCATCTTTCTAGTGCACGTATGAGCTTGTGAACTAGCAGAATACCTCTCTGAGGGCAGAGATACTGGCGAAAGATGTGCAAGATGCTCTCTTTATCCTTTCCACTCCATTAGTCCAGCAATGTAATGAAGTTTAAGTGAGGTAGTTTGTAATTGATGGAAGCTCAGCCTTGCTGCTAACCCATAGCATAGAGGAGGTCATGCTCTGCAGTGTCAAAGAAAATCAGTGCTAATGGAATAACTTAATTAAAATTAATTGGGTATGGTTCTGTCTCTTAAATGTAAGATTGACGTAGGTTATTTTCAGCTGCTTCTTTGCTTAAGGTTAAACTCAGTTTACTTAAGATATCCCATGTTCTTTGTTTTCCTCTCTTATTCACATAAAAGTTGGAGTACAGTGAAATGGTTCAAAAATTTGGAGAATTCACGGTTCGGAAAGACATAGCAGACCATCCTAGTCTGTTCTGCTTCTAGACCTCGTTAGCATCTATAAATTCCCTCATTCCTCAGCATCTATGTTAATTGATGTCACAATAAGAATTGTGTTTATGAGAGCAAGAAAGAACTGCATGTGACAGGACATGCTGTGTGTTGAATGTCATCTGAATGGAAAATCTGGCCTTTTCTCATTCAGTGACACTTTCAGCACTGCCTCAACTTTGATGCGGTAGCTGCAGACGATGCCCTATAAAACCGTAGTTTCTGTATCGTTCCATGCAACTGGCGGATGTATGTCCATGGAAGATAAGGACAGCTATCCTGTCATGTCTTCTATACATCAGTAATTTAGGTGCTTGCCTGTGTTTTGTACTGGCCTTGAGCAAAGCCTACAGAACCTGCATTTTCTTGTCTGATACTATTTATTTACTCTTTTTGCATGTAGCAGAAGGTAACATTTAAAAGTGTAAATATTTGTGGATGGAGAAGAAAACAGGAAAGGTAAAAAACACAATTGTCTATCTTCTTGTTGTTGAAAATGGAATATAACGTTGGTTCATGTTATCATCCTATTTTTGCTCTAATGCATTTCAGGGAAGATCAAATTACCTTTATTCATGTCACTGTCACCACTGCTCTGGAGCAGTACCTGTACATACCACAGCCTGTATAATCAGCCACAAAATATCTAGTTTTATTGCATAGTTGACACTTTCTGGAGCAGAAAAGTAAAAAAAACAATGACAAAATCGTGGCATTCTGTAGGGCATCTCTTGCCTCTTCTTGTGCAAAGAACTTGTGCCTTGAAGAACTGTAAATTAGATGGCAGAAAATTGTGTGGGTTGCAACTCAGGTTAAATGCCTCCATCTATTAAAAGCATGCCACTGCAATCAAATGTGCATTGCCTCAGAGAAAAAGAATTTAACATCTCCCTCCCCCAAGCCCCCCATGTGCAAAACATATGTTCAGTGTTTCTTCCCTCCACTATTTAACTAAACACTGGGAAAACTGAACTTGCACATATCTGCTTTCCTATTGCTCCATTTCTTCCTGCTGATTTCTGGTGTGATTATGGTTTTTGTGAGATTACTGGGGGTATTGAACGAGTTCTTAAGTTTTGAGAGAGGTCAGTGATTAAAATACCTGCTTTTCTGTGTGCATGTGGCCACACTGGTAAGTGCTATAAACATGCTTATTTTTCAGTATGGTATTTCCCTTCTGAGGTAGAATACTTTTTGCCAGCGTTTTGCAGAATGAGCAAGAACTAATACATTTTTTCTTAGACCACTCCTGTAAGCTGCTAGAGATAATCCTTAGTTTTCTACTGAAAGACCAATGAATCATTAGCACCACAGGAGAGAATTGTAATGAATTCTGATTAATCTGTAATACACCACCACTCCAACATCCTTTGTTAATGGAATTTTTGATTAGATTAATATTTGAATTATAAGGGGTTTCATCAGCTCCTTCTGTAAAAGCTGTACATGCCAGTGATGTTACCTGCTGGGGAGCATTTAGTTGGCAGAACCTGTAGAGGGGAGCAGCCCCATCTCAGCATCTCAGTACAGAGCCTTCAGGAATCTGTCCATTCTTGTAATGGTTTTCCTCAGCTTCTCCTACGAGTATGCAAGTGTAGTGAGATGTCTTCCCTACTTAGTCTTTTCACAGACTGGTGCTTGCCTTTTGTTCCTTTTCCAGCAGGTATTTTCAGCTGCTTAGCAGATTGACTGAAAGGGGATAAGGTGGGCAGTAGGTCTCTGGACTGGGAACTCTGAAGCATGATTTTAGTTTCCCTTCTGGAAGGCAAGCAAAGGTAAAAGGCCAGAGTTTCCTTCAAAAACTGCCAGGGATCTGACTGGAAAATGGATGGATGTGGCCAGCATCTAAGTGATGCACTAATTAATCTTTCAGAGAAATTATGAAATAGATCATGTCTAGTTCTGCATTTGTTTACACATATCCTCTCCTTTTATTGAAAAACCCTTCCATTATTTAGCAGAGAAAAATCAACTGTACTTACCAAAGAATTATTTTATATATTTTATGTACTGGTATATTTACCAAATAGTAAAGAATATTTACCAAATATGAAAGGGATGATATTTCAGACCAAATTTCTTGAAGCACAGATAAAGTACCAGAGCACACCTCTCTATAAACACAAATTTCATCCAAGTGCATGATAAACTAGAATGGTTTTTTAATTATGCAAAATAAGCTGCTACTACTGCTGAAATTATGAGAGAGATCAAGCATTGCCTGCAGGAAAGATCCAAGGAGTTCTACTTAATAACAATAAGTCATCAAGGAGACTTGAACTGAGCAGAATAGGGGACTTGTCCTAGAAATTAAAACTTACTGTACCCCTTTTTAGAGAACTAGCTCTCCAGTGAGCATACGTAATAAATTTTACAAGCGTGGCTGCAATTTCTACATGCAAGACTTGTGACTTAAGGAGGCTTCCTGGCGGTGTTGTGGTATCTATGGAAGACGGGGTGCAAGCTGTAGTGCAAATTTTTCTGTTGGTAATAAAACTTCTCAGTCTTCAGATGAGAGCTCATGGGTTCATATTTTGTGATGGAAAGTCTTACAAATATTTGGCATTCTGTAGGTGTGATGAGACTGTCGTCGTCTGTATCTTCTATGTGGATTTGCCTAAGCTCTACTCTGTAGCAAGTGCTCCCAAAAGACAAAAATAGCTTTAAATTCAGAAGCCAGACTCATCTTGAGTATTAATTATAGCAATTAACATTGTGAAGCAGAAAAAAACCCCACTCAAAATAGCCATGTAAACTGAAACTGATATTAAAAGTCTGCAAATTTTATTCTGCCTGACTTCTCTCTACTTGCAGTCTTTCCATTCCTTCTCTGGTACAACCCCAGCCTTTCCTTCAGGCTTAGTTTTCTCCCCAGTGGTTCTGTGGTTGGAGAACAATGTTTGTGTTCTCCTCCAGAGAAAGGCTTTTATCCATCACCTCCAAGGCCTGACTGCCTCTCACTTCTCTCAGCCATTTCTGCTGTCCAGATTCGTGTCCGTTCTGTAAGTTCCCCTTCCCAGTCCTCCTTCTTCCTTCTCTCTCTTCACTCTTCTGCATCTCAGCCCCAAGGAAATCCTTGCTCTCCCCAGAAGCCTCAACATGACCCAATGTACAGAAGCAGGGACAAAGCAATAACAGATTTCCCCCTAATGTGCATCCCCAGTGTGCTCTGTTATAACACACCTTACACAATACACATGTGCTTTAGACAGTAAAAGACAAATTAAAAGTAAACCAGGTGGTTGTCATTACAGCAAGACACTACAGGTTTGCAGAAAAATATAAATACGTTAGGAAATCAGCAGAAGTCTAGAAATGTTGGACATGGTATGAAGCCTGAATAATATACAGAGGATAAAAAGGTACACAGCTTTCATTCACTAACAGCCGCTTCATGATTATATTAAGGTCGATAGCAAAGCTTTCCCTCATTTCATTAGAACTGGACTTGGCCTTAGTTGCTTTTACTTAAAACACTCCAAGGAATAAAAAGAATAATCAGAATTGTAATGAAAAGTATAGTTCACTGGATGAAAAAGAGAAAACATCAATAAAGTGGAAATGTATTTAGCATTATGATAGATGGTCTTCTAAATCTCAGGCTTGGTACTATGCATGGTTTTGGCTATTTATTATAGCCTCTTGTTATATGAGCAAGTAGAAAAGCAAGACTATACATTAGCAATGACTGGGTCATTCCAGGTAAGAAAAATATATTTTATGAAAACAAGTGCAAAAATAAAATTTTAGTTCTGGAGTAAAAGACTGAGAGAAATATTTTTTCCTTTTTTTTCTCTACACACATTATTATACACTGTAAAATAATATGAAATATGATTTGTTCTACTCACAGGAAAGACCAGTAAATGTAATTCATGGTCACTGCTGGAGGCAGTAGAGGCTTGAACTAGGCCTACGATGAATTTTCTTTCCTCATAATTCTTAAACTGCAGAACAATTCTCTGTATAATGCTCAGGTGCTAGCATTACTAGGTACTAGTATGTTGTATAATGCTCAGGTACTAGCATCACTAGTGACTAGCTAAGAATGATTTGCTAGGTGACTAGCAAAGAATGATTTTTAAAGAAGATGACTTCCACCTGTTTTCTTGATAAAAAATGGAAAGAAAGGTATTCTCACTTCCTTCTGCTGTGTTTTGCTTACTTTCACCTTCATATCAGAGCTATTCTTTTGTATGGCTCTAGTTTTTCTTGGCAGCTTTATGTGTACTATGAGGTTTCAGAGCTGACATTTGAGGGTTCAAATTAGAATTAGGGAACAAACATGTTCAAATGTAATTTAGTGATGCTAAAAGAAGCAAAGATGATTTCGGGAATTTATTAAATACAACAACGTGTCTGTCCCAGGGGGTTATTTGCTGGCAGTTGTAGTAGTGGCAGGTCGTTAGGAAGAGAATAGAGGAGTGCTTTGGTTTGTCCTCTCACCTTCCTGCTACAGCTATTTCCTTATGCTTTGCAGGCCTGGGTGGGCTTCCATGTAGTTGACTGATTTATTTTTGATTGCACTTATGCTTGCATATATAATCTGAAAAGGAAAAAAAAAAGGCTTTTTTTAATATATACTTAATTTCTAGTATTTTTTGTCATCTCATTTTCTCTGCAATGAGTTTCCAAGACAGCAAAGCTCACTATTAGATGAGGTACAAACAACTGCTCTCTACTTACCATACCTTGTGCAAAAAAATATGTAAATTTACTTCTTAGTTACATGAAGCAAGAAGGATCAGAAATTCAGCTCTAAGTTGGGATGAAGTTGAAAAAATTAGGGATCAGTTTGAAAATCAACATAAATGTACTTCGTAGTTGAAAGTGAGATCTTAGGACATACAGGTGTACTAATTAAGAGCTGAGCAGACCAATGTTATTCCAAAGACATGAATATACAAAACAGATCTTTGGTCTTGTATAGACAGTTCTGTTTTAATTTTTTCTTATTTTATCTCTCATAAAATCCTAGTTGTGGAAGTGGAATGTTAGTCATCCTGTAGATAGCTCTGCTCAGTTAATGATATCCTAGGATGGTGCCTGGCTTTAAGAAAAACATAGTTCATATAAGTAATTTCCTTTCATGATGTTAGTCTTTTATAAGTTTACATGCTTTTAATTTTCAACTTCAATTTTATTTTGAACTTTTAATCTTCTTCACTTGCATGGGAAGGGCAGTTAATCTTCACACCACTTTATTAAAACAACAGAGTAATGAAGCTTCTTACATGGATAGCACTGGCAATCAGATCCAATAAGAAAAGCACAGAGAAGAACTAATGGCTGGGCTAGAAACGTAATTGATTCATTCCTCTGGACTTTTAATTAGAAATATATCAATTTTAGATGTTCAGTTTACTTCACAGAAATGAATCATCTCTCTCAAGTTGACTTTCATATGTTTTTTCTCCTCTAACGGGTCATATCTTAGTTATGTTCTGTAATGCAGTCTAGTTTTCCATACATATTTTTCACACTATACTCTATATGCAAGGCTGTTGCATTTTATGTAGTTTTTTTTTTTTTGTTTGTTCCCAAAACCGTATATGGAACTTTTTCAGGTAGAATAGACTCTAAGCCTTTGGCTGCACGGACATAACTTTCCACTCACTGCACCAGTGCTGGTTACCACTGTTCCCCAAATGATCAACGAACAGGATGGAACATTTCCTATTTTTTGCCAGTTTGGGAGACTTCTGTTTCCAGGGCTTTGTCTCCTCACCAGTTTGCTCAGGAGAGAAATTGTGTTTTGCTGTTTGTTGTTTGAAATGCAGATATATGCAGCCATTTTACAAAAGCTGAAGACCAAAACTGTTGCGATTATGCAAATAGCTTCTGGATTTTGTCATTTAGCTGGGATGGGACACTTGGTGCTTGTCCAACTGTCACATCCAGACAATCACAGACCTATGGCTTTATCTGGCATGCAGAGACTGTGCTTTCTTTGGTGTTTGCTGTCAGATTGTGTATTGGCCATTGGTGTCTTGTAGGTTTGTTTTGTCTTTGTCTCTCGCTGTTCTAGTCTAGTTTTTATTAGCAATAAATTAAATTAATCTTCTCCAAGTCGTGCCTTTTCTACCTGTGTTGGTAACCGGTAAGTGACCTCCCTGTCTATCTCAACCCCTAAACTTTTCCATCACATTTTCTCCTCCTTTCCTGTTGCGTAGGGGGTGTGAGAGAGCACCTAGGTGGGCACTGGCAGCCAGCCAAGGTGAAATCCACCACAGGGTTGTAAAGTTGGTTATTTTTTTTTATTGGGAGGGTTACTTCCTGAGTGAGAAGTAAAAAGTGTGGAGAAAATATGCAGTGCTGCTGGAAGAATGCCTCTTCCCCATCCAACTGATCTCTGGGAACAGATGTCTTGCAGACCGCCTTGATATGTGGTGGGGTCTGAATTAGCTTTGTGATAGAAGGAGAGTCAGTGAAACTTCATTTTCTAATGAAGTAGTATGGAAACTCCAAGTGATTTCTCTGAGTATCAGCTGTGAAAACTGTAATTACAGCTATAAAGTAGCGAAAACTTCAGTAGAAAAGCTCTACGGTACTACTTTTAATCTGTAGTCTCTTAAGCACCTGTAGTTTGGGGGAGTTTAAGAACATCTGGATACAGATGAGTCTGTTTAGTAATATAGGGAATTCTTCTATTCACCTGTTCTTGAATTCCTCCAAGACTTTTCTTATGTTCCAAACCAATTGGAACAGCGTAGTGCTAGAGAGAGAGATTAGTATCAGTTGCTTTGTCAGTCATTTTTTTTCTTCTAAAGAGGAAAGTGGGAGAGAGAAAAAACAGTTCTCTGACAACTCTATAGCTCCAGGTTTGTGCTTATTCTGGTTAGATGGTTTAGCTGTAAACAATTAGTAAACACAGAAGCATTTGATGTCCAGCACTACTGATACATCTCACAGCAAGAAAAATAGAGTTAGTGAATGCTCCAGGATTCTGATGCAAACATTCTGCCCTAAACACTAATTTTGTCCTTTTACTTCCTTTCCCTTCTCACCCCAACCCCCAGTTGTAATGGTATGAGTTAAATCTTTTCTTCCAGATTGTGGAAGTACATTTGAAATGTCTGAATTTCTGTGTGTTAGGTGCCTTTGAATTTATTTCTGTCTTAACTTGAGTGCTTGCCACAAATTAGAATAATACCCCTCCTCCTCTTCCTGTATTGTGTTAAGTTCTTCTTTCTTTTAGGAACTGAGTTGCTCATGAAGGTATGTTTTTCAAATGCCTTTCTGCATTTTACTTTCTAATTACATGACAAAGATGGAGTTATTAATGCTGTAATAAACTATCTGACTGAGTTTGCTGGAGGGTATTCCATTTTTGCTTAACTTCCAACATTTATCAAACCCTAAACTGCTAAAAATTAAATTGGGCCCTTAGAGATAACACTTCTTTACCAGTGTTGTGTTGAATCTGACACCAACATCCGGGGGTTATATTGAGTATTACTTGATTGGCATAAGTAAAAATCAAACTAAAAATTACATCACATTTCTAAAACATGAGATTTTATCTTTGCTTATAGGCATTGCTTTCAGTTCTCATTACAAATTAAAATTACAGTGAGATGCATCAGTATTCTGTACAAATGATGCCTAATATTATCAACTGTCAGGTCTAACAGATATCAAAGACAATTCTTGGCCCAGGTTGCCTTGACAACACATGTTGGTTTTGGCCTTCTTTGTCAATTCAAATTACTGAGTTCATAGAATTTGATTAAGCTACCTTTTTCTTTTTTTTTGTGAAATGAAACCATTCAGGGGATGCCGCTGAAATTTGAAATACATTCAAATAAAACTATTAAGAAGTGGATGCTGTAACATTTTTTTTTTTTTTACTCACTGAAAACAGAATTTATCATACCTTCTTGTCATCTATTCTGCTTTGAGATTTCAGCATGCGGGACTGTAAACTCATCAAGACCCATTCACTCCAGTTGTTTTTCCCCCTGTACCCACCAATCATTTCTCTAGATTCAAACCTGGAGTTTGTAAGTCATTATTTCCATCTAACCAGGGACCTTTCTTCAACAAGTTATTTCTTAACTAATGATCTGTGCTTTTTGGAAAGCACCAAGCTTAATGTTCATGTTTCTAATGCTGCAGAGCTGATGTCAACCCATGATAAGGTGCTTCAGTGGTTCATTGCCTCCAGTGTTAAAAATAACCTCCTTATTTTCAGACTGTATTAATCTTACTTCAGGTTTTGGCCATTCATTTGTGATTCTTCCATTATCAAATTTTTCTGCTTCATGTATTTCTTAAAGGCTGTAATCAAGTCACTCCTTCATGTTCCTTTAGATCAGCGAAACAGATTGATGCTCCTTTTTATGTCATGCTTTCCTGGTGTTTTAGGATCAGATTTGACGTTGCCTTTTGAATCTTCTTCAGTCTTGAACAATTTTTCTGAAGTGTGAAGAGCCATGTAGGACCCACCCATCCAAAGGCACTTTGATTCAGTGGGAAATGAAAGGTACTTGGACCTTCCTAAGCCTACGCAGTATTTGCTTATCTATACACATCTGGGTGCCTTATTTGACCTACACCATTCCAGAGTTGCTCAGGTTCCTCTAAGTAGGTGCTGTGACCTGTAAATCTCCATCTTCAGCCACTATTCCTCTGGAGAGAGTCACCACTCCATAAATCTTATCTTTGCTTCACTCTTAGGAACATGAGCGTCATAGTCTACATGGAAATGTAAGAAAAAAGAGGTGAGGGGGAAGAAAAGGCAGATGGTTGAGTTCAAAGCTGTCATTATAAAATTTAATTACATCTAATTTTTCAGAAGAAGAGGAGAAAAAAAATCAGACTTTGGTGTTTGTTTTGACTCTTATCTATACAGATTATTTTCCTCTAATTTATTTTAAATTCTGGGTTTACTGTCACTCAAAGTCACTCTTTATTTATTGGTCTGCTGCTCAGTAAAAGGGTAACAAAAGTGACAAATCATCAATCAAGCTGGAGTATAAGTGATCTTTTAATAGGGTTTTGTTTTCAAAATAGATAGCTATTAAATGACAAAGTAAATGACTTTTCTATGCAACAACTTTGTTGCTGTTAATTCCTAGCAATCTCCTTTCCATGGGAAATTCAAACTTTCCCCTCTGATGCAACTCAGCCCACTTGCTACTGTTGTAGCACAGAATCGTATCGATTGCTGCGTTTGTGCCTCTAAATAACTTATTTTGATAAATACTTGATAGACCATGTCCCAATTTCTGGAGAAGCTTTTAATATTTAATTTTTAATTTTGCCATTTTCATGGACATAAATTTGAGGTGAAGATTATTATCAAGAAGACATTTCTTCAGTTCTATTCAAAGAGCAAATGGGAAAGGACCATTGTGGTGGCATATTTAATTACTGCCATTTAGAATGGGAATACGTGTTCATTTTTGGCTTCAAGAACCTGATCTAGTGCAAAAACTACAAACTGTTTGCCTGCATTCATCTGTGTTTGACGAAATGCTCCAGCTGTGTTATTCACATAACTTCAACAGGTTGTAGGGTTTCTGTAACCATTTTGATCCGGAAGGAGCAAGGGTTTAGGATTTTTTTTTTGTTAGTTTATTTGGTTTTGGTGTTTTTTGCTAGGTTGTGGTGAGGAGTGTTGTTTTTTCCTTTATTTTGGGGAAAGGGAGGGAGGGACCTTTTTGCCTTTTTTTTTTTTTCTTTTGTGTTGGTAGCAATATGTGTGTTCACAATAGTACCAAACATCTCCATTTAGAAATGAGCTGTCATGATCTATGCTGTGCTTAAATGCCTTTGTCTAGGATTGGGCCCTCTGCCTTTTTTTTTTTTAGTACTTTTCAAAGAAAAATGTAGTAGTTGGGACTAAAAACCAGGAGGAGAAGAGAGGTAATGACAAAGTTGAGCATGACAAAATAAGACCATGATTTAAGATCACTGTACAGTTCCAAAATGCTACTTATCAGTGTCAAGAAATAAATTAGATCAGTTTTCTGCAAGTGCCACTCAGTTTGGCCATAATTTCTTAACTAATAGCTGTTATGAATCATAGACAAGATTTAATCCTGAAGAGAGATTTATTGGAGAAAGAGGCAGAGTGCATAGACGAGCAAGGAACACAAATAACAAACCAACCAAACAAGCGAACAATAACTTGTGTATTACAAAACTGCCTTAGAAAGTTGCTTTAGTTTTTTTCCACTCTCAGACTGCATCCTTTACTCACTGTGCCAGATTAATTTGGACAACAAGGATGAGACATCTGCCACTGTAAACTCTGCCTCAGCATAGGGAAAGCTGCCCTTGGCACAGCAGGCCACAGAGATTCTGCAGGACAGGGGACAGCTTGTTGCATTCATGTGCAAGGAACTATTTATATTCAGGTCTTCCTGTTCTAGTCCTAAACATCTCCCTTGAAATTTTAAAAAGCAAATAGCAATTAAAAAATGCACGGATCTTTGAAAAGCCTTATGCTTATATTTTACAAATGTAAGCTTGATAATTTATCTTCTTCCTGACATATGTATGAATTATATGCATAACTTGGAACGTATTATGACAGTTTTGAAGCCATGTTTAAGATACATTTGCAAAGCACAGATTGTGCCTGAACTCTGAAAGATTTGGAGTAATTTTTGGTTTGCAAGGAAGAATCATATAAAAGCTCTGCCAGTGAAATTGGAAACCAGCTCAGTTAGCCCAGTGTAGATTTAAGAGTGAGTTTGAGGTTTGAAACTTACTGGTAACACACTCTTCTGGACTAGGATTCTGGGGAAGTCTTAAAATTATTCTAGATGTTACTTATTTTTGTTCCACAGAAACATCTGGGCCTCAAATTAGCTCAAAAGGCCTGGGATAGATCTGTGAAAAGATTCCTGTCAGAATCCTGTCAGCCTGTTTTAAAGGTTATGGTATCTCAAGAGGCTTTAGGCTATAAGAATTGATAATAAAGTTTTTCTCACTTTCTGCTCTTGTCCCTTTTTCCAAAGTTACTATTTGACTTTGCAGCAAAGATTTCTTCGAGTCCTGGAGCTCAGCCTGTGTGTGACAACTTTTTGTTTTGTTGATGACAAAGAGTGATTGACACCCAAGTGGCAAAAGGCTACAGAAACCTTTCCAGGGTTAGTTCTTTGTCGTGGTCCTCCTCTGCCTTCCAGCAGATGTTGCACTTTTTTTGAGACTGCGTTAGCCAGTGATTTTAAAATAATTGGGAAAAGCAAAAAGGGAAAAAGCAGTGGACCCATGCTTTTCCCTTAAAGTTCAGCTGAGTGTATTGCACTGTTGGATTATTTTTTTGGTTTTAATATCTATTTTTATAGCTGTGAACATTTTTCTTTGGTATTCAAGTACTGAGAAAACATTCTGTATGTCAAAAAGTGTGCCTTCAGTCTGTATAAAAGGGTGAAGATCTGCACCTTTCTGCGAATTTGGGATTGTGCCAGAAGTAGGCTGAATACCCTCATGGGAGACAGCAAAACACGGATAGCACCATCAAGGAAAAATCCTAGGAGTAGTCAAGAGTTACAGCCTTTTCATCAGCAGTGAGTATTTCTGAACATGGTTTTGCATCTGCCTTTTTGCTGTGTGTAGCTCGAGCAATAGATATTCACATTTATGCCACTTCTCAAAACATCATATGAGAACTTTCAGCCAAGAAAATTCATAAACAGAAGCAAAGAGGGAGTCTCGAACTGCCAGCATATAAAAAAGGAGCAGAATACATTTCAGTGTGCATTTTATAACGAAATGCAGTGAGTGTTATGTGAGAAAGTGAAACACCATGACACTACACTCCCTATCAGCACATGCTAAAGGCAAACTGTGCCTGGCCACGCAGTTCTTCACCCGAGGGCTCCCAGCTTTGCCATCAACCTCCACTACTATTCCACAGTCAACTTACAGGCGTGGAACAGCTTGGGAAGTTCTCAGGGCCTCAAGTACAGGCTGATGAAAAACAATACTGTACAGTGGCAGTGCTTCCCCCACCTCTCCACAATGGTTTTTTCTCTTTCTGTACAAGGCAGCAGCTTCCTTTTAGGCTTAGTGGAGAGACCCATACTTTTTTTGCCATTTTTTTATAAGGTTATTAACTACATTATAAAAATAAACTAAATCAATGGAAATACAAATGGTCAAATCACCTATCAGTTAGGTAAACATAACAGGCATTTTTCTTGCAATGAAACAAGGCTTTAGTTTTGATATCCCCAGTAAATGTTGGCAAAAAAAAATCACAAGTTGTTCTTTTGTGCTGTTTTAATATAAGACCTATTTCAGTAATTATTTTGTGCTTATTTTTGTGCTGTAGAACATCTTGTAACAGCAAAAACTCCTTTCATTTTTTTCTGAGAAGTCAGTCTCTCTCCTAGTATTAAGAAAATAACCTTGCTCAGCAACTTTTTGGCATATTAGTAGCGTGTACCTTGTCTTGGTTGGGAAATGCATCAGATTGCT
Organism: Lycocorax pyrrhopterus obiensis; assembly: GCA_014706295.1. Lineage (NCBI taxonomy): Eukaryota > Metazoa > Chordata > Aves > Passeriformes > Paradisaeidae > Lycocorax > Lycocorax pyrrhopterus. The sequence continues at coordinate 64,277,092 of JACSVZ010000006.1, read as the reverse complement.
AAGCAAAATGTATCTAACAGTTTTTCCCTACATAGATTGTGCGGGCTGTATGTCCTGAAGGTATTTGATTTTGCCACAATTTCTTTAGCAGGGGAGCAATAACTTGCCAAAATCTTGAATTTATATGAAGCGGAATTTTGAATAGTAAGTTACCTAAACAGAGATAGAACAGATCTTTGATATTATTCATGGGTCCTCTAGGAAATGAGAGTAACTGTCCTGTCAGGATGCTTGATTATTTCTTTAAATTGTTCTGTATATTCTATGCTTCCAGTGTTGTGTAATTTAGAAAGTTGTCATTTAAATCCACATATCTTACTGTGATATTAAGTGTATTTAAACCCCATAAAATGCCTTCTAATTTATTTTTCATTTAGTCCATTTAATAAAATAGCAATAATGTTCTTTCAAGTGAAGGTTATGGAAGGAAAATTGCTCCTACTTTAAAAATATACTCCTCAATTTGCTGTACCGTTTATTGCGCTGCAGAAGTCATTTACCCTCTGGAACATTCACTTAGAATAAAATTATTGCCTAATTTCTTTAAAAAACACCGGAGATTGGTCATGTTCTTCATAACTTTAAATGCAATTTTGTGCATTGTTAATGCTTCATTGGTTATGCCTAGCAGTAAATCCAAAAATTAATTTATCCTTGGTATTGTTTTTGATTTGCTTTCTGAAAGCTTTGTCTTCTTCTGAAGTCTTTGGAGAGGTAATAAAGAATGACAAAAACTGTTATAATGATGATACTTAAGTTGTCTTACAGTGTTTTATGTTCCGCTGCTGTTGCTCTCGGGTTTGTTCTTATTACAGAAGGAACCGGTTTTAATATAGCCTATATTGTTTTTGAAGATGTATGGGGAAGGCAAACTTGGTTCACCAGCACTGCTGGGAGGTCATTAATTTCTGATGTTCCCACATATTTTGAAGACATCTAGGAAGAAACATTAAAATAGCTTTAAACCTCTGGAATCTGCTCAAAGTCCAAGTATCATTTCTGTGTTGGGGACCTTCTGTTGTCTTTTCTTCTTGCACCTCTGTGTGCAAGCCTTTCCTTCAGTCAGTACTGTATTCAGAGAATGAAAGCCCAAGGCTGAGCATTGGACTTGTACCTATGACGGCTTAGTATTTAATTTCCACGTCATTGATCTTCAGATGAAATATTCTCAATTGACAGGTAACAAGCATTTCCTAAACCACCAGCCCTACATACACCTCTGAGAACTCTAAATCTGGCAGTGTTACAACTTTGATGATGTTGCTGTGGTTAAACGATATTTTTTCATTGTATAATTGCCCTCCGCTTGCACCTGTGCAGTCCTGCTATTTTCAGTCAATATGATTATTTGTAACTACTTGGAACTGCTGATTTGGTACACAAGAGCAGACCAAAAGTCACTAGTTTGCCTTTGTTGTCCTGCAAACAATGGCCTTGGTTTATGCATCCTTGTGGAGCAGTTTTGTTGCTGTCTAATTGAGTGTTACACTTTCCACAGTATTTTATAGATAAAAACCCCCAAACAATACAGCCCTTCCCCACACTCTGGAAAAAGATATGTCCAAAATCAGTTCAGTTTAGGGATGCAAGAGAATACAAAAATTACCCTTTTTTTGACTTTTAGCTTGGGTTTAAGATTTTACTCTCAGGCCTCTTGCTATTGTCTTTGGTCAGTTCTTTTCTTGAATTGCTGAGGTTTATGCCTTAGGCTCTTGGTTTTTTCAGGTAGATCTGCTTAGACCCAAAGACTTACATCTTGGTCTGATGCCTTAGGTTTTAACTTTCATATTTTTCAAATCCTGTACTGCCTAGTGTGTAATTCTGAAGTTTCTTGTAGCCTGTTCACTTCTGCTCTCGTGCTAGGTAGACATAACAAAGCCTCTCCAGGCCTGCTCTCCAAGGACACTCAGACCGTCCTAGGTCCAAAAAGTATAAACCAAAAGCCTCTAAAGGGAGGGGCAAGCTTGGGGAAATGACATCATTAACTGAAGCTTTAATTGGAGAATTAACCCTGATATGCAAATGAACCAAACTTAGAAGAGTGTGAAGAACTCGTGACCTGTCGTCCACCTTGGGGTCCATCTTGGCAGTAGCCTCTGGCTCCCCAGGGTGTACCTTTGAAGGGCCTTCAAATAAATACCTATCTTTATTCCCCTACTCCTTTCTAGTCTCTGTTTCTAGGAGGCCTCTTAAGGCATCAGGTCCAGGAAGGTTCAGTGGTATGGAATTTGAGTGTCTTCTGCACTCTCAGCTACTTTGTGACTCTTAAAGATTTCATTGCAACTAAGTGCTTACCTTCTTTTTCAAAACAGAGAATGAAACTTTTCAATCTAAAGCAAGGTTTGTTCTTTCACAGGTATTAAATTACAGGGATAATAGTAATTTTTATTCATTTACTTCTGTGAATTGAAAGTAGTAAGTGAGTTTCAGCTAGAAAAATTATTGATCTTCCTTATAGTTGTCCTATTATTTATCTTGCGTCTAAATTCTCTACCATTCATTGAGTGGCTCCTAAATATCTTTTTTCAGTATAATATCCTGCCAGACATTAGAGCAAATAAAACTTAGAAGGTACAGGTAACTGGTCTAATACTGGAAATCACAGTGGCCTTAACAAATTAATTGAGGAAATAAAAATCTGTAAGTACTCACACATGCTACCTGGCATTAAGATGATGTGAATTTTCTTCTTCTGTATGTAGCCAGGTGTGTTGGTGGAGGTTGTGGGGTTTGTGAGTATGTGAGGGAGGCTGGTCAGTCCTAGGGTCAAATGTAACTGCAAAGATTTTTGCTCAGCCTGGCTAAATAAATAAATTGCATTACTTTTTTTTATGAAAGGTCTTTGTTAAGTTAAGAATGGACAAATACTTCATAAGAAATGGAAAAATATTGGGCCATGCATGAAGTGAAAAGGAAGAAACAATAACTGGTAGAAAAACATACACATGGAGGAAATAAAGGTCTAGACTCTCAAGCGCTGCTTGTGGTTGACCGTAAACCTCTCCCTGTGTAAGGAATACTTGAAATGCAGAACCTTTCTTCTATTCATATTCTGATGAAATATTTTATTAAGGTTTTTTTTCAGAACCCACTTGTGATTTTCAAATTGTTTCCAAAGAATTGAGCACATTGTGAGAGTCACTGCTTTAGCCCCACTCTGTGAAAGTTACCTTTGAAAATGTCTTTCAATAATGATGAAAAAAGAAGGATCCTTTCTCTTTGTGTGGGAAGATAACAGAAGCGTTGTAGCAAATGTACGTCTAATTACCTCTGGTAAGACAAATGCCTATATTCAAGTCTTTAGAATGCCTTCTTGCACTTAGGTATAGGCAGAAACACCTACAAATCTGTTTTCGACTGTGCAGCTTCTGCTGTAGTTAGCTAAGAACATACTGGTTTAAATATTTCTTCGAGTTTCAAAATTAACATTATTGCACTTTGGCAACACAGCTTATTCTGTTGTTCCTAAATTATTTATGAACTTTCCAAAATACCTTTCACTTTGTTTGTGGTGCCACTGCAAGCTCCACAAATGGGCTCAGATTTAATTTAATGAGAATTTTTGTATGTACAGAACAGTGTGGGTGTGTGTTTAGAGATGCACAAAATTGTGTGGGTTTTAAAGCATGATGATGTGTTCTTTTTGTGTTTGAAAATTAATGTTTAATTCCCAAGCTTTTAATGTTTTTTTACTAGGCATTAGGAGCACTTTTGGTATATATTGCATGAACATTTTATTTTATATGGCTTGTGAAAAAAGGTTTCTTTTAAACTCACATAAAGGGGAATTAGGTATTATCTGGAGTCAGAACTGTTGATAGATAAGACTAGAATGGCACTTGCTCACTTCCCCTTGTGAATGTATTAATCCCACCTGTCTATCATTTTTCCATCTTATCCCTCTCCCTTTCCAGTCCATTGTTACCCACGGTGTAATCTTCATATATTTCCCGAAAGGAGAGTTTGATTAAGCTAACCTTTGCTTTACTGAACCAAAAGGCATCACAGGAAATGTATCCTCTTCTCCTTCTCTCTTTTCCCTTTTTTTTTTTTGTTTTGCTTAGTGTTTTGTATAGATGAAGCCCAAAGCGTAAGAAAAACTGTCTGTGGGGATGCCATTTGTTTAATTTATTCAGCTCTTAAAATCTGTTATCTAGCTGCCTCAGATCTCCTGGTATTTAGGAGGTATTTACGACTGTTTGTTTGACAAATTATGTTTTTACTGTTCTCCTCTCAAGTTTGCTTGGGTCCACAGAATTAATGCCGTCTTTTCCTGAGGATCAGAGTGGGGCGGTGGTTTTGGAGACGATGATAACAATCCCTGAGAGTAACTTCATCTCACACAGAAGTAGTCGGTGCTCTCGAGTCTCTTATCATGAAAGCGTGATAAGGATTCTGTACCCTGTTTTCTTCAGCTTGAGAAAGAGCTTGGAGATATTGTGGTGTTTGGAAAACATGAAGGAAGTGTATCTAAGTTAAAGTAGGTGTGGGTATGAACTGCTTTGCACGCCTCTGGTCCCTGTAAAATGGATTGCAAGAGGCAGCTTGCTCTCCTTTGTCAGTAATAGTCCAGCTTGTGGTCGAGGTATCAGTAGGCTCGATAACAGCTTCCTTCTTTGAAAAGTATTTTTGTAAGAAACAATTAACACCTTGATAGCAGTGTTGGTTGTTTCTTCGTATCCTTTTTAACAATGGTGTTATTCTGCAGGAAATGTTTAATTTTCACTTGCCATTGGTTGTCATTTCAAAGGGGTTAAAGCAGAGCTCTTCATCTCCTCTCCGTTAGTGCTGGGTGCAGCATTCCTAGTAGCTGTGGGGAGTATCATCTCTTTACTATTTTTTGGCCTATAACCTTGATCTCATCTCAGTTTTGATTACCTTTTATATCCCAGCATCTGCTTCCTTCTTACACGATTTTGTTTTTCCACGAGGGCTCTAACATGCAGCTTCTGTTAGCCACGTGCAAATCTGAAAGTCACCACATTTCACATCCCAATAATTCTGTTTTCTGGTCTTGGCAGATGACATATTTTCTAATCTCCATCTACTCACATCTACTGCCCAAGTATTTTTTGTAACCTGTGGCTTGGAACATTTTGCCTGCTCTCAGCTAACCTCCCTTTCTCTATCACATCAGAATCAAGTGCTCATTTTTTCTGTCAGTGATGCCGGAGGCCTTTCTCAGCCTGTGTGTTGCTTGTGTTCTATCACGACGTTGTGTCCTGGTTGAAACAGGAGGTGACACAAGGATTTTGTTACTCACGTGTTGGCATGCTACTGTTTTATTCTATCTACTTCCATGTATTAACTTGGGGAGCACTTGCATTGACACACAGAGCCATTCACCACCTTGTTCATTATATGGATCCTTAATACTTTGTTTCTCTAGGAGAAGCCTGACAGCAGTCAGGCTCCTGGTGCGCCTGTCATCCTGGCTACCTGGCTTCTCGCCACTCCTTGTCTTGTGCCTTGCATTTGGGCTGAAAGGTCTTTAGGGCAGACACTGTCCTTTTTGCTCGTTTGCAGTCTGATAGGGCTTCAGCCAAGACTCTCCACTACTACACGAGGATAAAAAAAAGCTAAAGATGCAGGAATTATGTTTATTGGAAATGGCCAATTTAGAAGTTGCTGGTTATACAATGGCTACTTTAATAGAAGAGCCTAGCCAACTAAGTCTGTTACTTAAGATGGATGGATAATTTTCTTCTTTGTCTTTTCCTCTTCTCCCACACTACCATTGCTTTGAAATTTTTTTATCTGTATCTACTAAGTTTGTGTTTTATTTACCGTATTGAAATGTACGTCTACAGGCTGAACCATTTTTGTAGAAAGGGAAAGAAAAGAATTTAAAAAAAACCCCAACCTGTTGCATGCATTTTTATAATTTGAGGTGAACCCAAGGAAGTGAATTCTGAAAGTAAAGGGAAAAAAAGATTGCAAAGCTTAGAAATTGCTATAAAGGAATCTTCATGTAATTGTCTTTAACTACAGAAAGCAGGATCAAACTTAGATTTCTATCAAATACAACTTAATAAAACCATGTGTCTGTTGAAAATTTGTTTGATTATACAAAAGAAATATTTGTGTAAAGCTCACTTTTCAGACTAATTTGATAAAATATTTTACTTGTACTAATATCCACTCAGAATAGAAGAAAACAGGCTGCAATTCAGGCAAATTAAATTTGTCTTCCAAATGTAAATATCAACCCAACGGAGCTTCTTCATCTTTTTACTTTCCAACCTTTCTAAGTGAGAGCTCTCCTTGGCAGCCTGGAGCCTTAGGAGGCAGGCAGTGATGATACAGTTCTCTACCTTAGAGGGCTTCATCTATGAGCTGCTTTTTTACCTTCCTGAGCCTCTCTCTTTTGCAGTGCTAGTTTTTTCTTATCCTTCCTCCTTCCATGTTTTCAAGTTCCAATAATTTGCTGCAGCATTGCTGCTTTCATCTCTTCTTAGAAACAGAGCTACAGTGATATTTACGGCCTATGAAATACAATGTCACTTTTCAGGCCTCTACAGCCTATTTTTGATTCATGTTTTGGGGTTGGTTTTGGTGTTTTTTTGTGGCTTTTTCTTCCTGTTTTGTATTTTTTCTTGTTTTTGGTTTTGTTTGTGTGTTAGTTTATTTAGCTTTTGTTATTTTTAAATGCCCTTTTGGCTCTTCTCCACTGGAGACGTGACTTGCTCCATAACATAAAGCAACTGGCCTGTTGAAGACGTGATCCTGCTTGCACCAATGGTTAATACTTGATGTGTTAGAGGTAAACAGGGCAGGAAAACATACATCTTGTCTTGTTGAAGGTCTGAAGCTATTTCTAGAGGAAGAATTCCTCTGTGATCTCTGCGGTGAAATCCTAACACCCAAGAGTGTGACGTTGCCTCTTCACTCCAGCTTCTTGCTTTAAATGGAAAAAAAAAGGTTTTTATTTTTGTGCATGTTGCCAATTACAGACTGATAATACAAAGTTTCCTGCAGAAAACTAATTGAAAGGGAAGTAAATCTTATTTTGGTTTACTCATAAAGGAAATGATAGTATTGAATCTTAGTGATTTATCTTTTTATTTCCTATACCAGTGACATAGACATCTTCAAGTTACTAAAATGATTGTGCTACTGTGCTTGCAGTATTATTTTTGGTAGTATGAAGTAGTTGCATTTCTATTTCAGGCCTAGAATGAGCAGTAGATAATATGAAAATCTTGCTGTTGTTATCCTTATAGTAAACAGGTGTGACTATGTAATTATACCTATGTATAGTACTTAAGCTTCCCTTCCACACACAGAGAAAAGAGTGTTCCAGTGTATAATATTTTTATTTGAACTATGGTTGGAAAAAATGTGGGAAAACTAATTAGTCCAATGTATTTTCTAAATTACTAAGCATTTTCATCCCCATTCATTGCTTCCGTTACAGAGATAATGATAATCGTATAAAAAATTAATTAAATAAGACTTGTTTGTGCTATTTGCTGGCATCTGTTCTTTAAGGCAACCTGTCCTTAGCCATGCTCCAGGTGATGGGTAAGGAACTGGTGTATATTGAGAGCCAAACTCGGCTCACCTTGTGCAATGAGGGGACCTGCTGTTTTCTCTTTTTCCCCCCTAACACTGGGGCTGAGCAGCAGGATGGACTTCACTTGAAAGCTGTGTAAGACCCAGTGCTGCCACCTCACCTTTTTGCATCTGAAATACTCTTTATGTTCACGTTTTGCTATCCCAAGAGTAAAAGTGAAACTTTAATAGGGTAAAAGATATGGCTTGCCATTTCTGAAATATTCTGAGCTCTTTATTAGCTAGTGAAGGCTCAAGTGGATGTGCATGAAGCTCGCTCTCTTTGAAATTTACTTTTCTGTAGGTTACAGTGTTTAGTAGTTAAGTTTGAAGCAGAGACTGTGGTTCAGACTGTTTTAGAGTCCCTTGGGAGGCATTTAAGAAATAGGAAGCAAGTGGTACCCAGGCTTTCTGGATGTTTTCAGATTGCAGAAATGAGGATTTGGTCAAAAGCAGTACTGAGAATCAAGGATTCTGAACTAGAAGCAAAGATGCACTCGTGTATTTACTGATTTTTGGCATCAGTAAAATTTTAGCCCTTTTTGCCAGTTGAAATACTCTTTGAAGTGTTTCTGGGAAAGTCAATCTCTTTGGCCAAGGAAGACTGGGGGAGACCAGGGTATATTTTATTCAGATGTTTGATGTTGGACAACGTTTAGATGAATTTCATGGGCATCTCTTGACACAAAGTGTCCTTTTAGGAAAAAAATGCAGGAACTGTGCTGTTGGCCTTTGCACTTAAAGGCTTCAGTCACAAGTGGCCTTCACCTGTGAGGTGCAATTCTCAGTTCTGGGGGTGCCCCTGACATGGTTCATCCTTCCCCTTCTCTTTAGTGACTGTTTGTCTTAGACACCACGTGCTGTATTTACAGCACAAAAGCTTTCCTATATATCTGGCTGGAACAGAATGGAGGGTTAAGCATGGGAGGCTGGATTCTCAGAAGCGTACAAGTTAATCTGGAAGCAGTTTCTTGGAAAAATCAATGTGAGTTGTGCTCCCAGGTCATGTAGGTATTTTTTTGTAAATCCCAGTAAAACATTGAAGGCTTTGTAAAAAGTAAATAGTCTTAGAGTCACTTAATGAATCTTAAGGAAGGAGGAAACAGACTCTCTTGGAGTATGTAATCTGCTTTTTCCTGCATGCAAACAATTGGCTTCAGTGTATGGCCAAATTCACCCATTGCTGAGCTCATGCACTGTTTGATCCTATGATGCAGGCTGCAGTAGTTAGCTTTATCAAAATAAAGGAATGATAAACACAGAATATACTGGAGTCCTTAAGACTTGCTACATGTTTTGGTCTTCTGCTATGTTGATAACAATAAAGCAATCTATTTGTTCTGAGAATCATCTTACCTTGTTAACTCTGGAAAGATAACTGCAAAAATCGTAATTCTTCCCCACATACAACTTTTTGGGGAGTAAATAACATTAAGGAGGACAAAAAAACCCCCAAGGAAAATACTGAAAACTGATATAAAATGATGCTGTTAATGCCTTAATATTAATTTTCCTTTTGTCTGAAAAAAAGCTTATTTCTCTGCAAAATAACATACAGTTTCATAATTTTTGGCTTGTTCCTTTGCTTTTGGAGAGCTGGCAAGGGATGGAGAAAGCTGCATGATTTTTAAAAATTGCAATGCAATGCAAAGCTTGACCCAAATTTTCCAGACAGTGGAAGGTTTGAGCAAAATCATGTTGAAGGAGAGACAGTGTGGATTTGAAAGAAGAGTATTGATGGAAAGAGCAAGCCATGCTTGCTTTTGGTAGAGAAAAGACCATGGACTTCACAGCTTAGAAGAGAACTATTACACTGACAACTCCTCAACTTCCACCACATCCCCTGCTATCGCTGCTTTCCCTGCTCCATTCTTATCCACACGCAACCTAAAACTCAGTTTGAAAGAAAAACCTAAATAAGTTCTCCTCTGTTTCTTTTCCTTCATCCCACTCCTGTTTTTTTCCTGTGCCATTAGATGAAAAGCCAAACAAAGAAATGAAATGAAGCAGAGACGGATTAGAGAAATGAGTCATGAAATTGGAAATCTATAAATTAAATGAAGCCCTGGTAATGAATAGCACAAGCGCAGTTGTGTAAGACTAAGGAAAATTTTTTCCTTTTAAATAACAATCAAAATTCTAAAGGTTTAATTTTACTTTTCCTCCTGGATTTTACAATGACTAAGAGTTTCCTTGTAGGACCAGTTCTGCTCATATTCACCCTAGTTATTCTTCTTTTGAGAGGCTCTTGCCATCAGTATTTGCTGTAGCTAGCAGAACCCAGCTGTCAAAATGAGGTAGCCTGTGTAAAAATCTTTCTGCAGTGTACTAGCATCTAATTTGGAGATTTTCTAAATAAATATTAAAAAAACTAATAAGATATACTAGTCCTACTGTAGAAACCTTGATGGCAATTATGAAAAACCAAATACCATGGAGTTTACAGGTAGTAGTGGAATTAGATTCCTTATGGAAGGGATTCATTAATTTATTTTCAAGACTAAGCAATGTCAGTTTCCATTTGGCTGGAAATAACGCTTCCAGTTCAAAGATCACCTCTGAGCTCTGGTTATAATATGTTAATGACATAAAATCATCCAGATCTAAATCATTTTAGAGATTGCATTTTCTGATCTGCAGCACGCTCCGCTAGTGTCAAGTAATAAAAACATAAATCAGCTGCAGCTTTTCATCCTGCATGCATCTGCACACATCCACTATTTTGATGGACAACAGCTAATGGATCAGAGAAGACCTCAGAAGACTTTTAAATATCAACATAAATCTGATCTTGTTTGCTTTCCTAGTTTGCCATTATTTTAAATGAAATAAAATTAGGCTGTGTCATGAACATCATACTCAAAGTAAAGATCAATGCGTACGCTTGGTTTGTGACATTTTGATTTGGGAAAAAGGTTTTCTTTAGCTACTGCATGTCAAATTCTAGGGACACATATGTGGGTTTGGTGAATCACACCAAGTAGCTGCTTGTGCTCTCTAGGAAGAGGTGTAAAACAGAAGCACTGGTGGATTGTAAAGAGTACCTATTAATGAAGTTGTTCTATGGGAAAGTTTTATAGGCTGAAATCTGGATATAGCTGTCAGTTGTGTGTTTGCCACCTTTTCCGAACACAAAGGGGGAAGATGTTTATTATCTTTATCATGGGTTCTGGGCACAACAGCTGCATCTTCTATTTGTTATGTATCCAGGCTGGTCTTACGAACACCTCACCTTCATCAGTTAGCAGCCTATTCTGAACAACAGGGCCAGATCCAACAGCTTCGAGAAGAATGTGATTATTCACTGCTTTTTAAAGTTAGGACCTGAGTGTATTTCAAGGCTGGAGCTGATGGCAGCCATCAGCCCCAGCCTGAACCCCCTGTCTGTGTTCATATAAACAGCAGACATGCTAGGAGGATTATGAGATTAATGTTTCTACCATGTGCTCTCTAATTCTTTAGTATTTATTTAAAACGTGCTAAGCAGTGTTTATTTGATGGTTGAACAGTTCGAGCAGTGCACTGGAAGTCACATCTATTGTTGGCTATTTAACCCCAACCATCGTGGAAAGTAGAGAGTGTCGTACCTATCAGAAAAGCACAACAGCAAACATGGGACTGAGCACCAAACCTTTTTTATTACCGTTGTTATCGGCAGGCTCTGCAAAGTCAGTGTCAGAGGCCTTGATTAACGCAGGGCAAGAGATAAGCTCTTGTGAACTGATGCTGGGAAACTGAGAATCGTGCATTCTCTGGGTATTGCTTATTCCACTACAGCACAGTGCTTGCCTGTCCTGTTTTTACATTACCCATTTTCCACTGATTGATTTTTAAAGTGACAGAACATATTCCTTTCATATCATAAAGAGCTGAAATGTGTGCACAGACTATGCAGTGAAAAGAAGACTCTCCTACAAAAACAGTTGAATGCTGTACATGTGGGGTTTTCCCTTTGATTAAAAATCAGTTCTTGAGGAGTTGGTTATATGCACTGTACAATTCCAAGATAGATCCTCTCTCTGCACAGGGATGCTAACATGTATCAGACAGGAGGACAAATAGTGTTTTCTAAGATAAGGTGAGCATTTATCAGCAAAAGTGATAGTTGTGAATTCTTTTCCCTCTCAGTTATTGAAAGTCTATGTGGTAGAAATTTTAATGAAGCATGGCTTGCAGAATGCGGAAGAAATAAATAAGGCTGTACTTATTACATGGGAATGTGCAATTTCCACATGATCTATTTCTATTGTGAAAAAACATGTCTAAAAAAAAAAATCTTAAAAAAGAAGTTACCTGTCTCATGCCATTGGCACAAGAGCTATACCACTGGCCTTCTTTGTGCTAGATTTGATGTGGTTTCCAAAACCTTACGTTGGCACCATGTATGTGTTCTTTTGTCTTAATATTTTGCTTTTCATTAGGGACCATGCTGTTACCAGTGAGACCTAGTTCTCAACTTCTGACCAAGCTGCTGCTGGTCAGGAGCACACCCTCTGCTTGCTTATGTACATTTCAAACCTTTTGCATTCTCCAGGAAGATGTGATTTCTCTGCTCTCCAGGCTGGACCTGCTTTACTATTTTTGTGATTTGTGCAGTGGACTTGCTTTATGTTCATTTGAGATTAGAGAAATGTCCCAGATCAATTAGTTTTCTGTTTAGGTTATTTAAGTGAGTTGATAGTTGTTTGTTTCTTTCTGAATTGTGAATCTTCTTTGTGTCAGACAATCAGCTCAGAAGGTATCTAATTCTTGCAGTTCAAATTCCCAATGACTTTTGAAATAAGTTGGGGGGGGGGGGGGGAAAGTTGCTTCTGCTTCTAAGAATGGGAAGGTTTGCCAAAACAAAGCTTTCTGTAGTAATACTCTCCTGCAAGTTTTAATAATGTAAAGACCTTGCATCAAAAGTAAAGACCCAAAGCCAAGATGTGTATTCCCACTATGCCTGATTCAAACCCTCATTTTGAATATGCTGCATTCCTGATTTGTCTTCTTTGAAATCCTCTCATTTGTAAGTGTGCCACGTTGTATCAGTAATTAACTACTCATTAGGTCTGGTGTTTGAGCCTTGCTCTCCTGTGCTCTAGGTGAGTGACGTTATTTAATGTTTCATTATTTGGGATAATGCCAGGCAGAGGGAAAAATCCATCCCTGCAGCAACACAGAACCTAGGCCACTGTCCTCTGCTGAAGATGTAACTTCAAGTGCAGCCTAAATTGGCTGTTCAGGACCTTGGCTTGGGACCTCCCAGGTGAGCATGGGATGATCGGCAGTTCTGGTGAGTGGTGTGGCTTCTCTCTTTTTGCTTCATTTGCGAAAAAATCTTCAAGCATGCATGGGAACTTCCATAGCCCTTCATGCTGAGCAGTGGAGATTCTCACAGAACAGGAGTAGTGGGACTTGGCTTGTCATTCCAAACTGCTAAGCCTCATTTATCAGCAAAGAGGATTTACACTGAAAAACTGCCCGTGTCTCCATATGAATAGTAACAGTCTTAAAGACCAAGGTTGTTCCATCAAATAATTCTAAGGAACGAAAAGCCCGTATGATATATTAGATAAATAACCTCTTGTATAGATCTGTATAACAGGGGTCTAAAGAAACAATTCGTAACACCTCTGGGGTGGAATAGAGAATAACACCCTGTGTAGCTTTCTTGAACCTCCCACGATGCTTAGTAGAAGGGATATAATTTCCTTTCAGACTTTGTAGGAAAATTCAGCTGCATAGTAAAGTGAGGGATTATTTATAAAAATCTTTAATTATGCGAACAGTTCCTTATAGCTCTCCTTTATCTCTCTAGTTCTATTATTAGTAGAAACTGCAAAATGTAATTCTCTACTTTTAAAGGAAATAGTCTTGAAATGTTATGCACAATTTCTTGAAAGCCCTTTCTTTTGTAGAGATCAGATGTGCTCAAGGATGGGTGCTCTATTTCAGCCCCTTTTCCACTTGCACTGTGTCTATGCCTTGTCATTAATACCTTTAAAAAAAACCCAGACAACAGCCATCACTTGGATCTGTTACCAGTAATTCTGTGAGTACTGGTGGCCGCAGACAGAGGTCCTGAATGATACATCACTTCCCTTGAGCTAAACTGCTACTAAAAATACAGGCAATACTACTTAGCAGTCATTGAAATAATCTCAGCAATTTTTAAAATTTATTTTACTTTGTGTAGGCTTGGCTTTGTCCCTCGCATAAATTGCACAGGAGAACTTGTCACACATGAAAGTGTCACTGAGGTGCAATGTAAAAAGGCAACTGCTGATTTATATTCTATGGGATGTCAAAAAAGCTGCCTGTCTCCCATTAAGCAATTTTGTGTTTTAACCTTTGTATATGAAACAAAAGATCTTTGAAAGTTTCTGAAATGAAAAATGTTCTTTCCTTCTTCTGTGCCTCACTGAACTACGAGTATGCAGTCAAAACTGATTGGGGGAAAGTCAAAGTGAGTGTGACTTTTTTAATGTCATTGGAATATTCATACATGCCACATTTTCTCCAATAATTAACTTTTCTTAATTTAAATTGCTATATAGTACTTAATTTTATTTTTAGGTTCCACATAAAAATCTTGAATATTCAGAAAAGTGGTATACTCTCTTCCCATACTGAGAATGAAGATTCTTGAAGTGACCCAGTATCAAAAGCTCATGTTGCTGTGAAAGCCTGAAATTAACCATAGTGTGGTTTGATTTGGTTTTCCCAAGGACATATTGGATCAGTGGAATCAAGGGACAAGTTTATGTTTCACTCTTGCAAGAAGGAGTAAATAAGTTACAGCCTGAATCCTCCCATTCATAAAGAGCTAATGGGAATCAAGCAAGTTTGAATATCAGTTAATTAAAATATAAAAAGGAAAGGAATTATGAAATGTAAATAGCCTAATGAAGCGAAAATTGGAGCATATATCTTCGGAATTAATAAAACCCAAATTTTTGAGAGTTATTGTTTATATACCAAGTTAAGCCTTTAAATCATATGCATTTGAGTTATGTTGCTTTGCTCAAAGATGTACTAATCCCAGGAAAAAATAACCTCCCTGTAATTATTATATTTTTATACACTTCTGCATCGTTAGAAACCCACTGCACATGAGATTCCCCAGAAGGAAAATAAGTGGGTTTAGTATTTGAATCACCAATTAAATGAAAGAGGATAAGAGGAATTTCTCTGAGCAACTTGGATTGAAAGGATCCTCTACGTTTACAACATAAGTCTTTGTGGTGGTGGTATTTCCGTACTTAAAGTATTATGCAACATTTTATAATATAAATTATTAATAGTAAAGAAAAGCTTTAGCGTTTAATGGAAAAATTCCCATCGTATTAGTTATTCTTGCTGTTTTTTCAAGTTAAGGTAATCCCGTATATTGTGTCATGCCTAAAAATTAACCACATCTTGAGGTCGTAACCTGTTGGAGAGAGAAATTTTAGAAGATCATGGCAGAAATGCAAAGGATGTACATGATGATGAGTCCTAGTGATGGAGTCCTAGTAATTGATTCTTTTTCTCTTGGCCTTTCTCCTTTCCCACTCTGACCTGCGCGTTGCTCTCATGTTTGGCTCAGTTCTTGCTGCGACGCCTCTTTATCTGTGCCTGTTGTAGCACAGCTCTGCTCAGACAGACGCCAGCTCCTCCAGCCTGCGCTCCGAGCTGCCCCCGGGCTGTGTGAATGTGGCAAGCACAGCCCTTCACCTGGGCTGGAATACCCGGTCCCATTGAGCTGGGAATTTCCTCCGGCTCAGGCGCTGCTAACAGCAGTCTCGGTACTTTGGCCAGCTGGGAGAGCACAGGAGGCAAGCGTGTGCCTGTCTGAAAAAGGCTGGTTTTCTGTGTGGCTGTGTCACATTGCTGGGTCACTCTGAATTTGCTCCCTTGTCTTCAGTTTTATACTGAGTGATACTGGGTTCACTGACACAGTCTGCCTGCACATCATGAACTCTTGCTCGAATTGTTTACAACTTGGGTTGAGTGTGTCTGTTGCTGTTGGGATATATCTTTGTGTTTGAAGACCTTTGCAGTTCCTAACTCTTGTAATCTGTTGGGTTTTTTTAAACTTAGTCAACTGAAAAATTATCTCTTGAGAAATATTTTTAGGTGTTGCTAGAAGTTAAAGTTTCATACTAACAGAACAAATTCACGGTATTGCGAGATATTTTAGGTCTAGCCCGAAAAATACTGCTAAAAATTTCCAATTCTAACTGGGGTCAGTGGGTAAGCTAATTTCTTCTGCAGGATGTGCCTGGTACTTCAGTTATGCCTAATTTCAGGCATCTAACAAATTAACATTGAGAAATACATTCCCTTGGTTATGATCTGCTTGCAGATAAGCCCCATAGTCTTTTCTAGCATGATTTTTTAAACCACCATAATAAACATTTAATCTTTCAATCAGCCCTAAGAGCTATCGTGTGAGTGTTCATGTGCATCTTTCTGTTGGAAAGATTACTTCAGTTTTAAAATGCCAAGTGAGCATATCATTGTGGTGATTTGCAACTGTGTCATGGTGTAAATGTTAAAGATGGAACACAGTGTTAAACTCTTCATACATGGTATTAGAAAATTTACCTAAGTAATCTACAAAAGGTATTTCAGCAATAAAATCTTGAAATAAAATAGCAACTAGGTGCAACACTGTGTGTTAAGTAGTAATTATGTACTATCTTGCAACTCTATAATCATATACTGAAGAGGTTGCGGGAGCTGCAGGTTTCGAGGAATTCTGTGGAGTGACAGTGGGGAAGTTTAAATAGTCAGTATTCATCTTGCTGTGTAGTTATCCTGGTAGGGAATCAAACTATTACAGTGAGCTAGTGAAGATTTACTGCCTGATAACCTGATGACATTGTTAAGGCACCACTGAATTTGTGAAGCCCAGGATCACTTCTTGTGACTGCCTGCACTTTCCCTTTAGGTTTTATGAAAGGAAGACAGAGCGGTATCTTTTATTCCAAATATTCTATTTTACCTTTTGTTTCTGAGAGATGGTTTAGGATAGGATTTAAAGAAAAAAAAAACAAAGCATGGTCTCCTGACTTTATAACAGAGGCTGAAACCAATGGCCTGGGTTTCTAGTACTGGGGAAATGGAGAGGCTGGCAAGGTATCTGT
This sequence comes from Lycocorax pyrrhopterus obiensis, assembly GCA_014706295.1. NCBI lineage: Eukaryota > Metazoa > Chordata > Aves > Passeriformes > Paradisaeidae > Lycocorax > Lycocorax pyrrhopterus. Next base: position 64,260,425 of record JACSVZ010000006.1, on the reverse strand, counting down.
AGCAGGTGATAAATCATTTTTGAATGTTTATTCAGATGATTGTTTTGGAATTTATAAGTGTTAGATCATTAACACTAGGATTAGTAATATGATCTCTGCCACTCTAGCATGAGATGTATCCCAAATGTTAATGAATGCATCCATGCAGCATGGTAGTAAAAAAAAAAAAAACCTCCAGTTTGCAGACACAGAATAAATATTGAATATTACTACATTCCCAAATCTGCCAGAGACATTAGAGAAATTATCTGTGATTTGCCTAAAATTAAAGAAATAGATGATCTTTGACAAGCCTGGGAATTGTACCCACAGCATTTGGGTTTTGAGGAAGACCTTACCTCTGTCTTCTTCAATTAATCTTGATAATTATGAAAGCATCGTGTCGTCCCACAGAAGACTCAATGCTTTTCATCTAGAGGTATCAGAGGGTATTTAACATTGCTAATGTGAATTCTAATTCATGTAAATTACTTCAGAAGTGTGGCACATTTCTACCCAAACACTTTTTATTTAACCGAGTACTTAGCATTTAGTTAGTCGTTGGAGGATGATGCATACTAAAACATGCCTGACATAATATGAAAACAGCAGTGTTTTGTGGAAGTGATACAGGAATAATACATAGATAATAGTACTCTGCTGACAGTGATACATAACAGCCACTTGCTTTTCTTCTGGTGAAGTCAATTCAAGCTAAACACCTTCATTTTATACTACTGAAAACCATGACTATTTTAGTCACTTTTTTCTTGTTTTCCATATAATTCTGGTTGGTAAATGGTATGTTAACCTCATTCAGAGGATTCCCCAGTCCCTATCCAAAAGAGGAAGCAAGGATGTAATCAGCCCTGGCCTCATTAAAATCTTTCTAATGTAATCTGTTGTTCTCAAAAAGCTTAGCCTCAGATCTACCAAATGTATTTTAATTATGTTTTAGATGGATTGTGTCTGGAGCTATGCAGTTGCTGAAGCAAATTAATCCGTTACATCAGCCAGTTCGAATTCTTTGTATGAGAATATTTACAAAAGACTTACAGACTAGCTAAAGAGACTCAATACAGCTTTTTCAATAGCAGTTTCTTATATTTTATCTTTTTCTCCCCAACCTATGCATGGATTCTATAAAAAAAAAAAAAAAGAAAGAAAAAAGACAGTGTGATGCATAGTTTTTGCTCACAGAAGAGGGTATTAGGAATGATACTTAGAACAGGCGCACTCAGCACTGGAGCTATAATAATTTATCTAATTCTATCTAAAATCTTCATCACCCACACTAGAATTGCTGCAATTAGGAATTTATTATTGAAAGCATGCAATAAGCAGTAGATACAGCTGATGATGTTAAATAGAAAAATAAATTTTCAATTAAAGTGTGCTATCCTGGAAAATTTAATTTTCCATGGGAAATGATCAAATTCTGTTTAATAAACAAACACTAAGCAACCTGGGAAGTCAGTGTGTTGACCAATTCATTAATCATTTTTTAAATCTTGCTAAATACAGTTTATTGTCTTCAAAGTACCACTAATTACTTCAATTAGCTTTGAAGTGTATCTTTTCTTTCTCTGACTGTGCCTGTAATTTTGAACCCAAGAGGGCTTTCTGGTCTTTAGACATGTTTGTTTCATTTCAAGATAAAATTCAACTCCAAGCCTCTTTTAACTGCCTGTATCCTTAAAGGAAATGTGGGGCCTGGTCACAACTTTTCCTTCTCCCTCCATGTGGTCTCTCTGGCTGAATGGGAATATGGAAACTTGGTGGGCCTGTTGAAATTTGGTCAATAAACAAGTATGGTTGGGGTTTTTATCATGGGGGTATTTGTGAGTAATGATGGTAAGCATGTAGTTAGAGATTTTAAAAGAAAAATTATTTGAGTAAATAGGCTGGTATTGAAGAGAGCTGAAAATTCTACACTCTATACTTGAAAGTCAATCGTATTATTTGGGCAGCTAAGTATGTGTTTAGGAGCTCATCTACAGGGTATCTTTTTTTCTGGAAATGAGAATATGAAGTTCCCAAGAAGGATGAAATACTGATCTTCATCTCATTATATCCTCTCAATCAATTATCATCCTCAAGTGTTGTAATAGGAAGGTCATCTAAGAAAATGCAGGGAAAGTTGTCTTGGAAAAGGGAGGGGAAAGAGGATAAGAGGGAGAGTCACAGTTAGGGAAATGATGAATGGAGGAAACATTTCACATTTTTATTATCTTTGTTAATATCTTCTGTAAATCCCTGTCTTTTTGTTTCTTGTCAATTTGTGGGAAGGGGGTGTTTTCAGACAGCAGGGATGCTGTAGGATATCCCAGAATGAAGTGCCAGGGCTGCTCAAGATGCTGTTAAGGTGCATCTCAGAGGAGCAGCCACTTCACTCTGTGTGTCCTCAAAGACGAGGGATCCTTTTTTCCTTATTAGTTAGTCGGGGGGGGGGTCTGATGGAAGAGAGCATTTCCCCAGGTGCAGCTCAGTCAGGAGCCCTGGTTTCCTGGGGCACTGCAAATGGGGTTGAAAGCTCAGCAGTCTGGCGTTTAAATCACTTTGGCCCGTGCTCAGTGCGGCTTAGCGCAGTGGCACCGCACAGGCAGAAAGCTCAGCTGCAGAAACAGGATCATGCTGCTTTGCTTTTGTTTTTCCCAGTGTTAAAGTGCCCCCCCCCAGGAGATCCTCTGTGTGGGCTAAACATTTGTTTTCCATAGATTTCATATTCCTGGGGCTTGCATAGTTAGACCTTGATGTGCTAGCTCAGACCCTGCTCTTGGAGCCTGTGCTTGTGAGAGCTCCCAGTAATACCATGTGAGGTGAAAGTTTTCTTGAAAACTGGCATCTTCAGCTGGTAATGTTTTATACTTAAGCAAACATCGGTCTCAAAAAATTCTACATTGTTTGCTCCTTCCTTCCTTGTTCATTCACTTCCTGGTAAAAAAAACCAATCCTCTTATTTACAGGATAAATAACTCCAGGTCATTTTTCACTGATACTGTTTTTTTCTTATCTATAAAATATTTAGGAATCAAGAAAGCTGATTGTTTTCCTGGTAACATGTAGTAAGGGTTTTTAAAGTGTGCTTAAGTCTTCTAGAGAGACAGAAGTAGAAGAATCTTACAGCCCTCTCTCCAAACGTCTGTCCATGACTGAAGTTATTTATAGTGTGGGCATTTCAGTTCTAGTTATGACATGTTTTGTTATGTTCAAAGTTCTGCTGTGCTGTCATATTTAATGACAAAATTACAGCCATGAGTTGAAAAAACTAGTTTATGAGATACATTATCTCCATTGCAAGATAACTTTTCTGCTCCCAAATACTTGTATGGTCATACTGCTCTTACCCTTACTATTGCTTTGCTATGAAGTGAGAAAAAGAGCAAATGCATAAATTATACCAGTCAATAAAATTGTGTTCGCTCTTACAAATGTTGCTCAAATTTCATCCTTAAGGTTAATGTTTAAGTTCTATTCATTTATAGAATTGATTCTTTCCAACCCGCTCAGCTTTGCTTTGACATTCACATTTGAAAACTAAACCCCATTTTAAACTACAAAGCCTTACAAGGTTTGGCATTAAAGGCAAATGTTATTTTGTATCAGTTGTGTTGTATACAACCTTTAGATTGCTAAATTAGGGAGAAGCCTAAAGTCTGTGATGAAAACATGAAATTGATGGTGTTTAAATTGCTGGTTCTTTCTTAGGTGCACCTTACTTGATCTATAAATTTAGAAGCTTTTTCTGTCACGTGTAACTGTGCTAGGCTTTATATGTCTTTGGTCTGATTTAAAGGAAACACATTTTTCTGATGAGCATTAGCGATGTCCTCAGTGAAATTCTATTGCATTGCAAGACAGCAATTTCTTGCAATAAATTGAAATTTATTGGAAGCTAGTGAAGTTGTTTGAGCATAAATTTCCCTTAGCATTTCTAACATTCTTCCAGCCATTCTTTTCTCTGAAAAATGCTGGAGAAGGCTCACAGGGGACCAGGTACAGTGCTTGTCTGTGTATTATCAAACTTTATTTTTGTTTTATTCAAAATGTTTTGCCTGCGGGCTGCTGAATATTTTTGTTGGCCAGTTTCTCAGCTGATGGTTGCACCCTTAATCATAGGAAGATTGATCTAATATCTTCTCAAAACTGAGAATATAAAACCCAATAGTTAAATATTTTAAAATGAAGGACACCCCCTCCCCCCCTTCAATATAGGCACCAAATAAAGGTTTACTTATCTGCTATCAAAACATTTTTCCAGTGAGGTCTTCAAACTGAACTGATACCTGAAAATTCAATAGGTAATTTTAACTATAATCAAGTCTTGAAAAAGAGTATTTTTTTTCTAAACAGCAATATGTCCTATTTTCGTGAATATGTTTGAGAAAGTGAACACTTCTACCCCACCTCAAGGAAAATAATCTTCCTGGTAACACAGCTTCTTAGGATCAGGCCTGAATAGCAAGCTCCTTTCTAAGGCTGCCAGTACTGAAAATAGTCACTGATTTAATTCTTGGATTCTTATTACAATTTGCTTGTCCTTGTTCTGATTGTGGAGGGAAAAGATTAAATATTTTGCCTTTAAGCCTAAACCAGCATACAGAACACCACCATCCTCTTGGCTTCAGACACAAGAGCATTGCGTGTGGTGTCTGTTAATTTCAACCAATACGGCTTCTGATGCCCTCTGGTTTAAGTCTCTGAATCAGAGGGGAATTTGTCCCATCAATGTAATCAAGAGCTATGTAAAACTTAAGTGAGATTGAATGACAAACTCTGGTACAACTCTTAACTGGCACAGTGAAAGGGGAAACTGAGGTATGATGCTTTTCTTTTTTTTTTTTGTTTTAATAAATGGACTGTGTATTCTTTGGAACTGATAGTTTCCAAAATAAAGTATATTGGTTTTTTTTTCCTCTTGCATTTTTTCAAAGTTTCTGCCTGCTTTTCTAAAGGAAAATTAAGAACGGTTTGTGGAAGTCTGGAGTGCAAAGGGAAAAAAAAGAAGAGGAGGGTAGGTTGATAGGCATTCAAGCCCACAGGACTTGTTCAAAAAGGAGCACCATACAGGATTGCTGTCTTAAAAGTAATGCCACAGAAGTGTGATACATGTTATAAAATAGACCTATAGAGAAGCTAACATATAGTCTAAATTTGTTTCCAAGATGGTAAAATAATTCTACAATTAAGTCTTTTGACATAATTGCTGTGTATACTTGATGCAACTTTCCTTTAAAATAATGCATTCAGTCATTTTTTTTTTATTTTCACCATTTTGGAATAGCCACAGAAGAAGTCAGTTTTTTTCTTAACTGAGATCATAAAGTTCACGATCTAAAGTGAAGCTATTCCCAGCAACTTTTCCAGCTAAACCGTTCCAACTTTCTCAACTATGAATGATCCTCACCCTACTAAATTTATGTTCATTGGAAAGATTACTTGGTGTGACCTTCTTCAGAACACCAATACACTGAGGATAAACTCTGATTTCAAATATGGAAAATTTCTGTGGAAAAAATATTCTCTGGAATTCCCCTAGACTGAGCAATGGTCTTGGCTTCTTTAAAACCTCTTATACAAACAAGCAAAAGTAATATAAAGTATTAATTGCATCCCAGTTGTTCTGTTGTGTGACCTGATTCTCATCTTTGCAGATACGTTTTCTTGTGTCAAAGTTTAATATAAGATAATTTAGTAAAATACTGTGAGTGTCAATTTTTTTTTTGTAACTGTTGGCATCAAAAACTGTATTGGCTGCTATATGTATGCGTGTGTGTTCTGCCTTTTGATCTTTCTCGATGTTGAAGTGCTAGCACTGGTATTTGCAGTATTTCTGTTTAATTTTTTTAATTAAGTTTACAAAGCTAGATGTAAGCATTGAAGAGTCTCAATGGAATTAAATATTAAAGCACCCCGAAGCTACTTTTAGTGCTGCAAAATGAGAAAATGGAGATAAGAAAGAAAAAACATGCTCAACATGTAAATTTACGTTTCCAAGTAATAGGATTTGGCCAGGAACCACTACGTTGTATTTCTCTCTTTTTTTTTTTTTTTTCTTTTTGCCTTGCCTGTAGTATTTAAACCAGTAAGAATGTGCCAAGGACTTACATTTTCACAAGGACTTAGATTTTTACAGTGGTGCTATACCATAGGGAACAGGAAAATGTCTAAGTCAGCAGACTATCATTGATGATTGGGTGCTAAATTTCTGGAGATTTCTTGAACGGGGTTCATGGTAATAACAACAGTTCATCAAACTGCATTTGTCATTTGTTTGGAGCTGACTACATCTGCTCTATTGTCACTACTATCCTCCAGTTACGTGCATGCAGCCCAATTCAGTGGGAATTTTGGCTTGCTTTTCGTATAAAATCTGGACCAGGCATGCATGATCTTCCTGTACCTGGTCTCCTACTGAGTCCATGGTTTTGTTGTGGGACTTGAAAGGCATTTGATCACAAGTCCAGTTACCACCAATAACAAATCTGAATAACCATGAGGAAGCATTTCTTCTCCAGATGCCATGCTCCTGACTTCCCCCATGAAACATGAAAGAATTCTATTCCTTCTGATTCCATGATAATGTCGAAGAGCTTCTTTACTGTCCTTTCTACAACTCTGCTTTCTGTCAAAGTTTCAATATCCTGGCATCATGGGGAAGCTCTGGACAGGTTTTGTCCAACCTCTGCCATACTTTTTATAGTATGTATATATAAAAGTATATATACATATATATATATATGTATATATAAAAGTATATATACTTTTTATAGTATAGTCCCACAACAATAACCCTTTCTCCTAGCTATTTCGTCTGTTTGTGGTTCACATTCTTGCTGGCATTTGGATGAGAAATTTAAAAACAAAAATTGAGTTTTATTTTTAGACACTGTAACTCACCATGAACAGTGCTGTGATTGCATAAGCAGACAGTGAGTATAATATTGAGAATTCTACGTCAATATTCAGTACCAGAACTGCAGGTTGAATTTTCTGTTGGTTATACACACTTGTGAAATGAATTTTAAGAAAAGAAGTAAGAATAAGTAACAGAAGGGACGGAAATTGAGTGTTGTGTGGAATTGCTAATTCAGTTTATATCCGTGAATTAATTTTCAAAGCAGCTGGCTAAATTCTATTCTCACTTATTCTGTAGTCATTTCAGACATTAATTTCTGAGAACCATGTCTGAGGTAATAACTTTCAGTATAGAGTTTCATCTGTACACTTCTAGATCTTACTTGTAGCTCTTTATTGCTTGTGCATTAGTCATTGCCCTTTTTAATATTCTTAGAGATTGAAATAAGCAAAATCAAAGACAAATAACAAAGAATACTGCTATAAATCTTAATTACTTTTCTTTTGCATTTGTCTCCAAAATCAACAAGTCATTCAGACAGAAATAGGACCAAACCATATTGATGCTGATTTCTGTTGAGACTGAGTTAATTTTAGCAGTAAAATGAATTTTTCTATCTTTGAGAAGACAGCTTTGTGTTTCTTCTTGATATGCATCATTTCCACTGAACAGAATCAGAGCCAAAATCCTCAATTTTTCTGTCTTGTTCCAGTGAGAGTAAGAATTGGATGCTTAACTTCTGAGGTGATAAATATGATACCCATTCTAAAAGCAGAAGCGTCTGGAGTTCTCTCATAGACTACCCAAGCAAAATTGCTTCCCTTCCATACTCTTTTCCTTCCTGTTTTTTTTTAAAAAGAAAGCTGCAATTATTTGGTTGGAGTCTTATCTAGGGTGTAGTGAGGAGCAAAAAATAAAGAGGCAATTCTGATTTCAGGCATATTCAGCGCACGTGAACTTCTCTCTGCATGAGTTTCAAACTTCACTGGCTGAGTGCTAATTAGATTCCGTCCCTTGTAAGGGCTTTCAGGAAAGTAATTTTGTCTTTAACTTCTAGCAGTAACAAAAGGCATATTCTAAGACAGAAGCTTTTCTGGCAATACAATGTAATGATACACTCATGAAAGAGCTGATTTGCATTTGTGCTTGGCATTGCAAAGTGCGATGCGTGTTATGCATTCATTTTAACATTGATAAATGAAAAAAGGACTGAACAAAGACCTAACCTTCCTAATTAATTATCCCATGTGATCATAAATCTGTTTTGATATTACTACCTTTTTAGTAAGAGTCTTTTTAAAAGAGTACAACTGTTCTGCATTTCTGAATATAACTTTAAACCTTTAAATAATGACCTAACTTAAAATGTGTATTGATCCTGTTTCATGCTTTTCTAGTTGTACTCTGTGGCAGTAGGCACTGAAGCACCATAAGGAAATCAATGTCTTTCTAAGCAGCCAAGAAATTGAGGTTTTGCCTCCAAAGTCTCAGAACAAGGTGCTCTCATGTAGGTAACATGTAGACCTGCAAACCTGGCCTGACATCTCCTTACCCACAGAGCTATTAATGTTAAGCAGAAATTAATGTTGGCCAATCCTTCAGCACTAAGCACATGCTCTGGTCTGATGCCTCCTGACATCCAGAGTCACTTTAGAGTCTAGGTAACCTGGATATGGGAAGGCATTAAAAATGTATGCTTCTTTTCTCTTGTCATCACTTTCCTGTGATGTTTAACTTTAGGAGCCTCAATATTTTGGTGCTGACTGCATTTTTCTTGTCCCTGCTATTGAAACTTCTGTAGCTAGTGGGCTGACCAGATGCCCACCCAGCCACCCTCTCATTCCCCTTTCTTGATGGAACTGTAGGAGAAAATAAGATGGAAGAGCTTATAGGCTGAGATAAAAACAAGGAGTCTACCTACCTGCTACAGTCACAGAAAAACAGACTCATCTTTGCAAAAATTGATTTAAAAGGCCCAAAAAAGGCTGCCTAATTTTTTTCTCATTAGCTGTTTCAATTTGAATACTTGAAATGTTCCACTAGCCTAAAACAATTTGTGACATAACTTAGAATAGTCTTTTCTTGCCTTTTTTTTTGTTTTAAATTCATCTATTGCTAGTATTACATTTGATGAGTGTTTCAAGAAGTACTAATTTGAAAGTTAGAATTATCCAGAGCTCTGGATATAAATTCAGATTATCATGATAGTTCAATTTCAAAGAGATAATTAGGTAATCCTTATTTCATATATCTTTAGTCTAACATATTTTCTGCAAGTCGGTATATGAAGAAAGTATGTAAAGCAAAAGTGCTTTTTACCACTGGCATTGGTATATTTTGCAATTAGGGTGTGTCTTTAATCCCAAGTGGGTACAGGTCATTTTGGCTTCAGTGGAAAGATATGAATGTATACAATTTTTCATGATCATAGGGTTATCATCATGAGAGTCAGGCTCTCATGGTGAGAAGATATCCTATTGTTCCTTTGAATTCCTTCCACAGACTTCAGGATTTTCACCCTTACTCTCTCTGTCTTAAGTGGTCCAGCTTATCTTCTTCCAATGCATCAAATGCATTTTACACTGTCAGCTGTAGACACTGTGTCAATGACTGTGGTTTGCTTTCTGCCCAGTTTGCCCATTGATTTGCTTTTCACGTTGAAATGGACTTTATCATCTCGTGGGCTGTGTAAGCCTGCTTGACTTGAAATCCATCCTATAAGCTTGTTATTTTTGACTGGTCTTATAGCTTGGTGCTTCAACCCCACAAGTATCCCTATAGCTTCTTAAACCATTGAAGTTTCAGCATTAATGTTTAATAGCTGTGACCTCAGGACTGGTTAAATCCAGTTGACTTAACCTTTCTGAATATGGGAGCAGATTTTCATCTTGTTTAAAAAAACAACTTTCTAACCAGGGCCTGATTTTTTTTTCTGTAACTCTATTAACATAAGTGGTATTCAGTTCAATTAAAAAGAAAACCTAGATGTATTAAGAGACACATACTGCTATTTTTCACTTTGCATGGCAATATGGATAGAACTTCATTTTGAAAATAAAGCACAGAAAGGAAACCCAGCCTCTTTATTTTCCTGTAGAAGTAGTAGATAGGCTGGAAGCTTGTATACAACAAGCTTCGTTGAATACAAGCTTTATCCTTGTCCTGCCTACACAGCCAGGGCAACCTCTCTTTCTCCACAGGAATGAACAAGCAAACAAAAGAAAAACCCAACCCTGATCAAACAGATTACTAAATAAGGAATGTCAGTGTTGAATTATTCTGTATTCCAGGTAATTGCTTCCAGGTGTCATCTCAGCTCTGTGAGAGTTGTCAGTTGTTTGATAGTATTTTGAGAATTTGGCTCTCTCAAGCCTGTTGATTTTCTTTCTTTCAGCTGCACCACTTGAAAGATCAGAAGTCTCCTGCTAATAATATAAAGAAATATTTTTATTGCACTTTTTTTTTCTTTTTTCACAGTGCGCCCATGCAATATAAGACATGCAGCCTTAGGACTGTCAGTATATGAAATAAAAAAAGCTATATTGAGATAACATATGTACTTACCATGTGTTGACATGATTTGAACCTGTAATTTTTTCCAGTGAAAAAATATGTGAAGTTTGTTTTATTTTTTAAACTCTGAGAAGGATAAGAAGCTATTTCCAGAGACTTTTAGAAATAAATGGGGTTAAAAGGGTTACTAAATTATTTTATTATTGCTCAAGAGAGATCTTCAAAAGGAAAGACAATGCTTTCTATTGAAATACTTTCAAATAGCAGCATTCAAATGGTTTTAAAATATATACTATCATTTTCTAAGCGCTTATTGTTTGTGTTGCATACGAAAACCTATTTCTGATCCTATCAACACTTGTTTTTTTCCTAAAGTGTAAAAAACGGAAAACTTTTGATGTAAATCTCCGTGTAATGTTAAAGCCCCACTTGGCTCACACTGATTACTATAAATTAAATATAATGGTAATCAGCCTCAGCATTTAGCATGTGGTATGGAAATCTGTGATTTCCATTGATTGCAGGGAAATTATACATATGCCATTTACTCAATATGTGAACAAAGCAAAAGTGCTTTTTACCACTGGCATTGGTATATTCTGCAGTTAGGGTGTGTCTTTAATCCCAAGTGGGTACAGGGCAGTTCTCAACTCATGAGTCTGGTATAGCTGCAGTAACTAAATGCGTGCTTAATTTGAAGCACATAAATAGTTTCAGTAATTATGACTGAAAGATTGCCTTGGATTTAGTTGTGTTGTACCAGCTGTATGCAGCCAGTGCTGGATGTCTTGGGTGTACCAGTCATCTCAGTGACACCCAGCTGCTGTCAGTACTTCTGTTTCTTTATAAACTCATTGAAGTTAAACACTCTCCTTAAGAACTTCTGTCTCAGAATGAGGAGGTTTCAGCAATAGCTGTCTTTGATTTTTCATCAGTTATGTTTCGTCTTCTTAAGCTGAATAATTGGCTTCATGGCTCTCTTCACCAAGATCTTACTCAACAGTTAATGAAAGAAACACATTTACATTTATGAAATATGTCTTTTGCTAAATTAATATGAAAGAGTGAGGGGGAAAATGTGTCTTCTGAGCTCTTCTAAAATCATTAAGTATGTGGACTTTGGGTTGCTACAGTATTGTTCATTCCTAGAGGAATTACGTTCCTTTACAGCAAGTTAAATAATTGTGACGCATTGATGCTCTCAGAAGTGTAATTTTTAAGAAAGATTTCAGTTTAGTTGCAAATCTGTCACTTTAATTCAGATGTTATTTAATTGCTGATATAAAAGCTTCTCCACTAATGCATGTTTTCCATTTCTTTCAAAATACATTTTCCCCTTACAGGTAATAATAACTGTTAACTCAGCAGGTAGACCACTCTAAGGTCTCAAACAAGTGCATCTTTAAATAAGGCTAACAAAATGTGAGCCTTTAAACAAGGCAACAAAGTGAATGGAGCTGAGCATTAGCTGTAGGAAAATGTAAAGGAACGTCACAATAATCAGTGGCTGCAACCACTTAAACCCTCTAGACAGCTGAAGGACTAGGAAAGCAAGTACAAATTAGGGGAAAGTCAAAAAATAAGATACTAAAACCACAAAAGAGCTCTTGTCAAGAATAAACTTTACAAAATGTGATAATAACAACTTAAATATGCACAGTGCCTTCCAACCCCCCAGATCCAAACTGCCTTGCAAACTAATGACAACTCTGCTGAAAAGACATCTGTATGTGAAAAGAGGCAGCAGATAGGTTGCAGTCAGGTAGAAGAAAAAAAGTTTTTGTGCAAACCTGAAAACTGAGCAAAATATCTGAGCCATTTCCCATATGTGAACTCCACACAGTCCAAACAGTCTGAGTTTGGAGTTAAACATACAGCTGGAGGGTTTTTCTACTCAAATCTTAGTTCATCATAAAAGCATAAAGTGATTAAATATATCCTGTCTGTTTTGTACTATTGAGACATGTAAGCTGAAATCAAACTGTAAAAATGAAGTATTGAAATTTAATTGAAAATTTCTCTTCCTTGAATTAGTGTTAATTCATTTGACTTTGATAGAAACTTAGTTTCCAGTTTTGAATGTTAATGACACATAATAAAAAGTTAAATACAGGAATGTACCTTGTAGGCAGAAAAATCAGGAAGAAAAGAAAAGTCATTAAAAGAATTAAATAATAATTAAATAATTAGCTAATTAAAATACCATGGAAATTTGGAGCAGATTAATCTTCATTTTATGTGTTTCTTATAATGCTCTTCTTAGTGACATTATGTTATGAAAGGACTCTTAGAAATCTTTTTGAAAGAAAGATGAAGTCACTTCTTAGCATTTTACTCTTTGCACCTGTCATTGATGTATTAAAAAAATCAACAGGACAGAGACTATGCTCTTCTACAACGGACTGCTGAGTTTTTTTAACACTTGTGTTGGTGGATCATTACATTATGCTTAAAACTAGGATTAGAAAATGAATTTGGGAATTCAGATACTGGACAGATCTACTGAAGAGCATTGCAAACTTACTAGGATTAAGATGCTGGTTAGCATCTGAAGGATGCTTTCTTTCTCATATTCACATGCATCATTAGACTTTAATTAAAACAAGGGTTAGCACTGGTTTGAGAAAACTGCTGCTGAGGACCTCTGGTTATTAGCTTTCTTTAGGCTTACAGAGCTAAAATTATTTTTGATCCCAGGTGAAACAGCACTGATGAAACAGTAGTTTCAATGTGTGCTTTTGTAAAATTAAGATGCCTTCAGCTATGATAAAAACTAGGATTGGGCTGCAGTTAGGAGTAAGATTCAATAAATTAGGGTATAAGAACTCTCTTTGTGCTGTGCCAGTGCCCCAGTTTTTGAACAAGTGCTGGTGTGAGGGAGAGCAAGAGCTGACTTCTGCAGGAGGCATTGCTCTGTTTCAAGTTTCCAGTTAATGTAAGGGGTTTGGAAAGTAAGGACTTAATGGTGCTGTCAGCTATGTAACGAAGGAAGACCTAGAGGACTGCCTGCTGCTACATGTATTGACTGGTTAAAGCTAGAAGTCAGATTTTGGGGACTGAAAAACTCAGTTTATTGCAGGTTTTTGAAGTGTCTCAGCGTATAACACAAATGACAAAATACACAGCTCCTTAATTTTGGTGGGTTTTGGTTCACTGCCATTTTGTTAAGCTCGAATCAGGGCTTGACACTGCCTGTATATGTAATTAGCAAAGGTGATGGAAACAAAAACCAAAGTCTAAGCTGAGAATTTGTTCTTTTAGGCTAAATACTTGGAGGAAAGCCCCAATATATGAATTTGTTCTTTGCGGTGCCTTAGTAGCAAATGTGACGGGACTTTTTTTTTTCCATTGAAAAACTGAAAAATGAAATATGTCAGTGTAGTTGCCAAACCTTTGATCACTCATCACTGTGATAATTTCTGGGCCCATGGAGCTCCTACACAGATGGTAAAATAGGCTGATGTAGTATGTCTGAAATGACAACATTTCTCATGCTAGACAGAAGCATGGTGTGCCTCTGCGAGGATATCTGCCTTGCTATCATCAGCTTTGGTTGACAGGATTGCTTTGGATCTCTTTTTTTCTTCTTTGGGAGCTGGTGTGCACCAAGGAAGGCAAAACATAGCCCAGCATTAGATGAAGGGGCATGATTTAAACAGAGACGTTGTAAGTTACAAACATGGCATCTGCCTTTCTTGGCAAGAGAACTGAGAACCTGGGATGAGAACGTTGGGGAACTAAGGGGATTCATTTCAGAACAAGGTCAGAAACATAAAAGTGAATTACATGGGCCGGTCTGAACATTATTTTTCATTAAAAATCAGTGCTCAGGCTTACTGCTAGATGCGTTATTATGACCATATGTTAGGACTAAAGCAAAACAAAATGCGTTTGGAAGATGCCATTGATCTTTAATGAGTGTGCTGTCTGTGATTTAATGAAGCATACAGCTTGTCCAGTTCATGAAGTGGAAGGGATTTTCATTAGGGACATGTTGGCGTGGCAAATGCTTGGTACATTTTAGCCTTCACATTGTCATTTTTAAAGTATGGTTTGCTGCAGCGTTGAAGAAGATTTGACCTTCATATTGCAGCAAAAAGACAACTGGAAGTTGAAAAGAATTTCCAGGGAATTGACTCACTATGGCAGCTTTATTAGTTTTGATAAATTTTTTTTCTTTTTTTTTTCTTTTTTTTTCTTTTTTGTGAGAATGAGCTGCCACTGCTTATCTTGTGTGTAGCAAAATAGTATAATCTCTCCTTGGTATAAGCTTGCTTAAAAATAATTTCTTCTAGAGTAAGGAGTGCCAAAATGCATATGCAGTCTGGAAGTCAGTATTTCAGGTTTATCAAGTTTCTGGAGGTTTATCAGGTTTTTTGGATAATGTAATGCCATTGATTTCAGGAAATTCAATTTCCAGAATTTCTGGGGGCATCACAAAACTCATTGAGATAAAGAAATATTCATACAAAAGTGCTGTGGAATCTGACCCTTCGTCTTTGTCTATCATGTGAAATTTTTTAAGTCTGCAAGTGTAGAAGATTACTTGTGCATGATGTTTGCCCTTGATACCTCTAAATCTTCGACTTCCAAAAGCGCTGTGCTGAGGGGAGGTATCAGTTTTCTGATATCTTACATCTTTGGACATCACAGTCAGTGCACTGAGTAAATGGACCTTATGTGTCTTTCTAAATTTTTGCATTGTCTTGTGTTTAATCCACAAACAGGGAATCCACACTAAAAGTGCCGTAGAGAGCTAAAATTGCATTCAAGTGCATGAGTGTTAAGCTTTTTTTGTTTTACTAGGACCAGAAATGCCTGAGACATCCTAGATCTTTGCCAGTATGATGTTTTTAAAAGCTTAACTATATATACGCATGCATTTCTATTTTTCCCTGCATAATTTAACTACTTCTTGAATATTAAATTTTGGGACTTGTACAGTGTGGTTAATTTAATTGTCTTATTAATTGTGAACCTCAATACTCAGTCTTATTTGTCAGACAAGTTTTTCTTAACTGAATGCCCAAAGCCTGAAAATTATGAACAGAGATGACAAAAAAAAAGAGCAGAACTCATTTTAAACATACAACTGTCATTGATTTTTTTTGGTGTTATTTATTGCAGCAAGCAGACCCTTTCCAAAGAGCTGTTGTATTAAGAATTCATTCCTTTACATTGGTAGTTATGAAAAATGAATTGAAGGTACTGTACAATATATTTTCTGTTAGCATAAAACATAAGCACTGAAATGACAACCAAGCCTAAGTTCTGTTTTCCAAACCATGAAGTCTTTTAATAAGTAAGACAAACTTGAAAATGGAATTTAAAACCCTAAACCATTGAAAACTGTTCTTAGCCTTACAATACATTCAAGCAAAGGGACTATTCATGTGTGTCAAGCTAGGCATGTGCATAATTCTTTTGCAGAGTCAAGGCCTAAATTTGTCACTTTAAATAGCACTGGCCTATTTTACATGCACAGATTAAAATGACTCTCCATTTGAATCCCTTCACAGCGGGGCCTCTTAGCAGTTCCTTGTGGTCCAGGTGCGTAAGAGGCCTCAAAGTCGTCTCCTCTGAAAAGCAGGAAAATAGAAGAAAATAGGACTTATGAGAGCAAAGAAAAGGAACTGGAAACGGGAGTTAAAAATTTAAATTCGATGACTGTGCTCAAAAACACTTCTAGATTTCAAAACATGATTGATTTTTTCAAAAAAAAGTGCCAGTGATTTGAAAATTAAAGGCTTGACTTTCAGTTGCAGGGGATCTCCAGCTCCCGTTGACATTTGCATCTCTTCTCTCTCTATTAAAAAGAAACCCACAGTCAAATCATTATGTGCTCTTGTAAATTGTACACACAGATATTAATGTGAGTCCTTTTAGTGTTTTTAGTTTTGAAAGAAAGGGAACATTTTTTGTGTCCTATTTGTCTTGTTGCTTTAAATGCTTGCGCATGTTAATCCTCTGTTTGCCCAGCTGTCACCTAAATACCCAAGTTGTGTTATCTCACTTAAGAATAGCAGCATATCCAACAACTTAGGGAGCTAATGGCTAATATGTGTGAATGTGCCTTACATTGCTTTAACTATTAATCACTGAAAAATAGTCAGAAAATTACTTGTAGCCCAAGTAGCCATTAATAATGTTCAAGTATAACGTGTCTGGAGGAGGTCAAGACTGTAACACCATTCTGTTGGGGAGGAAAACTGTGTTGGATTCAAGTGGTGAACCTTGGCAGAACTCCTGTAAGGAGGCCAAGTGGTCTCCACTGCCTCCTAGTACTTGCATTGGAACTTGTGGGGCTACGATGGTGAGGCGAGGTCAGCCTTATGGCACAGTTTTAGAGCACTCAGCTTCAGAAGCTTTGAAGTAAACAGATCTGTCAGTCTGCCTTTTCAAGTCCTTTTTAGTGGTTCCAACTTCAAAGCAGCTTCAGGTTACTGCAAAACTCTTAGAAATACCTGCACAGACGAAGTTTCCCTTTGCATATTGAATGCAGGGAGGCCAATTCGTTCCATTACCTTTTGTCCAGAGTGATCCAGACAAGATCCAGGGAGAGACCCATCTTGACTTGATGTGGGGTGGTCACTGTTTTCCTTTTCTGCAGAGTCTGGCAGAGTTTGAGGGGAGTGCAGGAGGGCATTTCCTCCTGTAATGGGGAGGCTCTACATGCATCACCTGTGTAGCTACTTAATGAGTAACTCATAATCCCACTTGATGATCTCAGAGGTCTTTGCCAACCTCATTGATTCTGTGTTTCTGTTATTTGCATCGACTGCTGATGTGCTACGCTGTCCTTATGTTACTGCTGATTCTCTAAGCTGATGAAAGCTGGAGAGAGAAACAGCAGGATTTCCTTGGATCCCCATCCTTGTGTGCGTAGGTTCCTCTCTCTTGGTGGATTTTTTTGTGGTGATGGGCTCTTTGCAGCCATATGCCATATATAGCTATCATCCTTATATAAACCAATGCTGACTCTTAGTTTTTGACTGCATGTTGCCCTGCTGCTGAAAGCTACTAAAGAGAATAATGATGGCATTTCAAAACTTACCTTTACTTTTAAAACATTTTGAGATTGAGTAAGGGAAGAGCTTGAGAGCCACCTACTAATGTTATGGCTGTAGGATTTTCATGTCACTAAAGTTATCTCACTGCTTAGAATTAAAAATGTCTGAATTCACGTAATAATTTGTAGCTGTATTGAAATAACTGTCAAGCAGAATGTAGATATATTATTCTGTGGTTCTGTGTAATTTGGGTGATGATCCTGGTTATCAGTAAACACTAAAAGTCGCCTAAAGTTGCAGCTACAGTTCTGTACAGCTGTTCATCATTGCTCTGTTCCACCTCCAAGCCTCAGACTTGTTCTCACACTGTCCATTTTTTGTAGCATGATGAATAAGTGAACCTAATTTCGTCCACTATCAAGTAGCTAAAGTTCTATTTCTAAATACATATTGAAGCTTTGAAAATAAAACTTTACACAAGACCCCAGTTCTGAGTGGCTTATCTGAACAGACCACGATGAATAGATAATATTGTGTTTTCTCATTGTATTGCTATTACTGTGCTTAGGTTTTACAGAAATAACAAGGTGAGTCCTGCTCCAAGGAGTCTGTGATCTTATTTATTAGCTGTACTAAATCTTAGTAATGGAGCAGTGGGTGGTGCATTTGGAAATTAAGAACTAACTCGAGATACACAGCTATAACTGCGTTAGCCAAACTTTATAGAGCCAGTCATGCAAAGAAAGTGAACTTATAAATAATATAATTAATTACTCCACACAACATTTACCTTGAAGCTCTTTTTTGTTGTAACTGTTTTTTTAAAGTCATCCCATGGCTTAAAGGACCGTGATGTAAACTAGAATACCTTTCTGCAGGATAATTTAAGCAATTTAAATTTGAGCAATGCCACTGTGAATTATGGGGTATTTAACAACTCTCTTCCCCGTATTGTATCTGAACCTGGATAATGCAATTTAAAAGCATGTCTTGACTTCATCAGTTTTATTCACACGGTGAAAGCTCTTTTCATTGTCTTGCAGCAGGGAGAGAAAAGGTTGATAGTATGTGACTTTCCATTCCTTAGAGAAAAACTCACCCAAACTAAATACAATGAATTATCGGGCAAAGGTTGTCTGTCTTTGGATCATGCACAAACTCTTGCTATCTCCAGAAAAGAACAAACTGACAATTTTACAGTAAACACAGTAGAAGCTTTGCCAATAAAGCTTATCACTATTCTATAAAATGATGGAGACATTAGATTCCTGTCTCATCACAACAATACCAGAAAATAACTATTTTGGTCAGACATACCATTCTGAGAATGAATTAATGTGATTTTTTCTTAGATTGCATTGTGATTGTTTTGCCAAGAGGTAAGACTAACACTTTGTTTTATTTTGGATACAAGATATTTGTTGCCTGTAAGTTCTGAAGTAATATCACAAGTCAGCAGAGTCCACCTGAATTTTACTTACACAACCAAAAGAAGCCAAATCCTATACATTTCTATTGAAGAGATGCCTGCAAAATTTCTCTATTTGGCCTGTCTTTGTCTCTCTGTGTTTAGGAAAAAAAGCATTTATGATGCAGTTTTCGTGGTGCTGTTTATCTGTTGTTTATTCCTTAGTTTTTCTCCTTCTGTAGTCCCCCCCCGCCCAATATCTGCTGATCCTATGCTTTTTTGTGTCAACACTACTGTTTGGCAGAGCAATTTTTAAATAATCTTATGCTCAGGGAATGTGTAACCATGCTTAAGGTTCTGTAAAAAATGTAATTATAGGAAACATAGAATTAACATTTTAAGCAAAAGTTAAATTTAGAAGTAAAAACCTCTGCTGTTGGTTGGGTCAGTGGAGCATGTGTATGTCCAAGAAATCATGTGCTCCATCCCCTCAGGGAAGCATTGGAAAAGGCAGCTGTTTCATACACACTCAAGATTATTGTCTCTTCTTTCCCATGAACTGCTGCCAGCCAAGTTGCCCTTTGAAGCTAAGGGGATGGCAGTGACTGAAGCTGTTGCATGCTTCTCACCCATGAAATAACAGCATATTTGGTACATTTCGCATCAGAGTTGTATTAAAGCATATACTTGATAGCAGCTCACAGCAGTACAACGAAGCCCCCTAATCAACCAAAATGTGAATGTAAGACACAGAACTAATTTTACCCTTGGAACCAAAAGGCCATCCCCAATAAATCTACTTAATCTCTGTGGCACTTGAAGCAGGTACCGAGAATTATTGGCATTGTGTGGGTGAGGTTCATGAGGCAGGGAGGAGCCTGAGTGATTTACTTGGCATCTCAGAGGAGGCAGCGCCTTGGTCACACAAATTCTGGGACGTTGTGCTTGCTGCTTTCCCATGGAGTAAACAGCACCTCTGACTTTGAAGGAAATGGGAGGAGCCTGATAATGGCAAAAATTCTGATACTGAGGAGAATGAGAATGGGAAAGTAGGAATGATGTTTGCTACAGCACATGGCTTACTGAAGTTTACAAGAAACATGATAAAAATCAAATAAGAAAAACTAGTCAAGCATTTTCTCTTTCCCAGCATACGTTGTTAGTAAAGTGGGTTTGCAAGGTCACTGCTAAAGTAACATCACAAAATAAACAGAAAGTGACCTCTGTCAGCTTTTATCAAAAGTTCACCTTAAGAAATTTATGCGCTTTGATGTCCTTAAAAGATTATAATATAGTCAATAATAATCAGGCTCTTTTCTCCTTTTCAGTAGCCAGAGGGCCACATGTGGTTGTTCCATCAGAATGTGGCAAGTTCATCTGAGATCTTAGACAAACAAGCAAAACAAAACTTCTGTATTGTTGGCAGCGTGCCATAAAAGGGGTAACCATGAAACGTTAGTTATGGGGTTTTTCCTATAGAAGTCATGCATAATGTACAGTAGCTCTCTCTAAAGGCAATGAAAGCATGAAGAGGCATTGGTGGAAAAGATTAAATTATATGCTGCTAGGAATGGAACTTCTCAATAAGAAGCAAAATCTAGAGTAGATAATGATAATCTACTTGCCTGCATTAAAGGATGCATTTTAATCTTCAAAGATTAGTTTGTAACCTACAGTCTGGTTCTCAATGACCCTTTCAGCCTAATTTTCCTATCTCCCCTGTGCATTTTGAGCTGCTTTTTCATTTCTTTCTTGGTATTGCTGAGTTGGTAGAGAACACTGTTGCTTAGTATTTTCATTTTAAACAGGGTATTTCTAAATGTCTAAAAGGGCTGAAACATCTCATACCCTGGAAGTAAAAACATATTAAAGACTGTACACTTCTCATTTTGCTCGTTCTCTATCCTTTTATGTGGGAAATTATACAGCCCCTTCAGAAGCAGCCTATTCTCAGCACCAGATCAAATTAAAAGTGTCAACACAGTTTGGATGCTTTCAGTTTCTGTTTTTGATCTGCCCAGCCTCACATTGTATGTTCATGGCTACAGGCTGACAGATACGTGGTTCCAAATTCCAGTACTTCTGGATGGATTTTTTCCTTTTTTTCCACTATTCTTTTCTGTGGAGTGAAATTCTTCTTCATAAAGTAGGCCAATAAAAGAGGTTTCCTATCATTTAGCAGTGTGAGGAGAACTTCAGTGGCCCACTGAGCTTTTCTGCTTAGCACAGTTGAAGCCTGTGTGCTGCAAACGAGATGTTGATACTTGTTTGCTCAGACTCGTCTTCACCTTAGAGTAATAGCATCTTCGTCTTACTATGGTAAGAGCTGGGGGTGACTATATCCCTTCACCAATTCAAATAAAGGTTTTTATGTTAAATTTAGCATGCAATATAGTTGTCTAAGCCCTTCAAAACTAAATGGAATGGTAGATACATTCCAGTAATTCGTCCTGTTTTAAATTATGTCAACTCAAGACCCTCACAGCTTCCTCTTCCCTTCCATTGACCCCAAAAAGGCATCTGTGTGAGTGGCTTAGATTTATACAACTAACTCTTAGGAATATAACTAAATTGTTTAAATCTCTTCAAAACATATGCACCAATGTGTTCCTTTGGTTCCCCTTCCTCCTTCTTAATGGCTGTCTTTGACATGATGCTCCTCTCCTGAATACCAGAGACGGGCTGGAGCAAAGATTGTATTGCACCTGCCACCTCAGCCCTTTTGAGGAGACAAATGCTATACAAGGAAACTTTTTCTGTGGTTTAATTCTTGCCTGACTTTGGACTCTATAGCCTTAAACTTCATTCTTCATCCCTCTCCTCTAAAAAAGTAGGCAACTTCTATGTGTGTGAAACCAACAGTGTTTTTGACACTTGATAACATACTAAAGGGGTTTTTTAATCTCAAATTTTATCCTTCTGAGACTTCTGACTCTTGAAAAAATGATCAGAAATCTCATGGGGAAAAAATGTTTTTGAAAACTCCTTAAAATCACAAATGGAGCACAAACATAACAAGTTCTTCAATCATGTTTATAATTTTCTCTCTTCAAATTTTAATTCACTTGGGAAAATCAGGCAAGGAAAAATAAAACAAACCAGCCTCTAAAGCTAAATTTCTGAAATTTCAGAAAAATGTTTAATTTACAGTTTGTGTTGTGCCTCACTTTAACTGAATCAGTCTCTCCATCTCATATATGCCATCACACCAAATTTTGCATTTTCAACTTTTGCTACAGGTTCATTAAAACAGTAGAATTAATGCAGTTTTTGCTCTCGTTCTTTGTGTATTATATTAGAGCTAGGAGTTGGTTAGCTCTCTTTTCAATGCCATTGTGTCTGGTTTATCAGCTCAATTGCTGGATGTACACACTGTTGAATTCGAGGCCGGCTCGCCATTGTACTTAGCGTTGCAGACTACACAGTGGGTTTATGTTTAAAACCCTAGCAGATTATGACCTTGGTGAAATGAGTTACCGTGATTTTTGTCTTCTGGTTGTTTATTTTACCTCCATAGAGATCAGAAAGTAAACAAGGTTACTGCATTTATATTTGGACTGTATTACTGTACAGTAATGCATTACTATGCAGCCCATAAAGTTTAGCTGAGAGAGGTTATTGTTTATCTAAAGAAAAACCACATTTCCATTCATACGCGCATCTGTAGTACTCATAAAATGTAGCTATAATGAGATATCAAAGTTACTTCACTTTTATACTTTTCTTCCTGATCTTCCCAGTTAATCTCACGTATCTGCATTGTCTTCACAAGTACTTATAAATCAGTTTGGAATGTAATATAATTATCAGATGATTTTTGTTGTTAAGCAAGGCTTTTTTTGGATGTTTGCTTGAAAGAAAGATAAGTTGGCAGACATTTGTATTTTGTATTTCAGAGCATTTTACAAATTATTTTACACAGATCTGAGTCCAGCTGTGCATTCAGCACTGTCCTGATTCTGCTATGTTCACAAGCCCTCCGTTCCTGCCCCCGTTGCTGTTGCACACACGTTGCTTTTCACAGAAGACCTAAGGGTATGGCCAAAGTGTCACTTTGTATGGACACCATCCTGGGGGACCACGAACCTGTGGTATATTGTATAAGAATGGAAAAGCAGCCCAAGAGACTATGTAGGTGTTATCACCATCATGAGCGGAGAACATTCTCCTGTTGTTTCTGAATTAGTTGCTAAGAGTAATACTAGAACAGGCTTTCGGTATTGACTAGTCCAGGTATTTTCGGTGTAACAGTACACATGATAAGAAAGAGTTGTAGTGGTTTTTCAGACTGAGTGCTTGCTGGTTATCAGTTAGTGGCTTATGCTATTTTAGAAAATTTATAAACAATAAGCTTATTAACTTAAGGAGTTTAACAAGGTGTTACCAATGTATGTATTTTATGCTGCAAGTTTAGCAGATGTTTTACTAGCAAAACTGCGCTAAGAAGGATGAGACGGCCATTCCTGCTCCGCTCCATGTACTGCTATAAGCACAACCAGAATATGCTTTTTTTTTTGAGTTTTGTTCTTTTTAAGAGAAAAGATTTGACATAAAGCAATGTTTAACAAAAATGAGTATTCACTTCACTAATTTAACTTATGCTAATTAAGCCTCAGTTCTGCTCATCCAGGATAATATTCTACTGCTGTATTTTTACCTCATACTATTTTATTATAGTAAAATAGTTCCTTGCCCTGAGAGTGGTACTGATAGCATCTCAGAGCTGATGCTTCTTATGCTCTTGTATGTTTGATGTTACTTTTTCAAGACAGCAATAGCCTCATGCTGGGTGGATTTCCCTGTAGAATAGGATTTATAGATGTATAAATAATGAAGTTTGCACTAGAAAAACTGTATTCCATTTGGCAGGCGGTTTTGTCTTTCCAATAACTTCAGTCCTTCCTTGGTGAAGAATTTGTTAGGGAGATTTATTTTTCTTTTGGAAGAGATCAGATTTATGCTCACAACTTGTGCTGGTTTGGAGACAAGACACAAGTGTATGGCCATACAGCCTACGAACTAACGTGTACATTTAGGCATGGCGCAGAATACTGATAGAGAGGTTTTGCCATCAGGTTATCTCACTTTCTCAGGTTCAGACTTTTTGTAAACTTGTCCTGTGACAAAACATTCCTAGGCTGCAGTGAAGTTCACTGATGTCACTAGTGAATAGTTCAAATCAGACTTATTCATAGAGTTTCTCCAAGAGTAATTCTTTGCCTTGATTCTTAAAGAGCTTTAGGGCCCAGCAAGAAATATGGGATCCTGTTCAGAAGAGCATTCAGCCACTAGCAATCTAAATATAGTGACTTGGGGAAAAAGCTTAGGTAAATACATCCAGGAAGCCTGAGACTGAAGGGTTTTTAGCATTAACCGATTATCACAAGGTTTTATGCATTCAGCTCACCTTCATTTTAATAGTGTAATGAAGTTTTTACTGTTTCTACATCACTGCTTGAAGGTCAATAAAAAGATCAGATAAAAGATGACTTTTATTTACCTTTATCTTCAGACAGATTATGTAAATCTGACATTAAGATGTCTTGTCATATAATATCCAAATATTCAACTCTATTTCTTAATATTCTTTGTGTTGGAAGCTTTCTAGTTTCTTCATTTTCGATTTCTTTTCTGTGGTGGTCAGTCCAACAGCAGACTGAAAAAAGGATTTTTGAGGCAAAATATTCTTCCTTTAGTAGCAGCCATCAAAAAGCTCTGTTGAAAAGACTGTGTTAGCACGTCATATTATAGAAAAATATTTAGCTGCAAGCTATGTATTATATATCAGATTTTAGAAAAAGAAATGTTTCAGAAGACAAAGAGCAAAGTGTTGTAATTGAAAACCACTGAAATGAAAAATATACATGTGTATATTACACACTGAGCAGCAAGGAAAGGAGAAATTTGTAGCTCTTTCACTCTTGCAAACTTACTAGAGTGAAATAAATCGATCCTATTAGAGGCAGAAAAGCATTAAATTAACACCACTGGGACCAGAATTTTCCTTGTGTGTTGTTTCCCTGGACCTGTACTTTCCTCTCTGCCCTTTCATCCTGCCAAGGTTTCTCTCTGTCCCCTGATAGGTACATTAAGGGATATGGCACATGCAAGAGAAAAACAGTATGTTCATAGATTATTTGTGTTCTTTGCAGTTGTTTCTCGGCAGGCACTTTGAGTGGCAAAGCTCAAGAACCCTGCTCTGGCTATTACCGACACGAGGTTAAAGTGTTGTGTGCTCTTCAGTTGGCTAATACTCAATTAATGTATCTCAGGCAGATGGAATTTGACATGAATTGCACAGTTCTGGAAGTCTTTGCTGCCTTTCTTTATAGCAAGTTGAAATTAAAATCCATTTAGCTTTGTAAGTCAGTTTATTTTTAAAATCCTCTAATATAGCTAATAGTCTCTGACTTCCACTTTTCCAGATGCCCCTGCTGCCCCTGGATGCAGTCCAAGGATGCCTGTCACTTACTCAGGCAGTTTGTATTGCATTTAAACCCTTTCTTTTGGAAGAGGGACATCTTCTAAACTAGACAACTAAGGAAAAAATTCTTGTCTTAGTAAAACCAGTGTAAATACTGAGAGAGAGATTCTGTACAGGTATTTTTTTGGATGTCATAGTTTATTCTATATCATAAAAAAGCTGTTATCCAGTGCCTGTAGTGTTACACAGTTGTTTTTCTCATTTAGAGCAGATGTAGCACCTAAAGCTATACTTTTAACTCCTTTTAAGAATCACGTAGATTACCAATTTTATTTTTTTAGACTTGTAAAACCCTCTATACCAAACTTGATGCACATCCTATATACAAAGTTATAGGATGAAATGCTACAGGTTCTGCACAAATGTCCTGCAGCTACCAGGAGGATACTTAGCCTGTTATCCACTGATCCTACTAGTCTTTTCCAATAACACTGCACCCTCTGAAACTTATACGTGATTGTCTTAGAATGTCAATGCCAGTTTGACAGAATGCACTGTAATGGTTATAAATAAGTCAATCTATGTTCATTCTTATTTTAAGATCCCTGAAGGGGACTGAATGTTGAATAGGACCATAATTCTGTGTGCTCCCTCTCGGTTACACTGATTGAAATTTTGTTGGAACACACAAGGAAGTCGCCAGAAACATCTGCTCTGTCGTGTATTACCTCTGTAATGTGCATGTGGTTCATGCTTGGCACACAGGTAGCGTATGGTCTGATGGCAATACAAAAATGCACTCAGAAATCTTGGTGCAAACTGGCAAGGATGTGGCATCAAATAATTCCAGTTTCCAGATGAGCAAGCAGCTTGTATCGATGGAGAGAAGGCAGAGAATCAGAAAACACACATGAACTTGGGTATCTTAATTGCAGTACATATAATTTTACTAAAAATGAGCTGTAGGGAGAGGCATCAGTGAGCTGTAGTACAGCGAGCAGTCAAACTGAGACGTGCTAGACACTACACTGAAACACACACGTTAAGATGTTGGAATGATATTTAGCTGGAACATTTTTGTCTCTTCGTAACTCAAGGATTGTGTAGTTATTCAGCTTCTGAGAGCTGAAAAATATAATTGTCACCATATTTTTCAGAGTTGCTTCAAATTTCCATCTGGAAAAAGTTCCTTGAAACAGTCTTTTTCATTCAGGCTGTATTTTGAATACTGATAAGTGAACAGAAATTTGGGAAAGAGCTATATTATCTGAAAATTAAGTTGCTTTACTGATTTAATTTGAATAACTCAAAAATAATAGTCAAAAACCTGATGCGTTTAGAAGATATAATCAAAGGTAGCTAGTCAGGGACCTCCTGCATTCTCCATTGTTATCAGGAATTCATGAAAAATATCTGCTTAGTGGTCAGGAACCATAAAAACCGTAGGCAGCATTTAGAAAGGAATACAGAAAAATGCTGAAAATATTATAAAGCTATGACATACATTACTGGTGCAATATTTTTTGCAACACGATGTTCAGTTTTCTGTCTCATGTCATACAAACCTATATCGTGTAGGGTAGGCCTGTAAGGGACTCGGGTTATAAGTTATAGAAATCTCTCTTATTTTTCTCTTAGCAAACATCAGAGCTTTATTAAAATACATTATTAAGGCTTTCTGCCCTTGGCTGCAAACTTTGGGAGGCTGAATGCATTAATATTTAGCATCAAAATCCTATTTTTAAAGAAGAAATCCTTGCTAGGAAATATCAGTTGGATCCCAGAAAACATGGACCTTACAAAATTGGCAGTCAGTGCTGATCATGAGCTACAAAAACTCTCACTTTAACTTGGTACACTTCGGGTACCATATCACTTTCAAGTTAACTGAACACTTAAGATGTAAATTTAGACAGCTTTTTTTTTTTTGTCCCTGTTTCCCATAATTTTAATAGTATTAATGGTAACTGTTTATCTGTGCTCCTGTCTATTCTTACTTCTGTTAAGGAATTTTAAGCATCACAATAAAGACTAAGCAACTTTAGATTGTGCATTTTTATAGTTAAATATATTAATTAGTCTTGTTGGAGGCCATAACAGTGACATTTTTATTGGAGTAAGAAATACAGTTTCCTTCTTCCAGAGCAACAAATAGCCATTTCAAAAGTTTCAGGACTTTATACCTGCATTATGTCAGCCATTGGTTTGCAGTTCAGGAAATCATAAACACTATGATAGTGCTATATCTTCTGTAAGTCTGCCCTCGGGGTAAATTACTGTGACTTCCACACAGCTACCTTGGGAATTAATTTGATCCATAATATTTAGAGCATCAAAAAGATTTAACATCTCTTTGCTCTCTACTAGCTTTGGGAAATGTCCTGTGTTGTGAGATCCCACATTCCATTTAGTTTTACCAGTACCTGGGGGAACTGGCTTTTTAATTACATTTCTGGCTAAGAGGACATGGACAGGATGGAACTAGATGAATGATATTTCCTGGAAAATCAATGGGCTAATTAGACAGAAAAAGCAAAGCTCCATTTTGCTTTTGCTTGAAAGTCGAACATACTGCCCTTACAAGACATGACTCTTGCTTATAGACGTGGCTCCTTCCTTCAGTTATGAATGGCATTAATCAAGATGCTATGAGACGTGGCAACAGAATACAGAGGTCGATGAAAGAAGACATACCAGTTCTGATTTTTGACATCACCCATGGGTTCAGTCATGGTTCTATTGTGGATTCTTTGTGTTTCCTGGATGAGTCAAAATTGTTTTCTAATTTTGCAGAATAATATTAGAATATTCAAATAGGTAAATAATAGGGGTTTTTTTCCATAGTGTAGAAAGCTTTAGGTTTTTTTTTTTTACTCATTTTAAGTCCATTTTTTAAAAGTATGGATTCTTCCATTTTTGTCAGCTAATTTTGTTTGAGAAGAAATGTCTATCTGATTGTAGTCCTTTGGATAAAGTCTCTCATTTCTCTGAGTTTCTTCTGAGCAAGTGTCAATACTCATTATGTATAAAGGTCATCTCCCTTTTAATAAGATCCAGTTCATGTGATTTGTGAGGCGAGCGTCACTGAGTATTAAATGTATTTTTGTTGGAAGTTTCACCATAAAGCTCATAATGATTTCCGTAACTCTTCACGAGTTTGCATAGATTTATTAGCTCTTCACTTTCCTGTTTGAAAATTTGCCACTCAGTTAATCCAAAGGTGCATGCTAAGTTGCTGAAGCTGAAGGAGATTTTAAGGATTTCTTTTTTTTTCTTTTTTAGCTGAATTAATAGAAAATAAACAAAAGTAGATTATGGAAATATTCCCAGATCAAATGCTTGGGTCAAACATGTTTGTAGCTGTTGGACATCTTATTTTCACTTCTAATTGTTTCTGTAATGGTAGGTTCTCAGCTTTTTAGACTGTTATATGCCAGCTGAGCTGCTGTTGGGGTCATCGTGACTATGCTGGTAGGACTAAGTGTGGAATAGGGAGAAGAACCTTCCTTACTGAGTTCTTCCTCCTGTACCCCACCCCTGCAAGCCTGCCTGGCAGCCCTCTTGCAACTCTCCTTCTTTGGGAGCAGGATCTTTAATATATGTTGTGCATTCTCCATAGTTTGTCAATCTGTTACTGAATCGGGACCCTCTAACTCAGAGTTACTTCTGGCAGTGTATCGGATCTTGGGTTTGCAGTCCAGAATTCCATAGCCACCTTCTCCGTGCCTGTTATGTTACAACAAATTACAAGAGCTCTGGTGCTCAATGGAGTAGGTAGGAGGGGAGGAAGCAGTGAATTTGCAAAAAGAAAATGGAAAGTCTGAGGCAGCAGCAGCCCAAATCAACACATCAACTGTGGGGGGGTTTTTCCTCTTTTGGGAGCTATGAACAGATTGTCTCTTGTCTCGGTTTCAGTTTTTCCGTATTTAAGCTCGTTACTGTAATCTTTTGCAGCAGGCAGAGGAATGTTGTTAAGTTTAATTGAATTTAGAGAACAGATTTGTAATCCTCCTATGACACTCACTAAAGGAACATCTTGTATCGTTATTTATTTTCCAAATGTTTTTACCTGGTTAATGTAGGAGAAGGTAAACAAATAACATGTACAGAAAGGGAAAAATGGTCAGAAAATGGGGAAAGTTACACAGAGAAGAATAGTGAGAAAGAAGTTAATGAAATTTTAAAAAGAAGGAAATTTGGAGAATGGCTTACAAAGAAAAGTAAGTATAATGAGGGTAAAAATCTGCATCTGAGCATTCTTTTACGCAGTGTATGCGTTTTGGTAATATCTGTTGATATATTCCTAGTACACATATTCTGCTATACTAGAAATACAGCTAAATTTTGAGCACAACTGCATTATATGTATGTTGTTTTTTATGTGCCATATCTGAAGGTTTTTGATAGTAAATGGAAAAACTTATATTTGTTTTTCTCAAGGTTTGCTTTCCTAATTCTGTTGCTTTTCCTTGTTTGGAATCACTTTCTTTGTTATTCCTTTCAGAAATCCAGTAGCATTTTTGTTATCATGTGTATTTTGTATTGATAACTTGCACAATTCATTCCTGAATTTCTTTGAGCAAAGATCACTCCATGTCATTTTATTCCTTTTTTTCTTTCTTTTTTTTTTTTTTTTGGGGGGGGGGGGGGGGGCGGGTAAGTTTTCTATGATATGGTATGATTTATAAATTGTCATTTTCAACTTCTTAAAAGCCCAGGTGTTAGGAGTGATGATTTGCACTGGTTTTTTATATAAGTCTGTCAGAAATGTCTCCTCAAAGACTTCTTCCATCTCTGTTGACTTGGGACTATGATTTTAACAATGAGCAGTTTGAAAAGTCAGAAATTGGCCACATACTTGTTTCTAATCCCATAGAAGGTTAGTCATAGTTCTGTATCTGAATGTTTTTTGAGACTGCATTAATGAGTGTGCAGAGGTGTGAAGATCCACAGCATGTGGTTATCTAAAGTGTTAGTGCTGTTTGTTTTCAGGCCAGTGGATGGAATAAGTTTTGAGGTTTTGCCTATGGGAATCAACTTGTTCAACTTTGTACTTAGGGAAGAAAATGTCCTGCTGTTTTGAAGCTGTTTATTTTCTGATGATCTCACATTTTCTATTCTTGACAGGTCTAAAGTACTTTACTCCTAAATTCTAGTTTGGGCTTGTAGACAGGAGAGTTTATCATAAATGAAAGTATGTGGTTTTGAGTGAACATCTAGACTGATGTTGTGCAAAGCTTGAGATTTGTTTGTCATCCAGGATGTACAAGTCCAGTCCTTGTGTGGACTGGATCAGTAAGGCTACTGCAGACTTCAGCACATGTTCAAAGATTTCTTTCTAGCCATTAAACTGTTTTACTTATTGCTGAACAGGACACATGCACATAGCAGACTGGAAAGGGCATTGGGGAGGGGTGACAGCTCTAGAGAAAGCAAAAATTTAGCAGTGAAATCAGGGTAGAGTGGCAATACTAAAGAGTTCTTGCCCCAAGAGTGGGCTCTCAGAGTGAATAAACTTGAGAGACTTAAGTTTTTTGATTAAATACTAATTGGAATACTGTGTGGTCAAAAGGAAAAGAAGTCGAGAAGAGAAAGCAGGGAGAGTTTTAGGAAGCAAAAATTACATCAGTGAACCGTGAAGTTGCATTTGCAAAGAGGACAGGGCATGCAGTATTAGCAGCTACTCTGAAATCTTGACTCTGACCCTTTTAACAAGCATCAGGGGATGTTTAAAGAGTGTCTGAGGTTTCAAGGTCACACAGCCATGACAGGCATGTCAAAATAGTTGAGAAATGGTGTATAACGTGATAAACGTTTTTCTGTAGTGGCTTTTTTACTGGTCATGGGGGAGAGAACAACTACGGCATTAACTGTAGTTAGGAAGTTCCATATTAATATGCTAGAGGATGTGTATATAAATACATATAAATACATACCATGCCAGTGATTGGCAAGTTATCTGTGCTTTTGGCACCCGTGTGAAGAAAGGCCCTACTTTATTAGATGTGCTGTGAGACGTATGGTTGCCATGGGAACTGCTACTCTACGTGTTGTATGTGCTTATTATTAATGTTACGCTTGTATTGAGATTTGAACACAGGCTTTTCATTTTAATTGGACTGGTTGTATGTATGTACTCCTTGCCACTTAAAAACCAGCTCAGAACAAATGAGTGTTTTCATTATTAGATGTTTATCAGATCCAGAAACACGAAGAAAATTGCTTTCTGTCAAGGTAAGGTGAGAGAGGAGAGTCACCGAGCCTTTCTGTCACGTTAATTTTACAAGAAAGGAAGGGTAGCTTGCAATTAACGCATCAAGATAGTGCTTGTTTACTTTGGTAAACCTTACTGGATACTCAGTATGTTAAATTTAAATACAATGCATGTGTAGGCTGTCATGAGAAGACATGGAAGTACGATTTTATTAGAGAGTTTAGATAGCATTTATTTTTCTGAGCTTATTTTCAGAAGCATTTGGACAGACCTTAAACAGAAAAATCCATTTCAAGTAAATGGATTATAATGTTGAATTTTCAGGGAAACCTTAGAGACTTAAGAGGGGAATGGTCAAGAGACTGGCAATTTTGTATTAGTGGGATGATAATGACAATTACGAATGAGTTATTCTAAAGGGACAGTAATCTTTTGTAGAAACCATTCTAGTAAGTGTCCAAAATGTAATTTATTTGGCTTACTGGGAGCCATCTGAAAATTAATCATTGTTGTGAGAATGCATTCCTTAAATTGATACAGTCAAGTTTTTGATAAAACTTTTATTGTTTATACATAATTAAAACTTCCTTCTGCTTTTTCAAAGGAGCATCTTCCTAATTGTTCTGTGTGTTTGTGTATTTTAAACTAATTTAGGTGTATATGAATGCTTCAGCCTTGTTAGCTGGCATGCAGGTTCCAGATGAGGACTATAATACAATGACTTTGGATAGACAGACAGGCACATATATACATTTGTCTAAATTTATAAGTAACTGAAAAAAAATTGAAATTTGCTGTGGATTTTTGTTACTGTTTCTTAATAACTAAATTGGGACAATTTTGGGACCTTCTGTAGAAGGTTTTCATGACACTGTTCATGTGGTACATTCTTTTGGATTTCTTTTCTTGATTGGAGGTTTATATTGAAAGAAATAAATTCCTAGTAGCAGAAATGGAAGCAGTTAATTACTCAGAATATAATATTTTCCAGCAGGGGGTAGTTTAGCTATAGATACCAACTTCACACAGTAATTTGTTTCAATAGCACAGACCCTCTTAACTAAGAACAAAGTGATAAAGTAATGAGCTCTTAACAAACTGTTAAAAGAGCTGAGATGAAGGAAAGTCACTCAAGCTTCTTGGAAAGCAGACTTTTGAAAGTTTCTTTGACAGTACAGGGCAGTAACAAGTTCCTGTTGTGCTTGGAAGTAGCCTGTTAGGCAGCTGTGGCTGAATGCCTTCTGATAATTTCAAAAATGGGAGATAAGGTGACATTTCCTTTCTGATAACTGGAGAGCAAGAGAACTGTCTCTTGAAGTTGATTAGGATACATTTTGATCCCATTTAGCTTGACTTTTCCTCTGCTCAGAGGCTTCCAGTTCAAGATTTCCATTAGGAGATCTGGTAGGCATTACTATGAGAGATGTTTTGTGCCTTTTCAAAACCAAGTCCCCTAGAGGCAGGATACTACTTGCACGAGTCCTGAGTTGTACTGACTGAAGAGGGGAAAGGTAAAGCTGTAAGAGGGTATGGTGATTCACTTTTCAAAATAAAGCCAATTTTTTTTCCATACCCGTTTCAGCTGCTGGCTCATGTTGGAAAAGCCTAGGAAACCTGTTGCCGCTGGAACAGGGCTGGGCAGTGTTTAAAAGTATAAAGGATACATGGATCACTAACTGAAATGACACATGTAAGGTGTGAGATTCGCAAAATGAGATCATAATTATTTTCTGTGAGAGGTTATCTTATTTAGAAAAATAAGTCTCTCTAATCTGAACCTCAAACACATGAGATGTCAATAGAATTGCACACTTGGCTGAGCTCAGTGCACTCTGCCATTCCAAGGCTTGGTAAATTTTCTTTAAGAAATATTGGTGTGATATTATGAAGTGATAAAAAAAATCAATGAGGCAATGATTTCCCAGTCAGATGGAGTGCTTTGCTGTTAAATTATTTCTTTCACCTGGGGCTGCAAGGGCTAAAAAAAGTTGGAAGGGATTGCTGAGTGACTTGATGGAGATTTACTTGCTGTGTTATTCCAGTGAAGGCTAAAATGAATCTGCAAATGATGTTTGTGACTATAGGAGGGCACCTGCAATTATTCACTCTGCCACTCATGGAAGACATCATTGATTAAATTCCAAAGCCTATTGACTGTATTGATGGGGCTGAACTTCCTCTGATTTTGATATTCTGCATTTACAGGGTGCACTTAAAGTAGTTTGGCTGGTTTTTTTCCAAACAATCAGTAGAAATAGGGAATGTGTTCACTATTGAGAGCTTCTGCCTGAATTGTTGGCATTTTGTTCCTGGCAAGATAAAATACGAGATGCAGGTTTAAGAACTAAAGTAAGAGTTGGGTCTATTCCCAGAGCTTCTAGTGAGATGGTTAAAACTGAGCTGAAAAATAGACAAGAATTCCTCGGTTTTCCATGTCATTTTGTGTGATTTGCTGCCAACTGTGACACTCATAAAATTGTGAACATGTCATTAAAATGCTGAACTAAAAATTTCAGAAATGGAACATTGTGAGTAAAATTGGCTTTTACAAAATGAGAGAAAATTAACACTATTAAGGGCTTTGTCATATAAATAATTATAAGCATGTAAAAATGAAACGTTGACATTATTGCAGAAACAAAGGAGCTGTTTAAGTGACTGTAAAATTAAAAAGGAAAGTTGTTTTGTTTTCAGTTATGTTATCAGTAGAAAATAGAAAAAACAGTCTTTAAAATCGTGCTCCCCAGTAAGTAACTGCTGTGAGAGTCTAGTATGTCAACAATTTAAACTCAGCAGAAAAATGTCTTTGAGAAGGAAGTGGTGATTTTGGGCTGCCGTAGGTGGTAGCTGGTTGTGTATTTGCTGTTGTTGACCCTGTCTCAGAGTCGTGTAAGTCTTCCCCAGAGATGAGGTAGGAGATGAGCATGGGTGATACATTCACAAATTTGAGTTCTTTTCATTCGTCTGTCTCAGTATTCTCAACCTTCATTGCCGTTTCCAGCTGTGTGAGCCTCAGGAATCCGTAGAAGTGGAGTGATCAGTGTTCAGATAGGCCTGTTAACAGGAAAAACAAATTATTTCTTGTCGTCTTCTACTTTCTCCAAATAGGAAATGGTGACTTTGGGAAAAGTTAGAGGTTAGTGGGGGAAAAATCCCAATAGAACTTTGCAAAGGTTATGTTTGAAAAACAGCCAACCCCCAAACTGTGTGATAATAGCTTTTCCTGTCTTTGCCAATGCTTGTGAATTACTGCATTAGGCTAAAAGACAGGAACATAATTTCTTTACAAATCAGCCTGGGTTTTGTCCTGTGAAAGTGATGAGGTACAATATGCAAACTTACTGTTTTAACCCAGTGTAGGCTTAAATATGTAATGAGATACCAGAGTTTGTAGTAACACAGGTGAATTATTTTCTCTCAGTTGGATCATGTGCTAGTGACAGGTTGGGTTAAGAGCTATAGCAGTTTATCAAGAAACATTTTAGTAATTACTACTTCTTTCTTAGGGAAATTTCATCACCATTGTGGTGTAAGTGTGGTATCTATGTTGCAATATGGTCTCAAACTTGAAAGTTATCAGCTGCATCTGTAAAATGCATGATTGTGAAGACTTGTCTTGTAGTTGTTTTTGTCTTCTTGCAAGTCAGAAGTCATTATTACCCTTTTCAGCAACTGAAGTCTTGCTATGAAACAGCTTTTTTGATTGAAGACCAGCTAAACAAGTATTACTTGCCAATAGTACTTTAGTGCTGCTGACCATCAGACAGAAGAAATTATGTAATAAGCCAAGTTTTAAATCACTTTATTTTCTTTCTTACTGTGAAATGCAAAGCCTGACTTTCCTTTCTCAAAATATATGGGATAATAGCAAGGGGAGATTGACTGGTTGGTTTTGCTGCTTGGGAGGTTTTAGGTGATAACTTACCAATGTTAATTTAAACTTCAGTGTTTCTGAATTTCCAGAGCAACAAAAAATGAGACCATATGCTGTCTCCTTTGTTTTCATAAACTATATGGAAGTAAGATCTAGATAGCTCCTACTCTCTGAGAAACTCTGACCCCACAATTAATTGGAAGCCTACTTCTGTGTGTGATTTGGAGATCTTTGCAATAGAATGATGGCCAGCAAGGCTTCACATTTCCATCCTTCTGTAGCACGAGTAATAAATTTGAGTTATGAAAAACCTCTCTAGACTATTTTAAAAATTGAAATACTAATTGTAGGTTTGCCAGTAGAGCTGTGATATATAATTTTAATTCACTCATGCAGTGGTCACAAAGAGAATCAGAACAAAATTACAGGCATTTTGGGAAATAATTACATATATTTTTAAAATGTTTGTTCTGAAAGGGCTGCTAATACGATAAAAAAATGAAATCTCTCATGTTATTGAACAAGTAATATGACAGAGGCTAAAATAAATAAATTGCTGCTGAGATTTAAGAAGACTCATGAGCATGTGTTGAACATAACAGCAATCTCATCAGTTATGTATTAAAGAGCACAGGCAGTGTAGCTTTCCAAAAGGTATGTTGTTATTCTGAATCTCTGAAGTGTTTCTGTTGTTTTTGTCCATGTAAATTTTTCAGAGGCCAATTAGTCTTACAGGAGAAAAATATTTCTGCTTGCTTTAAAGCTCTGAATTTCAAGTTGAAAATAAAGAGAAGATAATAATTTCTGTCTGGAAAGCCAAATTTCTGACTCTTGTTATATTTACATCCTTTCTTAACTGATTATTGGTTCTGAAAGAATCCTGAGATGTATCTTGATGTTTTAGACTTTGTAATTTCTTAGGACTGCCAGAAGTAGGTTTGAACTTAGATTTCAGATTGGCTGCCACTGAAGTAATTACACGTCTCAAGCTGTGTATCTTACAGTGGGTAAACTCATTTAACTTTGCATCAGAGAACCTGTGTGTGCAGTTAAGAAACTTGATGAAAAAGGTTATTCCTGCTTTCTGAAAACATTCCAAGAAGCCGATGAAGAGGTAGGATAAGCTAGTTCAGGAACTCGTAATTTATTCTTTCACATGGTATGTGTTTATTTTCTGCATTTCAGTCTTCAGATCATTCAGATTTTAATTCTAGAAAATCAGGACATGTGGTGATACTGCATGAAATACTTGACAGAATCACAGAGTATTCCGAGTTAGAAGGGACCCACAAAGATCCTTGAGTCCAGCTCTTGAGTGAATGGCCCATAGAGGCATCGAACCCACAACCATGGCGTTATCAATACCATGTTCTGACCAACTGAACAATAACTCCCCAAATATAAGGATGTATTAAAGCACAGAATTAGACTTGCTTTGTCTAAGTAAGTGGAACCAAAGTATCCTGTCTACATATTAAGAAATGAGATTTATCATATAGCCTGTGATGTGCCCCGAGAGCTTTGGTATGCACTGGTAAGGGGGTTTACAGGGCAAAAGGGAATGCTAAAGACTAAAGTAAAGATTAAATCACAAGAGAAGAGAAATATGATTTCTAACAAATCCAAACAGATGCCTTAAAGGATTTAACCAATTTTCAACAAAGGATGCAGTCATAAGGAAGGGCAAAAAATGCTCTTCTAAAATCCGTGTATTTGTCTCTTAACGTCGGGGTTTAGTAAGTACTAGAAAATGTGTCTGGGATGACTTTTTCAGTGATAAGCAATCGGGATAAGGTGACAAATAACACTGTAATCTCTGATATTGTACTGAAATTGCTGAAGGGCAAAAGTCTTCCAGTACTGGTGAGGAGACTACCAGTCCCCTGTGGCACATTGTTTTAGCAAGCAAGTTTCATAATTTAATAAATGCTGAAATTTGAAGCTCAAGTACCCATGTGGTACATATGAGCCTAGGCAGTGTTTAGATATTTTAACTGTTGGGTGAGTTTTCCGTTTGTTTTGTAGTGTGTTGTATTGGTTGATTTGGTTTTGGTTGGTTCATTTGTTGGGTTTTTTTTCTCCAATGCAACATTTGAGGTATTTTTATTTCTGGCTTGGGCTGGATGGAGACACTTATGTCAAAATGACAATTTTATTCCTGTAGTATTGCTTTCTCTATACACTGTAACCCTCTCTGCCTGTGTCTGCCCTGGAACTTCTTTCTGAACTACCCCATTCAGCTGTGAGTCTTCCAGGGATCCAAGGTCTTGCTCAGATACAGCCCAGCTCAGTAACTTGGGCTCAGATGTCTGAGCAAATAGTTAAGTTGTAAGAAAAGCTGTGAGACAGCCTGTAAAAAAAAAAAAAAATAAGAAAAAAGGGGTAAAATTACAGGCAAACGCAGAGTTATAGAGACGAGGATTGTTAATACCTCACAGAATTGAGAGAAGAATCAATGTGGAAAAGTATAAGGAAAATAAACTAAAGAAACAGGAGAGGCTAGTTGGAGGTCAGCAGATGTAGCTGTGAGCCAGTCAGGTCCTTGGTGCCAGCAGAGGCGGTGGAGGGGTGGCAGCTTGGTCACACGCAGTATCTGCTCCAGGGAGCTCCAGAGACTGGCCCATCTCCTCTGAGCTTGGGTCTGCCTGGCTGGCAACAGTCCTTTGATTTTCTTATCAGGGTAGTGAATAGCCCAGCAAGTCTTAAACTTGTTGTCTTGTGTGTGTGTGCTCATAAATAAATAAGAGTTTTATATTTTTAAGCTGTGCATGTACTTCTGGTGCAGTACTTCGCGTGTGCCCAAATAAACTGACAGCAAAGAGGGTTGGCAATACTCACCCACCCACTGCCCAAAAAGGCTCTTAGAAAAGGAAAAAAAAAAAAGGAGGAAAAAGAGGGGAAAAAACCTAAATAAAAAAAGTGTTAAACCCCCTCAAAAAACTGAACAAAACCCAAACCACTTTGGCAGTACAGCATATCATGTGCTTCCTTTTCTTTTCTTTCTTGGTGATGTACAGGTAGGACAACCTAAAAGGGAAAAAAGTGGTTCAGGACTATTGAAATCTAGTTGCATTCTCACTTCTTATTCACCGGCTTGTCAACTGATGTTAAGGATTCAGTTCCAAAACAAAGCATACTATTACTGATTATTCTCAAAGAATTTTGTTTTGTCTATTATTTCTTTTGCTATTGTTTCATGAGCAGTTGTAGATGGGATACAATTATTTGGTATTTCCCCAACAATATAAAGTTTCTGGGAGATGCATTTTGTTATTTTAAACTGGATTTATTGTATAATTTCTCATCTTGAAATTATTTAAGTTTTAACATCGGTTAATCCATCCTGATTTTTATCCTGACCTTCAATATGAAAGGTTAAATTCAGAGTTTCAGCAGATGCTCAGGAGAAGACTTGTTTTTCTGTTCGGTTTATTTCCTTGACTCTCATTTAATTTTGTTTTGAATTTTGATTTCAGGGTTTTTTTTTTCCTGAAAATTCACTTTAGCTAAAAAGATACTTAAAAAATAGTTATCATTGGAAATTGCATTTTCTGCTTTGAAATGTATAGCCAGGACTGTGTGTTCAATCCTCCCTCATGTTTTTGGGTAATAGATTCTTTCATGTGCTTCTTCACCCAGCCCCTTTTCCTTTCTTTGTCTCTAGTTCAATGTCCTCGTTGAAATTAAACCTTATGCAGTAATAAACCTTTTCAAGAAATCACTGCTGAAATGTGTATGACATTTAAAAAAATTAAATTCATTGAGAAGAATAATCCAGTAAAAAGAGGGAGATAATGACATCTTTTTAAAGACCACCATCAATTTATATGGAAACCAATATTGTATTTACAGCATGGCATATTAAAATACTCTGTGAAGAGCACAAAGTGAATACTCTGGGACCGATTGTTATTTTAAAAGGCTGAAATTACCCAATTAATTTTATTAGTATGAAGAATGATATTATTTGAAATGAGCAGATGGTTGTACTTCTTCTAAAGCACTAACAGAAATATTTTGTTTGGTCTGTAAATTAAAAATTTTCTTTAAAGTATCACTTCTTGATGCAGCTCAGAAAAAGAAATCAGGTAGAAACTAGGCAATTGCACATGATCTTTGGAGAACTGGAAATAAATGCAGAGAAGAACGAATAAAAGAGGGAAATATCACTGGGCATTCAGGGAAAACACAAAGGCTTCAAGAGCAGAAGTTTTGTGTTTTGTTTTGGTTTTGAAAAAGATTTAACAACATTTTCAAATTTATCTAATAGCTTTGAAACTGAATCACGGTGAAACAGTAACATTGTTTGACAAAAAATAATATGAAAGCCTTATCAGAGTAGGATTGAAAGGACCAAGGTGAGGAAAGAAAAACATAGGACAAAGATTTGAAATAGATGTGGTTATAAAGCTGCTGGGTGATTGTGAGAGAGCTGCAGATGGATAGAAGGGTACTGAACAAATGTGATAAATGCTGTAGGGCAGTGGTGCTCCTCCTTTTGAGTCTTATGTCAAAGCCTCTTGGACTTCTGTAATTTTAGGCTAGTGCTGTGTTCGTTGCATGTGTAGGACACCTTTAAAGCAGAATTTATGCTTGTGTTAGCAGAATTAACTCAGTGACTGAATGCAGATCTATTGTACTCTGGACTTTAAAAATGCAGGTTGTTGAAGGGGTTGCAGATTAGTATAAAAAACTAGAAAGAACAATGAATAGAGGGACATGTCGCATGCAAAAATGAAGGGCTTGATTTGAGTTAAAAGCGATGGTCATGGTGGGAATCTAGTTAAGAGGACATATTTAGAGTGAAGACAAGAAGTAAGCAGACTGATAGACCTAAGAATAAACAAAAAAAACCCATCCAAAAATCCTGCCCGGAGAGCTGGAGTTTCAAGTATCCCTGCCTTGTTTTAGACTTATGACAGAAGCCAAGCTTCATTTATGTGCAGTGCAGAAATATTAAAGGCGAGATTTTCAGCACAAGGCCTGAAGAATTAAAGTTTAAGACCTATTTTTCAGTAAGAAAACATTGATCCTGTTTCACTTTTGTGGGTTATTTTTAATGAAGCACTTCTGCCAGAAGCAATATATATGTCTCTAAGTTTTCTGCTTCTTTTTTTTCAGAACATAAGCATTTAGAAATGGTTGGGCAGACTCTGGTCCATATATTTTCTTGCTGCTTGCTTGCTTCTTTCACATAACATTCATCTGGGAACCTTCAAAGAGAGTTCTGAGCACAATATGCCTATAGGAATAGGAAAATGCTTAGATAATTGAGTCCTCATGCTAGAAGTGATAAGCAACTTAAAATGAAATGACTCTAACAACCTAATATAAAGATTTGTGGCTGTTTGTTTGCAGCTTCATCAGTCTGCAAAGTATAACAATGCGCAGCTTAAAATGATCTCAGGTGGAACTGATAGTTTGATAGACAAATCGGAGCAACAAATTGTGCTGCTATGATTTAGGAGGACTAAGAAAAAAAGGACCCGAGACAATTATGTTCTTTATTATTCTACTTTCGACATCTGTTGGTCTCTACATTTTTATTCAGTTGAATAAGTGTCGGCTAAGGATTCTGTCAATGGGCTTACAGCAGTGATTCATACCGTCTCCTTCACCAAAAGAAATGAATTCATTTTAAAAGATGAAGTAGTCAGGGTGATTTTTGCAGTAGTTGATGTGTGTGCATTTGCACGTGTGTTGGTGTGTTGATGTGTGTATATAGCTGGTTACAGACTTGGTAGAATGATAGAGGACCTCCTAGGTAATTAACTTGCTGCAGAATTCCTTTGAGTATGCAACCAGGTGAAGGGAGATTCC
Organism: Lycocorax pyrrhopterus obiensis; assembly: GCA_014706295.1. Taxonomy (NCBI): domain Eukaryota; kingdom Metazoa; phylum Chordata; class Aves; order Passeriformes; family Paradisaeidae; genus Lycocorax; species Lycocorax pyrrhopterus. The sequence continues at coordinate 64,219,324 of JACSVZ010000006.1, read as the reverse complement.
CTTGAACATTTCTAAGAGGGTTTTTACAAGGCAAAGTTAAGGAAGAGGTTGAGATTCTCAATGTTAATTTAAGGAAAACATAGAGAGAGGCTTCCTGATTGAAACGACCATGGATTATCTTAGACATACAGAGAGGGGTGACACAGACACAGATGTTAAGGCTGTAGCTTTGTTTTCACAATGTGATTGACATAACTGTACTTGAGAATAGGTTGCATTTAGTGCGTGGATATAAGGTGACCACCCAATTTGGTGAAGATATTAAAAAAAGTCTTTTGGGGCAAGGGACTGATGGGGGTGTGTGATGTGGGTTGGAAACATGATGGGGGAACAAGGAGATGCATGCAGCTGGGTTTGAAGTGGTGTTCTCCTCCTTTCCAAGGTCATTATCTGCCAGTTTGCGTTCTGTAATGTATTTTCTTAGTCATGGGTGAAGAGCCAGCAGGTTGTTTCTGGGTCTGCTAATTGCAGGAGCTAATAAGTAAAGCTCACCTGCGAGGCCTTTTGATAGTTTGCTAACATTGTAACTTCCTCTGCTATCAGAGGAACACCTGCTCTGGGCAGCTTGTTTTTTTTTTTTCCTGGTTCTGTGGAGGAGCCTGTGCTTAGCTCTTGTCCATCAGGAAAGAATAGTCTTGCTGGTCTGTGCTGCATTACCGGATGTCTCTGCTTCTCTTAAGGCTGAACAAAGGCACTGCTGTTTACTTTTTGGCAATTTGCTAGCTCAGGTGAGTTCAGACTTATGTATTCTTGTGCAGCTAGCATGCAATCATCTTTCTGATTCAGGCTCTGGTGAGGGTGGCCATTAGTGAGTCATCTTCCTGCCTGGCCAAATCTTTCACTAATGGGAAATCTTTTAACAGTAAAAGTTTCCAGGCAGAATCTGGGCAGGGCCCTGAGACTGTTATTTTTATATGTTGCTATTTGAGACCAGACACATAATTGCTGAGAGCATCATGGAAAGTAGCATGGCCTCTGAGCGATCATTAACAGCAGAGTTTGGACTGAATTCAGCTCTTCCCAGCTGGCCATAGTCAAGAAATGGGATTACTAGAGTAACTTACTTAAGCAAAAATACCAATTTTTCTTTGCTTTTTTGTGAATATGTAGAATAGTTGCACGAGAAATGCAAGTTTTACTCTTAACTGTAGTTGAGCCTGTGTTTCATGTTACAAGATTAAAAAGGCTTCAGTAAGAAGCCCTGTGCTCATCATCAACAACAGATATTTACTGGAATGTTTAACTGCATCGCCTGTGCCAGTATGTGAATTATTTGAATTTCTAGTATAGCATAATATAATTTGACACTGGTGGGTCTGGAGAAACTTTAAATACATAAATACATATGTATGAAAACCTGCTCAAGTGACTTTTCTATTCACTGCAATGTGCTTTGGGTGATCGATCATTAATAATAGTAACAGTAACAACAGAAGAGGTTATGCCCTTCTTGAATTTCTTGGATTGCAATAGCACCTATGGGATTTTACCATGCACCTCTGAAAAGGGTATCAAAATTGATGTTGACTTTGGAGCCTGTGCTGTTAATATTTACATGATACTTGCTGCTTCGGGCATCAGATAGTACCTGTGTTGGGGCTGGAAGGACCCTCTTTGACTTCCTTTGGGTTTGGACAATGTGCCATCTTTGAAACTGTTGGTTAATCCCAATGGCTGGAGGTCACAAAAAGGGGAAGGGTTTATTCAGGCAAGTACAAGATGGATTTGACCTCTAGGCTCATGCCCCTGGACTTGCTTTTGAACAAAACCTGTGAGAGTGTGTGGTGAGCTTGACAGCTGGGCCAGATGTGGAGGACCACCAGTTCTCCATCTCTATAGCTATTACTTACATTCAGAGTGCCTTCTAGTAGGTCAGTAAATCTTTGGCAGGCACCATCTGTACTTGTTTATACATGGCTGAGATTTCATATTCTCTGGTACATGCTCCTTCATCTTTTAAAGATGCAAAGGCTTTGTGTGACTCAGAATACAGTGCCGCAGAGCCCAGACTTTATTTCCATATATGCTATAGTCCCTACTATAGAGATCAGTGAAAGTGTTGGATGAAAAATCAGGCAAAATAAAGTGGAAGGGAAGGGAATCAGTGATAATGAATATGGGAGGAAGAAAATTATATAAAACATGAGTTGCGTAAAGCTAATTGAGATTAAGTACTTGCAGCTGTATTCATGCATGCGCCTTCTTTCTTGCATGAGAAGATACTCAATTTTCAATATACTGGATGTGAAAATTCATGGCAGGTATTTTTTTTGTACAGCAGAATAATATGATATATCGGGCTGTTTGCAAAAGATGGGATGAAATAATAGGTGATTAATTGTCAGCTCAAATTCAGCTTCAGATTTTGATGTAATCTCCTTATTTGCATACATGGAAATTTTGAAATTTGTCCACTTTCCTAGGTAACAAAGGCAGCATTGCAACTGTGCTTTTTGTGTCTTTTTTCTTCTACTTCGTTGTAAGACAAGATTTGACCACTTTCACCTTTGTATGTTGGAAGATCTTGTTGTGCAGGTATTTTCCTTCCCATCAGGATTTGATCAAAGTCCTTGAAACTGATGCCCTCACTGAAGAGTCAGCTAAACTGTCTGGTCACTGTTGTGCTTGCACAGAGCTGCTTGCAATGTGGATGTGTAATACAGGTTCTTTCCCTCAAGAGCAGAAGTTAGGATGTCATAGGAATAACTGAAACACGATGGGGACAGCTGGTGTGACTGGAGGACCACAGCGGATGGCTATAAGCTGTTTTGCAAAGACAGGCAGGGAAAAAGAGGAGGAGGAGGAGGAGTTGTGCTCTTTGTTAAAGGAGAATCTTGAATGTATGCAAGTGAACCATGATAATTCCAGCCCTATGGAATGCCTCTGAGTCAAGATCAGAGGGATTGGATCCAAGGGGAATCTTACTACTAGTATGCATCTGCCACTGACTTCCAAATTAAGATGATAAAATCAACAAAGTGATATTTGGGTCACTTAAGCAAGCTTTGGGTCAACACAACCGGGTTCTTAGGGGCGACTTAACCCACCCAGACATTTGTTGGAAGAAGAGTGCAGCAGTTTGCACATCATCCATCAAGTTTCTGGAATGCATAGAGGACCATTTTCTCACACAAATGTTCGATGTGCCAACCAGGAATGAGGCACTGCTGGAGCTGTTACTCACAAACCAAGAAAAACTGCTTTGTGATATCTCAGTTAATGATAGCCTTGGCTACAGTGATCACAATATTGTGGAGTTTGGGATCCTGCTGAGCATACTGAAGGCTAGTGCTAAGGAAAAGGTTTTAGATTTTCAGAAGGGGAAACTCAGCCTGCTCAGAGCTCAGATGGGAAGGATTTCATGGGACGCTTCCATGGAGGATAAAGGAGCTAGTGAGTGCTGGGAGTTTTTTCAATAATATTCCCCTGGAAGCACAAAAACATTTCATCCCCTTTAAAGGTAGGGAAGTAGGTGGAGCAAGAGACCCCCTTGGCTTCACTGTGACCTTCTGAGTGTGCTCAAAACCAAGGGAAGTGTACCAGAGATGGAAAAGGAGACAATACCCCTTGAGAACTACAAGAGCACTCCCAGGGTGTGCAGAGAGGCAATCAGAAAACCAAAAGCTCAGTTCAGATTGAAATTGGCCAGAGATGTCAAAAACCACAATAAAGGGTTTTTCAGGTATGTAAACACCAAGTAGAAAGAGGAGGGAAATAGTGGCCTGGTGTTAAACAGCAGAAGGGAATTAGTCACCAATGAGACTGAAAAGACAAAGGTTCTCAACGCTTTCTCCAGCTCTGTCTTTACCAGCACTGTTGGTAAAAAACCAAAACCCCAGGCTGATGCAAACACAGACCTACTGTCAGTGAAGGAAGAGTTCGTATGTGATCTGTGACAGGGGCTTGGCCCCCAATGATCAATGGGCCCTGACATTGTCCCCTGAAGGTGTTAAGAGAGCTGTCTGACAGCGCTGGGAGGCTGATCTCCAAAATCTCTGAGTGGTTGTGGATACTGGGAGATGTTCCAGAAGAATGGAAGAAGGCTAATATCACTCCCATCTGCAAGAAGGGATTAAAGAAGGTTTCAGGAAATTTTAGGCGCATCAGTCTTATTTCAGTCCTTGGGAAAATTATGGAACACATCCTCCTGGGGGCCATCACAAGTCAGATGAAGCACGAGATTGGGAAGAGCCAGCATGGATTCTCCAAGGGCAACTCGTGCTTGAGAGACCTGATCACCCTTTATGACAAAGTAACTTGCTTGGTTGATGTGGGGTGAGTGGTGGACACTGTCTACCTGGATTTCTCCAAGGCTTTTGATATGGCTTCCCAAAGCCCTGTCCTGGAGAAGCCAATGTGTTAAGGGTCTGGACAAGTGGTCCCTGTGGTGAGTGGGGAACTAACAGGCAGCACCCAGAGGGTGGTGATGAACAGCTCTTCAGACTGGCAACCTGTCACAAGTGGGGTCCCACAGGGATTGACATTGGGCCCAACAGTGTTTAATATCTTCCCAAGTGAGCCATAAGATGGGATCAAGCGTACCCTGGCAGAGTTTGTCCATGGTAGAAGGCCGAGTGGGAAAGTGGACACTTCAGAAGGGAGAGCCACCCTGCAGGAAGACCTGGGTAGGCTGAAAGAGTGGGCTAACAAGAACCTTATGAAGTTTGACAAGAACAGGTGGTCTTGTACCTGGGAAAACGTAACCCAGGAAAACAGGAATCTACTCTGCTGAGAAGCAGCTCTGTGGAAAGGTGGTCCTGATGGATGATGAGCTCAATATGAGTGGACAGTGTGCTGCTGTGGCAAAGAAAGCCAGCAGGATGCTTGGTGGCATCAACAAGGGCATTGCCAGCTGATAAAGAAATCATTATTGTCCCACTCCACTCAGCTTGTCATGCCTTGAATTCTGTGTTCAGTTTTTGTCCCAGTCATGCAAAAAGTTGTGGACAGGCTGGAGAGGGTCCAGAGAAGTGACACAGAGATGATCAAAGGACTAGAAAGCTTCCCATATGAGGAAAGTCTGAAAGAGCTTGATTTGTTCAGCCTTGAGGAAAGAAGACTTAGGGGAGATGCAAGGGGACCACCATGTTCCAGTATTTCAAGGATGGCTACTAAGAAGATGGAGACTCTCTTCTTACAAGGAGTCAGATGGAAAAAATGAGGTGTAATGTGTACAATTTAATCCTAGGGAGGTTACAATTGAACACAAGAGGGGAATTTTTCACAATTAGAGTAATCAGCCATTAGAATAATCTCCCCAGAGAAGTGGGGGATTCCCCAACACTGGACACGTTTGATATTCAGCTGGACAGGGTGCTGGCCCATTCTATGATTCTGTGTAACATGTCTTTACTGCAGCTATGAAGAGACATGTGAAATGTTTCCCCCCTTTTTTCTTTTTCTTTTTTTTTATTTTTGTGAGTGGGTGGCTATCATTAAGTTGTTCTAACATGGCTTGAAGCCTCTATTAGAAAATACAGTTTCACTTCAGGATTTGCTTTATGAGGAGCACTACGAGGAGTAATGGTTTGGAAACCTAAGCCTGGAAAGAGCCAGAGGCTGTGAATGGCTCCTACTGCAGTGCACAAGCTGCTGCACAGGGGGAATGTCACAGAGGCTGTATTAGTTTAATTTGAAAATGGGCTGAGGAGGAATCATAATATTGAGTACGATTGGGAAAATCAGTGTACAAAAAAAAAAATCCTACAATTAAAAACGATAACAGCAAAAAACCTCTCAAACCCTAATGCCTTAGATTGTCTATTTAGGGATAGTTTCAGTGTGCGACACTAATGAAGATGCAATTCTGTATCAGGACTGTACAGATAGGTACGACTGAACTTGGTGGGAGAGTAGCAAATCTATCACAGGAGGCCTCTCATTTTTACATCAGTATGTTGTAATGAAAACCAAACATTTGGACCTAGCATACCCAAGTCCTGGAAGGTGATCTTAAGCCTATATCTCACCTCTGGGAGAGCAGTTCTCTTTTCCCTGGGTGTTTGTCCTTATTCTGAAAATTTTGCACTGCTCAGTCTTACTCCCTATCACTTCTTAGAAAAAGCTCCTCTCTGCTTTTTCTTATGTGTCATGTCTTTCCTTGACATTGCTTAGATCCTGAAGTATTTCTGAAGATCCAATTTCTGTTCAGCTGAGAACTTTTGAAGTAAGCATATGTATATTTAGAATTTAGTGATGCTTCTTTGAAGAACTGTTCTCACGCTCTTTGAAAAGCTCTAATGAGTTTCCTTAGTTTGATTTAGAAACATAAAACAGCTCAGTGTTATTGTAAAGACTCCAGGTATGTTTCATAATACATCTTATGGAAATGTCTGGTGCTGCAAGAGGAAAAAAAGTCTGGGTTTGCTTGCTTCTGGGTTTTTTTTGTTAGTGAACTGGCAGACAAAGAACAAACTAAGAACAACAACTGGAGCTACATTCTACCATTTTGTTTGATAGAGTTTAAAGATCTCTGCACTAACCAGATGCACTGCAGATATTAGTCTTGGTAGGGAAAATCATTCTTGATTTAACATGAGAATGATTCAGCACTTTATTAAAAATAGGATCTATTGCTCAATTAATGCAATGAATTAAATAAAATCACTTTCAGAAATTACTTCAGGGAGCAGGAATTGTGTCCCTGATGTTTTACCCTCAGTCAAAAGTGAAAGACTTGGAATTGATCACAAAGGCATGGACACAATAAAGAAAACCTTGCTGTCTGTCATCAAGGGTTCCTAGGTATATGTGCTAGGAAATTTTTGCTGTGTTGTCCTTACCTTCCCATTCTACTGTGCATTAGATCTCCAGAGAGAGTAGAAGTACTTCACACATGCCAGTGGCAGCAAGGGCAACATGCCAGAGTTGGGTACTGTGGTGCAAATCAAAAAGCATTCTATTAATATCGCTGTTTTTTTCTTGAAAAACTAACCAAAGTGAAGCACTTTTCAGATAATGCCTTTAGGAACTTGGCATCATTTAGTGAAGTGCCTGGCTTGGTGTTTGCACATGACTGAATGTACTTTGGAAGTAAACTAAGAACTGGATGAGAAAATAAAACTGATTGAGCTACTGTCTAGCTCCTCTCTAGGCAATTCAGTTGCAAAATGCTGTACCAAACACATTTTTAGTATTCGTGCTTTCAGTACGGCCTTGGTTCTTCTGTTTTCAACAACCTCTCCTCCATCTTCATCTGATAACTGTATTAGCAGAAAATATAGATTCTAATTACAGAAATACTTCTTACATTGGTCATGAAAATATTAATCAGTTTATTTCAAAATCACATGGAATTCTTGCTAAATATCAACTGATTTTTATAAGTATCATATCTGAAACTCTCCATAGTCTAAGAATCAGTGTAGATACTCTTAGTTGTTTACTTCATTGCAGAGATACTTTCCAATTCCAGTAAGAATCCTTAGAAGAAAAAAGGAGTTGTGAGGACCTAATGTGATACACGCCAATGTCCCTATTATATACACCCAGTTATAAACAAAGTTGTCCTGTGTGGAAAAGCCTCAAAAGTATTACCTACATTGTGTATTCATGTGGTTTTTACTGGAGGAGCAACACGTGAGAACATTTGTGTTATCAGTGAATTGTCCAGTTCTGTTTTAGTGTTTTCTACATGAGTATTGTTTCCTTGTTAGGTTGTTAAACTTGTTTTGTTGCTCTGGAGAAACTATTCGGGGAAAGCATAAGGTATGTTGATGCCATCTCTTCAAAACTGAATTTCTGCCTTCAGAGGTAATACATTGAGAGAACTAAAAGCTCAGAATTTAAGAAAATATCTATTTTTAAATATCTCTTCCTCCAGGTGGATTTGGAGGCACTTGCCTTCATTACTTTCAATACTAAGCTTACAGGAGATTTCCTCCCCTCACTTTTCTCCCAGGAGTGCTCAGCATCTCCGGCTCAGAGGTGATGGGTGGTTAGTACATTTATATATTGAACCAGGTGAGTTATCTGATAATACAAGGGGCTGACCCTTGTATTTTATCAGTTTTTCTCCACTGAAAAAACATCCACCAGGATTTTGAGATCAGTCTCATAGTGCCTAAATAAGATCCGTAACTCTGCATGGTTACGTCTGTGCTTGTATGCATTCTCAGACCTATTTGTGAGCAACAGTGATTGCTCTAGGGCAAGGAAAGTGTTCTGTGCTCTGTATGGGAAATGCATGAAGTGTGCATGTGTGTTCACAGTTAAGCATGCATTTGCCAGTTCTAGCAACTCAGGTGCATAACATCTGCAAAATTCCTGTTCTTTCAGTATCTCTGTCCAATAATTAATTATGAACCTGCAAACATGTCTCACTCCTAGCTTTGTGCAGTAAGTTTCCCATGATCATTTCCAAACCACATACTGAAGTGGAGTTGCTCTTTTTCCTGAGGATAGGGCCTTGGTAGGTTTTTATTGCATTTTTTTTTCCTTTTTTTTTTTTTAACTTTATCACATTTTTAAGGTGGTTTTCTAGTAAGCAAAGCCAAAAATTGCCTGGTGGTTTTGAGCAGCAGAGTGTTCATGACAGTAAAATTATCTATCTCTCATTTGGGAACAGGGACATTTGGGATTGTCAGTTTTGTTTTGAGCTGAGTAATGGTGGAGGAAAAGAAAAGAAGCCATTAAAGGGCAAACAAGACATGTTTCCAATAAAACAAATAAACCTGCTTAACTTAAATAATGAACCAAATGACACAGGGAGTAGCTGCTAGTGAACTGTACAATTTATTCAGTTATAAATACTCTGAAGGGGTTTGTCTTGAGTGTTTTGTTCATCTAGAGAGCTATGTCACGCGGAAAAAAGAATGCCAAAATCCAGAAACCTGAAGCACTATCTGTGAGTTCACGTTTGCGTGTAGCTAACTTGGAAGCCAGAACAAAGATGCATGCAAGTAAATTGTGCATTTTATAATGAGGGAGTTACTGAGGGAAAAGATCTGAATAGTTAGGCATCAGCTAACACCTGAGGGGTGTTGCAAACCTAGATACATCACAGATTAGAAAAATATTATTAATTTGCATACGTTTTATCAATGCAATTGTTACTGAGTGCTTTGATAAGGATGGTGCTGAGGCCGCTCTGAAGATGAGCAAGGAGAAAGCAAGAGTGACAAAAAGTGGAGAAGATGAAGGGTAAGAGAGATGGAGGTCTGAGGGGAGAGGAGCACGCAGCCAACGTAGGAAGAAAAGCATGGGGCCCTGATAGAAAGGGAAAACTGGCCCCGTAGGATTCATTATGGAGCAGGGATAGTGGTGTGGAGAAACACAGGGATGACCGTGACGGAGAGCAGGGAAACTGGAAGCCACTGAGGTGAATTTGAGATGTTGATCTTATAATCATTTAGGTTGGAAAAGACCCTTTAGATCCCTGAGCCCAACTATTAAAGCAGCACTGCCAAGCCCACCACTGAGCTGTGTCCCCAAGTGCCACATCTACGCATCTTATAAATAGCTTTGTGGATGGTAACTCCACCACTTCCCTGGGCAGCCTGTTCAGTGCTTGATAACCCTTTCAAGTGAAGAAATTTTTTTCCTAATATCCAATCTGAGCCTCCGCTGGGGCAACTGGAGGCCATTTCTTGTCATTCTATCACTTGTTACCTGGAAGAAGAGATCAGCCCTGCCTCATTCCAGCCTCTGTTCAGGTAGTTGCAGAAAGCAATAAGGTCTCTCCTCAGCATCCCTAGACATAAGTGTTTAGAATGTATTTCAACTGTCTCCTGGAGGATATTTTGATCTCTATTTTAGTGTTGTTGTTATTATTATTGAAACTTCTGAAGTGTGATGGGGGGAGGGGAGAGAGGTGGCAGGAAAAATCAGGCCATTTAGATCCAGAGCATGCTGGCATGCTGACCTCGGGGTACCACGCGGCAGGACACTGTGTAAAGGGGAAAACTGTCTTTTTGCTTCCACAAAGAGAACGTTCAGGGGAAGCAGGAGGGAGGTATTATCTTCACAGTGAGGTCAAAACCTGCTCTGTTGGTATGGTGTTTGGATAAGACTCTAAGCAGGCTTGATCACAGCAGGGGGAGGCACTTCAGTGTTTTCTTTATATTATGGTCAGAGCGGATTGCCTTGAATTATTCCACCCTGATGATGTGCATCTCCAGGATTGCAGCATTCCTGCTGCTATCCCCTTTGTATGCAAACCTCTGCTAACAGCTCTCCAGCTGCAGGCAAGTCTTTATCTGTCAAATGTGATCCTGCCCCAGAGGCGCAGACTTTCTGTTGCATGCTAGCACCCAAAAAGTAGGAATTCTCTATTTGTAGTGTCTGACGGTCTGCTTGGAAAAATTCAGGTGGGTAGAACCTTGTAGTGATCCCAGGGTGACAGGCTCACTGTAATTTCAGGTATATGGAGCTCCTTTCCTGACTATTTCCAGTGAATTACAATACAGGATTTTGGATGTAATTCCTGGCTGTTAGAAGCTGTGGCCAGCTTGACACCAAACCATAGACCAGATTTTTCTCCTGGCATTGACACCGCGGAAGTTTATGGCATGGCCTCAGGTGCCAGGCTTTGTGAAACTGCACATTATCCCTCTCCATATGGAGTTACCGCGTTACAGACTTCCAGCAAGGTGGTGTCACTCCGCAGATGCTTTGATGCTGGTACTCTTGGGCAAAGAAGTAATGAAATATGGAAAAGGGAAAGGAATAATCATTAACCATAGAGTGAGAAATGTACCAGCTGTGGGACTGGCCTTTCAACAATGAGCCTTTAAATTGTGAACCAGTTTTTTGGATTCTGAAGCATTCACAGACATTTTGAGAGCTTCTCTGAAAAGGGTAAGACATCTCTACTCTCTCTGTCTTAGATGAGTGAACTTTTATCACATAGAAGACCAAGCCCTGTCCATCACTGGTGCTGTATTAGTTCAGCTACCCTTGACCCTCTAAACAAAAAAATGCTGTGATCAGATCTCTTGATTTGTGTCCAAGTACAACAATTGACAAAATATTGTACAGGAAATCACTTGTGCCTGCTTTTCTCAGTTAAACTGCCAGTGGATTAATTTCCCTTCCTTGCCCTTCTGGAATAGATGAGAAAAGTCCTAATCAAAGCTTTTGTCAGGTTAGCATCCATAAATTTGATTTCCTTCTTCCCCATCAAGAACAGCAGCATTGTTCTCCTTTCTGCAGAGTCATTAAACAGAAGGAAATTTTCATCCTTCTCTTGACTATGAAAAAGAGAGGTAGGGGAAACCCAGATGCTCTGCAGAAGCTGGACACCAATTATATTTCTCTAACTAATCAGCAGAGAACTAATTTATCCTTCTTAAATGGAGGCCCATATGCTCATTGATTTTAGGCATACTGTAAAATCTGCTTTTGATGCTCTGTGATGGGGAGTAAAGAAGACCAGAGTGAATAAATGTGTTTGGCAATATTAAACGTTTTCTTGTAGGAGCAGGAAAGCATTTGTGATTGCTGAAGCTGTCAGAGTTTACTGCAACAAAGTGAAACATTGAGGCAGAATGATCTGTGACCTAACAATTGTATAGATCTGTTATCAGCTAATACAGATGCTCTTTGCAGGCTTAGGGTCAGCATATTCAGATATTGCTGTATTAGGATGCTGCTGAATCACACAGAGGCATTATTTCCTTCCTTGGTGTTAAATCTGCCAGTCAATGATGGCTTGAAATTATATATGAAAGCTGAAGGACAAGGTTTAGATAAGTACACATCCTGGAAATAGCATACATTCTTTAATTTTTTTTTCAGTAACGTGAAAAATTTCTTTACTGTGTGGATTGGTGTACTTGTAAGAAAATGTACTGTATCTTCACTTTGTGAAAGATGCATGTTATTCAGAGATACTGGGGGTAGTTTGAGAAAGTAAGTACTCTAGAAAAGTAAGGATGTATGGATTTTGGAGAAAAGAGACTGTTTCAGGAAATACTTCAAGATGAAGGGAAATGTGGTGGACTTGTGGCTCTAAGTGCTATGGAGAATTGTCTCTCATCAAAGGTATTTGCATTTCATGCTGAGTAATATGAAAATTTTAAATATATTTTTGCAAGGCTAAAGATTTTTGGAAGGGCAAAAATGTCTAGATGTCTAATTGCTCATTATGGTATCTGTCATAACAAATTTAACTGTTACTTGCCTGTATTTGTGGAAGCATGAAGAGAATTTTGTGGTATGTTTCAATCAATTATGTTTCTATTCCACATGTCAATAATGGCTGTACATTCATAATTTATGCTAATTCAGGCATCTGAGGACAAAGCCGGTCTTTGTAGTTATAAACATATTGGAATTTATTAACTGCCATGACTGTCATAAGGCACCATTTGACTGGAATTTATTAAACCATTAACAAATGTTTAATACCTCAGAGGGGACTGTCAAAGGTAAATGCTATTATCTAACCATGTCTAGACTACTTGTCAGGCTAGCAGAGGGATTGGCAAGTCTGCTATTTTTAGTTAGGATTAAAATAGGTGACTTGAACTAGAAACTGAAGTTTGTGTTATCTAAAAATACCAGGTAATAAGCATATGTTTTATCTTTGAATATGATCTCTTTTTATCATACTTGGAATTTATTGGAGTTGAGAGAATTTAGTACTCACTCTAATGAGAGATGCTCTGAGAGTGATAGTGTATTACCACTGTGAAGTACTGAAAATTTCAACTATGAGTATGTATTTATTGGTAATTCTTTGAATGTGTTCTTGGTGTCCTTTTCTAAATTACTATGGTCAAGTCACAAAGTGTGCTGAACTCATAATGAGTGTCTCCTTTGATCCTGGTGACCTTTGGATCATGTTGTAAGCATTTCATATTTTCCCGTAATTTCACTCTTCTTTCTTGAAGTGCTCTGGGATCTTAAATGTGTCTTTGCTTGAGATGCCCTTGGACTCTTATTCTTTGCTTTGAAAAAGTGTTTATGCATCAGGGCATTATGTAAATCCAACAGATATTTACTGAGTAACTAAGTTAGTTACTAAGCTAGTTGATCTCAGTGAGAGTTTGGTGTAAACAGCTGTTTTTTATATGAAAATGATATTTTGTTCATTATATTGACTAAATAATTAAATATTAAAAATGTCTGATGATTTCTTACACTGAAGTAAATCAGAGTGTTCAAAATTCAACTACAAAAAGGAGAAAGAATTTGTGGAAATAAGACTTTGTTTGAGTAAACAGCAATATTGCTCCTAATTAATGTTCATGTCAGGTTTACTATTTTGAGTATGATGAAAAGTTGAATACCTGACTATACCTAGCAAGTCATCATGTTCACTAAAATTCTGTGCTAATTAGCATACAATTTACAATAGAGAGATTATGGGTTCACTGCATATTTTTCTACCAGAAAGCATGTTTGTTACAGTTCAATCCAACTGAATTCCACTCTTATACAGGACTTCGGGGAACTCAGGATGGGGTTGTTAGATTCATGTTAGGTTCAGACCTATATTTTGTCTATAGGTCTATACATTGGGTTTCCTGTGATGTTTTTGTGTCCACTGATAATGGCAGAAATCTCTACATCATGCTACAGCTTCAAGTGGATTAGGATGTGGTTACCTAAGAGGCATGGCTTTTGCACAGCCTTTTTTCCACAGCTGTTAACAGCAAACTCGACCAAGATTGCATATGGGAAATAGGAGTCAGGAATGCATCAGCTCCCTGTGGCTTCTGCCTTCCCACCTGGTTTGCAATACCAGCATTTGCGAGCACCTGCCTTCTAAATAATACCTATGTATTTAGCTCTCATATTTCTTGTGGCTTCTGGATTTTTGATAGGAATCTGGAGTGGTTGATCTAGTGTCTAATTAAAATAAGAGCACTACAAACTTCTAAGACAATCCTGCATCCCATTTCTGCCGTCAGCTTTGAAGAATGCACTGCATGTTTTATACTGGTATTTCTAAGGGTGTGTCTGTCACTGTTCTGAGCATCCAAGGAGTAAGGTCCAAAACTCTGGAGGAAAAGACAGAGTTATTAAAATACCAAGCTTTGGTAGCATGTACCAAGTTCTGCTTAGCATTCTTTAATACTTTGAGGCTGTAAATGCTGTATTATCCATTGTCATTGTGCACATTCCCACTAGAGTAGCGATCAATTTGTTCCCATGCGTTTGCCTGCTCTGTTGAATTCTATTGAATTCAGACACTGCGTTCAGATAAGAGGTGTGCTTAGGAGCTGCAAAACAGACTTTGGCTGCTTGTTTCTAAGCCTGGCATCTGTGTGATTGACTCCATCATCCTCTCCAACCCCTGGTCCAGCCCCGCTGCTCAGGGCTGCGGCAGCCGTGGAGCTGTCCAAAGGGGCTAGCGAAGGGTTAGATGGCTGCTGGGTCATTATGCAGATGCAACTGGCAGAAGTTTAGCTCCCTGTTTGATGTCTGGGGACGTACAGCAAAACAGCAGGATTTTTTTTCACAGTCTCTCTGCAGACCACACACTTGTAATGGTTTTAAAACACTGCCTACAGGTGTTTTCTTGGAACATAAAAATAAGCTTTCATACCCTGGCACCTGAGCCAATATGTCTTGGTGGTGCTGTTACACTTCGTATCTGTGGGTCAGTGACATATGAGGCATTATACTTCAGAACTATTGGGTGTTAGTTAAAGACAGAAATAAAGCTTTCTTTTTCCTCCAGATAAAAGCATTACATTTATTTTCTTATTCTTGGGACAAATTAATGCAAGCCAGCAAGATGGGATTTCATATTATTAACAGAACTGGGTCTGCACCAAACCTCAGAGCATAGTAGTCCATAACCAGATGGGACTTGGCTTGTCTCTTTCCTTGGCACTTATATATCAGTGTTTGCAACCCCTAACCAGCTGTCACCAGGGCTTGCACATCAATATTTCATTCCTTTCTGCTCTGGTACCAGTGGGTGTCAAATGCTTGCTCTCTGCTGGGCCCTGCAGTTCATGCTCTTCTTCCATTAAGATCTGGAGTCTTCTGTAGTAGGAGGAGAGGTTTTTCAGAGATAGCTCCTGCAAAATAGCAGTGCAGGCTGAAGTCTCTCAGTGGTACAGTCCCCGGCATCTGGGATTTTAAATCCAGAAATACTAGGGGATGAATTGAGGTGTTCTTTAATGAAATATTTGAGAAGCCTCAGGCAAAATTAGAGTCATGAAATGTACCTAAGATCAGGATAGCTCTGGTGGTGTGGTGCTTTGTAATGACTGCTCTGTCTGGTGCTGGCAGCCAGCTCTAGTAGTTACCCCTCATGCCTCAGTGCCAGTTTACTTTCGTGGTGGATGATGGTAAATAATGAGTATTACCTGATTGGGTGCTTCCTTGTGTTGAGCTTCTTACGAATAACTTAAGCCAGCTATTGACACCCCTTCAATTAGTTACACCTCACTTAGAGTTGGGCCCACTGCTGTGTATTTACACTGCAAATACAGGGTGATGGATGAGCTTGTTCGATCTGACACAACACCAGTTAGCTTCCTTCCCAGTAGCAGTGTATCTGTATTGGCTCCAGAGCCTGCTGCAGCCTGAAATGTTACTGAGTGTAGGAGTAGAGGGATCAAAAATCCTGCTGTGCATGGCGGAGCCACTGCAGGAGGGAGCCCGCAGGAGAAGTTGCTCTGTGTTTACTGAGATGTATGAAGTGGTGAATGTGTTGCTCTTCATCAAAAAGTTTCTGTTTAAAAGTAAAACAACAATAAAATTTGGCACACTGTCAGAATCTGATTTCATCATGGCAATATTATAATAATGTTGACTTTTAATTAAATGAAGTTGACATATTTTAAGTCTGCAGATTAACCATCTGTTGCGGCATTAATGAATATCCTTCATGGCATCAGATCAGGACCCATGTTTTGTTATGTTTTCCTTTTTTTTTTTTTTTTTTAATTTCCCCAGATAGCTCTCTGCAACATATATTTGTTGATTAAAGCATGAAATATTGGCCAGAATCAATTTGGATTAAGCATTTACCCACTGCTGGGAAATGAACTTTGTGCCCAGGATTGGTATTTCTGCGCTTCTTCTAGGTTAAAATATTTCTGAGCAAGAATTTTTGTTAATTGTCTTTTGTTCTTCTCTGTGCTGAATGCATTTCTTCGAACTACACCTTCTAATTCATGGCTTGTGAGGAAACCCTGTTAGCATACTCATCTCTTGCACAGATAATCAAACTTGGGAACTTTTCTGGGTTTCTTTATGAAGGTGCAATGTTTCGAATGACTGTGTGAACTTAAGTAAAACATCTTCATGTGTATACTTAGTATATTGCGTTTCTACCTTCAGCACCAGATGTATTATGCATAAAATAAATATTGTTTTGTAAAAATGACTTCTGCAAGCAGGACCTAAGCAATATACTTAGTTCCATAATGACAAGGTAGCTGTAGAAATGACATTATGCCATAATTTGCAGCTGCATCTTCTTTTGCTTTAGGTGTTTATACTGCTTATTACTGATAAGAATTTTCTGTTTACAAAATGAATTAATTTTACTGTAACTTAATCTTGATGAGCATTATTTGTCCTCTATTGCCCTTCTGTAGGGAATTGTTTGGATATTGAATGTGTTTCCTGACTGGTTTTTAGAATGTAATTTCTTCTGTAGATTTTTACTGTTTTCATTATCTACTGGGATCCTTTTGTGGGCACCAATTAAGATGTCTTTCTTCCTTTGGATGCTGGAGATGTAACATTCAGTTTTCTCTTGAGAGGGAGCTTAAAATAATGGTAATGGGCAAACTGTGTTTTGTTGAACATTTCACTCCTACTTGTGACTGTGGTGATGGGGAGGGACAAGTCTGCGAGCAGCAGGTGAAGCACAAGTGACTTCTTAGGTCAGACTCCTAATGTTGGTCCTGTGAGGAAAGCAGGCCATGTTGAGCACAAGTGAAACAAACAAGTCTGGTACTTGATTTTGCAGTGTATTTTTTCCAGCTCTGTTTTACTGATCTTGTGTTATCCTCAGGAGAAATGGTTTGGCCAATTAGAGTTGCAGTGTTTGGTTTTTGTTTTTATTTTCTTTCTAACTTAAGGTAGTATGGTAGCTGGCAGAAGCATGTGGATAGCCTGATACACATCATGAATTCTTTTGTTCACAAAGGGTCTGCAGGTTCTTTGGGGTCTCAGTAAGTAAGGCAAAGAGACTTGAGGCTGTTTGAGTTTATTGCATAAAGAATGGAAGTATAAAAGGTGATAGCAATCTTATCTCTCTTCTGATATCAGAGAAGTAGTGGGAAAAATTACAGGAAGTTTAAGTCCCTTCTAATGCTGGGAACCTTGACTGTCTCAACATCAAAAGAATCCCTTTAAGTTGTTCATGCTATGCAGATCCTGTCCATGTTGAGGTTTGTCAGCATTGTGGTCTTTGGACATTTCATTGGAATTTCTGGAAAGTAAACAAACATATTCATCTGTTCTGCTGTGAGGTAGAGGAATGCTGTTCTAGGTGTGCTACTTAATCTAGAAGAAAGACAAAGTGGGTAGATTGTGTTGTACACAAACTTAGATCATGCATGTACTAGATGAGAACTACTTACAGCTTCCTCCATTACAAATTCATCAGCTAAGTTTGTTCAGCAGCCGCTGAGAGCTGCCTATTCTGGTGTATCTCCACAGTAACCAGTTAGAGGCAAACAAGGCATGTGCTCAGGTTATATAGCTGTTACTTCTGCTGGCATATGGGTCTTGTCGAGCAAGGCTTGTGGTTATACCCTCCTTAGGCTTTGCCTGAAATCCCTGTCTCCTCATTACAACATTTTCTGCCGCCGCCCACCACAAATTCTTTGCTGGTTTGTGGAATGGTCACATCTAGCTGTGATGCCCTGGTGCAGCCATTGGCATGGCATTGTCTTTGCCAATGAAAACCTCATGGTGTAGTCCAGGCAATCCCCTACTGCACAAAGAAGCTGAGGGGTGAGCAGCTTTGATAGACGTCCTGTTTTAGCAAAGCCAGCTCCCCTGCAGCGAGGGTCACAGTCTGACTCCTGGGATAAGGGACAGAGAGAGGTAGAGCTCTCTGCTTCAACTCCCCTGGGACAGGCCCTGATGTTCTGATCATTTAAAATCCTTAATAGTCAGATGCTGTCTGAGTCAAGATAGATAACTGGCAAAATAACGAGGGGAAAAAAGAAACCAACCATGTCTAGGGCTTTTAAAGTCAGCAATGCCATTTAATGTTAATTTTCCATTTTAAAAAGCAGCCTTTGAAAATATCTTCTGTATATCTGCAGGGATACGGCATAGTATCTTCCATTAATTTGATTAATTAGCACGTTTAATAATGTTCTACTGCAAACCGGACTCACTATTTAGCTGCTGGTTTTACTCTAACATTTGAAGAGAAAAAACTCTCTTGAGTGTAGAAAAAAACTATTAGAGGTTTGGGTTTTCTTAAGAAGGAGAAAAAAGCTTTGCACTTTTGTTAGGATAAACATTGTTAGGGTTTGACATACACATTTTTCATGCCTAATAACTGATTGATATCATTCATCAGTATAATTTGAATCACTGTTATCCTGAAGGGAATTGCCTGATTAAAAATATTTATCTCTCAAGAAGATGAAAGAATGCCAATGTATAAAAGATTAGCAAGTCAAATTTTCTAAATTCAATGCAAAAGCAGAAAGTAAAAGGTTCTCTTCTCCTCTTGCAGCAGCAGAGTGTAAGGAGCTAGCCTCCCCCTCACTGTATTTTCCCTACATTGGAAGGAAGGAGCTTGAGCTACTTGGTGAGCACTTCTAGTTAAGATCTTCCCCGTAAACAAGCTGTCAATACTGATCAATCCAAATGCCAGTTCAGCTGTGAAAGGGCCTGTGCCTCAGCTACTATTAACAACTTGAGATAGAAATTAAATTCATATTCTTTTTATAGGTTTTTCTTCTCATTATTGCCACCTGCTCAGACACATTATGGCAATTCCTCTGGAAGCAGAGACTTCACCCTGTGTCTGTCTGTCACTCTCTCAAATTCCCTCCCTTTAGCTCTTGACTAGCAGTTCATTTAAATGGACTGCCAGCTGCATCAGAGAGCTGGTCTGTAGCTGCTGTCTCTTTGGATGCAGTTTAGCCCAGGCTGGTGCTGTGTGGTTTGACAACCTGAAGCTGTGGGGGAAAGATCTGTGAAAATTAATTGGGCTTCCACCAAGAAGGCAAGGTCAGGCTTCAAAACCCTGGTCCTTTGGTGATGGGCTCTGCAGCCTGCTGAAGGTCAGGGCTGTGGCAGTAGCAGCACAAGTGAGCGCCGCTCCGTCCCAGCCATACTGGCTGCACTGTATCGCAGGTGCCAAGGTGAGGGTAGGACTAAAGCAACCTGTGGAGGCAAAACAATGGAGGTTGCCAGGGAAACCTGGGTTCTTGACTTTGAGCAAACACAGAATATGAAATATCGACATAAATATTGCTATGCTTCATTTCCTGAGGATGCAAACTCAAAATAAAAAAAGGTTGTCAGGCTTTATTGTTTTTGTCTGCTCTGGAAATTCTGCTAATTCTAGCGTGATGAAATCTTGTCAACAGAGCTTATATTCAAGTGTAGCGTACTTTTTTTGTGGCAACCATGGGAGCCTAGAGAGCAGAGAATGGTTTATGGTTAAAATCACAGAATTGTATAGGTTAGAAAAGACCTTTAAGATCATAGAGTCCAGCCCAGCACTGCCAATTCCAGCACTGAACCATGTCCACAAACACCATGTTTATATGTCTTTTAAATATCTCTGGGAATAGCGACTCCACCACTTCCCTGGGCAGCCTGTTCCATTGCTTGATAACCCTTTTGGTGAACAAATTTTTCTTAGCATCCAATCTAAATCTCCCCTTATGCAACTTGAAGCCATTTCCTCTTGTTTTGTTCCTTGTTACATGGGAGAAGAGACTGACACCCACATCATTACAACCTCCTCTCAAGCAGTTGTAAAGCTTCCCCCTGACCTTCCTTTTCTCCAGGCCAAGCGATCCCAGATCCATCAGCTGCTCCTCATCAGACTTGTGCTCCAGACCCTTCCCCAGCTCTGTTGCCCTTCTCTGGACACACTTCAGCATCTCAGTGTCCTTCTTGTAGTGAGGGGCCCAGAGCTGACCACAACACTTGAGGTGTGGCCTCACCAATGCTTAGTACAGGGGGATAATCACTGCCCTGGTCCTGCTGGCCACACTGTTGCTGATCCAGGCCAGGATGCCATTGGCCTTCTTGGCCACCTGGGCACACACTGGTTCATGTTCAGCCACTGTCAAGCACCCAGGTCATTTTTTGCTGGGCCACTTTCCAGCCACTCTGTCCCAGCCCGTGGCACATCTGGGGTCTTCATGACCCAAGTGCAGGACCCAGAACTTTGCCTTTTTGAGCCTCATATGATTGGCCTTGGTGTATCAATCCAGCCTGTCCAGATCCCTCTGCAGAGCTTTCCTACCTTCCAGCAGATCAACACTGCCATTCAGAAGTGTGTCAGGGCTCCAAAATGGCAATGTTAAGACTCCACATACAGCACATTTTTTTGTTACCTTCCTTCTATCTTGTGTTGATTAGTGCTGAATTCGGAATTTATGATTTGGTGGAAAGAGCATATTGGAAGGTGGTATTCTGTAGTCAAATTTTACTGGCTGAAAGAAATTTTTTGATTAATAAACAAAATGAAAGTTGATCCAAAAAGGTTACATTAAAATACGTCTAAGTCGTATCTAGCACTATGAACGCGTGCTGGTTTGGCATCATCTTGCATTTAAACTATACAACGTTGCAGCATCCTTGTGCACCTAAAGTAAGTTGATCTTGTGTGTCACTTCATTTTTTGAGGTGTCAGGTTTCATTTTGCTTTAACAAAAAAACTTCAAGGTTGAACTTCAGACTTCTAATCTTCTGGTCAGAAAGTCAAACATGTTTGGCAAAATAATATGAAATGCTGCAGAATCCAGTGTACATAGCTGGATGCAAACTCTGCTTGTACGCTTGTATTCTCTGCTTGTCTGGGCTTATTTTGCCTAGAAGCTCCCTTTTCTAGGGACTGGAGCAAGAGAAAAAGAGTGGTAGGAGCGTGCTAGCATGGAATGAAACCCCAGGAAACTACCTCTGTCCTGAGAAAGTTTCTGTTTCATTTGGGAAAGAGCTGTGACTTAAGTAAGGACTGTAGTAAAAATTATAATTTGATTGCGTGCATGTCTGGCCTCAATTTTTTGTATGCCCCATTTATCTTTTAGGATGGAAGCTCATCATAAAAGGAAATATCATGGGAAGTTGTTGCTGTAAGATTTTGACAGCCAGAAGGAATTTAGATAAATCCTTCATGTAAGGCAGAAATACTTAAAGGTGACACAGAAATAAATTTCTAAATGTGGATAGCTATGAGGAAAGTTCAGGGTCTTATTTTAAAATGTGGGATTGGAATAAAGTTTTAAATTCTAGGTAAATGAAGACAAGCTAGCAGTAGAGGAGGTACAGCTGTAGCAACACTCTCCTAGAGCAAAGCTAATGTATGCGGGTGTACTGAGGTAATTTTGCCCTGTTCTTATTGGTGAACCGTAGACATGCAGGAAGTGGATCAAAGTATGTTGTCACAAATGTAAGCATTAAGCTAAAACTAAATATATTTACAGTTTAAAAAAACCTCTCCAGTACTAAACTGTGGTAAATAAAGGAGACCAAGCATTGTTTGATGGAAACTTATGGCACAGGCTACTAGGGTTGGTAGATGAGCACAGCACTTCCATTTCTCTCTCTCTAAGGAGCACATATAGTTTTAAATGCTGCAGATGGAATTGTGCAGCTAGGGATCTGTTGCCACTTTTGCTGTAAGAATATGTAAATCTGGGGAAGACTTGTTGCCAGTCTATCCATGATTCCCTTTTCCTCCAGAGATAATCGTCTTAACATAGCTGATACTACAGTACAGTACTCGATTTTTATTTTTTTTTAATTTTATTATTCACTTTGGATAGGAAATGAATCAAAGTTCAGGTCTTGACCTCTAATTTTAAAAATACTCTAAAACAGTTTTCTTTTACATGGCTTTTGGTCTCTGTGCATGTTGAGAATTGGACAGATATCAAATGCAAACATATAATCTCATGTAGCATGTATTGTTGGCCTCTTACTGAAGTTCTCCAGAATGAAATACATCTGTCTGCTTGATGGTGTTTTTTCAGCATTGCCTCTGACAAATATGGACCTCCATGGTCAGCATGGCAATCTATCATATTCCCTCTCAGTATGTGACTTCAGCTGAGCACAAGCTGTTCAAAAGGTAGAAGAGTATAATGAGAAATACTTCAAGCCACAGAAATGAATTCACACGGAAGTGATTTGAATTGAAGTCTAAATATGCATAAAGTGTATTTTAATAGCATTGCCCAGTGTTTCTTAGGCACGTGGGCTTCCCTTCCACAGTGTATCCAAGCCACAAGGATTTCCTTTTCCACATGACATACCACATGCTAAAACTTCCTTTGAATTCTTACTCAGAACTTCAAAAGCAATCACTGTTCCTGACAATGGCATCTCTTTGGTTAGTAGCTGAGCTTAATTGGAGCTGAGTTTGATTGATTTTCTTGTATTAGGTATGTCAGAATCATGCTTTGGTTAATATAACTAAGATTTATGAAATTTTGCTTTAGTTTGCTATAATTTACAGTTTATCATTCCAACTGCATCCTTCTAATGCAAAACATAAATGAAAACTGACAGTTCTTCATACAGAACATCTTCTGAAACTGTCACTTGGTGAAAACCATTATCAGTGGACATTAAGGTTGTTGAGTTTTTCATAGAAGTTTCTTGATACCATTTAAAATAGCCTGCAAATGTAATTATTTCAACATTAAAAGCACATAAATAACCGTGGTTCTCTTTCTAGAGGAAGTTTTTTGCAGAAGCATTCAAAAAATACCTTAGATGAGGGAACTGTTTATGGTATTTCTTGCTGCTGCTGGCTCATTTACAAACGCTTAACCAGCTTGTGCAAATCTGTGCCCATTATCCATTGTTATTTGCCCACTGTCTTGTGGGCTCTAAGCCCCTTAACTTTAGCCTATTGCAGGTAAAGGCAAGGGAACACAAAACTCCGTATTTTCCACAACCTGAGAGCTGTGGTTTTAAAAAAGCATTAATCTGAAACATCCTGAACATGAATTGCAGAATGGGAATCAGTGCTTTCTTCAAAAAGTTATCGTGGCCCAGATCTTCTGTCTTCTTCCACACTGCTTTGCACTGCTCCTGCAGATCGGAGCAGCAGGGCAGCTGGCACAGCTTTCTGCCCAGGGAGTGTGCCGAAGGGAAGAAAATCCCTTGGTGGCATCATGCCAGGAGAGCTGTCTTATTTCACTCCTCTTTGCAGCCTGCAGTATGAAATATGTGTCAGATGACACCTTGGGGAGCAGGGAGAGGGGGGGAAAAAATGTCTAGAGTAAATCCTCGAGTCCAGAAGGGCTTTGTTTACTTTGCTGCATTTGAGCACAATTTAGAGCAGCCTTGAGGTGGCTTGTATTTGTGATTTGATTATGAAAGGAAAAGGGGAAGGTCAAGGTATAGCCACTAGTGCATCAACAGGATAAGGATAAGCCCTACTGCGAAACATTCATCTTGAGTTTATTGATCGTTACTGTAGAGAGACAGCATGCTCAAACTGCAAAGATAAAAAAACCCATAGAGTTCAGTGACAAAGTTTAAAAAATACAATTCCATCCCTGTTCCTCAGCACAAATTGGAGTTGTGGCTAATTTCAGAAATAATTCTTAAAGAGGACCAGGTGAGAACAGGAAACCAGCGTGACTTTTACTATCAGAAAGCCTGATTTATGAAGTGTGCAACAACAATGGACAGGAATTGCCCATAATCTCATAGGAGTCCTGTTGCTGCACGCTTTGGTATATTTTCATTTTCAGAGCAGAAGGATATTGAGGAGTATTGAAAAGCTAGATTTCAAAACAGCTTCAGAAAGAAAGGGCCAAGAGAGCAGCCAGCAGATCTGTTTAAATTTAGTTGCCAAGGCAACTGTTAAACTTATGAAATTTGACAGAAATCTTTCTGTAATGTATGTGGATTCATATAAGCACAGATTGTGTCAGAAAATATGAATTTTAGGATTGCAAAAAAACAAATATTACAAAAATAGGTGGTACCAATATTAAAATTGCCTTCTACTTGTAATCCATTGCATTTTTCTACGTAGTTCTGTTGTAAATTAGTTTTTCTTGTGAAGTCACACATTATTTTCTCAGAGGTCTTGCATAGAGAGGATCTTGTTAGTTGTTCAGTGTATGTATTTGCACTTTTAATCCTCCCCAATGTATTGCTGAATGTTGTATTTAGTGCACTTCATTGCAACCTCTCAGTAAATACTCTGCATCATCCTCATCAGTACTGTAGTGGGAATTTTGTATTAGAGGGTCTTGAAGTGCTGCATAAACTTTAATGAATTTGTCATAACCATACCCAAAGGAAAGTTGTTGCCTTGCCTCTGTTTCACAAATACACAATTGACTCTTCAGGAGATTATGACCAGAACTGTCAAGCAAACATTTGTTTGAAGAGGCATGATCTGAATTTTCAGAGGCATCAAGTTTCTACAGTAGTGTTTCCATTCAGAAAGCCTCTTCAGCCAAATACTGTTTGAATGCTCAGTACTTCTGTGAGTCTGGCCTCAGGTGTTGCCTGCTGAGCATGCAGGAAATGAGAAAGACACAATTAGTAGCCATCTGTGAAATGTTTGCCCAGCATCACAGTGGAGCTTGATGGCAGAGATGGTGCTGGAATCCAATTCTCTGGAGTAACATTCAATCGTCTTCACTATAAAACCCTCATTTCTCTTCTGTGTCCAGCTCTATTTATTAACCCTTTGCAGCACTGGCACAAATGAGGCATGGACAGCAACCTTCACTGCTCTGCCCTGATTCATTTGTGTCGTACGGCCCCACACTACGCACTGAATGAAGCATTCATCCCACAGGAGGCGAATAAAAATTGCCTTTATGAAATTAAAAACTGGTAGCATACAGAGAATTGGATACAGTCTTTTTGCCTAGGATTTGAGTACTTGCCATTACATTCTTAATATTCTTTCAGTGTAGGTATTTTGATTATGAAATATTTTGTTGTATATATGGCAGGTTGTTAATACTTATGATGACTTCAAGTAAAATATCAGATTTATTGCCGGGATGGTGGTTTGTCTACATGAGTTGTTTTATTAGATAGCAGATGGTTTGGAAATTGTTTCTGTGACAGGCCTGAGTAGAATTGGAATTCTCTGTTCCCAGATCAAAAGCAGCAAGATAGGGAAAGAGGAGAGCAGTACTCCCACATGTCCCATTTAAACTGAAAAATGCAAATATACGTGTCTATTATTGAGGGAAATGAGGTTCACTGCACTGATCATGGTTCCTTAAGCAACTCTGATCTATCACAGGATGAATTTCCTTAGTACACCTTTAGTGCCAATATTGGCAAAGCGACCTTCTCTGACCTTCTTTGAAGTTTTTTGAACTTTTCTGACCTTCTCCACCCTTCTGTTCTTTTCTTTGCTCTTCTTTTACTTCTGCCCATCTCAGCTCTTCTTGTGTCTTCATTTTCTGCCTTTCTTGTCTTCCTTTCCTTTTTCACCCTTCTTTGCTCATTTTTTCCCTTTGCTCTTCTCTGCTGCTCTCTCCGCTGCTCTGTGCTGTTCTGCCTTTTTTTTTTTTAGGTTCTTTGACCTTTCCTGCCCTTCACTGTCCCCTTTCCACTCCTTTTGGTCCTTTGGTTGCTGCCTGCCCATCTCTACACACAGACCTCAGCCTTTTTCTGCCCTTCTCTGTCATTCTTCAGCTCCTTCAACCCCTCTATCCTTCTCTCCCCTGTGTTGCAAAACCATAACTATAGGCCAGACACCCAACTCCCTTTCCTTTATCTTCTGCCCATCTTCTGTGCTCTTCTCTGCCTTTCTTTACCCCTCTCCACACCTTTCTTCCCCTTTTCACCTCTTGTGGCATCAGGATGTCTGGAGTCATCGCTGTTTAGTTTATTCAGTGCTATTCTCCAGAATGAGTAAATTCATTTTTTTCTTTATGCTTGAAGCTAACTCTTGATGATAGCTGTGCATCACATTAAAACGATGTCTGCTTAATACACCTGATAATATCTTTCTGCATTTAAGAGGGGTTAAAGGTGAAAATGATACCATCAGCTTTCATCTGCAACAGAGATCAAAGGAAAGAGCAGAAAATTCTTCTTAAAGACATAATTGTGATCAATATTATTAAATACCTTACAGGAAAGTCCTTCATACTGTAAAGTTTATATTTGGATTGTAAATATTTGATCCTAAAAGCACAGTTTTTACTCACATTTGTCATAGTCTATACCCTGTGTTTAACTAGAAAAAATGGGGGAGGAAAACCCTAGAGGTAAGAGATTTCATATGCACTGAAGCACAAATTGCTGTTCCATGTAATATGAATTGTCTATTGAACTAAAGTGATTTACCTTTTTGTCTCATAATTCCTGAGGGTAATCGTCATCTCAGGTGGTAGACAAGTAGGGTAATAGCATAAAGCTCTGTTGGGAAAAAAGTAGTATTGATTCACTCTCGCTTGCAATTAATATAATGATGGGTTTTTAATCTTATGTTAAAAAGTCTGCAGTTAATTAATTAATTAATTAATTGAATCCTGTGTACAAACACGGACATTGAGTTGCTGGTGACCTAGAGAGACCCAGGAGCTGGCGCTGGAGAGCAAAAACAGCAAAAGAACTGCAGCTTGTGTGCTAAATCTTTAATACTGCTTCAAGCCTTAGAAACCATGTCTAACCAGCAAAATGACCTGAAGTTTTGATGTTATCGAACCTGAATTAATCTAAGTCAATCAAAGCACTTCTGGGTAGTCTGGTACACAGAATAACTGCATTTACTTCTACTAATCTGTGTAATGTTACTATGGGATTTCATGAACTTAACAAGGTTTAGCAGTGACTTCTGGTATCGACATACGCAACGCTGGAAATAATGTGAGGTGTTCTCTTCCTATTTATTTTATACTGTAATAAGGCTTTAAAGGCTATTTGTGCTGTTGTGTTTACTGTGAGAGGTCAATCTAAAGAACTGAGCAGACCATTTTAAACCCTGTGGCACTTCTCCAAGAAAGGGTAAATTAAAGTTAATGTCTTTGAAAAATTCCAGAATGAGAATTTCCTGAAATTTTGGTATGACTTGTGCAGCACACCTGTGTTCAGATATTTCTTTTAAACTTAATTTTGAATGAAGCTAAGAATCTTTGAGGTCATAAAACCATTTTGACAAATCTCAAGAAAAACTGACCTGAATTAATGTTTTACTTTGGAACCAAATAAAATTAATTTCTTATATATTGTGAGAGCTCAGGGTGTTTTTGAGCTTAGACTAATTAAAACTAATAAATCAGTCTCAATAAATGCATGCAGTGCTCGGGTAGATCAGTTTCTTCTATTTTACCCATTACATACCATTTTGTATGAACACTACGATTTTGTTACAGAGAGAACTTTCATCATTTATCGCAGAAGTGACTAATTCATTGTGTTAGACAGCAAGGCACTAGAAAACTGTTTGAAGTTCAATGCTTATGGTAGAGAAAAAATAAGAGTTACATTTGCCAGCTGTAGATGAACAGTGTATTGTGAGTTTTCTTTATTTTCTATGAAAGACACATAGGATAGCTGAATTTTTAGGGGCACATAGGAGCATGAAAAATGCCCATTTTCCATCTTTACTACATTGCTATCTTAGAACTTTTATTGACTAAGTCTTTGGATACTGAAGAACTATTTAAAAAAATATCTCATGTAGCTGATGAACGCTGTCATTATTGGACATTAGAGCTCATAATCACCATCTTAGGAAAATGCCCAAGGAAAATCCCTTTGACTTTCTGCCGTACAGTTATTGTATTCTGAAATGCCACAAAAGCAGCCATGGATTAGTATCAGTCCTTACCATCCACCAGCCTTCAAAGCATGTCTACTATAATTTCAGGTGTCCTTGGGCAGGTCTTTACTTCACTCGTGGGCTTCCCTAGGGATTCCCTTTCCCTGATTAGTGCCTAGCTGCACCAGTGAGATGCCCCATGTGGCACTTGTGGGTGAAACCTCAGGAGCACCCACCCTCCAAAGTGCATGCAGGCCGTTTGGATGGCTCGCACCTCCCAGGAACCCACTTGGAATGACCCCATTCTGCCAACACATCTCTCCAAAGGACATATGGCATGGCCCACACCATCCATCTTCCACTGCTGCCAGGATGCTTCCGTGCATGGCATGCTGCTTTGGAGGGGTGCTCTGCTCAAAGCTCAGGGAGATCTGTGTCTTCCTATCAATTCAGAATGTGTACATGCAAAGCGGTTTTAGCAGAGCTATCCACAAAGCAATGTGGAAGGTCAAGAAGGTTTATTTTGAAGTAATGACAACGGTTCATGGAAGTAATCCTCTTGCAGAGAAGATCCAGAAGGGCTTTGACAAAGAGGCTACAGTCTGAAATGTGGAGTAAGCATATATCTGGCAGGAGAAGAGAGGAGGAAAGGAGGCATACCAGACTTGAGGAGCAGAGGTATGTCTTGTAACAAAGTGGTCAAAAACCTTGCGTTTCTGCAGAATTCCAAACTTCCCTTAACCAGGTCCTTAGACAGCCTTAGAGAAGTCATGTGGACAGTAGAAATCCTTTTTCTCAGGAGAGCGTGCCTTAGTCTGTCTGTGGACCAGCAGCTGCCAACCTATCTTCACCACCTCTTCCAGAGAGGTGTGACGGAGCTGGAAGGGATTCACAGTGAGCTACGAGGGTTCAACTTTTTTTCCACCTTCAATGTCGAGGGAAGGCCCACGTCAACAGTCTCTCTTAGGACACCCACTCATCTAAGGAGTAGGAGCAGTATATCAGGGAATCAATTTCTGGATAGCCTTATTTTATTGAATAAGCTGAATCTAGGTGAGGCATCCCAAAAGAGGACTGGAGGATGGATTTAAGAGGCAGTGACTACGGAAGGGTTATTCCCTGCCCCAAATCTCACACAAGTGATTGTGTCTTTCAGACTGGCATATGGTTTAAAAAAGATTAAAAAAAAATATTGGTGACCTGCTTAAGGAGTGACAGCCTTTTTAAACCTTTTTTTCTTTCAAAAAAATTTGAGTATTGAGAACAAGGGTTTATGCTGACCTTGTTATCTTTTTCCACTGTAGTGCAGGATAAAACTGCAGAAAAAACAGTGTCTCCTTATTATCTACTCCTTGCTTGTTGTTGCTCCGAGTGGACTTTAATTTGGAAATAGGAGGTGGAGAGTTACATCCCAGATTGGAAATGCTTCACAGAATCGCTCAGACTGTCTAGGGTACAAAAGGAGGCAGTAACAAGGTACAATGAGATTGTCATGCCTTTCTGGAGCAGTAGCTGGAGGTTGAGATCTTTCAGCATCTGGGACAAAAGACCATGAGTAACTACCAGTAGTGAGGACTGGGAGATCAGCCATCATCTTCCACTACAACTTAGTGCTCCCAGTCTGCCCTGCACACTCTGAATTGCTGAATCTGAGTTCAGCTATGTGATCATGGCTTGTCATGATGCCATACATATGAATAATCACAAAAAACATGTTCCAAGTGCATGGCTCATATATTGGAATGGAATGTGTAATGACTCATAATTTGGATGCCAGGACTGAAAGAGACAAGGAGGGGAGCTAAGTAAGTTTTTGTTTGGTATCATTAGATGGTCTTTCAGACCATCTTTCCTCTTACTGAGAACTGCTTTATTTTTTCAAGCAGTCAAGCAACTTCCTTTAAGGGTCAAGATAGACATTGTTCCTTTTCTGAGTTATCTGTCCTTCCTGGGAAATAGCGTCTAGTATGGAAGACCATCTGAAAAGATCTTGAGGGATCTCTTTCTCTGAGAAAGTCCTCCCTTTTAGAATAGTACCAATTTGTACTGTCTACAATAAGAAAAATAATAATTTTGTTTGCATAATCTGACAGTGCTCTGAGTAAAATATCCCAGTGTCAGTGCAAAGGGACTAACCTTTTTATAAATGTTCTCTTTTGTGTTTGTTTTACTCATTTTTTCTCTCAATGGATGGGTAAATCCATGCAGTGCTGCTGACTGTAGAACTTCTTTCAAGGTCAAGTAGTGCCTTTGCAAGGCCAGTGCTGCTTGCTTGCACTTAAAAGGATTTTTTTTTGTCCTTGACAAGGAAGTGTTTCTAGGGTTTATAACATGTTTTCTGGCTTTACTGCCCTATGTGAAAGCGTGGTGGCCCCCAATGGGACTTTGCAACAGCAGGACCTTCCAGCATAGACTTGGCATGGCAGTCAGGACTATAAAAGTGCTAAGTTTAGGAGCTGCCAGCAGGATTTGTCTTGCCACATGCTAAAGCAGAAGCTGCAAAAGACCGTAGGCTTCAAATACCCCCAACTTTCCAAGTGCTTTTGGCCCAGCAGCTGAACAGCTGGTATTTTATGTTTGCATGTTTTTCCCCAGAATCCTGCATGTCTCTGCCTTGGGCAACACATAGATAACCCTGTACAAAGCGCCTGTGCTGAGTGAATACGTGGGCAGGCTTCCAGCTGTGCTCCTGCTTTCCCATTCCTCCTCCAGTGCCTTCTTCGTGGCCCTGGGCTACCAATGTGATGACTAGGAGAAGTCTGGGGAAGGTGTTTGCACGTCCTAGGAAGTCCAACAGGCAGTCATGTGTTAGAAAAGTGTATTCGCCCTGACAAAGGTGCACATGGGCCAAGGCACTGCAGGGTGTGCTGCGCTTTTAGGAGAGATTATTTTCATCTGTGTGTTTGGAAAGATACAAGGAGGAGAGCACAAGCAGGCTTTTTTTCCTTTGTAGGCTGGTTAAAAAGTAGCTCAGAAGAGAGGTGCTCTTGATGTGTTATATTTATGATGTACGGGAAGGGAGGGCCTTTTAAAAGCTCAGGCAGGGAAGTCCAGCAAGGGCTGAGGGGGTTTCTCAGTAGCTCATGAGGTATCTCTTAAGCACCTGGCAGTAAAGAGGCTGCTGGGTGAGGTTTCCTTGGGTATCCTGGCTATCAGGAGAGGCCTGACAATGATGTGGCATTAGGAATATGTGTCCTTATGTACATCCTGGCATGTCTGGGGAGGAACACATGAAGTTCTCAGGCATGACCATGTTGTGCAAATAACTTGCCTGCCTGATACTGTGGTGCATGAATCCTCCTGTTAGCTGGGGAGAGTCTGGGGGTCAAAATGGAGTGAAAGTGTCTTCTCTTAATGGCCCTAGTCTACAGACTATATTATCTTTGCATATATAATAGGAATCTGTTCCCAGCTGCTCTTTACCACACACCAAAAAGGTCTTTTGGTGAAGCTACTGCGTTTTTGTAGTCTTGTGTTCCATAACTCCATGGGCTACTTTTCAAATCTACTTCTTTACCAGAAAAGAAAAATGCAAGCCAATATAACATGTTTGATATTTACCTAAATTAGACATTTAGTTTGTAAGTGTGAATCGTTGAAAACTCACATAGGCGAGGGACAGAATATTTGCAGGATGTTGCAGTTGGGAGAATGTGTACAATCTAACCCATTGTCACAATAATACCTTCACTATACAGCCAAAATTGATTTGGTAGGTTTGTCAAGATTTGTTGAACTTCCTATCTCAATACACTTCTTGAAAATTGAATTCTAAATGGGGAAATAATACAGATTTATTTAGAAAGGATAACTTTACACAGCATTTGCCATCCTCGGTTTTTAGGTTGCAGAATCGTTAGGCATATATTCATCTGTCTTTGCATTGCTTGCATTTTAGCCTGGATATGGAACAAAAAATAAAATGAAACCTTCAAGCAGTGACACGTGTGTCAGATTGCCTCTGTCTTCTTATGTAGGGTGCTTTGGGATTGTAGAAGGGTTAGGAAAAGATTTCTGAACAATTGACCTCTTCTGTTGCAGACAGAAAGTCATCACAAATTCAGAGAACTTCTGCTGGCTCTATAGTTTATTCATTGATCCTAAAAGAAGTGATGTTTTATATACATGTATGAATGGACATGTTAAATGTGGGTGTCTTAGTGGCCCTGCTTTGTAGAAGCGGTCTGAAAGAAAATATAAGCCCTCCCATAATTGAGTGATGGAAAGAAAGGTAAAAGCTGTTCAGTAAAGACTGATGTGTTGGAGAGGAAATTTTCCAAATTCTCTTTTCTGTGTCAGACCCATGCATGATGGCCAAATGTGGCAATCTCCTTGTAGTACCTTTTCTGTGATATTCTAGTTATGTTTTTAAAGTCTAATCAAGAAAAGAAAGTCTTTCTTCATCCTGAGTAAGTTGTAGTTATATTTAATTAACAATTTATTAGCTTATTTATAACAAAAATTTATGTACTTATATTTTATTTAAGTTTATGTATTTATATTTTTTAAAAGTGCTGCACTTTCCACCGGCTATGTTAGCTAAGGAAGTATAAAATGAAGCAAAGGCCTCTGGGATCTATTAAGAGATGGAAGTATTTGTTTATCAGGCCTTAAAAATATATAACTGTACTTTGTATTATATTATTATACAAGCAGTGTGAGCTATAGCATATGAAGAAAGGCATGTAGAAGATCTCAGGAAGATTTACTTGAGCATTATTAGTGAACCAGTGAGTGATCTGGAGTTTTGTCATCTTAAGGGTTTTTCCTATTACTGTAAAACTGGTTTATGTGGGGTGTCAGAAAAGGGTGGACTACCATGCATTAGTGCTTTTTTTTTATAGCTTGTGTTGTACAAGGAGAAATTGATGGACTCATAATTTGTGCCCTCAGACTTGTAATGATGTGATAATGTTTTATTTACAATTTTTTAATTTTAACTAATTTCTCCCATGAAATACGTAATCAGGGCTACTTTTTCTGACATTTAGTAGCATATAACATTATCTCACAATTGGCTAATAGAACTTTAGCTGTCAAATGTTATGTTTATTACCTCTATATTATTAATTCTGAAGTCTTTATCAAATTATTTATTTTTCATAGGGGAAATTTAATGTAGACTCTATGAGTAGAGTTTTTTTTCCATATAAAGTGTCGTAGAACATAGATTTTGTGTACTGGAACACGGGTTTGTGTTTCCAACTCAAGCAGACACCTGAGTCAGTAAGTCTGTAGCAGAAAAATAAGTGCTAAAGTGAATACTCCAGCACAAATCAGGAAGCACAAAAGCCACATGAAGTAAGTAAATTGGCAACTAGGAAATATTTGTTCTGCCCCATCACAATAAGAATGTACCTCAGCAACTTACGAATCTATGTGGGCTCATAGATTTGCCATGCAATAGTGTTCCTTCATGCTGCTAGTCTGTATATGTCCCTGGCTTTTAAAGATAATTTTTTGTTTTCCACTCTTCCCTATGAGAGTGCTTCTGTCAATTCTTTAAATGATAAGAAAAGGTGTCTTTATGTAAGCTGCATCAGATGGACTGAAACTTTTCTACATGTCCCCTAGCATGCTCTTTTCTTTCTTTGTCTTACACATTTGAGGTTGATGTTACATTAGTTCCTTATACTTACTGTGATTTCTTTTTACCCTTGATATTTCTTTCCCCTTGCATCTGATTTTGTCCCTCAGATTTCTGGTTTGTACATCAGCCTCACGTTATTATTTTATGCTTTAGTATTCGTAGTCTAGTTTCTGGTTTCTGATCTGCTTCTTTCTCATGCTTAAGGTTAGTAGGAAACTCATGAACATAGCTAAGGTGGCATCCATTGCTCTAGCCCGTGCTCCTTTGTGCCTGGGACTCTTGAGAAGATCGGTGTTTTGATCCTATGCTTAGTTAAAAGCTGTCCCTGTGGGCTGAATCCCTTACCCATACGGTGGTGTGTAAATCTGGCACTGTGATCTGGCTCACTTACAGCTCTGACCAGTTTCTCTCCATTTCATTCTCCAGCACCCCTGGCAGCAACCGCAGCAGCAACATTGCCCTGGGGGCAGCGGGGTGGCGGTGGGGTCCTGACCATCCCCACTGGGATGGGATGTGGGCAGACACGATGCTGCAGTGGGGAGGGACAAGTCTCTCCAGAAGGTCCCGAGTGCAAAGCCCATAGGAGTTACGAGATGAGCCCACAGCTGCTGTCCCCAGCAGAGTGCATCTCTTTTCCTTCCTACTTCGAGCTGAACACCATCAGCTTGGAGCAAAAACAGAATTAGTATTCCTTCAGAAATGTGAAATCCATGCAAATTCATCTATTGTTACCTTTTGTTTTGTTTTGTTTTTTTTTTTTTTTTAATTTATTTACACTGGGATGGATATTCAGAAAATAGTGCTTTTTTGAGAGATAATTGTGCTGTCCAGAATGCAAATTTTAATGGATGTTTGTCTTTTTAATTTTGTGCTCAGCTCGCTGTGTCTTGATGTGCTACAACAGCTTCCTGTACCCAAGGTGGTGGAAGCCCTTAGCAAGTTCATGACTTCTTATGCTGAAAGTGAACGAACAAACAGAAATCATAATTATTGTGTTAGTCCCTTTCTTACACAGAACTTCAAAAACAATCACTTTCTGATACAAGCTGTGGTCTATTATATATTTGCTGTTGATTCTCCTTAGTAATCCACCATTTCTTCTTTGATACAATGTATTTAATATTTGGATAAAAAAACTAGGAGGGGAAGCTTCTAAATAATGAACAGGTGCTCACTTTGATATTCCACGGGGAATTCTAGTAGTAATCATTATTTCTGATATTTGTTTTTAAAGGAACTTAGAAAAATTGATAGAAACTTCTTGTTGCTTATTCAAGTAGTGGGTTGGATGCTTTGGTCTACCTCATAGGCAAAAAACCCCACCAAACAAAAGTGTCAGCATCACTGTTTGAGTAATGCATTAACAGAAGTCACAGGTCCTGAGCTGGTTTGGGCTTTTTGTTTGTTTTCTACATGGCCATTGCTGTGATATCAAAATAAAATATTAGTTAGTACACATATTTTAGTAAAGGGGGAAAATTACTTTTTAATTTTATTAAAATGTTACAGCAGTGTGCTCTAAATTTTAGAATCTGACAGATTAACACCATTAGATTAATACCTGGTTACAGTAATTGGATATTGGTAACAGCGTTGTTAGCTGAGAGATCCTATTAACTTGTTTACGGAGCTGCCTTACATGGCTAATCCAATTTGGAGCTCAGCATTAATTATAGCAACGCAGAGATGGATGGATACTGGGTGCAGCACCTTTCTGCAGGGAAGGCAGTTCTGCTGGGATAGTACTGGCCAAGTTGCACAGACAGCTGAGAAACATCTGAGTTTGATGAGAGTGTCTCCAGAGAAAGCTAATCTGGGTGATCATCGTGCCTGGAGATCAGGATTGTCTGTGCTTCTGGAAAGGAGCAGGCTCCATGGGGGTGCCCTTTTTCCTTGCCACGAGGTGAAAGCAGGGGTGATTATAATTTACACCTGTGAGAATGCAGTGCAGTGGTTTGTTTGCACAATTTCATTCTGTGTTTGCATATAGTGTGCTCTGGGTGTTTAGTTATCTGTATGGGCAGAAATGTGTGCTGGCTCACAACAATGGCTTGCCATTGGCATGTGTGAGCATAATAGCTCAGATGAATTTGAGGACAGGAGGAAGGAAAGAAGCACTTTAGTCTGTCATACATGATACTTGCATATAGAATTTGGTTGACCTTCTGCTAAGATTGCTAAACTAGTTGACATAAGTGAAATCAGTACTTGTGTTTTTTCGGGATAAAAATATGGTTCTTTTTCTTGCTTAGTCATATTTTATCAGAGCCATTTTCTAGATGGAAATTTACAGCAAACTGATTATGCATTGAAATATTTTGCTCATGTATTATGTGAAGTAAAATTTCAAAACATTGCAATATTGTTTTTCCTGTAATTTTAGATTATCAGAAATGTGGTGGTAATTAAAGCTGTTTTTCTATGTTCTTTGTGGTTTTCAGGGAGGAAAAGAATCTTAACTAAATGCTAAATTTATAGATTTCTGCAGCAGAATTTACCAGCTCATGGAATGGTAGAGCTCTTCATATGCAGTGTACTTACGTCATATACATGAAGTCGACAGTCAAGTGAAGTGCTGGTGTTACAACCTTTCTATTTTCTCCCCTTTTTTTTTTTTGTCTACTCCCTAAATTTGGCCTTTCACTTGAGTCTTCCACAAAGATATGTTTCTGCCAAAACCAAGTGTTCCATTTCTTCTCCTGTACTTTTCCTGCAGCATTCCCTTACACTTGGTAATTCAGAGCTGACAGAATTGGGTATTCAAGGAAAACATACACAAGATTCACCAGGCAAGGAATTTAAATTTCACAAGGTGAAATTATAGCACTTTTGAAGTCAGTGACAAAACTCACTTCAACTATAGCAGGACCTAGATTTTATCCTCAGTTTTTGGGCCCAAATAAGCACTTCAGTCATGAGATTGTCCACTTTGGATTTCACAGTGAAGAAAAACCTGACAAACAGAGAAATAATGGCTGTTGCAGAAAAAAGAGTACGCAGTTAGATAACATTGTATTAAGAACTGTGTTGTATATTCCTACCCGTTTTTCAAGGTCATAGTATGCTTTCAGCTTCTAGGCTGGTACTGATATTTTACAGACCTATGCAGAGATATGTAACCTACTTTACATTGCAAAACGTAAAAAAGAGGGCAAAAATGGTGTCATCGTGTCCTCTACATGTAGTGCTAATGTGGAATGACCAGGTTACTGGAATTAAAATCAGTTTCCGTCCTTCTATAACCAGACAAGCAAGTTTAATGATTTTATGTAAATGTTGAGTGAAGCAGAAATGCAGGTTTTAGTCAAAGTGACTTGGAGGATGTGCTTTCCTTCTCCTTTTTTTTTTTTTCCTTCTTCCTCTAAGACCGTTAAGCAAATGGAACAGACTATCAAGTATGCAGGCACATTTCAACCCACCCATGCCAAACTCTCAAAGCGTGGAAGCACAGGCACAGTTTAATTAAATTTATTCAAGAAATCCCCAGACTAAAAAAATAAATAGATAAATATACAACACTAATTAGACTGTTCTTCTCTCCATTAATATCAGTGGAAGTGTGTATTTATAGGCATGGGAAGACACCCCCTGCCACTGTATGTAATGATCCGTTTGTATTCAGGACTCCAATGATGTTTCAGCTGATTAATCTCTTCAAGTGGTCTTTTTGGAGGGCTGAAATATTTGTCAGAAGTCTTCAAAGCCTGAATGACTCTGATTTGCAATCCTCATAAAACTTCAGTTTATTAAATTGAACCTGTCAATATTACTTGTTCACGCTCTCCTGTTCTCCCTTTTAGACTTTTCTGTGAACTGGAGAAATGATTTTCAAATGAGATTGTGACGTATGATGTAGTGGTGTGGGTGAGCTGATCTCTGTCCAGGAGAGAGGCAGCAAATAGCAATGTTTCCCTGCAGGCTCCCTCTCAGGTAACTGGGGAAGCTTGTTTGATGCCAGAGTTCCCGTGAGGTGCTGACCACAACTCAGAGATTCTCAAGTCTTTTACTGGTATGCTTCATACCCTCCTAGGTCTAAAAGTCATTATTTCTCCTTCCTTCCTGCTATATCACAATTGCAAATTTTGTGAAAGTTCTAGAATCAATCCTCCTTAATTTTAAATATCATTTGAAACGCATCCATCTAAAAACAGTCATTTGAACACTTTCCTTCATTCCGAGTTGTATTGATGAAGATGTATTGTCATTCTTTCAGAGGCAGTGCCTGGTCCTATGACCAGTGATGACAGTAATCCCAATTTCACAGGAACGTTTGACTAAACTGAGTTGCCAGTTTAGATACTTTGGCGTGCCCCTTGTTGTGCTAGAGAAAATATGCTTCTCCTGTCTGTAGGTGAAATGAAGCACAAGGAAGAAGTAATTTTTCAGGAAGTTAGTGGTGAAGAAATTTCATAATGATGGGAATTTGTACTACAACTTAGATTCCTGAGTTTCCTTGTAATTCAGTTTAATTCCAGTTGGACTTTTAACTACGTTGTAGCTGCATTCCTATGCTGGACCTGCTAGGAGGAAAATTCGGGTTTTGACCATAAACTTGTCAACTGGGACTGTTCAGTGCTGTGAATAAACTTAATGGTTTTCCAAAGGAAGGCTTACAGCCTTCTAAAACACAAAATATGATCTCATTGTCCTTTAGCTTGGAAAGGCAGAAGAACAAATCTTTTTTAAGGCTCAGAGATATCTTTAAAAAACCCATAGAACCCACCCCCCAACACTCAAAATAAATCAAGCCTCTCTTTCATAAGAGGAAGAGCCAGTGTAATGCACCTTGTATCTGTAAAAATACATCTTCACTGTTTCAATGGGACAGTTATTTCAAACCATGACTTGTTGCGAAAATCCTGGCTGCTTTTGAGAAATTCATTCACCCTGATTTTAGGGAGGCATGTAGCTTTCCATTTGGCTGATCTACAGTTTGGCATAGACTTTCTGCCCCTCTCCTCTTTAGTCTGGGTCTAATGCTGGAGTTTCTCTATGGTAGGAATAAGTCTCAAATTGTATTAAAGGAGTTGTGTGGTTTTTGGCTACAGTTTCTCTTTAGTTTTGGTGATAAACACATAGACAAAATATAAGAGCAAATTTTGCTATCACACTGGGTTAAATTTTTACCTAATGGACATAAAGTGCTGAGGTCACAGGAGACGTTGCAAATGTGTTCAGTAATTATGGTCACCAGAAAAAATACGGCAAAAGGGCTGTTCAGTTTTCAAGTTGAAAAATTCAGCCAAGGTTTGTTTAATGAACATTAAGAGAGACTGAGGAAGATGTCTGCTATTGTGGTGTCTGCTTTAGGTTTATATCTTGGTTTCAGCTCCTAGGAGAGGGAATGGGTGCATTCCCTTGTTGGTCAGTCACATTCATTCTTTCAGGATTCAGATGTTTCTCAAGGGATTTTGCCCTACAGATGTGGTTAATGGTCTCTTTTCTGTGTTGTAGAAGTCACAGTGAAATCTGGGCTGTTTCGGAGGGCTTCCTATGAAGGCCCTTCTATAAAGACCCTCCTCCACTAGAAACGCCCTGCTGTATGCTAGGAAGAGGCATGAAAAGATGCAAAGAATTATTTAAAAGGAGACAATAGAAAGAGAGCAGCTATACCATTCTCATTTGTATTTTGCCATTGTTTTCTTAACTGTTTGGGGCTTTTTATATTTTCTGTCCTTTTGTTCAAATATCTGTAGTTTTTGGGAAGGAACCTTTTTATTTTTCCAGCACACACTGGTTTAGCATTGCTGTGGTCTTGCTCCAGAACTGTGGATTCTGGGATAATAGTGGCAACAAATAATAATGATGCTGAGAGTTGGTCCAGATGTTTATCCTGAGGTTAAAATCATACCAACAATGCAACCAGACATGATTTGTTTTGTCTTCTTCCTACTAAAGCAATGACATATTATGACAAGTCAGGATGATGAGCAAAGGATGTTCTTAGCTATTCTCTTAACCCATTCAGCAGCCTTCTCATCCCTATAGCTTCATCTTACAAACTGGGATCATGCTTTGTTTCATAAAGCATCTCATGAATCTGAAATGAAATCCTTTTCTAGGGAGTCTTCGTATCTGAATTCATGACATGTAGCAGATTTGGGTTCGGTTTGTTTTTTTTTTTTTCTTTTCCTTGAGATATTGGAAGCATTCATTAGAAAGCTTGCTGCAGAGTTCTGTAGCTCATTTCATATACAGATTTTGGGTGTTTAGATGAAGAAAAAAAATCCCCCCAAACTATCATTGCCCATTTCCAAAACACAAATTATTTGAAATATTTGTCCAGAGACAAACATGGCTGGCAGCTAGATGAGGCTTAATTATTTTTCCTGCAATTCCCCGGCTGTTTATATTTTGTGAGGAAAATCTCATTCCTCCTTGCATAAACCATCAGGAGAGCAGAATGCAGTCATAATGTTGCTTTGCTTCTCCACCCCTACCACTGCCCCTGGGAAGTGGGTGCTACACAGAAAATCATCTTCCTACTTGCACGAAGATCCCACTCCTCA
Source organism: Lycocorax pyrrhopterus obiensis (assembly GCA_014706295.1). Taxonomy (NCBI): domain Eukaryota; kingdom Metazoa; phylum Chordata; class Aves; order Passeriformes; family Paradisaeidae; genus Lycocorax; species Lycocorax pyrrhopterus. The sequence goes on along the minus strand of JACSVZ010000006.1, from coordinate 64,179,402 downwards.
AAGGTGCTGATGCCCTCCTGGATGGTGGCGAGTGGTAACAACATCCACGTGACAGCAGTTTGCTGAGGATTGCTGGCACGATGCAGTTCTTGAGGCACTTGATGTCATCTCCTGCAGGAGAGGTCTAAGATGCACGAGGGATGAAATCCTTCCTCACTAATTTTAGCAGTGGCATATTTTTTCTCCTATTTCTGTTTTGTAGGCTGTAGGTTATGAGAGTGAAAACAAGTGAAGTGTTTAAAGGAGCACCTAGCTGTCAGAACAGTATCTTCCCTACCAAAATATCCTTGGTTTACTCTCATATGTAAACGACAGGTTTAGCAGGCCTCCCACCTTCTAAAAAAAGCAGTTTCAAAACTGAAGTGAATAAAAATGGTACTCTATTGAAGTATTTATACAGCTTTTTCCGCTTTTGCCGATTATATCTTGTCGTTAAATACCTAGAATGATCTGAAGTGTATTTAAGCAGGCAACAAACAGCTACCCCTGTCGTGTTCTGACAAATACAGGTATTGTAATTTGGTACACAGGAAGTGTATTACACACTATGAATCTTGATGTAAAGACCATTTAAAAACTGCAAACCCACATGTATCATGTTTTGGTTTTTTTCTGAGGTACACTTTGTCTTGCCCTATTAGTAAAGTAGGTCCTGTAGCAGGAAACACTTAAATGCATGTTTTTTCTTTTCATTAGAGGGATTAAAAAAGAAAGGAAAAAGATTGGTAAATCATTAATGCTGTATGATAATGGCTACAGAATTTCCCAGAATTTTTTTTGTGTAGAGTGAAATAATTTAGGTTTTACAAAATTGTAGTTTCCAATCCAGGTTTAAAGCAAAGCACAAATCCCTAACCTCTAGGAAGTTGTCACTATTGTTATATGGTTCCAGTGAAACTGTAGAGCTTTAACACTAGTATAGACTGGGCAATAAGTATTTTTTTTCAATTGCTTTGGACCTCAAAGGACAGTCTGGTTTACAAGTGACAAGGGGGAGACATGTTAGATGGGTCATAGCTGAATTCATCTGTTGTTTAGACAATAGTGAAAATAAGAAATTCTTTCAAGTCTTGTGAAACTTATGAGTTCTGTGGGACTGCTACTTCCTTTTCACTTGTTGAATTTTCTTTGCTGTTTGTATTCTCTGTGTTAGCGTGAAGATAAACATCTTTTAGGCCTCAACTAAAGCATCTGCCACTGTGAAACAAGCAGTTTCTCAAAGAACAAAGTCTAGTTTCCATGTGCTGTTATTTCAACTACTGTCAACCATTGCTTGAAGTGTTGTGTCCAGCAGCTGGTTGGTGATCATCAGTTTGGGGTTTAAGGTCATGTGCATTCGCCTTTCAGAAGAATTCATGGGCAATTGACTTTCCTTAAGAAATCTTGCCCTGGATTCTCTTTTTGGGTTAACATGTCTCCTGTGTAAAGAAGGGAAAAGAGATCAGAATAGAGAACAGAACAGACAAGGGGTTTCAGGTAGTGTTTCACACCTTGCTTGTATGGGTGGTTTGTGTAACCTTTGCACTGGTGTGTAGAGACCTCAGATTGGCTGTGCTCCCCTGGGGAATGTGGAATTGCTGCAGCACTGATGGATCTTGGCTGGAGGCTGACCTGTGTCCCTCAAACAGCCACGTGCTTCTCCCTTACAAAACCCTAAATCCCTTTGCGACCACGAAGCTTGTGTAGTGCAGGATTGTCTCATCAGGTCTGTGTCCCATGCAGGAATGCTTTCCCCAAGGCTAAGTTCTATCTGCTTTTTGTTCCTGGTCAGGAACAGATACAGGGATAGGGGTGGATGCAGAGCAATATACTGTATTAGAAAGTGCAATGCTCCAAGTCTGTGGAAAACAAGCTCTGGTACTATAAGCACTAGAACTGGTCTTTTTTTGTTTCGTCTGCCTAGGCTTGCATAGTAAACAAGGATAATTATGACCTGAGTAAATATCCAGCACAATTGTTGTTTCATGATAAACAGTGATGGTTTTTTGGAGGCATGGAAATAATTTCCCATATATAGTCTGTCTAAGGTTTTGGTGTTTTAAAATTTCTCCATCACTTGTAAGCATCTCATTTGATCCAGTCTTGGAAATCTATACTTCTTGCAATTTCTCACGAAAGAAAATTGATGTGATAAGAGGGTGATCCCTTTGGCTTATCTTCAGTTCCTTTTGACTATCCACGTATTTGCTATTATCAGAAGAAGTGGAAAGTATCCAGTAGAATGTGTGTGTGTGTGTGACTTCCAGATTAGCTTCAGCCCTCACCATCCCATCTGTAATCCTGGAGCTGCAGGCTGTATGTCACCAGTTCCCCTCTTTTCACAGCTGGCCATATGCAGCAGGCATGTTTGTAAGCAGGCGTTTCTCCCAGCTGGCTGAATTCCCTGATGCAGGAAGCAGGGCAGGAACACATCAAGAGGTCACCGAAGCACACAACAGGGTCACTTGAATTGGACACTGGTGGCCAGCCCTAAGAAGGGAGTTGTGGGGTAAGCACAGGTGGGTTTTGTTCTGTGATAGGAGGCTCTTAAATCAGTGGCTCTTACATCCTTGGTTAGCATAAATGGGGTCTGAAAGTAGGATCCTTTGGGTTAGTTCAGACAGACTGCAAACTAGAGTGAAGATGGCAGAAATGTTTTAATATACAGTGTTTATTTGCAAAACTGTTTTCAATTAAAAAAACCCCAGTAACATAAAATCTCTAATTATATGTTATAAGCAGTTCTAGTAACTGAAATGTAGTATCATTCAGTTTCAAGCGAGGAGGAATATTTATTTTTTCCTTTTCTTGCCTTTTTTTCCTCACTACAGCAATAGATGAAAAAAGAACTCCAGATTGACCTAGAATCATACACATAAAATGGTTTTAAGTATTTTTCATTTATGCCGTCAAAACAAATAAATATATTTGTTCATCTCTAGCTAGTTCTGTGTTTCACAATGAGTCCTTGGGTACCTTTGTATAAGCTTTGACTTTTGTGCTTCAGTGTTCCCACTGACAAGAAATAGAACAGTTTGTTGTTTTTCACATGGGATGGTTTGGAGTCAGTTATGCTGGAAGAGTATTTTAAAGACAAATGACCTGTTCAGCTGGGAAAAGACTGCTAAAAGAAAGGCCTTGAGAACATGCTGATTTATCTTCTCCTTTTTGCTCCTTGTGCACTTCCCTTTATGTCACAGGGATGTTTCTTTCAATGTTAAGAACAAATATAAATTTTAATTTGATTTTTTAAAAATATAGATATATTTTAAAAAAATTGCTCTGCAAAGTACAGTGTTGAATGTTGAAGAGCAGGGAGAAGAGGAGCTGAGAGGCTTGTGACCTTTGTCTCTCCTCTTTAGTCTTTCTTTGTAATTTGTGGTAAATAGCTTAATCTCAACACTTTAAGCTTCTGAGTGTTGAAATGGGGATAATGTTCTCATACTTCATGGGAGGTAACAAATGGAATTTATTTATATGTCTAGAATGTTTTGAAACTCCTATAAATTAGGTGTTATAAAAATGCAAAATATTCTTTCTTGACAGAAATTTAAATATGAAAGCATTAAAATTTATCTCTCTTTTTTTTCTTTATGAAGAGGAGCTTTCCCTGCAGAGATCTTATTCATCCTTCCTATTCATGCTTTGCACTGGAGCACTTCCAGTTCTGTAAAACATTTCTCATGAGAATGGTATTGGTAGCTGTTACCTGGCTTGAGTTGGCTGCATATGGTTAGGAATTTAGGTGCTGCTTCACTTAGAGACAGCCTAAATGCAGTGAGACTTCCTGTAATATTTCATGTATTCTCCCCTTTCTATTTTGCATCTCAAAGGTCAGCACACCAATTTGGCAGAGAGTATCTAATTGATGTACAGACAAACAGGTTAAGCCTCCTTATGTTTAGTTTTACTTTTATTCTTTCAGCTTAAAGAAGTAGTTTGTGGGGAAACAGATGACTTGATAAAATTTTGTTGAGTAAATTTATGATTATATATTCACTTATGAAGTGATCTTGGGACATGCAGGGATGATTCTGGTGTAATGCAGAATTTGAAATCAAGTTTCACTCATTTGTCTGTGATCCTCAGAAGTGATACAGCCTTGCTTTGGAGTAGTGTTTTTACTTTATTTTATCACTTTTTTAGGAGACACGAATAGCGTACCTTCCAGTTAGGGCAGCCATGCTGTGGAAGTGCGTGACTGTAGCCCAATAGATAAAGCCCTGTCCCCAGAAAGAGGCCAGCTGGTCTCTTGTTGCTTCTGCCCTCCACAGGGGTGGGGGCAATGGCATGGACCCTGGGTTCTTCCTTTTCTTCATGTATCAAGTTCCTTTTTTCCTTCTTTCTGTCCTCTTGAACTTTGCAGTGATTCCAAGGCGCTCGTTCCACGTTGAGAGAAAATCTGTGGGACCGGCTTAAACTTTTTTATTGACTAGCAGTGAATAAACAGATGGTTTGAACTGCCTTCTGTTAGGGAAAAGTTTTAGCCTGCAATGCTTCACGTGCTACCAGGAGGTTGTTATTGCAAAGATGCATCCTTGTTTTTGTTCTACTGTATTTGTGCTGCTCATTTTTGCACTTAATTGGCTTTTGGGAGCTTGCGTCAGGCGTGTGCTGAGCTACTCATGGGAAGTGCAGTGGCATATAATTTATGGATCCTAACTGGCCTTATGCAGTAACAGCACCATCCTGTTCAGGATGGCCAGTATGGAAGTGTCTGCAGTCCCATGCAGTAACCAAATGTCTTGTAATGCAGTATGATTTTCGTAATAGTTCAGGGCATTTTTAGATGCTTTGGCATATAAGCGTCTGGGCAGAAGTTTTCTTATAACCCTGTGTGTAAGACTTACTGAGACAACTAAAATCTGAGTGGATCTCCTGTTCATAGATCTTCAGTCATTCTGGATGAGGAGACAGTATGTCTGTGTGCTCATACAAATTGGGGGTGCACTCTGAGAAAGCAGTATCACAGACACCCATGCAAGCACCAAGTTTGTGGCTCCTAAAGTTGGCTGCTGAATCTCAAACGCAGTTAGCATGAAGAACTTGGCTCTCATAGGGTCTACCACCAATCTACTCAGAATGGCACATGTAAAAATGTTGAAGCAACCAAGTGGGTTTTGATTTAAGGTTGTGGATTGATGGAGGTTCATTTACAGCTCATCAAGAGTTTTGTGTGATCTGTACTAGTCTTTGATTATGAATTAGGCACTGAATATCATACAGACAAAAATGCCTTTATACTAACTTAGCCAGGTGTGCCTCATGCAAAATTGCTGCATTTTAAACCATACAGTAATTCACATTAATCTTAAAACACGTAATTATAAAAATGCTGGAAATGAAACATTTTAAAAAAATAATTGGAAAATATCACAGTAAAACAATTTTTAAAACTAAAGAAGAGATTCCTGTCACTTACAGGCTGTGATAAAAAGAAAATACTGTGTACTGTCTGAAGTCCACTGTTCCATTAAAAATGCTAAAGCCTACTTCATACCATGTGATAAAACATCTCAAACTTCAAACTTGTTGGTAGTATATCTACTGCTTGAAGCAAAAACAGTTTTATCTGCTGAAAAAATGTGGCACATATTGTGAAGGGAGATAGATTTCTATGCCAGCTTACTTTGGGCAACTTGTCACTCTGGGAGTTCTGTTTTCCAAGTAATAAACTCCTTTCCTAACCAGTATTTTTGATGGTCTTTTAGCACCTTGGGGCCTTTAAATCTTGCTGGCTCACCTCGACTGAAGCAAGCATGAATGTTTCACAGCTGGATGTGTAAGCATCTGGTCCTCCCCTCAAGTACTTACAAAAAAAAAAAATGTTGTGGGACATTGCTTTTTGAGCAGAACACCTGCCTTCACTTGAGTTGTGCATTTGAAGAGTCAGCAATGGCAAGCTTTCTTTTTTCAGAATCTCAGTCTATCAAAGGAGATAGAAGTAGAAGAGGTTCACTGTGGGAAGGAGATTTCCCTAAAAATGCACTTTCTGACTTCTGTAGCTTCAATGAGAAACAGGTACAGGAATGCTGGCAACTGAGTGGTAAATATACTTGCTCCTCAACACGAACTAGAGTCTGAAGAAAGTTTCAGTAATATCATAAATATGCTGTAGCTCACACTTCTCCACTGTTTAGCCATCTTATATTTTTTATAGGCATTCTAAAATTCCTTTTTTCGTTAAATGTCTTTCTCACACCTAGTGTTAATTTTGGCCCTAAATCACTTGCCAGTAGGAAACCTTCATCTCCAAAATTATCAGCAAAGGTTGTACAGTAAAAGTAGAGAATACAACATAGAGTTTTCCCTTTTATTTTGTTAAAAGCATGTATGTTGTGGGCATATGGCATCAAGTGAGAGTTTTAACTTGATTCTATGTAAATTTAATTATCAGTCCTTTCTGGTGTGATAGATTAATTTTGGTACAGTTCAGGTTGTTTGTATAGCCTTAATTTGCAGTACATAATATTCTTGTCTACATGGGCAGGCAGTGTGGGCTGTACGGGGGTTAATATGGACTTTCCATTGTAAAATAATTGTTAATTCTCTGTATGTGTGCATAAAGTAGAAAGAAACTCAGCTGGGTTAAGCCAACATGCTTGTGTATCAAACCCTGTGGTCTTCACCTGCCTGACTCTTTCTAGTGTTCATTTACATAATTAAGTCAAGGCAAAATCTGACTTTCACTCACAATCAATTTGAACATTAATTGTACATGAATGCAATCTTCTAATTATTTCTTTTGTGACTGGAGAGATTAGCGTGTAAGGCATACAGGAAGAGTGATTAGAAAATTAAACAAAATGGGGCATACGCTGGTGGAGGGAAATTGTAAAATAGGTATTTCTCTTGCCAAGCTTCACTCTTCTTTGGTTCATGAGGTTAATGACTATATGCTAGAGATTTGCTTTGGGTTACCAAAATTACAGGCAAAAGTCTGGAGTGAAAGAAGGGTCAGAAAAGGAATCCTCTTCAAGCAAAAATGCTCTTTTATTTCAATCAATGCCAGAGGAGACATCTTTGCTCGGTGGTTGGAATATATTATCCTTTTCAAAAGGCCAGTTGGAAGAGATTCAATAGGTAAGCTAATTTTAAATCAAAAGCTGTGTGATAATACATTAATCTCTCCTTGTCTGACACTATCCACCCAAGAGACAGTAAAATACACAGGCTTGGGCTGACCCAATATAAGGAATGTGATCTAACTGCACAAGTTGAAAGGAGGGAGAGCACCAGCATGTGCCCGAGGGCAAGATCATCAGGGAGACCTGTGAAGAAATTGAAGGTTTGAGCCCGTGTTAAGTCCCATAAAGCAAAAACAAATGTATTTCAAACAAAGGTGCACTTAAAAGGAGCACCATGAGTATGCATGCCTTCATATTTCTAAAGGCAGCCTTCCTCAGACAGTGCTTTCCTTACTGGTTGGAATTCATTTCTACTTTTTTTCCTCTGGCCCTTGGTAAGGGAAATGGTGTGTACCATGTGAGATGTTCGTTGCCGTCCCCATTTTACCATTGGGAATTGGTCTTGAAGGGGAGTTTCTTGTTGTTTCTCACTTTTCAGGCAAGTCTTACTGACACAAAAAGGTTCAAGGTTTATGGACCACAGCATACCCTGTTTGCCTTCTCTGGACACAACCTGCACCTTGTGTGTCTCAAACACAACTGGTGCTCTGTGCCTGCCAGTTGAATAAAACACGCTGTGTAAAAGCGTCTTGTCTCTCAAAACTGATCAACCCCCCAAAAAAGCAAAGAAGCCAAATGGAAACCATGCAGGTCTGCTGAAGTTTCACCTCTGGTGCAGTGATCTGTCTTGCTGGCTTCACTTGAATCCACAACTCACAGAAGTGTCTTAGCTTCTTCAATGTGCCTCTGGCTGCTGGTGAAAGGGATGTAAAATATGTATTATTTTAAAACATACAATATTCCCTTCTTGTTTCCTGAAAATAAACTAGATTTTTCTCCTGAATTTTAGATTATCCATATGAGGAAAGCACTTGTATTTTTTTGGTCTTGCCTTTCTAGCATCCAGATGGAGAGGTGGAAAGGGCAGCTGTGACGATGAGGTTAATGCACTGCTGTTGCTCTGAAGGGAGGATCAAGGACATGTTTAGGAAGTGGAGGCAGATGAATTACTGAATTCTACATCTGCTTTGTTTTGTTAAGCTGCAATTTGTATGTGGCATTGCACATATTGTTTCTCATTCCTTATTAGTTATTCCCAATGTGGGAATGAATATATAGGGACCCCTTCCCTGGAGGTGTGTCAGGTAAATAGGAAATCTCTTTTTAGGCATTTCTTTCTATATTATATTTAAAAGGGCAGCTGTCTTGTTTTGTACCTGGTTTTGATGACTATCTCTGCAGCTCAAGCTCAGCCACATTTGAAAAGTGGAATAGTAATCCCAAATTTAATGCAGACATTAAAAAGCACACAGTGTGTTTGTGACTCAGTAGTGTTACGTGTCAAATCTCCAGCACAGCTTTTCTTCTAAGGCCCTGACTTGCTTTTCTATGAAAGATGAAACAATGAAGCTATTACAGAAATGGATCACCTATGAAACAGTTTCCAGAAAACAACACCTAAGAAAAATTGCAAGCACAAGCAGTGCTTAATGCAATCAACTGGATTGTTTTAACTTTTGAAAACATATTATCTCTTATTAATGCTTTAGCACAATGGATGTTGTTTCTGCATCTATTTACATAGTATGAAAATAAGAAACCCTTTATTCCAAAAAGCAGTCATTAGACTTGTTGTTGTCTTAATTTGAGCAATAATTATTAGTCATAATCAAATGTTTAATTAAGGCATGTACCCAGCTTCTTAATGTCATCTGGCAAGAACTAGGATGAAGTCCTGTCCAAGGTGCAATACTTGTCTGAAGATATATAGCATGTAAAATGCAGTGCTATTATATAGCATTAATCAAAATGTCACCAGTTCCTGAAATGGGCTTCTGTCAGGGAGCATATATTGGTGTTCTGGCTGATAATGGCCTCACTAATTTACAACAGACTACCATGTCTGTAATAATAAAAAATCTTCTCCTTCTGCTCTTTTGGTATTTTCTCATTGATGCATGTCATTTTTTGAACAGGATAAAACAGTTCTGTCATAACATATAATATCTCTGTTCTGTAAATGCAGAGTATGCTATTATATAGAAGGAAAATGTTATACTGTGCTGTGTAGGCAAGATAATATAAATAGCTTTGTATTGTGTTTATTCGTGGGGAACGGAATAATTTATCCAGTCAACTCTTCCCCTCCTTTGTTTTGAAAGAGGCTTTTTGGAGAAACATACATAAGGTGTAGTTCATTTAAAATTGAGTTCCTGGCTTCAGGGGTGCACAAGGTTTAGCTTCAGGTCAGTAAACTGATCTGTTGCTAAAATCACCATTTTGCAAATCACAAATAACAGATTACAGTAATGGCTTCTTGGCAGTGAATCTCTCTTGAAAGAATTCTTTATTTGAATCCTTAAGCTACCTTGTTCTCAGTTTAGAATTACCCACTTTATGAGTGGAGCCTTTTTTATCAGTGAAACAATTGCAAGAAACCCTTTGAATTCTGTTTCTGAAACTATAATTCATTATGCCTAAGAAGAAGGCATTTGATATAGTTTATTCCCAGTAGGCACTACTGCTTGTAATTTGAGTGCTAGATTTTTGTGTAGATTTTAAGAAACAGAGTGTACTAATTTTGCAAAGTCAATAACTAGGTATTGCACAATATATAGAAATTCACATTTATATACTCAGACTCTGTAGATTTGCAGGATGCAAGTAGAAAAATTACCATCCCTGTTGAACACTGTAAGATGTTTAGAAGATGCTAAGATATAAACTATTGATGTATTTCATCTATTTTAAAGAGAAGGCAAAGGGTAATCCCTGAGAATTCTTTCCCAAAAAACTTATGTTGCTTTTGAAGGCTGTTTCAGCGCTGGGGAGAGTGCAATGGAATGCAGTGCTGTTGCTTCCTGTGAAAATGTAGACAAGCTCAGAAATTTTAATCTGCTCAAACACTTTGCTCTCTGCTCTCAGGTTAAAAAAGTCCCTGAAGTACACCAGCCAGTTCACTCCAACTTCTGGTCTCATTTTACGAGATCAAAAACACTCTTCTTAACGCTGAAAAATGATGCGAAAAGGGTTGGGGTTTTTTTTCAATTTTTACATTGAATACTCTGGAACACAGATGTGTTGTGCCTCACTACCTATGCATATAATATTACAACATCGAAGATAAGGCACAGTGAAGTGAAAAGATTCACAGAGGTGAAAAATTCAAGGACCCATAACTATTTTAAATAAATGACTGTCCGAAATACAGGACCATTTTTCTGTCTGCCTACCTCTCTGCTATGTTTCCTACAAGCTTTTTGGAAGTCATCAGAAATTTCAGGATGTCTTAATAAACTAATCTAAAGAAGTCAGGGTTTCTACAAGTTTCCCTTCTGTTCAGAGCTCTTTAAAGTAATCCTGAATACTTTGGGAAGTTGTCCCTTTGAAATAGCAAGTATCAAGATTTCTTGTGTACCATGTTGGGCATTTGACCCATATCTTAAATCATTACATTGAACCCCTGGAAACTATCATTTTCTAGTCTTATGGTGCCTTCATTTCTAACTCCAAAACTGGGAAGGACCTTGTCATAGTGGGCTGATAAATCTCATGCCCTGAGGGAAGCTTAGGCTGTCTATGGTAGGTGGAAGTCAGTAGAGTATCATGGTCACCAAGCCTGTAATGTCCATTAGTTTATTGGCATTAATAATGCATATTTGAATTCAAGAGAGTAATTTGTAAACTCTTCAAATTCTAGTGGTACTGCATTGCTTGTTCTTATGTGATGGAAGTTCTCTTCTGAGCCTGAAAAAAATCATCTGTGAAAAAAGGTCCAATGAAACTGACATACTCCTGATGGGGAATGGGGTGGAGGTGTTGGTTTATTGGGCCTTTTCTGGGGTAAAATGACATAGGCAAATATTACACTTCTCTTGTTGCAGTTAGAGGTTCTGGTAGATTACCTATGCTAGAGTAAAGGTGGTATTCCTGGAATGCTTCTTGCACCTCTTTTATTCCAAAAGTAAGCAGTGTTTACTACAGTCTTATGTGTTTTAGTGATTTCTTTGGGGGGTGTGTGTGTATAAATAAAATAGTCTTTTTTTCATCTTTATATGATCGTAATTTTTTGTTAATCTTTATATTTAAGAGACAGACACCCAAATTACAGAGTGTCTTTATGGTATGTTGCCTATGGTCAGCAAGAGATACTGTTTTTATGAGTCTCTGAAGGTATCAGCATGAGGAAAAAAAATATTTTCTACTGCTACTGCAGAAAGTGGTTCATGCTAGCATGTCTAGTAATACACAGAGACACACATATGTTTATATGTAGTCATAACTTGAGTGAAATTCCACCATAAGGATACAGGAAATGTAATGCTGGAAGCATTATTCACGTCCAGCAGACGACAAAGACTCTCCTGAAACTGAGTAGTTCAAGAGACTACTGAGTGTTCTCACTGTCCAAATTAAAACTCCCTTATCTCCTGTTACCAGTGTAAGAACTATCCTCACTAGCATTTTTGGTGCATACCAAATTTCAATATGAAAACTCAGTTATCTTCTGTGTGAGCACTATGGCCGAAAAATGCCTGTGCATTTGTGGAACAGTCTTCTTCTTTAACATGAAAATTCTCATACAGTAATGCTGTGTAAGTGTAAGGCTGTTATTGCTCATGAAAGAAAATAGTTTAGCAGGCTTGAGTATAAAAACCAGCAGATTAATTTTAAAGTTGTTTTAATTACAAAGTAGAAAGCAAAATGAAAGGAATTTGGTGAAAATGTTGTAGATTTCAAAGAAAGCATTATTTTCCAGTAAGCTATTTATAAAATATATTTAATAATTCCATAAAACTTTTACTGGTTAAAAAAGAAAGGGCATTGAGTAATGTCATTATTAAGAAGCTTCTGGAAAGTAAGCGTGGAACTGACTTCACTCAGAGCAGTGGAGAAGAGGCTTGGAAGGATTTAGTAAAACTGGGGGGTGCAATGTTAGTGCTGGGAAAGAAGCCCTGACACACTGACCAGTGCTTGATTTTTAGTGCCTAGGGGGCTTGACTGCTGTTCTGGCTTTGCTTTAGACTTGCCAGGTTATCAGTTGTTGGATGGTGGTGCATGTGGGCAGTTCAGAGAAAAGGGATCAGGATGATCTTTCATGTGAGTATTCAATAATGAAATTGCACTCCTTCCTCTACTTTATAAATCTTGATTTGTTTTCACCATACTGCACCTTCTAGCTCTATATTCCGTGTGCTGCATGGATCACTTTTTTCCTTGGTAGGCACACAGTTAACCTCACCTCTAGCTAAACAGCAAGAATGAACCAAGAGCTTTCCTTTCCTCACTGAATTCCCAACCCTTGGCTATTGCTCGTGCAAGAGGAGTAAGGAAAGCATTACTGCTGCCTCTCCTCCTTTTTTGTATTTCATTATGAAACCATAAGAATGAACATGATATAGCCTTGGGCAAACAGGGAATAGGTGGGTGCCTTTCCAGGAGGCTGCTGTGCCTGGTGGCCTGTGTCATTGAGAGTGGCTCACATGATGGAAGCTGCAGCAGGACAAGGATTGACACCATTTTCAGTGTACTTCTGTTGGTGACATTTTGGCAGTTATATGATCAATCTGAAGACTTCAGACCATTTCTTGCTCAGTTTGTAGTGCCAGTGGAATCACAAAATCTGCCCATATCTAGGGTAGGGTACCCTGAATGCTGTTTGTGCTCTGTGATGCAATCTTTGTAAACTTAGATAAAAGATGTGCACGTCTTTTATTGGATTTGTTCCCTCATTCCCAAAGGAACCAATGTGTAGCCCTGCAGTTTATTTTGCTTTCTCTTAGCTGTATCCTGCAGCTGCTGATGGACATTCAGCTCATTGCTGGTTAAAAGAATGTGGAAGAAATTCCCTTAATGCAAAATGCATTGATTCACAGTGCAAGAATAAAATGCACAATAAGAAAGCAGTGAAACTTTGTTTCTCTCTTCACATAAGGATTGTGTACAGAGGGAAAGACTCAGATGAGTGATTAGAAAAAGGAATTAATGGTAAACACAAACAAGTTATACTAAAGCTCTTCAGAAAGGAATACAGAGAGGTTTCACACCATGAGTGGGTTTTGGTGTTTCATCTCTCGGTAAACAAGTGCCCAAAGACAAATGAAGATATCAAATCCGTGGTCACTTTAAAAGGAATGGGAGATGAATGGCTGACTTGCAGTCCTTTTACTGTAAAATATTCAAACCCACTTTTTCAAAGAACAGTGTCAGTGGGAGAAACCAGGAGCACCTTAGCCAAGCCTATGAAATAGCCAGATGGTTACAGTGGGAGCTACAGCTTCAACTCCGTCCAATCAAAAGGGAAGAACCTGAATTTCTTATTCTGTGCAAGCCCACAAACTGTCAGCAGTGGGAAATGGCACTGACCAATGTCATCTGTGGCAGCTTTGATATCAAACCTTGAACATTAAAATGTGAATATGCCTTAAGTTGGCAGCTGGTTTGAGAAGTGAAGTTTTTTCAACAAATAACCTAAGTGACAGCACTCATTTTCACTAAGTTCCACAGTCTTCAGTGAAGGAGAGTAGACACTCTTAGCTAATGCAGTGTCCCCTCTTGTCCAGGGTATGAAGCTAGGTACTAATCAAACTAATCCTCTCTGGTGTCATCCCTTGATAAGGTAGCCTGCAAGAGATCTGCGTACTTCAGTGTTCCTTAAATTTGATTTTGAGGACTTCACTGGGACTTATACACAGAGAGATGCCGCTCAGCCCTCTTTTTTAAAAGAACCTAATCTCCTCTGTCCACCCAATTTCAACAGCTTTGACACGACTTGTGTGGAATGGATAAGTTACTTGGATCTTGAGACCTCAGAAGATTATGTGGGGCAACAAAGTTCTGAAAGAGTCTCTTTTTGTAACTGGAATTTTTAGGGTAATTTTTCTTCCTCTTCCTAGGTCTTAGCTAAGCAGTAGTGGTGCAATTCTAGCTATTTTCTAAAAATATTCTTTTCTGTAAGCAAAAAGTATTGTTAAACCTTGGAAGTATAAAAGATTAGACACTTCTTCCACAGCTGTAAGTGTCTTGTGCTGGATTGTTTTGAACCTTGTTTTGTTCTTAGTAGATCACTCTGAGACAATGGAGTACCTTCGTGCCAATAAAGATCAGCAGGTGTTGTCTTTTCTGCTTAAGACATATGAAGTTTGACAGGACCTCTATATGTGGATCAATAGTGGACTATTAAGAAGATTAAAATATGGTCTGGAAGTGACAGCAATAGGTTGAGAATTGAAAATCTCCTTTCTACTCCTGGCTCTGCCTGTGGCTGGACAATTTACTTACTGTCTCATTGCCTTATTTCCATTACATGGGAAATGAGTTTATTAGTGCTGTTGCAACAAGACTGACTATTAAGGTTCTTCCTATGCCTGTGCAGTGCACCAAGAAATAGATTGCTGTTTAATACCCAGCATTAGAGCAGCCCAGGCAGTACAAGTAGCTCCTTGCCTGCAGTTAAACCAGGTGCCACATCCCAAACCAGGGGCTGGCATTCTCTGTGTAGAGATTGCTGGCCTGCTCAGGGTAGGATAGTATATTTCCCTATGGCACTGCATTGAAAGGAAAATGTTGGATGGGATGTACAGGATGTTAATAAGGATATAAACACCTTCCTTTCTCTTCCAGATCAGTGTATATGACATTTCATTTCCAGAGAAAGGCACTTGTATTTTTAGTGAGTGGCAGTAGATGCAAGGCTTAGTGGAGCTCAGGTGATTTACAAACACTGAATATTTATTTGGCCAGATATTTTCTTCTGCCTAATCCTAATTAAATGTAAGGCAGTGGTTTGATTCTTTTTCCTCACTGAATGCTGACTGATGCTGCAGAACCTATCTCTGATTTTATTGCTTCTGGCCTTTTCTGTCAGCAACTCTTTTCCAGATAAATGCAGAGAATTTTTATTGACAGCTTATTTTAACAGATCTTATGATGAAGGATGTTTCTGTTGCAGAGGTAGAGAGCAGCTGTGAGATGGGTTTTACTGGCTGTGATCCAATTTATCTAAGTTGTCTGTCTTGCTGTGATTCATCACGTACTATAAAAAGTAGTTGTGAAATGGGCAGGGAAAAAACCCCAACAAACGTATTTCTGAGGTAAAAGGCACTTTATGTCATGGTGTCGTGTATTAATGCAGGCCAAAAAGAGCAGGCTTACCCTGGCAGTATCGGTTCTCTTCTAGGTTAAGCTGTAATGTGGTGAAGTTCCTCTCAGAAACAGCAGATGGATTGCTGCATTGAGCTCAGGTGTGGATTTTGGAAAAGGGTTGTTGTCTTAAAACCAAAGAGAGCTTTCAGAGCACTTGTCATATTGAGGTAGTGGTGGGTTCATGTGTGTACTATATCTTCCTGCCCAGAAAATGTCCCAGCACAAGTTTGGCCCATTTTACTCAGAGCCTGAACAACTCCAGGTGGACTCAGACTCACCATGTGAGATTAATGTTATTTAATCCCAGATTAATGTTATTTAAATTACAGTTGTTCAAAATAGCAGTAGGATGGGCTACTTTAAATAACATTTCTAATATCTGATGGAGTTTTTTTGTACTTTAAGAGTTAGAGCTCCTCTTGTTTTTTGACTTAATATTGTTTTGTTCATCTCCATTTTGCATAGGTAGGAATCAGAAAAGAAAATTGGCTTTCAATGAATGTAAAATATTTAAAAATACATATCTTTTCATATTTTACCTTAATTACATCCTAATTGCTCATTTTAGATGTTAATTCAAAATGTATTCATTTTAATTTAAATAGTTTTAGTCTTTAGTGGTTGTCGTTATGAAGAAATATTTATCAAATAAAGTAACGTTTCTCTTACTATTTTCTAAAAATGCAAGCACGAACATCTTAAAAATTGCTTCTATTTTTTTTTCAACATCATTGACCCAAAAGCTATTCCCTTCCCACAGCGGTATCAGATATCCCAATGTAAAGTAAAAAGTGAGAATGTTATCAAGCTTTAAAAAAAAGGTGTACACAAACCCCAGTTAGCAACCAGAACTGTAATTTCTTTCAGATTACATTTTAAACTCGTACCTTTTGGAATGCTTTAACTCAGTACACAGGGTTTGGAAGTTAACACCAGTTATTAACATTTGTGCTGGTTTTGTTCTTCCAATTTTAGGGGGTTTTAGAAAGAAACAAGATGTTGAATTATTTCTGATAGAAATGTGAATGAAATAATTTTTAAGTCCTTAGGTCCTCATTCATGTCTAGAGACTTCTGTTCACATTATTCTCTTGGGTATGGCTTTGGGATTTTTTGGGGTTTGCCTGTTTCTTTGTTTGTGGTTGTTCCTACAAACTGTAAAATACTAGCAAAACAGAGTAGGTCAAGTTTGAGTCCTTTCTTAAACCTCTCAGTAATGCATCTTTCATTATTTTAGTCATTTTTGGGGTTTTCTTGTCATCCATAATTGGTTATTATTTTTTTTGTCTTTTAAATTTATAGACACTTTTCACCTGGAGATGGTACACTGTTTAAAGGTGCTTTTCTGCATTTGATTCTTTTCAGTTTGTTGTGGGCAAACTAAAGTAGATAATGCTGAATGTACTCAAATTATGAAATCATAGAACAAGCTTCTGATTAGTAACATGCAAGAAATAATATGTTGAGGACAGAGAGTGGTAGTAAGAGCCACTGTTTTATTTGTTGCTTGAAAATCATGGAGCTATTTCCTCTGTGGAGGCAGAAATTCTTCATAAGTTGATAGGTGGGACCTGACTTAGTGTCCTTGAAAGATTTGTAAACTGGGGGAAGAAGTAATTGTCCTTTTTAAATATTTGGAGAGATGACCCTGGAATTTGCAGGGTTTGTGAAGAAGTTGCTTAAGCATTGCTGTATGACTGATTAATCCTCCAATTAATAACATTCATACTGAAATGGCTTCTTATATTAGTAATGGCACCAAATGACCTTGACATATTTATGCATAAAACGACTTACTATATATAGCAGTGATATTAAGCAGTTTTTGCAATTTGCAATTAAATAGCTTAAAGAGGCTTGTACCCTTACTGACTGTTTTAGCATCAAAGATATTCTGAAACATATTTTCCCACTTTCAGCAGTTATCCTTGAATTTACATGTAAAGACAACTTGTAAAACAGGGTAGGCTTTAATTAAAATGTTCCTAGAATTCTCTGAGCTAGACTTAAATAAAAGTTTAACATGAGGGGGGAAAAAAATGCTTTTCTAGCTTGTGTTGGGTCTTGAAAAATCATGTATGATATGCTGATTTCTGTAATAGTGATTGGGGAAAAGTGTCATCTGGAAGCTTTCTGCACATGCAGAAAATGTATAGAAAGGTCTTTTTTCAGTGTATGGAAACAAAATTTTTTTTAGGAACCTGTACTTCATGGGAGAAAAATACAATGAAACAGATGTTCTTTAAAGAGTATTTTGAAATTTGGTGAGAGTACAGACAAGTTTTAAAACCTAATACTGGAAAGCATTCATTATCAGTACAGTTTAGTTGGCCTGTTTCTGTTGATACTGATGTTTGTACCTATGTGACAAAATGCATAATGTAGGTGTTAGAAGCAGAATCTGCAACTAAGCAAGTGGAAAACACTGAGAGAAGAAAAAAGCTTACAAAATAGCACTTAGTGGAGGGCTAAATTGACAGTACTTTTATTCTTTAGCACTTGAATTTTGTTAGAAAGAAACGTGCAGCTAGAGTGTAGCTAAGTATATCATAAATGGTAACATGTCAATGTGAAAGCTTTTCTTTTTCCTCTGAAGTGGGGATTTAAGTCACTCACAATATTCCTTCCACTCGCTTGACTATGAAATTCTTCAATTCCTCAAAATCAGATCCACAGATCAGCCTGACTTCTGGAAAGAGGACTACACTGGTTATTAAATTAGGCTTCAATTCAGGTATGTTATCCACATGGTTACAGGTTCTGTTTAGTTGCCCTCAGAGGATTCAATTCATGAGCTCAGCTTGTTTGGCTGGGATAACAGAGCTCTGCCATTCTGGCTGATGAAACCATAGCATTTTTTAACACTCAGAAGTGTTGGTTTAGTTTTGTTTTGAATGAAACTTTAGTGGAGATGAAGGAGGGAGAAATGAAGCTTTCCTTCTGGTGCTGACCATCTTTTTGGAGAACTCTGAGATTCTGATCAATTTCAAACTTCCCGTTTCAGCATCCATACCTGAAGTATCTGAAATGAGTTGCTTACAGTCACCCTTCATTCAGAAAACCTATATTACACTCCATGTTCCATTAAACATGTTTATTTTTGCAGAGTTACTCTTGTAAGTCCAAGATTTTTTCTTAAATACTACAAAGTACACATTCTTGTATTAAGTGAATTCTCAGGGAGCAAACAGATTTTTTTTCAGGTTAGTGGATTAGGAACTTACCAAAAGTAGGTTTTGTTTGTTTGTCTGGTTGTTTACTTATAGGAGCTTAACACCGTTCCGATAAGCTGCAGTTTCATCTTTCACACATGTCAACTTTTTAATTATTCTTCTTTTAAGTAAATTTTTTCTTAATCCTCTTTTTCTGTTCCATATTCTTCATATATCCTTTCATGGTGGTAGAAGCCTTACCATTTTTTCCTCTGCATAGTCTGTTTTTTCACCTTGAAATTTCAATGTATCTTAATGCGTAGTTTGGACTGGTTTCATGAAAGTGAAAAATAATGCATGGATTATTAATAGTGTCTTTTTCTCCCTCACCATTTTGGAAGTGAGTTTTGGGGTTTTTGTTTTTTTTTCAATTAAATTAGATGCCCATTCATTCATGGTAAACTTAGAAGGGTGTGTGGACAGAATGGAAGAGTTGAATAACACTGCTAATAAAATATGCAAGAATAAATGCAAATGACAGATACTCCTTTAAAAAAATTGACTGACTGGTAAAAGCAAGCAAATCTTTCCTTCTCTGTGAAGTCTCAAAATACAAGATAGTAGAATAAGTGTATGGTAGTGGTAAATACATACCAAGCTGGGAGACGTAAAAAGACGTGAGTTGGGGTCCCGCGTGTCTATCAAAAGCACAATTGTCTTCCTCCATTTCCTACCTGAAATTGTAAAGAAAAATATGTGCTTGCTTATCAAAATGCTCATAGAATTAAGTAGCATTTGTGCATTATTTTCACTACACAAAAATCTATTTTAGGCTCAAATATTACTGCTACTTTATACTACCTTGTGATTCTTACTGTTTTCCGTACTTTGGGACCTCTGAGAATGCAAAAATACAACTCCTGTCACATACTGGAATTTCAATCTATCTGCTCACAGCATTGCAAGAGGTGAGAACTCCTTATTTTTAGTACAGGTTGGCATTGTCACAGGAAGAAGCATCATTAATATTCACTTGGATAAATAGCTGTGATCTTAAGTTATTTTGCTAGGATTCAACAGCCTGTTTATTGTATCATTGTAATGTTTGACCATGGCAAATACGCTGCTGTGCCAATAGGTTTCCTGTGCTACCAGAGGAGACATAAACATCTCACACCTGCTCAGTGGCTGCCAGTCTCAGGAGGGTTTGCAGTCCCACATTCACACAGAGCTTTTACTGCTGAGCTTGTACAACCCATGCACAAGCAGAGAATGAAGGCAGAGGGAACGTAACAAAAAATATGACGATTGTTTTGGTACCTTTTGTGGTTCTTCTCCTCTGAATTCTTCAGCAAGTCAGATATCTTCTGTGAGTAAGCCCTAGGTTTGGTATAAATCCTAAGCATGTGGTGAGAAGATGGAAACAATTCAAATGATTGATGTACTGGGTGAATAACCAAATATGCATGTGCCAGTTCCCCATCTTCTGTGATGGTCTGTTTTGAATTATATTCAGGCTTCTTTCACCCAGGTTATCAGGATCTGTGGACCAGTGTAACAAGGTACTTCTCCCCAGGGATCTGTTTTGTCAAACCAGGAAGACACATTGCCTGTTTTGTCTCAGATTACGACTGCGTGCCCACATAATTTTTGTTTTCACTTCTGTTTGGTCACTGATGTGATCTTTGCTCACAGAGCAAGGAACACGGTGTGTCTAATCTGTAAACAAGCAGTTCACATCCTCCCCTCTCACACTGGGAGGAAAATTCTGGTACAGAGATTTCCTCTTAAATACCCACTCTTGTCCCTTGTTGGTCCATGGAGATGGGCATGACTGTGTGCTGAGTTTTTGTCCCCTTCATTTCCCTAGGAACTAGTTCATAAAAGACTTTGAAGACCAGCAGAGTGACTCTGGGTCTGAGGAGTCGACTCTCTAGTACAGCATCGTGGTTCAAGCAGAGGCAGATGAATGTTGGGATTTTTCTCCCAATTCGATTTTTTTCTTCTTGAGTGAATGTAGATGTTGCTTTGTTTTGTTTCTTTTTACCCTCAAAAAGGATTTTTCAATACATAATCATGCGTCATCTCCCTCTAAAGCCTTGGAGGACAATTTAGGTCCCTGTAGCTCCTGTGATGTTAGCAGTTACTGAGAGCATACTGGTTATTAGGAAATGATTGGAGGGGATTTCCCTCAGTGTGACAAGCTGCTTTGCCATGCACTTGTAGGAAAGACAAGGTTTGATAGGAAGTTCAACAAAATGGAGACAGGAAGGTGCAGACAGGTTAACTATAACATGATTTTTACCAAAAATTGCCCACTAGTTATAAGGACTCTTGTTTTGCCATTGAGATGCATAAGAATGCAGTATATATGCAGATGGGTGGGTGGAACAATTGGGACTGCAGAGAACAGAGCTTCTCATTGGTAAAATGTCTTGTTTATTATTATGCAGCTATTCTAATCTGAGGACATCCAGAGGTTGCTTTAGCCGTGATGAAATGAGGGGAAAAGAAAAGATTTCTCTGTGTTGAGAGTTTGATTCTTCTGTTGCCTTTGGCCCTTGTTCTGAAAAATACAAAATGATTGGTATATTTTTATTTGCCATTAAAACAGCATGTACCTAAGGTTAAGTATGCAATTTGGTCTCCTCTAATAAATGTGCCCTTTGTCAACACATCCTTTTGCTCCCTGGAATCTAATATAAGCATGTATGCTCTGAAAAATTCTGATAAATGGCCTTTAACCGTTCAATAGATGAAATGCTGCTGCCTCCTCTGCTGTATTCAAAGCCATTAAACACAGTGTACTCAGAGAATTGCTGGCTATATGGCTGTGTAGACCCTCAAAAGCACAACCTGTTACTAGGGATTCTGTTGCGTTCATGAACTTTCTGAGAGACAAATGTACGACGGAGATAATGGGCTGGATGTTCTGCTTTCAGGAAGGCCAGGATATAAGATTCCCTGCTGGGGTGAAAGACTGAGAAGTGTATACTTATTTGCACAAGCAGCAGTGTCGGCTCAGGCTCTCTCTGTTACAGTTTCTCTCCACATCTAACCTGTTTGTAATGCAGATTTTACTGTAGTTTCCAGGTCTTGCAGTCAAAATCCACCTTAATTTTACATCATTCCATCTCCAACATTGTTAAACTGTTGTCTGTGATTTTGGCCTCCTGGATATTTTTTGTCTAATTTGCTACTAGAGTTGTATTTTGTGACTCAGGATCTGCTGTTTTGCTCCAATTTGCAGCTGAATGAGATGCCATATAATGACACCAGTATTTGCATTCAGTGTGTTCCCTGTGAAGTCCCTGACACCTGGTACGTGTTGTGTGCAAGACTTGGTGTTCCTGTGGTTTGCTGCAGGCTAAAGACCAAGTACCACTTTTTAACCTCTGATTTAATATTTTGTTTATTGCCTGTATGCTTTAGCCACAGCATTTGCAGCTCGTTATTTTTTAGGAGTGTTGCACTTGTCATTTGATAGTGACATGCTCCAAGGTACTGTATGTGAAATTGCACATTCCAAAGTTAATTTTCTTGTATCTTTTCAGCTGTTTCCTTGGAACATCTCTGGAAGAGTCTTACTAAAAGTTAGTAGGAATTTCTTTTTCAAGTTTTGGATTTTACTTTGTTTATTTTAGTTGGGTACTAGAGAAAGCAAAATGTAAATGTGCATTTCTGGAATCACTGGCAGTGATATAAATTGGTTTTAAACAGAGGATGCACATACATATAAGTTCAACTGCTTTTAATGCTGATATTAAGGGTCAGTATCTGGGTTAGGCACTAGGTAGAGCACTGCCATGAAATAAATTGCAAAAGAGACAAGTGCACCTTAGTTGTTTCAAGAAAAAAAAAGAAAGTCTTTGAGCAAAAGCATGTAAGGTTAGTGTAGTCAATACCATTCCTGAACACTAATTATAGATAATTTGTCACTTGAATATTTAGCTTTGTGGTAGTTAACTAAAAGGTCCTGTTGTTTTGCAAGGCAGGTAAAGAGTCTGAAGCAAATTGGGCGTGTCCTCATAGACTCTGAGAGCAGTGAAAAGGTCGTGTTCTGATTACTAACCCAAACAGCAATCCTTGCAGGCAAAGGGTCTAGACTCTGACTTGGTTCTTTTGAAGAAATTCATCTTCTGAGCTGATGCCACATGACTGGAGATAGCAAAGCACTAGATCTTAAAGATAGATAAGACCATGCTGTGCTGTTGCATGAGGTTATGATTCCCTAGCTGCACTCAATTCATTATAGCCTGGAGAAAGGGAAAGCAGTGTGACAGAGCACGGCATCTTTCTAAACAACTACATCAGTAGAAACCCCCTGCAGAATTTTCAGTCATTCATCATCTTCCCGCCCTGATCCCTCCTTGCTGTGCTGATAAAATACTTTGCATCCATTATTAAAACACATCTTTCTGTATTAGAATAGCCCTGCAGCCAAAGCTGTTCTCTGCTTTGTTATGTGAGGCCAGAAACCATACAAACTTCTAATTTGATGTGTTTTCTGACAGTCTGATGCTGTTGGACTGCTCTTGGCAACTAACTTTCTTTTTTCTGTTGTTCTCATGAATCAAAAATGTGCAAGTTAAAACGAGGTGACATATTTGTGTTTGGTTTGCATAAAATTGAATGGAAAGACTTAGCACAAACTTTGTTGAAAGGAAACACAGGCCTGTAGTAATGGGTGCCCAAAGCAAACTACCCAGTGTTACTTCTAGCCTGATGTGAGTTCCAGACTAGGTAAAATGCCCTGCTGTGTTGATTCTGGTATAGAAGAGCACCCTAAAGATGTCTTACCTTAGCTCAGTTTCTCTTAAGACTGGGTGCTATTTAAAGTAAGTACAATGCACAAGATTTATTTAGGTTTTATGTGAATCTAAACAGTGGGCTGTAATGTGTGACCATCTGTCTAAAGGAGAAATAAAATTACATTAGAGGTGTCATATGATTTTTAAGTCTTATTGGAGACTTCTGATGTGAAACAATGTAGTAGATTAGTATAGAAAGGAATAAATTGAAATGAAAGAAGTATGAACAAGGTCCTCAAGAACTAACTCAGAATTTTCTCATGTAAAAGACTTGTTTACATAGAGGGTTTTCTTGTTTCTGAAACAGCAAAGACAAGACCAGAGGGTGAATCTTTGAATATTGCTAATTCCTCCCTGGAATGATATTTGCCTGTGACAACAGATGTTGTATCCTGTTGAAATGGTAGTCTTAGAGGATTCACAAGCATTGCAGGAATGACTTTGGGTTCTCTGCTTTGGCAGTTTTTTAGCTCTCATTAGCTCTCAATAGCTTCCTTTTGTGGGACTAGTTAAAGGCTTATAACAACCTACCACGAGCACAATCAGCCTGGACTTTCTATAAACCTGATGCTGGCAGAGCTGCTTGCCCTGGTATGATGGATGTGCTTTGTTGGTGTAGAGTCGCTCCATCAGTCCTGTTTTCTGTTAAGTGTCAGGAAATCGTCTCGCTGCTGGAAGATCTGAGAATTAACGTGGTACAATTATGTTCGTATAAACCCATTTAGAAATGTTTCCTTTTATATGCAGAAGGAAGGAGCATGAGAGGTTTTGGAGTGTGGATGCTTTTCAAAGGAGGTTTTGGAGGGCAGGGAGAGGGAAATTACTTGGTTGAAGTGTTGCAAGATAAATACCAGTGCCTTTTGGGTGTGAGCATAAAAGGATTTGAAACAGCTTGCTATTTCAGTCAAAGAAAAGAACCAATGAAAGACAACTAGCCTACCTACCAGTAAATTCTCAATGCTCTTTCACTAACAAATTTCCAAATCTTTTGTTGCCACACTGTCACAAGGCTCTATCCTGCTGCCATAAGTGTGTGGGGGATTCAGAGAACTAATTCCCATAACACCAAGAAGAATTTTGCATGTAAATCTTTCACAAGGAGATTTTATATGTATTTGAATGAGCTGTTTCATTTTATCTTAGCAGCAATCTACAGACTTGAATTTTCCTTAGTATTGTCTGACAGACCATGACAAAACACTTAATAGTGACACAATGGCTCCTTCACAGCTGTTATAATCTATTGTGGCGTGTGGCGTAATTGGGGAATGTTTTAATCTGTTGGTGCTCCACTCGGAGTAACGTGGATTATTGACATGCTACTCTTGCTGCAAGCTAGGAGTTGAGCATCTCCAAATGTTCTGCAAACTGCAACTCTATATTGCACATATGGTATGGAAAATTTAGTATAGCAGCTACTGATAGACAGTAGAAAAAAATCTCTATGAGATTTGTCCAGTGGGTGCTCTTACACACCAATAATCTCCAAGTGTGATCCTGTAAAGCGGTGTTTCATCATGGAGGTCTGCCAAAGACATGCTCTCCCAAATCTGAGCGCTTGGCTGAAATAAATGTCAGTTTTACTTGGGTGCTGAAGATCCTTGAATGTGTTATGCTGTAGAAATATGCCTTTCTCCTTGGTGATAATTTCATCTCTTTCCAAACTAATGTCAGTTGTCTGTGCTTTTGTGTATTGGAAGTCATCTTCAATGAATTATAGTTACCTTTACATGTGAAGATAGGTAAAGACTCATTTAGCCTAAGGTGAACTGGGGGTCATTCTTGAGATATGCCATTCATTCAGGGAAATAGCAAGTTCCACAACCTATACAAGTTGTTCTAGACACAGAACAATATTTAGCTAGTGGAAACCACTGATACTTCTAGCTATCATTACTAGCTTTCTATTTTGCATATTTAAATATAAATTTAAATTACATATCTCTATATAGAAAGAAAAGAATTAAGAATGCTATGATCAAAGAACGATGTTGAGTGTCCCAGAGCCCCAAGTAACAATAGTAAATGGAGCCTGATACTTCAGCAAGTTTGAGATATGGGAGAAGGAGCCCTCAGATACTCTTTTTCTCCTAGCCTAAGCTGCAAAAAAACTGTTGATAAGTTGTGGGAGAAATCTTAAAGAAAGACTAGGACCCCTTATCCCATGTTTGGCATTTTAGTTTGTCATAGCACTGGGAGGGGGTTTCAAAAGTCTCCAGGAAGGATGCAGGCAGTTGAGCTCTTAGAGAGCATATTTTGAGAAGGTGGAATTAAGACATAAAAGCACAAGTTGTGTGACCATCTAGTTGGTGGCACAATTAACTTCCAGCATCAAATGTCTTTGGTAAATGATTAAACAGCACAGTGAAGAGGCAAGTGTATCTTTCTGGTGTGTATTTTCAGATTTGAATAATTCAATAATGTTGACATGAAAAATAAAAAAACACAGTTTGTATGTCTCACACAGGTTTGGAAACTCTGATGTGCAGCAGCTTTCCAAAGAAGCATGTTAGAAATTGAGAAGCTTATTCAAAGCTTAGGCTGCCAACTGAATCTGCAGTAGGCAGAAATTTCACGGGGACAGCTTGTTTTGCAAAGTATCCTGCTGCTGGTTTGTTTTTTTTTTTCCCAGCGATGGAAATAACCGAGACTAGATTTCCCTCTGTTCTGCACCCCACCGCAGTCTACCCCCGCCCCCACATTTGAGCTTCAGATGGAAACAGAATATGCAGAGGAGGACAGAATTATGTATTCTCTTAGGGTAATAGGACTTACATGCCTAGTAAGAAAGAGTATGCACACGGTACATGTAAACAAATGCTGTTATATGTGAGCCTGCAGCATCAGGGCTTTTTTCTAGCACTCAGAAATGAATTGTCACAGGCGTTTAAAAGTGGCTTGTGTTCAGAGGCAACTGTGTATAGTGAGATATACGTACTTTATGCTGAACAGTATGTATAGAATTATAAAATCATTTAGGTAGGACAAGACCTTTAATATCATCTAGTCTATATATATATATATATATATATACACACACACTCCATACATAAAATAGAAAAATAGAGGCAGTCTCCAGCTCCGTGGAGTTCAGTCTGGGCCTTTTCCAGCTCTGAGATCCTTGCTCTGTCACACTTATCCCACTCTCAGCACGTATCTTTGCTAAGAGCTTCCCTTCTCCTTGCTAGGGCTGTGCCCCTCTGAAGACACAATCTTTCCCTCTTCACTAAGCACACGAGCCTCGAGGTTAGTAATATTCATCAGCCTTTCCTCCCCTCCAGGTTCACAGCTAGCCTGAGTCAGCACAAATATTTGCGAAGTTAATTAGACTTTTTCTTTAGTCTCAAAGTAATCTGAAGTAAGGTTTGGGTTTATTCTTGTAATATTTAAACATATGCACAGGTTCTTGCTTCTTTCTTACAGTTCCTAGTTTTGCCATTGTGAGGTCATCTGGTAAAAAAATGATCATTCAATTATTTGCTTATTTTATTTGATCCTCTTACAGATTTATGTATGGACTGTGCTGTATTTTTGGAATGACTAAGTAGCTTTGTCTACCTGACTCCATGTAGGTTGAATCCCATGGAGCCACTCTGTAGCAGACAAATAGTTATTGGAAATTGTGCATAAATCTTTCACAGTTCCTGTTTCATTTTGGTGGCATCTTCACTGAGCCAACCAATAACAGAGTCTGTAATTTCTCTAGTGCTTCTTTACGAAGTTGCAATGTTGTCAAAATCATGAAAGAACATAATTTGTCAACTTATGTCACTCCCAGTGTAGCAGATTAGAAAATTGAGATCTCTGTCAAAATTATTTCCAGATCATCTCCCAAAGATTAGCTCCTCAAATTTTTCTTGAAGTTTACATTTTCCAACATTTTTATCTGTGTGATTGAAAGAGGAACATGTTTTTTCCTTGTCTCCTTGGAGACCTTGAAATTGAGATGCTGTATATTTTAACCCATAACATAAACAAAATTAAAGAAAAAATAAAGTCTGTCCCTACTCTGCTCATGGCTCATAAGCCTACTCAGTTCTGTGATAGTCTGACAAATGTAAGGTTTAGTGGATTTTTTTCCCCACCTTTTAAGGGGTTTTTATTATTATTATTGTAGAATTATTACTAAGCCTATTTACTGGGGGTAGTTTGATACATATATAGGCAGAAATTTAGGAATAACTAAATTTGTGAGATAAGGATAATGCTTCCAGAAAAAGTTGGCTTCATCTCCTGCATTTGTAGCTCCATCACACATTTCCCAACCTCACCCAACTTCTTTGTGGGGGAAAAAAACCCTCTGGGTCTGAAGTTCTACCTTGCTCCCAGCTGCTTTAGTTCACAGCCCAGTTAAAGTCTCAGTTGAATGGCTGACTTACATTTTCCATACATGAGGCTTAACACTGAACACTTTTTTCCTCTCTTTAATTGCTCCAATGTAAAAGTCAAAGGTAATTGTCCTGCAAGTCTTTCTGAGCAGATCAGATAAAAAAAAAATCTTTATTATATGATCAAAGTTTTGGATCAAGCCTTTTGTCAAGGCATAGGTGTGTTTCAGATAAAGTGTTTCATGCCTCTGTCATCATGTGTACTGTCTTCCCCGCTCCCACCCCTTCGTTCTCTCCTTTGAGGTGAACTTCTTCCCTGGAGGGTTAATTAATTTGCTGATGCTGTGCAAGACAGGAGACAAACAGTCTGTCTCCATCAGACAAACAGTAGTCTTTCTGGACTTATGACAGTACTCCAATTTGTTTTGCAATATTCATGCCAAATTACGAGATTGCTTCGATGTAACTGTAAAAAAACCCACTAATTTTGCTTGAATAGCTATTTCCAAAGGACTTTATTAAATGGATGATAGGTGTTTAGATTTTTTTTTCCTAGTTGGGATCTATCTTTAAAATATCCTGTCTGCTCAGCATCTTTATCATCACGTTAAGATTTTGTTGCTTCCTTTCTCTTGAGAAGACGTGCCAGTATTTTTGTAATGAAACTGGGCACAAAAGTTGACTCATAGCAAACAGGAGTTGTTCTCTCCTAAACAATGCTCAGACTTTGTTTGGCGACTTTACCCATTTCTTTCCTCTTCCACTTTGAAATTTAATGAGGATATAAAATACAGACTCTTGAGTAAGAGTTTCTTCTCTCTTGTGATGCCTAATTTCTAAAATATTGCTAAGATTGAAAAGCACTGTTAAGAGATAATCTGAGTCAATATTAGCATAATAACCATCTGTAAGTTTGTCAAGGAAGGCTTGGAATTTATGACTTAGTACTGAATTTGTTAGATTATTTCTTAACAGGAGCAGCAATAGTATGAACAATATGCTGCATAGTCCAACACTGAGATATATATAGATATAGTTTATAAAATATTTTGTATATATAAAAATATTTTTCTTGGCAAATGGCAGGTACTCTATGTTTCCCTTTAGCAATATATTCAGACCAATGAGCATTTGTTTTCTCACTTACAAAAATGCATCAAGAAATTTTAGACATATGTAGTCATAACCAAAGGAGAAAGATTGATGGCCATGCTGGAAACACTGTAATTTTAACTTCTCATTTTAGAAGAAGAAACACTTGATGTGGGCAATTTTCAAAGTGCTGAGAAGAATGTCATATCTTAACGTTTAGAAGAATTTGTTGATGATCTGTAACTCCCAGTTCTCTTTTGAAAATCGATCTCGTCATGCTGTACAAGTAGAAATACTCACATGGGCATGTATAAGTGAAAAAGTGATTGATACCAGTCTGTACTTATTACAGTACATCACCTTTAGGAAGATAACCAGAACACACTTTTCTGCAATATTCTCAGCTTGCAACATAAATCAGTGTTGTATTTGAATAATCAGAGATTTGGGTATCAACTTCCATTGCAACCTTTGGCACATCTGCTCACCAGGAGCTCTGGCAGTGTGTGTGTGACACAGCATGAAACTACTTGAGGAACTTGCTTTTTAAAAATCTGTTATGTTTGCAAGATTCTTGTAAAATGGTTATTGGAAACTAAAGCTTCTCTTTTTGGATTAAAGGTAAATATTCTTGGTTTTTGTTGTATTACTGCATTAGCCAAGATAGCTTCATGTTAGAAATAGAGTGAAAGTAATTTTGTTCCATAAAAATTAATAATTAGTTGTGCTTTTTATTCCTTCAAAGCCTATTATACAGATTGACAAAATAGGTTCGAATCAAGTGGTAGATGTGTCCGCTGTAAAAGATGTGCAAATCTGCTGAAATTAGCAGACTTACACCAATTAGGTGTAATTTTATTAATATTCATGCTGCTTTTAACAGTCACTTGCTACTTAAAAGTAACATTTTAATGGAAAATATTTGTATGTAGTGTTTGTGTTAGTCATCACTGTACATTTTTGTTATGGACTGAATTTCTAATGTGTCAGTATGGAAGCCTGAGTTCTTAAGTTTGCTTTCCTCTAAATTTTCCCAAGTTCTTACTTGACACTGGGTCTTGACTTAAAAAGGAAAATGATTAAAAATAATCTACGGACTTTGGTAACTTATTACTGCCTTCAAAGCCAAGTCAATCTTCTAGCTGCAGCTTGTGATTTTGAGGTATCTTCTAATAAAAGTATGGAAATAGTCTAGGATAAAGCAGCATTAATAGATCCTTGCTTTTCCACAAAACACAGTGTCATGGTTTACCTAAGCGTGTCTAGTGTCTGCTTGAAATAGCTGAGATTGTGATGAGAAACTGGGGATGTTGGGCTGAAGTTGAGCAAGGGAAAAACGTGAGAGTGGGGGAAGGTGATGTAGTTTTGGGGTTTTTTTCTCATCATTCCAATCAATTTTAACTGTAAATACTTTAAATTACTTTCCTTTATGTTCCTTGTGGTTTGGCTGTGATCGTAATTGGTAAGTCATCTTCCTGGCCTTTTACCAACTCATGAGTTTTTTGTCTGTTTTTCTCACCCTGCCTTTTTGAAGAGGGGGAGTGAGACAGTGGCTGGGTGGGCAGCTGGCAGCTGTCTGCAAAGAAAATGACAGCCTAACATCAAATTTGAAATAGATATAACTCCATAGGAAGCCAAACAAACAGATCTTTCTATAGAGGGCAATGACATTTGATCTCCATCGGTACAGCAGTCAGTGTTATGCCTATGCAAGTTTGTCTTTTTTAGTTCTTCGTGTTCTGTCATTAAATCAATAAGAATAAATTGTCTTTCAAATTGCAAAGTCCATTTAAACCACAGGCTATCTTAAGATAATACTTTCGCTAATTAATTTAGCAGTTTAGCATTAGCTGCCGTTGCATTTTTCTACCTATTTTATCATTTTGGGCTGAAATGGGTACTGAAAGTACTGAGTTTTATCTCTAGGCAGTTATGAGTTTTGAGTTATTGTTTACCTGTAAATGCATATGGCATGGGAATTCTAAGCCTAATTCCCTATATGTATATTCATCATCTAGTTTACTATGATTGACCAAAGGAAAGTGACCATATTAAATACATGGTCAAACAATTAGAATTTAGCAGTGAGAAATACTACTTCAGTACAGTGATTAAATTGAAGTTGTATGTCTCAGTTGATACAGTTTATGGACTTAAGCTGTTCTTGAAAAAGCTTGCTTGATATTAGCTTTCAGATTTATGAAATGCTGAGACACAGATGTGCTTCTTTTTTCTCATATTAAGGAATACAAATTGCTTGCTTGCAGTTTTCCTTTTAATTGCTTAATTCTGAATAATGTCTGTTGTTTGGTTTTGGTTTGGTTTTTTTTGTTGTTGGGTTGGTTGGTTGGTGTTGGTTGGTTGCTTGCTTTTCTTTGTTTTGTTTTTTTAATTACCTTGTTTAATCCTAGATGTGCCTGAAATAAAAGGGTTGTTTTTTTTTTTTTCCAAACTATGTGGGTTTGCGGGATTGACTTTACCCTCAACTCCTTGTTGCCCTGGCATGCCAATGGACTAGATTCCTAAAGTGGAAATGAATTCAATTTTTCATGCTTTATAAAAGCAGCTGAGTTGTGCACAGTCCACTTTGTAGTTTTATGTATTTTGTTAGCCAGAGGAAATTTCTGCTACAAACAGTGTAGCTATGCACATTTGTCTTCCCCTGAACTTGATGTCACTTATTATGTTTTAGGCTCCAGTTGGAGTGTTTTAGACAGGTTAAAGATACTACAGGATATTATCCATCTGCATGGATAGGTCTCTGTCAACAAACAGAAACAATGCTAACAGTGTAGGATCCCTAAAGAAGTTCATGATCTTTCTGGATCAGCTAGCAGATAATGCTTGCTTAAAACTATCATGAGCAGGCAGTAAGTACATACAAAAGCAAACTGTATCTTGGGTGCCTGAGCCCTCTTTCTCTTTTCTGAAGCTGATTAAATAATGCAAATGCCTGCATACATACATAATAAGCATCTGCGTGGTCGGACTGCCAGAAACAAACATATTTATCATCATTGCTGGGGACTTGTTGTGTCGTGCAAACGTGACATCTAAGTGTGATACAGCAGCAGCCCTGTCACAGATTTAACAAGATTAGATGACCTCCAAAAAAAGCTTTTCAAAACATTACAGATAATGCTATGCAAATTGACAAGTAGCACGGACAAAAAGCTTAATAATTACTCCGTCTCCTTTTAAAACATTTTTCTCTTTTGGAGGTCAAGCCAGGTTAATTTATAGAGTCTGAAAGTGACTCTTACACACACTGTGGTTGTTTTTCAGAAAATGTAGGGGGAAAAAACCCAAACAGGCTAAATTGCGAGAAGTGATCAGTGTAGATTATGTTATCAGGTCTTCTCTGAGCCTCAAAGGTCAGGGAATTTCAGTTTACTGTTGGACAAGCTCCAACAGAACCAGCACTCAGAGTTAATGTGACCCTCCTGGGTTAGAGAATTATTTAAAAGAACCAAAAAATCCCCAACAAACCATTGAAAAGTAATTGCTCCAGCAATGATACACTCCTACGTTGAAGAATTTCTACTGAATGTCAGTGACATCTAATTTATGGGTCATAGTTCCTGTCACCCTGTCTCATGATTGCTTTCCAACAGCACAACTTTTCTCACCAGAGGACTTCATCCTGTGGAGGTGTATGTGGATTCTTGACCGTTGGGTTAAACTTGGATAAAATATGAAAACTTTATAGCAGTCTTTCCCCTTGGTCCTACAGACAAGGAAGTGATTAATTTTGCAGGTTTTTAGTAGTCCTGCCAGCTTCAAATAATTAGTTGTATATGAGTTTCAACAGTTGTAAGGGAACTACCTTTAATGATCCACCCTGATCTTAAGAGGGTCTGTTCTACATCAACTACAGCTTGTGTAGATGGACTGGACTTTTTTGGTACTTGGTTATCTTTCAAGATCACTGTGAAATGTAAATCTGCTGCAGAATGTGGAAAACTGAAGTTTGGAGGTTTTTTTTACAAAAAAGGGCACTGGCATGGTTGCATTTAGCAGTGGAGGAGAGTGGGAGCTGGACACTGTTGAATTTTCCATTTGGATAAGGATTTAGGTTTTGAATCCCATCTTCTGATCAACCCCATCCACCTCGCCTAGAGAAGGAAGTTTGAAGCAACTTGACTGGATTTCTTTCAAGTGAGTTTCAGCTGGCAGATCCAACCTGTTGGCTACAGGGCATGAAGTCCACAGGCCCAGCCCAGCTCCAGGGCTGAAACATGGGGTGAGCATGGAGACTGTCAACTCTGTCATTCTTCAGATTGGCACTTTCTGGGCTTTGCTGCTGGCTAAAGTGGGCTATTCTCTGAGACATCTCAGGAGCTGGAAACTGTGCTGTGGCTAAGCTGCTCTTCTTAGTGAGGGCTTAATAGCGTTATTGCATTGAGCACCTACTTGTAAGGCTTTCAGGGTCAGCCACATGCAGTACTGACTGTTCTGTAAGCACATGGCGTTCTAGTCCATGACTAAGCATGTAGGTCAGATGGACGTATACATTTCTAAATGTCCAAGACAAAAGATTTTACACCAGCCTGAGAGATGTTCAATAGCCAGCTCAGATGTAAATTTAATAATGGTTTGGGACAAAACTCTGCTATGGTGTTTGAGAACTTCTTTTGAAGTCTCCTTGGGAAATGAGACACTGATGGCTCAGTCATTGGGGCAGTTTTGAGAAGTGTTGGCATGAAAGTAGAACAAGCGATAGAGATAAGTAAAAAGACATGTACCCATGCATTGTACGCAGGACTCTCAATGCACATTTGTGAAAGGCATATGCAATATCATGTAGGTGAATGACTGGTTTAAATTATTAAACCATGTTAGCTTTTGTATTATATTTGGCAGAACTCTGAAATCTATTTTTGCGAAGTTTTCATTAAAGATTAGCAACTTAAGGTCTGAACTACTATCTCAATTTCACTATAGTAATAAAAAGAGGTGGGAAGGAAAAAAAAAACCTCAAACAAAAAAGTCATGGTCCTTCTGGGAAAATGAAGAATTTAATCAAAGGTCTTCTAAAGAAGTAGGGTGAGTTGACAACATCAGTATGGATCTGACTCTGGGTTCTGACTGTAGGGCAAAATGGGGACCTAATATTGCACAAAAACAAGCTAGCTCTTTAATATTAGTGAAGCTTGGTAAAGAACTTTTTAAAATTCAAATCAAACCTCATTTCCCAGATTTGATATTTTCCTGTTATTAATCACAGCCAAACTTTGGAATCACTAGCAAAGCATGCTAAATGGGTAAAGGGTTAAATGAAGGTAGCAGAGCCCTAAAGAATACTGGGATATCATTGTTCCAGGCAGACATCACACAAACATGTTGCAGGAACATGTAGCCCAAGGAGATGATGAAAGAAGGCAAAGGAGTGAGGGGAAGAGTGGGGTTTCATGCCATCCAAAAAGACAGTGCTAGAGCAAGATAGACACTCCTCATCCTGTCACTCAAAGGCTACAACCCTAAGCCACTTGGCTTTTTTGCTTAGTTGCTGCTAGGTTTTATTTGTGTATTCTTGTTGTTTTTTGCTGCAAGATCTGAATGGTAAAGGATGGTAAAGAGTTTCAGAGTTGTACTGTTCAGTGTGCTCCAATATCATCCGTTACATCGTTTGGAAATGGAGAGATAAGGACAGTCTATAAGTCCCTGCAGAAATTTCAACATTAATAATAACAGTTGGAAATCTATTAATTTAGTTAGATGAGTCTCTTCTATATAATACTCTAAACTTCTGCCCACTAAAGACATGTAATTAATTGATGAGGTGGCCTCAGCCCTGTCATCAATTTTACCTTTTTCTTTCCTATTGGCTCACCACGACTGTTTAGAGAATTTTGGCTTCAGTCAGATTGATTATCTCAGTAGGGTAAAAAATTAGTCTTAGGCAACAAAGAAAAGCATTCCTATTTGTAGGAGCATTATAAGTTCTGAGAAATTGTTTTTCTAGGCAAGTGATGGATTATGGAATAGTAGAAGAAAAACTTGGAAGATGAGAACCATCACAAGGCCAATCAGACTAAGAAAACCAAGAAAGCCTTTAAGAGTATTACTCTTATCTGATCAAGGTGGAATATTGCTGCGCTAGTTTGTTGCCTTTTTAGTATACAATAATTTTAATTTTTCCATGTTGGTTGTTCTTGTATTAGAGAAGAACACATCTTGTAAGTGAGTTCCAGGCCAGTACATTCAAGAGATTTTTATTCTTGCTTATATGAAAATAAGAAAAAACAAAACAAATCACGTTAGAGAATATAAGCCAATTAGTGCAAGAACCAATTTAAGAAAAAAGGAACAACCAACTCTCAGTAAAACACTGTGTGGATGGTTAAATGCAATGTGGTTTTGTATCTTTGTTATAAAACCTCACCTGTTGGTCACTGCCAGAGGCAACCTGTTGCATTACTTCATCCAAAAGACGATCTTTTGTCTTGAATCTGTTTCTCTGAGATAAATAGGCCAGGACTGCCTTCTATTTTTGAGTTGTTCATGTTCTGTAACAGAGTGACTCATTCAAAAATGTATATTTTATTCCTGTTAAGGAAACTGATAATTTAAGAATTGGTCTTTTTCTCACCTCTGCAAATGTAAGAAGAAAACACCATCTGATAAAATTCATTTAGGGCTAAAAATCAAATAATCTTCTGATACCTGAAATTTCAGTGCTGTCAGAAAATATTCTATTCATGAACCCCAGCAAGCTTTGCAACTGTTTACTTCTTTGCATCCCCTTTTATTCTCTTGATTAGTTATCAATTTATAGGAATTTCAATGAAAAGACTACCCAAGGGAAATCAGTCTGTAAAGTCCATTTGAACACTTTAGAGTTCAAATATCTTCTCTACTGAGCAAACAAGAAGAGGGGTAATGAATATTAAACAAGTCTGTCCTCATTACAGCATAACACCTGAGAGTGTGTTGCTGTAATCCACAAGACATTGGTTTTTTAGATCTGTGGCTTTTTCTAACATGTAAGGGTCAGGTCCCCCAGCATGTCAATTATCATTGGTATATGCTGTTTCTTCTAGATTTATTTTGATGTAAGATAAATATTGTGATTTTTCTTTCACATACATTAGCCATAATTTCAAACAAAAGGTCCTCCTAAGTCTTAGTTTTGAAAAGAAATTTACTGTTCAGGTCCAGATGTTAACTACAGTCTTTCAGTAGTTATAGTTTATAGTAATATATTCTCCAGAATAGAATTAACCCAAATTATCTCAACTATCTGTTATTTGGCCCAGCTGCATGTCCAGAATGCTGTAAATAAGAGCCAAGAACTTACTTAATGTGCACATATTTTGCACACAAAACCTAGTTACTTCTTTGCACAAGAAATGCTTACATTCTGAATTTTCTTGTCAAATTATCTAGATACTTAAAATTTATATAAGTTTAAAAAGAAATCCTAAGCCATTAGACAAATTCAAGGACAAACCAGTTCCTGAAGGACCAATAACTAGGGGATGTGAATTCTGATTTTAATGAACACTAGTTGAAGGCTGGACAAATATACTAGCAGCCTATTTATATTCTAGTTATCCTATGTCCTGGGCTTTGTCTGGATCTCATTCCTGAGTGGTGTATTAGAGTATGTTTGAAGTCAGGCAAGAGCCGTCCCATTTTGTACCAAAAAAATCAATTTAAATGAGCTGTTTCAGAATACCATGCATTTTCTAAAATACAAGACATTTGAATATGGTTCCTGGTTGCCTTTGTGTGCTCATGAAATAGTAAGTTTCCATTTGTTCTTTGAAGGAAAAAAACATATTTCAGATTCAGTTGATAACTTTAATTTAAATATTGATAAATACCTCCTGTGATAGTCATTGTTTTTAAAAAATAAAATCCCCAAAGCTTCTGTAGTTCATTCTCTGACTTCACAGGTAACACTGGAATTTCAGATTTTTGAGTGTGTTGCAAGTATTGTGTCAGACATCAAACTGTTGCTTCTTACTGGTTTTAGGAGTGTAGTGTTCAGTGGAAAAAGGTGAACAAAGCTCTTGAGCTTAGTGCCAGCATTTCTAAAGAACAGTGGTGATTAATTAAGAGCAGCATGGAGACATGAAGCATCAACATAAATTTGATAGCACATCAGAAATCTTCATAGTTACGTTTCATTCATGGTGACCGGGAAAGCAGATCATTGCAGGATATAGCTTTCCTGGCATTGGTTGTTTCTGGGGTTTGGGTTTTTCTCCCCCTGTGAATCATGAGTAGTGTCACATAAAATTACACAATGAACGCTTTCTACATTTTTACGGACTTTAAGGCTCGCTGTGATTGACACACATTTAAGTGCACGCTGGCAATTATTGTCAGAGTTGCTTTGAAAAGCAAGCCCTGCCTGACAGTATTCTCCACGTGCTGAAGACCATGCAAGAAAAGAATTATCTCAGGCCCAAAGTTTGTTATATTTTCTAAGTCAGTGGTGTGCAAATGCAGAGAGAAAAATAAACCCAGAAAAAAAGAGCCAAACTTCCCCAGGCTTTTGTAGTTTGATGCATGAACTGATCTATAGTGAAGTTTGAGAGCAGGTGCACTGTTTAGTTGTTAGCATATGGCCAGCTAGACCCTTTGACTTTATTGTGCACATTAAATAATCATGTTCATGACTTAATTTCAAACAGATGTGTTTGTAGCATAAAGTGTACAGGACTTGGAAAATATGGCCATAAAAGTCTGAACTGCCTGATTCCAAGACTGCAGTGAAAGTGATTGTATTAGTAACTGTTGAAAGCAGGCTGTTGTTGACATAAATTCATTGAAATGTCTTGCAGAGTTTGAAGTCAGAAAACAATTTTGCTTTTACTGGCTTCATTAAACATTGTCTTTGACAACAGAATCATAAATATTTTCCTACTCTCTTTGCGACAGTCTCTCTGGTGCTAAGTCCTTACAATTTTGAATGAGGAACTTGCCTTAATGCTAATGAATATTTTTTTTTCAGAAATATTTCTAGTTTGTTATCTGATTAGACTGGTTAATGGAGTTATTAGAATTTTGACAAATTAAACCACGGTAGATACCTGGAACATGATGTTTAGATCTGGCTTGCTTTTCCTGTGACTCTTTTAAGTCCTCATCTTTCTGTTTCCTTGCATCTTCAGCAGTTGGTTGCCTATGCAAAACTCAGACACTCAGATGCTTGCACTCATCTGCTCCATGTCTCCATGCACAGAGGGGAAAGAAGTTTCCAGCCCACTAGATCCAAAGTTAGGTGTAGATTTTGAACATACAGGTCATATTGCAATCCTAGCTGTTTGAAAGACCTTTGCACTGAACTTTCTCCTTTTTCTACTTTTTTGCACAGTCTTTCTTCATTTTCTCTTTCTTCTCTTTCTTGCTCCCATTTAATTTTTATATAGCTGCATTTTCTAGCTGGAGTTGTACAGATAAGTCAGTATTTGGCATCTGTGTTTCATCTTTTGACAAGTCCATCACCAGCGACTAGAGGTTCTATTTCGTATTAAACTCTCTTCTTTGCCCAAACTTCACATGCTGCCAGGGAATCAAAGCAAATCGGTTGGCAGCTGATGATTGCGTCAGGTGCAGGATCTTGTCCTCAATTTCCTCACAGCAAAGAATGCCTTTTGCTGCACCAGAACTTCAGCTGGCAGTCCCCCTACAAAATCCCCAGCAAGCCTTTTCACTATGTGGTAATCTTTCACCAGCTGGGACTGGAGAGCCTGAGGAACTGGGTTATTCACAGGATGATATTTCTAAGAGTATGCTTTATACCGACTTATTATGATACGATTTCTAGCAGTGTTACATTTTAAAATACCTATATAATAGCTCTGGGGTCTGGCTGTGTGTCTCAGTGTGTGAGTAAAACTTCAATTCTCCTTCTCAGAGTTAGGTGACGAATCTTTCTGTTTGCTGATAAAAATTCACATCTCTGTTTTAGTGAGAAACCAAGCACATTGAGTCTAATTCATGGCTTTCTCCCTGAGTACTCCATGAGGTTATTTTAAATAAAAAACCCATAATTGTTAATAATAAGAGCTGGAAAAAATTATATGTCACATAAGCTGGAAATTGTGATTTATTCAAGCAGTCACATGCTGAATTCAAGTGAGTAATGCAGACAAGATGGGGGAATGCCACTGCTCCCTGATCTATTCTGCTCACCTAACATTGGCAGTCCATATATCCTTCTGTAGGTCAGAATAGACTATTATGGTAGTAACAAAGCATATAAATTTAATATAAAAGTGTAATATAAACTAGAAAAGCCCAGAAATTGTCTTTGTGTGGCCACTGGAGCTGTGTTCCAGGTGTGACATGGACAGCGTATTAAAATCTGCTCACAACTGAGATGAGCAGAGATGCCATGCAGCCTGGTTGTTCTCTAAGGAGATGGAGGTGAAACATTTTATCTTATTTTCAGTGTTCTTCTAAAATGAAATCTTAGCTACCCTTAACATCTGTGGCTAAAAAAGGCATTTGTCGTTTATCGTGGATATTGAAAACAAGAGATGTTGTGTAGGCAATGATATGTTGTGGCAAAATCTTAAAGCTGAAATTGGTTTTGAGAGAAAATTTGGCTTTTTTTTCCTGCCACCATTGAAAGTCAAATGGCAACTGAAAATATTGTTGTCGTGCTTTTGATGTCTTAGTAATAACAAGGTTTTTAATGCCTCAATAATACAATATAGCCATACTATATCAGTATTCCATCTTGTTTAGCCAGTGCTTAGCTAGTGGGAGTGAAGAAAATAGTGCTTCAGCAATTTATAGGGCAAATTCTGCTCTTCCTGTAACTGCAGTAAATCTAGTCCACATAATGTCTAATTTATTTATATACAGAAGATCTCATAATTCAGCACAAAAAAACCTGATGCTTCCTTTAGGAGAATTAATAGTTTCCCTGACTGATTTGACTTCTTAAATGCCTATTCAAAATGAGTGAATTTGATACTTCTAAACCCGATATTATTACTGTTGGATTGCAGTTTTTATTGGAAGAAGAATGAATGCAAGGATTTTTCTATTAGCAAAAGCCGGAGTTCTTGGTTTTGTGGGTTTTTTTTCCCCTTTCAGCTGCTGACAACCTCCTCTACATGACGGCTGACACAATCTATGCATGCAAAGCTGTATTTCTCAGGAATTTTCTATATCATAGGCAGAGCTGTTGGGAGAGATATATGTATCTCAGTGAAGAGTTTGACTGGCCATGACCGTCCGATAGCCTCATTTCTAGAACTGCATTATTTTTAAGTCGGTTACAACTAATTACTCATGATTCAATATATATACAAATATGTGTAACAACAAATGCGTCTGGGAGGCTTGCAAAAAAAACCCCAAAAACCTCAAACCTCACCTTTCCTAAAAGGAAAAGCTGACGTTGCATGACTGCCCACACTAATTAATTTCTTCATTTTCAGAAGTCTCTGTCTTTATATGTAGATAATTTTACAAGATGGAATAATGACTGGATGACTATAGTTCACTTGACGAAGTTTTGGTTTTGTCACTATCTCATTTACTCCATTTAATTATTTACCTACTGGGTGAAAATCCCTTCATATCATACAGGTTATGATAGCAGAGGGGATATATTGATCAAGCATTTAGTCAAATCCTAACCTGAAAATTCCGAAGGCTGGATGCACCCAATGTTAGCCAGCAGGGTTCAGAATTATAAGTACCTTGCAAGTCAATTTTTTTTTTGCAACCTGTGGTTCTACTGAGCATCAGATGCTTCTATATCTAATTTAGGTTTCACCTAAAGTAACAGCTTCGGCTTGATACACCTTTATCCATCTGTTCAGAGTAGTTTTAGAGGGGTAGAGGTCTGGAGGGATTACTCTAGTGTTTCCATTCCTGTAGCTTTCTCTTGTAACTTCTGCATCTTTCTGCTGCACTTTTTTTCATCTCAAGGAAAAGGCCAAGCTCAAAACCTAACTCAGAATTTCAACAAGGCTTCAAAGGGGGCTTCAACTAATCCTACCCATCCCATGACAAATTTTTGTATTTCTGTGCACAGTTTGAATATCCAAAATGGCTCTGTGGAGGGGGGAGTATCATTCCTTTGCCAAGAGCTCTTGCCAGGAATCGATGTTTTCTCGGTAGATTTGTACACTGTATGTCTAGTGGGGACAAAGAATCATGGTAGCATAATTAAGCTGCAGAAATTAACATTAGGAAGATTTAAAATTTGGGCCCAAAGAGGCCTGAAAGTTAAAGAGAAAATTAACCAGGCCTTATTTTCAGGTTCAAAAAGGATAAAGTTTGTAGTACTTCGCAAGCGAGACTGCACTGTTTCTGCATCTGAATGTAGCTTCTATTATAAAGAAAATTCGTAATGATTAGAGTGCTGTGGGCTGGATTCATTAAAGGGATTAGCTTGTCTTTGGGCATATGTGTTTATGTAGCTCTGAGCGTGATATGTGTATATAAATCTATTCCCACACAGAAGACTTTGTTAGCTTTAACTTGAGATTGCTTGACAACATAGCCCATCAACACAACCTGTAAGGAGGAGGGAAAAGCAAAGCTGTTCTTTCCTGTATTCCTCACTCTATGTTGTATTCATTAATTATGTCTAATTACTCTCTCCTTGTCTTATGCAGAAACTCTGCATCTCTTTTCATTCCAGATGATAGGAAAGCAGTTCAGATTTCGACCCAGTTTCCTGAATATACAGCCATGATTTTTTTCTGGTGATGGCTGAAGGTGTTATTAATGACATGATATGTTCTCCCACACCTTATTTTTCATGGTTTGTAAACTTACTGGCTTTGTATTTTCGCCTACTTTTATGTGAGAGAGGACTGCAGATGGAATTTGTCAAAGGAAATCATTTTGAGTTGCGATGTTTTGAAAATGTCAGTGTATCACATTGGTCTTGTTTTGTTCTTAATTTGCCTGTATTTATATCAAATTCCACTCTGCTTTTAATATGTTCTGAGAGTATATAATAATTATTTGTGATAATGGTGACATATGGATGGTGGGACAGCTGAGCTCGGTGGGTAGTGCCAATGCTTTACCAGCATAAGTGCTGTGGGCAGTTCTGAATGTGATAGCACCTAAAGAATCATTCAGTCCAAATATAACTCCCCTTTAAGGGTTCTCCCTTCCTATTATTTCATTTCTACTTGCTTTGCAGAACAGATCCTAACCTGTGATTGGCGTTCTCAGAAGCTTATCTTTGCCGGGAGAACATGGCCATATCCATCAATTGAAGGATTGTTCCCTAGTGGCTTATCTAATAAAATGTTTTTGGTTTTTTTCTAGAAATGTCACATACATATAAGGGCCAAAGATCATTTGGCATCCCTGCCAGACCCCCTCCATCATGCTACGTTTGCTGTCACATGTTTAGTTTCATAAGAGAGCAGCTGTGCCAAGTATTCCTAACAAAAACTGAGTACCAGTCAAAACTGCTTTGACTGAAAAACATGCTACAGAATCATAAACATCTTGCAAATATGCCTCAGAAGTCAGCAACTGCTACTGCTCCCATTCTGTCTGGAGAATGGGTAGGCTTTCCCTCAGGTTACCAGTGCTCTACTTCATGTTACTCTTGTGCATTTGCCAGGAGTCGTGTGTAGTGGTTTCCTCTGCTATTGGAAATCAGCAAAAGGACTTTGCTATGGCCAAGGACTCCTTTCCTAAAACACAGGAAGGCTGTGAGGCTGCTACGTCTATAACACAAGGTTTTTGCTAATGAATGGAACAATTTCATTTGAGGATAATGGATTTTTATGGAATTACAAAATATTTCAGTGTTGGCATCTTGAGTTATCATTTTATTGAAACCTCGCTGAGGGAATTCATTATATCAATCTAATCTAGTCAGTTTGTTTATGTATTCTGTGGCACACTGAAGTACAAGTTACCTGGGCTGGGATAGGTAGGTGTGTCACTTCTGGATCCTTTTTCTTACCTTACTGCTTATATGCATGCTACATGTCAAGATGGAAGATGAATAATGTGTTCTTTAGTCTGTCCGTACATTAGCTCTACCTAATTTCTCTTGCTCTTTCCAGGTCTCGAATTCCTTTCACCCCTTGATTAGTAACCATGGTGCTTGTAATGTGGTGCAATTATAGATTGGAATGTACCAGCACAGAGTAATTTATGCAAAAGTAATTACTTAAATGACTCTTCATTATATTGCAATCAAATCCTAGATGCTCTGGTATAGATGTTACATAGCCGATCTCAGCATGCTACTTAAAGTCTTTTGAGTCGAATTCTGAAACGATGTAAATCAGAGCAGCTCATCTGTACAGCTCTAGTGCTTTGAAAAGGGCTGCACAGACTAATACAGCTACAAAAGAAAAGAATTTGAACTTATAAACCAACACAGGAAGGTAGATGTGAGTGAGCCTAAAGCACTCTGAGAACAATAGTCTCGACAGTCTAACAATGACAGCGATCAAATTCTTTCTTCTCTCAAATTCCTTTGAGATAATTTTCTGCATTTTTACTTTAGCCACTGAGTTAGCCAGAAAGTGGTGAGTGAAGCCTATTTCAATTTAAACTGTACTGGGGTTTTTGTTGCTTGTGGGGAGAAGAGGGATTGCTGGCTGAGTGAAGGCCTTAGCAGTGTGGTAGTCCCAGCTTATATTCCGATCCCATTTAAGCTTTATAATAGCTAAGTTGCCTTTGACTGTTCTCTTGGCAATTTTAGGCAGATCTGGCAGAAGCTCATTTGGAAGACTGCATTGCAAGATGTGTAACTGAGGCCTCAGAATGTACTAATGGAATTATCATGTCTACATCGTGTTGCAGGGTAGTGATGAGCCTTTGTAGAGATATAGTGGCTTTAATTCGGAGTATTATAATTGATTGAACTCTGAGTAACGTGGAAACTTGCCCTCATTTCCTCTGTAATTCAGGGTGAAATCTAAAACCACCCAAAACTTCTGGCAAAGCACAGGAAGGTCATTATCCACCATGAAGGCTTTGTGCAAGCACTGTTTCTGTGTTTTATACAATGCAGCGATGTTTGTTATGGTTTGAGTGAGTGCAAGCAAAATCTCTTTTGCTGATTCCCGTTTTCATTATGTATAGAGATTTGCATAGAGCACATTAGTTCAATCAAGTCTTATGTAAAATAATTTCAGGAAAG
This sequence comes from Lycocorax pyrrhopterus obiensis, assembly GCA_014706295.1. Taxonomy (NCBI): domain Eukaryota; kingdom Metazoa; phylum Chordata; class Aves; order Passeriformes; family Paradisaeidae; genus Lycocorax; species Lycocorax pyrrhopterus. The sequence goes on along the minus strand of JACSVZ010000006.1, from coordinate 64,135,663 downwards.
TCTAAAAAATCTCTCAGCTATGGTGCTTAACATGGTCAGCAGGAAATGCCAGTGAAAATCCATCCATCTTTCTGGTTCAACTACTTTGTCATTAGGTAAACAGCATGGTATCTGTGTTTCACAAAAGTGTTTCTTCCAGCAAGACATTGTTTCCCGCTTTGTTTGAAACAATTCAGTGCTAAATGTCTTTATTTCTTTACAGTTCTACCTCCTTCCCTCCTTTCTATCTATTACGAGACAATGGTGAGCTGATCTCAACTTGTGCATGAAGAGATGACGCCACATATGATATATTTTTACATAGACCCATGGCTGAGTTTGTTTGTATTAAAACTTGAACAAAACTTGGGCAGAAAATTTAATGCTGACCAAAGAGAGAGTACAGCTGCTACAGTTGGGATACGAATCCCAGACTTTGATATATCCTTGCAAAAGTAAAGGTTTGTCTGAAGAACAGATATTTGGTATTATTTTGCTGTTTTAAATAGCTTTAGACTATCTAGTCTGCAGACATAATTATTGAGGCTTGGCTTCAGTTTGGATGTAGACATCTGAAAAGTAGCTTATCCAGAGCTGGTGAATGTACTGATTAGCACGAATTGTCAAAATCACAGATTTTAAGTCCTCAAGAAGAAAAGAAAGGATCTCCATTATGTACCTGACTTCTGAAAAGTGTTTTCCCTTTTTACAGTACACAGTGTTAAAATTTCAGGCTCTACAGGTTTTTTTAGGTAATGTCCTTCCACTTTTCACTAGTTCTGGGCACATATAGCTCATTACATTTGGAAGGACAGTGCATATTTGAGGTAAAGATGTCCTTTTCTCCTGCAGAAGTTTTTTCCTTTTGGAGAATGTGTCTAGCTAGTAAGTGAGTGTATGATTACCCTGTATGGGACTACATGGTCATTTTTAGCCTGCCAAGGGAGCAGGACCAGTGAACGAGCATGGATTTTGGCAGTCTCTAGCCAGGAGTACCTGGCAAGTTGGTGGATGCAGTTAAGGCCACACCTCTGCCTTTGCTGAAGTCTCTGTGCCAGGTAAATGGAAGCTAATATGGGGCTGTCCTCCTGGCTGAAATCCTACCTGCCTGTCATACATCGATCACTTAGGTTATGACACACTGAAAGGCATTAAAACCTCACCCTACAACAGATGTGTGTTCCCATAAAATTGTATTTAGTGAGAAGTGATGACTCAAGAAAGGAGAGCACAGTGACACAGTTATTGTTCTCAGCCATTTCTTTCCTAACTACGTTATCATCAAGGCCAGTGGCCTTTTCAGTCTTATTTTCTCTTTTCTTTATTTATTACCTATTTTGCTAGAAGAAACAAAATCATTTTGAAAAACACAAAAACAACGTGGAAAGATGGTATATTATTTATTTTGAAACCTAAAACTGAATTAGAAAAATGTGAAAAATGAAAAATTAACACTTTGAAATGTGTACCTGGGGTCAAACCTGTGGGTATCGATAAAGCATATATTCAAGTTTAATTGAGTCCCAGCTGAGCCTAGTGGTAGAGGTGAAGGATGGGGACAGACAACAGTGTGATTCTGTTAATCCTCGTATAAAAATATAGTAACTTCATAGTTTTAAGTTTGGATATGGGCCCTCTGATTTTTTGATGGTCCAACGCTTCATTTTTCTGTGATGCTCCAGTCTAATAAATAGATCAGCTTCCTGTAAATTATTACTTAAATTAGTGAAGGAATTTAGCATAATCATATTTCTATTCCTTTATGTCTCTTTCCAAATACCAAGGGGTGTATGGATTGGTGTTTCCAAATTGCTGTCTCACCAAGAGTCCTGTTTACTTTAGGGGCATGATGAATGTATACAAATCGCAAAAATAATAATAGTGATATATTTAGAACAAGTAGCTTTTTATTGGTGGTAAAATGCACAAGTCTGTCTTATAAAGAAAACCTGAGCTGATGATTTGTTTGTAATTTTGTAGAAGTTTGCCATTTTGCTTGTCTCTGGCTTAGAATTGTTCTGTTTCTGCACTCTGGGATTTTAGTCTTGGGAAGGAACAAACCATTTCTTCCAGGGTAAGTATGCAGTAGTATCTTGTGCTGAGGCCTTCAGGAGTTTCTTTTATTTACTTCTGGAAAGTCTTGGCTATTAATTTACTCTAGATCACTCTTGACTAACAGAGAGAGGCAGTGGACATTTCATTAAGCAAAACCCAAGAATCTGTGTGGAGGATGTATTTGAACAAAAACAACAGCATGAGCTCCTCTGTATTGTGTCAGTGGTTGCTTTCAGAGGTCACCATATTGAATTTGAAAGTGTAATGAATTATCAATTCCTTTTGAGAGGTGAAAAGGAGGGGGAAAGAAAATCTTTCATGATATTATGAGCTGACAATAGTTAGAAAAACTGTTGTGCTAAGAAATGCATATGTGAGTAATATGGTTTGGGTACTTCCAACATTGGTGAGAAAAATTATCTATAATTAAAACTACATCATTTAACGATTTGATTTAATTAAGGAAAATTTTATCCTGTTTTGACAACCTGAAAAACAATTCTCCCAAATTACCATTTTTGTGTTTCTTTATTTCAAATCACAAACTGGCAAATTGACTAGAGGAAATGTTTGCATTGATGTAAGGAACCACTTAAATACTACCAGAAGTTCCACATGAAATAAAATACATTTGATAAACTTCCAAATTATAACACTTAGGCAAAGATTTGCATGGATTCATTGATTTTGATGGAGAAAACACCTAAGTTACTTTTTTGGATCTGTTCCCAAAGTTCTTTGCTTTGAAAACTCTTCAGGATTACATTTATTTTTATTTCTTACTAATTAAATACCTTGTGTGGAAGTGCTGAGGTATTGAAAAGGTCTCCTGAGATCAAGTTTTGTTTTGTATTCCATAAGTACTAAATTAATCTTGAAGGGTACAGATTTTAGGTATTATCACAGTAATATATACTTGTCCCAGAGGATGCCCAGTTGTTATTTTATAATGATCAGCTTTAGGTGTCTTTCGTAGTCTTTGTTTTCTAAAGATAAGGTGTCTGCTTAGCCTTCTCCTATAGCAATGTGAAATCTAAAGAGACAGAAAAAATGGGAAAATATTTGAATGTATTTATCAACACTGACACTAGTAATGCAGTTCACCAAGTTATTCTCTGTAGTCCTCAACTTCACCAGGATTACTAAGATCCACCTATTTTCCTGCTTTGGAACGCATGGGAAATGCACAAAGCTCGTGGGGATTTGGAGTTACTCCAGGGATAGCAATTATTTCTTGAAACTCTAGTTCTGCTTATTTCACTTTTAAATGCTTCATTTCATGACTGCAGAAAGCATTACTCTAATGTGTTCCATGAAGCTGTGCATCCTATCTTCCAAAGTATCAGGAAAAGATCTGATATTTCAGAGCTGTTCTGTTCTTAAATAATACCCTGCTGCAAAAAAAAAACCAAAACAAAACAAAACACCAAACCGTTCTTCTGGCAGAAGTCTCAGAGCATAATATTCTCTCTTTTGCTGACAGACACAGTTTCTGGGGCTAGGACCAAGACAGGCAGAATGTGGCAAGGCTGTTAGTAGCTCTAGAAGAGCCAAGGAACAGTTGTCTTGACATAAGAAAGAAGCTGTTGGAGGGAGGGTAAAAAGGCTGGAGCTTTTTGGTTTGGAGAAGAAAATGCTGTGCTGAGGATATGGCTGAGACCAACAAAACCATGAAGGGCAGGGTTGCACACGCCATAACTATGGAAAACCCATTTACTATGTAGAAGAGAAGGATTTTTTTTTCTTTTTTCTTCAACATCAATATTGAATTTGTTACCACAGCAGAGAATGCAGAGAGACAAAAGTAAGAGTTTCATGGGGCATTAGAGAGACACGTGGGCAGCAGGTTCATAGTAGACATCACGAGGAAGGGGTAGGGAAATCTTTTCTGTCCCATATTTCTGGGAGAGTGACTGGAATTGCCGGGGAAGGGGAAGTGGGAATGGATGTACTGCAGATATTAGCTGTTACATACAGCAGCTTTCCCTGCTGCCAGAGTCAGAGAGACAGTGTGGATTGGCGCAGAGTTACCTGGGGGGTAGAGCGACCACTGATCAAAAGCGCAGGGCCAGTACGGTTTTTCTTACGCTCTTCAGTAAAGCTGCATTTTAAAAAGTGTCCACAAAGTGTAGTAGAAGTTGCTGAATTTGAAACACACTTTGTTGGGGCCACTTGCCTGTCTCATTGTTTTCCTTTGCCTTTACCACTTCTAGCATATGCTTGTTTCTTGTACTTACAGTAGGAGCAGAATCTCCAGAGGGCTTCATCATTCTCTTACTTTCCCCCCGTGGTTCCCTTGTGTGTGTTTACCCAGTTTTAGTCCTGTGACATATATACTGCATATATATGCTTTTGAATCCTGGACAGTTCCGAATCACTTCATAATTTTGTGGTAAAAATCCATGTACTGTTATTCCAGACAAATTGTACACTCAAGAAGTGCTGACTGCTGCTGACCCAGCTTCAGAACACTGTACCAGGCTGTATCTTGCCCATCTTGCTACGAAATATGTCTAGTTTTTGAGGAAAACCAAGCCACATCCATTTAATGATGTTTTTCCTTGTTATTGTGGTTACTGGTTTCCAATATGAAATATAGTCTGCAATTATAAATGCAAATGAATGGTTCTCTGGTGATGTAGTTTTGGGAATAAAACTAACAAAAGCTACTCTAGTCCTACGCTCCACTTCAGTAATCATGTCCCGGCAGTACAGTGCAATTCGCGGGCTCTAGGTAGCTAAAAGTCTCTGTGCAGTTTCTCTTCAAATCTGCAGAAAAGTTTAAATGAACCAACCTTTGTAGATAAGCAGTAAGATAAAGAATTTGGATTCTTTGTAGGTGCTTTGGGATTTGGGGAATTGTGACTCAAGAAGCATTATGCAGTTTAGTCTACATTGACCAGTGCTTGCAGAGTATTGATTATCTGTCATATGTATATCCAAATTCATTGTTGGTACGGGGAGAAGGACTTTAGGATGAAAGGATTAAAAACATCCTGCTGCAAAATGAATTGTGACACACTCATAAAGAAGATAAAATCAATATTGACACTTGTTGGTAATTCTGAAATCTAGAGACAGACTCCATGTATAGGAGAATGACAAAGAATAAGCAAATTGCTAAAAAGCTAAATTAAAAACAGGTTTCTTGAACCTTTAAGAAACACAAATTAGGTAGTAAAATCCATGATCTTAACAAATTATTTAGTGGATATATTACCAGCTTACAGCTTTGCATTGGATGACTAAGACTGCTTTTGTTTGTATAAATTGGTGCTGCCCTTACTCCTGTCTCTGTACACTTGTTAGGAGGGCATACAGAGAATTGTTTCACTGAGTTGTTAGGGACTTGCTCACTGAAGTTTCCTGATTCAGAACGAATGTGAATGAGAAGCAAGCTTTGTGGCTGTGGGTGAATACTTGTGTGTTCCTGTTCCATGCCATGACAGGCAGCTGTTCTCATAAGTAAGATGCTAAATGTCTTCCTTCAAAGAGTATACAGGGATAGGACTGTGCTGTGCATCCTGCAGGCACACCCAAAGATTTGGCCAGAAACCTGAAAACATCCCCAAGTACATAAATGAGCACGGTATTAGTATTCCTCTGTCCACTCTAACCAGGATACTTCATGCATATTGATAGTCTGTGTAAAAACCAGTTATGTTTGTGGTAAAGAGAAAGATTAAGATCAATAAGTAGATGACACTTTTTCCACATGGAATATTGCTTAACGAGCAGGTCTCCAGTTTTGTGTCTGTGAGCTCTGTCACCCCTGAATTGAAATAGTCTTCCCATTGCTTCTATATCTGTGCCTCTGTTCCCCAAATCTCTCTTCATTGAACACAAAGATTGCATGATGTTAATGTAGCATGGTGATGTAACTACAACTTCCAGAGTTTCTCTGGGGATAAGCAGTGTTGACCTGGTGTAGGAATTTTGTGAGGCACCCTAATCCAGTTCATCCCTGAGCCTCTCTAGAGAGATTAAAATATCCCATTACCTTTACATGCTCCCTTTCATTAGGATTAGAATCGTGTTCTTCCAACGGAAAAGAATGGTGTTGTGTTGCTCATGTTGATATGAGCAACAACGTGATGCCCGAATAAACCAAGCACCAAATACTCAGTCATCTGTAAATAAGCTCCATGTAGAAGTTTCTTTCTAAGCAAGCGAAATTCTACTTAAAGTGCATTTAGAGGAAATTAAAATAAGATCTAATCCAGAGCCCACTAAAATTACTGAAGAGTTCCTGCTTACTGCAGTTCTGTGATAATGAATACATTCAGAGAAACTGTGCTCTGTTTACAAATATTTTCATGAGAGATGAATAGCATTTCCTCTGAATTTTTCACTCTTACCCCAGACTGGGACGTTCCTGTGAAACTATGCATAAAACATAGTGGTAGGTCCTAAAGGCAGATTTTAGTGCTATCTTTATAGAGAGTTTTTTTGAATTCATAAGCCTTCCTGTTGAGATCACTTCTTCCATCTTGTGGCACTTGCATCTTTTTCACTGACAAGCTAGAAAGCTTTGACAGTAGTCAGAACTTATGAAGGGCATAATTGCTGGTGAATGGCAAGACATTTCACTTACAAGTCAAAGTATGCTTCGTACATCAGCTGAATATTTAAACTGTTATGTAGAATTTAATACAGAATTAAATGCTTCCTGTCAGCATCTAGAGAATCATAAAAAGAGTCTGTCGAAAGTTTATCACAATTTAACTCTTCTGTTCTGGTATGTGCAAAACCTCTTTTGCCTCTCCACTGGGCCCTGCTGTTATACTCATATTACAGGACTATTTCATACAGTATTTATATTATTCATCAGCTAAATTTCATGTTTGTTAATATAACACAAAATGGACTGCTATCAGTGAAATCAAGCTATACTAATGGGAACACTTCAAGTGCTTTAAAATGTGGGGGTTCGGTTGTTGTTTCTTTTAATAATAGGCAAATGTCAGTAAATTTTGGCTGTATTTCTAGGCAACATAACTCATTCTTAAAAATGATTGTGTTTGCCTCACATGTAATTGACTCTGGAGAAGGATATTACAAAAGGATTGTGCCACTGGCAAAAACAAGCTTTCGCTGATGCTGATAACTCAGAATTTGTGTTGTATCCTTAAATACAGTGTCTCTGTAATCCATTAAAATAATCCAGTAGTCTTTTCTACTGGTGTACAAAGCAGTATTAGATTGTTTTAAAGCATTAGAGACATTAAAGTTTACAGGTAAGGGAAGCTGAGACTCAAAAGTAATAATACATATCCTCCAGTAGGAAAAGGATGTGAAATGTAGACTTTAATTCAAGACTGTTATTTGTAGATAATCCAGTTTGCACTGAATACTACATAGAAGCAGAAAAAAGAAACAAGTCTTGATACAGAGTCTTAGAGTATGCTTACTTTTAATTTTAAATTATTTTGGCACAAATTGAAGAAAGAATAAAATTGCATTTGGAGTAATTTGTGCCCTTCCAGTGACCTTATAATGAGAAGGACATTGCTGAGATTAAGTTGCAGCGGAGACCTCTGATTTTCAGTCTGCAAGATATGAAAGATTAGCCAGATTTGATCTGTGAAGCTCAAGGGTGTCTAGAATGAGGAGGTTATCATCAAGGTGTATGAAACCCTGGGAAAGAGGGAACAGGATTGATGGTAATATACTATTATTAGAGATAAGTAATTAAATCACCAAGATGTCTAAGAATCTGGGGAGGGAGAATAAATTATTTCCTAAGAAAGGGAATAATTTTCACTATGCAGAGAGTAGGCAAAAAACAGACCCAGTGTTCTGAGTCAGCATTGACCAAATTGGTCCAGAAGGGAGCTGAACTAGATTTTGAAAATACTAGTTTATGGACAAATTTGGGCTTGTACAGCTGTGTTTGTTACTTAAAACTAGAGCTGTCCGAGTATCCCCTTTACACAACTGACAGGAGCAGCAACTTGTCTTTACTCTTACTTGGGGATGAAGGGCCTATACCCACTTACTTAAATACCTTTTCTTTCCCAACTGAGACAACATCGGTTTTTGCCCTTTCACAAATGGTGGTGCAGAGGGAGTGCTTGCATGCCTGAGCAGTCATTAGTCCATTTGCAGTACCCAGCTACATCTGTGGAAGACATAATCCTGTCAGTGGAAAAAGAGTGGATCAAAGCACAAAAAATTATTTTCTTTTATCGGTAAATATGTGTAGGAGGGACTGACTCTGCCATGTCTTTGTGAACATCACAGTGCCACAAACAGCACCAACTCAGAGTATTCAACATTACCTTGTGCCATTCCCAACTGATAAAAACCATAAATGGATAAAGGCAATGAATTCCCTAGGTGCTGTTAGCAGGTAATAAAACTGGCAGTAATGATGTTACTGGAGGTGTTGCTTTGTCAAAAGGAGCTGTTCTCTCAAAAGGAGTTGTTCTCTCAAAAGGAGCTGCACTAGACAGTTCTGCAGATCCTGTGGGTGATTCATCTCTAATTTGGTTGGCAAAGTAGTGATTGACATGGTAGAGAATGCATCAAGGGCTCACCTGCTCTCCTAGACAGCTACTGAGAGAAAATAATGAAATGTCATTGGCTTAGGCATTATTATGCTTATCTGTGAGATCCCTTTCAGCTTTTATCAATTTTATGGCAGCTGCAGGCTTTTTTCTGCTTTTTGTCAGGCCTCATTCATTTGTATTATTTTTTCCATTGGAGAGCTGTGTAATTTCTCCCATAGCAAAGCTATGCGTCTTCTAGCATTAATAAAATTCTTGTCTCTTTTCATTGCAACTTGCCTCCAGAGCAGGGCCTTCTGGCATACTCTGCAGCAGAGGAGATAAAATAATCAATAAGCCTGGATCTGAAAATGAAATGCAACATTTGTTTTGTTACTGAGCTCTACATGGCCTAAAACAGATGGCTTTGAGATGCAGTTTTTAGCATGCTCATAAGAATTTTTGATATGTGTGTGATTTTTATTTTGAAAATATAAATTGAATGAATGGCTACTAGCACAATGACTTAACATCTATTATCCCCCGTCACAGATCAAGAACTGTAAGTGATGTACAATTAGAGCAATGCTTGATAGACCTCTTGAGATTAAATGGAACTGTAGTATACTGAGTGCACAAAGTGCTGTCATTATTTTCTGTTGAAAAATATTTTAGTCTGTCTTTGTCAATGCTTGTTTGGCTGCTTGCATATGTTGGTCTGTGCTTCTCAGCTAATGTGGTGGCAGATAGTAAATGTCTATGCATCAGTATCATTATTTATCTGAGGGTGGCAGGTGTGAGGCAAAATGTGAGTTTTATGTATATTTATCCTTTCTATATTCCTCTAATTAATATTTTCCTTCCAGAATATATTTGAATTCAGTTTCTGTCAGATATGCTGTGGTGGTTTCAAAATAGGAAGAAAGAGCAGCTTCATACTGCTGCATAACCACAGAGGTGGCATTTGGCTACATGAAGAGAGATCCCTTATCTGTGATGAGATTTGCTCCATTATTAGGAGCATTTTAGGGAGAGCAACACTGTCATGGCAGTCTTCCAGATAACGTCTGTTTTAATGTGGATAAGAGGGATAGCAGAACACTTTAGTGTGTTCTGTTTGTTATTCTCAATTGGCAAGACATGGTACCCGGGAAGAGCATCCCTTCCCTAGATCCATGTACAACTGCAGTCAAGTCCTGATGCCTCTTGGTCAGTCGTAGGGCAGCGCTTTGCTGTGATGCTGTTACTCCAACAAGTGGCCATTCCCCCTTATTAGGACCCTGACAGAGACAGGGACAGAAATGTAGTAACCAATAGACATGGCCCAGCAGGTCTGAAGCTCTGTTGCCTGAGAGTTGTCTCAAAAAGTCTTGCAATACCCCCAGTACACCTCAGGAAATAGTAATAGCTTCAATGTAGTGAAGAATCCACACCTTCTTTGAAATCAATGTGCTCTTCTCACAGTTATTACAGCCACGTGAAAAAAAACAGTTTCAGCAATCTTTAAGTTTATTACTATACAGAGAATGCAATGCATTTCAGTCAACTAGTGAAAATGTGTTGCATTAATTAATTCAAAACAAAACTGCTGTTCAAGATTTTGGTAAACTGACAGAAGCAGATAAACTTCAGTTTGACATCTACTTATGGTTACTTCTATAGCTTCATTTTTGTTGAATATAAGTGAAAGCTGGTGAAGAATAATTCATAAAATGTGCAGTCTTCTGAAGATTAAAGATATTCCATGAAGCCATGGGTTAACTGGTCAGCCAGTTACCTTCAGGATGCCATTGATGTGCTCCAGTTCCCTCCATTGCCAAGGGTTAAGTTTCCCCAAGAGGAAAGCTCTAATTGCAAGATGTGTGAGATAATGAGTATGCTACTATTCAGCCAGAAACCAAAAGTGCTGCTGATTTGGGATGGACATTCCTTCTAGAGGCACCCAAAAGAGGCAAAAACATACACTGAAATGGTTGAATACTCACTTTCTACACATCCAGTACCCTCAAAAGCAATCAGTCAGATTACGTCAGGACTTGGAAGAAGAAGAGAGGAATCTGTATCCGGCTAATCACATTTCAGTATTTAGAATATCTTTTTGATTTATTTTTTAACTTCACCTCAACCCAAACATCAAATCCTGAGTGTAGGCTGGCCCTGCAGATGATATGCCTTAAAGGCTTAAATGAAATAAAGCACAAATGAGACTGAGAGAATTTGTAGTGAAAGATGCAAGTGTGTTATTTCCAAATTGTGAAAGTGGTCACTGTTTTTGCGTCCCAAAGTAAAAGACAGTTCTTAATATTGTCTGCTATCTCATACAACTGAGGAAACTCAGAGATTTACAGTGACATTGATTAATTTATGTCAAGGGTGTAAAGTAAACACCAAGAAAACAAAGGCATCTCCTAGAAACATTTTACATTTGCTTTAAGATTTCATATGAACATTAAGAAGCTTTTATTGTAACTTTTTCATTGTGAAATTTAATTTGCATTCTCAGTGCACTAAAATTCCTTTGCTAGAGAGGGATTTTGTTTCAACTTTTGCTTCTAAAATATTTCCTAAATACTAATTTTTTGTCATGTTGCTCCTTCATCTCACTTATGTAGATATGTTTTCTGTTGATAAAAATTCATCTTTTATGCACTCCGTAAGTTATCATGATTAAATTTTTACTAATTAAAAATTGCATATAGTCCTGGAAGTAGGATGTGTAGCTATGGGAAAAGCATTTCTTGTTCAAAACCGTGATTCCTGACTTTATGAATCAATGGACTGTGATCAGTTCTCAAACATAATATTCCAACCACCATAAACCATTATCAGAGGTGCACTTGCAAATACTTAAACGGTTCTGTAATTTCTGTAACCTTACAAGATCATGGCTTAGGTGTCAGAAAAACTGGGAGTTAGGCTGGTTAGTAGACTCAACACAATAAAACAAACTGTAGGTTCCACTGACATCCACTGGAGCAATGTTGGAAATGCATATCCTTTCTGGAGGCAATTGAGCTTTGGGAATTCACCTGTGCAAGACAATGATTTATATTCGTAGCTCTGTTCACTTTAAAGGTTTTATCAGGAAAAAAAAAAAAGGAAAGTAGAATTTATGAATAACAGAGATTTCAGCAGTGCTCTGGATGGGTTACCCTCACCATGCTCATTTCTCTGTCCAGCAGAGGCTCTGGAGACGTGCACTGGCTGTATGAATAGAAGATATAAAGCTTTACTTTCCTTGCAGTAAAAACTTAGAAAAGCGTGGCTCTAAATGTGGAATAAGTTAATAATATTACGATTTAAGATTTAGAAGAATAGAAAATTTGTTTCTGCTGCTAAAAGAACAGCTCTTTGACTATTTAGTGGAACACTAATTACGAATGCAAGATCTCTGCTGATAAAAATTGTGGTCTTAATTTAAAAGGGCTGTAACTTCCACTGGGCACCTTTAAAGGGTCTCCCAACCTTTAGAATAGGAGAGCGTCCTCTTTCATTATCACCTTTGAGGCAAACCTCAAAGGATACCTCCTTGGGACTGGGAGCTAAAAATTATTTCTAAGTCACATGGCACTGCTACTGATTGCTAACCAAGACATTGAGGTTTTCAGGCTGTCAGTCCTCTTTCTTTTCATACCACCACAGCTCTGAGTGCTCACCTGACTTGCTGCTTGTGAAGCAGCATTCCTTGGCAAGCATGTTTCCTGACTGTTTTTTTCTTTAGATTTAATCATATGTATGTACTAAGCCAATTCAAGTATCAATGGAAGCGATTTGTAGTTTTGACTGTGTGTCTCGTTGTTGATCTGGTGTTACAACAGAGGATCAAGCCTTCACAGTCCTATCCAATCTCTCTGCTAGTCTTTAAGCATTTTAGCTGTTTTTTGTAAGGTCAGACAATTAAGATTACTTAACTAGGTTCACTACTTCATGAAATAGTTGGTGTGTCTCCAGAAAAGCTAATTGCAATCCTTAGGTATGGTTATGGCCATTCTTCTCTGGCATCTCCATCTCACAGAAGTCTTGAGGAGTTATTGGCAAAGATAAAAAAATGTTTAGAAGGGTCTACAGCTTCTTTGTCTGCCATGACTGTCAGATTAGTAAAGGACACCTCTGAGAGAATGCCTTTGCTGTTGGTAATCTCTTATGCCACTAAGAGAAAAGAAGTATTTTCAATTATGCAACAATGGGCAACCACAGTCTCACCAATTTGGATCCATGTTGTGAACTTGCTGTTAATTCCAACCCTGGGAGTTACCACCGTATTGATGTCATGTTATTATGGAGCTCTTTTATCAATAACACACCTTCCAAGGGCTATTAAGTCATTATGTTAGATCTGAAAAAGTTCCTGAAAAGACAAAAAAAAATCAACGTCTGACAGAAGCCAATTTAGAGTGTCAGGTTTTTTATTTTTTGTTTTTCCCATATAATTACCTAAAATCTTGATTATTGACTTTGCTGCATAATCTGTCCTTTGCACGTCTACTTCTCTCCCCTCCTCTTCCCTTAAATACATTACTGGTTTCATACTTTAACATATGAAATATTTTTCTAGGATCAGTAACAGTGGGTTTAGCTTCTAGTCTAATCATCTAATCAGAGAGGATAATAACCCCCTTCTGGATATTATTTATGACAGAATTGTGGTAGATGATCTGAGAAACTCTCTGCAGCCACAGGAGAACACATTCGCTCCTGTCTTTAGCTCATCAAGGCTGATGTTATAAAAAATGTCTGCCACGAGTCTAACTTATGGAATGTCAAAAAGATCTTTGGATAAATGAAGATGAACCTACCATATGTTATCAGACTTCTGCTTCAGGCAGAACAAAGGCAGTGAAGAACGTACAACTGAGCACCATCTCAGAGTTACCGTTTTTATTTACGCTGCTGATGCAGCAAAATGAGGCTAACGCCTTGATACTTCATCTTCTATTGCAGAGGCTGTACAGTTAAAAATGAAAAAACAAATCCAAAACCAAACCACTAAAAAACTAGCCAGGTAATCCTTTGCAACAATTTAGTTCAACTGCCATCTTGATTCTCGTACCAGAATCTGAATTTTCCCACATAATGACAAACATTTTTTCTGAACCAAACCCGCTCAGTTTTATTCTCAACAGTTATATTGGAAGAGATGCTAATTCCTATCTAATTACATACTCTTTTAATTAATTAGGTCTGAAAAGTTGAAAATCATTGCTTCATAAACACTTACTTTCAAACTATGGGCAAAAGAAACTGTATTCTTACTGTAAAGGAATAGTGTAGGATGGTGTAGAATATTATAAATTAATATGAATCTGCAAAGCCTTATCAAAATAAAAGGAAAGGTTCTGCACTGGAGCCACAGCCACTGCCACTGTTTTCAGTCCATCAACACAAGTGTTGATTTTCTCTGGTTCTGCATCAGGACTTGGGCTTATGTTGCATGTTATGTAGAGGGGACAATTTCTTTTGTGTTTTTCCAAACTTTCTTAATATTTAGTTTTGGATGAAATTCTGATAGAATACCATTTTGATTTCTCATTCTACTTGCTGTAAGCTAATCACATACCTAAGCATTAAAACCAGAAAGTAACTGGACACACAAAAAGTCGTAACTACCTCACAGATGTATGAAAAGCAACAAAAAATATTTCTTTTTTTTAGGGTTATCTTATAACCTTAAAAAAATGATGGGGGTGCCTGTAAAATTAGACTTACGGCAATGTGTTACTGATTTCATAGTTGCTTCCTAATTTTATCCAGAATACTGGTTTTGGGGAACAGTGGGGAATGGATGAATAAAAAAGAAACTCTGAATATGTGGGGGTTTCCTTGCAGGATGTGGCTGCTTCTTGGCTGAAGCACTGAAACTGTGTGTTAATAGCATATAGCAACAGTGTAAGGTTGGAAATAAAGAATAATATCATGCCTAATGAAAACTGCCAATGCAATTTGTGCAGGTAGAATGCAATTACCCAAACTGGAATATAGCCAGACATGAAAGCATTGTACTTTCTGTTTCAGACAATGCAGTGGCTACTTAGGATATAACAAGCAGGAACTTTTTCAAGGCACTTGCATGTCCAAACTCTAGTACTTTTCAGGCATGTGAGACATTTTTATATTGCTGCCTCAACCACTGGTGTATTTTTGTGCCTTTAACGTGCTTAACGAAAAGGCATAGGCAGCTATTCCCCATAATCTTCACCAAAAAAGAAAACAACCCACGCCCAATTCTTGTGATTTAATGTTCTAGATGTTTTGTCACTTAAAGTCTTAGAGGGTTTTGTATAGCTTGGGTGTATTTTAAATACATGACTTACCAGATCTGCTTTAAAAAAAAAAAAAAATGCTGTGGGAGTATGTTCAGATTAAAAAGAGACCGTTTGCTTCATACCTCAGTCTTGCTGCAAATTTTTTTCTGAAAAACCCAAACAGTGCATAAACAGTGAGTAAATTATTATAGGATGGTGTTTTTCCAAAAGTTGCTGCATTTTACATAGAAGATTCTGCTAATACACTAGTCATTTGAGGCTGTATTTAGATCTCAAGTGGAAAGAGATGCTGTTCAGCACTTGGAGTAAATATTTCAATGAGTTCCACTTTTTCAAAACATCATTTATATGCTCTTGAGCCATACAAAAAGAAAACCTAAAGTTATGATGGAAGGCGATTCTCAACTCCTCTTTGCTTTATCTGTGTGCTTTAGCAATTTCAGCTGGCTGGATTTACTTTGAGTTGGTTTGACTGTAAGTGACATGTTGATGGTGAAATGGCATTTCAGAGAAATACCATCTAAGAATAAATCATTATGAAATAAGCTTAAATTTTCTTCTTAACTGTGGCACTTTAGTCCTATTACAGAAGACTAATTGGTGCTAATGTGTATTTTGGAACTTTGGGAACAGTGGTTTTCCCCTACTCATCATATGCTAAAATGTTCCCATTCAACTGGCATCATTTTTGTGTAACTGAAAGACAGTATGGCAAATGTACATTTTGATTTTTCTCATATACAATTCATTCATTGGGATGTTAATACTTTCTCAGACTAGTCAAAGTGATGTTATTAGTAGTACCCATTTCTGGAAGGAAAAAAAAAAAAAGAAATAATTTTTGTGAAGCTGACATTTGAGCCTTCCTGCATTCCTCAGACTTTTTGTTGACATTGTTGTCCTTATTTCTGAAGGGCTGATTCCAAAGAGCAGACAAAATAGCCAATAGCACTGAAGACAGCAGGAGACTGTTGCTGAAGCTAAAGCAGACAAGTTTTGGATGTTTCCATTGACCAAACCTGTGTGTTGTCTTTGGCTAACCCTTTGCACCGGCTGATGTCCTGTGCAGCAACCAATAGTAACTTTTCCAAGGAAATCTTAGTCATCTCTTTGCCGGTGTCAGCAGGAAGAGAAAGACCTTTTCATCTCACTTCTTGTACTTTTCCCACTTTTTTTCCAATTTACCTGTGCTGCCTTACAGCAGCCCAAGAGCAGACCTTCACCCCTTCCTTTCTCTTTCCCATGCTAGAAAGACGTGGATGTGCAAAAGCTGATTTAACAGGAGAAATAAGAAGCAGGACAGGCAGAAAGAGTGTCAATGTAGATAAAGATGTAAAGGACTCTGACACTGTGTCCTCAGGCACTGAGTCGACTGACATGACTAGCCGTCATGTAACCTGGTGAGTTTATTTTGTCTCCAAAAATCAGGGCACTGAATAAAAACACTCATTGGGAATGGCCCTTGGGAACTTCTTAACCCCTGCACAATGCCTGGCAATTGCTGCTAATTGGTGTGGCAAGTTTTACATCGTAGTGTGGACATAACTTAGCGGAGGAGGAGTAACACAAAGGTGACTGGGGAGAGAGGGAAAGGAGAAAGTATCTCGTGTAAAGGCATGTGAGAAGGGAAGAAGACTTAGGCAGTTTGAGAACTGAAGTACATGCAGGTAACCAAGATGGCAAAAATCCACAGCTGAAGTGTAAAGAGCAGATTTACTCCATCCCCATCCCTACTCTGGCAGAACAGAGACACATCCACAGCTAAGCTTATTCCTTATTAGCCGGGGCAAAAAGCACACACGCCATTCCCACCTGCCATCAAAGGCCTGGCACAGGCGCAATCCTTCACAAGGCTGTTCTACAATCTCCAAGCTTCTTATCTCTCTGCTCCCCCACCAGCAGGCCTAGGCCCATGAAGAATATTTTTTAGGTCTTTTGCAGCATTGTGTTACTTCTAGAGGAATCCCACTTCTCAAGACAGCAAACAATGAAATTTCCCACACTGAATATTAGCGTCCCCCAGCTGCCAGGTCATCTTGAAAAAAAATACCTATTTTCCCTCCTTAACAAATCTTCCAGTTTTAACCCTTTCCTTCCAACAGGCAGGCTGTGAAGTATTGCCATTTTTTTTACTATCCAAACCTTCCCCCAATCAGTCTCTGAGATGTTTTAAGCCCTGCTGTTGATGACCAATTGAGTAATCCACTGAATTGAGTAAAGAAAGTACCTTGACGAGCTGAAAATTTCCTCCTGCATAGTTCTGATAACAGTTTGATTGTTTGATTGTAGTTATATAAGGTGTATTTTAAACTTTTAAGTATTTCCCAGAAAAAGATGACATTTTTTTCTTCATACTCAAGCACATTTTATTGTATAACTGCCTAGTTTTCAACTAAATCAAAGAGAATTAGCTATCTAAATACCTTTGAAGATCTGAAGGTAGATCTAGAAAGATTATTTAAAATGTAGGGGTCTGTGATACCTCAGTATAGGATATGGCAGAAACCAGAGATATTTCTGAAGAAAAAAAAAAAGGATGCTATGTTGATATATGCTTGTGTAGTTGAAAAGAGGGTGGTGAGGTTTTGCTGCATGGTTCAAAATGTATTTTTGCTTCACTGTGAATGTATTTTGCAAATATTTAAAATGCATAGGGTGGGTAATTCATATGCATTAGATGAGCATTTTCAGAAATTAGTATTTGGCCAACAACTGTCTACTTTCAAATATATATTGAAAACCTTTTCTTTTGCTGAAGATGCCACTGAATTTTCTTAGATTAGATAATTATCTTTCATTGTCCTTACATTAAACTCAGCTCAGCTTCATCCAGCTTTTTGACTTTTAAGATTTGTAATTAACTTTTTTTGTCAAATATTAATAGAAGGCAGAAAACCTGGGAGTTTCTTACCTCCAGAACTTGGAGAGTGACAAATTAACAGAAAGAGCTAAAGAGGTTGAAAACTCTACCCACATCCTTAGTTTTATCGATGGGAGTATCATGGAGGAATTGAGGTCATGACACTGTTAGAGTTCCACATGTATAGCAAGACTGACAAGTCTAAAAACATTCATCCTCTGTCTCTGATAGCCTCATGTTCTTCCAAATAAAATAAGAGTATATAATACAATGACATTTCTCCCTCAAAAATTAGTATCTAGAATGAATTTCTAACTATTTTACTTTTGTTCTTCTTTGATGATAAGGTGTTTACCATGTTCTCAAAAAGATTACGTAAGGGAAGGAGGGAATTTGTTGGGGAAAAATAATTTTTACAGAAGTGAGGTTAATAATAACTCTTAAAGGAAAGTTTATGGAAGAATAGCAATGAAGAGCTATGGGGATTGTGAAAAACCCTTGTGAAACAATATTCTAGTTCTCTGGAGAAAACAATCTAAATAAAAAGTAGAGTTGGATAGAAATGAAAAGCACAGAAATAATTTGCCCAGGGGTTCAGGCAAAGCTGTTATTGTCAAACTTAACTTCTTTTTATTCCTGAGAGTTTTATTATTCATGGACCTTTTTATGTATTCTGACTATTTTACTTCTAAATGGATTCATGATTAGTGTGTAGAAAACTCAGAGTTTTTCATTTATGAATTAAAACTTGTAGGTAGGCAATTATGTAGCAGACCTCTATGAGCCTGGGTCCATATACTGGACTAGAGGAATCCACTTTGCTTCTCATTGTCTAAAAACTTCTGACCTTTTTTGTTCTCTTGTTTATATGTTTGAAAACCACAACTATGAAATCATCTTCAAACCTTTCCAGTGACAGATATCTCCTGCAACAAATAGTGCTGTATTACTGGGTAGTGTTCAATCTTTATGTTTTTCAGAAACCTAAAAAAGAGGGATACGCCACTAGGAGGGATTTGAATCCAGGTTATGCACTTGCCTACCTGTTATGACAAATCAGATCCTTTAGGGAAACAGTAATACAGTTTATACATTATGTTTTGGGTTCACAGTGTGGCACGGCACAAGCCTTAATCCTAAAAAAGATAGCAGATCATCTCTATTATTCTCTAATCCTTCTGTGCAAAGAATTCTTCTGCCAGGGATTGTTCATCCATAAAGGTAAATTTTTGTAACTGCTTCAAAATATGGTCAATGGGCCCTTTAGATGCCACTGTATTTTATCTTAATGCTTGTGCCGTAGGTGTATCAATGACATTTATTTCAGACATTTATTTTTAAATATTTTAATAGTCCTTTGGAGTGGAAACAAAACAGGATTTACAAGGGTTTCTAGATCCTGGATTTTCCTCCTCCTCTTTTTTTTTGTAAAGCAGTAGTCAGACATTGAAAGAGCTGGAAAGTGTTCCTACCAAGGCTGATAGACTCAACAGTTTGTGGGTTCTGTATTGGGACTGATGAGAATTCCTGCTCCCAGGTCCAAATAGTTCCGGTAAGAAATCACTAAGATCAAAGTTTGCTATTCTTAGAAAAGTATAGAAGGTATTTTCGTCCCACTTAGTTTCTGAGGAGTAATTTCTGAATCGATTCACAAATTCATTTGCATACCTTCTTCAAATTACTGATGCACACCACAGTGCTAAGCAGGTGCAGAAAGGCAGGACTTCCAAGCATCTTCCTCACTCTACATGGCTTTCTCTCTAGCTAATGCATGCTGCATGTCAGACTGCCAGTGGTAGTGACAAAATTGGCAAGTCCTGGTACTTGCGTGGTTTGTGAATGTGGGGTCGAAATGGATGATCACTTTTTGTGCAGCCAAGGCTGTACACCAGATACTGCATTTCCAGTAGGCCTGTACCTCAGGCACCTGTGCCATAGACTTTTTAGTGTAAACCAGATCTATACTGTAGTATAAAAGGTGTATATGCCCTCACTGATGATGTTTGGGCAAGCCTGCAGACAACCAAAAATACTAATCTCGAGAAGTATAAAATTCTCCTAGACACAGCTGATTCCAGAAGTCAGTGTCAGCACCAGAGCATATTGAGAAAAACATGCAAAGAAAGAAAACTACTAAGCCTTGTTTATTGTTCAATAAACAAGGCTTAGTAGTTGGAAGAGATGAGGGGACAATGAAGACTAGCAACATCCTGACGTGAACATTTCATTTCTCCTCCTCTTCTTCACGGTATTTTCCATATTTGAACAGAGCTCTTGCCTCACGTGTAATAAATCCTTTTCATGTAGCTGATGCTTCCCACTTTATAAAGCAGCAGCGACTGCTTTT
Source organism: Lycocorax pyrrhopterus obiensis (assembly GCA_014706295.1). Lineage (NCBI taxonomy): Eukaryota > Metazoa > Chordata > Aves > Passeriformes > Paradisaeidae > Lycocorax > Lycocorax pyrrhopterus. Next base: position 64,115,671 of record JACSVZ010000006.1, on the reverse strand, counting down.
TAACTTTTTTACTTATTTTTTATGGTAACTGTCTTTAATGTTAACTTTTTCTTTTCTCTTGTCCTTCAGACACCTCTTGCTAGGAAAAGTAATCCTGTACATAACCTTCACGTTCTCCTTCATTTCTTACACAGATGTTGAGGATTATCTGGCTCGGCTGATCTCTCACATCTCATCACTAATCTCTTTTGTCAGCTTGTCCATTCTTTAGATATTATCTATTCTTTTGAAGTTCCTCACTTCTGTCCCTTATATTCACTGAAGGAGCAATGACAAAAGATCAGTGAAAATAGCAGCATAATTTGCACATTTCATCTTTACCTTTAGAGTGATGCTAAACATACATGGTTGTGGCCTTTCCTGTCCCTTTTACTCATTGTTTCATACCTAGGATTTATTAAGACTGTGTTGATCAATAAGAGATAAAAATTACAGCTTGTTGGAGTTGTCTGTAGTTGAAAATATTAATATTTGACTCTCAATCATGATGGAGGGCTCTGTTCCTTTTATATTTTTTCCTTGTTATTAATTCTCCCACACCAGCTGTCTTCAATACAAAGGCAGGCAGACGTCTGCTGACAGCCTTATTTAGAAATTAGAGTGCTTTCCAGATTTAATCCAAGATCTAAAATTTTAAGATCAATGCACAGACACTGTGGAGGTGAGAACTGTTGTTTTCATCTGAGTTTCATCTTCTGCATTGATCTATTGTTCCAATCAGTGTTGCATCATCTTCCTACCCTAGGAAAATAGCAGCAGGCAAAATTGAACTGGTTCACAGAGGCTCAACGAGCTGATATTTATTTTTGAGAAGATGCCATATTTTCAAGAAATACAATACAAAAATATCAGACCAATGAGGTAGCAATCCTTAGCTCTGAGGAAATCCACCCAGGAGAAATGTTAAACTGACTTCATGTATTTTCAGCATTAATTAGCATTTCAGATATATTACAGGGAGTCTGAAGCCTTAGGTTGCACCAACACAGTATCATATTTCAGAGCTGTGTAAACCCAGTAAAAATTCTAATCACGTGTTTTATTCCTCTACCTCTGGCTCTTGTAGTCAAATATCTTTCAAACAGATTAGTCAGAAAAGTTAAACATATTTATAAAGACCAAAAGTTATTTTTCCTAAGTGGAATCATGCACCTTGAGGTGTATAATTTTGGAATTGCAAAGAGCTTTTCTGTTATCATTATCAAGCTGTTGCAATATTTGTGATGCAGCAAGTGGATGTAACAGAGGCTCTGGCCTCTTTCTCATTGTGATTTTGGTGGGGGGGAGAATAAGTTGTTCCTGAGTGGAATTTCAAACTATATTGTGAGAAAAAAGCTCCTTGTTCCTCAGGTGGGTTAGACCCAACCAGATGCCTATTTACTCACTTCTCCCACTGGACAGGGAGTAAATAAAAAGAAGGCAGGAAAACTGAGGGATGGAGAAAAAGATGGTTTGCTAAGTGAAACAAAAGCTGTGAGTGAAAGCAAAACAAAATAAGGGATGTATTAATTCCTTCCCATTTGCTGACAGTTGTCCAGCCTCTTCCTGGAAAGCAGGTCCTGAGAATGAATTGCTTGGGATGTCATACATGCAAACATCGGGGATTCCTCCACCTTTTCTTGAGATTTTATTGCTGGCTACATTATACAGCATGAAACATCCTTTTGCTCAATTTTGGTCAGCAGAACTCCCTCCCAATTTCTTGCCTATCCCCAGCCTGGAACCAGGGTGACAAAGTGGTAGAAAGAGGAAGTCTCAAAGCACTGCTCAGCAATAATCAAAACACTGGGGTTTTGTCAGTGCTGTTTTAGCCATAAATCCAGACCCAGAAATCCAGAGCACCATTCAGGCTGCTACAAAAAATGTTAATTTCATCAGAGCCAGATGCAGTCCACTTCCTTATCCCGTCAGGAAGAGCTGTTATCTTTTTTTTTGGAGTCCAGCAGCAGTAGGCAGTGTTCTTCATCTAAACCATTCCAAAAGTGTGCATGATCACAGCAGCAAAAGGTCAAATTTAATGAGCATCACTTCAGTTTGGCCACTGCCAGTCACCAGTGTCTGACCTCCAAACAGTGCACCCATGTCCACTCAGAGCTCTCTTTGATGTGGTGATAAGGCTCTAAGCTGCCCTCAAATCTGGGTTTTGCCTGAAAATTCACTGCTCTACCCTGAGTGTGTTATTATTGCACCTTTGTCACAGCTCATTGAGCCACAAAATCATTCTGCATGCATCACCGCTTCCTCCCCTGGTGAAGATGCTTGGCATCCAGAGATGGCATCATGGTAAAGGTGCAGTGAGTGCTTCAGGAGCAAAGTTCTGTAATGGCTAAGAAATAGATTAGGAAAGGCTACAAAAGCAACCGGAACATTATATGTCTTATACAATCCTTTTGTGAGGTATTTGAGGTTCTTGTGGGAAAATTAAACCCTAAACTCATCGGAGGTCCATTTTAAAAACAGTTTTGGTTTTGATAGCTAATATATTTCAAATTTCATTTAAACAGTTTATGAGATGCCTGTAAGATAAAACAGCTTTATTCATTGGAGAGTTTTCTTCTCTCAAACCTATTAAAATTTCAAGTATCAAGCATTTCCAGTCCCTGAGCCAAAATTCATAAAGCTTTTGATTCATTATTTTACATAAACAAACAGCCATTGTACCTGATGAATTGATGTTGAATGTGTTATATTAAATTCCTAAATTCCCCAGTTGTTCTATAGGATTCTTCACTTTGCAGAATTGTCTGATTTTACTTCTTGTGTGATGCAGTAAATGATTAATATACTAATTGTTGCTAGAATATTGAATCATCTGTTCTTCAGATTCAAAACTGCTACCACTCTGAAGAGCTGCTCCTCCACTACTCCTACATTTAGTGAAAGTAATAAACCCATGCCTTTCTTTTCAAAAGTAATTGAACCAATTTAAATGTGAAAGTCTAGATTGTCTCTACACTTTCTTCATTTCTCCCACGCTACTTCTTCCCCTCTCCTTGTAGCTGCCAGTAGCTTCATTATCTTTTGTTTTCAGGATAAGAACCTCTATTTTTTCTTAATTTTATCTTGTCTGAATGCCAGCTCTTTTTCTTATTCTTTCTTTTTGATGTTGCTTTGGCTGCTAGGTTTTCCATTACTATGGTTTCATGTGATCAACCCTTCTTCAGTCTATGCCCTGTACATGTTTTCCTTCATTGTTTTGCAGTACAAACATACTTCCTCTCCAAAGTATGTGGGTCTCAGTTCTTTCCTAAATTCACCTTAAGATCTCTTTCAACCCCACTTTCATGTTTGCTTTTTCCTTATTTTCCCACTGCTGATCCTCTACCCCATGTCTCTTTCTTCTCCCTCATTTCTTCCTCCCTTGTGACTTCATCACATTTTGGTTGGACCTAAAAGAGGATGCTTGCCAAGAGTTAGGTTTGCTACTCCAGCTTCCAATCCCTATGTCACATGAAGGAGCTTGATCTTTTTATTTCTGGCCTTGCTCCTTATGAGAGTCTGGTTATCAACCAATGAGTTTTAAATACGTTTCTCAACTTTGCAGGGGCTAATGAGTATTTTTTTTTTCTTGGTGCTAGTTTATCACTTTCTGGCAAATTGTGTGGGGATTACTTAAAACCAAAATTAGAAAAATATCAGATAAGATTTTTCTTGCATCTGATTACAGGAAGAAAGGAATTTTCCTCCAGAGACAGTAATGGCATCCATAACATGACTATTTAACTCTTACTACAGTGTTATTACAATGACAATCCAGTGCAGTCACAGACTCCAGGTGTAGTGGGTGTGGTATTACAATGTTTGTTCTGAAGACCACAAAGATTATGTGAGGATACATGCTTGTCATGCTCTGAAATTCTACCTAAAAATGGCACTGAAATTCCAGCCACAGCTTGAGGTATTTCTACAGGAGCAAAACACTGCCTGCATGAAAAAACACACATGGGAAAAACAAGTGTAACAAATTCATAATTCAGATTAATTCCACTAAAATCTTTATTGCAGTCCACAAATGCCAGCTCCCTATCACAGTGGCTGAACTTTGTTGTTACTATCATTCTTTATAAGTCTGTATGTAGAAAACCAATTTAATCAGCATTTTCCAAAGAGTTACAAGTTTTCCTTGTGACTGTAAAAACCCTTTCACTCTAAATTCAGAAAGATTGTCAAATTGTGTGCACTGCTGTTGTGCAGATTTCAGTTTCCCCTTGGCTTGTTTGAAGAAAACAGAAGGCATCATTTACCTTCTCTGTCAGCCATAATTCAGCCAAGTGGCTGTTTAAGCAGCTGGCCAAAACCAGAAGATGCTGGCTTGGCTGGAACAGGGGAAGCAGCCCAAATAGTAAAGGAGTCCAGGGACACAGAAATGAGGCAGCATTATTAGGCAAGATTAGGCAATTTCTGGTATTAGGAACTAATATCTGTAGCGGGCTTTGCAAGTGATGACCAGATGGATTAAAGGAAAGTAGATGAAGATGCTCAAGTTTGAACTTGTTGAATGTCACCATTAAATTTCATTTGAACAGGCATAGTAACACAGATGACAGAGAAGGCTCTGGTAGGAGGAGTTACAATAACCCCACTTTATCTTGATGAAGATGTAAACAGAAATTTTAGCTGTACAGAAAGCAGGGGGAAAACATGGTTTCATGGAGGATACTCAGTAGAAGCCTGCAATACTGGCTATTTCTTCTACTGAATACCCTCACTTTTCTCCTGCTTTCTATATAGCTAAAATACCAACCCAGTTAATCCCCAGTGAAAAGACATCTAAAACAAGAAGGGTCTTCGGGAATAAAAAAAAAGATCTTTTACAAAAAAGGCAGCAAATCTTTTGCTGTGTAGTTCATTCTGATGGCAACTCTTCCATAAATAAGCACCAGAGAGATGGAGTCAGTATTGTCAATCCTCTACATTAAAACATAGTTGTAGGATGGGCACAAGGCGTGTTTTGTATTTTATCCTGCTCTGTTGACATTTAGACTTTTGGTTTGCTCCCAGCATATATTCTCAAGATCCTATCTGCGGTTATTATTTTGAATACTCTCATCTTTCACTGTAAAAAATGCTATGCTGAGATCTGTGTATGATCCCAGCCTTAAAGAACTAGACAGTGTTGAAAAGTCGGTGGTAAACATATCTGGTTGCAAATTTCCTTACACCTTTGACAGCAATAACAAAGTTGAAGTGTAATTATGTAGTTAAGTGAGGGCATATTTAGAACACCCACATATCTGTTGAATTGTCCAAACAGTTTGGAGATATATTTAAATAAATCCTGAACTGTGTTATGTTTTTCTATAGAATTGAATAGCTTTAAATGAAGACTAGTCTACTGAGGCTGATAGTTAATGTGCCTCTGTCATGTTCAACATATCAAGGATCTTATTTCAAGACTTTATTTTTCAATTGTGTTTCAGTCTGCAGTTTTGAAAAAAAAAATATCAGCAAATGGGGCTAAGTAAATGTGATCACTTTTATCCTGTCAGTATTAATTTTCCAAACAATATTTGGAATAATTTCATATTCTGTTTAAATTAAATACGTTCAATTCTCTCAGTAAAAAGATAGCACAGCTTTTGAGTATACACATTGCCTGGTTTTCCTCTCTGTACTGCTGGTGCCTGCTTACTTCACAAAGTCATGTCTGAGCATAAAGCTGACTGTGCCTGTGAGCAGATTTTTGCTTTTAGTTCCTCTACAGTGAAGGCTGGAGAGGCAATGATAACTGTGACTACTGCAACTCGTTCCTACAGGAACTTTAATTTTGAAAACGGAAATGGAAGTCACAGATGTCTCTTTGTTACGTGCAAGACGGATAAATATAGGAGCTTGTTCAACAAAATAATTGAATCAATTACATAAATTTCAGTGGCTTGAATTCCTTTGAAAAATAAAAATTATTAGATTATGCATACTATAATTTCCATAGGTAAAGCTGACATAATTGTTGTCTCAATTCGGGAAAACTTTCTTCCTTTTATGATGTTTGTACAGTTTAGTTAGTCTGTGTCGTGGTGGTGGCTGTCATGCTTGGGAGATTGTTTTATGTTCTTCTCTGGAAAGAAGAAAGCAATGGAGCTTTTTAAAATTTTCTGGGTTGTGGTTTTTGGGTTTTTTTCTGTGCTACATAAAGTGAGGCTGTAAAAAGAGAAGTAAAACCAGGGTTTTGTTTCTGTGTTTAATCAATCAATAAGTATAAGGAGGCTATTTTAACAGAAAATCACACTTGTAGGGTCATGCTTCTCGTATAGTCAGCACTTTATTGAGTAATGCTATGGCACAACTCCCAAAGGTGCAGTCGTGGGGAAACTTCTCGGATGTTCCTTCAATCTAGCAACAAGGGCAGCTCTTTCACCCAATATCTCAGGCTTGTCCAAATCCCATTTAGTGTTAAATGGAGTTCATGTCTAACAGGGAAGGAGATCTTGTTTCAGAGTACGATAAATGTCTCTAAGACTGGTTTGCCATATCTGTAGAAAAGAAACAATTCAAACATGGTGTTAGGGCATTATAAAATGAATGGCATTGCCATCCTCTGCAGGCTGGCTACAGGGAAGGATGTTGTTTACATGGGAATATTTATGTGTTGTGTTTTCTTTTGCTGCTGGTGGCATTTTCTGATGATAAATTTTTTCTCTTTCTCCTTCTGCTTTTCCATAACTTAGATAGCTTTAGGAGTTGGGTTTCTGTTTTCCCACACACTCTATGTCCTGTACAATATTGAGAAATAGACAGGGTGGTTTATCTGAATTTTACTAGTATGAACATAAACTGAAACATCCGATTTTACTTAAATGAACCAAATTTCATCTGTAACTAAGATTCACTGAATTAGTTTAGGTGGATTTAGGTTTTTTTAAAAGCTCAAAGTATTAAAAAGGGAGGCAAGCAGTAAATACAGTAGTGTTTAAGGTATAACTATATCCCAAAATGTCCTGAGTTGTGTCATCAGTGTGTACCAGACAAATCTTGTGTCTATCACAGTAAATGTTAGATTGAAAGTTCCTCATGGCAAGTTATTGGTTATCTACCTGGGATTATGCAAATATTTGTTGGTTGGTTGATTTGTTGGTTAGTTTTCAACATTTTTTACTATACTGGGAAAAACCTGCAAAGGTATCACCGAGAATTAATGCCACTCATACCGATATTTGGGTATTCGCTGCAACTTTTTAAACCCTATTATCAACCAATAAAATACATACTCAAAGCCCACCGAGGGTTTGTATTGTTTTTGAGAACATTTCCAAACAACGCTGTAATAAATTATTCCATGAGTTTGAAATTTTTCATATCCAGATCATGGCTGAGTTAGGCAGGACTCAACTGGAGCACAAACTGGACTGCTTCTCATGTGAAGTATTTTTGATTGCTTTTTGCAAGCAAAATTTAACCAAGTAAGAGGCGGTTTTGCTTAAGGAAACTGTTAAGATATTCCTGGGTTCATTTTAACTCTTCTTCAAAATCCTTTATATATTAGCTATGGAAGAAACTTGTTTAGACTGTAACTTGTAGTCTGAGGTCTGATCTGTAATTCGTGTATTATGGTCTCATGTAATTTTGTATGAAGTTTATAGATCAGAAAAACATCTCCATGTAGACAGTAAAAAATGCCTTTGCTCATACATCAAAACTTACTTGAGATGCCGGTGTAATTTATGCCAATAAGATACATGATCTTACTTTAAAGAGACATTAAAAGTCAAGGGAGATTTTTTTCCAATGGACTTCCAGAGTCATCTCTCTAGGTACATAAATATATAATACTTGCAGAACTCATGAGACATCTTCCACTTGTTCTCTTCCATGTCGTTCAGAAAAAGTAACAGGTAACTGTAGCAAGAGACATAAAATTATGGAAGTTTTAGGCTCTCCTGAGTAGACCCTCCTTTCTCAACAAATTTCTCAGAAAAAATATTTACGAACTCCCAACCTTAATTATATTACCCCAAGCGTTACTGCCATGACAATAAAGAGAGGGCAAGCACATCAATTATAAATCAGAAGAAAGGAGAAACTGTACTGACACAGAATTTCTACATGGAAAGCTGCCTGTATCAGCTCTTGCTCTGTGGGAGCCACTTCCCTAAGGCAAAGGATGGCCCTCATCTTCATCAAAGTGCATGATCATGTGCTTAATTACTCCTGAATCTGGACACATCAACAACAGCTTTGTACATTATTTTCTTCCAACAATACTTGCCAAAACCACGTGAAGTGGTGTTATAGTGGGAACATAAGGTGCTTTGTTATCGTAAAAATGCTGTTGTTAAGTAGTTTTTAACTGCAATTTTTACAGTTTTTTATGGAAAATTTTATATAGAGCACTGCAGTCAGTACAAAGCATGATGTGGATTATACACAGTCAGAAGTTATTGTCGACTATGTGCAGTGGATTTACTGCATTTAGAGGAACCAAAATTTTCATAATTGACCTGTTTAAAAGCCAAACAGACAAACCAAACCCAACAAAACTAGTGTGATATTGCTGTGATATTTATTCAGGATGTATAGTCCTCAGGAAGATATTACATAACGTTTCCTGGGCTTTGAAAAGAATCAGGACTGACTGTCTTAGGGTAAGTTGAAAAGGCATTTCCATCCTAAAATTACTTACAGACTTTGTAGTGTAATGCTGTACTGTAACTTGCTGAACATTCAACAAGAACAGAATTTATCATGTAATGTGACCTAAAACGTTTAGCATTTTCTGATATTTCTGTACATGAGCTGCTCAAAGAAAAACATGAGATGACTTTTAAAGCAATTTTACATATATTTTTTATTTGAATGTTTCCTGTATCCATTATTTTCCCGCCACTAATAAGTAAGTGCTATTCAATACAAATACAGTTGGTAATATGATGCAAATGATTAAATTTGATACAGTTGCTAATATGATGCAAATGACAGAATTTGGTTGTTTCAGTTAAAAAGTATTTGTGAACATTCAAAACTACATTTTGTTCTTTTTTTATTTATTGTTGCACAATAAATCAGAGTGTATTTGTTGCTACTTTTATGTGATTACTGAGAGCAGTCTGGTGGACTGCAGTATAAAATACAATTCTTCAATAGCATTCAGGTTAATGATTTTCTTACGGCGTATCTTGTGTTGGTTTTTTTTGTGAAGCAAATGACATCTGTGGGGATGGTCACAATTCAGATTAAGATTCTGTCATTTTTTTTTAGCTCAGCTGTTTTGCTTCTCACCCTTTTCACCTTCCTTTCTACTATGTGCCGTAGAAGTGGGAGAAGATGGCAGTCAGATTTGGTGCCCCGGATGGATGGCTTTAGGTTTGGCTGGGGGCTGGAAGCAGCCATCTCTGGATACATTCATCCTAATAAGTTGGAAAATCAATGTAGCTTTCCTTTGGTAGTAAATTGAGTGGGCTTCTTGAGGAAAGACATCTGCATAAAATCCCTTACCCACATGTTCCTTTAGGCCTTCCCAGCATACTTATTTTATTTATTGTGCTTTAGCTGTACCTATGATAGCTTTCAGCGAGCTAATTGTGCGTAGAAAAGATAGAGCTCTGTGCAGGTTATTTAAACATGGGTTTTTTCTTTATGGTCTGTGCTGAGCTGAAGGTGTTGGTGACTGAAATGGTGCCTAAGCTAGTGTGTTTAAGCCTGATACGTCTGTGTTCTTTTTGACTTTTAACTCTTTTTCTCTCTGTACTAGAGAAGGGATTGAAGGAATAGGATCTGTGCCAAAAGACTTTGTCAAACCCAGACTTTGAGACTGTATTCAGAGAGAATCTGTTAACTAGTCCTTTAAGGCTCTTACTAAAAGGAACATTGTGCTAAGCTGCATCATTATAATGTAAAAGAGTCTGTGATCCAAAATAGATTGAAAACTGTTTCTTTTCTGGTGCTGCAACTTCAGATATTAACATATCAGCATAATGTTCTTTAAATTTTGCTGCAGTCCTGTGAGACAAAAAGTAGTGAGAGATGTTGATGTGTAGCTCTATTTAGGGAGCAAGTCTGTATTCAGATGTTTATTGTTAATCAACTCTGAAGTGCACATTGTACAATAAATCATAGTAATTCCTGTATTTATTCTTTTAAATAGGTAATTCATTCCTGTTTTTTGAATGATGCTGTGTAGAGGAATCTTATTTGCACTTTGGGTAAGGTTGTTAAATACAAGAAAGTATTGCCAACATGCATTTCCGTAAGGAGGGACCATGTATATGAAAACATAAACGTAAGTGAGAGTATATATCTGCTAAATACATGTCAGCTCGCTGGAAGAATTTAAAAGAGAAACAAATGAAGCTTTTGCTTGACTTGTTGGTGTTTGAGAACTGTGCATTTCCTCACTAACTAATTGAAAATACTTGTTGTGCGACTCGGGGTAGCAGTTGTAGCACTGCAGATGAAAGATACTCGGAAGCTGGAGATTTTCACTGTGTGATACTCTCCAGCTTGCAATTCTAACATATCCCAGCCTAGGCAAGAGGAACAGACAAGGAGATGTGCTAATGACCACCTTGAGATATAATTAGACTGTCTTAATGTTTCATTGGTACAGCCAACATGCTCTTTCATTCTGATGCAGCTCTGCTGTGCTTATGTTTGTGATATCTAAGCAGGCAATAAATACATGCCAAAACCCAAGAGTGAATGTGGGAATAATTTAAGTAATGCATGACTTGCGCCATTGGAACCGTAGAGTAGCTTTTCATGTTTCTCATTAACAAACCCCACTATCTGCATATTTTGATGCCTTTCTGTGAGGCTTGTTTTTTTCCCCCCTGAAATAAATGAAAAAGGATGAATTCTCCAGTCCCATTCCCACCAGTACAAAGTGGCATAACTGCTTAGCCTTGTTTTACTCTTCCCTCAGCGCCTGCTAATGGCCAGTTGGAGACAAGATATTGGGCTGTGAGGTCTTGTTGGTCTGAACCAATGTAACTGGTATAATCCTGACAAGTGTTGCATTGATAAAATTCATCTTTATTGTGAATGTTTTTCTCAGAAAAGTTGTGAGAATATCTGGGGGCTTGACTGTATCAATCCTTTTCCTCTGTGTATTTGGTGTAGTCCTTACTCTCTCAGAGAAGGAACAAATTGGTAAACTTTTGTATGGAGTAATTTCCACATTGCCATTTTTCATGTGTCTAGAAAGTTTACATTCGTGTATCAGGATTCCAGAGGCACACTGAATTCAGAGGCACTTCCCTGGGCTGTGATAAAGCTCTACATGGGAATGCCATTTTAGTCCAGATGATGATAAATGGGATACATCCATTACAGGTACGAATAATTTTGGAGCTGGTTTCGGAGGAGACCATTGTGCATCATTTCCTGAACAGCCAGTATAATTTTCCAAGGTGAAATTGTTTCTTTCCTGTGTGTCCAGTTCAATGGTGGTTTTTTATTGTTTACTCTGAATTAATGAGAAGACAGCCATCTTAGAAGCAGGTTTATTTTGGCTGTGAAAGTATTGAGGAGGAGTTAGTGAAAAAGTTTTTCCCTGTACTGGTGTCAGGCTGCTCCTCTGAGCAGGAAAAAAAAAAAAAAAAGGTCAGTGGAAAGAACCTATAGGTCAGATAGTTCAGGAATTGTTTTCACGTAGTGATAATAGAGAAATATCTTGGTGGATAATATTGACCTCTTGAAAGGTGATGATGTTTTTTTGCTCAGTGTGTCTTGATGGTGAAACAGTCACTGATTTTATTCTTTATTATATGAATGTCTTCACTAGAAAACTCCAAACAACTGCAAAAGTAAGTTGAACGTGTTTTTAATTTTTGTTCTTTTAATTTGCTGAAATATGTGAGAGCTTATTGTCTGGAAAAAAAAGTTTTCTTCCCAGTTGCTAAAAACTGGGAAGAAAACTATAGGAATACCTAGAAAATTTTCACTTAAGAGGACAACAGTACTCCGAGAAGGAATTTTGTTTTCAGCAGCTCTCTGGGAAAATGAGTACATAGTGGGATGAGCCAGCAGTGTGGCCAAGGCCAACTACATCCTGGCTTGGGTCAGTAACAGAGTGGCCAGCAGGATCAGGGATGTCATTGTCCTCCTGTACCGGGCACTGGTGAGGCCATAGCTCAAGTGCTGTGTTCAGTTCTGGGCCCCTCACTAGAGGGAAAACATTGAGGTGCTGGAGCGCGTCCAGAGAAGGGCGATGGAGCTGGGGAAGGGTCTGGAGCACAAATCCTATGAGGAGCAGCTGAGAGAGCTGGGGGTGTTTAGCCTGGAGAAAAGGAGTGTGGCTAAATTAATCTCCTTTTACATATTTGACAAAAACTGTACTGGTTTTGGAGTCTGCAGTATAGAGTAAAGAAATAGTTATAATCTGTTTGAGTGATCAAAAGCAGCACATGGAGTTCATTGCAAATAATATTTTAAAATAGATTAAAAGTGGTAATGCATTATGCTTTCTGCAATTACTGAAGGGAGAACTTTATTCTTTTGGGAAAAGAAAGGCATAATGAAATAGCTTTGAAAGGGTTGTTGGTTTAGATGAGAAATGACAGGAGACACATTGGATAAAAACTGCTTAGATTTTTGTTTCTGAAATGAGATAATAGTTTTCAATAAATGTTGATAAAATTAATAAATTACGGTCCATATCTCACCATGACCAGATTCGACCAATTCATTTGGGCTGCATGAAGACATTGTGTAGTCCAGAAAAAAAAGTACTGTCTTAATGTGCAAAATAGAGTGTTGGAGTAGCAAACAAGGTGGCAGTCTAGGCAGTTATTGGCTTTGTAATATGTAGAGTTGGCCGTTTGTCGTTTTCTGTATTTTCTGAAGTCTTCTAAAGTGTGACAGCTGCAGATCCCTAGACCTGGGTAAAAGCAGAGTGGGTTTGTCAGGGGAGAGCCCTTCTGTGGCTATTCCTGTCTTCCAGGTCAGGAAACTGAGGAGGTTGGCAGCAACAGTGCAGTTACCAAAGTACTGGTACTATATATTGAAATGTTTAAATGACTAAACTAATGCGTGATTACACAGTGTGCAATTGTATTGTATCAATATTGTAGGTTTGCTATTCAATGATGGCAATGCCTGTGCAGCGGCAGCGCTTGTCTCTGCAACAGAAGGAACACAAACAGGGATTTTCTTGCTCTTTTTTTTTATTGTTCTGTGTTGGTTTCTAAAAGCATTTTGTAAAGTTTCTGCACTATCTCAGCTGGACTTGTCTCTTTCAACTGCTGAACTGTTGCACTGAGTCTCATGTAGGTATGATTCCCTCGTGCTCTCTAATCAGCTGGTGGGGGGTTGGGCATTAATTAATGTTGTTATAAGTAATAGGGAGGCAAAAGAGATCAGAAGGGGACAACAGAGTGAAAAACAGACTGTTTATCAGTAATTGGTACTTTGCCTTTTATAAGCTGTGCTATTCTAAAACTCAGTGTAATTATAAGAATAACTCAGAGGGGAAAGAGGAAATGTTTTGCTTGCTTTAGCTGATAAAGGTTTGCTGTGCTCAATATTTCATAGAGTCAGGATCCTAGTTTGAGAGGCAAAAGAAGATTGTTTTCATTTTTACTGGCTTTATAATGAAATACCTGTGGCAGTCCCAGATAATAACAAGCCCATGCTTTAGTGACAGTTGAGGCGTGAGACTTTCTGAATGATGAAGAGGTAAAAGTTGACTACTGTTTTTCATTGCTTCACTCGCTGTAAGGACCACCAGAATCTCCAGAGAGCTGTGTTTTCAGAAATGGAGCACAAGGTACTTTCCTGAAAACAAAGCTTCCTTGTGAAATCCCACCTTCGGCAAGTAAAACATTAGCTCTATTTGATAAAAATATTCTAAAGTCAGCAATAGGCAAAGAGCAGCTTCACTTGATTGTTGAGAAAAAAATACATAATGCCTCACATGATTAAAATAGCTCCATTTTTTGGTTAACAAGCACAAATACAACTTTGGGAGTGTATATAATTTTTCTATTAGTTTGAGGACCAGGAAAATTCACAGATATAGTCTGACAGTATTTTGAGACTCTTTACTGAATGAGGATTTGACTCTTCAGTCTGCAAGTCTTATATAAATAACTTTGATTGCAGCTTTTATTGTAAGGAAGACTGACTCTTCTCTAATGTTCATAATAGTTTAGTTTAGATACTTGACATTGGTGAAAGATTTATTGAATCAAAACCTTTAGAATATCTGGAGAAAAAATCCTATTAGATCATGAAATCTGGTTTCTTGCTATTTCTCAGAGAGAAATTGATATTCAACTGTTGCTCAACTTGATCTTATCTAAAGGGTTGGGGTGATCTAAACATAACAACTCAAATTTTGAAGGTTTCACTGGGGTATGAACACATCATTCTTACCATCTGTAGTACTTTAATTACAGGGAGCTATCTGAATCACAAGTAAGTGTCTTCCAGGAAAATTATGAGTGAATATTATTGTACTGGATGTGAAAATGAAAAGGCCATTTGAGAAGATAAATGCCTTTTTTTCAGTCTTGATTTTGTTACCTACACTTACAAACCATAAAAGAAATGTTTAGTCAAACGAATAGTGTGACAAAAGCACAATGACGTTGTGGTATTAAGTAAAAAAGGGAAAAGTGTGTTGTATGGAATGATGTGCAATAAGGTGTCACATTTGCTAACAGAGGAAATGCGTGGATTCTAGTCGGTTCCAAATGCTACCTTTTTTTTTCCCCACTTTGTTAAATTATGCAGTAAACATATTTATTAATTAATTAATTAGTTGAAATGTGAAGGCCCACTGGTCGATACCTTCTGCTTGCCTTTACATCCTTTGTGGGGAAGGAGGCTGTGCTATAGCTGTGAAAGTCATCCACGCTGTAATAAATTGTAAAATGTAGCGGTGCATATGTAACCTTACATTCCGTGGTGAAAAGCATGCGCTTGTCTCGCTTTCCCGTTGCTACGTACTGCACTTTTTGGGACATAATTTCGAGTTGGCTGAGATCCAGGCTCAGTACAGAGTCAGTCAAAACTGTGAAGCTGATGTTAAACTATGGGGATCAACCATGGGAGGGACTCTGAGGGTTCCTTTACTCCTGGAGAAAGAAAAGGAAGGCAGTACACGAGGATATTGTCAGTGTTGTAATGTGGGCATTTAGATAAAATGTAACATCTGGCTGATTACCAAGCAGTTCGTTGTGCAGGTGCAGGATTATTTTAGCATTGCAATTATGCCAGGTTTTATTACTATTTTTATACTCCATTTAATTATCAAACGAGAACGTTTGTGAGAACCTTACTAAATTAACTTTGCGGGACAACATGGATTTATAGGATAGTCTGCAGGTTCTGCTCATTTTTACTCTGTGTTGTGTATAGTGTTGCAGCATTACTACTGTGTAGCATTTTTAATTAACAAAAAGAAACAAAAAATACTGTATTTGTCAGCATAGTTTCAAGAAATCCTTTAAAATAATGTAAACAGGGACTTTCTGAACTTCCATATCTGTATGTACAACAACATATCTCTCACTGACCTTCCCTAAAAGCAGAGTGCTGCCAAAAGCTGTGCCTGAACTTGTGTACGGCCTTGTGGTCTTCAGTGGGAAAGGACACAATTATTTCTGATGCAGAGTGGCAGAATCTTGCCACTAGAAATGAAACCAGTATCATCTCCCCTTTGCTTGCTGAGATATTCCCTTTGACATTGATCTTTACACTTCAGCTGCAGCAGAAAAATGGCAAAGGCTACACCAGGAGAAAATGTCCCTCAACAGCTTTGGAGCAAACCTGAACTTACGACATTGGTTTGAGGGCTGAGTTCAGAACTGAAGAGGTCTGTTTCACACATACACACACACCCTCAAGGATGTGGTGACTGGGTGCTTTGCTGAGCTACAAATATTCTCCTAAAACCTGTAGGGAGGGGAGGGAGAAGCAGCAGCAGCAGCTCCATCGGTGCTAAGTCAAATCAAGTGCCCTGGTTTTCTGTGCTCAGTGTCATGTAGGAGATAGGGCCAGTTTTCTCTCTTGTTAAAATTATTTGTGGGAGTCTACTGATGTCTTTCAAGACCTATTGATGTATTTCCTTTTTTTTAAAATAATTATAGTAAGGATGACAGTAAATAGGACTTGTACAATTCTGTAGCACTTGTACTTTCCTTCTGTCAAAATCAGCCCTTCTACCTCCAGTCTCACAGACACAATAGCCAGATGTCTTACCAAACCAAGCTGTCAGAATAGCTTTTTAGTTTTTAAATTTCAGTGAAGTGTATAAGGTAGAAGAACTTTAGATTATTTCTGAATGCAAGAAGCAGCAAATATTTGCTCTTGCACCATATATTCCTTGTACTTCTCTTATCTTTGCGCCATCCTTTCCAAACTGTGCCTCGTGCACTTGGTCACTTGCAAGGTCTGCGGAATATTATAAATGGGATGTCTGTGGCATAAAAGCTGTTCCGAGATTTCAAGAGGGGGCCCATTTTGAGGTCTGACAAGGTTAGGGGAAAATCCCATTACTCCAATGCTGTACTAAAGGTCTGGCAAGCTGGGTTGTTTCAGAGCATTTTGGAACGTGGCTGATGTTGAGGGTTGGAGATTGTTTGGCTTGTTCCACTTTTGTTTTGTTTGTGTGTGTTTTTGTTTTGTTTTGGGGAGTTTTAAAGGTAATTTAAATATATTTTTAATGAAATATTTTATTAAATGGGCAAGTCTGCCCTTCAAAGTTTAAGGAGTCACATTGCTGTTTAGCAAGAAGCTCACTTCAAAACGTAACTGGCTGTTAAATAACAATAGAAGATAGGACAAAAGGGAGAGCAGATGAGAGATCAATGGCTGGATTTAAACTTATTTGAAAATTGGTGTCAATGGTCTAATCTGAACTGGTGGGCACAAAAAGCTCTTGAGCCTTTCTGGTGGCTTGCAGCCCAAGTATCAGTCAGTCTATGCAGTGAACTGGTTCCACAAGATCTTTGTTACTTTGACTTCTATCTGATTTCAAATTTAGTTATTCATGTCTCATAAATCTGCACAACATCCAAAACAGAAGATGTATTTGGAGCCAGGAATTAAAATCAATGCATTTTCTTTGAAAAATGGAGTAGGAATGAGTGTGGTAATTCTTTTAGCCTGGCTCTTGAAAAAAGGGTGTTTTTTAAAACTAACTTTCAGTTATTTTTAGCAGCTATGTCTTTAATAACAATAAGAAATTACTTGGATAATGGTGAATACTGAAAACAGAAGCTTTGGTCATTGAGTCTGCTTCAATGAGCTATGGATCTCTTTCTATAGCTCATGCTGGCTGAGTGCTGCAGGTAGAGAAATATGGCAACAAGAACCAGCAGTGAAAATGAGAGAGGAGTTTGGTAAAAACATTTGACTTATCTTTGTCCTGAGTAACATAAACCTTGGCTTACTTGTATTAGTTTTTCTGTCTGCCTTCCAGTGTTTTTACTCAGAATGTGAGCTCATATTTAACCTCCTGTTACTTGAGTTATTGATCACTTCCAATTGCCTTAATTCGTGCCTATCCTTCACTATTTGACTAAGGCAACCAAAATGTTTTGTTCCCATCACTCTTAGCAATTTTAATTGGCTATTCTATCAATTTCAACATTGTTCCTAGTATGTTTATTTTAGAGTGTATTTCTTTTGTGAAACATTGTAGGGGCAGGGAGCTGACTATACCGACTTTTTGCTAGTAGCCTAAGGTTCACTGTGATTAAATGGGAAAAGCCTTTTTGTAGATATTTCAATGGAATGTAAAATTCATAGTGGCAGTATCCAAACGAATTTGGGTTCACATGAGGCTTTGTGACTTACTTTTCAAACATAACACTATTAAAAAGGTGGTCAGCTGAAATTTAGATTGGCTGAACTCAGCAGTTATTAGGCACAGAGAGTTTAAATAGAATGGGATTCTTGAGAAGAACACAGTTGTTTAATTGAAAACGAGATGAAATATTCAACTCTTCATTCACTTTCACAGTCCTTCAGTGGTGGTTATATAGGGAAAAGTCCATTAAATCACCTCAGGGAGTGACTAAAGAAACAAAAGAATGATCAGTAGGCAGTGACACTCATTGCTCCTGGAACTTTTTCAGGCAACAAGTTAAAATGAGTTCAAAACATGAAGCTTTTTTATACTTATCTTGGTATACTGCCTGCTGTCTGTGAGGGGTAAAAGCACATGGAAATAGAAGATAAATCTGCTCATTATACCTAATGTGAAGTGGGGAGAAAGTTAATGCTTTTATCCAATTTGTATTCCATAATGAGATCCAAACAATCCTAGTGTCCTTTTTCAGAGCAGTGTGCTAATGTCTCTTTAAAAGCCATTTGAGAATCTGGTTGGAGACAAATGAGGCTCAAGTGAAGATGGAAGGCTCTGCACCCAGCCGGGGCGCTGAATAGGTATTGCATGGTTTGTATGCGAGTGAAGGAAACATAAGAGTGGGAACTGGGTGACCAGAAGGTCAGTGGTGTGGTACAGAGAATCATAGAACTGTTAAGTTGGAAAAGACCTCCAGGATCATCGAGTGCTACTGTTAACCTAGCACTGCCAAGTCCTCTGCTAAACCATGTCCCCAAGTGCCACATCAACACATTTTTTTAATACCTCCAGGAACGGTGATTCAACCACTTCCCTGGGCAGCCTGATCCAAGGCTTGACAACGCACTCAGTGAAGAAATTTTTCCTAATATCAAAGCTAAACCTCCTCTGGTGCAACTTGAGGCTGTTTCCTCTTATCCTATCACTTGTAATTTGAGAGAAGAGACTGACACCCACAATAGAGATACATGATATATGATTAAAAATATGCTGTATGTATATGTATAATTTATGAAGACATATGCATGGCAGTGTTTGTTTATGGCTGGACTCAATGATCTTAAAGGTCTTTTCTAACCTAAATTATTCTATTCTATGTAGAGTCAGGTCCTTAACCCTTTTTCAGTGTACATGGTGTCTTGCTTTATGAATAGCCTAATTATGCCCCTGGGGGAAGAGTAATGGTGTTTGTCAGAGTGGTAAAATCTAGTTCCTGGAATCCAAACCAGTGACATATCTTGTTTACTTTATCACTGCTTCCTTTTGTAATTGATCTGAAAGTTCAGCTGTTGCAGAAAAATGACAAATGGTTGGTGCCCTGTATCTGTGGAAACTATCTGGGAGCTATTGTAAAGGCTGGTAAGGCTTTAGCTGGCACAGATGTAATCTCATGAATGGCAGAGCAATTGCAATCTGAGAGGTAGAATGGAGGTCTTAAAAAAATAAAAGAAACATTACAGAATGCCTGATGAAATCAGATAAAGCTGTGATTTATTTCATATGGAAAAGAATAAGATGCTGATGTTTGTGTTTGGCTGCAGGTTTGCTGAAACATTTTCAAACAAACACTGATCCTTTTTCCTTGGAGTCTGGTGTTTCTTGATCTGTGCCTGGAATTAAACATATTGAATGGTTCCTCCCTACTGCCCTCTTTCAACATTTAGAGGAAAGGTAAATGTGGGTACAGTAAAGGCCACGTTTTAATTTTGCACTCAAGTGTCAGGCTCTTCTGTGAAATACCATTTATGCAAGTAGGAAGTGTTCTATATGTTTTAAAAGGTTTCATGAAAAATTTGGTCTTTAAAAATTTTAATGAACTCAGATGATCTGAATTCAGCTACTCTTGTCATACTGCAGCTGTGAGTGGAGGCATGATCTTAAGTTATATTTAGGCGAATTCATTTAAGCACTAAAAGGATGGGATGTAAAAACATCCCCAAACAAAAGCCAAAAGCAACAAAAAACCCTGCAATATCTCAGCACAGAAAAAGCTATATGTTGTTGACAAAAAACATTTCCTTGACTGAGGAAGGAGCTGTGAAGTCGTGTATTTAAATGATTCTACCTAAACAGTAAAAAGACAGACTTAAGAAAGAAACCTAAGACAGAAAGAAGACAGAAATTAAGGCACCAGTAGGATGGGTGTTCTCTACAAAACAAAGCTTTTTAGAAAGCATTCAGGCAAAGCACAGGAAATGGCCCACAGCCTTTTGGAACTGCTGTTTGGAGTGTTTATCTTAGGCTCCTGACTGGTCCCTAGTTCCCAGCTGAGTTTGATGGGAGAGACTGAAAACCTAGGGAAGTTACAGCATTGGTCAGCGGCCTCGTACACAAGGTCCTCTCTATTAACAGACCTCACTGAGTGTGGAAGGGCAGGGTCACTCCCACTGGAATGTGATAGTCCAATGTAAGTGTGCTTTAAACACGTAAGAGCCTGCCTCACAGGCCTCCTATGGATTCTTTATTTCAGCTGAAGTTGGATGCTGATTGGCATCTGAGGCGTTGGGATAAGGGTTCATCATTGCTATCTCCCTAGACATTTAGATTTAACCACTAAAAGTATGAAAACTTCTGAAGCATTATGTAGTTACCATTGCTATTGGAGATGCCATGTTTCTGCATATAATTCTGAAAGTTACTGTGCATTTGATCATTGTGGTAAATGGCACAGAGGTGGGCTTTTCAAACAAAGTATTGACTGAACGTCTTTTCAAATCTGTTTGCAAAGCTATCTCTGTTCAGAGCAAAAGAAGATACCACCCATTATAAAAAGACAACATGGGCATTTTAGAATCTTAAAATACATAATTGAAAACAACTTTTCATTTAAAAAAAAATCTTCTTTAAAAGTAAAGCTCTTTGATGTAAAAATAAATTAAATAGATAAATCTTTCTACCAGAACAGGGCAAAGAGAAAGCATGTTTTATTCATGTAGCAAGCTGCTATTTTACATTGATGCAAATAAAACTACATATGAACTAACAGCTGCTCTCCAACAGATTGCTGCATCTCACAATCTGCGAAGGGAGCACAGCTGGAGAAATCTGCAGAACGTTTTTATCTGTAAATCAAACATAAACTAGGAAAGCATTAAGTACTGTACTTATAATAGCATCAATGTTTCCAAAGGGTTTCCCCGTGCTGTACATAGGGAAAATTGATTCTGTTTTTAGGCTGTCTTCTACAAAATATCCAGCCAACCACTAATTTCCAAGGTACTCATTCCAACGTCAAGCACTTCCCTGTCTTTCAATGCCTTGCAGATGTTTTACTGGGAGAAAGCAGGCTTATGTTTTCTCTGACAGAATATGAGTGTGAATACCATTTTTACCTGAAGGTGTGTTGTGTCCTTCCTTTGAGTAAGATGTTGATCTAGGGTGGCAAACAGGTACCCAAAGAAATTCTTATGTAATCTCTAAGAGAAGATATTTCTTACTCAGAGAAGAAGTGGAATCTGTCACGTAGGTTTGCTGCATCTTCTGTTGTTTGAGAAGACAAACCCTCTTCTTTCCTCTGGTACAAAATTCAGACATTTGAGGAAAACTATGGAGATTGAATGTGTTTCTAAAGGGGTGAGGAAGAATTACAGCCTAAGCATTTTCATAATGTTAAAGTTAGAAGTGACATCTTTTTTTGCCTTAACTGATTAAATAAAACCTGAAAATCACTGATTCACGAATTGGGAATTACAAGCCTGTAGTACCTAACTTAATATTTTCTCATCCCCCCCCAAATAATTGCTTGTCACAAGAGAGAGGTAAAACTGTCACCCATCAACCTGGACCATGGTGCTGTGTGCCAGTGAGACCATTTTGTCTGGCAGATGCTACTTCGTAAGCTGAGCCAGGAGCCAGCGTGGGAAGTGATTAGAAGGGAGCCATCTGAAGTGGTTAAATGTATAAACTTCAGAGGCCATTAGACTGGTAGGTAAAAGGGAAATCAGGTAAAAGGGAAATTTGTACTCTGGATAAATATTTGTGCCTTTGCTGAAGGCAGAATAGACCGAAGTGTAAAAACATACCAATTCTTTATGAAAAAATAAACAACAAACTCGAACCATCCAGCTGTTTCTCTGAGCTGGACTCTTCATCATGTAATTCTCTGGCAGAAAACACAGGTAAATTTGCATATAAGATACAGTATAAAAGAAATGTAAAGTGTTCAGTTTGAAGGGTTGTAAATCATTGCATTGTTTACAGCTATGAACTCCATGGCTGGATGCTGATTATGCTTAAATATTTACAGAACTTCCAGCAGCAGTTAACAGCTTTGTCTGAAAGAAAATCATCTTTCTAGTAATTTGAAGGATTTACCTTTCATTTATCTTTCATTGTTTGTTTTTGGTTTTGTGGGGTTTGGGGTTGGGTTGTTTTGTTGGGATTTGGTTGGTTGATTGGTCGTGGTTCTTGTGTGGGGTTGGTTGGCTGGTTGGGGTTTTTTGCTTGTTTTTCTTTTGGTTTTGGTTTTCTTAATATACCAGGTAACATTTAGCTCTTTGAAGCTTGCAATGCTTGTTTTCATTTTATAGATCAGTGCTCTAAGTGCTTTTAAGTGCTGAAGGGGCCTGATTCAGCAGAGCATCCTAACAGGTACATGTAAGCTTTGCTGCCTCAGGAATATTGGGTAGAAAACTACAAACCTATTAAGTTCAAACAGTGCAAAAAGTGTTACTGAAGTCAGTGCCTGATGATCAGGTCCAGTTCTTTCCCTTGAACCAGAAATTATTTCTTTCTACATCATGGTGTGAAACAATTACTTTCATCCTTTGCAGTTTGGTTAGTGGCTCTGGAAGTTCATTCCCTTCTATGTCCTTTGATTGTTTTGGTGTGCCTTAATTTGTTATAAATAATATTTATTTTATGTATCTTTATTTATAGTTATTTATTTATATTTATTTTATGCCTGGTAACTTCTATGCTTCCAGTTTAAGTGGAGAGATGTAAAATTCCTTCTTTCGATGCAAATAACCATTAATGTGATTAAGAAGTTATGTATTCTGGAATGTAGCTTTGTGGGAAATGGAGATACGTCAAAAAAGTTTTCAAGTAAAACAAAATTTACTAATGGGGTGAAAATTAAAATGTCTCCAACGGTGAAAGAGAGTGTGTGTTCCCTGGATGTGTTTGATTTGTCATTAGGGTGTTTGTTCTTTTCTAACTTCTTTAACTTGTAATGAAACTTTTACTTTTATTGCTTAAATACTGCTTTAATTTCCGGTTAAAACAAAGCAAGTACAGCTGTAATGAAGCTTTATCTGCAAAGAGTGTTTTTGAGTTATAAATTTCTTTTATTGGAGGCACTACAACTTATTTTTTATTTTACTGTGCCACGCTTTTATCTACATTAAAAACAGTCTGATCTGTAATATTTCAGATTCAGGCATTGCTTCCTGAGTTAGAGACTAACTTTGTTATTACAGAGAACAGCTGAAGCATATAAAAAAGAAACCTAGAAAGGCAACCACTACAGAAAAATATTAGCAGTTTTTATAGGCACATTAAACAAGGTACAAATAAATTGCTTTGGTTTCCCCCCACATACATTAGAGCTTTCAATTCTAAGGGTATCCAAACCCAAGATGAAACATGCTAGCAATAACGGTGGGGTATATAAAAGCCATTTAAATGCTCAAAACTTGTCTTATGATACTGATGTGTTCCCTGACTCTACTTTTATATCAAATAATTCCAACTCTGACTGTAAGAAGTGACTAGAAAAATCTTAATTTAAATGAACTAGACTTGTTAAACTGGAATTACTTAAGCTGATTACATTGCAATTGGCTGTACTTATTGTCGCTCTGAACTCCCAGAAATGGCAATGAAACCCCATACTGCTTTACTAGGCATTCTAACATTGTTATGGCTTGTGTTGTTTGTGAGCTCTCTTAGTCACAGAGAGTGCAATATATTTTCATCCAGTTTAATTCTGGGGAAGGAGAAAAAGGAATTGATGTCTGATACTGAAGCAGCTTTCAGCTATAAGAGAGAAATGAAAGGTGCAATTTTTTCTGAATCAGTCAGTTAAGCAGTTGCCAAATGCAGATTTGAAGTTGAGTGTTTGGAGTGTGAGTTTTTGTTTCTGGTTTGCATGTTTGTTTGTTTGGGGTTTTTTAATTTGACCTTGCAATCAGGTTTATGCTACCTGAAGCAATATTCCAATTGTTTATAAAGTACAATATTTCAGTACCTTGCAATGCTATTCTTTTGCAGTCAAAATTGAGTACTGTACCATCCTCCTTTTCACAGTCAGAACAATAGATACATTATTTTTAAAACAATTCATTCAATGCAGATTCCTCCTGGAGGATGAAGATAATTTCATGTTGACATTGCAGACACATGCTTGATCAGAAATGAAAAATAGAACAAAATAATTTTTCATCAAACTAGTCTTCGCTTTTAAGGTGACATTTTATTTCAGGAGAAAAATTGAAGGCTATTAGATTAAAAGAGTAACTGGCTTATTTGGGTATTGACAGGGAAAGCAAAACTGTTTCAGAAGTTAAAATTGAAGAGATACAGCAACGGTGAGGTGACTTGGTATCTTATTCAGGCAAATGTGTAATTATTACATTCCAACTTCATTTTGAATAGTGTTTTTTCTTCACAGCCTGCCTCACATTCTGATGCAAGATGGAGGATTTTTCTGCTCAGATTTTACAGGGGAAACCAGAGGGTTCTCTTAAAAAGGCTAAATGGAAAAAATCACTTGTGAGATTTAACTGAGCTGAAGCTACCTTCAAAGGGCACAATACAGTCACCCTAAAATAATTGTTGAAAAAGAAAAGTGAAGGATAATTTTTCTTGATTCACCTCATAGCCATCCCAATGTGCAGAAAGAAAATAATTGGTGTTATATTTGTGACTTACTTTGAGACATATTAAATGGTTTTGAGACATTTCTAGGAGTAATGTGCCATAGCATAGCCCAAATAGAAATTAAAAACACAGATTTGTTCTGAAAGCAACCCCACAAATTTATTTAAAGTTTTCAGAACACAAGAAAATACCAAAGTGAAGTGAAGGATGCATCTTTCACATCTGTCTTGTGCAAGTAGACAATAAAGAGAAGGGTTATTATTCTACACATAGAACTTTACTTTTTAAGGTTTAGCTGCATTCAGTAGCTAAATGACACGTGAGTTAGTCTTCTTGAGGAAGACCCAATAAATGCCTCGAACTAAAACAGAGGCGTTTTTATCTCCTTTTCTCAAACCAAGAAACAACCCAAGAGCTTGTCTATGCCTCAGACCAATGGGACTGGGATTCAACCCACTGCAAAGGGTTTCATTTCTAGGTACTGTGTACAAGGAGAAGGAGTAAATCGCTGGTTTTTATCATGCAAATGGAGCTGCAGGTGATTTCCAGAAGGCATTGTGTGATGTGCTTCTCTTGAGTTTCCTTGTAATGTAGGTAACTTCAGTGTGCTTCCACGAGGCTGGTTTTAGGGAATGTACAGCATCAGGGTGGTAAAAGACATGGCAAGAGCTGGGTGTGCATTACGTGTCGTGCTCAGAAGAGCGTGAAATGTATGGTGCTAACAGAGGCTCGCGACTGACTGCAAGCAAACCTGATTTAAAATTTGATACCTAGGAGAGAGATGTGAACCTCTGGGTTTGGGTCTGAAGTAATGTGTTAAGCAGGAGTGGGAGTAAAAAAGAAAAAATAAGGGCAAGAATAACAACCTTCGAGTAAAATATATTAGTGAAATTAAAGGGCATGAATTATAAATACACAGCATGGTAAATAGTAAGAGAGAAAAAAAACCTCATAGGCCCTCCAGAGGTGGTGTTGGCACAATTGTAGGTACAGACATCATGTTTTATCATGGTTAATGTTCTAGATATAAAAGAATCATAGGCTGTAAGAGAAGGGCAGAGTGACCTCATTTATTTTGTGATTACCAGTTGTCCTGAGATAGGTGGATTTATTGTTTTTTTTGAAAATGTTAATAGAGTTTGGACTTTCCAGCTTCACCCTGTCTGAACAAAACAGATATGTATAGAGAGGATAATGCATTACTGTTTTTAAATAAAAACTGGAAGATGAAATATGGTTTCAACTTATTTCACCTTTTTTCCCATCTCCACCGTTCTGCCAGAAACCAGGAAACCTGACCACATCAAGGTGTCCCTTATAACTAATGATGTTCTGTGCTTCCTTCATTGGAGGATCATACCTAATCAGAGAATTTAAGAACGAACTTTTACACTCTATATAATTCCCATTTATTCTTTTTTTTTCCAAGTTGTCTTTTACTGTCATTCTCTTTAATTAACTTTATTTTTTTATTATTATATATCTTGCTTAATCAAGGTGATGGCTGCCCACAAGAGATTGCAATGTTAGATGAATCTGCTAGATTATATTAGTGATACCAATACATGATATTTTTATTTGAAGCAAGCATCTGGCATAAAGCCAGGAAGACACAGTGCCAAAACAAGTGTCATTCTAATAGGGTATCAGAGCAATTACTTCACAGATTGATTTTCTTTTTCTTTGCTTTTTATCTTTCATTTATCTCCTATTTTGATTAGGTTCTTCTAGTTACAGTTTCTCTGTTGTATTCTTTGCAGAGTATAAGATAAACATTCAAAATAAACTTTTGAAGACTTCTTGCTGTGAGAAGACAAACTGCATTTATAATTGCCAGAAAAAGTACTGCCTATAACCACAACATAGATCTATGCTATGCTTCATTGTCTTTACGTAGCCAATGTTTAATAAACGCTTTGAATGTCAAGGTTTGCTTATACAGAAGGGCCTTTCTTAATGCTACACAGTTAATTACATGAAGTGATAGAAAGCACGTGGTTCTGTTCAAGGACTTGCCTTTTTGTCTTCCTTGCAAAAGTTTGCTCTCCTTTGTACTCAGCTTTCAAATAATTGAAAGAGGAATAAAGATATTATAGGAAAGGACTCGTGTACAATTAATTGTCAGACCTCAATTTAAGAAGAAGGAGCAAGTTGCTTCTCTCCGTGGTTCTCTCTGCTCCCAGGGATATAATTGGGAGTGTCTCAGAGTGAAATTCACTCGGCAGGGGAATGTGGTGTATTTCAGATTTGCCTTCTCCTAAAGGTATGCGGAGGCATCCTGTGTGATTTACTTTTGTTTCATTAGAACAGACTGACTTGAGTTGGGACATCTCTGATGAGACTGATTTGGAATAATGAGAGTGAATGGAGGTGACTGTGGCCTAATTAGGATATTTTATTATTGCATTTAATGAAGGCACATTGTGCCTTGGCACAAGTGCCAAGGGGTAAAAGTGCAATTAACCAAGTCTTAAGTAAGCACGAAATTTTAGACTTTGGCCATTTTATGTAGTTTCTAGATAAAGGTTAACAAAAGGAAAATATTGATTTTCTGTTTATTATTTTGTTTTCATTTGCTTTATTGAATATATGTTTATATCTATATATGGGTGTCTGAGTTGATATGTGTATGTGCTATAAATATCCAGCTGCCTCAGTCAGGACAACAGCTGTCCCCTGAGGATTCTCTCTGAGTTTGTAAGATTAAAGGTTTTCCCATTTATTAATTGAAAAGTTTAATTAGTGCTGAATGTCTCAAGCATATTTGCAATTTGTTGAGTTCCAGTGCACTTGCCAAAAAACAATAGAAGAGTCAGACATTTATTAAGTGCTGGGCAAAAGCTCCAGCTGTGATGAAGAATGTAGAAATAAGACAAAACTGGCCACCATTATCAGATCCTTCCACTTCAGATGTATGCCGTTTATCTAAAGTGGATCTTAACCAGGCCTGTCTGGAGATTTTCAGAAACAATCCAGTGACATTTTTATCCCTCTGTTGGAAACATTGGGCTGACCTATTTACACTGACAAAGTGTCAAAGTATGGCAAGAACCTCAGCAAAAGTGAGCAGCAGGAAGTGCAGGATGTTAGAACGGTTGTCCCCAAAATCATATAAATAGTGAATATAACACATGGGTGTTTGAATACATTATTTTTCTTGTAGTGATCCAGCACCCCTGAGAGCTCTTTAGTAAGAAATTGTCACTATGTAGAAGGCCTAGGTGCTGAGGTGTCTTGTAGTTGGAAGACTCTCTCTCAAATTGAAAACATTTGCCTTATAATGTTGCAGGAATGTCAGTCTAGATTCATCTCCTGTTAATAACTAGACTAAAATCAAGTGCTCTGTTACTTTGGCAGCATCACTAGTTGCTTGCTGCACCTAAAATGTGATGGGTGCTGTTGAAGCAATTGATGATGTACTTTGGCAAATAAACTTAGGGTGGAAAAGGAGCCATGAGCCCTAGGATGATGCACAGTGTGGGGGACCTGTGCACAAACCAGTGCCTGCTGGTGGTTGGTTTTGTATATAAAAGAACTTTGTGTTGGTGATCATTTGTCATCAGATCAAAGGAAAATACTTGTTGTCATATATCGCATGTTCCAGGGAAGCAAGTGTGGCTGGAAACCAAAAGGGGGTGAGAGATGGCGCAAGGAATGAGGCAGAAAGGTAGGTGGGATTCCTCCGCTGGTCAAGGACTGACTTGACTGTTCCCATGGCAACAGAGCTCAGTGCTCTCCTTAGGCAGCTGCTGATTACACTTTGAATTTTATTTGCATTCATGATTAAGGTGGAGTATAAAAGGACTGGGGTAAAGAATTAAAAAAGCAATAAGAGGATAAAAGACCTTTCAATAAATGTTCCTTAGAAGCTTTAATTAAAAAAGTAGAAGGAGGAGGAGGGAAAGAAAGAGAGATGGAAAATGATGGCAAAATTTTAGAAATTTTTATTAAATAGGTGAATTACTGTTTCAAGAAGTATTGGAAGGATTACTAGCCTCCCTGTGAACTTATTATATTTCATAGCTTTATACCATGGAAAAAATAGATTTTTTTTATTATAGGGAAGGGTACTGTTCTTCAGTATAAAGAATTAGATCTAAAACGGTATTTAAGTGGAAGATTTACATTATGTTAAGACATAAGGAGTCAGCATTCCTGGCAGTGTTCAAGAAACAACTGGACATGGTACTCAGTGCCATGGTCTAGTTGACAAGGTGGTGATCACTCAAAGCCTGGGCTTGATGATCTTGGAGGTCTTTCCCAGCCTAAATGATTCTTTGATTCTGTGATCTTGGGCTTTTCAGACCTGACTTGACATTTCATAAGGCTGCTCTGATTGTGCCTGTCATACTGTGATTTATCGTGCATCACACTGTTTTTATCAGTCATCAGAAACTTCTATATAACACACACATGACAAGTGTATGCTGCATGTATTCACCCCTGTAAAGAGGGAAAGGCCACCACTGCAATTCAGAAGCAATGGTAATTTATTAAAGTCTCCTCTTCCACCCTTAATAATTGATGTGCAGCTTAGTCAAATTTCTGATACCACTGAAACAGAATACAGAATTTGGTGTGTCAGATGTACTTTGGAATAGGTAACCATGATTTATTTTACATTCCATCTAATAAAATAAGACTTTACAAATAGAGTCTGACAGTAATCAAACAGAAAAGAGGGAGGTTGTTGATAGGAATAGGATTTATAAAAGGAGAGAGCCATTGCCTTCAGTAGAACTAAGTTTTCTCTATGGATCTTCATCTTCTTCTAAGTGCTGCATTTTTCATGACAATTGATATGTTTCTATATCATTAATGACACCAAGTTAAACAACTGCAAAACATTGCAATATAGAATAATACAGCTAGTTAATATATTTGTTATTGCTGAAATGCTACAGGGTTTGTCATATCCAAAACCAGAAACATGACTCTGCACAGATGCTTCGTCCAATTTCTGTCTGCTTTTGTCTATCGAGTCCCTCTCCAGCCAAATACTTTCCAGATTGTAGCCACTTTCATGGCTCCATATACCATGGATCAAACTGAAGTGACACTGGCAAAGTGGGACAGTTCTCCTTCTGAATCAAATACCTGTGCAGAAATAGTTGGTTATGCAGAGAGGCAGCCTGTGAGTATCCACACAGAAGAAGGGAAATTTGGGACTTCGTACCCATACTTTGCCCCAAGTTGAGAGACACTTGACTGTGGATACTGCTTACAGTCTTTTCTGTATTTCTAGCCTGCTCTGTATTTGGTAAACACTATTCGTTCAACGGAAGAGCTGGTTATAGATGGGGGTGAAATTGTGGCTGTTTGATGAAGTGATCATGGTTGACAGGTATTTGTAAGTTCTGGTTCATGGAGACCCTGGAGCAGCTCCAGCAGAGGGCAACAAAGATGATGAGGGGACCGGAGAATCTCTCTTACAAGGAAAGGCTGAGGGAGCTGGGCCTGTTCAGCCTCGAGAAGAGATGACTGAGAGAGGGCCTCATCAATGTGTACAAGTGTTCAAAGGCAGGGTGTCAGGAGGATGGTTCAGTTCTATAAACACTTCCTGTTAGAAATTGTTTATGGATTGAAGCAGCCTCTGTCTTCAACAACTAGCTATCCAAGCCTTTAAGATAACTTGATTTGTTGTAGACATGCCACCTATTGAATGTCTCTTTCCCTCCTCCAGTAGTTTTTGGGGTCTTGATCCTGGAAGATTTCGTCTTGTTTTTTTTTATTATTGAAACACTTGCCTGTTTATTATGTCAAAAAATGATTTAAACTTTAAAAGAGTACTCAGCAGGAAATACTGAACAAAATAGGTATTGAGAAAATGAGTGAGAAAAAACTGTAGACAGTATCATTTTTCACTGCTGAAACTCATTACTGGTGTGGAAGAGATCTGTGGTGAGCTGAGCATTTCTAGTAGAAAATGTCAGAGTTCTGTTTAAGTGAGATTTGTTACAATACACATGATGAACATGGATGTTTACTGCTACTGAGCTATGGTAAATAGTGACTGAGCAGTGGGACAGATTGCCCAGAGAGGCTATGGATTCTCCATCCCTGGACGTATTCAAGAACCGTCTGGATGCAATCCTGTGCCATGTGCTCTGTGCAGGATGACCCTGCTTGAGCAGGGAGTTTGGACCAGATGACACACTGTGATCCTGTCCAACCTGACCCATTCTGTGATTCCATGTCTGCCAGTTAAGCTAAAGAAAAAACATAGATTGCCTTAAAAATAAGGCATTTCAATAAATGTTTCCCATTCCTGGATAAGGAATCTCTTAGTGTACTAATTTCTGGAGTGAACATAGAGGTTTTCTGTGCTTTAAATGAATTGAAATTGATGTGGTCTGAGTTATTTGAGATGTACTCTTGCGTGCATGAATGTGATAAAAATAACCAAATAGAGCACATAAATGCTTGAGTAATGCATGTTGTAATTGTAATGCCTGGCTCTAGCACTTACAAAATGATTGCAATATACATGAACGGAAGGACATATTTTTAAATTTGTGGCCAAAATGGACTGCAGTCAAATTTGAGCTAGCTAAAGCATTTGGAAAAAGTTCAGGTAGTTGGCAAGGCATAAGCTGGCTGTTAATGAATGCGGGATACACTGCCATCTTCTTCTGAGCATGGGGATGATTCCTTCCACGCTTTGATTTTTGTGAAGTTTTTGGATGATATATATGTTTACTTGGTTATATTCCTCTCGACTCCCCTCCCTCGCCCCCAAAATCTGTTTTTAAAGGAAAAATATTTGTCTGTCATTCTGGCAAGGAATCTATTACATTTTGTCACATCTTGGTGGGTGTGGTGTGCTGTTTGAGAATTGCATTTTGATGAGAGTTAGTATGTCTTGGCTTGGCAACATTTTTTAAAATTTCGTTCCTTATAGCCTAGATGTTATGAGAATATATGATCTAGATGCCCCTACTCCTAGGAAATCACTTGTTCTGAGAAGTGAACATTTCTCATGTGCTGTAAAAGTGGGACATTTTGACAAATCATTGCACATGATGAACAAGGTTCTCTCTGATATCTGCAAGTCATTGGCAAGCCCCAGTCCTAGAGGTCTCCGGTTCCAGCAGTCCCCCCTGCCCCAAGCTGGCAAATGTGATGTAGTAGGAAACTAATGCCTCTACCAGAGCAGCTTGCACTTAAATTATAATGGATTGATTGGCCTGCACTCAGGCCAACAACCATTCTCACATGTTGCTATTTTGGAGGGTTTTGCCCAGCTGATCTAATAGAGCACTTGTAACTAGTAAGCATTTACATGAATTTTGTTCTCAGTTTGTTTTTTTCCCCTCTTTTAAGCTAAAAGTCAATGCAGCTTTCAGATTTTTTTTTTTTAAGGGATGCAATATTTCTGCTCTTTGCTTTCTCTATGATAAGGCTACCATAGTGCTTGTTGTCAAACATCAGTCACTTTCCTACAGAGAAGATTTTTTTTCCTGAAGTCAGATTTGGCACATCATGGCCAGCCACCTCATAGCCAGTGAGTGAGCAAGAGTAGTCACTGCCTCTGCTCTGCAGGGGGATGTTATCTAGAGAGATCGCCTTGGCACATCACTTCTCTGTGGTACCAAAAATAATTTATAACTAGAAGACCTATTTCTCTATTCACTCCTGGCTAAAACAACACAGTGTCTTGTGTATGTGTTTTGGGTTTGGGGTTGTTTTTCTGACAGCTTCTTAGCACTTTCCAGCTGATGATTCGCACAGTTCCCCCATTCTGGGCTATTTAGTCAACGTGATGGCTCTCGGGTAGCTGCTGATGGGGGCTGTCATCATGATCTGACATTTCCTTAGCGGAGCTAACAGGAAGTCTGCTTCTGTAAAGGCCATGAAATTTGGGGCCCCCTGCTTGCTTTCCTTCTAAATCTGAGAATATTGATTCCTCTAAAGCCTCTCAACAAATGCCAAAGGGAATGGGAAAAAAAATAATAAACATTTTCTTCTCTGCTCCACTTTTTTTCTTATCTCTGTTTCTCTCAGCCTGCTGAAGTTGTTTAGATGTGTGGGCTTTTAACAAACATTCCCTTTATGAGATAGAGATGTTATGAAGCAGTAAGTGTGGCAGTACCTCACAATCATTTAAGGAATCATTATAAAAAAGAATAAAAATCAAGATGAATTTTCTGATTATGTTTATAATGCTTTTTTTAGTAAGTACATTGAGACTAGGGACATGCCCAAACCACTTAGAAGCATAAATATTCTTTGTGCCGGGGTTTGTTTTGGAAGCAGGAAAAGGTGCTGTTCTGAGGTTCGATGTCTAGGCTTGCTTTTGATGAAAGAAGGATGACAAAGAAGTAAGGCGACAGGAAAGTTTTAATTGAATGTGACATTTTAAGAATGATCTGAAGGGTTAGATCTTATTCAATGACTCAGCAACCTGAAATGGCGTGAGTGTAGCAAGGAAGGAGGAAAGCAACCTTGATGTTATTATCCCCTGCTTCCTGAGGGATAACCAGGAGTGATGAAGCCTCTCTGTTAGGATTAGAAGCAGTTTTACCTCCAGCAATCTAATATGATTCTCCTGATGTTACACGGTGCTTTACTTAACCTCAAAGTACTGAGCAGTATATCCCAATTGATACAGAACAGTACTATCAGGTAGGTTTACTAGTTCTCTTATCTTTCTAGTTAGTGTAATTGGATAAGGCAGCTTCCCCCCAGGAAAAATGGTACCAAGGAAAAGGAGGGCAAATGAAAGCATAGTGGACTTTTCTGAACAATTCCACAGCAGCGTGGAGTTCCGTTTGCTTACACTAGCTTTGAATTTGCCCCAGCTTATTCACTTAGAAGAAATTAATTATTGCTAATGGAAATCACACTGGTCTTACGTTATATGTAAAAATTGAGCTATTCTGGATGCTCCAGCAGAGCTTATTTAAAAATACTTATGCGGGCCCACAATGGATTCTTTTTGCCCCAAAGTAGGCTGGCAGGCTAACATGTTGAAAGGATGTAAAATATTTGGTTTTCTGTTTATATTTTCAGGGATTTTTTTTGTTTCTCCTCATCTCAGATGAGTGCCATGAATCTTATTTCTAACTTATTGCAGGTTGACCCTGGTTCAGTCTTTCATTATTGCAGCATTTTCAGTCTACAAAAATAAATACTTACTGATCCCTTTAGCTTTTTTCTTTCCCCCCCTGCACTCTACCAGTAAATATAGATAATATTTAAAGGTTTTTTGTGTTTTTAATGTTTTTGAAAGCAGATCTTTTAGATGTATTGCTGTTGTTCAGATGCAAAGTAATAGAGATTACTGAAATCTCAAAAATGGAGGTGAGGTAGATTGTCTCACATGCAACTCTAAGTTCAATATCTGTTATCACTGTCTCATGAATAAAGCTGTGTGCGCTCATTTGTGGTCCCTTAAAAGCATGTCTGTCTCATAAAATACAAAAGCCAAGAAATTTCAGTTCAGCAAAGAATAGAAGCATAGCAGATTTAGAGGAAGTATGGAATGGATTCCTGTAACTACCTAAAATGGGGCTTTTCATATGTCTTTTTTTTTTTTTTAATTAGTATGGCATGAAGTGTCCCTAGTTTCTGTGAGAGGCTATTTGATGTGAGAAGAAAAGTTTTGAAGGGTTTTATTTTGAGATATAATCCCTAAAGTATTGGAGGGGTTGTTGGTGATGTAGGGTTTTTTGTTTGGTTATTTTGGTGGTTGTTGTGATTTTCGGGGTGGGGCATTGTTTGGGGTTTTTTTGGGTTTTTTTCCTTATGTTTAGACATTTTACTGTCTTGTTTGCCTTTCCTGTTTGCCTGGCAGATTTTTAATTGGGCTGAATTTTGGGGGTTTTGTTTGTTTGGTTGATTTTAATCTGCATAACACACAGTGAGCCCTCTTAGACAACTCCTCATCAGTGTACTCTCTCTGGCAATCAAGAAAATGGCCAAATATTGCTTAAGTATCAGATCTTGTTGTGTGCTTGTTTTGATTTTATATTGTCATCTACTCTAAACTAAATAAATTGAATAATACACATTTGTCTTTGAAAATCTATGTAAAGTATCACCACAGGAATCTCTGTATTGCTGGATTTGAAGATGCTCTATCAGTTGGGTTTTGAGCATGGATTTCAGAGAGACACAATTGTGCTTCCTTTCCTTTAAGATGCTTGCTGGTTATGTGTTCCATAGATCTTCTCAGCAGTCTACTGAAGACTGCCTGGATAATGTTGAATTTCATGCCTGTGTGCAATTAGACTTCACGGTTTGTTGAAAAGAAGATATTAACAGAATAAAATAAGAAAAAAAATTATTCCAGTAGACAAGAGGTATCTGCTGTATCCAAAGCAAAATGGTTTGTCTGAAGTTTTTGTAAGAAGCAGCAAGAGGGGTGAGAGTCTAGATTTGCAGAATTTCTAAGGCAGGACATTTTCTTCTTTTACATGATATCTGAGTGATTTGTGCATGCAGTGAGGTTATAGGAGGCACAAATTCTTTTCTGCCTCAGGGGATTTCAACTTATATTTCTCATAATCATAAGGACAAAGTGTCTGATGGGAGAAGAGCAGGCTGCTGGACCTGTGGGTTACAGCCCATTTTCCATTACGTGTTTGAACAGCCTATGCAAAGTGAAATGGTCAGAGAGGCAGGCTTGGGCTTCAGGACCCAGAATAATCCTCTCTGAGTAGTGACAGAATCCCTGGGCCTGGGTTGCGTAAGGTGGTGTTGTTAAGTAAGGAAGAAAACCGGGTTTAAATCCTCCACATCCTGAACGATGGCTTTAATTGCTATGTGTTGATTATGTGTGTAGGGATTTCAAGTGGTAAGTCTCTCCAAATAAACAGTGCCACAACAATTGTTTTAATAATTAAGGAAAAAATTTTCCCAGTACTGCAGGCCCTCATCAAGTATCTGCTTTTGTTGCAAAGGCTTATCGCATAAAGGCACAGCACTTTACCCATTTGCTCTACCACTGTGCTGAAGAGAAGAGTTTATGGGTCCAGATAGAGGTGAACCAATTTAATTCAGGAATTTGAAGGCATCAGCAGCCCTCTGGATGAAAAGCTGGTGACCTTTGCTTGCAGAGACAACTACTGGTAAGAGTTATGTAGAAGTCCTGACTTAAGTCTTTTGAAATACTGTGTAATACAATAGTTAAAATCCTGCATCAGCCTGTCCTTAGGGTTTTACCTATCCTGCCTGGAACAACTCCAGTGGTGGTGAGGGACTTCCCAAAAAGATGAAATCAAGGCCTTACTTTCAATTCTACATTCTGTTATATAGCCTTAAACATATCTGTATTGATTGACCAGAATTGGTAAAATTAATAATACAATAGTTATAAACTCTAAGTCCTTCCTTTAATATTGTATTACAGAGAAAATCAGGGAATACTAAGTAAACATCTGACCACAGTGTGCCTGCATTGGAGACTGGTAGGATTTTCGTTCCCTATAATTAAGACTGCTATGGATATGCGCTAGGTTAGTTCAATTTGTAAGAGCTAGTCTTTAGTTTGTTTAGATTGCCATAATTTGTAGTATATCTCGCAGAGACCCATTTCTGTCATACCACCTTGGAAAACCGAGTGGAACTGTATTTT
This sequence comes from Lycocorax pyrrhopterus obiensis, assembly GCA_014706295.1. Lineage (NCBI taxonomy): Eukaryota > Metazoa > Chordata > Aves > Passeriformes > Paradisaeidae > Lycocorax > Lycocorax pyrrhopterus. Next base: position 64,079,522 of record JACSVZ010000006.1, on the reverse strand, counting down.
GAAGTAGAATGGTGAAAACAAAAAAATCCAGAAAGCTAGAGTGCCCCTTGGCTGATGTTTAAAATGAATGTGTAAAGAAACATGGCCTTCTGTTACTAGTGGCAAAGTCAAACAAAAAGTGATCTTTGCCAGCCAACAGTTCCTCCTTCTTCACAGCTGCCTGCTTCCTCAGGGCCATGCTGTCTGTCTTTATGTGAAATTTTCCCTGGTCTAGTTTGTCCAGGCTTACCTAACATCATCGGGACATGCTGTTTAAAAATCCCCTCACTTGAAATAGTCAAGTTTCTGATTTGCAGAATTGCTAATTCTCTTTACTTCAGCTGAGGGAGAGTGGTCGTAGCCTGTATTTTAAAACAGTTGCCCTACTAATTTTATCATTCTTCCTGTGATCAGTGTTCTGTAAAATGTATTGTTTTGTCTAATCTGTTTTTCATAACAACAGTACTGGTAAAAATTCCCTTTGTGGGGGCATCTATTAAAAATGAAACAATGGTATCAGTCCACCAAAACAGCATTATGTGCTGTAGTCTTCCTTTGTGAAAGAAGACACTTTACAAAAAGCAGTAGTTCCTAACTCTGCAGCAGGATATGCAAGTGTGAATCCACGAGCATGTGCCAGCTCCTATTAACAGCAAAAAGACAGTAACCCAAGGCAGTGGGCAGTTTACATATTCTGCAGCTAGAGGAGTTTCTATTTCTGTTATACTCCCAGGTAGAAAAAAAAAAATTTGCATGTGAAGAAGCCTGTCCTGTAGCTGATAGAAACACGGGAAGCAGCAACATGTCAGTGTGTGTAATTACAAAGCAGTGGCATATGTTAGGTTGGGTTTTTTTCCTCAGAACTCACTGTTGTCTGTAGAGCATGTTTGTTTGTTGTTTTTGAGAAACAGCTGGATTAGGTTCTAGAAAAGGTGACAGAAGAGGATGGCTTGAGGTCTGCAGCCCCCTGAAAGTTCCTCCCACCTCAAAGAGCTTTTATGGTACGTTTCATTGTTCTGCAATGAAATCTGCAAATCTGGCTTTTGGTGGTAGATTTGCAGGCCTTCCCAGGAATCTGCACATGGAAATGAAAAGGAACTGATTGCCCAGGCTCTTCTATGGAAGTTGATGTAGAGGACTTTACTCCAAATCATGGCATAGGCAGGGGAATATGGATGTAGGTAATTGTCTTTATGGGAAACATCAAGAGTGAGGTAAAGACATGAGTTCCACGGTGAAACTGTGGCTGAAACTTTGTTCCACTGGGGAGTGTGGATGCCCATGTGTGGGAGGCTGAAGCATGTCATGTAGATCTATTCAAGGATCTATACCTGCCAGTCCTTTGAGGAAAAAGGAATTCTTGGGGAAGCAAGACCTTTCAAGAAGGAGTTGGGATAAGGCATGTTGATGATGCCAGTCCTGGGAGGCATTCCCAAGGCATTTAAAGGAATTGTAATCACAATTTTAGCTTGCCACCAAAACCTCAGATCCTTGTATGCTTTAAGTGCCAATTGGCAAAAAGCAGTGGAAAAAGTACGAGCTGATGGGGAAAAGTGTTTCTCACTGGAAGAAACTTTTGAAAAAATCACTTTAAACAGGACTTTTTGCTGCCTTTCCAGGGCTGTCCTTATTTTTCAAATAGATGAAGTTTGAGAATAGGGCTGGGTTGTGTGTTTGTTTTCATTTTGTTTGTTAGTTGTGGGTTTGTTGGTTTTTTTTCATGTTTTAAATACTCCTCTAGTTCCTGGTGTTTGAAAATCTTAGAGATGCATGAAGATACAAGGCTTACTGTTTGCCATTCTTTATTTGACATCTCTGGATTTTAACATTGGTTAGTTTTGGTGCTAGAAATGACAGTGATACTGAGAATAAGAGGACTTCCTTTTTCCCCTTCCTGTTCTGTCTCACCTTTTGTTGCTTACTTTGGGAAGTGTGGTAATTTGACAATCCTCATATGTGTGCCAATCACCTTATTCCATATTATTTGACACTGCTCATCTGCCTTCATACGAAATAACAAGGAATGAAAGCTGCATTAATTCAAATGTCAACTTAAGGCTAAAAAAGGCTTTAATTTCCTATTGTGGGGATAAAGTCACAGGATTTTTGGTCATCCCTTGCACTAATGCTAAATATTTGCCTGTGTTACTTGAAGTTTTACAAAGCACTGACCTTAGACTTTTTCTGTGGTTGGATGTCCTCAAGACTCAGAAGTGCAGGCAACTTTCATAAATGATAGAGACTATGTTCTTCAAGTTGAAGCACGTGTTTTTCTCTTGGTTTTGCATTTGGCCCATGCATCTTGTCACAGAATATTGCTGTGCACGAGAAGTTGGAGACAGTCATGTCATATTTTCTGTGTATGCATACATATTTGAGTGCATGGGTGCTGCTGACAGACCAAACAAGAAAATGCATGCACCCAATTGCTAAAAAAGAAGAAAAAAAAAAAATCTCTAGCGTATTCACTACGTTGCAATTAAAAAATAAGCTGTTACCCAAAGCAGCAAAGGGGAGAGAATGAAAGAAAAATAATGGCTAACTAAGAGTACCTTAGAATATAGCAGTCTGAAATTCCCCTTCTCACAAAGGAAGATAATTGATTGTATAAAACTTGAGGAATGGAAAAATGTGCTTGGCTCTCTTCTCACTAATTCATAAGTGAAAATCAGGGATAACTCTTGGAAAAGTCAGACAACTTCACACCTTTCAAAACTGGTGAAATGAGATCAGGGCTATTTGCTAGGCTTAAGCCTCCTATTTTATCCAAGTGCTGCAGAAATGGACTTGCAGACAATGGAATAATGTATTAGAATTATGCAGACTCGCGTTAAAATGCATTTTGAAATTATTTACTCTTGACAGCTAGTCATCTAGCTGTCAAATTCAATTTCTGAAAGCTGACCTTTTTTTTCTTGTGGAACACCTCTTGCAATGCACTAATGAGAGGCAGTGGGAAAGGTAGGCAGTGTCTGTGCTTTGATCAGACCAGACCAATGGCACGAAGACCACGTAGATATTGCCACAGCCTCCTTGGCAGTGCTTATGTGACTTAAGAAAATTCTGCTTTGCTCAGTCCTGAGAAAGCCTTTCTGAAACTTCAGCAGTTTTTCGATAGCACACACAGGATTCAAACAGTAAAGAGGCATTTGGAGTGCCACTTCCATGTGTATGGGCCAGCATTTTACTTGGCAGAATAGCAGTTTTTTGGAACTTCTTTGGAACTCCAGTTCTTCAGATGTGCTGCTTTCTTTTTTCTTTTTTTTTTTTTTTTTGTCAGTTATATCCGTCAGATCTTGTGGCAAAATGGAAATAATCATACGTCCCCCTTGTTTTCATATAGTATTGGACATGCTTGAATGAAAAGAATACTTTTTATGTCTGTTCTGTGGTTTTGCTTCCGCTTTCCTACAAATGATATCTGTAGTACTGCAGATCAGAAGGTGTTGTGTGGTACTCTCATTTATTGCCAGTTTCAGGGCATCCCTGCAAGCTAAATGCATGGAAAAAGCAAGTCAAAGGGAATGACACTATCTGCAATCCACAACTAGGAGCTCTTGATATACACAGTAATCCTGGTTTCCCTCTCTTTCACATCCAGCAGTGACAGACCAACTCGATTACTACTTGAGAGGTGGTATCAATGCAAAAGGAGTAAAGAAGACAGAATCCTGTAGTGGAGTCAATACTCTTGTTTTGAGGAGTTGTTGTGGCAGCATGAAAGAGCTGGAGAAAAAAAATAATGTCAGTAAATACATGAAGTGCTGCACCGCAGGAGTGAAGTCTTCAGTGAAGGAAGAAAGTTGCTGGTATCTGAAAAAACACAGTGAGCGCTGGTGCTTTGACCCAGTAGCAATTAAAAGATTTTAAGAGATCTAGGAAGAAAACTGTAATTTCCATTTCAGGGAAAAGCAAGTGAGCAGACTCAGCAGTTCTACTGCTTCACTCCACATGGTGTTCCTGCCTGTGGCTGTCTTGTGCTGTATACCTGTGCAAAACTACTTCTGCCCCAGCATTGGAAGCTGAGACCACTTTTTGTTCACTCTCTACATAGTTTTGTATTTGTCACAATTTTAAAAGGAAAGCTTTGCCTCTGACTCCAAATAGGATTTGTATCAATTGATTTCTAACAGTTCATTGGGCATGTTTTTGTTGGACACATCTCTCTGATGTCAGAGATGGGTTTTAAATTTCCTTTCAATCCTGTTTTAGCATAGTGTGCATGGTTTAGAACAACTGCTGCTTTCAATTAAGGTTAAGTGTTTAGTGTTACTCAAATGCTCCTTGTTGAAAATGTATATTTTCCATTTTGGAGTTATGCAAATTTCTTTTTCTGTGACATTGGAAAAAGTCAAGGGAAGAGAAAAGCTGCATTACCTTCTTTTCCTGGCATCTCTTGCAGCCATTACAGTCAAAGCAATCTCAGTAAAAGGTTGCAACTGGCACTAAAGGAACACTGCATCATTATTATTCCTGGAGTAAGAAAGCAAAAATAGACTCTCAGACTTAGGCACATTTTGTCTTTTCTCTCCTTCTCTTCACATGCTGAATCTGCTGCCAAGCCCAGCTGCTGCTTTGTCTGTGACATGCACCAAGTTGATTTTTCCCCAGTGCCCTTTTAGCTGACACGTTTGTCAACGCATTGACTATTTGCACTTCAGCAGATACAGTGCAGTAGCACTGTCACTGTCCTCCTTGCTGTATCTTCTGCTCTCTTCCATTACTCCCACTTTGCAGCAACCTGCATCCTCCTCCTCCCTGATATCTAAATGGATTTATTACTTCCCGACTGCAAATCTCACTGTCTCTTCACTTACCGACTAACATTTAACATCCCTCTCTGTTACCTCAAAGCTGTGATTACCTCCCTCGTTTTATTCCTTTATTGTTGTTACTTGCAAAACACTGTGTTCCCTTTTTGGCTCTCCCCGTGCCTTTCACTAGTACTGTTTTAACATTTCTGAATTCTTATCTTCACTTTGTCAGCATTGCACCCTCAGCTCTTTGTCAGTGTGTTGTTCTGGGTTTCAAGGTCTTGCGTAGTTGTTAGTGAATCTGTGGCTTATCTGGGTTTGTTAGAACCATTCACACTGCACGTCAGGTATGAAACCACGTGGAGAATGTTTGTAAGTAATATGAGCAGAGGTGCTGGAGTCCTCTGATATGAGTATATATGTCTTTTTCCAAAACCCATGATCACATGTTCAGCTCCCAGGAGTTGAATTTTCCATGAATGGTCCCCCCTGACCTCAATACCGTACAATTTCCCTTCTGTTGAACACTATATCTGTAATTTTCCATGTGAAATGTTTACTCCTTCATCCAATACTTCTGTTTATAATTCATTGTCCACTTCTACTGGCATTTTGTGTTATGCATCAATAGTTTGTGTCTCACCTACAGCTCTGCTTTCCTTTTCCACATTCACTCTCCATTACCTACATGCTTGTGTCTCAATATTTTCTCATAATCAACAATGGTCTTGCTTTGGGGTCACTGGGGATCTGGAAGTCTTTGTCACTTAATTCTGTTGTTGTAGGCTGCCTTGCCTTCCTTCAAAATTTTTTGTTTTCATAAAGCATTGTTACATTGGGCTCAGAACATAAAACACTTTCAGTGGCACACTAATGCACAAACCAAACAATGAAAAGCTTCAACAAAGAACTTTATTTTCAGCCTTTGTACATGTTTGAGCTTGGCATGGAAAACAATTTTCTTGCCTTGCTTTTTGACCTTGGGCAAGAAACTCCTCTTGGCACATCTGGCGTTTTTTATTCTATAAAGTAGAGATGAAGATGCCATGCATCTTTGCAAAGCACTTTCAGAGCTGCAAATAAAAAAAAAGTTAAAGGTAGTTGATTATTTTATTCTTATCATGCTTGTTATTCTGTGTGTCAGTCAGTGAAACAAGCACAATGTCTATTCTTAGCAAATAATAATGGTGATAGTTGTTTTGACTCATCTGAGATATTCTTGAGTGGCTAAGTTGCTAATGGAACTGATGTTCTGAACTCCTACAGACTTCTCAGTTTTTTCACAGCCATGTATTTTCTGCAACTGATGTACCACCTCCTTTGCTTTCTGCTTATTCTCATACAAAAGTTCTTTATTTGATGTCTGTTTCCATTTTTTTGTGGCAAATGCAAGATCTGGCCTTGGTATTGTTTGCTCTTAAGTTGCTCTGTTTGATTGGCTCAGCTGGAAGAATTGGTTTGTTTGGGTTTTTTTGTTTCATTGGGTTTTGTTGGTTGGTTTGTTTCATTTTATTTTTATTGTTGGGGGGGTGGTTTAAGAAATCAATATGTGCCTTTTTTGGCATATGAAAATACTCTGTCTACAATGCCACATTAAAAGACTGAAAAAATTGCTTAGCTGTCCCCATAGCAGAACATTTCCTGAATATTTGCTGCTTGAACTGTAGGAAAGAAAGCTCTCCCAGATTACTGTTCACAGATTTCTTTTCGTTCGGGGGATAGCCTTATTTTGAACAGTGTTGTTCAGTAATATCTATGCTTGGAAGGATGCCAAGCTCATCCAGGGCAGCACAGGCAGCTCTTCCCATTGTAGGGCTTCCAATTAAACTAGTGCTACCAGCTGTGTGTTCTTTTGTCTGCCCTGGACTAGGCTGTGGTATTGTGCTTCCCACTGTATCTCTCCAGCAGAGCCTGTTGTCTCCATATTAATAGTTTGGGCAAGAGAAGGGGGGGTTATGAAACATGAGCATTCAGAAAAGAGAGGAGATGTAAAGGAACTTCTGGCAGTGTGAGTTATGCTCAGAAACAGGCCTCCTAACCTTGAAAAAATGGGTGGGGAGAACACAAATGTAATTGCTTTTATTTAGATCATGAAAAAGTGTTTCACAAAGGTGTCAAAGTATCATAATCACCAAAGCATAAGGGAAATCAGATTACTAATCCCAAATTACTTATGAAAAAAGTGACGGCAGAGTTGGTGCCAGGATATGAGTCGTCAGATTCTCACTCCAATGTCAAGTCCTCTAGATCTTGTTTCTGGGCATTGGAGGCAATGGGGTGAAGTAGGTGGGGAAAAAAAAATTAAAAGAAGAGATGGAGGAGGTGGCATGAAGAGAAAAAGCAAGTTGTTTTGCCTGGCTGGAGCAGATTCTAAGGAAAGAGGGAGAACAGGCAATGGGAGGATGAAAGCCAATGCCCTGTGATACTCAGGGCAAGAAAAATCAGACAGGAAGGAAAGTTAGAGACAAGATAGAAAGGATGGAAGGGAAAATTGTGAGACAGTCTGATTTATAGGGGGTAAGGAAAGTATAATTTTTGTCAGATGTCATCAAGTTCAGTGTTTTATCCTCTTAACAAGAAAAATACCCTGGCTTATTTTGAGCAGGTTCATAAAAAAAAAAAGCTGATGCTCAAGGTTTTAACAGATTTTATTGTTGAGGGTTTTTACCCCCAGCCCTTCTACGCAGACTTCCAGAGAACATAGAACTAGAGTAAATCCCTGTGATTTTATCAGGATGTTATCTTTTGATAAAATTATATTTAATTTTATATTAAGCTGCTTTAACACTCAGCCTTTTTGTTTCCATATAATTGCTGCTATGCAGCAATTGTCTGCTCTGCAGCAGACAAGCTAGATATTAAAAGAGTATCAGACAGTATGTGCTGCTTAATAACTACTCAAACAGTGCTGGCTAAGGAAATAAAAGATTCAGAAACAGTGCAAGGGTGAAGGAACAAAGTAAAGGATGGAGGAAGTTGTCATGGCATACTGAGGTAATATGTTCTTCATCATAAATTAGGTAATCAAGTGGAATCTACCAATGATTGCACTTGAAATGAGAAGTTTTCATTTTGCTGAATGGATGAATGGAAATTGCTCATGCAACACTTTGAGCAAGGATGCTGGCAGTAGATGAGATTTGGCTTATGTCAGTGGGACTTCAGCACAAATAAAAGAGAATATTTTGGAGTCATTCTTGGAATCTATGCCTGGGTTTCCTTGCATTTCTTATTTTCCAATAGACTACATTACATTTTCAGACAGACATCTCTGTTGGGATGCCGGGATTCTAGGCGTCAATTTTGTGATGTGTGTCTAGCCTTTTCTCCAGTGAATGTCACTGCCTGACTTTAATTGATTTTAACTTCCTTCTTTCCCTGCCCCTCTTCATCCCTTAGCACACATAGCAAACCTTTCTACAACAGTGCTGCCTGGCACAGCCTCCTCTCTCCAGATCTAGCAACACTACAGCCTCTTAACATCGCAGCCATAGGCACCCTGAAAAGCACCCTGTCCATTTCGGGAAGTATACTCATGCTTGCATCCTAACAGACATGGCAGCTAAAGCCACTCTTCAGCTGAAGATTTGTGGCTGTGTAACTTCTTTAAAATGATGGGGGTGATTCTAAATGTTTTGGTTTTTTTTAAAAAGCTCAGGCTTCTTGAGAGGCTGGCAACCGTCATTTCTCTGAGACAAAGCCTGGGTGCAATTGTTGAGTGCCAGGTGATACCAGGTTTAAAAAATACAGGAAGTTCTACGGCTGTGTCTCTGCCTGATGTGCCAACCTGGCAAGACACGTATCCTCTTTGTGCCTCTGTGGAATTGAACAGAAGAGCTGCAGGTTGGCGTGCAGGAAAAAGTAAATAAATCAGGATATTTGTCCAAAAAGAGAACTTGTGGAGCCTTCTTTCTACTTTCTGCTTGTGGTAGCCCTTGCAAGCTGTGCTTCTTTCAAGCCCTCTCACTGAATCCTGCAAGCAACAGCATCAAAATACCTTTTATGTATAAATCTTGCTTTCCTCCAAACTTGGGAGACTTTTAGTTTATTTTTTCAAGGCTCAGATTAATTATTGCATTTTAATGTGATGGATTTAATGCTACCATAATTGGCAAAGCTGGTATACAGGATATCTGACCCAGAAAAGACTCTCAAATGCTTTTCAGTATTAAAAATTCCAAAAGTGGTTGTGGTGTTTTGTGCAACAGAGATGCAAATGCACTTTCTGGTAATAGTTTTTAGGTATCAGAAGTTTGGATTATTTTTCCCAAAGAAAGAAATCCCAAGGCTTAGAAAGCACAGCTGCTAAGGCTCAAACACAAGTTTGTTTTACAGTCAGGACAAACTAAAATCCTTTAAAGGTTAATTACAAGTGAATTTAAAATACTGTTAGCAGTCTGAGTTGTGTATAATGTAGTGGCAGCAGGGAAATTTTTACTAATGTTTACAGAGAAGATGTAAATTAAGTGGAATTCTATAACCTTATCAAAAAAGGAACAGGATAAACTTTTATCTGCATTGCAGAGGAGAATATTCGTAAAATCCAGTCAATAATTTCCCCTCCCCTGCATCTTATCCTTATTTCCTTCTGAAGAGTTTTCAGGATATATTAAAAATGTGCTGTCACTCTTCTTGAAATAATTCAGCTCTAAGTCTGGGATGAACCACTGTGTTATGAAGGAAAAATAATTTGCAAGAGCAGAATTGCCATCCAAAAGTGACTAAAAAGATTTATTGGAAATTTGAGGCCAATCTCACTTGATCATGGATCTCATAATCACATTTCATTCTACTTTTTGCATCTGAGATTATGAATACCAAACAGAAAGACCTGTAGTTTATCTGTTTAAACTTCTTGTCAGTTTTCATGGGTGTTTTCATATGACTGCATTATCTTTCTGCAATGAATTCATGAGTGGTTTGGGGAGTGTTTAAAGGTGACAAAGGCAAAAAAATTGCATTTTGGGAGGGAGCAGAACATCACAGTGAAAGAAATGCAGATTTCAACCTTATTCCTTACCCTTTGCAACAGAGAATTTGCATGCTATGGTCCCTCAGTCTTCATCGGCACCCTGAAGCTCAGAAAGGATTTGAGGAGCAGCCACCAGCATATTCTCAAAATAAACGAGAAATAATAGCTTGTATTTTCAAAGCTACGTAGAAGCTGCCTAATATTCATTTATAAGGGCTCAGGTATTTTGTCCCTTGAATCAACTGTGTATCCTGATTTGGATGTGGATTAGTACAAATAGGGATGATGAATTTCTGGAATGCATTAGTAAATACAATAATACTCTCTTCATTGGTAACGTATGGGGAAAACCGAGGCTCCTATGGATTAGGTTTTTTTCCTGACCTCTGACCAGGTTGTAGGTTCTTGGCCATTTGGGTGGAATGGGGAACAAATCTGAGTATTCTTCCAGGGAACCTGTGATTCATCAGGTGGTGAATTGTAGGGGCTCCTAAAGAGAGTAAGAAGATAAAAAATTTGTCCGTGGAAAGACTGTATTCACCTTCAACAGAAACCAAAGGAAAGCAAATTTGGCCCAACTGTATGGAGCCCTCCCGGTGACAAAGTCCTTGGAGCACTTTCAAAGCACAGAGCAGATGTACAGGGTAACAAACTGTTTATAGTCTCCGTCCCAATCCAGACATATCAGTCAAGAGAGGTTTTCTTCCCCAGATTCACATTCAGATAAATAGCTTTGAGGCATTAATCCATGTGGATAATATGTGGAAAACATCCAGGAGCAGTGAGATTGGAATGATGTCAGCTTCAAAGAGGACATCCAGGGGAATGACATTGGGGTGTGGGACTCAGGCCCATGGGACCATGGTTCAGGGAACAGCATTTAGATGTGAATTTGGTCACGCAGCATCACCACAGTCAAACAATGATGTTCACAAACATCACACAATCCTACAATTCTTGAAGGAGCCTGGTAGTTTCTAGGTTATAGGAGATGAAAAGGACTGTAGAATACATGTCTGATTTTTTAAAGGGACCCTACCCATGCACAGCATTTAGCATTTTCAAAAACATAATTTTAAGTAGTTGGTCTGACTTTGTTTAACCAGCAATTTAAGTGGGAGCAAATTTGGACTGCTATTGAAGCCTCTAGAGATCTTATACTACTTTTTTTTCAGTTTGGCTCATCAGTTTACAGTAGATGAGGGTGATGTGTTGTGATTTACTCTCAGGAAGAACATAGGAGAAATAAGTAAGAAAATTCACACTTTCATAGCAATAGTTAATTCTAGTAGTCCCCTTTTCTTGGTGCTTCTTATTTATTCCTACATCAGTTTTTAACTTGCTCTTATTTATAGATTTTTTTTTTGTTTTCTTTCTAAATTACAGCAACTAGTAGTTATTTAAGGACCCACTATTGTTTCCATTTTAGAGAGAACTCATTTTAAGGACACATTTGTTACCACAGCCATTTAAATTCTGCTTTGCTGGAAGTGCTTGTACGAGCTGATAGCCTAGATGTAAATTATTTATTTCAAATTGAATTGGCTGTGGTCTTTATTTAAAAAAAAATAGCATACTAACCACAAAATTAGGTTTTTTATTTTCTTTAGATGCCTGCCAAACTAACAAGAGATTTTGCTCTAAAAGATTGCTTATCTGTTACTGGCGATTGGCCCACCAGCGTTGAAAATTCAGAAACTTTGCATTTTGAATAAGACCCAAATAAGCTGCAGAGTTAAACATAATGCTGAGTGCATGCCAGCGTGCTCTATACGTGCTCTCTCTCTCTCTCTCTCTCTATATATATATATATAAAATGGAGAAGCATTTTAAATCATCTTATTCTTCATATTCTCTCTATGCAATGCTTTAAATAATGTGATCGGTTTTATTCCTTTAGCTGGGGAACATGAAGTTGTTGATTACATCTGCTGTGTGGTGGTTATAAGGGTGAACTAATATCTGGACAACTGATGTTTAGATGTAACTTATGGTATGAATCAATATTTTAGACACACTGTTACTGAACTTCTGCCCCTTCTTCGCTAAATTTGCAATGGAGCTGTGTACAGGTCCATTTGAGTTTGGCATTTCTACAGACATGACTGAGGACTTAACAGACACAGCAATATTTTTATTTCTCTAGTTGATGGCAAACTAATATTCCTTGATCGTATTGGCAGTAGACTAAATAGCAGCTTGGAAATACAGCCGACCAAGGAGGTTGTAGTAAATGAAATGGCAACAGAGCTTTGAATGCCAAGATAGCATTTAAGTGTGTGTGTGTGTGTATATATATATGTAGATGTGTGTGTGTATATATATATGTGTGAGTGTGTGGGTTTCTTAATACAGACGGGGCAAAACAAAACTAGGATATTTCAGCCTCAAGAAAGGAATGCTACCAGGATTTCAAATATGTTTGAACTATAGCTTTTAGTCAATTGATAAGATGCAGCTGAAAGGTTTGGAACACTAGGAAAAGGATTTTAGTAGAGTTTTTGCTAGTGAGGGGGGAAAAAAGCTTGAGAAGACATATAGACGTTAGTCTTGTGCTTTTTAGCAATCAACTCTTCTGATGGAGACAACAAAACATCTGCTTGGCTGAGGAATATTTGAATATCGTAGATGATATTTTGACATATTGCATAGGCTTTACTTTGTATGTGTATATACTGAAGAAATTGTATTTCTGTTCAAAGACTAATCCAGTCAGTTTTACTCAGAGGTGAACTCTCAACTCATGCACCGATTTTCTAGAAAAAGCTGCCTCTGAGATATTGTCCCTTCTTCAGAGCTGACTCTCTGTGTGTTAAATAGTCTCTAAGTGTACAGGAGTAAGGTCTATTTGAGCATAATTAAGTGCATATTGCCCCAATCCAGCACGCAGAGTTCTCATAAGCATACCGTGGAATAAAGAGACACTCAGGCAACTTCGGTCCTGAGGCTATTGTAACAAATGTGATGCAGTGTCAAGGGAGAAGATTTTAATCCTTTATTCGGTTTGTTTGCCAGTATTAACATTTGGTCCTGTGGAGCTGGATGTTCCATGCTGTTTCCTTCCCCTTCATGTTTCAATAACAATTTTCATAAAAAGCATGTCTCCCACTTCATGGCATTACAGAGAGTGGTTTTTCTGAGTCTGAAAGTGTGCCTGGAAATTTAGACATTTTCAAGCAATTTCTGTAATGCATTTTGACTTGGCTATATTTTTAAAAGTCAGGTTTGAGAGACTGGAGGGTCACACTACATGTTTTATTTGAACAGGTGGCATCAGTCAAAAAACTTAAATTTTTGTTGAATTAAAAACAGGCTTTTGCAAAATCTAACATAAATTTTATTTATATCAATTCTATCAATATCTAGCAATATATCAACAAAAAGTAGTTTTTATCTCATGCAGTCGCATTCTCACTGGGATATGCAACCTAGATACTGCAGTCTTTGGTACAGGAAAACCATATCAAGAAAGAGATTCACTGTCTCCCTAAAAATTTAACTTGACAAGCCTTTTACCTTTGTTGAAAGTGATGGTAAAGGACTGTAACAAGCAGCATAAAAAATGAATAGCTATTAAGTTTGTTTTGAAATGTTCCAAATTTTAGAAACTTGTGAGATGCTGATAATTGTGCTGTCCCATTACCAACCATATTTGATACTTTTCTGAAGAAGGATACTTTCAGTTATTGAAAATGTGTTACCTTTAACTTGAAGTCCAGAAGCTGAGCTGTGTTCAGACCATATAACAGAGGCAACAGTTTATCCTAAGCCAAAACACTTTGAAAGCTCTTTGTTGGAACGCTCTCTCTCCCATATTTATCTGCATGAAGGAATTCAGAAGGGTTCACAAGGGACAAAACCTCAGCAGCAAAATCAATAGGCCCCAGGAAAACACCCTTTGTATGTTTCAGATCTCTGTCTCTTAACGAGAATAATGCTCTGCCTTTATGAGAAGGTGGTTCTCTGCACTCATGACCTCTGGTGCTGTCCTTTGGCTTCAAAATCAATCTCCATATGGGCCTGAATGTGGAACTCCATTCCTCATACTGTAAATATTCCCATTGAGATCAATAGGTATTTGCAAAGTAAAATATTACTCAGTGTGAGTAAGAGCCACATGATATGAGGCAACAGGTCTGGCACTAAAATATGTTTTTATATTTTTAGGGGAGTATATTCTCACATGTGGGTTTCTTGTTTTTGCCTGCACCTGTTGTGTATGCAGAACAGTCCTGCAAAATAAGTACAGTTTAGTATTAGATATTAATATGTAAATACATATTGGCATTTACGATCCCATTACTCATTTACATGTATAAATGCAGGTTAACGGCTTGTGTAACTCTGCCAGTGGCAAACTGAGTATTTCAAAATTTAGCCTTGGGTGTGTTCTGGGGAATTACACTACAAGTCCATGTTATTTCTTCATTCAAGCTCTCCAGCCTGTTAGAAACACAGTATAAACTCTGGTTCACAGGGTAACCCTTCAAAATTACAGACATAATTATTAATTTATTTGATATTTATTGATTGCATCAACATTATTCATGATAAACACCTTTTATATTCATATGGATGTCACTGGTATTGTGCTTAAGGCTTTCTACTGTAACTAATAGGACCATTAGTTAGTTCTAAGGTGCTGTATTTTGCAGTCAACTTCATGCCTTTCTTAAGGAGGTGAGGAAAGTAAACGTATAGAAACTGTTCACTGAATTTTGAAAACATTTTGCTGTTTATAAGACTAGCTTTCGGGGGGGGGGAGGGTTGTTTGTCTTCCAAAGAAAATTATATGTTTACATTAGAGATATATATATACACCCCATATATACATATACCATATATACGTCTTAAAACCCAAAAGAAACTGCATTTTTCCTTGGACAAGTTAATGTACATAATGCTATTCAGTTGTCTTCAAAAGCTGATAGGAAGCTTGAGCTGTTATTTCCTTGAGCTTTCCCTGTATATCACAATGATACTATAATTCACGGAGCTGTTGTGCTAGGCTTTGAAGAGTGCTTGTCTCCTCGGGTAGTCGCGACAATTCCATAGCCGAAATCAGTTCTTAGCGTTTTTGAGAAGATCCAGTGGTCGGTCTCGTTTCTAAGGGAGAATTCATTTCTGGATATGGTGGACAGGACAGTCTTCCAGCTTAGACCACAAGGCACCTCAAAATTAATAGACTAGCTTCACGATTTTGATGAATTTTATGTCTGGATTACTCAATAGGAAAAATGTACCCATATTTTCCTTGACTGGTCCTGCTGTGTTTCAGCTCCCAGTGTTTGTGTTTCGACAGCAAATAGGCCTTGTGCGCTGAACCGCTCTCACTCCCCGTATCGCTGTGTTTTCTTACAGCCTGTGACCTGATGAACCAAGGCATCCTGGCCCTCGTGAGCTCCATCGGCTGCACGTCAGCAGGATCCCTGCAGTCTCTGGCCGATGCCATGCACATCCCTCACCTCTTCATCCAGCGCTCCACGGCAGGAACGCCGAGGAGCGGCTGCGGGCTCACCAGGAGCAACCGCAACGATGACTACACGCTCTCCGTGCGGCCCCCTGTCTACTTAAATGATGTCATCTTGAGAGTGGTCACAGAATATGCCTGGCAGAAATTCATTATTTTTTACGATAATGACTATGGTAAGTATTTATTTAGCAGGGTGATTTTTGTCAAATCCATAATCCTGTTGAAAAGTGTCACATTAGAGCTTTATAGTCTTCCAATAGATTATGTTTTGCTTGTGAACATTCATGGTTCTGGTAGCATTTCACAGCAGCTCAGAGAAGTCTACTTCTAAAATCCATCAACATTTACAGGTTTATTTGATAATGTCTTTGTTAGAGTTAGCTGACAAATGAAGAATTTACGTGTTTTTCTATTCTGCCCATGTTTATGAAGCATAAAAGTTTTTAGCAAACTCTTTTGTGTTTTTGGACTGTAGAAACATAAAGTGACAATTCAAGAAGCAACATATAAAATTTGCATTCTGTAGATTTATTTATTGTGTGGTAAATCTCTTCTGTTTGTTGGCATATATTTTTTGGCCAGAATCTGAAGCAGTGGTGAATGTAGGTCAGAGGTTTGGCAAGAACGAGGTGCTAGTCATAAATATAAAACATGTAAAAAGAAGTTCTGGAGAGTGAAGAACTTGAGGAGGAGGGCTTGGACAAGACAACATTCCTTCTTTTTTGAGTTCATTCAGTGTTCCTGAAAGGTGCTGAATTGGTGGTTTTTGTGTGATAGAGTAAGTGTGACACAGATGGCGGTGTCACAAGACTGCACCATCCAGCTCAGTGAACCAGCCAATTGTGGACCAGATATTTTCTACAGCTGACAGGAGAACTGGGAAGATTTCTCCAGTATGGGTGCATTATCTAACGAATTTAACAATCTTTATTTCTGTGGAAAATTGCTTTGCAACCAGACCTGTTTTCTTCAGATGCATCCAATATTCATAAGTAATCATGACTGGCTTGGATGAGCATTTTAAAACTTATTTTCAAAGTTAAATCTTTAAGTTATAGAAAAATGCTCACTTCAGCGATTTGCTGTGCATAATATCTGGTTCATTCAGGTCAGGTGTTATTGATTTTTGTTCCCTGCCTACATAATAAATTCTTAAATTAGAAGAATAGAAAATGATGAATAGGAAAATTCTTCTTTATAATAAAGCAGCACCTAAAAGCACCAGCCATGGAATAAGGAACACACACACACAAACCCCTACAAAACAAATAAACAAAAAACAAAAAATCCAAACATCTCACAGCAAAGAGGATTGTTGTTCAGAAATTATGAGTTTGTGTATTTAATTACTAGGTACCTATGAAGACAACTATGACCTTTTCATTTAAGAGGTATCTTTTAGCATATATTTTTGAGTTTAAAAGCCTCCAGCAAATTTTATAATTAATATCTTTGAATAATTATATTCAAAAATACTGGGTTTAAATTATTCAAGTTTCAATTCTCAATTTGAGAATATAGTTCTCAGACACCATGTTATTTTGTCCTTGATATCTGGCTAAGAACTTCATAATGGTGTGACTTCCACAACACAGATGCCTGCCTGCCTGCAAGGAATAAGTCTCAGAGCAGTTGCTCATTCAGTGACGCATCATCCTCAGATGGGACCTATGGCAAATATTAAGTCTCTGTACCTGCCTCCCTGACATTCTGAATTCAGTAGTCTACAAGTAATGCCGTACTAACCAAGACAGATTGGTAATCTGACTCTGATTAGTGATCGCCACCACAAACATCAGGAAAAGGTGCAAAAAAAAAATATTCTGCATTTAGTATAAACTGAGCAGTATATTTCTAACCATTTGTGTGGCTTGAGTATTTTGGAGGGGGGGAGCAGGTTGGTATTTTTGGGGGGAGGGGTGTGTGTGCATAGTTTGAAATTAATATCACAGATAGAATGATTTTAAATGCAACCTGATTTTTAAATTAACCTACAACTCTGAGTAGAGATATTAGTTGTGCAAAGGTATATTTCTTTAAACTGTGTCAAGCTAAATCCTTGATTTCAACAGCCATCCTAGGGCAGCGAGCAATTTCTGTGTTCTTCTTTTGCTTCCTACAATTTCTTTATAAAATTTTATGTTGCTGATTTCATTGATGGTTTCCTCCTCCATTTTTAATAATGAACAAGAGAGCAGAACTTTCAGATCACCATCTCTAACCTGAGGCCTCTCATTCTTTCCGTTACTGCGAGAGTTTTTCACTGGCTCTCCATTCCCATGTCTTGCTCATACTGGAATGCCCCTGTAATTCTTTGCTACCCTGTTTTGGGTGAAATCATTAGGTTTGACACTGTGTTTTGCCTGTTCGTAATTCTTTTACCCAGTTTTTTATCTATGACAGCAGTTTTTCGCAGACACATGATGACATTATTTTCTTAGTAGCCCCTAGAGAGTAATCTTGCCAGATTGTTATAAATATTAACAAATTATATCACTTTCTCCCCTTTTCCTGCTATTTTATTGATAAACTAAAAACATTTCTCTTATGTTAGCTGTTCACATTTTCTCTTCTTGGATTTTCTATTGATGGAAGAGGGACTAGCACAAAGAGAGGGACAAAGAAATTAATGGCATGAAAAGAGGAGCTGGAATTACTTCTTAATGGATTACAGAGTGGATAAGTCTGAATTCAGTATTCACCATGCTTTGAGCAGCAGGTTGGACAGTGTGGTGTCCTGAAAGCCCATCCAACTCTAATCATTCCATGATTCGGTGATGTTTGAGAAAGCCGTTCTTTAGATGGGTCTGTAGATGTGAATAATTTTACAAATTTAAAAAAATGATTCCAGCATTAGTTTGGGTTCTTTTAAAAGAGAGTTGGCCCAAGAACTTCAGAAGACCCTGAGGAAGGGAACATTGCTGTTAGCTTCCGTGCCTGTTTTAGAAAGAAGTCAAGACTAGGCATGGAGATATGGGTTGGAAGTCCAGGGATAATTCATCCCTTTGGTCAGTGTCAGTGCAGCTAAGGGTGGTTGCAATTTCCTCTGGAAGATTCCAGTCTCATTCCTCAGCTTGCCTGAGAGGTTCTGCTTCAGTGTGAGACTTATTTATTTTCTTCACTCATACAGACCTAAAAAAAAAATTCTTGCTAAAAGCTTTGCTCAATATAACTGCGTGCAGCAGTTAATATTAGACATTTTAATAGAACATTTAGTATTAAACATTAAAGTAGGTGGGAGTTCGATACCTGCATTAGAATTAATTTCATATTAGGAAGAGATTATTGATATGTTCTGCACAGCCCTCTGCAAAACTGATACTTGTGCAAGCAACACTTTCTTACCCTGGTGGTATTTTTTCATGTGCAGTGGTTGTTCCTTCTCAAAGTGTGTATCATAACACACAGTAAATGACTCTTGAGAATTAATGGGAATATAGATTCAGTTATGTGTCCATCTGTTTTTTTTTTCATTGTTGACATCTTTTTGTAAGTTAGAAAATGTAAAAGCACTGATAGACTGATTCCAGCAACCAACAGAATTCCAGTACTTTCCTTTCCAATAAATTATTTTGTATAGTGATTTAATTATTTAAAACAAAATACTTTAGTTGTATTACTGAAATTATTTCCAGTAATAATTTTTCTCTGTGGAAGAAAATGGGCCTTTCATATTTAAAATAAATTTGTTACAGTAAAATTGGGATCTTATCCAAAGCACACACAGTGTTAACCAGTTGCCTTGCACCTTCAATATAAGCTGCAAACCTTTATGTGTCAATTTATCAAAATCATAGTTTTTTTAATCCTATCAATAGAATTGCTTTTGAATTTTATCTTGCAGTCTATCATAGATTCCTTTTAATTATCAGGGTGTTTTTTATAATGGAAATGTTTTCTGCAGGCCTGAGAATAATGTGCCCAGTGTTAGCCTCCTTAAAAATCTCAAATTCTTATTTTGAATATAAGTAGATGAGTATATTCAGTTTTACTGTTTTAACACTACTGTACTGATATCTAAATATTAGAAACTTCAAGTCTACTTAAAGGTACTTTACTGACAAGGAAAGTTAACTCTTTGAAGGAAGCAATTCTTTCATTATGTCATAACCAGCTGGGTGTTGAAAAAGTGAGGTAGAAATGCATTTATTAGATAATTGATATCTAAGTTTTCAAATGATGTTTCTTTTCCAAGTAAAATTGTAAGTAGGCTGACTATTTTAAGACAAAACAAAGGACGCCTTGATAATTGTAAAAAAAATATTTTCTTACTGTTGACTTAGTTAAGCTAAGTAAAGGCTTTAAAAAAGCCATAGTGTTTTGTCAGTGGTACAGCCTTCCCAGTAACAAATGTAAGGCTAACAAACAGAAGCAATTAATGAGTGGGGTTGTGAGAAAAGAGAACATTTTAACATCAGCAGGCTTAGGTGATATTTGTTGTATTTCATTTACTACGATTGTATCTTTAGCTTATAAATTCAGATGAACTTTTGAAAATCAGAACGAGCCATCTTTTCCCCAGTCCTTGCACTCTGAGAGCATGACCTAGACCAAACTCTCAGTGCAGACAGTCCCCTTGTATTCAGTGTGTTTTGTTCCTTCCGGTAAAACATGTTGAGGCCTGCCCAGGACGTGGAATCTGATTTTGTTTAAGAAAATTTAATACAAGGATATTAAAAGCATTCAAGAACAATTCTGCACTTCTTCAAAGGCCATTAAAGAGAGTCTTCTTGTGGAGATAAAGAGTAGGCGGCATGAAATGCAGCAAAATTATGCAGTAGACTGATGCCTTTCTCAAACTGCTATTAAAATTACTATCCACACAGTATGTACAAGCCAAATTTATTTCATTTAAGCAGCCAAATCAGCTCCTACTCGCTTCATTCTTGACTGCTCAGCTCAATCTGTAGGATCACTGTGCAGAGGGTATTTGTGCGTCTCCTTCTTACAAGCAGATGTAGAGACTGGGAACTCCTCCACTAAGTCTGAATTCTTCCCTAGGAGCATCAGCACCCTTTCAGGGAAGGCATTTTCATATGGGACACTGCAAATGTATAACTTACACCTTTGGAAATCACAGAGTTTGGATTTGGAAAAAGAACCAATGGCATCTGTAAATATTTTGAGCAAGTTTTCCAAGTTATTAATCTTTATGGTTTCAAGTTCAAAGCAAGCAAAATGCAGTTTGAAACAGCAAATCCTACCCTGTCCACAGACTGGCACCTGACAATTGACAGTCCCCAAAAAACAGCATGAAAAAGACAGATACATTTCATGGAATTAAATAGTAATTTGAGACCAGAATGTGTGAGCCCAGGCCATATAAGCAGAGTGATTCAGCTGGAATTCCAGCATATTGTTGGGTTTTATCTCTGTGGTGTATCAACAAGGGGCAAGCTTTTGCAATTCATGTTTTACTCTCAGGCAGTTTACAGCTTACTGTATTTTCCAGGAAAAAATGTGGATACTTTTCTGTAGTAGTAAATTCTTTATGAAGAAAGCAGTCAATCACTGCAAGAACATAGCTGTGAATTTTGTGCAATTTACAGTGTAGGTATCTCTGCATTTCTAAGATGAAAGATGGAAAGTCTAGCTGTTTGAAAACATTTATTTTTAATGTTTTGTTGCTGCTAAAGTAGATAGCAAGATTCTGCAATTTTCCTCTTGAAAGGTTTAGGGAATAAGATTTTTTTCTGGAGGATTAATTTTATCTTAATCACAATTCTTTTATAGTGATGATAGTAACATTTTAAAACCCTTCTGTATTTCATATTAAAAGAAAAAAATTCTTAACCCCACTTCTCTTTCCAAATTTCTGGCCTAACCTTGTGTATTTCATCCCGCCATGCTTTTGATATGCAGCCACCACAGGAGATCTGTGCAATATTTACTGGTTCCAGAGCTAAGATATCTTTGCTTACAGTTTTTTGACCTTCCTACTAATACTGCAGATATTTGGCAATTGATATTTGCCATTCCCTTAGGTGGTAATTTAATTTTAACTTTTGTAAAGAGGAGGAAAAAAAGCAAGCATTAAGGCTATGAAGGAGATTTACTCTGTGAGGCTGAAGGAGGCATTCCCATAGGAAGCCAAGGTTGAAAAAGTAATTGTTAAGACTTGGCTGAAGCAAAAGAGAGGAGCTTAACAGTAAGAAAGAGTTTAGTGGGCATCTGTCTTGAAAAACTTCCTCATGGATCTCCCTTCTTGCTCCTTTATCATATACAGGAGTTTTAGATTATTTCTGCTCAAGGAAAGGATGAAGGCAGTGGTATGAGGTACCTGGCCAATAGAAGGTGTCTCAAGCTCAATCTGAGAGAGGATTTTGGAGCAAGAGACAGAATAAAATAGAATCTTAAGGAGAGAGCAGTGACATCTCTATTACTGAGGGATTCAGCCTAAATAAACAGGTCTGTGAAACTAAGAAGCTAAAAGAGCATTATCCCCATCCCTACCCCAGAAAGGCAGTGTTTTTCATGTAAATTGAGTGTAATGCTAAAGAGCTGGAGTGCTGTTCTTTAAAGATCCTGGCAAAACAGGGATTATACCTGGAACTTGAAAGGCTGAGTTGCTTGCAGAAAGGCTACCTCCTGTGTTTTAAGAGGCGTGGTGTTCTGGGATAATGCCTGTCTGTATGTATGGGCCCCAAATTCCCAGCATTTCCTTTAAAACCATATAGAGTGAGGGATCCTGTGGACACTTTCCTGCACACACATTTTCCAGAAATAAGTATGATGACCACTGACATAGATGTGCTTGAAACCATAACATTTTCTATTCAGTTAAAGTTTTAATGCAAGTTTAATAAAGACTCATAAAAGAATCATGCTCTCTTTAATCGATTGCAAATGCTTATAATTACCCTGAGGCTGTTTTCAGCTGCTTGATGACTATAATATTCTCAAGTCTGTCTCCAGACAGTCTTAAAACTGTTTATTACTCATCTGGCTCTTTGCCAGCTTCCCATACTCATTTGCTTCACTGTGCCTCAATAAACATATAATTAATTCAAGACTATTACTGATTTTTTTTTTCCATTAGTATGTATTACGTCATTGAGATAAGGAAAGGAGCATTAATTTTCAGCTGTGTAACTTTAGTGTGCCAGGTGAGAACTTCTGGCACAACTTGCATTTGCTGATTGACATTACCATTTCAAATTGAGTATATATTTTGGGCGACCCTAAAATTATTCAGCTTCTGAATTATTCTATAAAATTTCTCTAGTGGAAAAGTGGGCATGCTTCTCCTTTTCAGCCACATAACACTTGGAGAAATGTATTGCAGGGACTATAAGTGAATATGTAGAAAGATAAGAGAGTGTTTGTCACTCCCTCATGTTGCAGCCCTTAGGGAGGGGATGAGTAAAGTGTTCAAAGGTTTCACCTGACAGACTTGTGTTCTGTTAGTAAGCTGGGGTCAAAATAAAACTGTAGGTGTTCTCCCAATATCTATGCAGAGGCAAAACTCTGTAAATTAAGTGCTATTTTAACATTTTGAAGAGGTAAGTACAAGATTTCATTTGTATATGCAGCCTGCATCAGAAGAAAAGTAATTTATTTAAAGAGTATTTGAATACCTGAAGCTTACACTGATATCTGCTACTGTTTGCTAAGTATTTTTCAACTCTTAACACATTGTTCTATCTTCTCAGAAGTATCAAAATTGAGCTTGTCAGTTTATATTTTGGCAGCTAAATAAATGAACAGTAATCAAATGAGGAAACTATTGAGAAAAGTAATTTTTACGTGTTGAAGAAATTATATCACCATTGGAAAAAAAAAGCATGAATTAGGTATAAGAACATTGTAAATGTCAAGCAGTATCATAAATTGAAAAGAAAACTTGTCTCTGAGAGTTTTAACCAGTCAAGAAAAAGAGGAAGCAGAGAGACAGGAAAGAGCTAGAAAATATTTATAGCAGTATTCCTAAATCTTAGTTTATCAGTTTTACTTTTGTAAGTTATGTTCTTCACAGCACCAGTTCACTCATAAAATATTCCTGTTTCTATACTGTAAACTTTTGATCAAACGAAAATGTTCTTTAGGAAGAGATCGATGCACAGTCAGAGAACAGTTTGTCTTAAGGAGGTTTATAACAGGTATAGAATCATGGGATAGCTTGGATTGCAAGGGACCTTAAACACCGCCTAGTTCCAATGCCCTCCCGTGGGTAGGGGCACCTTCCACTAGATCAGGTTGCCCAGAGCCCCAGCCAGACTGACCTTGAGCACTTCCCTGGATGGGACATCCACGGCTTCTCTGGGCAGCCTGTGGCAGTGCCTCACCACCTTTAGAGTCAAGAATTTCTTCCTAATATCTGACCTAAATCATCCCTCTTTCCGTTGGAACTCATTGCTCCTTCTCCTATCATTATAGTTCCTGGGGCAGAGCCCCTCTCTGCCTTCCCTGTAGGCCTCCTTCAGGTACTGGGAGGTTGTTATGAGATCTCCACACAAGCTTGTCTTCTGCAGGCTGAACAGCACCAGCTTTCTCAGCCTGTCAAATAGTCACACATTGCCCACTGCAAGGACACTCTCTCTGTTGTTCTTTACCCCACCTCTCTGTAAGGGGATGCACAGTTCCTCACACTTATGGCAACCAACAGGGAGTAGCAGTGACTTAGAGCGAGAGTTGGTGAATCATACAGACAGACTTATAAGATGTATATATATATATAGTTGCTATTTAGTAAAGTCTTTTATCTACCCAGAGACATAAAGTTCTGTTGTGCAGGATTTAAGCACAATTTTTTAAGTTTGGCATGATTTGAAGGCACTAGGCAGGGAAAATTCATTTCTTTGCAACAGGTTGTTTTGCTCAAAGATAACCCATAGAAGCCTTTTGGAAATCTCTAATGCAAACTGTAGTCAAAAGGAAATTGAATGAAGAGATAGAAAGCAGGTTACACAGTCAAAAGTACATGAATAGAATATATTGCCATGTCAGTCTTCACGAGTGAGGCTGGTGATCGCAATCTGACTTCCTTTCTGTTTTTTGAGAAGGTACAGTAACAGCTGATACTCTGAAGGATTAGTTCTAGCTTTATTCTTATTTATCTTTTTTATTCTGTGCTGTTTTCCTCTTTCTTTCAAGTAAAAAAAAAAAAATAAGGAAAAAAAGAAACTCAAAGGAAGAATCTTTTTTCAACCTACAGTAAGGTTCAAAACTGAAGTCTTGTAGGATTTGAAAACTGCAAATTTTGATATCTTTCCCCCAACACTGATTCAGCTGCTCAAGACTATCTGTATTGATTTTTTTATTTAAAGGACAACTTCTAATAACTGATGTATAGTATGACACAAAAGTAGCTAATGTAAATGACATTTGAATGAGCCTTTAAAATAAGGATTACATATAGATATTTCACTAGTGCCAAAATAGTTCATATCGAACAACAAAAATTGCAATCACTTGCTTATATTTCAATTTGAAATGGAAAAATCTTCAAAAAGGAAAAAAGTATACAAGTGTATTTTTTTTCATTTTTCTCAGTTCAATGATACTAAAAAATTTGAGACAATTTTTTGTCTTCTTTTTTATGTGTAAAATTTCAGAAAATTGCAAACAAGGGTGGAAAAGACCCCAGTCATTTTTACCATTTACAAATGTTCCATTTCTCCCAAGATATATCTCCACTTCTTCGGCTGCAGAAATTCTGATATTGTAAATGAGATTTTGTATGTAACTAAACATTTGGCCTTGAATTTACTTCTAATGAGTTTGAAGTACTGCTATATTCTCTGAAGTTAGATCATCCAGCTGAAATTGCTCAGGTAACTGTCCCTCTCAGTTCCCACATGCTAATATGAAAAAGCTGTGATGATTTTCTTTTTAAAATTCATTTTAATTTGGAGGTTCAACAAATTGCATATAAGATGATTAATGAGAGGGAATCCCAGTGCTGTGCTGTTGAAGGACTGTTACTGAATCATCCTGCTAAATTGTTGTTTTCCTCGGTCTGGATGTTAACCACGTTAACAGATATCAGCGTGCACAGGAATGCAAAGGCTTTGCACCAGCCTTTACACAGAGCAGGGGCACTGTCAGAGTCCAGCTGAAGCTGCACACCTCCCTTGTGTACAGAGCATTACCACAGTTAATAGTTGCTGTCATGTTAGCCAGCAGTGTGTAAGAAAGAATCGCTGTGGTAGACTTGTAAAGCTACCTTGGTAAGAATTTGAACAGTGTTATTTCTTACACAGTGGCTTTTCTCATCATCTGTACAAATAAAGTGGTCTTTTGCACAAATCAGCCAGTGAATATTTATGACAGGCACATTCACCTTTACCACCACAGCTGAATCAGTTGGTATTTATCAGCCAGATACTCTGAGGAGAATGTTCTCAGATCTGAAATGCCATCAGAGGGAGGATGAGCTAATGACTGTAAGCCAGGCTTGAGATAACCAAAGTGCACAGTGAGTGCCTTGTAATTTAGGTGGAACGCAATGATACAGGTGGATGGATTAATTTATTACCATTAGTGAATAGTGCCATCTTTCTCTTCTCCTGATTATAGTGTGATCTGAAATTTTTTTTATGAACTTTGCATCTACTTGTAGATCTTTCCTTTTAAATAAGGGTGTAAGTGGTACTTAGTATATGAGTTATTTAATATTTGCTGTTTATTTTATTCAGCTTATAAAATATTCACTGCATATGCATCCTGGTATTCCTGTATGAGATGCCTGAAAATCAGCATATATTGTTCTAGAATGCCCTGATTATTAGGCTTTCTCCAAGATGGATTAAGGGACTTGCTCCCTCTGTATAAAACAGAGATGGCAAAGGAACGTTACGGGGTGGGGCAGAGAGAACAAAAAAGTGAGATGAGATCTGGTCCCATCATTAAAAAAAACCTTGTGCAAGAATCATAGAATGTCCTGAGTTAAAAGGGACCCACAAGGCTCATTAAAATCCCATTCCTGGCCCTGCTCTGGACAGCCCCAAAAGTCACACCACATGTGTGAGCTTTCCATTAAATGGTTCTTATTGTTTATGTTAGGTGAGGTCTGAGTGCTCCTGCCAGGCTGGTCATTTAAGATTTAGACTTGTAGTCTGTGAAGGGCACTTTGCTCTTCTCTGAGCACGCTCTGTATTTAAGATACTTACCTGTTTCTTGTGCTTTCTTCGGTATCAAAAAGATTATTCAATTAAAAGATGGGGTGTGAGTTTGTGCTTCATTTCCTAAATTCTTCCTTAGGTCAGAACCCGTGGTAGCTGACACAGTAATGACAAGTTTGGTGAAGCTGCCACGTGAATTCAGATCTCAGCTGGGGCAGTGTTACACTGAGTACCTGCATTTGAATATACCAGCCGGGTCTGCAGAGCTGCAGAGGCTCTGGGCCTTGAGCTCACCTCTGCAGGATGCTCTGCGTATGCGCCTCAGCTGTGGCTGCACCCAGGCTGGTGTGCCCAGTGCTGGGCCTGCCGTGCACCAGCAGTGCAGACCATAAGACCTCCCTGTAGACCTCTGCCTTGTGGCAGGGTTATTTATGCCAGAGAAGGCTTTGAAACAGAGGCCTTGAAAAATTTTGCTTGCTTTATTTTTTAGCGTTTCCAAGACAACTTCACAGTCTCTTAAACTGAGCACAGTTTTGGTTATAAGGAGAAGGTTTGGTAATGTTTCGTGTAAATTTCCAGTCTGGTTTAACCCTGTAGGTGATGCTGACTACAGAGGGGTACTCTGTTCTTGTGCACACAAGACTGGGAGTGATGCCTGTCCAATGAGAAAACAGGAAATGTAATACTAAATAATAGTGGCACTGAACTGGGAGAGGAGATAGCAACTTTGGCTTTAGCATTGATCTATGTGCTAAGTTTGGCTTTGATCACTAAGGAGGATAATTAATACTGGTGATAATGGGGAAACTCTTCTGAATTTCTGGCTATGACTGTGACTCATCTGACTTAAATAGAAAGTAGAAATGTGACTTCTGGCTGGGCAACAGGTCGGCTAGCAAATTCAGGGCAAGAAACACCTGCGTTCCAGATATAACAGTCTTGTGTCTCCTCAGCAAAGCCATCTGTGCCACAGGTTGCTTGCCAGATTTTTCTGCAGAAGGAGTTTATCTATTAAAAAGATGATTCCACGGTTCAATGTGGATATGTGCCACTTTCAGACAATCCACGCAGGAAAGATAATGCTGCCCATTCAGTGGCAGCATCTGTTCTTTGGCATACTCTTTGAATATGATCATTGCTAGTGACTTGCTGCTGAAATATTGGAATTACCATCATGATTTAAATAGCACTTAAATTGCAGGGTGTTTTTATGTGCTTTCTGCTGTTTGACAGCATCAGGTGAGCACCACCAATAGCTCCTTTCTGCTACTGGGTAAGCTGAGGTATAACCAGTGTCTGTGCTTGTTTCCTGCCCCTATTTTTGTGTTGTACCAATGCCAAAGACAGAAGTAATAAAGAAGAAGTAGGAATCCTGGTTTGGTACATTTTCCATTAGAATGGTGGTATTTTCCTAAAAGCATATCACACAAATGCAATACGGTTGGCACAGTCACCTAATAAATGTAGAGAATAATACTGGATCTCTGTCCCTTTTGTCCCATCATTTAGTGAAGAATCAATATAATGGTTTCATTGTTTATATGCAGATCTTCATGGCAAAGGAAGACATTTGATCCTATAATCTGTCTTCTGGGTCAACACAGATTATGCAGAATATCAGTCAATAACCCCAGTGTGTTTATAAATTCAGGTCAAGTGAAATTGTGTTCTTGTTTTGAAAAAGGACAAATAAAACTTTGTTTGGTGGTTCCTGCTTACCATGTTCTGGTGTCAGAAAATATGGATTTATGAGATAGAATTTAAGTCTTTAAAAAGGCTTTCATAGCCTAAGTAAATTTTCTTCCTGACATTTTGACAGCATATTTAGATCCCATCTGCAAGTGCTCCTT
This sequence comes from Lycocorax pyrrhopterus obiensis, assembly GCA_014706295.1. Classification (NCBI taxonomy): domain Eukaryota; kingdom Metazoa; phylum Chordata; class Aves; order Passeriformes; family Paradisaeidae; genus Lycocorax; species Lycocorax pyrrhopterus. The sequence continues at coordinate 64,051,431 of JACSVZ010000006.1, read as the reverse complement.
GTGCTTCAATGATTTTGACTTCAACCAGTCAGTTTTACTCATTATATGATTTAATTAGTCTGGATCCTGAGTAATCCTCAGACTGTGTGAGCTTCAGGAACTTTAAAATGAAGGGGTTAAAGCAGAAAGAAGTTATTTTATCATTTGCATAAAACTAAACATATTTGTAGCACTTCAAATAATCTTGTTGGTATTTAAAGTGCCAAAAAAATTCTAACATCTCTGATTAGATTGAATCTAATTTTCCTGATTTAGATATTAAATAGAAGCTGTAATTAGTATCTGATTCTCTTATGGAGCTTTACTTTTAGTGTATGCACGTATTTGATTCATGGTTAAACTATCCTACAAGTGTTTAGTAATAGTGATATTTTGGCAGTGTCTGGAGAGTGAGGTTTTGGTGATAAATGTCTAAAATAGCCTAAACGCCTAAAACACCATTTCTTTCCAGTTCATGGTATTTTGGAGCTCTAGGCAAGAGACCCAGGTTGCTGACTGTGACAGACTTCCAGGACTAACCCTGTTGAATTATTCTTGTGTACTGTTTGATTATAAGCTATTCCATGCCTGTTTCTTCATAATTTGTAGCATCTCAGCAAACTGGTGCTGCAGGAGGACGGCTGTCTCTAATAGTCTCTAGTTGATCTCTGCTGGTGATGCAGGCAGAGCATTTCTTTGTTTCTGTGCAGACTGAACTTCGTTTTTCTTATCCTACTCTTTGTGCCACCACTCCATAAGAAGAGCTGGGAGCAGGGGAAGTCGGTAGGTCAGGATGAAAGATCTGAGTAGCCAAGCTGTTGTGAAAGTCTAACTGGAAGCTTCCTTAACTATAAGATGTCTCAGGCAGAAACACACATAAAAATCCTGGTCCTTCAGGTCTGACCATTCCCCTGGAAAATGAGTGATTGAGACAAGGAACAGATACAGCACCAAGGGTCCAAGAGGGAAGTGAAGCAGGAGCTGCAGTCCCTCAAAGACTGGACCTAAGACTACACATCTAGGAGAGACCAGATTTAGCATTCTAATGGGAGAAATATTTCCTGGTGATTTTAACCACAAATGCCTTGCTAAACCTGAGGAACCTTTATTTTTTGAAGAAATGTTTCTTCAGAAATTCCCATTTATGTGGGGTTACTGGTTTCCTTTCTTTTTCTCTCTTTCTTTTCACAGAGTGTGTTTTTCAGTTAAGTGTCTGTTGTGTTGACTCTAAGGCTGTTTCTTTTTCCCCTAACTGAGAGCAGTTGAGTGTGTGGGAGGTTGGCACGCCAGTAGGGAAGGAAGGATGTCCTGCTGAGTGTCCTCTGGGACAGCAGGTCAGAGCGACTGCTGGAGGGAAGAGTCACATTAGGGAACTGGTGGTTTAGCTCCTGAAAACCGGTTGAGAATCTGCAGTAGTGAGTAGGGGTCAGATAGTGAGGACTCAGTGAGGCTGAAGGGATTTTCCTGAGGTCCAGAAGGCCCTGATCTGACTTGTGAAGTCATTGAATGATTTTAATTTTTAAGCATAAAGTTTGGAGTTTTAGATAAAACCATTCAAAAGAGCAAAGGGAAGGAAAAAGTCAAGCATGCTTGTAGAATTCAGTACTGGAAAAAGCCCTTCCAAAGCCTTGGACCAGCTAGAGGCAGCATAACAATGTGAAGAGTACGCAGGTATTTCAGTTTGGTAGACTATAAAGATATTACAAGCTAGGTGGTGAACTCAGTCAATATTTTGCTGATCAATTCTTCCTTTCTAAGTCATTCTTAAAGAAGGGTCTACTCAGAGTGAGCCAGAAAGCTCTACAGGAGCGCTTTGCTGTGGAAAATTTACGAAACTTAGCCAGTATCAGATGAGACCAGGCAGTATCATTGCAACAACTATACATCTGGCTTTTGTTTTGTTTTTGAAGGAAATAAATGTGAAGTTTAGAACAACAATGAGACTTTTTGATGAGTGAACAGCCCAAGCTTCACTTAGATACATTAAGCTACGTAGCATGGATAACATAGTTTTGAGTTTCACAAAAGAAAACAATCTGCTTCCTGCCTTTCTCTTCCTCAGTTGCCCTCTGACAACTCTTGCTTGAGGGAAGAATTGTGTGTGATGGTCACCATGGCCTCACTGCTCTATATGGATTTTAGTGTGAAAGTCCTTTAAGAAAGATTAGGAAGAAATGTAATGATTGAATGGCCAAATTAGGAAAATTGCTAGAATTATTTGTAGGTTTGTTTTCTAATGGCTGTTTTGGACAGCAGCTGTTGTGGGGCCACTCTTTGTCCTGTTTCAGTACTTACAGAAATGCAATGGGCATGGCTCAGGAAGAGTTTTAAGGAGTATTAAGGAAAAGCCTGCAGGGATCTACCTGACAAAATATTTCTGTGAGGTAAATTGAACAGTTACTTGTGTCTTTTTTTTCCACTTACCAATTAACATCTTGTTTGGCTTCTGATTTTTCTAGATATCCGTGGAATACAAGAATTTTTAGACAAAGTATCTCAACAGGGAATGGATGTAGCATTGCAGAAAGTAGAAAACAACATCAATAAAATGATCACGGGGCTCTTTGCCACTATGAGAATAGAAGAACTGAACCGCTATCGGGACACCCTGAGACGGGCTATTCTCATAATGAACCCTTCCACGGCCAAATCATTCCTGACAGAGGTATGTATTTTAACAAGAGGTTATCTTCTTGTTTTGCTGACCAAGACCACAGTGGTCTGTCAAAAGATTCAGTTTATTTGACTTCATAATGGTAATCAAAAAAACCCAGCCCCTCCAAGTAAAAGTTTAAATATTCTCTATTCAAAGATCAGCATGCAAGGGTGTTTATTCATGTTCCTAAATGTGCATGTACATTTAAAAAAAGAATAAGTAAAACCACATCCTGCATGAGCAAGAGCATTTAGGAAATATGCAGAAGGATTACCCCTCAGGCATCTGTTTGAAGCTCAAAGATACTGTATTGCCATTGTGGCCCCCACTACTGAAATATTTACAACTGAAATTTTTATTATTCTTACTAATATATATATATATATATATATATATGTATATAAAATATGTATTTGTGAATAAAATGTGTTTACCTAATTGAAATTTTATTTTTTTATATAAAATCATGTTGATAATGTTCTCTTATGTGCCACTGAGTAAGGTAATGAAATATATGAAAGATTTGATTTGCATGAAGAATTTGAGGTGACAGACTAAAGTCATGTTTTCAAGCAATATGGAGCAGACTTTCAAAAGGTTCTTTGGGATTTAGAGACAGAAGACCTGCATATGGCGTTTGACTATGAGTTGTACAATCTTTTTAAATGAGTGGCATGTTTCTTTTTACACAGCACTGTGTCATTTCACATGTGGTTTTTACCTGTGTGTATACTCTTTATCGTCAACCAATGCTTAAAAATCTCTGTTCTGTTCCACAGAAATACACTTTCTCTCTTCAATAATTTCTCTTTGAACCTGTTTCTAACTTGCATTACTTTTCTTCTATACTATGCTATTGCCTTGGTCTTCAGAAATTGAAGCTTAAAAACTATTTCCGCATATCCAATCTTGAGTGAATGCATTCTAGGAATATTAACTAGAAGAGGGCTTTCTTGGTTTGTTTTTGAAAATTTTGCTTGCCCTTGGTTTTTTTTGGGCTGGGTGTTTCACTGTCCTCATTACACACTTGAAGCTTGCTAATTCTGAGTAATGAGGATCTGCTGCTCTATGCAAATGTCGGTAGTGCTTCATAAAGTTTAAACAATTTGTAGGCATGTTTAGATTGTTCTGCAGTGTTTTCATCACCCAAGTCACGAGTGTTTTACTTTTGGGTAAGAGGCATTATAAGATATTTCACATTACAACTTGAAAGCAGCATGGCTGGGGGCTCTAACTACAGTAACCCAGCAAAACAAAACTCCTGCGTTGTTCTTACAGAGAAACACTCTTTTTAAAAAAAGATACACTTTATCATTTGTTTTCACACACTGGGGTATAGTAACAAAGTAGTTTTCATCTTTTGAAGTTATCATGTATGTGTTGTCAAGAAAGCAAACAATTTACTTTAGAGTTCTTACTTTGTCATTGGCCACTCAAGACCCCAAAAATTTAAAGACAGTTAAAAAAACAACTAAACCAAATCCACAATCCCATTCCCTCCAAAAAAATTCCAATACCAAACACCAAAGAATTCCTGAAAAACAAGAGGCTCCCAATGTTTCTCCTTTCCTGGAGTCTGTAAGTCTACCAGGAAAGCTCATTATCTTCTTCTGCAAGCGTGGTTCAAAGAGAGACTCCCCCATCAGCTCCGTATTACAGGTGTTTGGCCGGATAACAGTATTTATTTGGAGTATGTTATGTGTCTGGTAAACTGACAGCAGGAGCCTCCTAATAGGAAAAGTTACTCAAATAGAAGTGTGATTATTGCCATTATTTCTGTTGGTGACAGGGAATGAACTAAACAACTGAGCTCCAACTCAAAGTCTTTGCACAAGGAGAAGTTTGCTGGGGTTGCTTTTCCAATGGATATTAAAAACAGTTATTTTGGGTCAAACCAGCAGCTGCACTGTATGGGCAAAGAAATTATAAAGCCTATGGACTGCCAGTGGGTTAAGATATTCCTAAACAATTTAATGGACATGCTGATTCCAAAGCCTGTGCCTTGTGCGTTATCAGTTTAGCTGGGAAATTCAGTATAACCTAGTGGATTTAGCATGCAATCCTTATGAAGATAGCAAGAAAAAATTGCGTATGTAGAAAAGCTCTTGGGTTTATTCTGCCCAGTAGAAGCTTTTGGCTGCCTCACTGGATTCAGCTGTCTGCTCCTCTCCCCAGACCTCACATAATCTCTCCTGCTTGGTCCCTTCTTAGATGGCTGCTCTGGCTGAACCCCGTCATTGTTTAGCTGAGAAGAGGGTTCATTCACTCTGCAACAGCTGTAGTAAGCGTGGTCTTGATTACTATGCAAGTAACAACTATTCCAGGGTAAATAGTCAGACACTGGCCTGTGTAAATAAGCAGTCTGTAAACTGGAGTTTGCTTGTGTAGAATTTATCTTTGTTCAGACTCTTTGAAATTCGTGTTTGAAATATTTTTATTCTTTTTTTTTTTTTTTAAGCAGTATTGCTTTTTGTGTTAGACACTTCTTTCTCTGTGGCTTTTCTATCTCTAGAGTTTGCAGAGATGAGATCTGTACCTTCACACTCAATAAAGTGGAGATTAGGAAGTAAATACACTTCTCTGGCTGTGGAAATAAAAGCCTACCTTGTCTTTAAACATTATGTCTTAATTTGCCCTCTATATGGCATGGAAAGGCAGGAAGATTGGGGAGCAAGTATCACAGCATTTCTTCTTACTGGCTAAAGGAATAATGCAAAGTGAGGGGGAGGGGCCAGACAGATTCCCAAATGTCCCTTGTTGCTTTGAGCTGGGGATGGAGGAGGAGAAGGAAAAAAATTCTGCTGAACGAGTGAAATTCACTGGGGCTGAGGGGTGCAGGCGTATGGAGCTAGCAGAGACTGGCACCTCTCCACGGATGAGTTTGTAGCAGCATCTGGAAAAATACTTTGCCAGTAATATACTGGTGGCTTGTTCAGTTTTTTTTCTGCTGCAGTTTTTCTCTACTCTCAAATAGTTGCCCAGGTCCCATAGGTGAAGCAAAATATTCCCACTGAAACTTTTGTGATTACTAAATATCCAACCAAATTTGCTATATTGTCTGACAGCATTGGTGATGGATGTGAACAGTGTGTCACTTTCTTGCTTTATATTTTGGGGTGGGGATTATTTTTGCACGTGTTCTTCTGATTCTTGATGAACATGACGGATAGGAAAAGCCATAAAAGGGGCAAATAAGATGTCCTTAAATAAGATGTCCTTGCCAGCTCATCATGACAACAAAAATCAAGGGCTTCGAATGTAGAGTGTGAAAAGGCTGGGTAGGAGCAGTGTCAGGCCAGGAAAGTCAGGTAGCAGCAGAGGTTCTGGGAGTAACAAAGTGAGTTTGAGAAGCAAAACTTTGGGAGGCAATACTTTAGGACACAAGCCAGATATCCTCCATTGGGCCAAAATGCTGTCAGTACATCTTTGCTTTCAGGTTTTTTTCTGTTTAGCTAAGGAAGCTACCTTATCACTTGAGTGCAGAAATGTGAATGTGTTCTTCTGTGTCATGACTCCAGGAGCTGATAACGGGACTACGAAGGAGGGACAATGCAGCTAATTGATTCATTTAGTTATAGAGAAAAACTTCACACTTTGAAAATCCAGCAAGCCATGTGTGAAAGAACCCTAGCATCAACCAGGGATTTTGCTGGAGTTTTGACAGGCAAGCTCTGGAAGGCCTTGGATACTTTGAGGGGGGATGGAGGCAGCTGAAGACACTGCTGCCTCCATCCTCCCTCAAAGGAGGGATTACCAGCCCAGCAACCTCAGCAGATGTGACTGTGTATCTTGCTGCCCCATGCAAGGTCCCTTCTCCAGGTTCTGTTGCAGGGGTTAGTGGCCTCTTGCAGAGAGAGGTGAGAACACTCTTTAGCTGTGGCAGCAAGATACAGAAGTTTATCTGGCAAAATTTTCAGAGCACTGGCCGTGTGCATAAGCCAACAAAGCTGTTTGAGGCTTGACAACCTCAAGCCGTCAGTGCGGTGAGCACTGACACTTCCCAGACTGGAGAGTACTACTCTTCAATTCACTGTACACTGCATGGTTTGTGTAAGGGAAAATAGTAGCTATTTATTATTGCAAAGGTTCCACTCTGCAACAAAATTGAAGTCACTGAACCCCATCATGTCCAGACTTCAAGCATGCTAGAGATATTGGAAATGTTTACTGTTAAAAATTTATTTGACGTTAAACTCATCTGCATGACAGAACTGGGTTATAATTATTGAAAAGGTGTGTTCAACAAAACTAGCTGCTGCCAAATCTGAGAGTTGTAGCAAATAAGTTTATGTTGGCCTGTGTGTGTGCAGACATGTTTATTGAACTAACTTATATAGCTGTTGTTTTATTTTTCCATATTTGTTTTCAAAGAAAATTAAAATCATGTAGCTTTCAGCATTACTATAATCTACTACACATGATTTCGAAAATAAATTTCCTTTTTTCTATCCCAGGCTAATGTGGGACAGCCCTAAAATAAGGTTACCTTGGATGAAAAGAAGCTACACTGCTACTTTCATGAATAAAAGAGCTCTTTATAAATGAAATGTTAAAATATACAGGGAAAATAAAATGAAGCCTATAATTTAAGTGCTGAAGAGTTCTTGCCATGTAGTGGGCAAGTGAAAAAAAAAAGAAAAGAGAGTGTTTAAGGAGCAAATCTAATTTAAATTGCCTCATGTAATTGAACCTTCAACATGCTTTTACTAATGGTGACTGCGAATAGAATGAGAAGTAACATTTATTCTGGGAAACGAGATTATTCCTGATAGCAAATGCCCTGATTTTTATTATGTTTGATTTTTGTCTCTCTGTTGAAAACAACAGTTAATTTTAAATGTAATTACTTGAAAAAATACAGGGTTTTTTTGTGCGCTGACATAGTTATTGTTTTACCAGGTATTAGATCTGATCATGAAGCAAATCACTAATTGTTTAGATCTAAAGACAGGGATTTGCTTTAATGTTACATAGTACTCGAACCAGACTTATTTCTTTAAGCAGCTTATTTACTGAGAATTAGGAAAATTTATTCAACTTCTCCAAAAGATTTATTCAGCATTTGTGTGTCCAAAGTTCATGGAAATGTAGTATTTTCTTCCCCCACCCCCCCCTTTTTTTTAACATCTTATTTTGTGATGCTTTGCTCTTTTTATTTTACATGTATCTTAAAGAAGGCTAGGACAAAAATTAACTGTTTTGTTTTTCTATTCTTTTTTATTAATAAGCAAAGTGGTCCTGTCTGTAGTCAAAAGTATTATATGCAGATATGAGGTGAAGTGAATGAAGTTGAAAATAGGAGTTAAGAAACTGCTGCACCTGCGTGCCACTACCACTGAAACCTGCAGTAAAAATTCAGATGTTTCCAGTGGGAGGAGATGGCAATGATTTTTGTTCAGGTGTGGACAGAAAACATACATAGCAGGGAGAGGTAGAAGACTCCAGACAGGTATCAAATCCACATAATTCACAGAATCACAGAATCTGCTGAGTTGGAAGGGACCCGCAAGGATCATCAAGTCCAGCTCCTGGTCCTGCATGGGACATGCCCAAGCATGTTGTCTAAATGCTTCTTGAACTCTGTCAGGCTTGGTGCTGTGACCACTTCCCTGGGGAATCCTGTTTCAGTGCCCAATCACCCTCTGGGTGGAGAACCTTTTCCTAATATCCACCCCAAAACCTCCCATGATACAACTTCAGGCCATTCCCTCACTCCTGTCAGTAGTCACAACAGAGACAAGATCAGCATCTGCCCCTCCTCTTCCCCTCATGAGAAGTTGCAGGCTGCAGCGAGGTCTCCCCAGAGTATCCTCTTCTCCAGACTGAAGAAAGTGATCTCAGCCACTCCTCGTATGATTCCCCTCAAGCCCTTCATGACCTCCATAGTCTTCCTCTGGATGCTGTCTAACAGCTTAATACTTTCTTCTGTTTCTCTCCTGCCCGGCTGGCGATGCTGTGCCTGACACCCCCCAGGACACGCTTGGCCCTCCTGGCTGCCAGGGCACTGCTGACTCGTGTTCAACTTGCCATCGACCAGGACCCCCAGGTCCCTTTCTGCAGTGCTGCCTTCCAGCATCTCATTCCACAGTCTGTCCGTACATCCAGGATTCTGCACCCATCCCTGGTGCAGAATCCGGCACTTTCTCTTATTGAACGTCACATGGTTGGTGATTGCCCAGTCTTCTAATTCATCAAGGTCTCTCTGCAGGGCCTCCCTGCCTTTGAGGGAGCCAACAGCTCCTCCCAGGTTTGTATTGTCTGCGAATTTACTTAGTGTTCCTTCCAGTGCTGCATCCAAGTCATTCATGAAGAGGTTGAAGAATCCAGGGCCTGAGATGGATCCCTGTGTAACCCCACTAGTGACAGGTCACCAGTCTGATGTCACCTCATTCACTGTGACCTTTTGTGCCTGTCCCATGAGCCAGTTGCTCACCCATCCCATGGTGTGTTTATCCAGCTGAGTGCTGGATGTTTCGTCCAGAAGGATCCTGTGAGAGACAGTATTGAAACCTTTACTCAAATCCAAAGTGGCTGTTTTGCCTTTTTGTGTGTGCCATAGCCTGCCAGTCCCAAGTATGTTCAGGAACAGGCATCAGATTTGGATTTAGGAAGGCTGGATTCTCTTCTGCTATGTGTGTGTTTGCATACCTGTGTACAGTGTATATGAGCTAAAAAAGAACATTCCTTTGTGTACCTACAAACATTTTCTGCAAAGATAAAAGCGTATTCGTCTGCCACCTAAAACCCACACTGAGTTTTATGTTTTCAAATGAACTCTACTACCTGAACAGTTTCTTCTTGTCAAAGTAAAATGGAGATTGGATGAGCAAAGATTTGCTCAGTTGAATTCAGCAATTGAGCTGATTCAGTGATGGACTGAAAAAATAACATCCCATTTCATTTCATGGGAAGTCTGTTGGATTTCCAGTTAGGCTGAGGAGTGACTTGATGGTTTGTCACATGTATAAGCACATCATAATTTTCTGTGCCCTGCTGAATGTGGTAGCTGATGGGTAGTCTCTCTAACAGTAATGAAAAGAGTAATTCTTTATCACACAGATTGATGCATGATGTTTGTGATGCATCAGATAGCACAATTTGCTTCAGAGATTTTCAGTATTGTCTTTGTGAAAGTTTTGTCATGGTCGCTGGGAATTTTTAAACAATCCTGTTTACATAAAACACAAGTCTGAATTCTCTAAAGGCAAGAGCTGTTCAGGCAGTTCTCTTTTAGAGGGCAGTGATGAAAGTGAAGAATCAGCAGAAGACATATGAACCTACTGCTATTTTTATTTCCTTTTCCTATAATTTTATCACAAGTGTGTATGTTGATTGGATTTTATCTAGGAGTGATAGTCTGCAGAGGCCAAAATCAGATTTTTCAGTCAGGGACTGTTTGGTCCTGTATTTTTCTTATAAGTAAGCTGAATGCTCTCATCTGAGGTCATCTTTCTCACCTTAGTGTTTGAGCTTTTAGACCTGAACTCTCCTGGAAAGCATACTTGCCTTTTTTGAGTCTATTCTCTGCACCATTGTTTGTGGTGGAATAAATCCTATTCAGCGTACTCCACTGTAATTAGTTGTTGCTGATAATTACAGTGTTAAGACATTTATCTTCATTTTTTTTATTTTCTCCAGCATTTAAAAGCACAGAATTTATATCTGCAAATTGAAATATGGGCTTAAAGGATTTTTTTATTTCATAGGATCTTCCAAATCTCTAGTAATGGGATGTTCAGAAAATATGTTCAGAATGTTGAACCACTTGAACCATCCTTTAAGTGGTCTCCCTGACTTGTTTTTTTTAACCTGCAAGAAGGGGGTCTTGGAGGATTTTAGATTTTACCTGTCAGTGAAAATCTGAGAAAATTCTTGGTTTGCTGTGTAGCCAATTCCTTGCCTTTTTATGCTCTTGCATCCTCGAATACAAGCCATCCAGCATGACTGGATGAGAAAGCGACTGGGGTTTCTCCTGTGAATAGAGTGATGTTGGCTTAGATTTTATATGTACTTGCTTACCATAAGGTGAAAGTTCGAAGATAAAACATTTTAGTTACAAAACAATGAAAGAAAAAAGTCTCACTGGTAAAATAAGTCAGCTCCAAAGGGATATGTATCATTTGCATCATTGCTGAAACTGCAACCTGAAGCAGTCCTTTCTGTTTGTGTGTTTTCAGGAACAGTAAAATTCAGTTTTGCAACGTAATGTTGGGGTTCTTGGGACAGAATGCAGTGCTCGCTGTAGCCAAGGTCAATTATTTTGGTATCTAAAATGAAGCAAGAATATTTTGGGAAATCTATCCCAACTCAGAGGGTCTGCATTTAGAAGAGCAGGAGCCGGGGGCTGTCTGCAGGTCCTTTGCACTGATATGAGGTCTAGAACTAAGTCTGTGCCTAGCTGTCACTGAAAGTTAAGGCTCAATATCAGTAGCGTGGAGCTCAGCTGGTACATTTGTGTTGGCTGCGTAGGTTTTGGTGTTTGATGAGAGCTGCTGATCACAGCAGCTGAGGAGAAGCAGCATACAGACATGCTCATCTTTTAATCAGCCATGCCTCACAGGTGAAAAGTCAGGTAAAATCCTGGCTGATGTTACAAGTCTGGTGATACCAGTATGCCTTATGAATTGTACCGTGGTTCTCTAGGCTTTTATACCCCTAATGGGCTGTTGGTGGCATAAGGAGGCACTCACTGAAGTGTGTGTGCAAAGGCAATATGAACTAGAGAACTTGTGTGATTTACAGCATAAGAAACTCACAGCTTATCTCTGCATTTTTATTCTTTCAGTATTTTCTTCATTCTGGCTGTATGGTGTTTAGTGATGTGACCTACATTACAGATAGATATTCACATAATGCTGGCTTCTATCCTATGTCAGGATGTAGCACAATTGTGAGATATGTATCAGGTCTACCTCTCTAGTGACAACAGCAAAAGTTGTAGCATATTAATTTTTTGTGAAAACGAAACTTATTATTTTGATAAAACATGCTCATACATTCATTATAGAGGTGTAGGCAGGTCAATATGACTATAATTAATCTGTGTCTTGTTGTCAGTACAAATATTTACACTATCAGAATTTGGGTAGCTATACAATAAAATTCTTCATCTTGGAATATAATAAAATAAGAAGGAAACCCCACTGTGTATATAAGCTCTGACCAGTATTTTGTATTGAAAGCAGTAGTTAAACTGCTAGTGTGTTTGAGAGAAAAGAAGGAGAGCTTTAGTGATTAAGTACTGAGTAGAAGATATATTATGTACTTTATGAGAATCTCATAATATTTGCTGTTGTGCAAACAACTGTTTGGTTATGCTTTCCTATAATTGCTTTCTGTTTCTCTACATGGCTTTCAAAGACTCAGTAATTGACATCCTCTTCTCTGGGATCTTGCTGGGTATGCTGTTTTCTGGACTAAAACAAATAACTGAGGGGCTGACCTCCCATGATCTTTAAAGATGTAATAATTCTTTTCTCCTTCAATTTGTGTTGGCTATTCTTTGTTCTGCTTTCTTAAATTGCTATCATACTTAATTATATTCTCCTGTTGCCATACCAGCAATTTTAATTGGATGTGATGGTCTTGGTTACTGCTTATCCTTCCTCCCTGCTTTTATAGCCTCCCTATAAACATCTCTGTTGTGTTCCTCTTGAGAGACAAATGTCTTCCCAAGGAGAGTAAATTGCTTCAACCAGCCAAACAGAATAAATAAATTTAAAAAAAAAAAAAAGAAAGCAAGCACATTAATGCAACAAAGCTATTATGTAGACATTGGTAGAGACAGTCAGTGTATTAAAGTGTGTATTTTCTACATAACTGAGGGTGGCTGATTCTTGTAAGTGTTATAAAAAGCCCACTCTGAACATCTGCAAAACTAATATGCAATTGACTGCCATGGGATGAGTGTCTCTTTGAAATGAAATGACAGCTAGAGAGGATTAGCTTATAGTGGAGATAAGATCTGACAAATCTGTTTCTAATCCAATTCTTTCTCCAAAGCAATGTTGCCTGATTGGCAGAACTGTTCTGCCTCCTTCCTTCTATACCAGAAAAAAGAGGTATAGTCAGTGCATTAGCTTAACTTTGTTTCCAGAAAATATAACTAGTTTCCTAGCTACCATGAAAATTCAGTGTTGAATGTTTCCAACCCCAAAGCACAATTAATTTAATCACAATCAATTATTATGTAATTTGTTTTCTCCTTCAGTTAAACTGAAATGAAATCTAATAGCCATTATTTCTTCTTTCTAATAATGTTGCCTGTGACACTGAAGAAGCTCTCATTAGTTTGTCTGAAGTAAAGGTAGACGTTTATATCCTATCGCTCCTTCCACAGCATTTGCTGGAAGTTTGCTTATGGGTCTCCTACGTTTTTCCCTTTTTCAGTTTGTGTGTGGTAGTTTTATTGTGGCTGTAATGCTTTTGCCACATATACTTGTAATCCTTGTGTCAAAATAAATTCTTTCCTTTAGCATTTGGTCAAGCCGACTGGATAATTATCTGTAAATAGCTTAACAGCACATTAATAAAAATGCTTAGTCTGCCATTAGAAACAATGGCTACAAGTGATGGGTACCTCATTCAGGTTGCTTTTATAGACACTTCATAATCAGCAGTAATATTTTTGAAGATTGTTTTAAGATAATTTATTCTATTTTGCAAGCACTTAGCCAACTGTAGCTGATTTTATGGTTTCTACAGAGTTTCAACGGGAGTTGATGACTGCTGATGTCAAGAGCTAATTTTAGATTTACACATTAAAAGTTTCTCACCTCCCCACACAATTTGTCCCTAGTTAGGACTTCTGCTATTTAGCTTATTTATAAATAATTTTTAAAGATTTGGAGATTTTTTGTCCCGGATGTTCTTATTTCAAATGGAATGTTTAAATAGTACTGCAATTCATCTCAGAATTTCCATAAATGAAAGTAACAGCTGCTTCTGCTGATTGTGAGAGTAGGTGTAAAAAAGTATCGCTTTGAGTTCGTAAAAACATGTTTTCTACTGGTTTCCTGTGTCATCCACAGTAAGGGCCCTGTCTTTTAATAAGAGCCTTGTGCTTCCTTGGGGACTTCGCTTATTTTGTCTCTTCTTACAAGTGACTAGGCAGTCGTGCTGAGAAGGACTGGGGGTGCTGAAGGATGAGAGGCTGGACATGACCCTGCCGTGCGCATTCAGCTGTGGATGCCACATCCTTGGAAGTGTTCAAAGCCACGCTGGATGGAGCAGCCTGGTCTAGTGAAAGGTGTCCCTGTCCATGGTAGGGAGGTTGAAACTAGATGGTCTTTAACGTCTCTTCCAGCCCAAACCATTCTGTGAATTGCTGAGGAAGGGAATCAACATTTGGTTTTAGGTAGATAAATATTTTGATCTTACAGAAGTTCCTGTATATCAGAGAAAATAAAGAATCACAGAATGGTTCGGGTTGGAAGGGGCCACTAAAGGTTATCTAGCTCAACCTCCCTGGTCAAACGGGGTCCCTTAATACACATTATTCAGGATTGTGTCCAGATGGCTTTTGAGTATCTGCAAAGAGGGAGACTCCACAATCTCTCCGGGCAACCTATTCCAGTTTTCAGTCACCCTCACAATAAAAAAATTCTTCATCATGTTCAACAAGGAGCAGTAGGAGTTTATGCTGTCAGCACAAATTAATTTAAGAAATAGTTGCTGCACATGAAAACTCGAGGAGGAAAAGGAAATTTGCAAGATCATAGTATTGACCTGCTGTGTTAAAAGAGGAAAGTAATCTGTTTTGTTTGGTCTCTTGTTCTTTATCTGGCTTCTGAGACAGTATTACTTAGGAGTTAGATGGACATAAATTCAAAGGAGATTAAATGAAGAGATAGATTTTTGTCAACTTGCTTTAGGAATTCAGTAAATGAAGTTGCCTTAAAGAGTGTTTTACAGAAGACATTCATTTAGTTATAAAGGCACCAAGAGCAGGGGCTCCTTTTAACTTGTCCTCAGGTAGCTGGAGACAGACCAAAAGAAGGCCTTAGCTTAGGGAGGTAGACTGATTCTCATCATGTGACTGGACATTTCTTAGTGGGATTTATAATGGAAAAATTTCCATAGGTTATTGCATATGTTATTCACTGTTTTTGCATTGAACAAGAAGTGAGGTGTGCTGGGGGAAAAGCAGAGGAAGGAAAAAGGGAAGGGAAGTGGATGATTCAAGTTTTCTCCAGATTCAATTAAGCAATGATGAAAGTACCTTCCCACAAACTGTAATTTAAACAGAGACTAGCAAAAATAGCATGCTTGGCATTTTGAGATGCTCTGAGGAATGAAAGCTTTTCATGTGCAATATCCTTAAAACATTTTAATTCCCTGGACATGTCTGTTGTATTGAAATTTTCTTGTCTCAGGAGAGAGTGGCTGTTGGGTCTACAGAACACCTGCTTCATATCTCCTGGTAATTCTTTGGTTTACCCTCATGGTAGTGATGTAAATGTCGATCTGATTTGTGCTTCTTTGATTTTTTTTTTTTTTAAATACTTTGCCTTAATTTTAGGGGCGTAAATAATTAATTATAAAGTAAAACCATTTTTTATTTATATACTGTTTCACATATATTTATCTAACACATGTCTAAGCCAAAGATCGTGCTCGTAGTGCAGAAATCAGGCCAGTAGTACGCTGCTGTTGGAATCAGTATTTAAAGAATAAAGCCTGAGGTTTCTGTTCTGTAAATTATTTAAATGTTGGTAAAACTTCATTGACTTTAAGATATCAGATCCTGACTGAAGCCAACTAAATTTCCATCAAAAAATTTCAATTTTCTTATGGTCTGTGCCTCTGAGATAGGCAGGCAGATTACCTTAGGGCCTGGGCTCCGAAACGTATTTCATAGAATTTCAAAGCTCTTGCACTTCATTCCAAGTTGGAATAAAACCAGATTTTCAAACATCTCCATCCTCTGCAGAGTTATGTGACCTTTCTTTTCATTCTGCTTTTCTCCTGACTAGCTTTCAAATTTACTTCCAAGCCAAGCTCTTTACATTTCAGCCTGTTGTATTGCGGTCATGGGTCTTCCAGTATAGAAAGAACATCACTGTCTTTGCTGTGAAGGCGTTTAAATATCCTTATTGCCAACTGCTAAGTTTGAACTGAAAGTACTTTTTCATTGTCCATTTAATCAATCTTCATTTGAATCTTGTTTAAAAAGTGGCTTCCAGCCTGCCATTACAGAGGATCCTAATTAGGCTTGCAACAGTGAATCCTAGCAGACTGTCAAACCAGTGTTCAAAGAGGACACAGAAAGCTAAGTGGTGTCCTCAAGCTGGTTGACAGACTCATGCAGGCTGAAGTGCACATTGAACAAGGGAGGAGGCAGAACAGGGTGAGAGAACTCATAATGTACTGCCACTTCCCCATCACAGCTGTCTGATCACACCTGAAGTGTGTGAAAAGACAATTTCACAGACTATATTCCCTAGCTTTGCCATTGCCTATGGAGATGAAGATTTGAGGCAGACTTGGTATTTATTTTCAGAAAACAGTATTGAGAAAATATGAAATTAAGTGATTTCCTTTATTTTAAAATTAGAACTTAATCTCGTATTGCCATGTCTCTTCACTGTCCTGTTTATATCACGAAGGTAAATCAGAGGCTTTACCGTATATTGTCTGTCAGTGCAGTGACTTTCCCTGAGGTATAACTGTTACTGTTTGCTCAAGGAATGTTTTGCTATGTTTGTACAATACAATAAAAAGGTGCACATTCTCAAGGTTTTTGATACTTCTAATGTATGTTATAAAAAGTAGGGAAAAGGGTTATGTCTCAAGGGCATAATGAGTTCGCTTGGGATAAGAGGAACAGAGGCCTAGAATTCCCCTGGGAGAAAGCACCAGAGCTGCTTTCAGTTCTGACAAATACTTTGTTTGGATTGTGAAATAAATTCGGCAGGATTAAATTTGTTGAGTTGAAAAATACCAATAGGTAGTGTAGAATGAGAAATGCAATTCTTAGCGTGGTACAAATGTGCATCCCCTCACAGGAATTACAAGTAATATTACTCGATGAGAAATGCTGCTCTTCTGATTGAGCTACTCTGATGCAGAAAGAATTGAGAAAGTGGAAAGAGTCAATGAATACCAAGGAAAATTAATGACTGTTGAGGATCAGATAAAGTGAAAAGATTGAAAATAAGTGTATTTCCACAGTTTGCTTGCATTCAGAACACTTGATATAGTTTATACTTCAACACAATTCATAGAGTTTCCACTTAAGAGCATTTTATTCTTTTGTCTGCTCTTCTGTATATATTTACCTCTTTTTTTTTTTGAGGTAAGTGTAGTATACTGATTTTTCCTTTTGCCACAATATTTTATGAAATTTCTTTCATATTTATCCTGGTAAACCTTCCATTAAGCAAGATTCTCAGGATGCCCTGCATATCAATTGTTACTTAAAATTAGGTGTATCATTTCATCCTTCTTGCTTTTTTGACTTTGTAAAATTGCCATGAGAACATACATATATTATGGCTATGGTCTTGTTCCTTTAAAAGAAGTTTTTTGTTACCCTCATAGGACTAGAGAGTTTGTAAAGTTCTAGGCAGTTTATTTGCCTTCATCTCTAACAGTGGCATCATTTGCAGACTCTCAGTCTTAAGTGATTATTGCAGGATTCCCTGATGTTTTGGATAGATCCCTTTCTGCACATTGCTGCCTTCTCTCCCCATGTTGCTGGTGCTCATATGGACCCCAGATAGCAGCTCACTCTCCCTGTTGGGACCACCACACACTGTCAGAGGGAAAATCAACATGCGACTCCCACTTATTTTGTATCTGACAAAAGCATTTTTCATGAGGACATAGTGGTTTTCATGGAGTGGCTGCATCAGGTTCTCATCATTTATATGATGATCTGGTAGTGCTCACACAAAGTCCCGTTTGTAGTTTGGGGTTTTTTAACCTTGCCAGGAGTTAATGCTTTGACGACTTAAGATGCCCTTGCTGCTTTAGTTTAGTTTAGTTTATCATTTTTTTATTTTGTATCCAGTTCAATCAATCTGACTGCAAGCCAAAGTGCTTAGGATTTGAAGATGACGAGCTCTTTGCCTTCTGTGCACATTTTTTGTTTGCTTGAGGCAGTCACACCTACTGCACTCCGTAGTAGTGGAACTGAGTGGAACTTTTAGCTTCTGGTTGCTTGCAAATGTTTGGTTTTCTTTGTTTGTTCCACCTCTAAAATTTGATGTTTGTTTTCGTATTCCCCAAGTCAAGATACAGAACCCCGCAACCTCCTCACGCTCACAGTTGTATTTCCATGGAAGTCTGCTTCTCCTTTGCCATGCTGACATAAGCTCATCTGCGGTTTGCTTGGTCCTGCACCTCTTCTTGCTCAAGGGTTTCACTTCTTGTCCTGATGGGTTTTGCAATTTTGATTTTGTGTTATGTGATATACACAAAAACCAGATTTTCAGAGAGTCCAGCATTTAGTGGTAGTAGTTTACTCTGATGCAGAAGACACATGATGAATTTAAGACAAATAGAGCATTAGATGTTTTTCACAAGAGCATTTTTCACACCAAAGAATATTTGTGCAAATCAACAGCATTTTTCTACTTTTACCCAATTAGTGGGGTTTTTTTTCCACAAAACCACATCACTGTTTCTTTTTCTATGACTTTTAACTGATTTTCCTAGTAGTGTTTATGTTTTCAAGGAGCTTTTATCCATGATAGCTGGTGGATTTGCTTGACACAGCCCATTGCTGTTAACATCTTTTGTTGTGTGTAGCATTTGATTCTCGTGTCACATTTGTGCACATTCTGCATAAAGATGTTCCATTTTCTCTATGTTGGTGATATGTATTTTGTTTTTCCATACTGGCAATTCCCTATGGATTGAAGTTCTCTGTTTATTAATGATAGCAAAGGGATAAGTGTATATGCACATCCTCTCTTCACTACAGGATAATTCACGATGGAAAAGGAAATTCTTTTCTTATTAAGATTTTGAAGGCAATATTTACCAGTCAACAAAATTTATCAACATCAGTAAATTCTCGACTCTGAGAGGTTGCTGCGGTGAGTTTATCAATTGAATAGCTCTTACCCAAGCTTTCATCCTATGGATGACTCTCACAGTAGGGATGCTGGTGATTTGCAGTTGGGCATAATTATTTCCTGCTGTCTTCTCTAAGTCTGTAATGTCTGGAAAATTATGTTTGGGAACATAAATTCAGAATCTGCTCTCTACTAATGACTGCTGATTGTTCTTTCTGGATTTTCATGCAACTTAAGCATGCTCCCTGTCTTTCAGACATCTGTTCGATGTCTAATCACCTAAACTTACGCACGTTTTACCCTTTATTTGTTTAATTATTCTGGACAAGCTGCTGTATTCTCATCCATATCTTATTGTTCAATTTTTCCTTTTCTCAGAATCTTCACATCTGCTCAGTGTTTCAATATAGCTGATTCTATTTAGGAAGTAACTTTCATGTGCAGACTTTCTAAATAAAAGGTGCACAGCTACAATGTGTTGCAATTGCAAAATCTCTTTCTCTGCTCTTGATAAATACAATCTCACCTGGCTTGAAGCTATTCAAAATACTGATGAAAAGTTGTTTTCCAGCTTGTTGCTCTCCCTTGTTCTTGAGTCTGCCTTCTTAGTGGTGTAGAACACAAAGCTTTTGCTTTTTCCCAGAGCCTTTTTTGAATTATTGAATGTTGCTTTTTTGGAATTTTAAATGGTGTTCAGATGTCAGCTCTTGTTTGCTTTGCCCATCTATTGCTGTTCATTGCTTTCTTCTGAGTGATCTTGCTTCTTCCATGATTTTCCCTTGCACGTGGAAAGAACACATTACTAATTCGCACTAAACCAATTATTATCCTGCTTCTGACCTTTCCTCCAAACTCTTTTGTCACCTCTCCTATGGTTAACTTGACAATGTACAGGCAGCTGTTATGCTGAGACAACTGCCTACTGTGGTGACTAATATTCCCTTTCATCTTTGTTCCTCTTTCACTTGTCTGCCTATCACTCTGTCTACCTACTTAACTGATCTGTCTTGTTTTTACACTTCAGATACCAACTTTCAGAAGGCAGGATCTCTCTCATCTTTATGCATGTGCCCACCCAGTGGGTTTTGTCCTGGAGGACTTCCTTGTGGAATGGGCAATGCTATTAAGGATTTATTTCTGCTGAGGTCCCACATCCTCATAATTTCCTGCCTGCTGTGGTTTCCCCCTTCCTCTGTGTTCCTACTTTTATGTTGCAGCACCTCTATGCCACCTCTTTCACTTGTTCAACTGTTTGTTTGGTTGTGAAATGTTTGCTTTACTGATACAATTCTATGATTCTAACCCCACGTTTCATGTAAGATAGCTGCAATGTTTCTTTCCATTAACAGTCTTCCAATAAATGAAATGCCTTTTTTACTGCATCTGTGTGCCTAATTAAAACTTGAAATATGAAGTGTGTTTCTTGAGGCCATAAAGCCATGAAATAGTATTTAACGTAGCTTTAGTATTGATTGGTCAGTACAACAAGTTGTTAAAATGGGTGTAGAAGCCACAAACTAAATTGTTACTGGAACTCTTACGCGTAAACTAGATAATCAAAAAACATATTGGGTGACACAAAATATGACAAATACCATTGCAGTTAAAAGTGCAAAGGAATTCCAGTGAAACTAGCCAATGAAAATATTTTACCACTGTGAAAGAAGAATGAGGTTTCAGTTCCCATAGTTAATTCATTCAGAGATTGTGCAACATAAAGTCTGATGTCTAAAGGAGCTGAGCGGCTCTGAATGCCTAAGTGCAGTTGTACTGACTGCATCCACAACTTACACGTTTTGTCATGTACTAAGGTTTTGTTTCATTGACTCTTATTTCACTGGTACCTGGCCTGCTCATATCTTCTTGTCTTCCAAGAACATACTCGGTCAACTTTGTTTCCTCTGGAATTTCAAATGCAGTGTTTGTGGACTAGTCCTCCTGAGTGCCCACTTGTATTAGACACTGTAAAAGGATAGGAGGGATAAAACACCTCTTCTCTAAGACTTAGTTCAATATTCAGTCTGAATCAGGGCTTGCCTTATTTGTACATACCTGAACATCATATCTGGATTTAAACTGCTATTCAGTGTGCATATCCTAATTTAATTTCTTGTGCTGTTTTACAGCCGTAGTCACTCAGGTGAAAAATTATTGTCTAGGTCTTCTTTCTATACATTGTGATTACTGAAATGAAAGAGAAAAAAGTCCATAAACACTTGTACTTGTTGGGATTAAATCCTATACTTTCTTCATAAACATAGCTATCCTAGAGAGTTTCTTACGTCATTGGTAAAAGTAACAATATTCAATTTTCTGCAGTTTGAGCACATTGGCTTTTTCCTGTTGTTAGTCTCCTATAGATAGTTGCATACATTTTGATTAATCTAGTGCAGCATTACCTCCACAGTTGGCCTTCAGTGTAATACATTCTCGGGAAAGAGAAATTAGTCTTTTGTGCTCTCCCTTTTAACATTCTCCAAAAATGAGTATGTTCTTCAATATTTGTATATTCCTCTAAAGAAACAGCAGTGCGTCTCTGGCTCTAAGGTTGCAATTTCTTTCCTCTTTCATCCCAGAGGAATTATATTTGACATTTCCAGTTTTGGTAATGATGGAACCACAAATCTTTCATTTTTAAAGATCAAATTATCCATAGCAATTAGTTCCTCATAGAATGTCAGGAACACTGTTTTGTGTGACAGATGGATAAATATTTTCCCATGGTTAACCAAGAACAAATGTAGTGTGGAATGCTAGGGCATCATTTAATTACAATCTTTAAATCAAACGCTTCTGAGACATATATTTATTTCATCTTTGTTAATCCTATTATGCTGTTTCCATCTAATGAACGGGGTGGAAATGCCATTGCATTGTAGGAAAAAATTTCAGAAGTAGTAAGAAGTTAAAGGACCCTAAGTGTCACTTGAAATGTGACAGGCATTTATCCTTGTAAACTTCAGCAATGCTGAAGCAGACTGACCATCTCAAATACAAAAGTCAAGGTGAGGGAGATCAGAGTCAGTATCACAAACCACTAGGCATGGCACGCCAAAGCAGAGGACCATTTTCTCTCTCACACTGCAGCAAAATATTTTCCATTTTCATGAACAAATTATTTTCTAATATGCATACATAATCTCCAAACAGTTTAACAGTAATTATGAAATTATTTTCAAGGAATGTGCCTTTGTTTTCAGCAACAACTAAGTGCTTTAAAGTTATATCAGTTTTGATAATGTTGAAGCAGTTTGTTTTTTAAGCAGGACAGTGCATTCTGAAATTAACACATCAATTAAAAACATTAATGATGCCAAGTCATACATAACAAAAAAGAGTGAGCAGAATGTAAGCATGTGAAGTTCAGGTAGCATGTGTGGCTTCAAAATAGGCTGGCTCTTTACCAAAAAAATATTTCTCTCAAGGACATGGCGGTGAACTGACTTTGCTAAAGGTGCTCCCACACTGTTCAGTGACAAGAGATCACACAGTCCTTTTTCTGCTGCAAACTTGAAGCTGTGTTAACATATTCCCATTCACACTGAAGAGGTGACTGCTATTTCTGGCACTAGTGTGTGCCAGTTCGTGTCTGACACAGGGAGCCCTTAAGCTGAGGAGGTTATTCAGACAGTGGCCACCTCCTGGAGAGACTTTGGCTTATTGTGCCCTGCGACACTTAAACAGTTTTTGTTACTAGTGCAGGTCTAAGCACAAGCTTGACAAAGGTTTTCGTTTTACATAGTGTTTCACAATGTCTGTCTCTTTTGAAACAACTGGATGTACAATAAGAAAATATCTTTTTTACCTAGTGGCAATATTCCTTGCCCTTTCATTATTTTTAGTAAAATTACTGTCTATATCCATGGTTTTTTTACATTTTCAAAGCAGTTCACAACAAGCATTGGTATTTTAACTAAGAAATCCAGTGTTTTGCATTGCTGCTGTAGCAGTTTTCTTGCTGTATAATGGAAACTGATTTTGGAGGCAATGGGGAAAAGCCAGTAAAAAGAGAGCAAGAACAAGTGACACAGCTCGTCAGAAAATTAGAAGTCCATTTTTAAAGCAGCAAACATGCCATTCCCATTGTTTCAAATATGTTAGCTCAGAATTGTATCAAATTACCTTGTCTTGCTAATTGAACCAGTAAAAAAGACCCCACAATTACAATAGTAAATTGTGCCCATTATCTTGTATTAGACACATATAATCTCTAGGCTGGAGCTGAGACTTTCAGATTTTTTTTTTTAGCTGCCGCAGAGTGGATTTGGGGAGCAATTAAATGAAAATGTCTTTTCAATTTTTCAGAGGTTTTGTTTTTGTTTTAATGAGTCTGGCATAATATCAAAAAGAGCTTTGTACATAACTCTGTTTGAAATACTTGTGGAGGTGGTTACTCTGGCAGGTCTCAGGCTGTATGTGATATTTCACATATACATTGCTGCAGTTTTCTTTGCTGAAGCACATTGCTTGTCACTAAGTTCCTGCAGCTCTTGTTTCTTATGCTTAGATATCACGTACAAACATATACAATCTAAATAGTAAGCAAATGTAAAATGGTGACTGTTTTGATTAATATAGATTAGTACTAGTTCGTACCTGAGTTTATTTGCATTCTAATAATTGTGCTTTTCCCTTTGTATAACTGTACTGCAAGATGATTAAAATTTGCTGAGTGTCAGACATGACACTTTAAGAAGTACTGAAGTGTGTGTCCCTGAGACCAGGTCTACTGCTCTGAGTAGTGTCTTGTGGGAGAAAGTCAGAAATATTATGACTGGTTCAAGTTGTACAGGAAAAGTATGGAGACTCAAACTGAAGTTTGACATCAAAGTTAATGAACCTACCAGAATGAGGCATCTAATTACTACTGAAATTGGGAATTTACCAGTAAGTGCTTGGGGTTCTTAGAAGAATCTGTTCTTCACAGTTGGAAATCATGAAGACCTCTGTCACACGTCTCATTCATATGATTTTATGTACGTTATTTGTAATTAGTTTAGAAAAGGTTTAGAGCTCTAAGAAAAGACTCATTAGAAAATGTCAGACACAATCAATTCAAAAAGCTTTTACATGGCAATAGGAAAATCAAGACAGGTCATGCTGTTAATTTCAGAACCAAAAAAAGGACAAACTATATTCCTGCTCAGAGGAATACAACTATATTTGACACAGAGAGCAATGGGTTTTCCAGTATCAGTGTTATCAGCCCTTAAGGTAACTGCTACTCTACAATGCAGACAAGGAATTAAGCTTTGAATCTAAATTTAGATCAGCTTGGCTCCTGACATTATAAAATGGAAATACTCCATTAAGCTATTCATACAGATTGGGCTAAATCATCTAGTTTCAGAATCTGAAAGCAAAATGACTTGAGATTCATGCCAACATTCAGTTTAAATTCTTAAGCATATTGAACATTAAAACTGTTATTAAATCTATACTGGTGCCTGAAAATCTATCACTGACATGTAGGGAGGTTAAATATATAAAATTTCCTTTGATTTTTAATCCACATTTTTTCCTCAGGAGAAATTTATATGATGTAGACCTTTTGGAATCCCAGCAGCTGGGTTAGTGCTCGAGTGTGTGCTTAGGTATTGCTGTAACTACAGTCTTTAAAAAATGTTAGCTTTATGGTACAATATTCTGATGCCCATAAAGTATCCTTAGGTATCTCTTAAATATATTAATGTGTTTTATTTGGTGTATCTAATTATTTTAAATATATTATACATGTATTATATTAGTGACACAATCACGTGATGTAGGTATGAAATCCAAGGGTTAAAAACTCTCAAGTCAGAAGGACAGATGTTCAAACTTCTGCTGTTTGAACAGTAGAAGAGATGGCAGAGATTGGAGAGACAAAAGATGGTCCTCAAATAATAATAGGCCAGTTCAGCTATCTGCATTATAAATTACTCAGAATATCTGAGAGTTCCATTTCATGTGTAAGTGTATATAAAGAAGCCAAAATTTTCAACTTAGAGATAATTCTTGAGACCTCTGAATTTTAATGAGCTGTGATGAAAAGCCAGTGTTTGAAAGTTTCTTTTGGAATTTAAAGTGCAGAAGAAAAAACTTCTGAAGCATTTTCTTCTCAAGATGCTAAAATATAACTATAACTATAAATGCAAAATAATAATAACAATAACAATGAGAATAATAACAATAATAATATGCAGGCATAAAATCATAAATCCATAACAATTGCAATATCAAGATGCTAGGATGTGGCTCAAATGAGAAAGTAAAATTAAATTGTCCTGGTATTTCACTAGAGAGAACATATTACAACTCGCACATTCTCATAAACCTGTGAGTTCACACACACAGACCAATTTTTGCGGTGCAGGTAAAAGGTTTGTCTTTGGGGTGGGAAGTTGGTAACAGAAGAATTTCCAATGGGTTGTGCCTATGGAATACATTCTAGGCAGCCATGAGTTTTCTTTGTCCACAGCTGGAGTGGGGTAGGAAACTAGCCAAGTTCAGGTGTTATAATGCTGAACATCAGTTAATTATCTCTGCTGACAGGAAGCTTTATATGAAAATGGAGTCGTGCTTCTCCTGACTTTCATTCAGGTCTGCGCATGGGTGCGGCCAGCTCATATTTGTTCATAATCTATTGTGCAGATGCAAAACCTGAAATGAGTGAAAGTAGCATTTGGAAATACTGCTAGAGTGCATGTGGCTTTGCTCTGCGTAACTGCTGTTATGATCAGATTAAATGGATTGTTAAGTAGTTATTTTATTTTTTGAGAGGTAAAATTTGATCACAGTTCCGCCAGGGTTTTAAATCTTTCTTCTGGGTACAAGAAGTGTATTTATAATGGAGATTTCAGTGGCATTTTTCGGGAGTAGAACATTTTATAAGTCTTGGTTTTAGTAATACATGTTCATCCATATTTACAGAAAGGATTATAGTCTTGGGAGGTAATTTGTTATAAGAGAAGGTACATTTCCTCATTTGGTTCCTTTTTTTAATTATTTTTGAATATGTTCTAAAGCTGTTCCCAGGATAATTTTTTTCTCATCTTAAGAGTCATGATCTACTGTCCTCATCTCTTTGTTAGACATACATGCTTTTCCTTTTCTGTCCTTGACTTCTAAGTATTAATATTTTAAAGAGAGACATTTGGAGGAGAGGAGGAAGGTCACAAACTATTCAACAAAGCTTAGGAAAACACCAAATCAGTTTCAAGGCTACAGAGAACACAAACCATGCACTATAGTTAAAGCCTTTAAAATTATAAAGTAGGTAAATTGGATTTTCATGGAAATTTCACAGAAAGGCTCATCTTTCCAAACACCAATATAACGTCCGAATTGAGGTGAAATACACATGAGACTTGCGAACTTTAAAATTCAGCACTTTCATTTTATGCCATTGAGCAAAAAACTCATTTTTTAATTCACATTTCACAAATAGCAGAATGAAATTCTACCCTCTGTTGACTGGCGATACCTTGCTTTAGCCAAGATGAAGTCATTAGAAATACATTGCAGCTTTGCTGCATTTCAGGGTCTGCTGATGTTTGCATTAACAAGACCTGTCTTTCAGACTTACATAAAGCCAGAAGTTAAAATTTATTTTCAAGGAAAATTGAAAACTTCTGTTAGCATGAAAACAGGGGGGTTTAATAGTAAAATAGAAAAAAGAGACCTTGAAGGTATTTGATGACCTCTTGCATTTGTTGTAGGGGTCAGTAATCTAAACTCCTATGCCTGCTAATTACTTGATCTCTAAAGGTGGCCAAGTCTCTTCACTCCTTGGTGGCTGCCACAGCTTCACCTCTTTGAAATTCAAATATTTGAGAAAGGATCCTTTTGCTATGGGTTTTAGCCACTTAGCTTAGTTCAGCCCAGTAAAATGACCAAGCTGTTAAGTGTTGTGAAATGCAGGAGCAGGCTTCTGTTTTCAAGGGTAATTGAAGGTGTGGAAAGTAGGTTGGTCTTAAATGACATTTGCTTGAGTCATTTCAAATTGGACTGTATCCAAACCCATCAAAGACAAGCCCCTCAGCTGCCTCTCCCACTTGAATAAGCTGTGCTGACACAGGTGACTTACCTATCTCGGTCAGAAATTTTTGTCATGCAGAAGAAACTATACCAAGATTAACGCCAAAACTGATTTACATCCTAGCAAAGTGTCCTTGTCTTGCATTTCATTTTCAAGTGTTTGAATAATACAAATAGAAAATATAATTGGTCTCGTGATAATTTATCTGACACCTTTTTCCCGTGCAGTTTTGAAGATTTGTGCTTCCAATAAGGCAATTTGCTGATATACAGCCTTTATCACTTCAGATACCTAAACAGTATTTGGAACAGTCAGGAAAAAACCTGTTTAAACCCTATAGACAGAACTTTGTAGGTAGTCCAAATGCACCAGTAATTGTTTCTTCTAGCCAGAAGACAGCGCATCATTTGTTGTTTTGAGAGTTACTGAATAGCTGCTTTAGTGGGTTTAAGTCAACACTGTAATTTAGGAACTTTTCTAGCATCTTAACAAACTCCCAGAGGAATGTCTCATTAGCCTAGTGTCTGAAATTGATTTTCTAAAGTGTAAAGAGAATTTGAAATATTTACTTGGTGATTCAGGCTGGAATGCTTCAGAAGTGAAGGTGTTTTGCTCAGTCTCTAATGTGTTTCTAATGGCTAGAGAGTGAGGAATGAAGTCCAGCACTTCCATGGAAAGGTCCCTTTCAATTCTTCCTCTTCCTTTCCTCTTGAGTAGCATGGCAAGAGCTTGCTATAAAGCAAGTAGAAAATTGGGAGAAACTGGTCCTTTAGCTCTGTTCTGGCAATTCTGTTGTGTTTCTTTTTCTGGTTTTGTACAGGAGGAACACAAGGCTCGTGCTCCTGTAAGCAATTGAAAGGTCCTCTCAGAAACGGTAGCAAGTAGAAAATTGAGAGCTGCCTTTTTGGCAGAGGCTTAGTATTTTAGAGGAAATGCAGGAGTTCAGACCTGAGTGCCTGGTAGTGACAGTGCCAGCAGCTTAACTGGTTTTCTGTATAAGGGCCTTTCCATCTTAAGAAAATGCTGATCTGCAGTAATGGAAAGTCCAGGTGAAGGAAAGCCCTGCTGTGCCTTTATCTGAGAGGTGGCTACTTACAGTGAAGAGCTAAGTGAGGAAGGAGAAAGTCTTCTGGGTCTCCTCTCTCTTTTATCTGATTGGAGTGAGCACAGTTGGCTACAAGAAATGGTCACGACATGCTCAGACACTGGAGATGAGACACAAGCATGAGCCTGGGATGGGTAGAGGAGTCCCTGCTGTCCTTGCCTAAACAATAGGTGAGGACACTCCCAGTAAGTTATAATCACTTTTGAAGGGTTTTCTTTTTCGTTTGTTTTGTTGTGTGTTGTTTTGGGAAGGAGGATAAGTTGGACTAGAAATTAAAACATCCCTTGTTTCTTACTGATATCAAGTACTGTGGGTAAGCTATTGGAATTTCCTCCTGTCTTTTATACTATCAAAGGAAAGGTCATGCTATTGCCACTGTGCACATTAAAGGGAGAGAAGAAAGAAGTGCAGAGGTCTTTCTTTCTTCTTTTATCTAGGCTGTGTTCAAGGAGCAGAGGTCTCTGAGCTGAAGCAGTCCCTTTATGATGAGTCCTACACTTGTCTTCTTTCTTCTGTATGTCTTCCGTTTTCCATTCTCTACGTTAGTGGGTTGTCTAATCTGGCTGTTCATGGCAGGTAATATCATTAACTATTGTTTTTCTGCTGCTTCTAGCAAGTGTAGTTAAGCAAAAGGAAAAAGCTGAGTAGTTATGCGCTTTGTTTCTGAGTATAATCAAAATTTCTACCATTATTGACATTATTTGCATACTAAATACCCTGAACAAATCCTGTAAACTGGCAATCAATATCACGTAAAGAAGTTTTCATTAACAGCACCTTGGAGAAAACAGAACAGAAATCCAGAGCAAGAAATTAATCCCCTTGTCAATAGTCACATAAGAAACTTCTGCAAGCTGAAAGCTGCTAAGATACTATCATTGATACATGTTTTAAAAATTAAGATTCCTATATTCTTATAGTACACATTATATTTTACCCCAGAAATCATCCTATAATAAGCATTCAAAAGAAAGATATTACACTGTATAGAATCTATGCTACTGAAATGTCAATGTGCTGCCAGCTAAAGCAATAGCTTTGCATGGAGCATTAATGTATGTATATTGCTACTTTTTCTCATAAACACAGCAGGTGGATGTAGAAGAAGTCAGACATACAATTCCTTTCCTCTCTGAAGAATACAAGTCAACCATATACTGCAATTACAGAAAACAATGTATTTATCCTGAAAAAAAAATCTACAACAAAAACAAAACAAACAAAAAAAATAAAACACAAACAAACGAAACAAAACCTACAGAAGCAACATATTCTGCCCCAGGCAAGGTTTTCAGCTTGGCTTTATTATTATTTACACTTTAAGCTTAGTTATTGGCAATTTGGGCAGTGGAGAGGGAAGAACTGAACCAGAAACCAGACACTCTGAGGAGACTGACACTACCTCTTACTTTTACATGTTTCATTCAAATAATTTTGGGGACTAAGATGTAAAGATAAAAATGCAGATGAAAATGGCCATTCAAAAAGTTAGGATTTCTGTTTTCTTTGAATTAAACCTGTCCTTAGACATTTAAAAAAGATTTATCTGCAGAATTGTTCCACATGTGAAGGGGAAAAGTAATCTTTTGCACAGATTTGGACATAAAGGATTTTTACTGGTATCAGAACTTCAGGTTTGTATAGTTGCCTTTTTTAACTGTTGGTAAGCCGGGAATGATTATATTACTGTAGAAATTAGTTAACGAGTTTTCACGAGGTTTCCTTATTTCAGCAAGGGGCAATTCAGGTGGTACAAACAGCTTTCTGCATTCACCAAACAGATAAAATTGCTCTCCCTATCTAGTAAGCCAGCTGTTTCTGAATATCATTTGAAAAATATTTGGTTGTCAGATTGTCAAGAGAGAATGCCAAAATGAATGCATCTTCCTCCTGGATCTCTCAAAGCTACTTGAGGCACCTGACCTAAGCAATGGCTAAAATTATTACCCAGAAATTGGCAATGCTTGACATGAAAATATCAGCAGAAATCAAAATTTATGTAATAAACACCTCAGGAGAGAGTAGGAGTAAATCACTTTGAAATACTTGACCAGTGGAGTTGGAGTAATGAAAAGTACCAAGACTAGAGAATGACTTGCTGCATGAAACCATTTGAAATAGCTTGTGCAAAACACTCAAAGCCTAATTAGAAAATGTAGCCACCCTCTTAAATAGTGATGCATTATTAAATAGTGATGCAAGAGTATTACCTTTAGGAAACTAGCACTCTTGATTTTACCATCATTCTCAGCCTACCATCCTTGTTACACATGGTTGATTTCTTACTGTCCCTCTGTAAATTC
The DNA here is from genome assembly GCA_014706295.1 of Lycocorax pyrrhopterus obiensis. Lineage (NCBI taxonomy): Eukaryota > Metazoa > Chordata > Aves > Passeriformes > Paradisaeidae > Lycocorax > Lycocorax pyrrhopterus. Next base: position 64,021,346 of record JACSVZ010000006.1, on the reverse strand, counting down.
TATATTGTGATTAGAGTGGGGAGAATAGAGCAGGGTTTGGCCGTTTTGGTTTTTTCGTGGGTTTGTTTGTTTGTTTTTCTTGGAAAAATTCAGCATACAGGTTTGGGTAAAAAAAAAATATGAAAGTACACAAGCAGAAGACCTAGTCCAGATCTAAATAGTCAGATGTCTGTGAGCTATAAAATGATATTGCGCCTGACAGAACTAAGATACTGTCCTGGGATGTTTCGTTCAGCACGCCAGCCCCCATGCTCCCCACATCTCACTCTCTCTCCATGGACATCAGCTCGGTAAAGTAAATGCAAGAGCACCTGAAGTGCCCTTTTCACCATTCTGGGTTTGTGGCTGATCGACAAAGGAATGCTCTGGGATTTGTCAAAACCCTGCAGAAGTTACAACTCTTTCTTGTCTTCTCTTTTTTTTCCCCCTCATTTTTCTTATGCATTTGTATAGCTATAGTTAAAGCTGAGAAATACTTCTGACAGGCAAATTCTGTATTTTTACCTCCTGTCATTTATGCCTGATGCTACTCTGCTTAGTTTTACTTTCATATTCCATATTTTACTCAATTGAGAGTGAAAATGTAGAAGGGGAAGATAGTAGAGTAGTTTATGTGAAAGAAAAATGAGGATTTTTCAATTTATACTGTTGTTCCAGAAAAGCTGTTCCAGAATGATTGCTCTACAATCTACTTTTCCATTTGGAGCAGAATGTTTTATTCTGTTAAAAATTAATTCTCTTGGAAAGCAAAGGTTTCTGATGAACCAAAGATGAAGCCATATCACAGGCTTAACTCTTAGAGCTGTGCTGAGATATAGTATCTGTTGTGATTTTTATAAAAATGTAGAACCGATTGGTAATAGAATTTGAGATATAATTACACTAATTTTTATTTTCCTGAAGCTCACTTTGTTCGTGATTGGCTATTTCATTGCATTGAACTGCGCCAACTTATCTTAAACTGGAAGAAACTTTAATTTTAGGTCACTTTAGGACTTTGGCTTTGGAAACAAATTTGAGTCTTAGAACATATGAGAAACTAATGCCTGCACATAAACCAACTTTATCAGTGTAAGTGCACATGAAATTCTCTCATCCTATATGGAAGTTTAATGTCAGTTCCAAACTTTTCTTAACATGCTCTTAATACTGCTTTTTAAATTACTGTCTCCCTCTTCTTATCATTTGTGGCTAGTACTTGTGCTGCTAAACTGCTGCTTTCCTTGTGACACTGGTCTCCTTTTGGAAATCCTGGAGTTTTTCCCACTCGGCTTTCTAAGCGTTTTATAAAATTTCTTCCCAGCTTGCTTTCATTGCAAAAGCTAGGACTTAGTGAGCTGAAGTTCTTGGGAATATGGGAACAGACTTTGACAATTGCTTTAAATTGGCCAGGAAACCGAGCTTCTGAGGGGCCCTGTCCTTAAGATGGAGTTTAAACAAGCATCACGCGATTAAACAGAATAAACCCTGTGAAAGTTTTTGTTTGCTATTATTTTCTTCAATATTCTAATAGCTTATAGCTTCTAATAATGGAAATCACTCTAAATCACTCTAAATTCCAACAGCAGACTGTGGGAATTGATCACATACAGGCTTCAAGGCACCTAATTAACTGGTGTTACAGCAGCTCTGCCATTGTTTATTTTAAACTCTCTCCTCTTAGGCACTCTTCTGGACAGAGTCTATGTGTATTCAGAAAAAAAATGTTAATTAATGAGTCAGGGAAGTCAAAGAAATTACTGTTGATACAGAGGATTCTTCCTTGTTTCTTGGAATAATCATTTTGCTTCTTGCTGGCATTTATGACTCAGATAGCATACTAAGAAAGAGGTAGGAGAGCATGGGAATTAAGGTGAATTTTCATAAACATACATTAGAGGCAGAAATTTTGCTGGTCCCTTGAAGTTGCGTGACCTATTTTTATGCCCAGATTGCAGTTCTGTTTGTTTTCCTGGTGTCTTATGAGAATTTGGCTTTAATATGGATTGTATCAGCAGCCTCATTAGGAACGTGTCAGCTGAGAGAACGAGGCTATGATGTGTATGATCCCTAAAGATCATAACAGAAAATAAAGTGTTTTAAAACAAATGTTGCAAGTGTGGGTTTTGGGGGTTTTTGTTGGTCTGTGTGTTTGTTTGGTTTTTCTTTTTAACAGAAGAGGTTATTGTTATGGTGAGGCTTTTGGCAACAGGTAGTTTTCAACATCCTCTCCCTGTCCTTGTATTTAATTTACTGCTGACTTCAGTTTTTTTTCAAAATGCAAAGAATGGCATAGTCTCTGCACTGTGACAGCCTTTTAACCTTAAAATTGCAAGTAATTTCTAAAGCAAGAGACTGAAATCAGTCACCAAGCAGGCTGTGCTCTGCAGCGGCTCGTGTGTCTGATGCCATTAACTCAGTGAAGAGAAAGGAGATGCTCAGCTGCTCGGCTGTCATTTTGCGTAACAAATTTGATGCAACATTTGATTCCTGGAAAATACAAACAGTGCTGAGAACAGGCAGTTGAGTCTGCACGTCTTGGTGACTTCGTTCCCCCTTACCTTCTCAAGGGAGGGCCACGTTTCCAAGAGAGGGGCAGACCCCGCAGAGGGATAGAGTCACGCACCAGGGATTTTGCATTGGAGGACCAGGAATGGTTCCTTTTTTGCTGGTGAAGAAAAAGAAACCATGGGTTTGAATGGAGAAATGGATTGGGGGGATTCTTTTCTTTTTCCACATTACGGTGCTACTGGCTAGAGCTGCTTCAAGAGCAGCATTTTTGACACTGATATTTGGAGTTGGGGGTGGTGGTGCCAACTCAGACTGCTTAAAAGACTTGCAGGTAGGTAGCCTGGCACAGAACAGTGTTTCAATCTCAATGTGGCAAGCTTGTCTTAAAATAAAAAATTTAATTCTTCAGACTTAATCCTGATTTTTTTACTTAGTTGGTTTTTTTTGTTGTTTTTTTTTTTTTAATAAGGAAGGACAGATTTGGCACTCTGGCTCTTTTCCCTACTCTGAGAGGTAGCACTTATTCTGTCATTTTTAGAGTGTGAAGGGACTTGCCCTCTGTCTACAACGTGTAAAGCAAGCCAGAAAAATAGAATTGCTGCTCCTCATTAGAAGTTTGTCCCTGGTTTGGGGATTCTGTCTTTGTTCACCAAGCAGCAGAAATGCTTCACTAACAAAGATGTATCTGTGTATTTCAAAGCAGAATTGTAAACAAGTTCCTTGTAGTTAGTGAGGCAACCTGTTTTGAAGAGAATTTAGGGACATATCCGTTACTTGAAAAAAAAAAGAAAGGGAGAAAATAATCTGTATCTGAAAAGGTTTCATTCCTGATGTGTGGACGGCTGACTAACAATCACAAAAATTGGATGCATTCTGTTTCTTGTTTCAGCTCTAAAAGCTGTGGTATAGAGAAATACGTTAAGAAACTCTCACTTATTCCAGATGGACAGACTTATCTATTGCTGGATTCCTGCTTTTGATGCACTCCACTTCTCATAATGCTGTGTTTGTGGAGCAGTAGAAGTTGATGTGGCTTTGTATATGGTGTAGATCAATACAAAGAAGTCTGTATATACTGGGCTTGTCTGCTCTTCCATTTACTCCCCACCAGTGCAGCCTCTGCAAGCACCTCTTGTGTAGGGAAAGGGTGTAAAAATCCACTGCAACAACAAGGAATGATTGCTTAGAAATTGCACACGAAGAGTTCTGTGATCATTTCAAACCTGAATCAGTTTTCAAGCCTGTTCACCAAAGCAGGATGGGGGAGGCACTGTAGGAGAGTCTTTCTCACAGGTGAACAGGGTGGGTTCGTGGGCAGGTGGTGTTACCGTGACAGAGGAGCCAAGTGGAATCCTCCCCATTCCATAACTGTCAATTAGCAGCTTGGATATGTGTGTGTGTGTGAGGAATGATCAACAACTTTCCACTGACCATTAAAAATGCCTGTTCTCCAGAAAATGAAACCAAACAACTTGTTACAGGCAAGTTGTGTTGAGTGTCTTAAGCAAAGCACAAGAAATCAGTTTTCATAATTGTCTAGTCCAGCAAATAAACTTACATTTAAGCATTTGAATTGTACCTGCTATTATTTAGATAAGGTTTAGGATTTTTAAGTCACCTCATAGTAGCCATTCTATTCTTTCCATGTTTCTCCACTGAATACCAGCTATGTTTGACGTAGAATTGGTGATGCACATTGTATGTTAATATGGACTGTGAGCTCTCCAGAATGCACTACAGAATATGGGCATAATTGATTCTTACCCTGAACTGGAGCTATTAATTACCTAAAACAATAAGGCCATGATAACATTTTCTGTGTGTATATATTTTGGAGGGGGGAAAAAATGAAGAAGAGAGGTAAAGATACAGTTATTGCCTTGACATTTTGGTAATGAGATTTTATGCTGAGCTGGAGTTCAGGAAAAGCACAGCTAGGGAAACTAATAGAAAATAGTAAGGAAAAGAGAAAAGGTTGGAAGGTACAAGAGGCATCTTTGAGGTGCCACACAATTATGCTCATGTCCTCTGTTGAGCTTTCACTGCTTGCCTGTTTCTAACATCAACTTGGAGGTCGAGGGAGAGCATCACTGCAGTGATTAAAGGCATCGAGCAGTTAGTAATAATCTCCATAAATACAGAAATACGTGTCACTGTGGACTATCTAACAATATTGTTGTTTGTTAACAAAAATTGCATGGGAGTAGATAATAAATGTGGAAGCTGGTCCTCCTCCTTTTTAGTTGGGCAGTGTCACAGATGTCTCATATCTTGCTTTCTTATCAGCTGTTGCTTTGTTTCCTCTTTTCTGTGTCTTCATATTTGATTTTGTTTAGGCTAGCTGAGGGGGCAAGGGCAACTTTTTTTCCCTGTAGAGGAAGAGTTTTCTTCAAAAGCATACAGCTATAAAATTAAGATTAAATAGTTATGATTTAACCTGGGAAGAGATCAGTTTCTCTATATTAGCTAGGAACGTAATACTTTGGCTTGTAAAACAAAACACTTCTTCAAACACAGTTTTGCAGTACCATTGTACATACTGCCTATGAGCAGATTCTGAGAACATATTCACATGCTTCTGTCAGCAAACATAATTATCATTAATAGGTTCATTAATACTTAGTTGGGCCATCTTAGGTACTTCTCTGTATCCCAATATTTTTGCTCTAATTTTTTTTCCCATGAATAATGAACACTACAGATTTTAAAGGGAATGAGTTGTTGAAAAGAATAATAAAGAAACATTTTATTAGAAGAACGGTTCATTGTCTGTTTATTGGACTCATTAGTGTTGTATGAAAGTCGTAACTGAGTAAGAAGTAAATAAAAAAACCTATTATCCAAAACGTTAGCGGTTTCCTCACCAGCACTATGTACAGTGGCTTAGTCTTGGTTACATTTATGTCTATAGCTCGTTTTGTATTTGAAATGTAAAATTTCCTCAGTAAGTTATTCATAGCTGACTTTTCGATCTGGTTGTAAAATTTCATGCTTTGTATAAATTAAAAGGAAAAACTGTCTTAATAATGGGAGTGAAATGAGGCTAGCCACTGTGGTTGATGTGCTAATATGCTGGGGGAAAAAAAAAAGGGGGGAATTAATTTGTTGCTATGATAAATTGTTGATTTGAAAGCAAGACAGATTATAGCAGTTCCATAATTAACTGTAAATGCTTCACCCCGAGGACTTTGTTTAGTGCAGGAACTGATTGAATAGGAAAGATGGAATAACTTCAAGTAAATCAGATCTTACAGCACCTTGTGCTCAAACTCACTTCTCCTTGTCTCCCAAGCCTTGTTCCATCAGTAATTAACATCCTCAGAAGGAGAAGGTGTGATCTTGATTTATTTTGTAAGATTTGAACTGGTATGTTGATACTATTCCAGGCTCTGATGTGAGACGTCCCACAACCCATGAGTCAGAGAGTTTGCTTATTGAATTCAAAGTTCACATCCAGAACCCTTATCAAGAAATGGTTCACAAGGAATATCATATTTGGTCTGGGGTCTTAACTTCAGGCTGATTGTGGTCACTGGAAGAAAGCTGCCTTTTTCACTGCATCACTTATAGGTGATCTGATTTACATAAGTTTCCATGATTTTCATGATTTTTTTATGGGAAGGTGGGTAGGGGTGATGTTGTACCACCACTTGTCTCAGTGCGTTGGACCACAGGAATTTGGTGCCTTTTACATGAAACTGGATAAGCTGTGAAAAAGCTCAAAGCTAACGAGTTTTTAAAGTAAAGGAAATAATAAAATGAGACAGGGTCACGTGGGGATGTGTATGCCTGGGACTGGGTTTTTAAAAGATTATTTATTTATTTAAAATAAGCTCAGTAGATGCTCACTTTTCTTTGTCAGTATTTGTTACATGCTTTACCTGCCTTAATTACAGAGCTAGAGACACTTTAAGAAATTAATTCATTGTAGTCCCCTCTGTCCTTAGTCATCTGCATTAATTTTCATCAATGAAGAAAAGACACAATAACACAAGGAAGGTGAGTTTCTCAGAATGGGAAAATATCACTGTCACCAAAGCAAGGGTAGAAAAGAGGCCTGTCACACTGAAACTGTTTTTTATAAGATTACTTGAAAAGTCTTTTTAAGTATCTCTACATCATTATTTCAGACACACTTGCTTCATTCCCATGAGTAAGTTGCGCTTCTGCCCTAATAAATCACTAACTAATATCATCCTGTTATTCTGGAAATTAAGTGAAAGCACTGGCAAAAACAGCAATTGGCTGAAAACAGCTTCCACTGAAGGAAGCAGGGCCAGAGGTCCTGAGGCTGTAGATAAAAATTTGTTTCTACCTTTAGAATTGAGGAAGCAAGTACAGCTTTAATAAAAGTATTTCCTTGCATCTACTTTCAAAAATATTAAATAAAAATTTAAAAAATAAAACCTTAACTCATTTTAACATCACATATAAAAAGCTAGGTGCCGAAGACCAATAAGTATAAATTGGCAAAGGGCTGCTAACTTAGCTCTTTTTTGGGGGAGCAGAGGCTCAGATAGGAAAATGTTAGTTTATTGGACCAATTTTACAGCATAGTACTGTGGTAATGATTAAATGAACATTACACAGCAGTTTTCCAAATTATTTAAGGACAAAAGCTAAATCAGTTTATATTGGCTTCATTATCTCATTAGCCAACATAGATCCTTCACTTCTAAGTTCTGGACACTGTCATAAATAATACACATAATATAAACTCCTTTCACTAGGTTTTTTTTGTGCCGTCATGGAAACAACAATATTTTTTTAGTGTAAATAAAAGCTTCGTAAAATCATCTTTATAAGGGGTGTAATTTGGGACCAAATTTAATGCAGTCATGTGTCCTTTTTCTATTGTATTTATATCATCATTTTGAGCAAAGAGGAAGGCAGAGGTTTGAAAAAGAAGGTGCAGACTTAAAAGATTTGTGTTCCCTTAGTGAGATTGAAACACAATGCAAAATAAGCCAAGTAGGTGTAAACTGCAAATGCTTCTCTCTCTGAGGTTTTCTGTTGTCTGAGTCTCAGTGCTCTGCAATTCAATATCCCTAGAATTTTCCTGTCATTTCCTTCCCTTTAGGAGGATGTCCTTTTTGCTTCATTTTATAGGTCACATTTCTAAAAGCAGACAAATTTTTTGGTGTATTATTTCATGTCTGTAGTTAGTGGCACTTGCTACAGATACTGAATAATGGTATTTCCATAGTGCTTACAGAGAACAGCTTTTGGCTTCATTGGTGTGTCCATTGAATCCAGAGGCAGCGTGGTGGTCATTTTCCTACTTGTCCTTTTTCTCACACCTTTCTTCAGGTTTCCTGCATGGTTGTACAGCAGAGATGGCAAAATTAGAGCTAAGTAATGTGCTTGAGATTGTAAAGGAAGCTTTTCAGATTAAAGTGAAGAAAAATGTGTTACAATTGCATCAAATCAGTCACTTTATTATCTGCTTTAGTGCTTTTGCAGGTGCATTCTTAGAACAAAACTTGCTCTAATGTAAACAGGCCTCAGACAGTGTTCAGTCACCATTAATAAGGTTTGAATGCTGCTAAAGTGCTCATATGCACACACCAGCTCAGCTGCACAAGTGTTGGGCTGAATCTAGCACCAGAAGCCCATTGAGGACAAAACAGCATTAAAAAATTATTTTAAAAAATCCCTGTTACATTATATTTATTCCATGTAACTGTTGTAGCACCTTTCATAATTGTCCCTTTCAATATTACCTGCTTCTGGAAAGGAAGATAGAGCCATACAACCTCCTTCCTCTTGCCCATTTATGGTGTTGACAACTTCCTGTGTTTTCCACTTCTCCCTAGGACCAGAGGAAGAGCATTAAAAAATGTGATCACAATATTTTTACTTGTAGATACTTCAGCTTGCAGGTCTGATTTGCCTTTCCAGTGCCTTCATCTGCCTAAATACATATGCAGTTGCCAAAAATACAAGAAGCATACATCCACAGGTTGAGCAAAGCTGAGACCTCCAAAGGAGGCTTTTTTCCAACTAGGTGATGTCAAAAGCATTTGCACTTTAAATGCCCTTTGAACAAGTGAAACACAGCTGTGGGGAGCCTCGGTGTGTGTATGAGGGAAAACTACAAATGGAACATATTGAAAAGCCTGCTTCTTCCAAAATCAGGTTTTGTGCTTAGACCATGAAATATTCCAAGATGACAACACTTATTTTAATTTCATTAGGTGAAGGAGTATCAATTTTCTTTCTTTTCCATGTATCCCTTCTCACATTGAACCAAAGCAGTAGTTCTTGTCATGACACCTCTAATCCTAGCTACTCTCAGATCAGACTTGCTTTTGGGGTTGGGAGATACGGTACTGTGTATTTAATTCCAAGTTTTTTTGTTGCATTTGTTCTCAAAGTAAAGGCAAAATTATAGTAATTTCTTTAAAATGTTGAATTATAATCATAAAAACAGTGATAACTTCTTGCTAGAGGGGGTACCCATTTGTTTCAGTTACTGCTCAGTCATGTGCCAGGATGCCATTGTTAGACATCATACAAGTACAGAACTATAGTGATAAAAGTGTCTTTTATTGTCATAAATATTAAAAAAAACCACAAGCCATCAATTAGCTATTGCAACATACAACCAGGAAGATTCATATTTTGACAGAAACATGGTCCTGCTCTGCTTTTATTATTGTTTGCCCAGGGGAGAGTGAAATAGATGCACATTAAGCAATTTTGATGGACTCTCTTCCATTTTGGAGACATGTTATCATGTGCAGAGGGTCATGGATCAAAGTTAGACTCTTATTCAGTAGAATGAATTTTCTATGATGTTTACGAAGAAAATTTTCTCCTTTGGAGGATCCTGTAAAATGCCTGCTTTGGGAAATAAATTTAAGGGCTGGATTATAGCTCATGCAGAGGACATTTTCACAGGTACAGAGATAGATCCCTGATCTCTCAGGAAAAGCTGACAGTGTATAGGATAAGACACGGTAGATGAAACAAATAGGAATAAATTTGTGGTGCATGCATATATGTATAAAAAAACTGTGTGTTGTGGGACAAGAGGAAAACAAGCTCATTTTGTTTAGTTTTCAGATAGCTGTGTTTTGTAGCCTATGTTACAAGCATCAGACACTGCAGTAATGAAGGCTTTTAATAGGTTTGCAGGATGCCAGTGCAGAAAATGATCTGAACATGAATTTCTCATGATTCCTTAGAGCTCTTGTCTCTCACACTGAGCTTTAATTCATATCTGTCTCTCATGAACATTAACACAAAACTATAGAAGTCCCTTCCTTTCCCTTCTCTGAGTTTCTGGTTGATTGCAGATGAGTTTACTTTGGATTTTTTCTCTTTTTTACATTTTCAAAATAGTTCTCTTGACTCCTCTAGACAAAATTCTTAGTGTGCACATAAGAAATGCCATGAAAAGATGTGATACAAAGCCACTGGCAAGAAGTGGAACAAAATGCATCACAATGTCCCTAACGACTCTTTCTGTGACAGCCAGACGGTCTCTTACTCGGGAAGGGGCCAGCAACCAGCAAGACTGAAAAATCATAGGAGAGGAATACTCAGGAAAAGCAGCTAAATATCCGCCAGTGGCTCTGCTGGTGCATTTCTGCTCTGCCTCTGAAATGTTTTTTCCTCATCCTGATGGTGCTTTGAGGTCGGAGATCAAAGGAGGCATTGACAGATGAGAAAACATGATGGCTCCAGTGGGAGACCTGGGGCTGGCGAGGGCATAAGTGCCTGTCCCCAGAGTACGCAGTGCCATATATGAAGCACAGAGGGAGTGCAGCTTGGCCCCAAAAGCAGCTGTAGAAATGCAGTCAGGTGCAGATGCTTAGCAGTGGCTAAGCAGTTTTGTTTAATTGCGTGGCAGTGTGCAGTGATCACGTTCCCTTCTTGCTCGCAGGTGTGAGGTTCCTGGCTGGGGTATGTGGAACAAGCTTTACCCCTTCTTGTCCCTGACTTAGCTTTGGAAATGGCTCAGGAAGTCGCCTGTCATTTGACACAGCTCTACTGAGCTGTGCCAGCCTGTCTGTCTCAGGTAAATTGGGATTTAACTGGACTTCAGATGGGCCATAATTAGGTTCACACATTCAGAATTTTGCTTAGGTCATCATGACAGATGTGTATTTCTCCTCTCTGCTGTGTAATAGAGCAAAAACTCACCTTCCTATATTTTTATAACCTTTTTTCTTTTTGCCATTCTTTTTATTTATTTTTATTCTTCTGTCTGGATAAGCTTTGTACTTTGTATACGTGGGGGCCCATAGAGGACTTCTGATGTACTTGCTTCCAGCTGAAAATACAGCCTTATAGCCAACTTGTTTTTCCTATCAATCAGTCTGGAGAGAATAGTGCTCTATCTTGTTGATCATTCTTGTGTAAAGCTTATGTATCACTTCAAGGATTGTCTGGATATTGGTTCTGTCAGTTTGCTTCTATCACCGTCAAAAAGCAAAGACCATGTGCCCATAATGTTAATGGTTGGAATAGGAGAGATACATCACTGTTCTGGTTCAGGTTAGTCAAAAAGATGATTGAAAGAATGCTACAAAAATGCAGTGCTTAAAGGTAAAAAACTGTTTGACAGTACCTGTGGGAAAAAGAAATGTGTTGCTAGGAAATTTATGACACTCTGTAATGTGTCTTTCATAATTTACATTGAGGTACCTGTGCCAGTAATCTCTTATACATAGGACTTATTTTCCTCACATGAGTAATTTCATCAGCTGAGTAATCACATCGACTTTAGGGGAATTGTTATCATGAGAATGAATCAAGTAACTGCTGTTTATCTATCTAAACTAAAAAACAAAAGGCAATTACAATTATGGGTTTGGCTTGTTTTCCATTAAAAAAATAAAATTGTAGTATGGGCTTAGATAGAATGGTCTTCAATACTTCTTTTCACAAAAGTTAAAAAGGCCTTCATTCTTCTGTATAGCTCATTTCGCTAAGGCTGTAGTTGCTTTCACAAACTTAAAATGCAGAACTAATTGTATTTTTAACAAAATGCATTCTATTTTTCCTTTTCTGGAATGTGCAAATCCTCTTAAAGTTCTTCCACTTTTTTCACTTTCCTCCATCAAAGCTTTCCAATTTATTTTTAAAAGATGATAGCAAGGATCTAATTTAAGCCTCTTTGTTCAGTAAGCCAAAAGAAATGGGCAACTCTTCCACAATGAAAATTTGAGAAACAATTCTTAGCAACTTAATCCCTATACATTATTGAAGAACTGTACAGAATGGCTCCAATTATGCTGTGTGTGTTAAATGCTTCTAGTTTTCTGGTTTTTTTATGATTGCAACATTTGCCTCTCCTGCAATTCCTCTGTGTTTTGTTTCTGATGATATACTAGAAATGGTTTAGAATAACCATCCTCGACGGCTAGAAAGTTTTATCTTTTCCTGTAATTGAACACATATTGGCTTCTGGTGCTATTCTTTCACTGTTAAAGTTCTTTTCAATCTGTTAGGATCTGTACCATTTTAGAGAGAATCCAACGTCCCAGCTGCAGTTGCGTTTCAGGTGTTCTTGAGCCTGTAATTTTGGCATGTTTGTATCTCCAGTGTCTGTCGGGTAGATGCTGCTTGGACTCCTTCGATCCAGATCTATGTGGAGCCAGCTTTTAAACCAGCATCCAACAATGATGAAAAACATATAGATTTTCTATCTTTCTAGAGCTGGAATATAATTTAACCTGTATCAGTTTCTGCTGAATTGTCATATTTCTGTTAGCTTAACCATTAGCAGCTGGAGAAATGTGGTAATAGAGAAAGCACTTTGTATTCACCTTGAACATTAGTTTTTAATAACCTTCAGTGACATATATGAAGGATTTCAGATTCAGGTATCTGGCCAGCAGGTTTTTGCTGGAAAGATGAATTTGAACTGCGTAGCATGGTTGATGTCAGGACAGACATTGCTTATCAAAAAGATTTTTATGGTGATATTGAAAATCTTTAAATTATGGCCTAGGTTCATGTGGTTGACTGGCTGAACTACTTCCAGAAGTAATAGCCGAGTTTCCCAAAAGTTAGAGATACTTTATTAGGAAAATTTAGAACCATAATGAGAAAATGCTGCTGTTTTGATCCATGCCTTCTGTGAGACTCAGCGAGTCCTTGTGCAGATCTCCTGGGCCTGCAATGCCTTTGGAGCTTTAATAAGAGTGATCCATTTTGTTCATCTCCTGTGAAGCACAGAAGCAAAAATGGCCACTGGGCTTCACAATCTGGTGATCAGAATGTTTTCAATATGTTTAGAACAGATTTTGTCTTTGTACATGTGTTGTTGGGAAGATGTTTTTCATAGGGAGCTTCAAGCCTGCAGCCGATTAGAACTCTATTAAACTGTTCCTGATTCTTCAGCTCCTAATACCAGAAAAAAATGCTTTCAGCCTGTATGCTTGGAGAGGAGCTGAATGCTAAGTTTATGAGCAAGTCAGAAATGGGGGCTATCTCACTTGAACCTCTGCCACTGTTGTTCTCTACAGATATGTAAAATGACAGGAGAGGCACCACCATGAAGCTGAAGAGCAAAGAGAGCTGATGGCTTTAGCGATATTTTGTCACTTGAACGGTGACCTTTGTTAATAATGCTTGTGATAGGAAAATGAAATACTTTCTGTTTCAGTAATGCCAGTCTGATGCTTGGCAAAAATTGCTTTTAAGGCAGACAGCAAAGAAGAAAAAAGAGCAGCACTGTTATATTCTGTAGCGAATGAAGTCTAACATTTTCCCTGATATGCAGTCAGACTAAATCTTGAGTTTGCTAACAGATGCAAAAGGAGTTGAAACCACATTTCCGTACCACCAATAAAATAAACAACATGCTGCCAGCATAATCAGGGCTGGATTTTCAAGGCATTCAACTTGTGTTTAAAAACCTGATTGGAATGGGCAAGTTTTCAAAGGCACTCAGCATCCTGCAGTCCCTGTTGAGGAAAATCTGAGTAACTTACGGATGCTGAGCAATTCAGAGGGTCTGGCCCTAAAATGTTCACGTGCTGTTCTTGGGAAAAAAAGAGGAAAATGTGAACTAGGCCTTGTGTTTTCAGTTTGAAGATATAAATTCAATATGTTTGTTTAATCGTTCTTAAGATTTTTTCAAACCTTTAGAAACAACAGCACCCACACTTAAAAAATAATCAACAAGAATGGGCAAAACTGACTAGTTCAAATTTAATCCGTATTTTTAGTTTTATTAATTTGGAGTGCTGGTACCCGGGTTGGACAGGAACCTTTTTTTTGTGGAAAATGGCTGTTACTTAGAAAACTGGTGTTTTGTATTTGTTTTTTCTGTTTGCCTTCTTTTAAGAAATAGCAGTCTAAAAGTATTTGTTCACACTACCAAACAGCCCTCTGAATCAGGCACCCTCTTCTGCTATTACTATTCTCCACTTCAAAACTTCAAGTTTTTCCTCAAGGCCCATATTTTTCACCCTCTTTCTGACAGTGGTTTCCATCCTAATTTCATATTCTTTTAATTTAAACTGGTGTAAAGAAAGAGTAACTGTACTACAATCTATAGAAGTAAAATCAAGTATATAAAATCAAGTATGGATGAGAAGGGAAAGGTTATTTAAAATACAACCTTTACATGATTCTTTTACAAGTTTTATTTGAATCAATTTTCTTTTTGCTGAGTTCAGTCAACCCATAGTAATGCACACTGGGAAGGAACCATGTGCCTCTCGAGTGTATTTTTCTTCAGTCTTAACTGTTCATTGCCTTACTGAAGTGGTAACTTTGGTTAATCTCAATTAGAAACACTAATGAATAGAAATACTATGTATATGTTTAAAGAGGAAGTAAATATGAATATGCATATTTTTATATGAGCTAACAAAGGATCATACCTTGAAATTATGACAGATACCATTTTATCATCTCTATTTTTTTGTAGCCTCCAAAGCTCTCTTCACTAGCAGCCTAACTACCTAAGGCAGACATTAAGAAAGATCCATTGTCAAACTGGCATTCCTTTTTCCTCTACAAGTTAAAGCATCAAGTTAGACTGCTTGTCTGAACTTCTCATGTCACATTAACAGTTTGAAAGCTTTCTTCTTATTAATAATGCTTGGAATAAATCAGATGCTGCCTATAAAGTCTGCAACAGGTTAAAATTAGGAACTGAACCTTTTATTCTGCTTAGAAAAATAATTTACATGTGCAGACGGAGTAACTGTAAGTCTGTGACAAAGCTTCATTATTCCCTGACTTTGTGGAGAGGTTCTGGCCTTGGTGAAGGCAGTTGCAAAGGCATCAAAATCAGCAAGGCAATTATTTTCCATCTTTTGGAGGACTCGTCAACAGCCTTCAATCTAGGTGAGTTCACTCAAAGGGTAGCTCCAGAGTATGTCTGCATGTAGGAGACAGTGAGGTGTTTGAAACAAACGCCACAGCTGGGAGAAGTCTCTGACTCCAGCTCTTAATCCATAATGACAAGGAAATTTTGGTATTTTAGCATAGATTTAGGCTTCTTACGTTTGGTTCTTCACCTCCAAAGGTGATGACAACCACTTTGATTCAAAACCCCTGTCCAACCCAAATACTCAAGCTTTCTGCTTCGATTTCCAAATAGAATTCAGCTTAAAAAACCCAAAAAAACTAACAGATAAAGAACAAGAGATCTTCAGGGATCAATTTAGTACTATCACTATAAACAAAATCTAGTTCTTAACAAGAAAGACAGGTACAGGCAACCACTCAACAGTCATGAATCTGAATTTCTGCATTTCAATGATGGTTTGAGTCACTTTTTCACTTTCAAATAAATGGTTTCTGGGTGGAAGGTACATTACTGTTCATTAAGAATACTATCATTCTGCTTTCTTGCAACCGTCTTGCAGTGCGGACAGGAGAATGTGCTCATGGGTCTGAGTTAAAGCAAAGGAGTTTCAGAACTTGTGAAAAAAATCTATGGTGGTTTGTTTTGGGTTTTTTTTTTTCTAGAGTGGATATTAAGGACATTTTTCAAAAGGATAATAGGAATATAAATCAAGGCATAAATTTGGAAGAAAGAAAACCAACTGTAAGAATAAAATAATCCTTAAAATGAAATATACATAAATTGCTTATAGTTATTTTATTTTAAACCTACAGTCTACAGGCTGACCTCCGGAAGACGCATGGGTGTAGACACCTATAAAATGGACATTATTAGCTTTTCTCAGTGATTAAGGAAATGAATCATTTAAAATGGCCATTTCTACCAGACAGAATGTGTTTTTATTTTGTGTTCTCAATACAAGCTTGTGGTCAAACTCACTGAAGTATTAATGCTGTCTTTATTTACTTTTATTGAATATTTTACTGTTTTCTTTTCTTTAGCATGGGGCTGATTTCTGTACTTTAACAGCCTCCATCTCTTAAAATCTTAGGACAGAAGATACAAAGTGTTCCCTGAAGGTTGATTCATTTCAGATGTAGTTGTGATGGCAAGCCAAGTCAATATAAAACTAATAATTCAGTGAAATAGCCCGATACTTGTAGTTTAAAAGTCTCATATTTTGAAATAAATCTGAAAGGATGGAAAGCTGATCAAGTGCTTCAACTATTTTTTTTAAAAGAACTGCATTTTCATGAGAGAAGCAAATGAAGCCATGTCAGCCATATCACCCATCCTAAGGAGGACACTAGAAGACAATTTCTGCCTGCCTCCCCAAAATGCTGTAGAAGCTTGCTTTCTAATCCTTGGTAAATGTCTCTGTCAGGTTTCACCCAAAGCTTTTTTTGTTTGGGTCTTTTTTTTGTTGTTGGGGTTTTTTTGGGATTTTTTTTTTTTTTCTGAGAAGACTATCAGGGAAAGGAATCCCAGAAAGAGGTGATTGTCCAGAAGAATAAGTATTGCCATGTGTGGTTTGGTTTTTTTCCTCTCTCAAGAGTAGAAATGGGTAGAGATTAAAATTAAATTACAAAAATATTGCCTTTGGTGAAGAGAGATTTTTATGAGCTTTAGTTTCTGGTGCGTAAGAATGAGCTTTATAAATCAGCAACTGATTTCCCTACTGAGAAGCTCAAAGGCTAAAAGTGGGGAGACAGAAAGAAGTTGCTGTGGCACCAGCAGGAAGAAATGGTGCAAATAGCCTGAAAAAATGGTGGTGGTTTGATGAACTAGGAGCTAGAAGGAAAAAAAGTAAAATTAAACAAGCAAACAAACCTGCAGATCTCCGTGAACAAGTCCTGCAGAGTTTAACATAGTACAACATACTAAATAGTACAGCTCCATGTTTCTAAACTTCAGATCAGTTAAGGTAGTCCTCAGTTTATCACTTAACTTTCTTAGTACTACCTGTACATTAGCTATTTAATAGTCTTTAACTTTCATATTTTGCTTTACATACCAGTCCTTGAGGAGCCATCTGTACTATTGGAGACTTCTCTGGGTGCTCAAACTAGTCAAATCACATCTCTTTAATTAAAGGTCATGTTAAGGAATGACCTCTGACTTCTTTTGTTTGGTTGGTTGTTGCTTTTTGTTGGTTGTCCTTTTCTTGGAAAGGGGCATTGCAATTGAGGGGGGGAGGAGGGTTGAATTGGAGTGGCTTCCCGTCTCATGTGTGTACTGGAAGCCTGTTTTTTATCATATCTTAGTGATCAGCAAATTGCTATACCCTTGGGGGAGAAAATTAGGTTAAGACATGTTCACCTGTAAAAGAGCAGTGGTGACTCCAAGAGGCTGGTCTGTGAAAAGACAGGACAGCAAGTCTAGAGGTGTCAGATGAAAGCATTTTATCCGTCTTCCAGTTGGAAGAGTGTAGCTCAGATTGCAAAACCTCATAAATTAGACATATTATAGGCAGACAGTGCTTGGGAAAGGTTAACAGGAAGTTGGTGGCCCAGCTCAACTCTTGGGAAACTAACTCTCTAAATCACTTTCTAAATTATTCCACTATCAGCCATTCCCAGAGCTATGGGCTACGCAATGCCATCTGTTGGCTTTTGTGAAAAAACTCAAATGGAAAATGTGTTTTGCTCTGTGGTGGTCCAGCAGAAAGAGATTCATAGTCAATACTGCAGCTCCTGGTGGGCAGAAAGTCAACAGGAAGGTAAGCTCTGGTTTGAGACCCTTCAGCATTTTAAGAAATGAGTCATGGCCTCTGGGTGCCTTGTCACAGACCAGTCCCAGCTGTAGCACAGGTAAAGCAGGAGCCCAGGAGGTCTCCTCTGTGTTTCAAACAGGAGATACTCGAGATGGCCTGATCCTGTAAGGATCTTTTCATACACGCAACATTACCGCTCGCTTAGGTGTTTGCAAGGCTTTGTCTGACTAGCTGCATATGTGCGGAGCTGAATTTTGAAAATCCAGAGTGGTCTTCCTGTTTCCTTCATAAGGGTTCTGAGCTGTATCTTTGTTTTTGCCCACACTTGTGGGCCCATATATAAGAAAGAAGCAATGCAGATAATTTTTTATGTAATTTTCCATTAAATTACTTGTTCTTTTTTGTCAAAAAGCCTTTTTTTCTTTCTTGCTTACTACTGCACATGGAAAAAGCCTGCATGCTGGCACTACAACTGCTTTATTTGCTTTAGATTGTCTTGCATTTAGGCCATTTGAAGGTTTGAGTGTGAACAATAAAAATAGTTATGATAAATCGTCAAGCTCTTCCAAAGATTCAGAAGTTCTGGAGTTACTGCCAATGACAGATGATTTGTCCTTGCTCATCACTTGTCATCTTGGCAGCGTTTTTATGCTCTCTGCTAAATCTCCCTCAGTGTGTAGTTGAATTCTTTAGAAAAAGAAAATTAGTTTCTGTTTCATCCACGTTCGTGCTCATCAGTTCAATAGCATCTGTGTTTCACTAAGTGGAACACCTTCCTCATGAAGCATAAGTTTGATTTATTTTAATAGGGTGTTAGGAGAACTGCTGGAGTTTGACATGAACACATTTCTAAAGTTACAAAGATGTTAAGAATGATCTTTTGTATCTATTGCTGTGGATTTCTGTGACTGTGCATGAATGGCGCTGCACACTTGACAGGCTGTATCCTTTGCTGCAGGATTTATGCAACTAATGACAATGTTTTCAAATGCTCGAGTGCAAACCCTCTGTGTCTGAGAAAAGGCTGAGTAGATAGTGATTTTCTTTTCCGGCTTTTCCACAGTTTCATAAGGTCTATTTCAGACCTGGCCTGCTAACTGGCTTGCTTTGAATCTTAGTAATGGAGAATTATGTGATATGGCATTATAAATGATTGAATACAACAGTCTATAGATGAAAAATGCTGAATTCAGAAAATAGTTTTCTGAAGGAGTTGGTTAATAGGCTGTCCTCTGCTTGTCCTCTGACACTGATTTAGTTGTCTGAGACAGGAAAGGGTCAGTGGCTATGGGCATTAGACTGAAATACGGCTCCCCAGGTCACCCTGGAGTTCTGCTTACAAATGTTCCTGCACAGTGGAGGTCTTCAATGGCATAGCAGAAAAGGAACCTCAGAAGCACAAAATCCTTTTTTTGGGGGGAGGATTCTTTCAAATATTTCCCGTTTTAGTAAATAAATACAGTTTGAACTGCAGAACAGTCCGTACAGAATTAATAAGTTCTGCTTCCTTTAGCTACTGGTAGTCCCATTCATCACAGTTAAGAAAGCAACTTATATTTAGAAGTACAAAGGCAGCTGTCTTGGGTTAGACCAAAGACTATTTCAGTGCCTTACTTCTCCGAAGGTGGCTTGAATGCCTAAAGGAGCAGTAAGAACAGCGTTGGGATATGTGATACTGTCTCCTAATGCTCTCCCAGCTAGCAGCTCTGCTTAGCTTCAGAGAGCTTTTTGCATTGATCTATAGCTTGTATGTTTATTAACCCACAACTTGTATGATTTCCCCTAGAGGATGTGTGGAGTGAGAATTTGTCAAATAGGTATATGTTTTCTTTGTTTTGGAAAATGTCAGCTTTCCCTCATTTAATATCTGTGTAGAATTTTGGTGTTCAGCCCTCATTATGAATGCACACTCTAGTTTTTCTCAGTTTTAGCTTAAGAAGTGAGCTGCATAAACAATAGGTTCACCTGCCCTTTGTCTTGTATGGAAATTTCCAATCCATCCCTTACCTTTTGGGAGGGAACAGCACTGTCACAGAGCCAGCAGAACCTGTGGATGAGTCTGAAACTTGCACTGTATTCAAATGCTTGAGGTCTTGAATCCCCAACCCCCTACACGCCCTAATCAAGTTGTTATATTGCTTCTAAAATACAGGAATTCAGATTTCTTTTTCATTACTGCCCTTATGCGCTTGCAAGCATTATTCTCTACATTCTTTTTTCCCTGGCACAGAACACAAGTTCATGCCAGCTCACTTGATATGCATGCAGATATGAATTTCAACAAGAAAAAGATCATCACTCAGATAACAAATACCTGTTTTACCATTCTGAGCATATTAGGCATAGAAACCTGCTGTACAACTGCCTTAAATACTTCTGCTGAAGCTGTGCTATATGTGCTTTTTAGGTTATGGTCAATTTTAAGCAGACCCAGGCATGCTCTTTTTGGGTTTTCTTCACTTCAGTCTTACTTGTTATCATCTCTTCTAACAGAAAATGCCATGACTTTTTAAAGTAAAGAGAATGGCAAACAAAGGCATTCTGGAACATTGTGTCATGGCTGTGAAGGCCTGCTGTGTGCAAGTAATGACTGCTGTTCTGATGAGTAATTGGACCTAGATTGTGTTGCTGCTGAATTTAGACAGTTTTGGGGGTTTAACTGATTTATTATAGTCTTGTGCTTGTAAACTAGTGCTTAATAGCTGCTGATAATCTTCTGACTGTAAGGTTATGCATATGACTACTCTTAGCATTTGAAGAACACTGAAGGATTGAGCAACTTTTTCCCTCAGGCATCAAAACTGAAGGCTTACATAGCATTGCAGTTATTTATTTTCTGTAAAGCAGTGGATGTGCCGGTGCATGCGTCTACACTGAAAAACATAAGGATCACGACATTTGGAAAATATGGGAAGGTTATTAATGATGGTTATAACATTGTCGTGTCCTGCAATTCTTACAGACAGAATGTGCACTGCCAACTTTGAAGTCAATTAAATGGACAATAAAGGCCATGCTGGCAGAAGAGATGTTAAGAAGGGGGAGTCTGAGATGCAGCATTTTGATGCTGCTGAAATGAACAGCTCTTTTGTGAGAGATAAGACTGAATGACCCAAGGATGAAAATACGGCCTTGAAATCCCAGCCTAGTGTTGAGTCCCAGTTCAGATGTAAATTTATATTAAAAATCTAGCAACTTTCTCAGGGCATCATCAGTTATCTTTTTAAGCAACTGTCAATACTAGAACAAGCTTTGGGTAGATGCGCTAAGGAAAATGCCGAAAAGCAGCTTCTATCTGACTGAAAGGTAAAGTGAATTTTTAAATCAGGGGCTATTTGCAGCTCATCTAAACTTGGAATATATTAGTTTGAGTGTCTCTGAGTGTGCTACAAGTTCATCTCGATTTGACATATGCTTTTTGAAAACGTTTTTAATATTAAGTAGATTCATGAATGCATAAACTTTAATGGATTAAACATGATCTTTCTGCAGAGGAGTTTTAACTGTAACTAAAAAATGGGTTATTTTATCTTGTTATTTGCAAATTATGAATAAATCTGTCACAGGTACCCTGAGCTGTTTGAAATAATGCAAGTGACTTGTGAGACCAGTCAGCCTCTTCCAGTGCCTGGCTTAAGTGGTCTGTGAGCTTTACGTAAGAAAACCAGTGACACTTAGGACCATATTCAATTAAAAAGACGTTCTCTGATTGAAATCTGAGAGTCTGGGCAAAGTAGGTACTCCAAACCAAATATTTATTAAGAAACTAAATGAACTGAAACAAAAGTTTTAATGGGAGATACAATGAATTAAAATCTGATCAGCTGAAGCTTCAGGCACAAAGAAGTTATCCGGCCCACTCGTAACACATTAATAAAAAGTGAACAGAAAATGTGAATTTTCATCTTGTGGATTCCTTAAATCTGAATTTTCGGTTGACTGCCATTTGGAAGCAGAGAAAGAGCTTAGGAGTCCTTTGTGGAACACAGTTATTGTAATTTTCCTACCACCACTGGGAGACTTGACTCGAGGGTGTCACTCTGGCAGATTGCCTTGGAGCCACAGGAACCTTATGAGACCTCATCTCAAGCAGAGCAGTTACAGCAGGGCAGACATTCCCGGAAGGGCATCCCAGAGCCAAAAGTTAGGAAGGACAAGGTTGCTAGGACCCTGACAAGAAATCAGAAAATATGTCAACTGTGCTGCCTTTTTTCCTTTTTTTTTTCTTTTTCGTATTTAATTCTGCTTGCTTTCAGCAGAACTGTATGTAGATTGACTAGCAGAATGGTTCCTGCTTTAGTAAGGCTGATTTGTTCTGTTTTATGGAAAATTTAAATGACAGCTTGTGTTGTAAATGGGATAAACTTTCTATCCTTTGGAAGTTTATATAAGGAGGAAATGCTCCATTGAGTACTTT
Organism: Lycocorax pyrrhopterus obiensis; assembly: GCA_014706295.1. Lineage (NCBI taxonomy): Eukaryota > Metazoa > Chordata > Aves > Passeriformes > Paradisaeidae > Lycocorax > Lycocorax pyrrhopterus. Next base: position 63,999,407 of record JACSVZ010000006.1, on the reverse strand, counting down.
GTTACTATTCTGTCCTCTTTTGACCTTTTTTGGTTCCTGGGTGTGTTTGAATTCCGACTGGTTTGTTATGAGCAATCTGTTTAGAACAGCCATGCTCCCGTTCAAGCATCCTGGCTCTGCTGTGCTGCCTCCTATCACAGTTACTCAGTTTCTATCCTATTCTTTTATATGTGCTGTGGGAACGCCTGCATTGGAGAATGCAAGAAAATGTCAAAGCAACACAACAAAATATCATGTTGTTGTTAAGTACCGAACTCCACATGAAGTAAGGACCTTGATTCCTACTGCTAATGATATTGAAATTTTCCAGAACCACATTAGCAGTTATGGCTTTCATTCCCCTTCATTTCTGATCGGTGCTGTGGGAGTTTCAAATAAGAAATCAATCATTTACCACTGCTCTTGCTTTCCCCTCACCCAAGTCTCTCCAAATCACAATTTTCAATCTTGCCTGTCATTCTGCTAAACAAGCAGTGACCCCAATTCTAATAGCCTTTGAATTAATAATGAGGGTTATCAGTGTGAGGTTTTTTGATGCTCTTAAAATTTGTGGCCAGTTAAATTGTTCTCCTTTGGACATAGCACAGTATAATTTGCCACCATCCTTGGCAAGCGCTATTTCTGTTGGTCATCATTAAAAGCCAATGGTCCAAGTAATAAGAGCCCAGCACCAGACATCTAATTGAACATTTAAACACTGTCAGCTCCAAGATTTGTTTCTGTTTTCCTTTGGGTTTTTTTCTTTGGGTTTTTTTTTAAGGGGATATTCAATACAATTTTAAGTATCCAGTAGTTTTGAGTTATGAATCAAGATGAGCATGGTAACTATAGAAATAAAATGAAATTAATTTTTGTTTAAAACTATTTGCATGTTAATCCTAATTCAATTTCATTTAAAAAAAAATTAAAGGTGTCCAGCCTTTTCCAGGGTTTGTTTCTGGCCTCTATTTTGTCGATGATTTCTTTCTTACCTAATGAAAGCAGAACAAGTGTATTTTTATCCTCTTCATTTGCACTGTGAAGTTGATTCAAAAATGACTTGCCACAAAAGTGTAGTGGATTCAAGGAGGGAAAGGATTGAGTGAAAGATGAGTTAGGAAGCACATGTTCAGTCCAGCATGAAAGCAGGTCCTAGAAAAATTTTCAACAAGGGAAAGGAGAAGATGTATGAGAGGAGGATGAGAGGCCTTCTGTGCGTGGAACTTGAGACAGGCTATAATTCATCATCCCTGTGACAGCCCTCTTTCTCAGGAGAACCCTTTCCTTCCTGCTCTTTGCACTTCTATGAACTCCAGCATTTGTTGTGTGGGTTTTTTTGGTTTGGGTTTGTTTCTTTTTTCTTTTATTCAGAGGCTTTCAGGGTAGGTATACACTGGAAAGGCCTTAGAAGCAAGAAATACAGAAATCTGACAAAGTTGCTTGATATTAATTTTCTGCCTTCCTCTCTGTTGCTTCCTCTCAACACACAATGTGCTAAGGCAAAAATGTTTTCATTTCTCTCCTCAGTCAGCTGAAACATATTCTTTCCTGTGATTCCAGCAATGAAATGTATTTTCCAAGTTTAATTGGCAAGTCAAACAATAACACAAATGCTTCTGCAGAATAGTGCTAAAGGTTCTCTATCCTCAGTTCAATAGCAAAAGTCCTAGAGAGCATGTGCTTTGGTTTCTGTCATTTGCAGAGAGCATCTATTTAATTTTTTTCTGGCTTTCACAAGCAAGCTGACTGATAGCTGGTTTGTTCTCTATTTCAGGTCGTGGAGACTAATTTGGTTGCTTTTGACTGTCACTGGATCATTATAAATGAGGTAACTGTCAAGTGAACATTGTTGCGAACCATGAATCCTGTTTTCAGGCTTACTGACAATATTCATGCTGATTCTCACTTTGCCAACAGGAAGCAGTAGCTATGACAAAGTTCAAGCACACTGAGGGAGTAGATGTTGCTTTATAAAAGTAGAATGACAAGTTCTTGGACTTTGCTGTGTTGTCTTGCCTGTTTTAAATGGAAGTCCTTGTATGAATAAATGGAAAATAAAATTTAAAAAACCCCTTTATCTCGAGATTTCACAACTGACCTGACTGTTTTCACAGGATCTTTTAAAGGCCTTTTTTTAATATGTAATCTTATGTAGTGGAGTCTTTGCATTTTGTTTATATTTTAGTATTTTTTTTTAATAATCAAAGTAATAATAATAAAATCCCATGTTTTCCGTCCCTTTATGAATTCTCCAAATGTTCCATCATGGTTGATATTCAGACCTGTTGAGATTAGTGGGAGGCTTTTTGGTAGACTTCTGGATTAAGTCACATATGAATGTTCATAAAGGGAAAAAAGAAAATTAAATTGAGATCCTGCTTTTACACTGTGAAATAAGTTCTTCCATGAAAGCTTGTTAGCTAAAATATGACAAGTCAATATGTGAAGTAGTTTTGTATACAAAACATTGAAAAAGGCAGTTCAGGTTTGACAGCATTCAGGTTTTTGGTTTTTTGAAAAATAATTTAGGTACAGGATATCTGGATTCCCATAGTAGATAACTATCTCCTAACATGTTAATCATGCAACTCCCGTATATTCTCAGGATAAAAGATTGCTTGGAGATATTGCATGTAAATTCCATGTTCTACTATATGGATTTACTGTGCACTTCTGTTTTCGTACTTAATTACTGGATTTTCATTAGTATGCTGTGCTAAACCAGTGGATTTTTAGCCAGTTTTCTTTGGAGAAAAATGTCTCAGGAAATGCTGTGAGGACAAACCAGGTCCAGCATAACCATGAGTTTGGGCCCTGCTTTGCTCCTGACCAGTACTGTGTGTATTTTCCAGCACTGAATGGGGCTTTGCTGGGAGAGAAGCCAGCTGTAATCTACAGGTGGTCATGTGAACAACATGCATGTTTCTTTTTCATGTCAGATTAAACCAGAGTTCACTTCGGAGTTAACGCTCAGTATTTTAAAAAGAGCGTTAACTCAATCAAAAGCCGTACTCTGTATCAGTAGACCAGACAGCATTTTCTTAGACAAAGCTCAGATTTTGGCTTGCTGTTCAAGTTGAAGACTCTGCCACTGATTTTTCATTTTAAATGTTACCTACTTTCCAAACTTTCTAAAGAATGTTCTTGCTTTTAGCTGTTTCAGCTCCTTCACCCTCAAAAAAACAAAACAAGATCGAGGATGCATTCCTAGTGTATATGCTTTCTCTTTGCTTTTTATTCAGAAATTAGGGTCTCCATGGGGGGAAAAAAAAATAATCTGCTTTTTAAGCATTGTTATTTGCACATTGCAGCAGATGAAATGGCAGAGCAATCAAAGTGGTTACCACTCAGCTGCCTTCTCTACTCCAAAACTCTTTCTCTGGGCTGCAGTCCCAGCAGCAGAAAAAGCTGGATGATCTGCACAGAGAAATGTACGTCATCCCTTCTTAGTTTTATAGTCTTGTATATGAAAAAGGCGAAAACTGTGATTAAGTTCATTCCAACAAACTGCTCTAAACCATCGTCATTAAAGTCTTTGCTTCTCATTCAGTTATTCTTCTTTTCTCTTTTAGAGAAGGTGAATATGTTTAATGCTATCTCAGCTTAATCTGCTTCTGGACCTAAATCCATACTCCCACTTAGGTAGCTTTCTAGCTCTGTTTGTTTATAAATGCAAATAATCTCAATATTATGTGGATGCAGAAGTCATATTATCAATAAATAAGACTGGTAAATAATAACATAGCAGGAGTTCTGCTTTGCCCAATTTTTCCTTATCACTATGTTCAAATTACAGCAGAAATCTACATATTTCCTGAGTGTTTAATGTTGGGTAATTGCTTATTACAACATTTTGCCAGTTGAGTAGTGAGATTGCAATGCCTCTATTTGGCAGTGCAGGACTTGGAAATGCAGAGATTTGTGGGCCCCTTTCAGTGTGATACATAAACCAGCTATCTTTATATCCCAGTCCATTTGAGGTGGTCATCCATTACCTGTTGATGACCACAGTACTTCCATATGACTCGGAGATGATCTCAGAGCTCTGCCCATTTTATTGTTTATTGGAATCTTTTGTGACAGCTTAGACGTCTGTCCTTGAGGGCCTGTATTGGCTAAGTGACACTGTCAAATAAGTAACACTGCTTCTCTGGCCTCCTAATTTGAAATTCTAAGATGATCTGTGGCAATGAAAATGCATTGTTTTGCAAATTCTGCATATGATTCAAATAATTCCTTGACTCGAGATACCAAAATAAGTGGAAATTGTCTTTCCTTTTCCATCAATGTTTCAAGCGAATACAATATTCTTACCAACTATAGTAATACAGAAGCAAATACCACCTTCAGTTTTGTGATCAGGAATCTGCTTAGGCTTTGTGAGGTAACATCTGCTATTTTAATTGCTCACTCTAAATGCTATAATGCCTGCAAAGAGGTCCTTAATTTTTATTGTCCCATTACTTGCTACTTTATGCAATACAGCAAATTTTCTTGAAGACTGTGTATCACAATGTAAGTGTGGGAGGAGGTGGTTCGTTCCCATGAAATGAAAGAATTCATAATTTTCTAAAGCATAGTGCATCGTATTAGACTGTAGCAAATAATGCAAATCTCTTCTGATCAGTATAGTCAGCTGAGGAAACACTCTCACAATAAATGTTCCTATTTCTTCAGGGCCTTAAAGCAGATGTTACAATTCTTTATTTAAAATTTGCAGGAGTCATAGATTTGAATGTAGTCATGATCAAATATGCCTTAACAAAATGTGAGAATGGATTTCTCACACTCTCTCTCCCTCTGTCTGTCTGTCTTTGCTTGCTTCATTTCCTCTGCACAAAGGTAAATATAGCTGCAATGTCCCAGGATAGAAAATTATATTTCTTCCATGACTCTTAAATCACAACTGTACGGTAATCTTAGATTTTATTTAGTGGAACTGAAGAAGGGGCATTTGTATGATTTTTATCACTTTCCCTTGCTCTTTTTAAATGCAAGAAATGCCCTTTTTTCCATTTTAAATCATGTCTGTCTCAAGTATTTTCTTTTGTTAAAACATTTAGGGTTATCTTACTATTATCTTGCTATACCCAAAGCTGCCACCAGTTCTCTATTACTATTGTTTACTCAAGGACAACCCCAAACAGTTTCCACTGCCTACAGTTGCAATACAGGAGGTGAAAATATTAATGCTGCTTTACAAAGGATTGTTTGGATTTCATCTGCAATAATGTGGTCAGTTATGACCAGATCTATTAGAATTAGAATGGAATGAGTGCACAGAAAAGTTGCTTTGTGTAAGAAGAGACTGGAAAGGTTGGCTTGATTAGCCTAGGAAGGCAAAGACTGAAAGAGGATGTGCTCTCTGTTTGTAAACATTTACTGAGTGTGAATAAATGCATCATTGTCAAGAGCTAGAGGACAAGGTTGTCACAAGAACAAATGAGTTCAATTTGTCCATGAGTAAACTGAGGTCAAAAGCTGCTGAAAGGTTTCTAATTACCAGAGGCACCAGAGTATGGAAAAACTCCTTCTTGATGAAAGAATGAAAAAAAACCCTCCAGGTTCTTTTAAAGACCAGTTTGTAGGAAAAGGTCCAACAGGTTTGCCCATCATAGCATAAGAGAGGCCTGGGGGACCTACAAGGTTGTATTCAAAGTTTGTATTCTTTTTGATTTTTCCTAGGAGAGGGCTTGTCCTTGGCCCATGTTTTTATCTTGTTCATTGTGTTTCAGCCCAGTGCACTCCACCATGAGCAAGAGTGTAGAGCATAACCATGTTTCAAGCTCGAGCAGTTAGGTCAGGTCCTATAATCATGGCTCAGTTCCAGGAGATCACACAATTCAACATTTTCATGTGGATAATGATTAATAACAGCGTTAGAGCTTCATTTGAACGCTTACATTTTCCATTGGGTTGATGGGTCCGTGTGAAATTACACCCTCTTTGGAACAGGTGGGCAACCAAGTTGCCAGCACCTGGCATTAGTGAGAGGTAATGCACAGATGGAGTGAACCCTGCTTTCTCCAAGATTTTGGATTTTTCTTTCTCTGCGAAAGCTAGAAGTTGATTTCTCCTTGTTCTGTTGGGTTTTATTCATCCTTTTCTGCAAAGCCTAAAAAACCTAAGGGAGCTACAATGGAGCTAGTGATGACGCAGTTCGAAATCTCCTTTTCCTTTGTCTTGGAGCTTCATCAAGCCATGCCTTTCCCTCAACTTCTCTTTGGAAAGTGCTGAGAAATTCAGGAAGGGCACAGAACAAATGTGGTCTGGCATGGGCAGTGGCAGCCCAGAGGCCTTAAGCCACCCTTTCCCTCTCTGCTGACTTCTGGAGGAGGAAGAAACACTCTCCTCTCTGAGTGTCAAAATATTCTGTGATGAAGTCCTGGCATGCACTGGAAAACAGTGCATGTCCACTATATTATAAATACCAGTATTTATAATACAAAACATCTTCTTGTATTGTATAATACACAAACATCTTCTTGGCCCAAAGTTAAGATGTTTCCATAAGAAAAGGTATTGTTGCTTTTGTTTGGTGCTTAATACAGGAGCATGTAAGCCAATTCTTTCCCTCCATGTATCTCATTGCTGGTACTATTGCTCTGTGGTGAATAGTAAGTCTCTGCCTGGGCTGCTTATCTTAAAATAATGGGACACATGTTAGATGTCCAGTATGTAGTCTTGGTTCCCACTGGAGTCTGGCCTTATATTTCAAGAAGATCCTCTTCAGTTCTTGTTTCCTAATTCATCTGTAAAGCATTCTTAATTTAAAACACCATTTGTTTCCTTATTTATTTGCCTGCTTAGATGAAGTGTACATCTCATTTTATCCTTGTTCCATTTGTGACAGGACAGTGTCCCCTTAATTCCAAGTTCAGACCAGCAAAAGGCAGTCTTGGAACTCTATATTGAACTTCTAATGTAAAAAAGAAAAAAAAAACCAAAAAACAAACCAAAAAGGACCAACAAAAAACAAACAACCTCACATAACCTAGCCTAAATTTATTCAGGTGCCAACTCAGTTCATCTTGGCCAACTTTCTAATTTTTTTGACATTCGACGCTTGTATAACAGATCATCTGCCACCCTTATATCATTACAGTGTATCCTCCTTTGAAGTGCAAATGAAAATTGTTTCCTCTCATACAATAGTTGCTTTATATAGTTTTCTTAAGTCAGATCCAAAATTCAAGAATGAGAGATGATATTGGAGAGTCATTATATAAAAGGCTTGTCACTCAGTTAATGCCAAGTATTTAAAAAATGACAAAGAAATACATAGCAAATGACTAATGTTGAATTTGGAGTTGCATGGCATTGCTTTGTTGTCAATCTAAAATGTGGATTTATGATATAATCGGTGGAATTCACGGCATTTAAAATAATAGCTGTCATTAGTCTATAGATGTATATACCTCCTTGGCCACCGCACAAAAATGGCTTTGGTGTTTGAGTTCTATTATTATTTCCCAGGTGATGTATAAAAACATGAGGTAGCAACCTAGAGGTTAAAATGAGAACATTCTGTTTAAAATGCACCAAAAAGTGCTGAATACAGAAAACATAAATACACTTTTATGGCAGAAAAGATAAATGCTTGAGGATTTGAAAGTCAAAATCTCTTTTAAAGTAGTATTTGGCAATATAACGTGGCCATGCAGGTATCTGTTTTTATATTATTAGAGTGAGTCTAATAATCTTGGTGTTACAGTTTGGGCATGCTGTATAATGAAACCAGGCAAAGTTTTTTAAATCCTCTGAGAAAGTATATCATTTAAAATCAAGATAAGAAGTTTCAAGAGCTCTTCTTTATGATTATATTGAAAATATTATAAAAAAAATATGTATTTTGCTAAAACAGCATTATATATGTTTTTTTTTTTACCTCACAGCTAGAGAAATGATACAAGCTAAATGAAAAGACGGCATCTTAAGCTGAGATAAGCCATTATCCGTGGTACATTAAGAATTAATCGACCAGAAATGCAAGATATTACACTGAACACAGCTGATGCTATGTTATTTCTCTTTGCAGAAAAAAAAAAATCTGTATTTCATTAGTATTAATAACAGATGAATTCAGAAACTGTGATAACCTGTGAAGGCAAATAAAATGCTTTTACTGTAGTCAAGAAAGTCGAAGTTATAATTTGCACCTCACGTATTTTTCTTTCAAAATTTAAGGGAAATAAACAAATACCAGTATGTGCAAAGTATTTCCTTCAAAATAATGGAAGGATGTTATACTGGAACAGCAAAAAAAGCCAAAATAACTGGGGTGGTTGTCCTAACTTTTAAAAAGCTGCTTTTTGAAAAAGCTTGGCTTAATTTCCACAAGAAAGATTCCATAATTTGAGATCAAGTCTATCTCCTGATGTCTCCTAAATTCTTTGATATGGTTGTAGATCAGGAAGCTAAGGCAGCAAAAGATGATGGCATTTCATTACAGGTATAACAATGCAGATGTGCCATATCCTTTGAAAAATGACAAAGCTATAAATACACACATGAGAATCTGAAATATTCAATGAATTGTGGCTGTATGCAAGGGAATATTAAATGCAGGCAGCTAATAGGAGCCTCTTGATCACCTCCTTTCCTGGGGGCATATCCACAATTTTAAATATCTGGAAGGTTTGGGGCATCAGCCTCTGTAATTAAGAGAGATCATGGACAGATAGTTCAGCCTGATGAAAAAGAGATCCTGGTTAAAAAGACTGTACAAATTTTAGATTATTTCTACTATTTTACAGGAAAATACAGACACAGAATTATCTTGAAAGCTACCAGCTATTTGAATCACCAGGAAAAAACCATGTTTAACTAAAGTTCAAGTTCATATGTGAAGGTTGGAGTCAGTTGCTGTTGCTCGGGAGCCCATGTTCCTCTTACTCAACATTCCCTGAGGGACTCATCATTCAACTGCGTGAAACACCATGTTCCCAAACTACAGGAATTTATGCTATGTAAAAAACTGTTTTTCTGATTTCCCTAACCTGTCTTAAAGTTAATATTTCAAGCTTAATATTGGTGTATTTACTTAGTTATTTTTTCTTTAAAGTATTTGTCTGTAGAGCTGAGTGTTCAGCTGTAAGCATTAATAGGTACCCTACGGAATTGAAATCTGGTTTTAAGTTAGGTCTTGCTATAAACAAGCACATTCACGCCTAGAATGCTCTTATGCATTTTCTTTACCCTTTTGGTAAATGATGTTTGCTAACTTGCACCTTGTTTATAGGTTCTTGATAATCTGTTTCTAGGAAATGGACACTTAAGGGCTGAAAAATTGTCTCTACCTTCACAGCTCCTAAACAATGCTACACTCAGAAATACATCATGGTACAGCTTCCTACTGATTTACACATTATCTGTCAAGGATGCTGTGAAACACTTTTAAATAAAAGATCAGAAGAGGTAAAAGGAGAGGCAGAGAAAACCCCAAATGAAACAACTAGGCCCAGTTACATGTACAAATGTTTGGTGAGGTTTGAGGACAGTACAGTTTGAACTTTGCAGTTAAGGGTGGTACATCAGTTGTTCTAATGAGCATGCACATATTAGTTTTGAGGCTACAGTGGAGTTTGACAATAGCTGTGTGTCCATCACAGGCCTCTTGGTCCATTCAGTTTATTTTTTGTTTATAATTTGGTGGTCACATTTCTGAATTTTGACTCTCATGCGTATTCTCTCCCTTGCCTTATCTTTCAGGAAATAAATGATGTGGATGTGCAGGAGCTGGTGAGAAGGTCAATTGGAAGGTTAACAATTATTCGACAGACATTTCCAGTCCCCCAAAATGTAAGCCAGCGCTGTTTCCGTGGCAACCACAGAATATCTTCATCACTGTGTGATCCGAAGGACCCTTTCTCCCAAAGCATGGAGGTAATTCATAGACCAGTCTATCCCCACCTGGGAACTGTCTTTCTAGATAACGTCTAAGTTTTTCCCCAGGGGCTAACTGTAACTTAATATTATTTTTCATGTCCTCTCTGACATGTAGCGTAATGGCTCATGGCATGACCAAATACTTGGAGTACAGGGGTGAATGTGTCTGATGGAGAACAACAACTTGCCTGCTCCACAGCAATAAACGTCCAAAAAAGTCACTTGATCTCCAGGTAGTAGGGTAGTCATTTTGTTACCCTGCTAAATTTTAATCTTTGTCATCTCACCAAGAAGAATTTCCTTCCTCTAGTCAATGTCTCCTGAGTTGCTGTGCTTCTCTAAGCCTCAAATATGTTGTCAGTATGAAAGTCTTCCAGGGACCACCCACATCATCTCTTTCCAATGTCTTAGTGTGTACATCTAAATCTATGTCTAAGTTCCAAGGCCTTGTTTTCAGGGTTGTTAATCACAGATTACAATTAAACTTTAAGAGCCTTCCTACCGCATGAATTCAGCAACAGGATTCCTGTCCTCCTGACTTCACATAGTTTTTCTGAGAACAAGTCCTCTGTCTCTCTCATTAGGCTTCATCATGACAAAGCTATGGCAAATCAGAAGTGTGAAATTGGCTTAAGATGTTGATTTTACTTTTGGGTTTGTTTTTTTTTTTTTTTTTTTTCTGGGATCATTTGTGCAGTTGTAGAAAGATGACTGCATATTATTCTATTTAGCTGTGGAGGGAAGAGCATATCTGACCTAGCAGCCAAAAGCAGCCACCTCGTGATTCTGAAAGAGAAGAGTGTGAGAAAACAATGGGAGCAAAATAGGGAGGTTTTGAAGAGTGTCTTTGTTTAAAATGAAAATATGTAAGGGAGAAAGTGTGGATAGTCTTGTCCTGGTTTAGTTTAGTTGTAAGAGCCTTTGTGTCAATAATTTTAGTTCACAAAGCAGCCAGCCAGCAATTATTGATGACATGAAAAACTGGCTGTAGCACAGTGCACAGTGATCCTATTAGAGTTCTCAAAACAAACAGGGCTGTGTGATGCCCATTGGTGCCTAGGATATCTTTACAGACTATTTGGGAAGTGCAAAAATCCTTTAGGCTGTGCCATCCTGTCAGCAGCATGGTCTTAGGGGGAACTTTGGAAGTCTGAGGACAATGTGTTCAAGCTGAGGGCGTGCTTACGTGCAGGAACCAGAGAGTGCGAAGAGCAGTTCTCATGAACAAAGTTACTGACTGCAGCAAGGCAGGAAACAAGAGTCATGTGTCGATGGGAAGCTTCACATTTTGATTTGTCTTTCTCTTCAACTTCAGTTTCATTTTCACTTCAGCAGTTGGCCAACTCAAGGAAAGATAAGTTCTAAAATTCGAAGTTTATTCTCGACAAATTGGCATATTCCATTTGATTTGTTAGATTAGATCTTATACCTCAACCTGTGTGTCATGATCTACCTACAGCTTGGAGAGTTACAAGATTCCTATTGAAAGCTTTCATAGCATTTTGGTTCAAAGGAATGATGGAAGATTGACTGGTTTAATTGTTCTGTGCAGCTGAGTCACTTTTTTCATGCTTTCCCTGGGATGGCTGTACTTCATTATTTTAGCTAAGTGAGACAACATTACAAACTGAACGGAAGGAAAACTCTGACACAATTTCCCCTGTGTCTTCATATAATGCACAGTCCTTTGAGTAGCTGTGGGGTTTGTTTGCCGCTTCTTTGTTCTACCCAACAATATTATAAATTAGTTTCTAATCCAGTGGGGAGTTGGAACAGTTTATAAATTGAAATTACTAATGCTTTTTTTTTAATGACATCGAAGTGTGACTAATCAGAAACATTCTCTGGAAATTATGAGGGTGAACTTCTTGATTTATTTTTTTCTGAATTACTAAAATCCGTGTGAATAATTAAATTTTTTCAGCATCTTTATTAAAACACTGAAAAATATTCTGGTGAAGATGTCTCACTGTGTCTTTGGAACTGGCCTAGTTGAAACAAATTCTATAAATTTGTGTCATTTTGAAGGCAGAAAGTTAAAAACTAGATTCACAGAAGAATTTAGTACCGTAACCCTTTTGTCTAAAAACTACATGCAATATTATAGGTACGCATAAAATAGACATTGATAATCCAGATTAATCATTCATCCTTCATCTAATGCTAAGTGCCTTTCTTCCACAATATGGATTTAAAAAATCACATCTGAATTTTGAACTACCTCAGCAGAAGATTATGCAATTAAATACTTCTTGGTAATGCAAGTGTCCAGCTATTAGTCTAACAGGCTTGGAGTAAATAAAGGATCAGTAATGGACACCAGGCATTAAATGCCCTAGTAAATTAATGTGGGAAATTAATAAAAGTGTAAAGTGACTTTAAATTACAACCCCCTTCTGTTCATCAGGACAGATATTAATGAAGCATACTTCTGGTAGTGACAGGGAAGGGTGATTTTGAGAAACAGGAATTAATTGTAGGGTCTTTATCATTGCATTATCAGTGATTGATTGCTGTAAATGTTAAACTCAACTATTAGTGAAGGACTAACAATGCTTAATAATTGCTGAACTCTGTCCTCCTGAGCCCTGTTAATACTGGATGAAGGCCCAGCTATATTACTCTTAGATTAGTGAGTGCATCCTTCCTCATGAACTGTGACAATTGTCTTCTATTCCCCTTGATAGTAGGTTACAGAAGTTGCCTTGAAAGCAATGTGATTTTGTTGGGAAATGATGACTTGGCATCCACAGCCCTTCATGTACCAATTTAGTCTCATTAGTGACCTTATTCCCTCTGCTCTCCAGAGGTGCTGTGGGCTTTTTTTTTTCCCCTTTGGAAAAGGCTTATATAAAAAAAAGCTTGCCTCACAGCACAGTGATAATTCTTTCCCTCCCTGCTCCAGCAAATGTCCCTGTAGAGCTGACTTTGTTGGGGAAACACAGTTTTAGCTGAAATGCTTTGAATTCTTTGTAGGTTTACAATACGCAGGAAAATCATCCAAGTTTTTTTAAAAATGCTTGATTTACCTGGACCCAGATTCTCAATCCATGCTTTTAATCCTGTCATGCACAGTGATGCCTGGCCTGTGCTTCTGAAGAAAGGAGATTTGTTCCTGGGTGAATACCAAAATGGAAATGTTCATAGTCACTGGATGAGCTCAAGAATCAAGAAGCACCTTCTAGAAAGACAGAGTGAAGGATCATTTAAAGAAAAGGGTCAATAAGGATCAGAGGTTCTGTGCATCTCTGCTACTAACAGTGTAGAGTTGTAAAGGTAAGGGAGGATTGCAGCAGTTTATCACAGGGGAAAGCAGCAGATCATTAGTCTTCCTTTGATAAAATTGGGAAGTCAATTGGGATGTCTTAAGTAATTCTGGCAAGGTAAGGAGAGAGTGCCTCTTTCCTGGATATTATGCAAGGAAGGAATCAGTCAGGAAACCTTCCTGGGGACAGTGTCCAACAACGGGTTGTAGATGACACAAGCAAAGCCAGCATAGAGATGGGATTTACAAAAGGAAATAAAAACATAAAAAGATGTTATATGGAAAGGAGTAATTAGGCAGGAAGAGAGGTGTTTGGGGGCTTTTAAACTTTTTCTTTCTTGTTTTTTAAGGTAATGTGTGGATTTGCTTATCATTGTCTCAGATCTTCAGCATTATTGTGCTTCCTTGCCATATAACCCCTCCCAACAGCTGCAGGGCTTTCCCAGTCTTTGGATATATTTAAGAAGCAGAATAGGGCCACTAAATTCCCATACTTTCCTTTTGTAAGCTTCCTTCTTCTTTTAAAACTTTGAGCACACCACCTATATCTGTGTAAAAAACCTTTGCAGAGAGCAGCCAACATATTCCTCAAATCTGAGGAAATGTCTTTTGGCTTGTCTGTGACTGAAGGAGAAAAAGCCCGGCAAGCTTGCCTCAAATTGCCACTGGCTAATTTGTTGTCAGGCACTAGGAATGCTCTACAGAGCTCTTTATCATGCAGCTGAGCAAACTGAGTTTCCCTCAATAACTTCAGATGATCCATAGGTTATCTAAAAATAATATTCCCAAAAGTCCTTTTCATTTCTGAACGTAATTTTTCTTCATGAGAACCTCTGTTCAGGACAGCTGAGGTTTCTTTTTATGATACTGTCGGTAACTTAAATGTTCCTGCCATTTGAGGACAGGAAAGACTGATATAAAACTACATTGCAAATTACTTGTTTCAGAAGTTTTCATGAATTCTGAGCTTCTGTTCTTTTACATTTAATTGTATCTTTCACATCTTACTTTGCACTGTGTGCATTTAAAAGCACATACATAGAACTAGAGCACGGTTAAGTGGAAGTGGCACACAAGTGATTTCTCTTCTTGAGTTCCACTGTTCTGTCTTTGATCCCAAACTGGAACTTCCTCGCACTGCATGCAGCTCTGCTCACAGTGAAACATACACACATTTTCTCTGTAGGAGTTTTGTGCTGCAGGGAATTAAGAGCCAATGCCAAATACTCTGACAGTAAACACTATAAATTGCAGAATCAACATGCAATTGCACACTGACAAAAATTTCATTGAGTCGTATTTCATGCCAGAAAGTGCCAATCTGAATTGACTGTACAAATCAGGAGTAAAAAACACAATGAAATGATCTCTTCTAAATTTTCAGAGTTTCTGCTTTTCAAAAGAACAAAACAGCCTTGAAGACAATTTGATGGTGTCCAAATATCTGGTGACTGAAAAATTGAGTCTCACAACCAACTGGTTAAAAATAAAAAGAAACTCTGTTTATGGTCATAAGTAGAGCTGTAAATCTGGCAGGTGGAGCTGTGCCAGTGATTGGTCTGCCTGTACTTCTCATGTGTGTGTAGTTTGTTGCTGCAAATCACTTTTAGGTTTACAGCCCCCAGCTGCAGATTTTACCAGAGCCCAAAGGAGTGACATTTTGCCTCTTACAGGTTCTTCTTAATACCAAATAAAGTATTTAATTACCAGAGGATTATGGGTGAGGCAAAACAAATGATAAATTCTGGCAGGAGGCTACAAATAATAGTGCTAATGCTTCCCTTTTGATCCCTTTACAGATTTCAAACCTGTATATATACGACACTGTCCTCCTGCTGGCAAATGCCTTTCATAAGAAGCTGGAGGACAGGAAGTGGCACAGCATGGCCAGCCTCACCTGCATCAGGAAGAACTCTAAGCCCTGGCAAGGAGGACGATCAATGTTGGAAACCATCAAGAAGGTACTTTTTCCTCTGTATTTCCTCATCTTTGATTTCTAAAATGCTTACATTAGGCAGTATTTCTTCCTGAGGTGCATATTACTCTGCTCAGTACCAGCAGTACAGATTTTATATATTCGCAGTTCCTGAATGGAAGTAGTCTTTATTTTGTTTGGATTGTTTGTTGGTTGATTGCGGTTTTTTCCATGTCATAATAACCATATTGAAATAAAATCAATAAGTTTGTTTACCAAAATTACCAAACCAGCTGGATGTTCAAGGAAGAAAAAGTGTCGCAGGTGAGCAAGTGTCAGGATTGAAAAAGTTTCACAGGTTAGGAAGTAAAGAAAATAAATCTACTATTTTATTTGTAAAAGAAAAAAGTTGCAGAATTACACTTGGGTAATATTCTGCGGAATTCACCGTTGCACTGCTTTTGACGTTAGTAAAGTGAAATCATAGAAATGGGAGTAAGGAACCCCCTAAATTATCTAGGCTATATTCTGCCACCACAAAACTGTGCCTGTAACAGTCTCTACAGAGCTTTAGCCAATGTTGCTGCTTCCCTGTGATTTTTATTTCATACCTTAATCATGCTCATGCCCAAGATGCTTCTCCTGTTCTTCAGTCTTTAAAGATAATTTTTCTTAGTCATTTCCTTTCTTCACGGTGTTTACAGCCTCCACATACTTACAGAAAAATTTCACAGGCTTCGGGTCAATATTTAGTCAATATGAACAAGTTCAGGGTTTGCCCTTCCCTGTAAGTTATTCACCTCATTTTCCTTATGTTATTGATGTCTTTCATAAAACTGCCTTCTCATTTGTCTGCATACACTTCCTTGTAATGTATACTTATATTTAAAGTGCTGGCATTGCAAACACAGGAAAAAAATGGACAAAAAATTTCGTCCATTAAAAAAAAAAATTAAATGGTGCTTTATTTGTGGCTTTCACTACAGAACACAAAAACAATTTAAAATATAATGTTGTCATGAGAAGTTGCCATTCTATATTAGGTATTTAGCTGTAACAGAAATTATGATGATGCAGGCAAAATGTGAGACTCCTTTGAGCACTGCTTATATTTTACCCAGTACCAGGTTAATCTGCGTTGCCTCCAAAATGACAGTTCAAGGATTTCTTTGGTATCTGCTTCCACTTTCCATGCTGACAGTTTGAAGTCATGAGACTGAAAGAATAATACAGAACACATTTCTTATTTCAGGGGCCAGATATGGCTTTAAGGGACTCTAAACTGTATTGCTCTTAACCTATCAGAGCAATTTCAAATTCACATTTGGCAGTCCCATGTATTTTGAGCTATGTTTCAGGCAAGGCTGGTTCTCTTCTCGCCTTGGATTTTGTAAATACCATTGCACACTTTTCATTTAAATGGCCAGGAGAATTATGAAAGCATTCAAGAAGGCAGGAGCCAAGTGGAAATTCCAGAGTTGTTGTTGGCTTGCTAAAAAATGAATCAAATGCCAAAGAAATTCCTGATCTGTGCAGCTAACCACGCTTCCATCCTGTCACTTTTGGGTTTCTCTGTTATTTCAATTAGATGGGTCTGATAAGAAACTATTTTATTGGTGTAAAGTGAATAATCCAAATCCTCCTTACACTGCACTGTGCTGACAGAGATGAATTTCTAGAAGTAACGTGCTAAAATTGAAAGTCAAAATTTAATCCAAATGAAGTACAGAAATTTTACTGTGTGTGGATGTCAGTAGCGTTTCAATCCGTAGGCGGAGGAAAGCTAAAGATTGCAGCTGAGACTTGGAATTGCACAAGAACAGGAATTCTGCTTTAGTTTTGTGGCCTACTTTCCCTTTCACTAAAGCAATTATGTAGAAGAACTTTGGGATCACAGCTGTGTACTTATGAAATTAAAAATTTGGCATTGATGAATGCCTGATGGGGTATCACGAAAACAATAAAATCCAAAAGTAATGAAGGGAAAAAAGCCCCCACTTAATCTCTCTTCTTGAGAATGCTTCTCTTTCCCATCTCACCTTATTCTTAAACTTATTTTCTCTCCTGTTGTCCTGGAGAATTCTCTAAAATCAACTGAAATACAATTTTTTTCTCGAAAACATACCAGTTTTCCTTAATTTTGAAAGCAAACAGGAGGAAGTCACCACGTGGTATTTAAATCGTTTCTGAATAAAAAGTTTTGCATTTTCATTTTGAAATCACCACTGTTTACAGGATGTAGTGTATAATGGAATAACATAGGAAGAGATTGATATAACTCAGAGTGAATATATATTCTGAGATTTCTTATATATTCCTGGAAAAAGAACTTCCATCCTCTGCAACACCTTAATTCTCCCTTCGTGATGACCTGTACCGTAGAGCTGAAATCATCATCTGGTCCCAGGTTGTCCTTCCTCTCAGTGCAGCTTCACTAGGAGTCAAATTGTGCTCAGGTATGGTTTTGAGTTGAGGAAGAGATGTCTAATTCCAGGCTGCCTGCCTCAGGAGAGGACCAACAGCTCAAGCAGTTGTTCTTCTGGCAGCAGCAAAGCAGAAGCACCACGGGGCTTTTGCTGCTAAAAAAAAAACGAAAACAAAAACAAAAAGCAAAGAAAAATTAGTTCTAGAGGAAACTTTTTTAGGAGAAATACCTGTCTTTTAGAGTTCAAGATCCAGAAGCAAGAACATCTGGAAGTTTTTTAGCTGCAGAGGGAAATCTTTCTTTGATTTCTGGAGGGAGAAATAAGAAAAGAGTTGGGAAATCTTTATTAAGCTACTCACTGAAGAAGGTAAGAGAAAGGGATGCTGATGTTCTACCTGCAGCAGCAATTGTTAAAAACAGAACCCTGGTGGTAAATAAACTGGTTTCTTTATAGTTAATGAGCTGGTAGGGGAGAGTAGGGAATAGAGTAAATTAGACTTTCAAACATTTGTTAAAATGGTAAAAAAGCTGTCTAAATCATTCCTCATTGTCATTTGTTACTTTTCACTGTTGAATATTTGACTCATGCATCGCTATTTCTACAAACAGCTACAAAAGCTCGTTTTTTCTTTGTGAATTCAGCTGTTTGGACAAAGCCTAAAGAAAATATTTAAAGCCCACCACAATTATTTAAATCTAATATCTGTTTCTACTCATTCTGGAACTGAATAAACAGTTAAATTCATCAGGAAATACAATCCTTCTAATGAATTTGGCCAGCTCCAGCAATTAGTTTAAATTCACTTCTGTAATAGGAACTATCCCTAAACACATGCTCACTTGTTTATTTCTCAGTAAAGCTATTTCACAGTTGGAGGAATAAGTATCACTAGAAAATAATTATTCTACTTTGAGAAAAATTTATCTTCCTCAATAGCCTGGGAATAAATGTAAGTAGGATTAGAGGGAGGATCAACTCAGCAAGATGGCATCAAGATTCTGTATCTACCTTCTCTCACACATCTCAGGGCTCTTCCCAGTCACATTTTTTTAGCTCACTAACAGAAAATTTTTAGTGCTAGCAGCAACATAGAGCCTGTCCCTTTCTGGGGAATGAGTTGTTTCATGAATTATAAGTGGAACTGTTAACTAGTTCTGGTCTCAGAAATGTCAGTGACACTCAGTGATGACTTGCAAAAAAGATGCCAAACTGTTTTTCAGGTGATAGATTGGATGGTCTCTGCTAGTTGAAAGCTCAACAATGTTCTCAAGATCAGATTTTTTCAAAAATAAGATATGGAACTCGTATTTGATGTTTGTAGCATTTTTTCCTGCCTATAGCCACATTTTTTATCCCTAATTGCAAAATAGCTGGTACCTGAGAATAACCATATTTTGAAAAAAAAAAAAAAAAAGAAGAGGAAGTTTGAACAGAAACTGAGAGCAAGAACAATATTTTATAGCTGATGATTGTCAAGCTGACATTCCCAAGTGAGGTCCTGACTGCGAGGTAAATAGTGCTTTCTTCAGGGACTTACAGTATGGTAGTGTGTAAGCATATATAAACTGTAGTTTGTCTTGCCAGTCTAGATGAGACTCAAGTAGGCTTTAATTATATTGCCAAGCTTTATAACAGCTCTGCAAAGCCCCAAGCAGTGATCAGAATCATAAGTAAAACATTTTTGTCCCAGCAACTGACATTTTACTCTTCAGTTTCGTATGTGTCAGGAAATTGCATGGTTGCAGCGGAACCTTAGAAGAATTTGAGAAAGTAGATAACAAATGTGTCTTCATTTTTCCTCAAGTAGCATTGTTTCTGTAAGGTAAATGGAATGAAAAATTTCTTTTACTCTTGCCCGTTATAATGAGTAACGCTAAAATCACTTGTAAAAAATCTCATCAGGAAGTTACTGGATCAGCAGCCGTCATAGAGACGATCATTCCCTCTGTGATCTCCTTCCACTATGCATTAGCAGAGGGATGAAACACATGCCATAAATCAAGTGTTTCAGAGAGATCCAGACTGTGAAAGACTATGCATAAAAATTGGAGCAGCATCCTGAAAATCTTCCTAGGTGATATCCTGTTCCACTCTATCAGCCCTAAGCAATAAACCAGATTTGTGTAAGCCTTGTAAAAAGGCTGTGTGGGACAATGAGGAGTAGTGGAGAGCAATAACAGGATTGCATGGCCTGCAGGTCCAATGAGATCAGTCCCAGATAGGGAGGAGAAATCAAGACCTCCAAGAAATTTCCTATAGATTTAGCATTGTTGGTATTAAATGGGCTGTTCTTTGCTGTTTTGTCTTTCTGCCTCTGCCCTTCCTTCCGGGGCCAGCAGCATTCCCATCTCATCTGAGCTCTTATTACGCTATTTTCATATGTACACAGTCTAGGACAGGAAGCTCTGACTAAGAAAGTCCATAACGAGAAATTTTCAAAGAATTGCCAAATTGCCAAAATAGATAAATGAGAAATAATGTTGTGGTGGTGAAGATGGGGTTGCAGACAAATGAAGTTGATGGACTTACAGTTTGTATCTTACCCTGATAATTGCAGCCACTTAAAAATCAAGTTAAATAAAGTTATAAAAAGTTTCTGGGTAGAGATCGAATTCCAAACTGTTAGGTAATTCTGTTAACCTGTACTGTATGAAAGGGGACATATATTTCCATGTCCTGTGTTTTCTTAAGAAATGGATTTGATTACTTCAAGTATAATTGAGGTTAAATGATTCTTTAAATTATTTTTAACAATATTTGCTCAAATAAGGAAAAATATTATTAAAAAATTTAGAAGTTTATTAAAATTTTAAATTGCTATCTCAAGTCTCAAAAAATCGTTTACATTTTAGACATGATTCTATCTTCATGTTCCTTAAAGTTTTGGAACCACTCTCAATCTGGAAAATAAAGTCACTTTAATTTTCTAGATTGAAAGTCCTATATTCTTTATCTGTTTTCTGCTGTACAAAGCATCTGTGTGACTAGATTGTAGGGGTTCTTTGTTGAATATTTCTTTTCTTTCACCATTTAGTTCCAGAGTTTTCCCTTCCTTTTTCCAGTTCCTGCTTGTGGTTCACTTGAGATCATGGTGCTGCTCAGGTGGTCTATAACAGTTTAATTAATTTTCACACTTTACCTACCTCAGACCCACAGGTTTAATACCCAGTGTGGGGGAAAGTTTGGGAAGTAATATAAGAAATATTAAGTATAATATCACCAAATCAGTATCTGGTAGAGTGTCCAGATGGAGGCTTTGAGCAATCAGCTGGGCATCCCAACTCTTGCAGGTCTGTGCCACTTTGCAGGCATTTCTACATCACATGTTCTGTGAAATTGTGCCTTAGGTAATCAGAAAGCCAAATAAGAACCTAAGAGAGAAAAGGTACGTGGGGCAAGTTTCCGCTTCTGTTCCATGAGTAGGATGAAGTCAAATTTAAGTTAGAGGAAAAGGTTCATATTTGTGAAACTCGGTTATTTACCAAAGGATATGTTCAAATGATTTAGTGGGTAAACACAAGCTCACTCTGTCTTTACTCTGAACCAGCCAGAGGTGTGCTAACCCCAACCTAAAAGCCATGAAAGTGTGATTGTAGTGAAGTTAAAAAGTAATCAGAGTTTCTTGCTAACCACAACATGTGTCAAAATTGGTTTGCAGTTGCCAGAGTCTTCCTGCAAAAGACTGTTCAGGTATACCCTTAATCAGGATACTGGATTTTTTCCTTTCTTTTTTTACGTTTATTTTTGTTCTAGTATGGAATAAAAAAGGTAAATATTATAGAAAGAAAATATTATGGAAAATATTTTTAAAAAATCATTAAATATGTATATTCACAAAGTATTTTCTTGGTTTTAACTGTAAATGGCACGCATTAAGTATTTGTATGCTTGTAATATTTGTATTATTATTTTAATATATAATTATTTATATATTATTCCCTGATAGTACTAGTTTCTAGTAGTCTAGTAAATTCTAAAGATATTATCTCAATGATCAATTTCATTACTTTTGTTATAATACAGTAATGTTTTATAAAAGTAGGAGAACATTCTGTTAGCTCACAGCAATTTGCAATGGAAATGCAAATTTTGTAGTCCTTCCTGGATTTTGTCCAAACTGAAGATGTAAGAATAGAGCTTTTAATATCATGATTCAGCAAGGCTCATGTGCTTAGCTAGGTAGTTTATATTGCAAGTTTTTCCAGTTTAAATAAAAAGCTCCTAAGTGAAACAGCAATCACAACTGCAAAGTTCTTTCCTTATGTTTTGGGGAAAAACTAGGCATTTCATAGTGTTTTACACCAGAGGCAGATTTTTTTTTTTTTTGTACATTAAAAAAATGTTTTTTACCTTTTTTTTTTTTTTTTTTTTTGAGGGAGATGTCTAAACATCAAATTTTCCCTGAATCTGTAAACTGAAGAAATTTTTGAAGGGTAAAGGTTTTCATTATTGGCATTTTACTTGGTTCTGTTGATTTTGTAGTTCAGGTCATCACAGATCTTATACAAAGACGAAGTGTGTGTCACGTTGAATTAACTCTGGAATGAGTTAATTTTTGAGTATGGCTGTGGCTTGTATAGCCCTTTGAACTCTAATTCTTTGTAGGGATTGTTCACTGTTTCATCTGTAGTATTTTAACCCCTTCCAGCAAAACTGTAAAAAAGTTAAAGCAAGCTTGAAGAGATGCTGCATTGTTGCCCGTGTCATGTATTCTTAGTAAAGGATAACTGGGAGGAAAAAGAAAAATCACTGCATTCAGCTAGACCTTGAACAAAGCCCTTCTTCACTTGTGCAAATCACATATGTTGAGCTCAAAAAGCATGTAACGTCCTCTAAAACTCATCCTGCCCTCATGTGGAAATCTTTCATGGGGGAGAAATATTTGAGGGGAGAAAGCAAAGATCAACAAACATAACTAATTTTTGTGCCATTTCTTTTATATATTTGTGTTTACCTTTGCTTCCACTAAACTTAGTTGCAAAATGGTTTTGTTTTTTTAATTTTTTTTAAATTTGTTGGGGTTAGAGTGTCAATACATACGTGTTGATGGGTCAAAGAACAAAAATTGGAGTGCACACATGCTGACAGGCTATTGTTTGTATTGTATCTGTGTAGCATTGCTGAGTTTAATTCTTCTGTGACGAACTTAATTATGATGCAAGAATTATTTAAACGTCAGAATTTTTAGGGAAACGTGGTCTTTGGAAAACTGTCCTAGTTCTGGTAGTTACCTATGTATTCTGCACAGTGCGTAAATCCCTTTGAGAAACAAAAGGGTTATTACAATTACCCACTTACAAGTTTTCATTCCATTTTCCTTTTTTTTTTTCAATAGGGTGGAGTGAATGGCTTGACTGGAGAATTGGAATTTGCAGAAAATGGGGGGAATCCCAATGTGCATTTTGAAATTTTGGGGACAAACTATGGAGAAGATCTTGGCAGAGGCATCCGCAAGGTGAGGCTACATATATTCAAACAAAGGACTATTTTTACTGATCTTTTCAAAACCTTTCTTGTGTTCTGTGTTAATAGAAAAGCATTTCATGGTGGATAACGTGGTGTTCTGTATTGTTAAAGGAGTAAGAGATGGGAGAAAAGCCTTGAACTTTGAGATACTCATCTCTTTTATTACTTCAAATAGGCCTTGGAGCAGGCTGTGTTGATCAAGGTATCATTTGTAACACAGAATGTGTTAAGCTGCTGATCAATTGTCCCAAAAGACCAGTGAAAAGTGTTGTTTTGTAACCCTTGCAACTTCTGTCCAAAATAGCAAATTTTACATTGAATTATGTTTAAAGCACCAAGACTGGTCCCTGATACTTGGGATGCTCCATCTGCTAGGTGATTAAAATTCGTAGCTATGGAAAGAGAAAATCTCTTGTAGTATAGATAAAATTTTTGTAGCCTCTTCATGAAATAAAAACGTGGTGTTTTAATAAGAGTTAACTTTTACAGAGTAAGTTAATGTTATGTATTCAGCTGCCAGACACAGTCCAAATGCTTGGACTTGGATGTTACAGGGAATGGCATATATGTCCATCAAACTTACTCTTTCTTGGTGTTTGAGTTTTGCCATTCTAGAACTAAATTTAAGTCTTGTGTAAGAAATGGTGGAAACAGGTCTCTATTTGCAATGAACATCCTTAACTTTGAACAGCTGCTTATCCGGTAGGGCAAAAATCATATGGGACTTCACAGGTAAATAAAAGACTAATAAGCTTTTCCAGGAGCAGCTGTCCTTTAAAAGCACACTTTCTGACAAATACTATGATCTCTTCATTTAGTGTATCGCATCATACTGGGTTTTATACAGGAGGAACATGAGGTCTGAAAGGAAATGATAGAGTTTTCTTAATATATGTAAACTGGTTCCATGTGTGTGTCACTACATGATGAAGTGCCTCATTTGTCTGCATACCTTCTGGAGCAGCAGATAAGTACTCTGAAAGAAGGAAGAGATAAACAAGAAGTCTAAAGTGTCTGAACACTGAACTGTCTCCTCCACTATTCACCAGAATTGTTATTCTCTTCCTGCTGTTCCATCTCTTGCCAATACCCTAATGTACACATGTGCCTATAGTTATGTCACCTTGAGCAGAGGTTCTTGCAGATGCTTCAGAAACTAGACAGAACTGGATCTGGTTGATATTTGAAGGAACTTCACAAAGTTTTTGGGAGACCAGAATGTTAGATAAGTCCTTATTCCCTTACCTTTAAGTTCTGTCTGTTTCAACATATTTTGACTTATTTTCCATGCTATGCACTGAGGAGCTATTTATTCTTTAGAGCTACCTTCCTAAGACATATCTGTGTCTCTTCATTTAAAAACCCAGACTTTGACTGGGCTTTTTTTGATTTTGGGCCTGTCTGGGTGACTGCTTGAGTGAAGCACTAAATCATGTTCTTTCACTCCCAAAAAGATAGAAGAGAAAGAGAGTCACAGAGAGATCTTGGAAATACAGAAGTACGAAAAGACTTCCCAGCTATTCTAACTCGTTTGATGGTGTAATTTAGAATTGTACTGCTAGTTTAACAGCAGTAGAGTTGGTAGAGTTTAATTTTAAAACAGATGTTAATGACTGTGGGCACACCTAACTTGTGTAAAACAGTGGGATAATACAAACAGGCTTTTTGAACCTTCCTTGTTTACTCTTTAGGATAATTCAAGAACAAAGAGATATTCACTGTCTTTGGAGGGAAATGGATTTGAAGTTGGTCAAAGAGAATAGAGCTTTGCTCAGAGTATAATTAGATTATGAAACTCAGCATCATACAACCCTGTTGAGGAGAAAAACAGTTTAAAATTAAGATATTGAAAGTATGTAGGTTTTTTTTTTTACATTTGCCAAGATGAGCATTTAAAATTAAATATAGATACTATAAGAAAATTTTCCTGTTGAAAAAGATAGTCAGTAAATGCCTCTCCATAGAGTTTTGTGATGCTCTGCAGCTGGTTAAAAAGAAGAAAGGGTTCAGAGCAGAACAGATTAAAACTGTTTCAAATTTTTTTTCCTGAACAGCACTCAGTAATCCAGAGAAGGCTTTACAAAGAGTCCTGGTGTACAGAAAGAAATTTTCTTTAGAAAGAAAGTTCTGTATATATTGTGAGAATGTGATAATTGTTCTCAGAAGTTTCTTTAAAAAATTCCAGTTAATAATTTCAAATTTTTGCAATAAATTTAGTAAGAAAAGAATTAAAAATTGATTTGGTATTTCTAGTCAATATCACAGAGATAAAAAAACAAGGTAGGTTTCTTAAAACAATCACTTCAGAGACAGAGAAGAAAATTTTTAGGGCGTTTAACTATTTGACAGAAATTCACATCTTTTATCTTTGATTAGGATTTACTTTGCAGCTACTTTACAGAGCTACTAGTGTGGAAAGCAAATCACAATAATTACAGGAGTCAGATATATTTTTGTTAACTACACTAATTAAAGTACACTTCAGATTTTCATGTATTTAGTGATCTGACTGCCAAACTACCTAAGCATTTTTATTCCTCAGCTCTAGAAGAAGCACCTGCAATTAGCAGACTGACTGAAATTTCTAAGCTAATGCATTTTCCCTAATCAACATAGTTTCAAGTACTTTTATAGGAGATAATGAAGGGTAAAATCATTACGAAAGGCCCATTGAAGTCATTGGGACCAGAGATTCCCATCAAATCAATTGTGTAAAGAATTGCTATTTTGTTTTCCTGAGGATCAGTCAATTGATTTTAATAAAGCAAGTAAGATTTTAAAACACACTCGGATTTCTCAAGAGTCCAAATTCTGCTTGAAATCTATTCTGCTTGGGTTCTGGAGTCATTTATACTTCTGCAAAGGTCACTTATATTCATAGGTGATTATTCCCAGGGATCAAAAAAGCAAATAGTTTAGGATACACCAAGAATTCATGTTTATGGGTTTTTTTTTTTTTTTAATTTGGACAAATTAAGCCATGTATCTAGGAGAAACTGCCTTCATGTCCCTGCCTTCAGCTTTCATGGGCTCCTGTCATAGCTGGAAAGCAGTGGGAGAATCCGTGTGAAAGGTCGTTGTGTTGGGCTCTGTCATCTAGTGACAAGTTAGCAAATCCCGGAGTGGGATTTGCCTGAAACAGCAATTTTGTACCCTTGTGACTGTAAATGTTATCCATCACCTTGCAGACCATGGATCACTTAGCCTGTACTTTTTGCCAGAGTTGGGTACTTGGAATAATACACTCAGATTGCTGCCAGACACTGATTTTATTGACTCCAGTGGTATTACAACCCCAAAGGAACTGAAGAAAAACTCTGGCTTTTACACATCGTACTGTGGCTTGCATTTGTGCAGATGTAGTTATATTCAGTGGGAGACATGGGTGTATTTCTGACATTTCTCTGTTGGCATTTGTCTGTTGGTATTTGACATTTGCGTATGTATTCTCTGACATTTAAATTTCAGTGCAATACTTTTATCTATAGTGCTGAAATAAAAGCTGCCATTCCTGTGAATAACCATCCAACAAACAAACGAACAAAAGGGAGTTGATAGCTCCAAGTCCTGTCTTACATCTTAGTGGTGTAGAAAACAGCACCGCAGAAATAAAGTGGTTTTCATGTTTCTTACAGTGCTCCTTGTAATTCAGAAAGGGCTCATCTTCAAAGGCTCTGTTCTACATCTTTTGAAGTTTAGAGGACTTTCTTTCTGTTCCCACGCTGATTTTCTTACCACATGTGGGCATTTGAAGATCATGGTGTGTTTTGCTCTACCTCCACTTCCATATTAGCATACACCCACCTCCTGTATGTTTCTCTTCTCCTCTGAAGAAGTTTAAGGTTATTTCCTCCCAGCGAGGGAGCAAGATGATATACCTGGCTATTGCATCAATTCCTGTCTGCACCAACATGTTCATATCAAGGTTTCCTTTGCATTCAGGACAGCTAGAGATGCCTTGGTGGAAGGAGAGAGCTGTGAGCATGCAGGAAAACAGGTAGCCTTGGTGGGGCACCAGGGTAACCCAGGATGCTTTGAGCCATCTGCATTTGTCCATTAGAATTGTAGGGTTCAGTCCTAAATAATTTTGATTTGGTTGTCTTAAGGAGGAAATGTTATCTACTTTAATCCAAGGGAGATCTGTGGTGCCAAGCATTTTGTGTGAAAGGGATTGAAACCTAACTAACAGATACATCATTCCTCTTCACTTCTGCCAGTGCAAGTGGCAGGACCTTCCTGCATGCAGGTTTTCATGTCACAGACTATTAAGGGTTAAGTGCAACACTCCATGGTTGTGCTATTTGTTGAGAGATGGGAAAGCTGGTTTGCATTTTTTCGTTCTAGTAAAATAATTGCTACTTCCACTTCATCTGAAAACACTTGTTGATCACAGTAGTGGCATTTCTTTCTAATACACTATATGTTTTTCCTTACACTTGCATCATGTAGCAACATATATTCCAAGCATATATTTTGATCTTCAGGAAGGTGCTGTCTATTCTTATAAAGTTAAAACTTCTTTTCTGCATCCTTTATCTCTTATTCCCTTTTGTTCCATTAGGTAAAAAGATAAGTTATACGGCTCTGCTGACACTTATTAACTAACCCCATTTAATACCAAGAGCACACGAAGTGTTTCCTTCTTGGTTAGCTTCTTGGTTAGCTACTTGAGGTAAATGATGTGTTCACTTGTTCTCTTTGTGAGTGCAGTCAAGGTAGAGCTGTGTAATGTGACTTTAATAATGTGTATGTATCAGCACCTGGTACTTTAAGCTGTGACCTGTGCAGATGTTTCTAAAGGTTGACATGCAATTTATGATATGAGTAAAAGATACCTTTGCAATTCAGAGACATTATAGATGATGTATTTTCTAGACAGTTGAAACAAATGTTGCTGTGTCTGACTGCTTTGCCTCTAGTGCTGGTGGAGAAGGTGGACCTGGCACAGTACTACCATGATACTCTTTCTAAAGCAACTTTGAATACTTAATCAGCCTGCTAGAAATGAAGTAAACTACTTAATACTAAAGATAAAGAGGTAATTAAATACCTTGATGAATCAAGACCTGCTGTTCCAGTTCAGCACAGTACTTAAATTTTGCTGTAAGCCTGCTGAAGAGTAGCATTTCCTTCCTTCATTTAGTGGTATGCAATAAATAAAGACAAGGTGACTGATTCTTTACTTTCTGGTAGCTTCTGCAAATCTTTTGTCAAATCTCAGTGAAATTTAATTTGGCTGCAAAGTGCTGGGGATTTGCATGCTATCACAATGAAGCCAGTGTTAATAGAGAACTGTGTTTTACTTGGAAATCTACTTCTGTTTAGCTTAAAGGCCAAACTAAATGCATATTTGAGTATAACAGAAAATGAAATAAAAGTATCCATCCATAATTGTATTCTTGAATTTTAAAAAATTTAAAAGTCTTTTTTAAAAATTCCCTCTCTGCTTTTGAATGGAACATTTTCTTTTAAAATCTGAGGATGCAGAGAGACAGACTGACTCAATCAGTAGTGTGCCATTTGGAGAATTTATCAGCTTTTGGACTCTCTGATTCAGATGAGGGGAGTGAAATCTAATTTTTGGTGCTGGATTGTCCAGCTGCCTGCCCTGACACTGAGGTCTTTAGAAGAGTGAGTATTTCATTGCTTGTAGTAAGTGCAAAGTAAAGAAGCCAGAGATGGATTTGGTGGCTTGGTGGATGCTGCCCCAGGAACACAGAAGATGAAGGTTCAAGTCATCCTTCTGATAAATGCAGAGCAGAGTTGCTACCACTCAACCCACTCCACATGAATTATTCACCTGTGGAGCAAAACATCCACCAGGAATACATGAGAGCCAGGATCAAGCATATGAGCAAAATGACCCAGAAGTCAAACTCCAAACTAATACCCACAAAGCCAAGGCAAGCACAGTGCACTAAAGAGGTATTATCCCACCTATTTCTTCTTAGCAGAACAGTCAGCCATGTCTGCTGAGCTCCAGTGTGTTTAGCGTGTTGTAAAAAAGAGGAATTATTTTAGGCTGTAATACAAGTGGATGCCCGGATTCCCCGGTCTAGAACAATGAGGTTAAGTGCTTTGTGAAAATTCAACTCAAATAATTAAGATGCAGGTTTATCCATTTTCCAGCACACAGGTTTGATGGCTTTTAACAGTGACTTACAGGGCTAGAGTTGATTTGGAAAAAAAAAGTATTTCAAGCCTCTGAGTAACTGCAGCCCTCTGGAGTGAAGAGGGGCACGCTCCTGCATTGGGAACAGTGTGGGGAGGAAAGGGAAAATGCAGGTGGCAGAAGGGGAGAATGCTATGAACCCTGGGGAGAAGTATTGATGTCAAACAGAAATTCCCTTTGGGACCTTGGTATTCTGTAGTATTTCTCTT
Source organism: Lycocorax pyrrhopterus obiensis (assembly GCA_014706295.1). Classification (NCBI taxonomy): domain Eukaryota; kingdom Metazoa; phylum Chordata; class Aves; order Passeriformes; family Paradisaeidae; genus Lycocorax; species Lycocorax pyrrhopterus. The sequence continues at coordinate 63,970,087 of JACSVZ010000006.1, read as the reverse complement.
CACAATTTTGGCAGGGATGAGCTCGTCTCTCTTTTGCTCAGAATATCCAGTCCTGTCAAAACTGATAAGAATGTTCTTACTGAAAAATTTTTTCAGTGCATTGGGGACTGCCTATTTTGACTGATTGCTTTCATCAGAGAGAGACAAATCTTTTTTTATGCACTTTAAATGATATAGTCTCATGCATTATATTCATTTTTGTTCATCTGGAAAAGAGGTTACATTTTACCCATCTCCTGCAGAAAATATAGTTGTCTTGACAGCAAAGAGCAGGAGAAATATTTTCAACTTTCAAACTGTGTTTTTAATTTCCTTTCATATCTTGTTATGACAATGGAAACTTGAGAAAGATCAGTCAAAAATTAATAATAATTAAAAAAAAAAAAAAGCTGGGAGCAGCAACTCCTGTTTTCTGTTGATGCTGCTAGGCAAGTGCCTAACCACAGAAGCCCCTGTGTGATTATTCTGTGCTTCAAAATGGGCATGAGAGCAAAGAATGACACAGAACTTCAGTCATTTTTGCAGAAGAGATTTTGTTTTTGCCTGAAAAATTTTAAATAGCAGAAATAGCGTGGTGTGTTTTTAATATCTACATTGGAAAAGAAAATTCGGATTTGCAAGTTGGTCAGGTTTATGTAGCACGTAAAACTTGATTTGTTGTGTCCATTAAATATTTTTCCTTCACTTCTGGATTCCTCTCTTCCTCTTGAACTGCTTGCAGTTGGCTCAGGTCAACCAGGCCAAGGGATTACATCACTTTTGATTTTCCGAACTTGATATTGGCAGAACCCTTTACAGTTTTCAGTATGATTGGTGGGGCCACTTTTGAAACACCTTTACTGTGGTTATATGGCTTTTTCTTCTGCTTGAGTAGCTGTGAAAGCCTCCCAGTGAACATGGATCTGCAGAACTGGCTGGCAAGTTGTGAATTTTTATCCTCAAATGCTTCCGCTGAGCAAATTAGCTTTGTAACTCACTTCAGAGATCTGAAGTGCTTGCAAACTTTGAAGTGCCTCAAAACTGACATTTTGAATAATGTCTGAAGAAACTGTGTATTATTTAAGAATGGACTTAATGCTTCATTGACCTCTTAGGCAGTAATGCTTCTATGTGATTTTGGAAATCCCATTAGGGACTTCTCTTCACCTTTAAGAGAGTGCTCAGTGGGTGCTGCTTCAAGAATGTGGTTCATCATCCTTGAAATTAATAGGATAAAACACTTAGCTCAACTTGGAATTACTTGTTTTAAGGTGGACAGTCTCAGTGAATTATAGATTCTTTCCAGAATTAAAGTTTTTAATGCTTGTCTTTTGCTCTTTAGAGCTGCTTTGCTTTCAGTCAAGGTTATCATCTGATGAAAATGACTTCATTTCACAAATGCTTCTAACTGGAACAAACATATGTTTTCCAGGAGCAGGAAGAAGTAATAAGTATATTTAACCCTCCATTAATCCAAAAGAATGAGGGTGTTGTAGCTAATTTATCACGTGAAGAGGGAGATAATAACTACATCTCCAGTAAGTTATATATTTCCACCCAAATTAGGATGCAGCTTGGGTATCCTAGTCAAAAATTCCTAATAACTGGAAAATCATGTGGACAAGAGAGAGGAATGGTAAAAGACTAAACTGCTTCTTTTAACAGGAGGCATGAAGTGATGGTAATACGAAATGGGTCATTAAATTTTAACTTTTGAGGGTGGTGAAGGGTTCAGTTTTCAGAATTAAGGGCTCAGTGCACAGCCTTGGGAGGGCTCATACATATCTATGGGTTTTAACCCAGATCCTAACCCATGATGCGTGAAAGTGGATCTACACAGATTTAGAATCATAGAATTGTTGAGGTTGGAAAAGACCTTTAAAATCATTGAGTGCAACACCAAGCCCCCCACTAATCCCTGTCTCCAAGCTGCACATATACACGCTTTTTGAACACTTCCAGAGACGGTGACCCCACCGCTTCCCTGGGCAGCCTGTTCCAGTGCTTTGCCATCCTTTCAGTGAAGAACCCTCCATCTCACTACAGCCTCCTCTCAGGCAGTTGTAGAGAGTGATAAGGTCTCCCCTGAGCCTCCTTTTCTCCAAGCTTAACAGCCCCAGCTCCCTAAGTCATAACACTTGTGCTCCAGACCCATAACCAGCTCTGTTGCCCTTCTCTGGACATGCTCCAGCACCTCAATGTCTTTCTTGTAGAGAGAGGCCAAAACTGAACCTGGTATATGAGGTGTGGCCTCTCCAGTGCTGAGTAGAGAGGGGAGGATCTCTGCTCTGGTCCTGCTGGCCACACTATTGCTGATATAGGCCAGGATGCCATTGGCCTTATTGGTCACCTGGGCCATTTCACAGGATTTGAATTTGATAAATAGTCTTTTTCTTCAAGAACCGCAAGCCAAGACTGACACAATTATATGGCCTGTTGTGTTCTCCCAGCCGGATCCCATGATAATACAGAATTGTACAACAGTCCAGGCTGGACTTCAAAGATCATCCGGTCCAACCTTTCAACAAATTGCTTCTTATTTGCATGTTTAGTGAAAAGTTTCTCCTTGAAGGCTGTGTGGTCTTGTAGGCTGGTAGGTTGGATGAGCCTCTGTGGTATATCTGAAAGGCCTGGAATGCTCATATTAATCAAAATTTTGCTGGTATAAGTTTAAAGTAGGCAGAACTATATATTTTTTGCAGTAAAATCTCTTTGTTCCAAGTTCATCTATTAGCAGGAAAATATAAAAATGTGTCTTTTTAGACACTGACTATTCATGTGTATCAGAGACAAAACTTGGTTTGTTTTTTGTTTACTTGCTTGGGGGGTTTTGTAGAGGAGATATATTTGTGTGTGTGTGGTTGGTTTGGGGGGATTTTTTGGTTGGATCTCTTTGGGATGGTTTTGGGGGGTTTTTTGGGGTTTTTTTTTTTTTTGTTTGTTTTGGTTTTTCTTTTGGTTTGGGTTTTTTGTTTGTTTGTGTTGTGGAAAGACTGTGTTTCATTAAGCATGATGCTGAATGATAATTTGTTGACAGCAGTAGGCACTATTTTCCTGCAGTGGGATAAGCAACCCTGGTAAGCCCAATGCCCTTTGCCTCTGTGGCCATAAAATATTCAATGAGATTTTCTACTGAAGGAGGGAGAATCCAAACACAGACATTTAATCCCTTTAGTCCTCCGCATGCAGACTGTGGGATCTAGAGGAGCTAGACAAGTCATAAACTGATTGGGAAATGATGATTGTAGATTTCCACTGAGAACCCCTTCTATATATCTATTTATATATATGTGTGTGTAATATCTACCAGCCTCAGCCTCCAGAGCTGTGGGAGTAGATTTACAGCAGGCACAAATGTGAAAACATCCATGAAGCTGCTAGAGGCTCCCAAATTAATCAGAAGGATGTAGACATCTATAGGCAAGAGTCAGAAGGTGTTAGGTTAGCAAAGAGTCAAGGGTCAGCTGTCACCTGGTGAGAGCAGGTGCTGCCCACCAGGAAGAACAGCTTGAGTCGATGGGGAGTCTCATCTTTGGGTTGGATGAGAAAATGCACGTGGGTACAATGGTTGCTAAAGAGAAAGAGGAGAAATGACACATCAGACAGTGGAAATTGCATTCCAGTGTTGTTAGCAAAACACAGTTGAAAGTACAGTAAATTTTGGTTCGTTGTGGTGTTTTGAAGACTAATAAGAAATAAATGGTGATATTTGAGAAGACAAAGAGAACCATCCCTGTGGTTTCAATTTGGATGCTGTATCATGTTTATAATGCGCTGTAGTTTCCCACCACATAACTCAGCTCATATATTTCAAAATGTGGCGGAGTTACTACGCATAAATCCATTTGTAAAGTAGAAGTTTTCAGTTAAGTCTTCTTATCTGCTAAAAGAACTCCAGGAGTAGAACTGATATGTCATTTTGCCTCAATATTGCGTTTATGGCAATGCTGAGATATGTTTCCCCTAAAGTGATTATGGCTGTGTCCTGCAATTAAAAGATTCTTAAAAGTAATTTCCAGAGATAAAAAGTTACCTCTGTGTAACTGTTTAGGGACATCTCTTTGTACCTTTTGAGATCTTTGCAAATAATAAAAATGAGGATGGTGAAGCTTTCAATGACTTCATAATATTTATAGATCCTTGGTAGTGTTGGAAGCTTTTTATGATTCAGCCTTAAAATTACAGTGCTCAGATTTTTGCCGGTTCTAAAGTTATGATATAATGCCTTAATCAAAGGGTAAGTTACAATAGAATTTAATAATAAATATTCTTGTCATGGTCTACTCCTGCTTTAAAATGCACAGCAGGAGTAATAGAAAAATGAAAATGGATGAAGTCTCAAATACTTTACATTTTCATTTTGACAAACAGAATTAATTTTATTTGATAGAACCTCTTTAAAAAAAAAAACAAGGCTTTTGAGGAAACTGTGTGCACTAACAAGGCTTTGAAACTCTTTATGCTAGAAGCAAATGGGGATAAACATATCTTAAGGAATTAAGAAAGTTATGACTGGCACCTGTGGCAGATGCCAGAAAATAGTCTCATCATTATTCCAGCACTACTTCTCTCCATTTCTCAAAACCTGTGAAAAATATTACAGACATTTCTTTCTGAAGTGTAGCAGTGGAAAGAATATCCTTCTTGTGTAAACAGAAAAGGATAGAATGGGACAAATTGCAGGAGGTGTTCTGTTGAAATTTGAGCTCAAATTAATTTAGGTCATATATGTAAATCATTTTGAAATTGGTTTAGAAAAATACAGCATAATATATCAAAATGTATACACTGGCATGAAAAAAATACATTTAAGTTGATAACGTTTCAATTTAAACTAGTAGCTTTAACATATTTTCCTGATCAGTGCTCAACCAGTCTGCTTCTGAACCTCATCACAAAGTTCTTAGTCTGAAATGCTGGATTTGATTTTAGGGTTTAATTTGTTTGTTATAAACACCCTTTTGTAATAAATAATGTACTCGGAGCTCATAAAAATCTGATTTAAAGTATGCATTCTAATGGAGTGCCTTAATAATGAGCCGTAAGTGTTTTATATGAATATTTTAATGCAACATTCAGTTTCTCTACACTTCTACTGATTTTGCATTATAACTTGATTGCCTTTAAGAATAGTAGATTTTATTTTAAAGCCTTGATGCTAGTGTTTTGCATCAGTTTGACTCTATAAGGTTTCAGTATTCTAAACATATGTATTCTGAAGTAGAACTCAGGTGCTCTTAGCTCTCCAAATTTATTAACTACTGATAAAATGTGTGATTTCCCCATTGAATGTGCATGTCTGAGATCTCATTAGTCAGTTTATTTTAAGCTGTGTATTATATTACTTGAGACAAATATTTGTCATAAAGTAAGAAAATAAATCTTTTAATTAAGATGTATTTAAATAGCATAAATCCATTATTAAGCCACTCTACCTCTCGCTGGAACAGTGTCAATTAATGCAATTTTTTCAAAATATCTATTGACTACTTAAAGGGAGTATCAGTTCCACTCAGGCCACAGCAGTGAAACAACATTATAAACTGATTTCCTCTCTTGCCTTGCAATCCCTGGAGCAGCCATCTAGGCCTGCTGCTGTGGATGTGTTTCTTGCTGCTTCATTCATTTATTTTCCACAAATTACAAGTTCTGCTTCTGACACTGGAGCCTGCTTTTCTTGCAAAGTGCGTCACAAGTGCTGTTTCATTAGCAAGGAATAATGTCTGAGAATTGTAGGCTTTGCTGCGGGGATGTAGGCAATGCCTTAAAAAGCATGAAAAGTTCATTTGCACTCCAGAAAACCTGCTCAGAGAAGGTTACAGAAGGGGTTGTCTAAGCTTTGAATTAGAGAGAGGTTCCAGCTTCCTATCAGAACAGTTCTGTTCACAGATAGATGGTAGCTAGTGTTGGGGATCAGTGGGTATAATTCCACAAAGTTTATTCCAGAACGAGGCTTTAATTTGGAAAATGAAGGTGAATGGATTTTTATGTTATCTGTGTAACAGTCTTTTATGAGGGAACAGATAAGGTAAACTTTTTCTGTGATGGTAATAATATATAGAAATATACCCGCATCTCAGTCTACAGTACTTGGATTGCCAGCATGTTTGGTTGCCAGCAGAAAGATTTTGAAGTAGAGCCTTTTGGTCAGTATAGACTAAGGTAAATTGTATTTCCACAGTATCTATATGGTCACAAATTACCTTTTCAAATATGTTTGAAGGACTGGAATAATTCACAGCTAGTTTGGTCTCCAGTAAAGTCACAGTGAGTCTCTTGATACACTTGATTCTGGGTAGTTGAATTGATTTCTCTGTTTGGCCTTGGGGCTTGCTGTACACAGAGCAGAATGTGAAAGTTATTGTCCTCTCTTGCTGCTAACCTTACTGCTGAAGACCTTACACCCTGCTTGCTTTTAGCTTTGCTACTTACAGTGTCTGCAGGAAAGCAAGAATGACAAGAGCAACTAAGTGACGGATATCTTCCCACATGAGAATATAATCTTTATGTGCTCTGTGACTGTAGGCCACCAACAGATTGCCTTAAACAAGGACTGGTGCACTGAATACAAATGCTTTTAGCATCTGTATGTACTGGAGCTTTTCTGTTCAGTCCAAAAGGGAGTGAATTTAACAGGAAGCTGATTTTGTGGCGGACATTTTTATGCTGCTTTTACAATGAGGGTTGTCAGGGTGTGGGTGTATGTATGTGGTGTGATGCCAGACATGATAGGAAGTGTAAATAAGAAATTCTGATGAACTTTTTCTGATAGTGGACCTCATCCCCCTTTCTCTAATGTACTTGGTATGTAACATGGTACTCCACATTTATTACAGATCAATTCCTCCATTTTTTTTTGTTCCCATTATGTATTCCTTCTAAGCTCTTTTCTAACAGGTTTGTAACATCTAAATTGTCAGTCATTCCATTAGTCATTAGAAGCTGCTTTCTAGTTTGTTGTGACACTCCAGAATATTGAGGTAAATCATTCTGCAAGGGGAAATCAAAACATCAATAAAGAAAACATCAATAAGAAAATGTTATGATACCTTGTTAGAGAAATGTTTGTCCTCATCATTATTTTATTTGGTGTCTTCTTATTCATTCCATTTGCCTTAGAAATTGAGAAAAAGCCCATATAAAAGCATCTGATCTAGTTAAATTCATTTTCAAAGAGGGGTTCCAACTGCTCTAAACCTCCAAAGACTATAGATAAAATGAAGTGTATTTCTCTCTCCCTCTTTTTTCCTCTCTCCTCACTCCTCTCCATACCTTTTGAAAGATGCCTTGAAAATTGCAAAGAAAATAATACATAACCACGTGCCAGATCAGAGAGGTTTTGTGTATGATCTCTCATAAATTCTGTTGAACATAAACCCCAAAGTCTTTCTTTAGAAGACAAAACATTTTCCTCTGGACTACATCTACTCACTGAAAGGCTGTGAAAAAGAGAAAGGTGCTGGCTTTTTGCCAGCTATGTTTTTTGAACTTCGGGGATAGCAGTAGATGTGCAAGAGGCCATGAACTTGAAGATGCTGCAGTCCTTTGGAGACCAAAAATAACAGACTTAGGACATATTCTAATTACAGGTTTTGGCGTAGGACAATTTAAGCTTCACAAGCCAATAGTCCCGAGACAACCTCAGGCAAAAAAATTGATATACTAACTTCATTTAAAAAAAAAAAAAAACAATCATCCTGAACAGCATAGGACAGCTGCTTACCTGTAACAAGATCTTTAGGACTTGGGAACAAAAACAGCCTCTAACTTGCCATTTTGGGGTTTGAGAGAATAGAAAGTGTGGGATAGAGCTAAGTGGTAAAGTCTTCACATTCTGGAGAAGTCAATTAAAATTGAAAATAAGGCTTACACACTGCTATGAGCGTGGTTCATAGTAGAAGGCAGGTATTTCTTAACATTCTGCTTTGAAAAACCTGTTTGAAAAAGAAAAAAAAAAATCTTATTTCATAAGGACTCACAGTTTTATCCATAATCTCTTTCTATTTTCTCCAAACACAACAGTACACTTACTCAAGGGTGGGAGGATGTTAATTAAAAATAATACAGCATCAGCTGAATGCTCCACAGAATTTAAAATTAAATGTCTGCGGAGACTATTTGCTATCACGCTTGCTATAAAGGTACATGGTTCTCGTACGGGATCTTCTAATAATTTGAGATATGTCACTGCCCTCTCTTGGTGAGAGTTAAAACTGGCCTCTCTTTCACAAACCCTTAACTAAAGAGCAGAAAGGATTTTTCCTGTGTTGCGAGTGGGTTTTTTGACAGGAAATCATAGCAAGCTGGATATTGTGGATTAATAATTATCCATGAAGTTTCGGATGTTTATTTCAGCTTGTTTGTGAGTCAGCTTACTGGTTTGTTCTATGACGTGTGCACGTATGTGTTTAGGAATATTTATTTAAGTATTCAACCTTATAAAAACATCATGACAATACATTCTTTTCCGTAATTGTACATATTTAAAAATATTTAAAAATATTTGTTACAAATATTTACAAATATTTAAAAATATTTGTTAAAAATATTTTTAAAAAGTTTGTGTCTGTGAGCAGTGAAAAATCTAATGACATTTTGATTTCTTGCTGGAATAGTTAGCTAGGCGCTATTTTATTAAAACCTGTCAATTTAAGGCAGCTAATTCGAGGGCTTGTGTTAACAAGCAATCTTCATCTAACATATGTGGCGAGGAGGTACTGCCCTAGAAGGCAGTTACAAACTGCAGAAGGTGTCTGGAGATATTTGCTAGCTAATTTCAAATGTTTTCTTTCAAAACTTGTAAAAAACTTTCCTCCAAAACTCTGTGAAAAGAGGATCTAGATCTGCAAGCTCCCTGAGTTACCCCTGAGCTGATCCCTGGTATCTGGGAGAACTAAGAAGTCCTGCATGGAGCCATAAACCATGACTGATTTTCTAACCACGTGCTGTTATGAACAGTTTTGTGAAACACATCACAAAAACATGAGGTCTGATTTCCACGCCATGATTAAATCTGATTAAGTTAGATCAGGGAGTGTAGTTAAATTTCAGTCAATCCCGTGTTTTACTTCGAAGTAATCAAACAAATTCTTCAATGATAGCATTCTTGGTTCGGGAAGGCTGGGAGTTTATACTGCAGGAGGGACTATAATTTAGAAATGACACATATTTTGTATGTATAACTTGCAGCTCCCAAAGGGATCTTTTTGATGAGTTATGTTTCACCATATATTTCGGGAAGTCTATGTTATGTCAATATTTACAAAGGAGTGAATGGGGAAGAATAAACCAATACGTCTTGTCTTTTGACAACGTGTTTCTTCAAGCCAAAGAAATGAAAGAAAACAGAAATGTGGTACACGTCCAGAGCCACAAAAGCAGTTCAGCATCTGTTCTGTTTTCAAAGCACAGAGATGATTCTTTGTACTGAGAAATACTTAAAACACAAATGGCTGTTATTGGTAGTTAATCCATGTTAGATGTTTTTAAACAGAGCAATGATTTTTTCTGTACCGAATGCAAATTTGGCAAGTGCCCCTGGTTTGAAAGGATGGAGGGTTAGATGTGTCAGAGGTTAAAAGTTTAAGCTATGCCAAGAGCACAGCAACTTTCAAGAAAAAGTCTGAAAGGGAGGTAAATTGTGATGGACAGGCAAGGAGAGCCTCCTGATGCTCACAAAGGGAAGGGATCTGCCTGTTTAGTGCCTGGAGTGACTATCACCCTCCAAGTAGCTCTTTGTTACCATACAGGATGTCTTCCAAGAAAAGATTGCTTTTTTCCTTTCCTGTCTAGCACTCAGTATGCAGCTCCATGACATGAGTTTTCACTCAAGGGTTGTCAGGAGCTCTGCAGATTATCCACCCTCTTGTTTGCTGTCCTGCTTGTGATCTGCATCCATCAGTGGCCCTCTCTGAGAAACATGTAGGGAATGGTTGGACTTTTCTGGCATGCAGCAACATCAGCAGGTCTGACTTTATAATAAACGAAGGTCATTCTCTGTATGAATTCTCTTGGCTTCCCAGCAGTTTAGCCAATCAATCTGTAAGAAGCCTCTGCAAATGTCACCTTGCAAATTGACTACATACTTTGGCAGGAAATTAGAAGGAGCAAAAACAGTTCAAGAACCAGGCTGAGACATAGCTATTAAATTTTTTGCCTGTGCCTTTACTGAAAGGGGAAACAATCATATCTCTTTCAACACAGCAAAAAAGAGGAATCATGACACATTTTAAAATGCAATGTATTTGATGCAGCAATCTTGGTACACGGTGTTGTGAAGTGCCTCGGGGCTGCCACTCAGTTCCCTGCCTTCTTTCTTGTGTAGCTGTTATTTCAAGTCAGTCTTGTGGGATACATCCCATCCCTCCTGCATTTTTGAAGGAGACAGACTCACAAGTAGCTAGAATTCTCTACTGACTATTTCTGTATTAGTAGAAAGGCCACGTTTTTACTTAAAAGTACAAACCTGGCTGGCTGATGCATTTCTCTATGTCTCCCTTTCTCTGTGTCTGGGATTTGACTAGTCTGGGCAGTCACCCCTTGGAGGTGAGTTTTAGACTGACAGCTGGTGCAAATTAGAGACATGAGTGTGGGGCAAGCACACAGGAGCTCAAAGTGAGTGGTAGGAAAAAGCCCTTCAATAATGTTGTGGAATAACAATACATCTTTTCCTCTTTATTTTTAGTTTCTGATATCACTAACATACAACAGCAAGGATGTTCGTTTTCATGTGTCATCATGAATGTGGGAACAGAAGAGTTTAGTGTAAAAAACCACTGTTTTGGGAGAAGTGTGGGCAGGGAATTAATATGGCTGCTTCCTATGCTGTCTTTCTGTGTTTTCTCTCCTGCTTTCTTTTTGCTGTCCAAGTGTTCCAAGTTCACCCAGTGAGTGTGAAATGCCAAAAGCTGGATACAGATATCTGCTCTGCTCCTCTTTACAGTTAGAATCTCACTGTCCAGTTTTTCCTACTGACTTCCTAGTAAGTTGGAAAACTAACTGGAAAGAAAAATTTATTTGTAGCACTTTGCCACTGCCCTCAGATTTCTGCCTGTAATTCAACAAATGAAAATAATTCCCAATGCAGTGCCTGCTTGTAATTTTTAACTATGTGTATATCTTGTTTATGTAGCAATAGCTATAGTACCTTTAAATTGCACCTCTCTCCTAAAGTGCAGAGCACTAGGAAGACTTGGGGTAGCTGAGAAAACCTTTTGGCTGAGGTCCATTTTGAGTTCAGAGAAAAGCTCATTAATATACATGTATGTGCGTATATGTAGATACGTATAGGTGCATGCACACACAGCTGCTGGCCTACAGTTTTCCTAGAAAACCCTAGACCACAGAGCTCTCTGTGGGAAAATAGATTGCCTGGCTTCACATACAGGATGCTCAGATATCCTGAATGCCCCCAAGGTGAGATGGACTTCTGACTCGAGTGCCTTCTAGGTATTTCTAAAGCCCTTAAGCTTTTCCCTCCTGAAGATCATATATCTTTTGGAAAGCCCTGTTTCATAGGGTGCCTCAGTTCCTAGAAGGGATTGCTTGCTTCAGGCCTGCAAAAGACTCATGGGTTGCTTCTGGACAGTAGCACATATCACTGGCCTTTCTTTGTTTTTATTCCTGTTCTTGTCATTGAGCCCTCTTTGAATGGAAAGTCACCCCAGCTCCTCTCTTCCCAAGTGCCCATGGTAAATGCAGAGCATCGCCATCAACAGTATTTATAGCAATAATGAATCCATTATGCTGAGACAGTTGTAGGAAATTGTGCCCGTGGTTCAACTTCTGAGATTAATGGCTTCACAGGGAGCCATTTTACCTCTTGGTTTCTCTTTTCTTCTTAACCTCCAGCACGTTTGTCCTTACATTCTTAACTCTTAATATTCTTGTCATCAGTTTTTTTCTTCTTTTTGTCCCTCCCTAACAAGATGATAGATAGACTCAGGGAAGCTATCAAATTGTATTTTCTTCTTCGTCTGATAAATGAATGAATCACTCACCAGACTTTTATCACTCTAATGTAAGTGTGTAATGAGCCAAGTGACTTGGATGGGAAATTAGAAGAGGGTCACTTGCCTTTTATTTTTTGTGTTAGGCTTTGATGGAGCAGTTCATTAGAAATACCATGAGTCCTTACACCAGATTTATGAGGAGGAGACAAATCTATTTTATGCTCTTAAGTCATGGTCTGGTCCCTGGTAATGATTGAGTATCATTTATTGTGCTCATTTCAATCTTTCATTGTATTTGTTTTTTTCTGCCATGTAGTACTCCATAACCTTTACACTTCAAATTTTATTCCTAATATGTAAGCACTAGTGGATGTGTTAGACTACATACTTTATCTGTAGCATGTTGGATTGATTTTTCTATTGGCTCGAGTTATTCTTTGTGATAGATTCTCTTCACTGTAAACTGTATCTTCACGTCGGCTAGGAAGAATTCTTCTTCACACACACAAATATATACATATATATATTTAATATATATACTTTTTGCTGAAATGCTTAGTTTCATTTTTTTTTTAATTCCAACAAAAGTAAAATCTGTGGAAAATTAAGAAAAGCTGCTTGAAGCCCTTACGTATGTTAGACTCCTTTTAGACAGAAATTTTCATCTGTGGCTCTTTAGGGCACTTTAGAAATGGTCTGGTGGATTGGACACTAAATAATAAAGCCCACACAGAAAAAGCTACAATTCTTTCTTGTGGTAAGATATTTATATAATTAACACATCATTAATTTAAAAAAAAAAAAGAGTATGTTAATCATTAGAATTTAAGATTGTAAGATGAAGCAGTGCACTATAAAAGTAATTTTTAAGTATATAATGTGAACAAATATGTATATGTTAATTTTATTCATATAATTGTTCCTCAGAGAGGGAAATATAATTCCAAACTAAAAGTATACTTGATGAAAATACTAGAAGCATGTAAAGTTGTTTTTCCTTAGTGGGTGTTAGATATCTAAATTCACAAAGTTGTTGGGAGCTAAGAGTCTTAAGCATCTCAGAAGTTGAAAGTGGTTAGGTTTATATGGCCAGATTTAAGTTTCTAAATTTAGGTGCAGACTTTAATAACATCTAAACCATTTTTACAACTTTACAGGTATTTATTCTATTTAACAAAACATTCAGAACTGTATGCTCAATTAAGCTCCAAGGATGATTTATCCATGTGAATTTTAAGCACTATATAACAATTTGTGATGTTTTGGTTATTTTTCTGGTTTTGTTTGGATTTGAAAAACAGTACCTGCTTTAAAGGAAATGTACTTTTTGGTAGCAACAAAATTTCCTGTTAAACTGAGTGTCTAACTTAGTATGATCTGACATCTTCAGATGCCTCACCAGATGAAAGCTGGTGTAGTATGTTGGAAAAACCAATGGGAAACCATAGCCCCTAGTCCAAAGGTTACATAGAGTGAGTATCAATCCTTGAGGTAATCATTAACTTTGCTCTCTCCCTGCATATTTCCTCCAGTGAAGATCCATGGTGTGCAGAGAGCAGGCTCAGTGCTGTCCTAGAAAGCTTTCAGCTCATTCCAGCTGCTTCGGGCGTTGTGCTGCTCTTTGCAGAGCCCTGCACAATGTAAGGGCCTGGCTCCAACAAATTGATTTGAGCCCAAAACACTGGACCTGTCTGAAGTGGTCTCAGAGCTGCCCCTCCTGACTCCTGTCCCCCTCCACTTACTCTCAGGCAAGGGTGCAAAAGGACAGGGTCAGTTAATGGCCATGAGTGTCCCTCACGAGGGCTGGTGTGAGCCCTCTCATCTCCTCCCCATCTGCTCCTTGGTCTGCAGGAGTAGAGCTTCCTGCCAGCTGTGTGCCTAGATTTGAAATTTCAGTGAAATAGCTTCAAGAAATCATGGTTTTCAGACAGGAATGTAGTTGTTAGGGGTGCAGTATGCTTCCTTTTTTCCTTTCAATTACAATTCCAATAACTCTAGACACTCTGTTGAAATAAATGAGTGAACGTTGTAAAAAATACTACCCACCTACTGTTCCTTGGTGAACAGGGCCTACATGGTTACAGAGGAGCATCTAAGATTGGGGGGTTGGAGGTAATTATGTGCCTTCCTTTTGTAACTTCTCTCTCTAAAAAAGCTACTTCAAAATTTCATGGCTCTGAAAGTGGGTTCTTGAAGCTCCCAAGACAATCTGGGGAAAACTTTACAGCTTCTGTTCAAATTAGGCATCATCTGCAGCTCATGAGGCTGATGTTTGCTAGCGGCTCACCACAATAGTGCCACTGTGCTCTGTCAATGAGTAATTGTGCCATTATAAAGCAAAACCCAGAATACCTTCCTGAATTTCACAGCCTACTTAACAGCAAAAATTTGAACTGCTCTAATTATCAGATGAATTCCTCACTCCCGTAGACGCTGTGAAGAGACAGCCCGTGAGCTCACTGCTGGACCGGCTCCGTCTTTTGGAGCAGCGGCTTGATTGCACTTCCTTTCTCAAGGGCCATCGTCAGACTGTCTATATTGATTTGCATTAAAGATGCATTGTGCTTACCAGAGATTCCCAGCATGATCCGTGAACATATCATAGCTTCTAATCAATCCTATTCTTGTCCTTCTACTGCGCTTCAATCTGTATGCAGCTTAACACCTCAACAGAAATTGTCTTTTTTTCTTATTCTCTTTAAGGAACTGAGCTGATTACCTGAAATTATCTTGCCTGATAATTAGCTGTTACCTGTTAAGTCTGTTGTACATATAGTAAAACCCTGGTTAACTGCAATGGCCATCCATATAACTAAGGCATTCATGGGTTGTAAAGACAAGCCAAGACAACTGCTGTATATGGAGAGAAAACTGGAAAAATTGTGAGTCCTCCAGTAGTAAGAGTGTCCATATCTGCGCAGCAGTATCAGAGGTGAGGAGTCATCAGATGTTGTAAGCAGCATCCTCAGTATCAAGTTCACTCAGCAGCCTGGAGTGGAGACATTTCCTTTTTGTACTTTGATTCAAAAAAATGGGAGCTTGGAAATTCCTTAGGTAGTGTAGATTTCATGCTTCCCATGATAAACAATACGAACATGTGTGCGCCAGATCCGTGCATATATCATTTTCATTGATAGCTGCAACCAGTTTTATATATATGTACACACAGATAGGATTATCTCTTCACATTTCTTAGCCTTAGTGTTTATAGCTCTTGATGTTTCTTTACCATAAGAATATACTTTTATGGATTTTTATTCTGAGCGGAGAAAGAAATTGCCTCTGTTTTAGTGTAATACATCTTTCCTAAATCCTAGCATTGCACCTCTCTTTTTAACATTCCTTATTCATTTATCAGCCTGCTAGACTGTCCCTAAACACAGAACTGCTTTTAAATGCATAATTGGTATCTCATTACCATTGGGGCTCTGATGAGTAATCACAAAGACAGCAGGAAATGGGCTCCCAAACAGTTAACTCCACACAGATGGGCATAATGAGGTAAAGGGAGGAGCTTGACCCGGGCCATGGCACTAATTGTTCCCCATGAGGTTTGTAGCTTCCTCAGACCAGTGGCCTCCTCAAGCTCCTTTTGATTTCGTATCTACAGAATGTGAGTAGTTTTATTAGCATAAATTTAAGGTGCTTTACTGTCTTGTCCCTTCTTGAAATACACCCCCTCCACCCCCAACATCAGCAGTTGGGTATACCTTGGATTAGAGGAACCTCTGGTTTGCAGGTTGCACGAGCAGTCTCAAATGAAAAAATCTGCAAATTTTATACGGTCAAACATGCTTTATAAGACGTTTTCAGTTTAATTTTCAACACGCATGGTACTTGGCTATATTCCTAGACTAACATTTAAAGGTGCTTCTTACAAATTTACCACCTTGGACATCTGAATTAGAAGAGAGAGAGCTATAATCTAAAAATTATAAAGTGGATTTAATGTATTTCAAGTATTAGAGAGTGTGGTGCTGCTTTGGGCTGGGAAATTTTCATTTACATTTTGTAAAATAAGACAAATTATATAAATCTAAAACATTCCATTAGGTTCTAAATTTTCTATTAGTCTTATTCACACTAACATAATAGCTCCGTTTTTTCAAGAGGAACCACTATTAAATTGGTTTATTTTTTGCTTTCTGGGATGGAGATATTATCATCATGCTTATAGTGTAGTCTTGTAGAAAAATATAAACTCATTCTGAACTGAAAATTATCCGAGTGCAGTGAAACTCAAACTACATAAATTCCATTCTTAATGAAAGTCCTGGAGAACGTATGAGCTAAGCAGGTGTCTTACATCATCCAGTGTAAATACAGATCAGCTTTGTACTTTATGTATGTAGAGAATTGACAAAACCAAATAAAAATACTGGGAATTAAATGCTCTGTATCCCCACAGGATATCACTTAAATGTTAGAAAGTCCTTTAATTTCATTGAGTGTAATACATATAATGAAAATGCTCAAGTGGGTTTCTGGCAGAGGCAAATAACTGGACCCGCTGTTTATAAAATTCACAGAACAATAAATTGTGAGCCTACACCATACAAGTGAACCAGGAATATAAATTTAATATGCTTACTTACATAACTTGGGTCTCTCAGTACAGTCACAATATTGACTGGCCTTCACAGATTAGGTCTGGGTTTCATATCTAGCTGTTCGTTTTTGTGTTGCTGCTCGCAATTCAAAACATCATAGCCAGAAGGTATTAATGAGTCCTGTTGAGGGGAAAAATTATGCAATTCCATTAAAGTTTTGTGACATTCTACTTATCTTGTAGAAATTGTCTGCTGTGCAGTCTTTTTTCTCTAGTTAAAAGCCTGATCTCAAGTCCTCTCCTTCCTTTGATTCTGAAAAGCCTTTTAGTGAAATTTTAACTACCTGTTTGAATCCACAAGTGAGATTTTGACCTCAGTGAAGTTATTCCCACAGGATGCCGTTTTTCCAGGTGGTATTTTTCCAAAAGTAATTTCTGACTTTTTGACTTTTTCTTTATATGTAGAGCTGGACTAATCTAGTAGAACCAATTTTTTTCCAAAGAAAAGAAACCTTTCCAATTTGTGAAGCTTCTGTCTGGGTATGCAAGAGTTGTAGGCATGGGAAGGGAAGCAGTATTTAGGAGAAATGAAAGGAGTTATATTAATGGGAAGAGGGGAAAGCATGAGTATTTGCACGTAGTGTTTTAGTATTGTGCAGTGTAACATTATTATCACAGAAAGGTAATGACAGTATTTAATAACAAACAAGAAAAGTCTGATTTTGACAGCAACAAATTATTTCAGACAGTATGAGAAGGGGTTGAGAGGGTCCTCTAGTCCAGTACACTTCCCTGAAGACTGATAGGAAATGCCAAAGTAAGAACAGAAAAACATTTTGATCCCTCCACAAACCATCGCACCTTCCAGGAGTGCAGGTTTTAAAGGCTTCTCAGAATAAGATAGTGCCTTTGTGTTTAACAAACCTGGGTTAATGGATTCTTCTTTATACTTTTTGAAGCCTTCCAGAGTTTAGTGTTAATGCAAACCTGGGACACCAGCCTGTCCTGTTTTTTGGCCTGGTGCAGTTAAAATAATTTTTTCCAATGTACATTACTTCACATTTATCACCATTGAACATCATCTGTTATTGTACCACAGTTGCTCAGTACTGTGAGATCTATCTGGATTCTTTGTTGTCCATTTTCGTGTTTACTCAATTGAATTATTTAGCACAATACACAAACTTTGCCACTCTGCTCTTCATCAACTTTCCTTGACGCTGTATGAATATGTCAAACAGCGGAGCCCAGGAGATTAGTGCAGATACCAGGATATTATTAATATCCTGCTAATATGAAACTGTTTCTTTCTTCTTATAATTTTTGTCCTTTAACATTGGTTATCTAGAAAAGAATTTTCCCTTACATGCCATGACAACTTCTCCTACTTGTGACTTTAATCTAAAAGAGGCATGTTGTTTCCCCTGTAATTATGTATTTAGCAGCACAGTTGATAATTCTGTTTAACCTCACCTGGTTTCCTGAAGGTTGTGGATTTTCTATCTCTCAACAGTGCATGTTTTTTCACCCCAAGTCTTGGAAGGAAAAAAGGAAGCCTTAACCATAAATCCTGAGCACTCAATAATCAGTCACTCGCAGTTGTATCAAATGCAGATTTTTGGAAATGCTGCTCGAGATTCCTACAGAATTTCAATTTTCCATTTTGTAACTCCAGAAGTTTGCCTGGAACGTGAGTTCTACAATATAGCACTTTCTATGTGTGCATAAATATCTTCAGATTCCTAATTTTTCTGTTAAATGTAGTACCTTACAATAAAAATATTGTAAATAAGAAGTAATGTGTATTCCAATTGTGTGAAGGCTCTGAATTCATGCAATATTAATGAAGGTTTTGATTAATGCTTCCACATAAAACTAAAGGAGACAGAGTAAAGCCTTTTTTAGTAGCTCCCCCACCCCTGTTTCTGCATTTTAATGAAAAGTTTTTTAATATTTAAAATACATTTAAAGCCTCGTGTATAGGAAAGCTATGTAGTTAAAAAAAGACAGGCAATTTTATTAGGCAGAACTATTTGAAAAAAAGGATAAATGTCAGCTTAATAATGCCAATGACAAACTATGCAACTTGCAACATAATTGAAGATTTAAAAATGTATTTTGCAATTGTATCCTGTACCAAAAGGAACAAAGTCAGCAGCCAAATTCTTTTCTCATACTTAGACATTGCAGACAAATCACTGCTGATTTATTCACAAATACTTTATTTAATGGTATATCTTTTGTTAAATAGTGTAACGTGGCGTTTGTGGGCTACTGATGTGCCATGGGATTATAATAAATCAAGTAATGAGTTCCTGTTAACTGAATGAAGTATTTTAATATGGAAGTCTGATTCATGTAGACGTTTGAGTTCATCTGATTTGAATATTGCGCTGTATAAGAAGGAACTATGCCCAATGATGGTTTTGATCATGAATTTTCTAATGGATTAAATCATAAGGGGAAAAACACACAGCCATTACAGATTTCAAACTTAATGAGAAAAGTCCTGAGAAACAAACAGCCAGGTAGAAAAAAACCCAAAGAATACTTTTTCTTACTCCTCAGTGGATCCAGGCACAGAATGCTCTAAACTCCCTTGACTTGTATTTAAAGTAGATGTGTCTACTTTTAACAGCCAGAAGCCAACCCTTTCATTCAGTAAGGTCACATCTTTAAAATGAAATGCATCATGTTGTAATCTGGTGGCGGTTTGCTTATCGCGGGAATATTATGATTTGATACATTCATAGGAGCCAAAAGTCTGTCTTTAAAGTTTGAATAGCGACGATTACCTTTGCCTTGTAAGACTGGTGAACTTAGGTGGCCTTCCAGTTCCTTCATCAGTTGTTTCTTCTTTACATCCCTCAATACTTAGGCAGGGAATAATCTTTCTATCTCTTTCTTTTTCTCCTGGTTACTGACAACTTGGCCTCTTCCTTTTCCCTAATTCCTGGATGTGAGTTCCACCTAATTGACATGGGTAGAAGAAAGGTAGGAGAAATTTGTCTCTGTGGATACCATATTCCCAAGTCCACTTGACCTCTGCACTGTGTCTTGCTGTTCCGTGCTTATTCCAGATGAAACTAGAACTACAAATCTGTGGACACAGAGTTTTTCAGGGATTTTTTGCAGGTCAAAAAGCTCTATGTTTTGTCCTCTGGATGTAAAGTGATTGACTTGTTTTACCCAGTAAGAATTGATCTAATGAAGCATTGATTTCAGTTGATTTTGCCTCTTCATGGAACTTTTATAAAAATCAAACCTTGATTGTGGAAATTTGAGTAAGTGGAAATTCACATACTAGGTATCTGTGGCCTTGTTTGTGAGCACAGGTCTTTGACTTGCTCATGTTCATCTAATGTGTATTAATATATCTATGTGTGTATGTGCATGGACGTGTGCATTCGTATAAGATTCCATTAAAATTATTCTGAGATATTGAGGGGGGGTTGCCCCTAGTCCTTAATTTTAGTACTCAGTCGTAATGTACCACATCAGAAGTGCTCAAGTATGATGAGGAGCTGTTGTGTGAGTGTAATTCCTTTTACATATCCTCATTCATTTGTTTATCTTCATATATTCCAGTGGCTGAAATCAGTGAATTGGTGTAATATTTGGCTGCAGGATTTAGCAGCATATTTGTGAATGACCGAGGTCAAGCACTTTAAACCACAGCCTTCAAAACTTGACATTGTTTCGAGATGGAATATAGTTATCAACTTTATCACTTTTCTTTCTCAAAGAGCTTCATGCCTCTGTAATTATATCTGATAGGCTGCAAAATTCAATGTTCCACAAGCCTTATTTCTTACTATATGGTTTTATCTTCACTTGCTTTCCCTCATTGCTACATCCACATTTGTGATCAGCAATGATTTTCCTACCAGCAATAATAACAGACTTTAAATCTGAGCACTGATAATCACTGGTGAACTGTGTGAAAAGAACAATTACTGTGCAACACTGTTTCTACTAATAAGATATTCAGAAGATAGTCTCTGTACTTTGCTGATTTCTCCAGTTTGAGTACAGTGAAGCTGTAGTAAAGGCAGGGTGAAAGAGAGCACCAGCTAGATGGTAAATACTCTTAAGCTCTACCATATGCATACTTCACTGCTACCACCCCCAGGAAAGGATTGCTGGCAGCAGTGTAGCAGTGACTAGTTAAAGAGTCTGAGGAATGCAGTAGGTGCAACTATAGCTCTGTTCGTAAGTCTTGGACTGACATCTAAACCCAGAAAATATAAACTGAAAAAACCCAGGTGCCTGGCAGCTGTGCTAGGATAGGATTAGCAAGATCCTCCTTGGCAAGAGAGGGGTGTTACTCCTCAACACCAGAGAAATGTGGCAACCTGAGCTTTATAATGCTGCAGCCAAGGCTGCCTGCTAGCTATTCAGGTTATTGGGGGGTGAAAGGCAGTGGGGTGGTCCCACTCTTTTGCAGCGTTTTTGGTGGTTCCCATCAGTTTCTGGCACAGTGGAGCGGAGCAGCCTTCCCTGCCTCTTAAAGCTCTTGCTGTGATTTTTCTCTTGTCTTTAGGCATCCTGGTATTGTACAGGCTAATTCATTGTTTTGTCTTGAGATCAAACTGCTATCTACATTTCCTTTCCTAGATGTCTTTTTTCCTTCTAACTGCATATCTGATTCTTTTACAGTAGCTTTTCCTCTCTTCACCGTGGCATGAATTATTTTGTGTTTCATTTTGACTCATCTATTTTTTCGTAAAGGAAACTCTCTGTGCTGCATGGCATTTATGGCAAATCATGAAATTGCAGTGTTTCTGTCTCCATTAAAGTTAAAAGTGTTGGGTTTATAGCCTCTTTTTGGATAGTTGCTAAATATCTTAGGTTGCCTGTTTACTGTAAATGCACTTTTATTTGTCTGACTGTAGATGAAGAGTTGTATATATTTTCCTTAAATAGTTTCGGATGAAAATGCTTCACTGTTAGAACTGCAGTTATGTAAACTTGTCTTTGTTTTATTGGTACTATAAATTTAAAATCTGTCCTTTCACAGTGCTTAGAGAATTTTCTCCTAGAGACCTCACAAATTTTTACACTGACTAAAGAGGAGGCAGCCTGAATCCAAGAAATACACTTGAACATTTTCCTTGTGCATTGGGTTTTTTGCTAGAGACAGAATATCAGCAATGAGCTTTTCTTTCAGCCTACAGTTAAATCCTGGCTCAGGCCCTTCTGCAGAAATTAGAGCCATTTGATGGGTTTCTAGAAGCTTGTGCAAAAGAGGTTGATGCTCTCCACCCACCTAAATCAGGAAAAATAAGTCTTTTTTCTTCAAATATCACTGCCTTATCTTTTTGTGGACAACTGATTTCAGGAAGGGTGTTAGACACAGAAGCTGTCTCCTCATTCGAGTGAGCCTAATGCACAGATGTACTGTGAGACGAGCTTGCACCCACTGTATCAAAGATCTGGAGACGAGATTTTTCACTCCTACCTGTAACCCCGCTGCTGTGTTTAGGTCATTCTTCTACATATTGTTCACAAAATTGTCTACTCCTACTTGCAAAAAAAAAAGAAAAAAAAAAATCTTGCTGATATGCTGAAGCAATCTGTGTTCAAAAGCATAGTGCAAAAATCAGTCAAATAGTAGCTCAACAAAGTAAAAGCCATTGTAAGTGCCCAGTTAGTGGACAGTGCTGTTTAAAGTATGGCAACACAAATGTAGTGCTGAAGTTATACTTTTAACTCTCTCCAGACAACAGCATTTGAAGGCTGACCTCTTATTTTCTGATGTAGTTTGTGGGATTTTTTTGTATCCCCCATACAAGCTCTGAACTGCCTGGCATTATTCAGATCGGGAGAGCTGCTGGCTTCTTAAGTTGATGTGAAATGCCTGCCACAAGAAACACAAGCAAACAGCTACACTAATGACCAAGTCACCTGTCATCACAGTTTTAGTGTTATAAGCCTGTTTGATTAGGTCATTTATTGGGAAATGCCAGGTTGTCTGCTTCTGGCTAAAATTAACAGGTCTACTTTTCCAAAGACAGGTCTGTGTCACCTCAAGAGATAGGCTGGGAGTAGAAAGGTCAGTGTTTACTTAAGAAAAAAGATAAATCAATGGGGTGAACTGAGAAATCTTGCACCTAAAGAAATTTAGGCAAGCTTTGCGAGGAGGAAGAAAAGGAGATTGCAGTGCTGAAATCAAGTCTTTCATATACATACATACATACATACATACATACACATATATATATGGTATAGGATATCTATTTCAGTCTCTTCTCAGAAATCAAATTAAATATGTAAAAACCTACATTTCACTATCAACCATCAAATTAGGTAATATTTGACTTCATGCTATTTTTTTAATAAGAAAAGAGACACCCATATAAAAGTAATAATGCCTAAATTCTCTATTAGTCACTTCCATACCCATCTACAAACAGATGCCAGTCACTTCCTTTTAATTGTATCAGAAGCATAAATGTCAGCACTGTCAATTGAAATGTATCTGTATTTCCTTCTCGGTTTTTTGTGTCATGATTTTGTGCTCCACTTCCTTACATGATGATCCAATAACACTATTTTGGTGAAATGTATGATGTAAACCAAGGAATTTTTCCCTTTGTTATTTTTCTTCTTTCTGAGTTATACTTACCAGAGAATGCAAAACTGAATTGCCTGATAACCTGGCAGAGCAGGCAAGGTATATATATATTTTTTTCCATTCACTGGAAACTGTAGTAAGATAAGAGTTTTTCTAAAGTGTATCTTTGACCAACAAATATTTTTTTAAAGTCCTTTTAGAAGCATCAGGTTTTTCATTTTTATTTCCAAGTTAGTTGATGGTGAAACATTAGTGTCAAGGGAACGTGCATTTTGGAAACATCAAGGGCACCTTTATCTGTGTTCTGTGAAACTTTTGTCATGGAAAATGTGAATGTTGCTTTTGGTATATTTTCTAGATTTATGCCTTGTGATTAAAAATATGAGGTGCCTTGGCTCATAAAAATATTCTGAAACGATAACAGGAATAATAAATGGTACAGAGATCTGAAAAATTGCAAATTGTGACTCTAAAGTATATGTTGTGTGTGTCCATGGCCTATATTTGCACAGGAGAAGACCTCAAATTTTGTATGTGCTGCTTGCTCAGACAGCACTATAATAAGTCCTTTAAGAAATAAAAATTCATTTAATGAACAATGCACTTAGAAGGAAAAAAATAGCTTTAGTCGAAGACCTACGGAGCTCAGGTTTTGCATCCTTATCTTTTTGCATAGGCATGACTTGTGGAAGTTCTAGCTACATCCTCCTTCACAACATCCCCATGTTCCCTTACTTTCTTAAAAGCTATTAACGCTTTCCCTGTCAAAGACCATGTGGCTCATAAATCCCTGTTCCAAGTTCCACAGTCTCCTGGCCACATGTGTAAGAGCAGTCTGCTGGAGAGATGTGCAGCAAACTGGAGGAAATAGGTGCTACTTCCTATTTTTCCTATTCCTGGAGTGAAGGGAAGGAGTTTTTCCCCTCAACTTTTTGAATGAAAGGAAGGTCAGGCAACTCACCTTTATCAGTGAAAAGGAATAATGTTGATATGGGGGTTTTTTTTTAATTTATTTATTTAAAACTGTGTTTGGGCTTCTGAGCTTGATTTAACATTCAGTGAGATAGACAACTAATGTTGGAGTATATGTTTCATGTTTTATAGTTTCTGAAGGCACAGGGCTGTTTATGGGGGATTTAAGTTTCAAGTATGGATGTTGGGAGTGATTATATGCAGGACCTGATTCAGACAAACAGTTAAGACCAAGCTTAAATGCGTCCTTTCTAAAAATAATAGTAGAACAAAGGAACATGTTTAGGTTTTTAAAATGTGTTGAAGTTTAAATAGATTAGTCAGGCTTGTGTGATATCTGCTGTCTGCATAAAGATAGTTTCCTAAATAAGATTGGTAGATGAGGCTTGAAGATCAGAGATGTTTTGGCAGCGCCCTGTGACATTTGGGTCTTTTGGTTTTGTAGGATAAGAACTGCTGTATGGTGTCAGACTAAAAATCATCCCAGCTCTATGGCCTGTTTCTTACCATGTGGTTACTGACCACTGCAGTATTTGGTGGCAAGGAAGAGTATTAGGAAAAAGTTGAAATGTCTACCTGCGCTCCAGCCTTGTGCTCCATAGATATTTCAAGCAACAGTATGGGGCTGGCATATGCTTATTTACTCTGCCTGTCTTAATATTGGCAAATGACCTTGTAAATACTAAAGTGACACTAAGAATATGAAAAAGACATTTTTCTGGAAGGTATTGGTTGTCCATTTTTAATATTGTTGGTATGGTACAAGCTGACCCTTCTCTGTCCAAAGCCAACTAATGTACGCTTTTGTTTTTAATTATGGCAATTTACTTTTGAGTTCAGATAAATGTTGTTACTGCTGTGATTCCTAGGTTACCATCTTCTAATTATCCCAGTCTGAAAAACACTTGAGTCTTTTGACACTGCCTTATTTTTAAGCAGAGGCTAAAATTCCAGTGACATCCATGGCATTTTGGTAGATAGGAGCCAAGCCCAACTGTGTGCTTTTATTATGTTCCTGAATAATATCTATTGCTTTCTGCAGGGGTGGAGAGACTGTGTCTAGCAGACAGCAGGAAATAAGACAGGCAAGGCTAAGGGATATAAAAAATTAATAGTTATAGCCCCAAAGAGAACATAAATAATATTGACAGGGTAGAAAAGAATTTGGGATAAACAAAACAATGCTGAACCAAACAAGACTATGTTAAATAAGTTAAATACCTGACCAATTAAGTTCATGCCTCAAACACAGGGGTTTAGAATAATTGTTAGAACGGATACTTCTAAGTTTTATATTGAGATCAATTCTAGGTCATTTGAACCTATATCACAGGATGTGCATATAACTCAAAAGATTCATTGTTTTTATTAAAGACATTATTACAAACAAAATTATTTGAAAAAAGATTACTAGAAAACGTTATCAAGAGTCTCACAACATGTATGTTACGATCCTGATGGATCTGTTTGTTAGTCAACTGAAAAAGTAAATCAGCGTCAATGAGGTCAGAAGAAAATGAAAACAAAATAAATTCAAAAGTTTCAAGGAGTAGGTGAAGCGAAAATGAATTATGCTCTTATTCATTTTCTTCACCTTTTTCTCTTGGTAGCTCTTAGGTGAAGTGATTTAATTCAGTGTTGTGTCTAAGAAAACACTTTAAGTGTGTCCTTTTTGAAAAATATGTCTATAGCCTGCATTATGGTCTTATGACACTTTGAAATGGATTGAGCATTCTCACTTTTAAAGGTGCTTTAAGGCTCGTTTCAAATCCTTAAAAGTCAAGTCTCCAGATTGAGGCCAGTGCTATCAAGAGTGGGAATAAATCAAAGAATCTGGATTTATATCTCAAATTCTCAGGAGGAGAAATTCTCCCCAAGAAACTCTTCATGTGACAGGTTTAAGCTCCATAATGTTTTCTGCATCCTGGCATAAATCCCTTTGTAATGAAGAAACAAAAAGGCAGCAGTAGTCTTAATATCAGATTTTCACTATAAAGTAGTATTTTTAATCTACACCCATATCTGGTTGCAAACAATAGTAGTCCATGAAAATCCATGGAAAATCTAGCTTTTAATTGATGTCCTAGAATTTTTTTAGCTCTTAGCATTGCTCATTATGCTGAAAGAGACCAGGAAACATATCAAAGAAATTATATGAAGAAAAGTATCATATGAGATGTGTCTAGCTGTTCCTCTAGTTCCACCACCATAATAGCAAGAGTTGGTGGAATGAAGTCCTGTTATTATTCTAGAATAGAGATTGCTCAGTCTTTGTGAAATTAGCATCCATATTGACAAATTATACAGAACTGGCAAGCTGCCTCTCATTTACATATAAACTGTATTTACTTTTTCAAGCAAAATAAATACTTCTAGGGTCAGACACTCGTGCTAGAAATTGTCATAGCTCCAATTCTGTTTTACATCACTGAGGACTTGCTCCCTTGCCAACAACAGAGTTAAGTAAATGAATGAATTTAACTCTTATCTGAATTAATTTAATAATAGCATGTCTGCAGTTCAGAAACTAATCCTTCACCTCCAGGATAGCCATGGGCACTGTTGTAGACAATATTTTCAGCCTCTCCGATGCAAGACTTACTTTAAAATTTTGCAGTTGAAAATACTTTCACTTCTCTTGACAACCTGCCTATTCATTTTATTGTCATTGCTTTCCCTCAGGCTCTGCCAAGAAGTTTGCACTTGCAGTTTGATCAAATTACATGCTTTTCCTTGATGTGAACATGTAAAACATCACTGTGCTTTGCTTAAGAAATGATAACAGATTACAGAATGTCCCATGTTTACGTCACTGATTTGAATCCAGTCCAAGCCACTAGTGACTGACTGTCATCCTTAAATAACCCTTATGAAACTGGAGAGAGTCTTAATCATTTTAATTTTGCAAATGAAATATTTCCTGAATGTGAATGAGGAAAATCTAAAAATTCACGTAGTTGAATGTGGTGTAGTTGAGCTGCAGCTGAGCTTGAGTGGAAAGGAAAATATTTCCAGCAGATGAACTGTAAGGCAGCACTTGATTGACAGTGGCATCTCAAAATAATTGAGGAACAAACGTTTCTCCTTCTTGTATTTTAATTCACCAAACGAAAGCCTTAGTTCTTCTCCCAGTCACCATTATGATGATAATATTAGCACTCATTAGGTATCTAAACACAACATCAATAGTCATAATAATGCTACCACATAATAAATAGCAGAGGTAGCAATTTACATAAAAAGTACTAATATCAATTGCCTCTAATAATGAGAGTGTCTCAATAAACATGCCAATAATACTCTTCTCCACCCCCTTTTAGAATTTCCAAAGAGAAATAAACCCAGCATATCCTAGTTGCTTTTACATCAAGTTTTGAAGTATGACCATCAACTCTAAGCACACAAAGCAGTTATGCGTCAAAAATGCAGTCAAGAAATCATTAGAGGTCTTGTTTGAATGATTTAGTGTGTTCATATTAAAAAAGAAAAACCAACAAAACAAACAAAAAAAATCAACCTTTCTTGTGCTTCATTCCTGTGATTCTACATTTCCTTGGTATCTGGTATCAACACTTTTACATGTATACTCTTGATGCTGAGTCATGATTTTCTTCAGTTTTATGCATATTGCTCCCTGATTTTTTTCTCCATCAATATTATTATTTTTAGGGTGTGGAGGACAGAGTTTAGTCAATATCACTGTGTTCAAATAGAAGCACTGTCCAAAATTCTTCAGATTTATTGGGTTTTACATTCAAATTAATCAACTTGGTATGATTAATAATCCTTGATAATCACATAGAATTCTCCCAGGTAATTCAGTATGCAAATGATATTTTTCTTATTGGATCATTATTTCTGAGAGTGCATATTATTCGTGATTTCATATATCATGACGGATCATGATTCTGCAACGAAAGGTATCTGACTTCTTGCTGAAATTACCACTGTCCCTGGAAACTTCAAAAAATTTTTGTGGCTGCCACTGTAATCTATGACATTTATTTTGAAGTACAGATGTAATAGATATCATCTTGTGTAGATCAGGAATTTATAAGTTAAGCACATCTACATCACATTTTGCTTTGAGTCACTGAACTGAAACTTTTATCACAACTTTGATTTACTCTTAAAATATTGTTGCATTATTTAATATAGCACTTAGACTAGTCTTATATTACAGATATCATAGAATCATAGAATAATATCCTGGCATGCAGGGTACCCACAAGGATCATCGAGTCCAACTCCTGGCCCGGCACAGGACAGCCCCAAGAGTCACACCATGTCCCTGAGAGCATTGTCCAAATGATTCTTGAGCTCCGTCAGGCTGCTGCTGTGACCACTTCCCTGGAGAGCCTGTTCCAGTGCCCAGCCACCCTCTGGGTGAAGAACCTTTTTCTAATATCCAACCTAAACCTCCCCTGACACAGCTTCAGGCCATTCCCTCAGGTCCTGTCACTGCTCAGCACAGAGAAAAAATCAGTGTTTGCTCCTCCCCTTCCCCTCACGAGGAAGCTGTAGATTGTGATGAGGTCTCCCCTCAGTCTCTTGTAATAAACCATCTAATTTTGAGAACCACGGGTTTGAAACCAAAATAACCTAAGAAAGGATGTTTGATGTTGTCATGAGTGCTGTATACAGTTAATGTGAACAGTGTTCATGTGAATGTTTGCTTGAGTCAGGTTAACAGGAGATAGTTTTTGTTGGGAGGTAGTGAGGACAGTATTACATTTGTCAATATACGTGGGAAGAAAATGGGTGCTCAGACTCCCTAAGAATCATCTCAAGGCAGATTTTGTGGCAAAGGGAGTGCTGGAATGTCACAAACTTCTAAAAAGATGGAAAATTTTGGTACAAAGGGGGGTTCTGGAAGGCCATTCTGAACTGTTCCTCTTTAAACTTGGACCTATAGTTATGTCTCAAATACTTGTGTCTTTTTGCTATTTGTAAAAGTTTATTTCTTTTAAATGGTGAGTAGGTATTTATGAAACTATACTCCTAGAGTCCTAATGAGGCAAGGGAGCTAATGTATCCCAGTTTAGAGAATGAGAACGCAGGCACTAAGTTCAGTGCTCATTCAAATTGTGGGATCCCTTAATAAGACAGACCAAGATGATGTAATAGCTGGGAATGGTGACATACAGTAGAGATCACTCAGTTCATCTTTGGAAATGAGATCTTTGTGTGTTGGACAGCATTAAGAGAAGAAATTTTTTTAAGAATTCTTTTCTTACCATTTTTCTGTCCTTTTGAACCTTATCATTACTGGTGTGTTCCTACTGAATTGTGTTTGAAGATCACTTGGAGTGATAAGAAACCCTATGGAAGAATTGTTGAAACTTTGTCTATATTGTACTACAGTTCTCACCAGCATAGACCATGTCTATTTGAATCTATGTTTTTGTATGAACTCTGCATCAAGGAAGAAATTCAACATTTATGTTCCTCTTAGATATATATAGCTTGAATAGCACAACTTTTAGATAAAGGGAAATTCGTTCTTCTCATCACAGCTGTCAACATTTTAGCTTTGACTATGTACTTGGTAAGGAGTCCGTTACATTCCTATGGTTTCAAAAGTAGGGGTGTGAGGTGGAGAGGGAACAGTGATTCTTTAATGTGATGCTGGTGGTAACCTACCCTTTACGGTTTACAATGGGTCACAAAAAGGCAGGTGGTGATCAAAGGAGATAATGAAGACTTTTGTCAAGACATGGAATTTTCAGAGTTAATTAGATCCAGAACTGGTTGGCCAGGACCTTCATCTATTTTTATTGCTTTTTCTTAGGGGCTTTTTTGTGTGTTTTCAGTTTTTGCAAGAGTATGTCTTTATGTCTGATTCTGCTCATTTGGGCAAGACACTGAATATGGGGCAGTGGGAAGTTCTGCATCACCCTAAGTTTCTCCCACAAATCCCACTTGGGACTAAAGGCATTGCAAGTGTAGAATCTTCTGTGCTATGGAAGAGGTTTGATGTTCATCTTATGATGTTTCGGAGAAAGATAACAGTAGCTTCAATACAGGAAAAATCCTAACACCACTGCTAACTTATGCTTTATGAGCCCAGTTCCCTTGTGCTTATGGGTTTTGCAGTATTCATGTAATCAGAACAAGCCAAGAAAAAATTGTAAATTGCATCAACTTCGTCCATTATCTATAAATATTGAGTAGGTAAGTGATACAGCAGCAGTAAGCTTTACAAACAGTCTGTGAGAAGTAGCAGATTTACGTGCTGTTCATCCTGGCTCTGAGCCAGAAGAGTTGGTTTGGAGATTTTTTTCTTTTTTTAACTCCGCAAATTCCCTACACTTGCAGATGAACTCAGATTATACTGATTTCTGCAGCTGCAATGAATTTTATTATTTTATGACACACAGTACCTTTTCTGTCATTTTCTGGGTTTGTTGGGGTTTGTGTTTTTGTGTTGTTGTTGTCAATGTGTTGTTTCACTGTTGCAGATAAAGTGAATAGTAAATCCATACCAAATGGATTTGCTTGGCATGAGAGCAAAAGCAAATCCAAGAAGACTGATATCTATTAAACTCTACATTTTAGAATTGCAGGTCTTGTGCTTTAATAATTAGAGGGTCTACAGAATTGTTAATACAAAAAATTCAGGAGAAAGCATTTCTGTATTCCACTAATCCCATCATTTTTGGTCCCACTGCACACCCGTTGTTTCTTATGGGATTCTTCTCTCATTGCTTATTAACTCATTTTCTGAATTCTAACAATATTTTCAATGTCTTTTGTTATGCATTTTGTCTAGGAGTGCTAGGGCTAAGAGATGCATGGATTAAAACCAATATGTGATGACAAAGGTAATATCTTCACATATTAGTTTGATTTCAAGTAGTGCTGCAGCCTACGCAGGCTGCTAGAAATGCTGGTGTTGTTGCCAAACTCATGGCACAGCCGAGAGCTGGGGGGCAGCTTGAAGTCATCCATGGTAGCTCACCTTTGCTCTTTGGCCAGGAATTCTCTGGTAAATACTTGTGCCCAGGATGTGCCACAGTGTTTTCCTATCGGAGCATCCAATAAAGAGTTTCTGACATTCAGTCAAAGAAGAGAAATGCTGAAGTGATGATCTGAGGCTCTGCCATATTCTGTGTTTTATTAATTTTGTCAATACCTAGCAGCTATGAACAAATCACAAGGAACTGAAGCAGCTCATTCCGTGAGGTAACTCATTTACAGAGAATTTTTCAGCCACATTCCTTTAGAATTTGAGAAGAATAAAATAAAAATGGTGCTGAGCATCTAAGCCAGAGAATTCTGATCCAAAGATGTCTGAAGTCAGCAGACTTTCATCTCGGTTCCTTGTCTTTGGTTAGGGACCTGAATGCAAGACAGCTGTTTGCAAAATTCCTTTTTAATATGGTTTCTGTACTAGCTAAAGAATAGAAAAGATATTATTTCTTCAGTGTCAAAATTTCCAAAATCTTTTGTTCCTCTACAGTTAAGCAGGAGGCTGTTATTTTTTAAGATGCTAATTCAAATTATGAAGTGTACCCATGATTGATTTCAAAGAGGAAGAGTTTGAGTTAGAATAAAATAGCCTGCCTGAAGCCTCAAGAAATTACAAATCACTGAGCCAAGCCTGCCTTAGGAAAGGCAATTTTATCCTATTCAAAGAGATATTTTTCCTTAGGTATTTTACATGAGAACCCTGTGCACTACTAAAAAAAAAAAAAAAAAGAAAAAAGAGTTCTTTGCTTTAAAGAACAAACAGCCATTCGTGAAGCTCAAAGAATTGTTTCGTCAAAGAAGAAACAGCAGAAACCAAACCCACAAAACAGTGTTGTGAGTTGGTTTTTTTTATGACTGATTAGTAGCAAGCCATTATCAGAGCTGTCAGGACCAGCTTCATGTAGTCCACAGGAAATTTCAGGTTTTTATGCTAGTGCTAATTCTCTTAAAAGTGCCTTTTGTGGTACAATTGGAAACAATCTCTAAAAAGCCTGCTAAATTTTAAACCTCTGATTCTAATATGCTGAGCTTTGAATTAGGACTTCTGTCCTCTTCTGTCAAGAAAAGGCACATTAGTAAGATTTTTAAAAATGTCAAAAGCAGGTATTACCAAGATCATCTTCTACCTGAGTTGGAGGATGATATAAAAGTGAAAATGGTGAGTGGAGCTGTTTGCCTATCTCAGAAGTGGTTAAGCTACCACATGCAAACTTTTCAGTTTGTTTGTTGCCTTGCTGAATTGACCTTCCTGTCATAAACAGCATCAAAAGTACGTCATGACACCTTTAGATCTTTTTTTAATTTTGGGAGTAGTTTTTTTCCTGCAATCTTTGTTTTGCGGAGTTGGAGAAATTTTGCCCTAGTTTAAAAAAAAAAAAAATTAAATGTCAGTCAAAGAAGACAAAAGCTGGAACATTTCCAGCTGGAAAGTGTGAAACAAGTTGAAAAATAGTAGGAGAGGAACTTGGTAAAAAGTTATGCTAAAAGACTTCCTACTATATTACCACATAAAAGATAAAAACTATTTAAAAACATTTTCAAGGTTGAATATGACCCAGAAATTAGAAAACTACCAATTTATTTAAACACCATCTTTTGTAATTCAAATGATATATTTGTGTGATTTATGACAGTTTATTTTATCCTGAACTGACAACTGGTACGGAAAACTTCAGCCAACATAGTTCCAATTGCCAAATCTAGCAAACAAAAAATGATGCTTCACAGCACAAATGATAGGGTGACCTTAATTACTGATTAAGCCTCCATCTCTTATGTATGTCTAAGAATAAATAAATTTCTTCTATGGTTGTGTATTACAGCTGCTGCTAATTCTGAGGTGTATTTATATTCAAGAAAATTGGCTTGTTCGGTTTTCCTTTTGAATATTTATATAAATCTTCAAGGAACTAGACAACCATCATTGAAAAAACTGGCAGATAACTAGAGGAGAAGTTGTCTACTATAAAAAGCAATCTGCATTAATTGATAAAATGGGACTTTAAGGATGAGGGTCTCATAGGAAAAGAGGATTGTTTGGATGGATGATACCGATAGAAGTTGCTTCGATGAAGGAGAGGTTTTAAACTTTCCACGATTTTTCTTCACTCTATTTATAGAAGTTTGCTTTCCCATTTCAAAGGCATCAACTGCCTGGGCAGCACATGGACAGGACATCCTGCCTTGATCCCCAGAGAGCATCACCTTCAGATGGAAAGGGCTTCAAAAGCCCTCAAAGAACTGAGGTTGCACTGACCAGTCTCTGCTTCACTGGATCCTCTTTCTTGTGCTTTTTAAAGATGGGTGTGGTTTGCCCTTTTCCAGCCACTAAGACTTTTCAAACATCAGAGATTTGTGGCTCCCTCAGCCCTATCAGCTATATCCCGTGCAGTTCCATGGACTCATTTTCTTATTTAAGCACAGCCTCATTGGTTTCCCCATGTCATACGTAGTACTTCATTCCCCCAGACTCTGACACAAGGTGCAGGAGCTGGAAAGCCTTAGAACAGACCCTGACAGTAAAGATCCAGTCAAGGAAAGCAGTCTCCTCATCTGTTTCTGAGCTTGCTGTCTCTGGGTCTCCTGCCCATTGAGCAGCAAGCCTGTACTTTCCATAGCCTTCCTTTTGCTCTGGATATGGATGGGGAGCGCTTCTTTCAGTGACTTCACATCCTTACTCCTCCTAGATGCACAGAACATCACTTGTGCAATGTCCAGTTTCTTGCCTGCTTCCTGCAGACAGCTGACAATGTGCCCATTAGCAACTCCCCAGTGCACTCTCTCCAAAAAATGCATCCCTGTGTTTTGGTCTAGAGGTCAGTAGTCTTGGTGAGAAATCCTGTCATGGTGTTGGGGTTGAAGAGATCATCCTCAGGACTGTCAGGCCGTCTGTTTTATGTAAAGAGTTGCTATTCCTCTGTGCCATGGTTTCACCTTCCCTGTGTTTATATCTTTTTGGTCTGTTGTTCTACAACTCCTTTTTGACCTATCTCCCTCCTAAGTAATCTATTATAACCAAGGACAGTCAGGCCTACAGGGAAAGGGTTATATCTTTTATAAGACCAAATAATACAGCTGGAAGAAAAACAAGAAAGATTTTTGTCTCGGAGGACTTTCATTAGATTTCTGAGCTCAAAGCTCGTTCTCTCCCCTGACTGTATTTCTTGGTCTAATAAAAGATATTACTTCTCTTTACAAGCCCAGCAGGTTCATAGAATTACACCAGCAGAGCTGCAATGACACTTCTGTATGAGCAGGGAGACAGAAGCCTACACAATTCAAAATAATACATGTTATATATGTTAAGGTTATCTATTCAATGTAGTCACTCTGAGCATAGTGATAATTAGCACAGAAATAGACGGGGCAGATTAGAGACTGTTTTTCAAAAGAGATATGAGCCTAATATAGGTTTCTGGAGAAGGGAATAAAAAATGCCAATGTACTAAAGGTAGGAATAGACCTGTTGGAGTGACTTACATCTTATTTTCATCAGTGAAATAGCACATAAGGAGTAACAAAGAAATATGGAAGAAATTCTCTTAGTTACTGAAGTAAGATAATTATGAATCCTATCAGCTGAGGGAAAAGGACATTAATGAATATTTTCTAGTTTTATACATTGTTAATAGTATTCTGAGTTTTCAAATCTGTCTTAAAATCACAAAACCATAAGACAGACAGGTTTGGATGTCAGAGACTTGGACTTAGAACAGCTTCTTTGTGCAAGGACTTAGTTCTGCTTGTTCAAGGAATTTAAATTTGCTGAACAATGATGGTTCCTGAGAGTAGGACTGTCATGAGCTGTGTAATGCTTGCACTAAGTTACTGTCAATGCTTTCTTAGAAAGTATGTGGTCTGTATTTTCACAGGTTGTAAAGCTAGTAAGGATTGAACTGATAAATGCAGATGTTCATGCCAGAAACCAGACAGTCCAATCATGATTAAAAGATGTCCTGTAAGGACAATGTGTCCAGGCAAACAGACCAGCATAGCTTTCTGATTATTGAATGCTTTGGAGAAACTGCTTGTAATCTCCATAAAGGAGCCTATTACATGATATTATTCCATGAATAAATTTGTATATGAAAAATAGATGAATTATTCACTTAGTGCATCTTGCGTAGAGGCAATTTATGTTTCCTATAGCAGTACAAATCCTCATTTTAATGAGTGCTTTAATGCAATGAAAAGTGAGCTGAGCATAGCTCCCAGGTGTTGTACTAAAAATGGAGACACATTCAGGATCTATTCTAAGAAGACATATAGTTGCATTTGCGGGTGTAGGGATAGGCTTGGGTTCTCATATAGGCTAGGGAGGCTCATTTTTGCTAAAATCCTCTGGCTTACACCAACCCAGACTCCAGCCTCAATTGCCTTATATTCAGGTTCATGTTTGCAAAACCTGGTTGTGTATTAGGAGTGCAATGAAGTGCAGGTTAAATCAGTAATATATAGCTGTGCCAACACAGTTAATGAAAGTGTCCAGAGTAAAGTGTTTAAATCAGAACAGATGCTGACAGATTAATAGCATTCATCTCTGCTTTAGACAATGGATAGATGCCACACCAGGTACTAGGCTCTTTTGGCTTTTATTTTTTGTCTCTTTAGCCTGAAGTGGGAGACTTACAGCACATTACTTAAGATTGCATAAATGGAGATAAGTTTTGTAGTGAAATTTTAAAGGGCCATGATATTAAAAATAAAAAAATAAGTTAAAAAAATATTATGGGGAGTTTGTGTTAAAGCCTGAAACTAGTAGTAATAATATCTTCTTTCTAAATTTAGGAAAACCAGTAACATTCTCCACCAGAACTATAATGGAGATGAACTCTCGGATGAGAGTAGTCCCGCCAAGAATCAGCTTTCAAGCAAGCGCTCTTAGTCCTGCAGGCATTTACACCTTCTCTAGTAGCTGTTAACCTTAGGGCCTGCTCCTTGAAAGATGATCAGTGGTACACACAGGCTGTGGAGAAGATGGACTTGAGGATTCTGGTGTTATGCTCTGTCTAGCATTTGGAAGGGTATTATTTTTAAGTCACCCTTCCCAGTTGAAAGAAATTTTTCATATGGGAAGGAGCTGGGACGGTAATTTGAGCCTAACTACTGATTTTCTAATGTACTCTTAAGACAGACATTTCTTTCTTCTTAAAATAGTAGATCTTTTCAAATGGAAAGATGATTTTAAAATAGGTATTATCCCTTAAAATTAAATAGCAGAAAGACTGTAGTGAAGAGCGCAGTTTTACTACTTAGCTGGTTAAATTATCACTGCCGTAGATGCCAATATGTTCCTAGAAGGATCTTTGCTGTAACAAACTAACTAGGGAAAATTCTCAGTGGTTTAAAGTTCTTGGTTTCTTTACCCAATTTCAGCAGTGTGTATGAATCTATTGTAGGAATATAGTGTTCTAGCAAATATAATTCTCATCATTTGCAAGACAGATTTATCGTGTCGTTCTGTAATTTTAATAACTAAGATATATTTATAATTTATTTTTGTGGCAAATTCCAGTGTCATTAGAGCAGTGATTTTCATTTGTAACAAAAATTTATTTTAGTGATTCAGCTATTCTAGACAGGGCTTATTAGATGTGTCATTTAATCTTTTAAACTAATGGTTTACTATTTTCCACAAGGATCTTTTATGTAAGTCTTCAGGTACTCTACAGCATATAATTTGCCATTTAATGTTTATGAAAGCATATGAAATTTACTCACACTAATGCCTCTGTTTCTTTTATGCAGAAGTACCCACTCCTGCATGTGGCTCCACTGAATTAGTTACTAACAGATGCTGATAGGATTTAGATACTCTACAGTGGAGCGCTGGCTACTAGTAAGCATAGTGGACTCCAAATTTGCTCTAAACCATGTATGCACAAGTGTAGCAGATATTTTAAACAGGTTATGTACAGCTGTGGTAGCTCTACAGCATCACCCCCACGAAAAGCCATCGGGCAATCAGAATTGCACTTTTCCTGCTGGTAAGGTGAGGTTGCTTCTGCAGTGTCTTTGGAGGCAACATCAAAAGGCCATAGGAGTGCAGGTCTGTTTTAGGGACAGCCTTTCTGCTAGCTAATGATGAAGCAAATGCCCTCTGGTATATAGAAAGGAATGAAGTTGAATGTATTAACTGTGCTCAAGGTGAGTTTATGGTGTTGGTAATTAGAGAATTGCTTTTGACCATCATCAGTACAGCATTTGGTTATCAGCATAGCAGTTCTGTCATGGCCTCTAGACCTAAGAAAATTTTGGTTTATTGATGCTAAAATGGCCTATGCTTTGCAACTAAGGCTAGATCATCTGCAGGCAAAAATTTTAGGAAGTATTATCTGGACCCCACAGAGGGAGAGCCCCGTGGTATGAACCAGACCACTTTATGTAAATATTTCCCAGTGCTCCTGGCACCTGTGCTAATCTTTAGGACTCGAAGTGAGTACACCTGCTCTCATTGCAGTTGAATTTAGTGGGAAGAATTTACTTCTTGTAATCCAGGTTGTTGGCCACAACCATCTCCTCAAATTCACTCTTGACCTTTCTGTTCTCCACTGCCCCAAGTGTCAGGGTCAAAAGAGAGCCTTCAGAAGAAGGTGCTGTTTTTTCTCATCTGGGGCCTGGTACTGATAACTAACTCTGCTTGGTCACTGCTGTGCTAAATTTTTTGATTTCTTCACTAATAGTTCTGATTCCTAAGAATGCTGCTCTGTGCTGAAGGAGTGGGAAAAAACATCCACAATCTTATTTTCTTCACTACCAAACTCTCAAAAATATATGATCCAGTAAATCACTTGTAGTATCTGGTTCATAATGCACTAAAAGCTGGTGACTCTGTAGCCATATACTATGTGAGCATGGGTTATACTGGAGTAGTATTTTCTAACCTATCAGTGGTAAAATGCAGCTTTGGTTTACTAGCCAGTATCAAGCCAGGAAGCCTGTGACATATCCAACGTAGTAGACCTCTTTTTTCTGCCAGTGCTAAGAATAAATCCTGAATTTTAAAACAGAGTGTTGACCTGTGTGTAAGCAAAGATTTTTTCCATCTCCGTGTTCCTCATTTAAGCATCCCAGGAATCTGAAGAATCAATGGAAAGCAGTTTGTCATCTAGTGCTACTCTTGCTGCATTACCATGTTAGCTCCTCTGTAGTGAGAAACTTGAAGGCAATATTTGAGTAAAAGCTTGTTTCAGTTTGCCACTTTTTACCTAAGCTCTCCATTCTTTAGGCACTCTCCAGAGTGCCTTCACATATGCACATTTAAAATGGAAATAAGCTAAATTGCCCTTCCATGTAAATTTCTCATGCTCCATCAGCTTTTTTCTTCCTCTCTTTTTTTTTTTTTTCTCTAATATTTACTTTTTGGTGTTGATGCTTTGTGAGAAGCTGTTTCCTAGCCCCTGTGCTTGGGAAGCACGTTGCACTAGCATGTATGAATAGGAGATGCTCTTGTCAGATCTCTCTTTGTACTACATTTAAGAAGGAGCTGGCAAACTCTGCTATGCTGAGCAACAGAAAGTGTAAGCTACTTTGATGTTGTGTAAGTTTGAACAGCTTCTAGACAGGTACAAATATGCTTAAAGATATAGAAATTGTCTGTGCTGAACACTGGTGTGTGTTCCCACAATACCTACATGCTAATTCCTTCGCTTTTCGTGTTGGCGATGAGAGGCTGAACGTGTCTGAGGAGACAGGGACCCGCAGTCTTTGAGATAAAAATAGTATCTTATCGCAGCTGCCTCTCTTTGACTTTGTCTTTTGTATTTGGAAGTAGTGTTTTCATGGCAGTGCATCAGTGTCTTGACTGAGGAAAGGATGTGGTTTTTTGTGTCCTTATCTGGTGTTTCATGGTGAGGTTGAGAATTGTGTAGCAATGCCAAAGATGCTAAGTGTAAGTATAATATGGAATGAGGTTGCTCTGTTTCCAAGATTTTCAAGATATGTATTTCCATGGTATGTGCATCCTGGGAATATCGTCCACCCTTCACCCAAGTCCAGTGCACTCATTCTTCATGCATAAGAAGAGTACTGCCCAGTGAGCATTCAGTAGCTAAATAAATACATAAATATACTTTTGAGTAAATAGTGCTGAGGTATTGCTTCGTTTAAAATCCTTTAGCCTGCCAAAGAAAAATGGAGATTCCCATATGCTATGCCTGCAAAAAGTATACTTCATAACATTGTACTTCATGTGAAAAGATAACCAGATGTAGAGTTCCTTGATGCGTTTCTGTGGAAGCAGTGGTGTGATAATTCTGCTTACACTTCAAAAATAGTGCTAAAGAGGTGCCACTGAGGTTAGTCCAGATTTTCTGTAGCCTCATTGGGCCCCATGTATACTTAAATATGCATTCCTTGTCTGCTGCCTTTAAAATAAGCACAGATTTCTTTAGTGCAAGCACAGGTCTGTACTACTGCTCTGCAGGAGCCTTTCTTTTTCTTCCCAGCTTGGAGAATGATGAATCTAATACACAATTCTCCATGTGGATTTACTTCCAGAGCTGACTCCCAGACTACTAATTCAGTGATTATATTGAAGGGGAGATCTTTATTGCAGGAAAAAAAAAAAGCCAAGGTGCTTCTCAGCGTACGTGCTCACCGAGCTGACTGCAATGCAGTGTGGAGGTGCCCGAGCAGCTCAGCACCAGCAGTGCTCTGCTCTAGAAGCAGGGCATTCACCATAGGCCACTTTACTCTGAAGGATTCACTTATGGGGTTTGCTGGACTGGGTTTATTCAAAATGCTGCTCTGTAAATCCACTTTCCTCCAAATGAAACAGTGGTGGGTTTGCTCTGCACTATCACTATTTGGATTCCTTACTGGCATGCTGCCCCCAGAATTTTTGAGCCCTGCAACAGCGAACAGGTTTTGTTGATATTCCACTTGGACAAACCATTTCTGAAAATTCGGATCTCAAAAAAGCGCCTTGCTAAGCTGAGGGGAAAGCTGAGAGTCTGCTGAAGAATGTTTGAATCCTGCCAGGGAACTGATGAGAAACTGAAATGTGCTCTGTGTGTTTTCTTGCTACCTGTAGAGAGGGAGCTTCATGCAACCAAGTGGAAAACAGTGCTTTTCATTGTTTGTCACTGAATAGGTTTGATCAAAGGTTTTATGATGGTATCAAAAGCTTATATATTGTGATTTAATACAAGCTGGAGTAGTAACCTTGAATATTTTTCTCTGATTTCATAAAGATGCAGTGGTGGACAAAACGGACCAAGTTCAGTTATAAAACCCGATTTTACGGTTTTTGGTTTTCTTCCAGACCTTACATGACTTAGATAAAAGACACCCTTTTTAACTCTTAATATGCTTAATGAGAAAGGAGACAAGCATTAGCAACTAAAAATCAAAGTGACTATATTTAAACTGTACACAAACCTGAACTTACTTGGTATTATCGATTAACCTGGAATAATTCAGACATCAGTGAGAAAGCTTCCAGTGTAAAATGAAAGTGATATTCGTGAGTTTTACTCTGGTGGTATGAAGAAATTTGTTAGCAAAGGGGTGATGTCGGTATTGGGTCAAAGAACAGGCTTTTCTGAGTATTTGACGTTGATTGAAATATGGAGGCAATGGGAAAAGATATCAACATCTGACTCGTTATTATCCTTGTCTGACTCTTTTCTTTAGAGTTGTGTAAGGTTGTCAGGGGATGAGAGTAAAAAAAATGCAAGAAAGATGAAGGAAACAGGGCTATACAATATTTTTTTGTTAAGCCCCATCTCCCTCATAACACAAAAGGAGAAGGAGGAGTTGAGGGGATGTTGCCTGAGGGAAAAGGAGATCCAAGGGCAAAGAAAAAGGAGAAAGGACCCAAAGTGATTTGAAAGATGAGTCAAAGCTGGATGTAGTGAAAAGTGAGGTCCCTTGTCCCCCAGAACATCAACCCAAACCCTAAAAAACAAGCAAACAACCAAAAACCAAACAAACGAGACAGTAAAAAGGCACAGGAAAGGAAAGGAAGATCAAGGGAAAGAAAAGCAGAGAGGACAGAAAGTACACTGAAAGTACAAAGAGAAATGGATGGCAAGAGGTATTGCAATGTAGGAAAGAGGAAGATAACCACAGGTGAGGGAACCACTGGGAGTACTGAATTCACAGTAAAAAAAGAACTAAAGAGGGGAAAAAAGGGTATTTTCCAAAGATAAGAGATGACGGAAGGGGAAAATGATAGATTAAAACCAACTAATTTCAAATGAAAGGGAAAGAAGCAATAGAGAAATGAGCGAGAGATAAAGAGATGGGGGGGTGGGGGAGGAGAAGTGAGGGATCATTAGAGTGACACCACTGGCTTAGAGAGATGGTTCATTTTCTTTGAGATGTGGTGATTTACTGTACATTTGAAAAATGATACCATTAGATTCTAGAAGCTTGGCCTAAGCACTAAGCATCAGCTTTGTGAGTAGAGCATGCAGTGTGAGAACACCTATGAAGTCTGTGCTGTTTCCTCCATAAATTCAACATTTGTCAGTGGTCTAAAACACCCAATTATAACTTCTGCCAGCAATCTGAGTCCTTGAGAAAACAATGAGTCAGGAGCTAGTAGGCAATAAACAGCAGGTTACCAGCAGGTAAGTTTCCATTATCTTCTTTATTTCAGTTCAGTAAGAAAAGGAAATTTGATTAGTCCCCAAAGCAAAATATTTTATTAACTCCATTCAGCGTTATTCTGCCTTGTGCTTTGAGGAAAGAAATTCCTACTTAGGTCACTTGCAGTGGTGTCTATGATCAGTTAACAAAACAAATCCCCCACCTTGACTGCTGCAATTACAATCTGTAGCCCACTGGATATAAAACTAAACTTGGGTATTCACATCCTCCTAACAGCTCAAAAATAACATAGCAAGTCTAGGGGCAGGCCATTCCGTCTAGTCCAGAGACAGACTAAAGCAACAAAACACACTGTACAAAATAATTAACTGAATGCACAGAACTATATAGATTTCACCACGCAGAATGCAGGAGAAACAAGTGCTGCTCTACATTATCTAATTGTTGAGCGCAGTATTTTCTGTTGATTTTAACAACTTACTATTTGCTGACTATTACCTAAGCTTCGGTGAAGGTAGCAGTTAAACACAGAAAGCTTTCCTGCTAACCACTTCTATTAGGAAATTGCTGTGAAGAACAAAACTGATCTTTGCTTCTTCAGTCAAGCCCAGGGTTACAAAGGCCCTCAGTTAACCCCTGGCCATCAGATTTTTTTGCAGGTTTGGTTGAGAAACTGTTGGTGGCTGGCTAAAGAGCTGAACTGAAAGGACTCTTTAACCAGGTAACAGAGCATCTGACTACATTTTAAATACTTGACAGTATCATATTGATGATGAAAAGATATCTTTTGTGGTGTTTCTTCTGTGAGACAGTCTTTAATCAATAGGATTTAGTCTCTGATTTCCCAGTTGCTGTTGGATGTTATATTAAACAGCAGCTGACAAGAGGCATCAGCAATACTCTGCAAAACAACTTCTATGTTGTCCTGCTTGAATTTTGCCTAGACTGGTGTCCTAGATAATTTTGCGAATTCTGAATCCACATATCCCAAAAAAACCCTCCACCTTTTTCTTCATCATTTTTTGTTATGTGTCCCCTTTCCAGTCTTCCCAGCACTCCTGGGAATTTGAATCTTCTAACTGAATGTCATTTTGTGACAGCTTCATGGGGGCTTTTCCATTTCTGTGAATTTAGTATGCTTTGGAATGGAAAAGAGGATTATTAAGGTACATTGCTTCTGGTGAAGTTGGATCTTGTAAGAATTCAGTTCCTAAAGCAGGTTGGACCTGGGTGAAAATTGAGGAGGGAGTTTCTGAAGAGCATGTGGGTACTTCAGGCAAGGAGGCTGCTATTTCTGTGGCTCGCCAGCTCTGTATGAACTACTCTGCTGTAGGCATTTCCACTGGGAATGTTTCGTCACACTGTCCATACTAAAAACAAGATATTGGTGGGGTTTTTTTCTTTAAATGACAGAGAAATAAATGAAAGAGGAATCAGTGATCCCAATGTCCTTACAGGTTTCGGTTGCAGATGTAGTGC
Source organism: Lycocorax pyrrhopterus obiensis (assembly GCA_014706295.1). Taxonomy (NCBI): domain Eukaryota; kingdom Metazoa; phylum Chordata; class Aves; order Passeriformes; family Paradisaeidae; genus Lycocorax; species Lycocorax pyrrhopterus. Next base: position 63,927,051 of record JACSVZ010000006.1, on the reverse strand, counting down.
ACTTTTATCTTTCAGATTTCCATTGGACCTTCTCTGGAGTGTTTTCTGCTCTTGACTCTTAGTAGTGTTGTGGTAATGTAGTCTGAGTTCTGAGGTGGTTGCATTGCAGTGCTGGATAAACCAGTTCCTGTATATTTTCCGTATTCATTGAAGTAACAGAACACTCTAAACTTTGATGTAGTGGCAAGCACTTAAGTAATTTATCTGTATCAGTATTCTGCTTTTATTCATTTTCTCTGACGGTCATCAACTGTGATCATACCAGGTCAATGTATTTTTCTTGATTAATTGACACAATTTACTCTGCCAGAATAAATAGTGAAAGCTCTCAGATATTCAGCAGAGTTCAGTGGTTGCATAGGAAGTAGGGGAGGAAAACTGGCTGTAAGCTCTGTCATAAAGGCATTATAGATTTTAGTATTCCAAGTTCCTTATAAATAATGAAATTGCAAGTACACATGAAATAGATTTTGCCTACTTTAATATTGATACACAAATTAAAGACCTTCCATAATGCATTGTTCATATAGTCAAAAATTTCTGATGAAGAAGGGAAGTAAATTTTTGGCTTTGCCAGCAAAACAGGACAACGAAGCCCATTTCGACAATGATGATAGTGAGGATAACAAGCTGGTATGTGGGATGAAGAGAAAGAGATGGCAAATTGGATAGCAAAGGAAGTAGAAGACTGACAACTTTTCCATCTTCATCGTATTATATCAAACCTAGCAGAGTGAAAGCTGTCATTAGAATAAATAAAATAAACTGCAACAGAAGTACACAGCACCACAAGTGATAAATTTCATGTGGTATGAAGATGAAAACCACCGTGCTCACTAAGAGAGTTCCCATCACCCATCTGCCCAAATCTACCAGAATTAATGTGAAATTCTGTTATTGTCTGATCTGTTCTCTCATTTCAACCATTAGAGAGAGAACAAAAGAAAAAAGGAAGTAAATGCAGAAGCAGCAAATGTTTTGCAGAAGCAGTTAAACGAGACAAAGCTGAAGAGGCAGCTTCATACCACCCCCATCTCGATGTTTCAGCAGTAGTTACATTTGCTCCTTGCTGCAATGACAAGCTCAAATTGCCATCAATAAATGTTGATTTGTTTTCTCCTAAAAACAGTAAGCAGCTCCCACTCAAAATCAATTTCAACTTTGTTGGCAAGACACTGCACGTTTGTCTTCACCATGACTGAGCTGCATAAAGGAACAATTGAATTGAAAATTAAATTAACAATAATTGAAAATAAAAAGTGCCTTTTTAAAGGAAAATTGGTGCTATGCTGCATTTCCAGAAATCAGTTATGTTGGTGGGGGTTTTGCCTTAAAAAAGGTAGGGTTGGGCTAAAACCTTAATTATATAAATATGTACACATTAATGTACATAATTAAGAATGGACTTTAACCTCAAAAGGATAAAAAGGCTCTTCAGCAACTTCCTAGGGTTTTAGTTCTGGCAAAAGCAGCAGCGTTTCTGCAGTAATTATACATCCAACACATTTAGATATGCTAATTGGATCTGAGTTCTAATTAGTTTCTTTGTGTGACTAAGAATGACAATCACCAAATTAATTTAATGCAGTTTTGTTCTGAGCTTAGTACTGTTTTCACTATTTTTTTGTACAGGAAATGTAGCCTGTGGAATGCTTTGCTTTACAGGTTGTCAGTGGTTTGTCACATACAAAGTACAGTGCAAGTACATTTGCTGCATTTCACTGTGATGTTATAGGCAATACACTTCAGCATTTGGGTTATTCAGCTCAAAGTGTTGCAGGGCTTTGCCAGGGGAGTGATGAGGACCTGCAATGTGACAGCAGTCCATCCATGGCTAGTGAACAGCTAGATACACTGTGGAGGTCCAGAAGAAGCAGAGGGGGCTGCTATGATCTCTTGTTGGTCTTTGTGATCAGATGGGAACACGAAGTGGGGAAAACCAAGGGATAATTTGTGCTTTTATTTAGAAACAGCTGTTGGAAAGATGAGCAATCACAAGAGAGTAACATGACGCCTCCTGAGTTTGATTCTCCTTGTATCTTGTTGCTGCTTTCAATTTCTCTGGTGTTCTGTATCTAATAGATCCTTGAATCCGTCATTACTTGGGATTTCTAGTATGCTCAGCATTTCCCTCACTCATTCCCTGACAGTAGTATAACTTTGACTTCAGAAGGGCAAGAATTAGCTGTGAGTACTTCTGAAAGCGGCAGAGGGAAGTGACTACGTTGTTTTAAGGCCATCCTCCTTTGGGAAACATAGAATCATGGGACCATTGAGATTGAAGAAGACCTTTGAGACCATTGAGTCAAACCCAACTCCTATGTCATTGCAGAAAGTTTTTATTTTTTACTTTTTGAAACACACATTTCTTAAGGAGGCATCTTCAAAGAATTGATATGAATGTTATCGAAATTAAAAAATATGGAAGTTGCTCTAAAATAGGTGTGATGAAGAAAACAAATATTTCAAATTATCCACTTCTGGAATGGTTAAATATGTTTACTTGAAGTTAGTTCTTTCTTTTCTGTTTTGCTTTGAAAAATGTATGAAACACATATACAAAGCCTTTTCACAAAAAGGCTGAAAATAATGATTTCTGTAAATTCCTGTTCAAGTACAGTCAGCAGAGGTTTTCCCCTTCTTTACAAACCCTTTCAGATGGTTTGAGGCAACCTGCCATTTCTGTGACTCTGTGAAATTACAGTAATATTTTCGATGTTTTGCAGTTTCTGTTTCTCTCGGATTATGGTGTTGAATTCTCCAAGAGAATAATCTTAACAGAGGCCACTGGACCCAACAATAATCTACTGATGTTAATCTTGATTTGTTCAGAGGGAGCAAGACCTTTTATTCCTTTAAATAGGAGTCAGAAGATGAGCATCCTTGGAAAGGTTTCATTCACAGTCCATGGAGAAGGAAATTCAGAGCAAGAACTGGTAGCTGCAGGTGCCTGTCTCTTTGGCTGTGTAATGACTTTACACAGGCAATCGGTTTACTTGCCTTAATTGAGACTCTGCTCCAAAGTCCTCTGAAGTCAGTCATTGTCCTTCTGTTGGGTTTTGGGTTTAACACTGGTAATTGTGCAGGCCAGCCGAGTGTGGTAATGAATTTCAAAAATGGAACTGGTTATCTTGGTATGTTGTGCTAAGGAATGATGTGTGGTTGATTGATTTCTTTCTCTGCGCTCAGAAAAAGCATCTACCATCATACAGAAAACAGGCAAGTTATATTTTCAGAGAAGCTGAATTACAAGTCAGTATCTACTAAACTTAGATTGAAAGGCAGATAATCCTAGAGAGATTCCTGAGCAAAAGCTTCATCCACAAAAGCTCAAGAAATACAATAGCACCAATGCAAAGAATGGCATAGATGACCTTCTGCATTATTTATTGCAGTACTCTCTCAATACTGTGGTGTGCCTAGCCAATGGTCTTTTCCTCAATCGTCTTTAAATGTGATTTTTAACCTGGCTTAAAATCACTGCTGTTTCATTAGCAATTAGTAGTATAAGCTTTAATTAAAGCCGGTGTAATTCCTTTTGTCAGAGTTCCACTAGGAAGAACGGGCTGGAGCAGACAGCGTGCTAAAATGATGGTAGCTATTATTTCTCCAATTAGTGTATTACTGAAAGTAAGGTAGAAATATTGTTACAGCTATGGTACTTTTTAAATGTTTTCAAGTAATATAGAAGTCCTCTCTGACCTCTTTTAAATCAATGCATGCAATCCCAAATCCTGGATGCTGTCATCCATTGCACACTGGTATTTAAAATCAAAAACTGATGTCCTTAATTGCTTCATTTTCAATTTAAAGATGAATCTGTGCACAAGCCATTCCCTGAGTTTCCATCCCATTGATTCCAGAAGGTATTCTGTTTATTTCACATGTTCCTGCTTAAAGCCACCTAAGAGGAATGACTAGCAAAGTTTTACGGGCAATGAGAAAATGATTTTTGTTTTCTCTTTTAGCTTGGCTGCTGGAATCCCATCACTGGTCTAAATGGGTCGCTAACAGACAGAAAGCTGGAGAATAACATGCGAGGAGTGGTTCTGCGTGTGGTGACTGTGCTGGTAAGCAGATGCTCAACCTTCTGCACTAGCAGGAATGTATTTTTTTCTTTTTGCCTCATCTTTTTATTAAGTACATCATTTTACCAAGAAAGTACTTGGTGTTCGAGTGTCTGATTTAAGCTGGTCAAAAAACCCCAGAAAAATGGATAATTTTCCACAAAATAAAATTATTTATCAGTACAGTGCATTTGAGACTGAATCAAACATGTTAGAACCTGTTTCTTGCACAGGCACATTCTAAATTAGGTAACACAAGCATATGAGCTGATAAAGGGCAACTTCAAGTGCCCTGTTAGCTAAAGTTACCTACCTGAAGCTCTAAATGATTCAATTCCAATCACCTTGGCAAATTGAGTGCAGTCTAACACAAATGGTCACACTCACGAAATATTCAGGGTCAGCTTAGGGCAAGTAATGTTAGTTTGGTAAAACATCTACTGTCCCATCCTAGCTTTTCTTCAGCCAGGTTCTTCCCCTTTGTGGGCATCTTGCCTTAAGCAGCCGCAGGAAAAATCTTGGTTTAAAGTTGAACAGTGTCTACCAGAATAGGAAGGTACTTCATGTTATGAGGCCAGTGTATTCCCTGCCATAAACTCTGCTTGAGGAGAAGTTTTTTAGGAGTGGAAAAAAAAATAAAGAAATAGAGAAAAAGAAAATTATATGAGACATATAGCCCTCTTTGGACCAATGCCCAAATACAAAGTTGATCCAGGGCTGCAGAACTGTAAAGGTTAGATTGAGCTATTTCCCTCTTGCTGCTATCTACTCGTGTTTGAGTTCAGCATCTGAGGGCCCAGCACTTGTTTATAAAGAACAAGACAAGAGGAGTTTTCAGGGTTTGCATTGCTGACAGTGCATGATGAAGGAAGAGGCTTCGTCAGGGGTGGAAAGTGAAATCACCAGAGCATGTCAGTGCCACAGACACAGCAGTTTTGTACCCCTCCAGTTATTTTCTGGGTATTTAAACGCCTTTATCTGTCAGGGTGAACATTCTGTTGCAGCTCTTAGTACACTAGAGAACTTCCTGTGATAGTATCTACAAGACAAAGCAAACCAAATAACAAAAAAAAAAAAAAAAAAAAAAACTAAAAAACCCCAAAACAACAACCAAAAAAACCCAAAAATTCACAAATGTAAAAAAGAACCCAAAACCAAACCAAACAACAACAGCAAAAGTCAGCCAAGGAAGGATGAATGCACAGAAAAAAAAGGAGTCGTAACAGAGAGGGGGAAGATCATACTTTAATTGCATGTTCATCAAACCAGCATCATGGTGGCAGTGGCTGGTCTTTGTTTTCCCTGATACTCATATTAATTGGTTCAGTATAATTATCAGTTGACAAAAATGATCTGTGGATTTTTCCTAGAAAGATAAAGTTGTTCTTCTTTCCTCTCTTCCCACTGTTCCTGGTTTATCCCCACTTATCTTAGTTGCCTTGCCAGAGAGCAATCTTCTTTCACGTTATTATAGCATGAGAATTTATCAAGGTGCAAAGATACACAAAAAAAATAGCTATGCTGGTAGGATTTTGTAGTAATTATAAAAATGAAAACAGACATTTAAAGTTCAAGGCAGAGCACGCGACATTTCAGTCTCCTCACTAGCTTTATGTCTGCTGGATAGGACAAAACTGGAGATTTATGTTTAACCTTTGTGATGAACATGTGTGATTCTTACCTTGGATGTGAGAGCAGGAGGGATTTTACCAGTTAAATTTATTTTAGTGATGATCTTCTTTATATTTTCTCTTCCATCTTTCTCCCTGTTCTTCAATTAAGTCAATACATTTCTGTTAAAAGTAAAGAATCTATGCAGACTGTGAGTGATTAGTTATTGTTATTAATTCTGCCAGTTTCTAACAGTATGATCTTGATCCAGGGAAAAAAGTGTTAAAATTAAATAATAATATCTTTGAAAATTAATAGGTTTCTTTTTCATGGGGAGTTGAGAAGTTTACATTAATTTGCAAATTTGTTTTGTTAACAGTTCAAATCTCTCATGCCTTTCTAGATAGCACCCCTTCTCTTCCGATTTCATTTTGTTATACCTTCAGGTTGAAGAGGACTTATTCTAAAAATTGCAGTAGAATTTGAGAGGATAGCAAATTGCAGCACCTGGGTTTATACTGCATTATACTAATGAAATTAAACATTCTAGAGTCTGAAAATCATAAATGATTGTGACTTATTTCCTCAGTCTTTCAATAAGCAAATGCTGAACAGTTCCCATCATCCACATCCATCTACTAATTCCTTTCCCTGAGTAAATTTAATAATTATGGGCTATGTATCTGCAGACCCAAACCAAAATCTCTTTGTGAGTATGGCAGAATACGGTATAGCCCCAAACTGGAAATCATCTGGTTTCACTTGGCAGAGAATCCTGGCTCATCTGCAGTAAATGTGAATGCACTCCTTTGCATAAATAGCAATAAGAAATATTTCTTTGTGGTTTATTCTGAGGAGAATTATGGTCATGTTTGTGTACATGTAATCCAATGTTTTAATCTGAGTTGGATTAGTACCACACTTTGTACCCTTATAGAAAAGGTTTATTTTTCCTAACTTAAATATCAGATGTCTCTGTCTTGGACTGCTTCCACATATGAAGCTGAGGTCTGAACTTTGTGTTTGACAAGTTGCTCTTAAGTTCAAGTCACTTGCTGGTGAATTTCTGAAATGTATTCTGAGTTTCTGAAATGTAGCTCAATCAAAGGTCAGCATAGTAGTTCCAAACAAATTCAGAGTGTCTTGAATCAACAATTGGACAAGAACAAATTTAGCTATATAACCATTTTGGCTGTCTCAGTTTATTCTCTTTTTCAGTTGTTCAATTTTATTGAAAAATACCTAAAATACAGCAGATATTCTCATAATATCATTTTACTAGCTGTGGCAATTACTGAATTATTCATATGAATATTAAGACATTGGAAATGGAAAGAGATCTGGTCCATTTGTCAATGAATAGGCCAGCAGGTATTTGTAAAATCATATTTTCAAAGAAGCCTCTTTTGTTCAAAAAAGGAAAAAGTTTGAATTTCTCTGTTTTAGAGCATTAACACCTTGACTGAAAAGTACAGAGCCTTTCCTGAAAGTGCATAAGGTATAATATCCTAATGGTGGAAAAGGTGTTTGTGACTCTACATGAAAATTCAAACCAGCTCCCAAACAGGAATATATTTTCATATCTGGAGAGTTCTAAGAAGGCAGGCAGGATAAAGGAAAGAAAGATAACAGCAAGCTGTGCTGAATTATGCTTTGCCATACATCCCTATACACTGCATCTCGAGAGTTACTGCCTGGGTTACTTTCACAGAGCTGCAGGTTGGTCATCCTTGGCTGCAGGTGGGCACTGTGGGACATGATGTAGTGAAAGGTTAGATAAGCACAGAAAAAAAATTAAGAAACATCATTTGCACCATGGAAAATGTTATCATATGTGGACTAGTTTAATTCTCAGTGGTGGGTATTAGGTTCATGAGCATTTGTTGCACAGATTAGAAAAGAAAGGAATTTGAACACAGACAATGTCTTTAGGGACATGAGCTGGCAGGAGGTCTGCATCTTCAGTCTCTTTTTCTATTGAATTTACCACTCAGAGAGAAGATGAAAAGTTAGATATGAAGCTAAGGCCTGGTTTTAAAAGCTGAAACTGTCTTTGGGATTTGACTTCCAACACTGGCTTAAAGAAAGTTAAAAAAAATTAAAAGTTCTTTCCAAGAAGCTGGAGTAACTTTCAGAGTGACTGGGGAAAGGACAGGCATAAGAAAGATGAGATAAAACAATGTTTAAGCACAGGTGGAGGAACAAACAGTCAGAAGTGATAAAGGTTTAAAAATGTCAGGACAAAAACATCAGTGAATGACGGTACAATAAAGATCAACTTCAGGAAAGATTATGTGCAGCATACCTCATTAAATATTGAATAAATATTTTATAGTAGTGTGGAATAGTCTCATAGATAATGCTTCTTATACATTCTCCCAATATTTTAGGTGATCACTTTTCTTATGCAGTCCCGATCCCATTCCCCATTTTCATAACTGAATGCTGTGGACTTCTGTAAAGTCCCTTCATTCTGCCAGGCAGCTCTATCTCTGCACTAAGAAAAATAATTTTAATTAGGCATGTATTATACTGAATTATATATTGCTTTCTGTATTGGTATATTGGACTACAGTAGTACCCAAAATAGTAATAACTAAAATCATTATTGTAAGAGCAGAAAGTAATATTCTTTGGTAGCAGTAGAGCCTGTCTTTCTATCCCACTTCCAACCGCCACACCTGTACAAGGGCCAAGTTTAAATTGCTACTGACTGGGCACAGGCTTTTTTGAATAGCTGTTTTATGTCCCTTTGAGCTACCTAGCTTGTATTAAAACAGGTCATAAACCTTACAGTTATTCACTGCTGCGATCATTCATTTGACAAACTTTAATCTCACACCCTGCTGGGAAACCCAGCACCTTTTTTTTTTTTCAATTATTGTTATTTTCAATCCATTTTTCTAAAGTAGCAGGTACTATATACTAGATAAGGTGGATATCAAGCAATTCAAATGTTTTGGGAACTTGTTGGGGCCGCAGCTTGACAGCAAGGAAGGGGCAGTGCAAAGCCTGGTAGGACCAACCTAACTCACCTCTATGTCAAGGGCTGCCTCTCAGGGCTCCTTGGCTCTTATCTTCTCGCTGACCCTTACCCATCTGCTCTGTGGGCATATTGGCATTCCAGAGCAATTCACACAGTTCACAGAAATTTGACTTTGAAACAGAAAGGGGCTCTTATTCTGACTGTAATTATCCAAGATAGAAAAGGAGGTGAACTGCATGACAGAGATCCTCATGAATAGGAGCCCTTGCCAAGCTGCTGGAAGGAGTACGGTGTAGTTCCCAGCAGGTTAATGTACCCATACCACACTTCTGCTAATCCAAGTGTCTGAACTATCTGCATTAAAGCCACCATTGTACTCTTTAGACATACTGTAAAACATTCCAATCAATTCCAATCTCAATCAATTTTCCTGTCATATGGTTCAGAAAGAGCTGTTACCTGCATTAAGTTATTGTGAATTAAAATCAATACACAAAGCTTGGCAGCATCCTAATAGACCATTGCCACAGATCGCTTTGAAAGAAGTCTTAGTCCCACTGCTGAGAAATGGGAGGAACTGGGAAGAGGGGCTAACATTCTTTGTTCATTTCTGGTAAATATCACTAAACTAAAGACCATAATAAATCCAGAAGCTACCATTTCGCTCAGGAGGAAAAAATACTCTTTATAGTACTGTAACTGAAAGAGCAAACTTAATGTCTAGTTGAAGATGGCAAAATATCAAAAAAAGTGTCAGACTACACATGTGCATAAGAATAGGCCAAATGTAAAATCCTCTTAATACGGTATTCAGTTTCTGGGTGTGAATGGGCTTCTTGCTGTAGATGAGGTGACTTTTCTGTCAGTAAAAGTGACTTTCCAATCAATCTGTTTGAAAAGCACAGAATCAGAGAGAATGGTGGCTTTCAGCGCCAATACGGTTACACATCCCATTGGCACAATAGGATATTGAATGAGTATAGTATTTAATTATCCAAGATCTTGTAGATTTGAATCCTTTATCTGTTTTAGCGTTATTAAGAGGTGGAGGCTTGTGTCATGTTTTGCAGGAATTTTATAACTGTTGATAGTGGGAGAATTTCTGTCATGAAAGAATGAAATGTTTCAATTAAAATTTGGTCATTGACTCCAACACGAATTAATGTACATTATTGTTCAATTAAAAATAACAAGCTGCTGTGCTGTTCCTAGCCAAATAAAATCCCCAAAACAGTGGTCAATAAAGCACTTGAGGAAATTAAGTATTTGGGGCTGCATATTTCAGTAAAATCTTTTGGGGAAGGAAGTGCAAAGTGACTAACATTTAAAAGGGGGGCATTAATTATTTTATGAGTCAAGGAAGACGTGATTTTGCCTAGCAACAAGACAAAAGCATCTTGTGCTTGAAAATATTTTGGTTATAGTTTACAAGACTTAGCGTTTCCTGTTGGTTATAATGGCTCTGCTTGGTCATCCAGCAGCCATTGGAAGGGAGCTGAGAAATCTAGTAATAAGAGTGAATTTCAGTTTGGGGAGCAGTTTCTTAACATTTTCAGGCAATGGGAGTTTTTAAAGTGTCACAGTGAATATTTACTTCACGAGATTGCCAAGGTTCAGCCTGGTCTATGGGAATCATTTAATGTGCTGTCCACTGTTTCTAGGGTCAGTGTCAAGTACAGATTGACAGTCTCGCCCACAACTGAGCTTCATTTCTTGCTTTCTTTTTTCTCACTACTTTCAGTAGAGAAAGAGGGAAAATTTAATGAATGCAGAGCCCTACTGAATGAATACAGTGTGTTCAGAAATTTTTGATGAGTAGACACAGAGGTCAGTTTCATATGTTTTATGAATTCTAACCACCCATATAATTACCTAATTTCAAAACTCTCTTCATAGAATCATTTTCATTGGAAAAGACCTGTAAGATCATCAAGTCCAACCATTAACCCAGCTCTGCTAAGCCCACCACTAAACCATGTCCCAAAGTGTCACATCTACACATCTTTAGCATCTTCAAATGTCTCCAGGGATGGTGACTCCACCACTGCCCTGGGCAGCCTGCTCCAAAGCCTGACAACCCTTTCAGTGAAGAAATTTTTCCTAATATCGGAAGTAATCCTCCCCTGGCACAACTTGAGGCCATTTCCTCTTGTCCTATAGTTAGTTTCTTGGGAGAAGAGGCCAATTCCCACCTTGCCACAACCTCCCTTTACAAACCTGTAGAGAGCAGTTTTGTCCCTCTGAGCCTCCTTTTCTCCAGGCTAAACACCCCCAGCTCCCTCAGCTGCTCCTCACAGGACTTGTGCTCCAAATCCTTCCCCAGCTCTGTTGCCCTTCTCTGGACTCACTCCAGCACCTCAATGTCCTTCTTGTAGTGAGGGGCTTAAAACTGAACAAAGGATTCTTCTAAACATAGTAGAAACACATAAGGCTCCAATTTGTGTTGTAAATCCCAGTAGTGATTAGTTTCTCTCACCCTAAAATCCAATAACATTTTCTTTACTGAATATTTTCTGTATGGTGCCCTCTCTAGGAAGTCTTTTGTCCATGCTAAGGGGCAAAGAGGATTCAGCTGACCAGGAAAATAATCCAAAGCATTCTGTTTTGTTTTTGCTTTTTCATTTGTAAAGTACATCCTAGCTTTTTAGCATGTTTATATTTAGAGCAAGCAAAAGACCCTCACAAATAAGTGCAGCAGAGTGGTGTGTCATAGCTCCATATGATTTCTATCCTGAAATAAGTCTCAACTTAAAGCCACAGAATCCACACTTGTAATTGTGGAGAAAATCTGCCTTATTGCCCATTCAGGGATCTCGTAATGAGGTGGTGGGCATGGGTAAAATTATGAACAGCTGAGCTAAGACCACAACTTCCTTGTAAACAGCCCACTGAACACAACTTTTTTCTTCCTCTCATGTATTTCATTAGAGTGCTGTCTTTAAGATCTGAATAGGGCTTTTCTGTTCTTTCAATAAAGTTTTCTGTAATTTGCCCAAAAAGAGAAGATCTTTACAAAAATACTGGATCTTTAAAACTTGATTTTCATTGAGGAACTAAAAGATTACTATCAAAGCTTGGAATTTAAAGTCACTATTCTACTGGCTAAAAATCATTCCAAATAGAGACTAGGTTTAGGGAACTGAACTTCTGAAAAGCAATTATTCTTTTGTTCTCCCTCCCTGCCTCCTCTAAGGCTGGAATTTATTGCTTGACTTTATCATCCACGTCTGTAGCACAGCTACAAACAAATGTTTCTCTTTGATTGTCTAATTAATTAACACAACCAAGTTAAACTCAGTCTAATTGTTCTTTTCTGCTGTTTAGCTTGAGTATTGCTCCTTCTGTTTTCAAGTGTGAAGGTCTTCTGTGCCCAAAAGCTCTTCTCTCCTTTCCTATTTTTAACTTTATTCAGGGGTATAGTAAAGAATATAAAAAGATTACTTCAAACCAGCTATTTTATCCAAATTATTGGTATGTCTGAGAATTTCGTCAGAGCAAATAAGAACTGTATTTTGTACTTTTAAATCTTAGACTCTTGAAGCGTTTAGCAAATTGTCCTGGTTTTGGCCAGGACAGGGTTAAGTTTTGCAGTAGCCAGGAGGGGGCATGGCTAGGACCCAGAGGTTATGCTGTACCGTATCACATCAGTTTCCAGGGGTGCTGGGAATGTTAAATTATATCATTCTTAATACGTAGCGTGTTGTTAACCTATGTCAGTCTTAACGTGTGTCTTCTTCCTTAAAGCATGTGATAATAGGGAAAGGAATGGAGGCAAACATTTTCTTGAGCTACTTCTCTCAAAGTACTCGTACAACACGTCATCTTCCCAATGTTTTCCCTTTTCTATGCCATGTTGCCTTAATCTTGGGTTCACCTTTATCCTTCCTAAGATGTGCCAGTCTAACATTTTGCAGTTTCTCTTGCCTGGGGGGACATAATCACCTCTGAAGCCAGACTTTGTCTTCCTACAGCCATAAAAAGCACAACTTCACCCAATATAACCTTTAGCTATTTGCTGCTGACTTTCATGTTGCTGCAGGTGGTATTGGCTGTGTGGTGCTTAGCTGTCCACCGGGGTTAACCCACAGTCCTGTGTAAAATCCACCGGGTCTTAAACCCATCCTCCCTTGGGTCAGGGCAGCACAGCTTTGATCCCAAGAAGAAGCCAGGCAGTGATAATTGTAGTGCTATTTTGAGAAGGAACCCTTATCATGGGCTTAGTAGTGCTGCATTCAGTTAACAAGGGGGCATGTTGAAGGTAAAGTTGAACAAAAATAGCCCCTCTCCTAAAGGATCTCCATTGAGGTTGGATGAAAAACCGTCCCCTAAATATACTGGATGCCTATGGGGTTCAGTGAGGCAGATCAGCCTTGCAAAAACTAGAAGTTATGGGTGAGCAACCTGTTCTTTTTCTTTTTTTTCCCTCCTCAGTCATGAATGTTGTGACTTGTTTGCTTTTCCAGACCTCTCTTTCACAGCCTGTGAAATCTGCTTTTGCCTCACAAGGCCCCTAGAGAGGAGTCTCCAAAAGGAAGAAAAGGAGAAGCAGGGGAAGTGGCCTTCCTTGGATCACTTTACTGTATTCTGGAACAGTTTAGGTTTGAAGGGACCCTTGGGTGGCAGCTGTGTGCAGCAGGATAAATGTTAGAGCAGGTTTTTGAAATGGTGTCCAGGGGAGTTTTGAGCATCTCCAAGGATGGCAATTGTATGGATTCTCTGATAAAGACCTTCTTACATAGTCTGAATTAACACTTGCTTTGGAGAGAAAGTGCATCAGGATTTTCCTGAATTTATTGGGGTCGAATGGAACTTTCATCATCCGGGTGAATTTTTCCACCTCCAAACTCATTAGTTAGCTCATCTGTTTTTCACACCTATTTTCTACAAGCTCATCATTGTCCTTGTTGCTTTGCTTTGTGTATTCTCTTTCTGCAAATTCAACTTTCTCAAGGATGGAGACAAACATTTTAACATCCATATTGTAGGGATGTATACACCTTTCCATAGCTTCCGTGGCACCCTCACAGTGCAAAAAAAAAAAAGGACAACTGGCATAGTTTCAGCCTGCAGCATTTGTGAGGGGAAAATAGCAAGACAAATATTTTTGTCCTCTTTCAACGCATTCTCAGAAATGTAAACAATTACACCAAAAAAAATCATAGCAGGAGATTGGTTTGGTTTTGTTTGGAATATGATTAAATTATTTGCTCCTCCAGACTTCAACAAAAATTGGGAAATGCTAGTTGCTTTGCATAAAGCTGATTGACTGTTTGTATTTCATTACATGTATATAGAACACTGGACATTGGGGCTCTTTGTCAATCTCACAACAGCGAGCAATATTCCATTGCTTAGTAAAGGACTGATATGAGTTGTGACAAACTGCATTTTAAACAGCGTATTACATCACTACAATGAGCAACTGGGTAGAAAATCAGTTTATGAGCAACTATGTTCTAAATAATTTAGTGATAAAATTTAATCCTTTCTAATATGAAAATTATCAACTTCTAAAACATCATTTGTACACATAAATCTCTAGAATTTTGTGCCTACTGTTTAGATTGATAAACTACCATATTTATTTTTTGCAGAAATATTTCTTCCCAGTAATTTTGAGTCTGTATTTACAGAATCTATCCTTCAGGTGATCAGCAAAACTGACTTCATTTTGCGCTCTCATTTAAGAGAGGCTTTCATCAACTTAGTCTCAATTTCTTCAATGTTCTTGGAACCTGGGCACTGGAAAACTACTTTAAAAATTCATTTTGCTTTTTCTCCTCCATATTTAGTCAATTTCACTGATGTTGGATAATATGGAAGAAAGAAATTCTACCTGACAACTAGAAGTAATAACTTGAGGCAGTCCACCCTTAATGGTTGTTTTTTTGGTCAGGGGTGGGATTGCTTGGTTCATTTTCTACTTGTTTTGGGTTTGAGGTTTTTTTTCTGGATTTCCTGGAGTCAGAGAAGAACATCCTGCCAGTGTAGCCTGGTTGCATCCTTTCTTCTTTGGCAGCATCCTCAGCATATGGCTGTCCTTGAGAATATTTACTCAAGCATTAACAAATTATGTTTTCTTATTTCAAGAACATCCTGCTTGCAATTCAGTGACACCTGTTCATACAGAAGGACATTCCAACAAGTTAAAATATTAGTGAGGTATAGGCTTAGCGAAAAAATTGTGAAAATACTTTGTCTTTAAAGTAATTTACACATATAAGTAGTAGAGCAATAAAGAAATATTTTAAACACCACCTAGAATGCCACTGGAGAAACAATGAAAGTTTGGGCCACAAACACTGAAAAAAATCAATTCTGTTTTCTTCTATATACTTGTGGGTTTTGCAGACCAGGACAAAGTGGTCAGGGACTGGTTTCATGTGCTTGTCCTGGCCAAGCCATGACAAGTCAGAGCCAACTTTTTTGCACCTCAGAAAAGGTGTTTCTGTTAACCTCTTATGAAATTACAGCACCATTTAATGAATTAAAAGGATGACATGTAGCATATTTTAAAAACTACCTAGAGTGTTACATTGCCTCCATGCTTTTTGGGATGATTTAATATTTTGCTCTACTTAGATCAGACAGGTGTTTTCAAAGAACAAGCACAAGTGAAATCCACCTATGGCAAATATGTATTTTTTGCTCTTAGAAATACGATCTCTCTTTGTGTATCATTTTAAAAAAAAGTGAAGGGGAACGTGTAGAAATTAATTGCACAACAGGAATAACAGAGTGGGGCAACTTCATAACAAAATAGAGAAAACTGTTACAAGTCTTTGGAAAAGTAAGAAGAAAAACAAGTTTTTTGGAAATCTGAACTTTCAATATCAGCTTTTGGTAGCTGTATTCTTTATGATGGCCATGTTCTGGATGAATATTCATGAATCATTCTTACAGACAGCCTTAAGTCCTATAATTGATTGTCCCTAAACTAATCAAATGGAATTTCTTTGGATAGAACTATTTAGCTGGCCTATATTCAGGTTAGAGTAGAAAGACAAGAGCAATACATGTTTCAGTTTTGCCATGTTTTTCTTTCCTTACAGCATGAATTAGTGGTTGCATTAGGTACAGTGTTTGCCCAGCTAGTGGAAAACGGCAGTTCTATTGAATCCTCCAAATTTATGGCCAGACATTGAGTGTATGTCTGTCCTGCTGACCATAATTGGGGTCAGCAGGCATTACTAAAAAGCATTTCAGTTGAAATGTTACAGCAGAAGATCTACTTCTGAAATATACAATAGAGAATAAAATTTCTCTGTTGAAGGAAATCCAAAACAAAGTAGCATTTCACAGAATGTAAGGGGCACTGCTAACTATGTATTTTAGAAAAGTTTTGTATAAGTAATATTTGAATAGTTCCTCCTTTTGTTTAAAAAAACCTCCAGCACCCAAACGTGGCATATAATTGCTTTATTAACAGATTCCTCCTTTGTTTTTTGTTTAGGAAGAGCCCTTTGTCATGGTGTCTGAAAATGTTCTGGGAAAACCAAAGAAATATCAGGGCTTCTCAATAGACGTATTGGAAGCCTTGGCCACTTACCTCGGCTTTAAATACGAAATTTATGTAGCACCAGATCACAAGTATGGGAGTCCTCAGGATGATGGGTCGTGGAATGGCCTGATAGGAGAACTGGTGTTTAAGGTAAGGTCATTAAAAATCTACTAAGTAAGGCTGTGTGATAAAGCTAAGGCATACGTGGTATGTTCTGTTTGCGTCAGCCAGTAACCTTTTTTTATGAGTAATTGATAATGCTTTTTTTCTTGCGTGTTGCCAGCACTTGATAATGTCCATTGGGCAGTACCAAAAAAAGCTGGAAATAACACTTGCTAGTAACTGTTTAAGAAGCAGGGCAATCTCTTTTTTTCCAACCAAAGTAAAATCTAAATGCAGTCAAATAATGGGATGCACATTATCCTAATTAGTTTGGCAAGACCTGACACAAATGGAGTTGAAGAGGCTGTTCAAAAGAGGAAAAATTGGTGTTGCAGTAATTAGTGATACATTACATAAATAATGTATAGCCCTTAGAAAAATGTTGATGTGATGAATACGTGAAGTATATAATCAACAGAAAATGTTTTATTGATATATAATAACACATTATGTAAATGTATGAATCAAGAGTAATATATTATCTATTCTGTAATTAATAAACCATTTAGTCTACTTAATTTGACATTAATTCTTAAATATTATATCATAAATAAATTGTACCAAATGCATATGCAATATTTTCCTTTTTTCTTTTTGCCCACTCCTCTCATCTTACTTCTTTGCAGTTTCTCTCTGCAAACAGAGAGAGAAGACTAGGCAGACTCTATTCTGCTGGTGCCTCATTTGTACCATGAATATGTGTATTTTATTTGCTTATAATTAACGTGTGAAGGCAGCTTTTACAGCTATAGAGACCTGCATTTGTTGTGCTTCCTTAAAGAACTGCAGTAGATATTCATGTAAATAACTTAGACATTGGCTATAGAAGTGCTTTTCCAAATCTGCAGGTGGAATTTAATTCATAAGCACAGCAAACTGAAAGGAGAATCATGGTCAGATACAGAACCTAAGTCTTGTGATAAAGGAAAAGAAAAAAATTTTTTTTTTTAAAAAAAGGAAATATTATCCTCCATGGGTTAAAAATTACTGATAGGTCTAACCTATTCTGGCTTCCTGAGCAGCAGGAAGCCTGTTGGAAAGGAAAAGACAGCTACTCATTCTGTACCCATAACAGCTTTCATATAGCTACACTGTAATAATAAACTTCCTTTGCCATCTCCCTATGTCCTTATGAAGCTGGAACGTGGAATTGTGTATTCACAAATGGTAAGCTGGACACAGCTAGAAAAGTAGATTTTCCGTCATCTTCTAAACCTTGGCAACTAAAAATCCCTCATCTAATTTTGAGATGTAGCACCACAATGGCCCACTGATTTCTTTTTAACCATTCTTTCTGCCGCTAAATCTGATGTTATGCTACACCCTACTCTCTACAGTACTCATCAGGCCACTGCATAACACAGACTGAGGGGTCTTAATCCTAGATGGTCTGGAAATGGAAGTGGGCCTGGAATGTTTTCTATTTGTTGGAAATGAATGTTTCAAAAGACAGAACTCATAACAACTGAAATGGCTCAAAGGAGAAACATGTACGGCATTCTTGTCCCTTTGGCAGGCAGGGATTCAAACTCATGAATATCTCATTGAAGGTGATAACCACATGGATCTTTAAATCAACATCTCAAGTGCAACAGGTTTACCAGTCTGTTATGATTTTGCTGTAAATGAGCCTTCGTGGACATGATATCTTTCTGTACCGTTCCAGTGCATGAAGAGTTAGTGGAACTGCATTTGGAATTCAAAACCCATGTTTTCCCCATACTGTGGCACTCTATAATTTTTCATCTTCCTTACCCTTATTTAATTAATTAGCAGTAAAAGTTCACTGTGTCCTTCTCTCCCATTCTCTGTCCCTCTCAAGGCAAAAGAACCTCTGGGCGAGCAGCCAGTATCTATCTACCCCTTACCAAGTGCAAGCTGTTCTTGAAAGGCTGCTTTCTTATTTACTGTTGACTGAGTTCTGCTCCCAGACCCCAAATTTCCATCCGCTTGGCAACTTTATAAGGCGAAGTAGAGGAGCAAAGAATAATTTTAAATTAAAGGCCTAACCTGTTTGAAACACAGCATTTCCTGGTTTTCCAAACCAAGTTTTACATGATAGTCTGGCCAACAGGTGGAGGAATTCCAGAAACAGTGGGAGTACTCTTTGCCTGTTAGTATGTCAGCCAGGAATGAGTTCTGCAAGAGACTAATCTCACTCAAGAGTAATGGAAAATAGCTGCCTTCTCTTTTCGAGTGCACAGAATCATACAACCATTTAGCTTGGAAAAGACCTTTAAGATCATCAAGTCCAACTGCTAACGCAGCACTGCCAAGTCGATCACTAAACCGTGTCCCAAAGTGCCTCATCTACTTGTCTTCTAAATCCCTCCACGGAGGGTGACTGAACCACTTCTCTGGGCAGCCTGTTCCAATGCTTGGCCACCTTTTCAATGAATGATGTTTTCCTAACATCTCCTGGCACAACTTGAGGCCATTTCCTCTTGTCCTATTGCTTGTTACAAAGGAGATGGTTCCCCCCCCTTGCTACAGCCTCCTTCCAGGTAGTTATAGGGAGCATCTCATTGAGAAGGGTGTCTGTGGCCACTACGGAAGATGTGCCATACGAAATAGCAGTTGCTGTAGCAACTACATGATTTCTGTGTTCAAGATCAACATTCACTGCTTGCATTTACCATCTTCAGCATGCAGCAGTCTCTGGTGCAGGTCCTGGTATCAGGGAGAGCGGTCCCAGGCTGATCTTGTCTGCAGCAGCCCTGCTGGAGTTGGATGGCAGGGCAGGAGCCCAGCTGTGCCAAGTACATGCCCTGGGCCCACAGCTGGCTTTGCAGACATGACCCTGCGCCAAGTTCACTCTGTTCCAGCTTTGAAGACAAGGTTTCTGTTGGCTGCTGAAATAGGAGCTGGAATGAGCAGAACATAGTAAGTGGTCTTTAATTTGAACTTGGAAACTGATTCAAGCCTCCCCTCCTTTGACTGTCAAGACATATGTTAGGTACACATTTGATCTATGCACCTTTTCTCGTCAAAACAACCTGAATGTAAACATGCTATATAAAGGTTTCTGTTTGCTAAACATCTGAACTAGGTGGTCCTCAGAGAATAAATGCTCTTTGAGAGAAGCACATGGTCTCTTGTCCCTCTCCTGAAGAACGACCAGGGCTCTCACTGCATCTTATAGAGCTTCATCTTGCAAACAGGATTAGTTCAGAGAGCAGCAGCCCTCCGTGGAGAGGCTAAAGCCATCTCAAGGGAGCAGTGCTTTACCACAAATCTTTCTCTTGCTGTTAATTATCTGTGTCTTCTCACAGTGATTCCTTTAGTTGCCATCTATCCAGATTGCCTGAGGGATAAGCCTGTGTGACAGGCAAGAGAAGTGGCTAATGCCTCTTCTGAGAGAGCACAGTAGGCTTTCCAGTATGACTGGGCTTTCTGTGATATTCACATCCATTAACCATTGCTTTTCACATCTCAACATGCTACCTTGATTGCGAGGATTTTTTTTCCAATGAGGAGCCATGAGGAAGCAAATAGCATAGGGAAAACAGCCTGGTTCCACTTAGGTCCATCAGAAAAGGAAAAATAAATGCTTAATCATTTCTAAGAGAAACTGAAAATCAAGTAGAAGCCTCTTACGAGGCTCTTTTTTTATTGCACCTTCCCAAGGGGCGTAGCATAAGAAGGAAGAAGCTATACGAGAAGGACAAAGTGAGAAGAAAAAAATAATACCAGAGTAAAAGGAGAATTATTTGGATATATGTGTGTTAACTTGAGTAAAAATGTCTCTCTGATTGGTTTTTGCATGTCCATGTTAATAACTGTGCAATGTGGGACTGCGTTTTATCACTTCTAGCATATGTTGAAACTTGATTTAACATTGAAAATGGATAAAATGAAGGGCCTCACAGGACCAGTTTAGAATAGGTTCATTTATTTTCCCTGTATTTGATCATGAACCACAGGAATCATCAGAAGATTGCTTTCCCTGTGTATGAGATGTGCTTGCTACAGCAGTAGCTTAGGGACATTTCAGGGATTTCTAGGCTTTGCTGATAAGCTGGTTCTGTGACACCAGTAGCAATGCTATCAGACCCATTTGGTCATTTCTCTTGGATTTTCTCATTCTGGTTATGTTGCTCTACAATGGCCTCAGGAGAACTGCTGCTAAGGAAGATAAATATAAATTCTTATGCAGGTCACACAGAGCAAAATAATGCCCTCTGCTGTTTTTTTCAATCTGTTTCAGGAGTCACAGTTTCATTCATGAGAAACGTGTAAGACATATGATGGTTGTTTGATTTTGGCACTGCAAAAACTTAGTGAGTGGAGAGCTATACATGTTTATAATTCAGATTGGCAGCTTTATATCTAAATATTGACATAATTGCATGCATTTGCCTTTCTATCTCAAAAGCACTCAGTGAACCTTTACTTCTTCAAACTGATGTCTTCTCTGATCCAATCTGACATGTTAATGACAAGCATTTAATTTTTTTCATCTTCCAATTTTGAAACAAGATGACAGAATCTATATGTAATCAAGAATGCTCACTATCAGTAAATCAAGTATCAAGTGAAGTTGATATGATATTGATATTATATTTGATATAACACAAACCAATTAAGTTTGGGTTTGTGCTAAAAGTGTAGTTTTCTGGGAAACTGCTGTTTATGATCCAGTTTAGTAAGTTAAGAATATGAGTTGTCGTATTTCAGTGTAGCTTTTTTTTTTTTTTGAAACAGCTGAATGTCAGAGTGCTAAGAAGTCAGGATTTATCTCTCTCCTTTCTGTTTTTCATTTTACTACCTCTCAAGAAATAAAGTCATATGGAATCTCAGAATGGCTTAAAGATCATCTAATTCCAGCCCCGCTGCCGCGGTCAGGACATCTTTCACCAGATCAGGTTGCTCAGAGTCCTTCCTTGAGCACTTCCTGGGATGGGGCACCCACAGCTTCTCTGGGCAACCTGTGGTAGTGTCTCACCACCCTCACAATAAAGAACTTCTTTCTAACATGCAATCTAAACCTACTTTCTTTCAGTTTGAAGACATTTCCCCCCATCCTGTCGCTCCAGGCCATTGTAAAAAAGTCTCTCTCCATCTTTCTTGTAGGCTTCCTTCAGGTACTGGAAGCCTGCAATTAGGTCACCTCAAAGCCTTAATTACATATGTAGCATATAAAGTAGCAAGACATAGTTATATCACTACTACAACAAAGGAAATGCGACATTTCCATTAGCGCAATATTGTTCACTGTCATAGTTGGCTGATAACTGGAGTGGAGCCCTAATTCTGGGGGATGCAGAGAGACTGCTTCCCAGAGATGCAAATTAAAAGTAGTATTTCCATAGATGCCATGTGGTCTGCTTTTTTCCTTTAATGCTCTTCATTGTATTTAATGGGAAAAAAAGTGTTTTCCTGTAAAAAGGAGGGGGGGTGGGGTGGTGGGAAGCAGAAAAAATTCTCTTAGTCATACAGTCAACTATTATGTGGTAAAAATATCTTTACTGGTGTATGTTGGTTTTCAGTAGAAAATCTTTAAGCATCGTGCAACAATGCAACTTGAATGAGAAACTCAATGGTCTAGTATGGTAGGGAAGTATTTTAGTAATATGCTGATAGTTAATAACCCAGCTTACTTAATGAGCAGAGGCTGAGTCTAGGACTTTTTTTTCATGTCCCCCTTTACCCCTAAATTCCTATTTTGCTTTTCGTTATACATTCAGGGAAAAAGTCCCAAATCTATGCTGTTAATTAAATACAATCGTAATTTCCTGTTTGACAACTATTGGACTTTTATATTTGTAAATTATTTTTAAAACATCTTTATGTTCACAGCTGTGGAAAATGCTGGCTGGTTTGCATCTTGCTCATTGGAGCTAGGACTTGACTGTCAGCAGATGCTGTGAATCACTTGAGTCACTCGTTGAACAGAAGTTATATAATGAGAGGATAGAGAGACTCAGATAACCTGAACATTTCCATAGACAATTCTAATTACTGAGTTTGCTGCTGCCCATGGGTCAAGGGCAGTTGAATCATCACTCACAAGAATTTGGTAGGAAGGGACCTGAAGTGAATTCATGAAGCCATGCTTTCAGCTGTGCTCATCAACACAGCTTCACTTATGACACCAGAGAATTTAACACACAAGTTAAATCTGAAGCTCTAATTCATAGCTTTTAAGAAAATCAATAATTTCAAACCCTTTTTTGTGCAAATCATCAGGCTTCCAGCTAGGCTCTGCCACTTTCTCAAGCCAGTGAGCAATCAATATAAAGTTAAAGTAACATCATTTAGGCTGAAGTCTTAAGAGCACTGTGATTAGGGGTATGTCTGTACCATGGGCTGCACAGTGTTCTGCACGTTAAAAGAGCCCGGTTGGTTTACGAAATTTTCTAATCAGTTTCAGCTGCCATACCTTCCCACTCAATATTTCGAATCACATATCTAAGGAACTGGGAATCTCTGCCTTCTTTGGGCAAGAAGAAGGAAATTCAAGAGAGTTAATAAAATTTGACTCAGTACTTTCAAGTTTTTGCGCTCTCCTCACCCCCTTCCAAAGGACCCCACACTGCTTTAGGCAGAACAAAAATGGATTAAATCAAGGTAGTAGAAGTTTAAATATTTTAAGTACTCTTTTGTCATATTAAACGATCTAGAATTCACAGTCTTATTGCTCAGTATTTGGGCTTTTAAAAATGGTATTCATGTGTCTGCTTCAACTAACCTTTCTTGTTTTCACTGAAGTTCTAATTGTACCTGTAAAAAGTAAAGTAGCACCTGCTGTATTTGTGCCTGGTGTCCCTGGAGACCTAATGCATACTGTGAAATACAATGATTAGATCAAGAAATGTTATTCATCCTCTTTTCATCTGAAATGGGTTCTTTAAATTATGAAAAAATATGGAAATGGCACAAAGTAAGTCCAAGCTAGCTGCAGGACAGATTGGCATTGCTGGAGGAATTGCTTATCAGGAGGATATAGAGGAATTAATAGTAAAGAAACTGCATGCAGTATCTGCTCCTCTGCACTTTAGACTTTGCAGATAAAATTGATGTTTTATGGAATTTCAGGTACTCCTAGGGTAGTAGCCCATTCTCATGATCATCAGGTCATGAAAATATTTTATAAATTTGTCTCTATCAGGCAACTAATTACCTATGATTGGATCTGCTGTGCACAAAATCTGCCTTTTGCCACAATGGCAGCAATGGCTTTAGTAAGCCAGGGTGACAAAAATGACCAAAAAGTAGATTTCCTCCAGGTATTATCTGTATTTGTAGTATTTTGATTTCTTGGAAGATAACAACAAGGAGAGCTGATGTGCCAGAGTCCACCAAGTGAGGTTTGCTTGCAGAGACATGATATATCTACCCTGCCACCTTTCTGTGCTCACATATATGATGCTGAAGGCCTTGGTCTTGGCATCTGAATCTCCCTAAGCTTAGCTGCTATAAATCACAGAGGAACAAAGATCTTTTTGGTAGAGCCTACTGATGCATGCTGTTTTCTCCTCCTCTCCTCAGAGAGCTGACATAGGGATCTCTGCCCTAACCATCACCCCGGACAGGGAAAATGTGGTGGACTTCACGACACGTTACATGGACTACTCGGTGGGCGTGCTGCTGCGGAAGGCAGAGAAGACAGTGGACATGTTTGCCTGCCTGGCCCCGTTTGACCTCTCCCTGTGGGCCTGCATTGCTGGCACGGTGCTCTTAGTCGGGCTCCTGGTCTACCTCTTGAACTGGCTCAACCCGCCGCGCCTTCAGATGGGGTCCATGACGTCTACAACTCTCTACAACTCCATGTGGTTTGTCTATGGATCCTTTGTGCAACAAGGTAAGAGACAGAGGGAGGCTCTGCCTCCCAGAGAAAACCTGTATATCCTCCCCATTGCTGTAGAGACCTTCCTCTTCCCTGCCTCCCTCCCACAGCCCACAAGGAACTGGGAGCATTGGAAAGCCTTGTGCTACAAGATTTCCTAGATATTTGGCTGCCCTATGTAAGAACCCTGAGAAGTTCAGAGCACTACATGCTAGCTTGTGATTTGTTGTTTTGTTATTACAGAAAGGTGATTTTTCTCTGAGTGAAAAAGAGTATTGCTCATCATTTGCTGGAGAATTATTCAACATTAACAAGTGCCATGTTCTTACATAGGCAGAGAATGCTGGGATTTGGATTTTGAACTAAGTTTAGACTAGTCAGCAATGCTAAACGATCTTACTGTGTCTGATATTCTTTCCTCCCTCTTCTGATTTATTTCAATTTTCCTATCTAATGTTTAGATTCAAGCTTCTCTGGCCTTCCTAATGGCTTTCTCAATCCTCTCTAGAATCTGGTGTAGGCCAGGCTGTTCCCCAATTCTGCTTATTTTACCAAGTCCTTCACAACCTTACTCTTCTGGCTGAGTTTTAATCATGCATCCTAAAGACATCAGGGACTGCAGATCTTGGCTGGGTATATACTACTTAGGATTCTGGTCTACAAGTTGGGGTTGTAGTGCAAAGAGGAATAAGAAAACACAGCTTAATATAAGAGCAAAAGGGGTTTAGATAATAACACTCGACAGCAAAACAGAATGAGAACCTTCTTGCTTATCCATGTAATTGTTCCTCAGTCACTGCTGGCACTGCAGGTACACCTGTTTTAATTTCACAGAACATCTGCTCTACAAAGAGCCATGGCCACAGCAGCCCCAAACTCACAGACAGTTCTTTGTATTCTAACCTGAATTTGGATGGAACATTGTAGGTAAAGGTGTCATATTTACGTAATGCTGGCTACATGTTATTTAGCATTACATTATTCTTGTTTCGAAACAATCAGATGACATCCATAAAAGCTAAAGTTATCCATAAAAATCCATAAAAATCAAGTATGAAACTCCTAGAAGGGGGGAAAAAAGCTAAATTAATGTCACTACCCAAAAAAAGAAGAAAACCTTAAGCTGAGACTTTCCACAAGAGGAGTGATTTTAAACACATGAGCATAGAGGCGTTACTTTTAAAATTACCATTTGCATTGAGCAGTGATGGTCAGCTGAGGAGAGCTGAAGAGATTGTTTCAGGGTTTTTGTGATTTTCTTTTTTTTTTTTTTTAATAACACCAAAGACTTCAGAGTAGCTGAGACCTATGGAAGTTTTTTGGATGTATATAGGTGGGTTTATAAAGCTTTCTTTCTGTCCAAAACATCCCCAGTGTAACTGTTTAGGGAATCCAGCTGTGAGAGAGCAGTTGGTCTGTTACAGACCAAGAATCATTACATCTGTCCTCCTGTTAGGTTAGAACTTTTGAATTAGTTTCGTTACTGCATGAATGTGAGTCATTCTACACAGGATTATTAGTCTGAGCATCCCTGCTGTACTCCCAACATGAGCCCCTAAAAGCTTTCTAGGAGACTGCCCAGCAAAGGTTCAAAGGAGGTACAGCTAGTTTAACATACTTCAGTCTGAACAAGTGTTACTTGAATTGTTTGCCTCATATTTATCCAAGGAAGCTTGTGTTGCCTGGTTTCCTGAAATTTCCTAACTCCTAGGTCCAGAGTGGTAGCCCACAAGGGAGCCCTTCGATAGATGCTCAGTTAGCTCAAAAAGACAGGATTTTTTGACCAGTCAATGAAAATGAGTGCTTTAGGAGGGCTTCGAGAGAAGCCTTGAATTCAGCATGAGGTTGAGGAAGAAGTTAGATGAAAAGAAGTGGGACTGGGTGACAAAAATAGCAGAATTCAAAAGGAAAAGGGAAAAAAAAAAAAGGAAGGAAAGAAAAGGTATTTTGTTGAGCATATCTGCATCCAGTCCCTGTAGTAAGAGGGATATGAGGTGCAACGCAGTAAAACCTGCTGGTGGTACAAAGCATCTGGGAGCACCAAAACTGTTGTGTGACTTCAGAAAAAGAAATTCACAAAATTTGGAAGGTGGGAGGAATTATTTACAGACAGAGAGACACCTTACCACTCTACCATGTGGATTTTCAACAAAACTCTATAGAATTCACCAGAACAATATAAAATATTCACTTGGCTCCTACTGAGTAAGGGAAAGCTATAGATACATGTCTTCTTCAAAGAACAAGCAGAACTGTCCTGAATTAGCTAGAAGGAAAAAATGAAACACACTGAAAAGGATTGATACCAAAATATATGATACTTACAGACTGATATAAACATAAAGACTCAGAAGAACTCAGAAATTCAGTGCAAAAGAGATCCATTTATAATGTCAGCCTGTATTTCACGTTCAATTTGTATATAACAAAAGCTATATTAGCTGAAGCATTATTGTTTACTAATCCTTGTGAATACAGACAAATGAAAATAATTTTCATTGACAGGGTAACTGGCTATTGTGGTACTTTTGCCTCTGTTTTCATTCATCAGCTCTTCATTCGGCAGAAAAACTGCGGTTTTTAGTTGTTTTGGAGTAGTTAATCTGTTGCTGTTAATTGTGATTGGCAGATCTTAAGTGCAGCAGCATGGGGCATTTCAAATACTGTCAGGTTCACTTAAGAAGTCTTTCAGCAGCGATTTAAAGCATGACAAGGTACTCATTTCTGTTATCAAAACATAGAGCCGAAGATGCTTTTATGTCGTGTGCTGACAGAAACAAAGCCGCATGAACCGAGGATTGCTTGTGCTTTGGTAGTTCTGGATTCTTTGTTTGGGGCTAGCAAGCGATTTGTGGCATCACCTTCTCTTTCTTTTCTCTAGACAGAGGAAAAAATTTGCAAGCATGCAGACTGGCTCCAGACTCTGAAGACAAAAGAGCCCTCTGGTGCAAAAAAATACACTTCATTCTTTAAGGAAATTCATAACCTATTATGAGCTCGTTTCTTCTGAAATAGTTAAAAACTTGGCAGATTTAAGCAAGTAGCTTTAGTTCACTGTGTCCCTTTTTTTGTTCAGCCTTGACTCTGATGTCTTGTTTAAATGCTGTTAACGAGTTCTAACCTTTTGCAATTTTTGAAACACCAAAATACTGTGTCATTGTCTACAGACAAAAGTCAACACAGATCAATCCAGTGGTTTTTAAGGCAGGTCTATAATTACTGTCATATTCAGTTACAAAATTTAAGTATTTTTAGTTGCTTCCTTAAAGGTAGACTGAAACTTAATGTCACAGCTACTTGTATCACTTAAACTTAGGTTTTGAACTTGGCTTTCAATTTCTTCCCTCCATATTTCAGTGACCGCTCAAGGCACCATTTTTAGATGGGTAATATAGAGGTGTATTTTAAGTTTCCCTTTTTATGTGATGTTCAGTCATTATAGAGATCAGTCAAAATAATATACTTTTTTTTTTTTTTAATTTTTAAGATATATGAGGATAAGGCTGTAATGTAACTGGGGAGGCTCAATTAATATAAAAGTGTATGAACTGCAAAGTGGGGGTTTTTATCCTGTACTCAGTCTCTTCATTATTAAGAAAACAAAAAACAGGCAGGCAGTGCACTGAAATGCTTTGGCTTCCTACCCAGTATACCCACTGAATCTGTGACCACCAGGAAGGCAGAGACTTTTAGGTGATCATGGTGGTGCTACTGCAGATTATATTAAAAGCAAATGCTTCTGACTCTGAAGTCCGAATTCAGGCATGAGTAGTTAAGATAAAATCTGTTATCTCTGAATTGTCTATTCTTCTAAAGATGAAGCAAATTTTTAGATTGAGTCTGTGGAAGACTGCAGTTGTGTTGAAATTTAGTTTCTGAAAGTTTCTGAATTTGTTCTTTTCCTTTTGCTCATCCTAGAAGACTAAGTGACTAAAGCTCTGTATTTTGCTTCTCTTGGATATTACCCTTTGTCAACTGCACAGATAACTGGCTCTAGGCAGCCCTGCTTGGGCAGGGTGTGTTTGACAAGGTCCCTTTCTACTTCCAAGAGTCTTAGTGATATATGAATAATGACATATTATGTACTCTTTGCTCGGCTTTTGTACTATTCTATACAACCACGGTTCCTTCTTTTGAGCCGTGGTATTGTTGCTGCTCCCTCAAACTTTGCCCATACTAGAATTTGCCAATATTGGGAACCTGCCATATGAAGTCTCAGAGAAGAAATTTGGGGGTTCTAGAAACTTTACTAAAGTCTTCATCGAGATTGATTAAATCAAGTTGCTGCAGTAGCCTGATGACTTTTATACTTGCTGAGAACCTAGTTTAATCTCCTGAAGGTTTTCTATTAGCCTCCTATTAGGGGCTCTTGTTACAAAACACTCTAGGGACCACTCTGCTCTCACCAGTACTGGAGAAAATCAATGATTTAAAAAGCAGAAGTTCGAGGTCTAGAGTTATTCCCAACCCTTTTGGTATAATAGATAAGTTTTTGAGACATTTAGGTAAAATGCTGCATAATTTTTTACCAAGGATTTGCAGAAGAATGATTTAGGGGATTTTGTTTTGAAGGCAGCCTCTCAAATTTTGCTTCAGAATACAGTGATGAGCTAACTTAGTATAATAGAATTCAACTGAATGTTGACAAAATAATGAAGTTAGAGAAAATTACAATATTTTGTATTTGATGTGAAAGACACCATAAAAGGCTTTGTCTATATCTTATCACACTCTGCTCATTTTGCTTTGAATTTTTGCATGAGAGAAGGTATTTCTGAACTGGCCTGGCAGGATTTTAGATTATGCAGGTAAAGATGTAAGGCTCTGTTTGGTTTGGGGTTTTTCCTTGTTTGGTTTTTTTTTTGCTGTAATGGAAAATATCTTTTAAATGGCTGAATCATTCAAGATTTAATCACTTCTTAGTGATTGCAACAAAACAAACATTCATTATAGTTTTATAAATAGAATTTGACCATAAGATAATGAGCGCTTGAAGTATTACCTGCAAAAATATAGTTTTCTTGAGAGATCTTAATACACTTGCAAGTTAGCAAAGTTATGAAATGGATGATGTAAAAGCATCACTGGTGGGCCATTTTTTTATCCCCTCATATTTGTTTAAAATGCTGGTCACAACTGGATGTTTTGATTGGTCATCAGTGGTGTCAGTAATGGCCAATTATGCTGATAATACCTGGCAAATGAGCAAATCTTACTGTTTGCCTTGTGTAAATTACATTTCATAGGAGCAATAAAACAGCCTCCAAGCTTTGGCACTTCGAAGTCATTATAATACTTCTCAGATGGTCAAAGCTGCTCAGGATTCTCAGTCTTCTTCCTTGTATTACCACCCAAGGTGTGATATAATCCTCCTGAAATGCACTGCCTGGAGTCTGCTGTTGCTTAATAAATTACTCCATCTTGCTTATCTCGTTCTCAGCATATCCCTATCAGCAGGAAACCATTATGCTGTAGCAACATCCTTTCTCAGTGACATTTTCTCTTAATTAACTGTACAACAATCAAATATTTAATATTCAGAGGAAAACTCTAGAATCATTCCGGAAAATTTGTGTTAAAAATTAATTATATCTTCACATGTGATATTTAGTGGTGAAATGTGATTTATTTGATTTATTGGGGGGGGGGGGATACGTTTAGAAATACAAAAATGATCCAGTATAAAGGCTTTAAGACTGGGACCTGGTCCTTAATTTGGTTTCTTCGCCTGATCTTCTGGCTGACCACAGAAACTTTATTTAATATCTTAGATATCAGTTCTGAGTTGTAAAATGGAGATATTACCCATCTTCCTTCATAAAAACATGTTTTATATCTTTTGATGGAAGGCAGAAGTTAAATGCCAGTCTCATTAATTAACAATTTTAATTGCTCTTCAAACTAATGCGAGCCTTGACATATTCATGTAGCAAGGGGAACAGACTTGCTGAGCCTAAAATGCACAGCACTGAGC
The DNA here is from genome assembly GCA_014706295.1 of Lycocorax pyrrhopterus obiensis. Lineage (NCBI taxonomy): Eukaryota > Metazoa > Chordata > Aves > Passeriformes > Paradisaeidae > Lycocorax > Lycocorax pyrrhopterus. Next base: position 63,896,961 of record JACSVZ010000006.1, on the reverse strand, counting down.
TGGGAAAATGATAAGTCAGATATTGAACATGTTGGGAAACAAACTTCATACACCAGCAGGTTTATTTGTGATGTGGTAGTTCCACCTTAAAGTCTGAACCCCCCAAATCCTCAAGTCATTGTATTAAATCTAGGCTAGTGTATCAGTAAGTATACTCACCTTCACAAAGCCATCTCTCTGAAATGGGGACTGCAGCCCTGTGGTACCCAAGCTCCTTTTGCATGTCTCAGTGGTTTGGCCAGCCCTCTTGACAGCATCAAAAAATGAGTACATTTTGGCAATTGTGTCCTGTATGAATTTGGAAACCACAAATGATCACTGGAACTGACAGCGTGTACTGAGAGTTGTTGTCACGTACACAGTACGCTTTTGTGAGCCTTGGATGTAGCTTTATGTCCTTTCAGAGGTTTATTTGATTGTCTCTTCTTGAAATTGTAATTCAATTGTATCCAAGGAATAACCATGCTCCAAATAAACGGTTCAGTAGTGTGGACATTTGTTTGCAGCAGTGTGACATCACTAATGTGAAACTACCAGGGGATACGCTTGGATTTTCCCCTAATTTGGAGTTAAGATTCAGGCAGTTCTCAGAGGCATCTTAAATAATGCAATTCTACATCTTGTCTGCGTGTGGTTGCCTGAGTAATAGCACTGGGTACGTGAGGCAGTGTATTTAGAGATTTTGTGTCTGATATACCACTTGTGAAGAGGAGAATGAATGGCAGTGTGAAAACCTAAAAACTACCTTAATTGCCTGGGACTGGCTCTGATTGACTGTGAGAAGGCAATGTCTGACTGGCTATAGTATAAATGCTGATCAAGACCAAACGAGGCAAAAGGAAAGTAGAATTGGATGTCATGGCATCTGTCCATCATTCTGTGTTCCTTTCAAAAACGTCCTAAGGTGAATATTTTACTCGGAACAGTTTCTTTGATTGTTATAATTTCTAATATGACTATATGCTGTAACTGGGTAAAGAATTGATAAGTTAGATTCAGATTAGGTAACCAATTTTGACTTTTCAGGGTTCACCAGTGTATAATATGCATTTAATTGAGGAAATGAGGAAGAACAATTTAGTCAGGAACCGAGTGTTTCTTGCATGGAGGAGTAATATAACCCCCAGTTTTATCTTCAAAGATGTTTAGAAGCTGAAGAGGCAAGTCTCATCCTGCTATTTGATATTCCTACACAGGAGTTTACACTTAAATTGACTTCAGGTGTTTAAGGTAGGGAGGAAGTGAGAAATGAGTTTTAGCTTTATTAAAAATACTCCCCCTCTGCTTGGGTTGACAGCAGTTTCACCCACAAACTGATCAGCCTTTTTCAGCTGAGGACATCCAAGGCACCAGACAAACATGGGTTTTAGAGGGAGCCTGTGGTAGTTTGCTGCTGCTTTTCTGCCCTGTGAGGAGTCCCTCCTCTGCAACAGCTGTGCCATGGCTGCACCCACCCATGCAGATCCACTTCACAACATCAACTGGTGGGTAGGTGCCAGGAAAATTGCTTGAAAGCTGTAAAGACAGGAGTAGCAAAGAGGTTTTCAAGCTGCTGGCAGGAAAGTCTCCCTTCTTCAGCAGCTGAGGGGTTTTTCCTCGAACTTCTTGTAATATTAAAGTGTTTATAAAAGGAGTAGACCAAAATTAGTAAAGAAAGGAAATAAAAAATGCTACCAAGGGATTTTTTTTAAACTAACCTGTTCATTTCGCTGATTGTTGAGATGAAGCACCAGTCTCAGCAAATATGGTAAAATGAGAGCAAAATGAGGGCTACTGGCGGAGTTTGTTTGTATTTTTTTTTAGTCAGCTTCCCAGCATGCAAATTAAGGGGGTTGCCTTCATTATAGCAGCATCCTGGTGTAGGAATCTCCTGCTGATTAATTTTTATTCTTCCACTATCAATAGCAGAGGGAGAGATCTTAAAGTAGGACTTTACCTTTCCAGTGTTTTTGAAGTTAGTGAGATGGGGCTGGGTTAAAAATGTGTGATACCTCACCTACTAGGCAAAAGGGAGATGAAGGAACACGTGTGGTTTTGACTGAAGACTCTTCTTCCCCCACACTAGGATGGAGTAAAGGTAGCAATAAAGGGGAAAGAAAGTTATCTGCAGACAGGCTGTTAAGGAACAGTGATAATAAATCTGTTGAGTGGGGTGTTCGTTGTTCATGCCCAGGTATACTTGCTAATAGAACATTTTTAGCTATGAGCATTTACCTCCTTCTTACAATGGCCTCTTTTATTTCTATATCCCCAAAGAGTAAAATCCTCGCTATCCTGTAAAAGTCACCTTTGAAGTTGCTTTTCGCTTCTGAAAAACCTGAGTTGTGATCTCAAGCAGGGTGATAGCTAATTTGCAGTGAAAACCATCTTATTCAACTTTCAAACGTAAGCATTTGTATTAGTGATTTTCATCAATAAATGACATTATAGCATTTTTCTCTGCAATACTTAAAAGGATGAGGGTTTCATTCTGTCCTCTGTTCACTGTCATAATACTACATTAGGTCATCTGAGTTTTAGTGATCACTTTGATAACAACATTACAGGACGCACCTGAAGTGGAATTGTAGTCTAAATTTTAAAATGTGTTATTTAGGAACATAGTTAGAGCTCCTGCACTGGTGATGACTGAATTCTGTAAGGTTAGGAGTTCATTGCAGAGAAGCATTCTGAAAATTAAAGGATAACTAGAATTAGTGACACGAGAACTGAACTAAGGTATCCGAGATGCCTGTGATCCACTTGCCTCTGAAGTAGTCAGAGGTCACTCTGTCCTGATGGATGCTTGGAAATCTTGGAAGAACAGATTTATAAAACAGTTCATAACTTTTAAAATTCCAGCAAAACCATTTTTTTTTAGTGTGCAACCCTTTTTTAAATTCCCTTCACCCTCTAAAATCTTGAGTCACAGAATTATATAGAGGTAAAAAGATTATGGGGAAAACTCCTTGTCAAAAGATGTGAGGACTTTACTGGAATAAGAGTTTGTCCTTATGGTCACACTGCATTGTTTTGTGTTTTGCTTGGTTCACAGTTGCTCAGTTTCAGCCAAAGGGGACTCTCTCCCTCATATTTATAATGTCCTCTCTGACAGGCTCTCAGCTAAAGCCACACTTTAATACCTCATAAATGACGTTGCTTAGCCTAATGTTAATTTTATCTACAGATGTTCTGCTTTTAGTCCATTGTGCACAGTTCTTTCTGCTGTCCCTGAAGGTGCTACACACACCCCTGTCAGTAGCCTATGGAAAGACCACACTAAGTAAACTGAATGTGACAGTAGCACAAGCATTATCTCCTTAGCCACTTATGAATATGTGCCAGAGATGATAATTGTGGCTGATTGCTTGAGGCTTCGCAGCATTTGAATCCAGCCATTAGTAATTGAGAGACTGGGTCTCAGCATCTCTTGAAATCTGATCTAAATGTTGCCAGTGTGCAACGTTATTTGTTGGGATCCAGTGCCAATATCCTCTAAAATACTCGCAAGCATATATCACTTTGATGCATTCCCAGTGGCTGCAAATAGCACCTTTACCCGGGCATGCAATCAAGCGCAGTCCTAAAAGCACACATCACATCACAGCGCTCCTGAAGAGGATCCCCAGAAGCTCCCTGTGTTTCTTGCAAATGCACCTTGAGCTCTAGTCTGTGTTTGTCTCCGTGTGTGTGTATATTAATAATTATATTCTGTAAAATTATTGCCATATGTGTTAAAAGTGGAAACAAAGAATTATCTGGTCAGAGATTTTTTTTTTTTTTTTTGCAAAGAGCTGTTGGTAAAATTGCTAGGCTTATTGCACAATTATTTATGGTTATGTAATTGGATGGTACTGTGTTTGGTAACCTCAAAATTAAATTTGAAACCCTGCTAAGTCTTCTAATAAACCAATGCATTTCAGCACCATTAATACAGTACATTTTGTCTAGCAGATTGATGAGAGGTGGACAGCAAGACTCACAGTTCCAATGTGATCATAGTTACGGAGATCAAAAGATTCACTTTCAAATTTCCAGGCTTGTAGTATAAGACTAGTAATTATTCTTCTAAGGGCTCCCAGTAACTTCAGCAAATTCCAGTAGATGCCTCCATTTTCATTTTAGCTGCAGTCATTTCTCCTCTTTTGTAATGGCAGCAGGAGAGAAAAACAAAATATACTTTGTGATACATTTTCCAGGGCTTTTAGAAGCACTGTAAGGGATACTCATCCCCTCTCTCTCTGATTATGTTGCGCAAGTCACTGCAGTGTATTGGCATTATATTGATGCACACTAATGTTTGTAACATCTTCTTTTATCTCTTGTGAACTTCGATTTTCAATTGAAAATACATTTTGCTAATTCCACAGAAAGACAGAATCTGACCACTGCAAAATTGCTAATATCTGAAATAAGTCATTAACCTTGGATCTAGGCCTAAAAGCCAGGAATTAATTCTTATAGATCTTGAAGATTCATCCTGTGAATACTACATAATAGGAATGAAAAACTGATTAATGTATGTTCTTGAAGCATCACAGACACCAGGAGAAGCTAGACCACAGCCATTTGCTAAATGGTTGACACGACATATTTCCCTTCCCAACTCTTGCATTGTTGCCACTCTTTCAGCAAAATGGGTGGAAAGCAACGATTTATTGCTGTGAAGGGAATTATAAATATACTATAACTAATATGTTATGCTAACATCACTTTAATCAGGTAATTATTAAAGGACTGTTTGGCCTTTAAGGACATTGATTTAATGGGAATTAATTTAATGATTGAACACTGTTTGTGTAACATTATCATTGCTAGTGATGCAGAAAATTGGAATCTCAGCTCAGCTGAAAAGAGTTTAGACTTTTTATTATCACATTAGATCCCATTCTACTGGAATGTAGTTATTAGACCCTTTTTTATACTTTCAGTATATATTTAAATGTTTGGATTTTATCTAAAAGTTTCTGAATAGAAAAAGTCAGTTAAAATTTTTGTCATTGTACTGCTCTCCTTTTTGATAGAGGCTTGAGTTTCTGTTTAAAATAGCCTTAAAGAAAGTCCATTAGATTTTGGTTTTGACTTGCTATTGCTTCTCCCATAAAACAAATTTTCTCTGTTTTCATTCTCTGCTTTCTTCTCTGCAAACCTGACAATTTTTTTTAGGAGGAATAGATTTTGGTTTATGGAATAGTTTTACAACTTTAAAGACACAGCAGCTTTATAAAGTAGCAGCGGGCAGAGCACAGTTCTATCTAGATTATTCTGAGGCTGAATCCTGCGGTGTCTAGTCACAGCTTGGTGGAAATGGTGAACATTATAAAAGGAGTGTGTTCAGTACCTGAGGGTTAAGACAGAGTTAAAGCTGACCTTTATAGTTACAACTCCCTTTTACCTACAGGTATGTTGTCTCTGGATGCCCTCCTTGGTTTGCCCTTAGGGGTGTTATTGTCACAAATTATTTTTCATCTTTGTAGCGCCTCTAACTGCTGTTGTACATAAATTAGACCCAGGGAGGAAAGGGAAGCATGTAGTGAAGTGGTGCGTCTGACAGACTGCTGCAAATAGATTAATTTTCAAACAAAATTTTACTCAAGGACGTCTGACAGTTCCTGCTGTATCTTGGCAGAATTTTCCAAGGGAGCCTGGTGGCCAAATGATTAGCCCTCTGTCGCTAGAATGAAGCACTGGCAGTCGACACTAACAGCAAGTTAGGCTGGCTGGGTATTTGAAGACTGATAGAAAAATAATTTGATAACAGACATAGCAGAGTCTCAAGCTTACAAACACTGTAGGTTACTAACCCAGTGGTGAGTGATGCTGAGTAGGCTGAAATGCTTTGCACTGGGTAGCACTGGCCCTTCCCTTGATGCTAGAGGATTTTCTAGCTTTGGAGAGGATATTTTCAAAGAACAAGACTGAAGAACCTGTATTTCGAGAAAAGTAGTTTGTGAGCAGGCCTTTGATCAATCTTTTGGATATTTCTATTTGTCCGTCAGGTTGTATGGCAAGGCCCTCTGACCAGATTTATGAGATGGGTTCTCTGGGCTGTAACTTGATGAGGGCTTTGTGGCACTGCCACTGGTCCTTGATTAGTCCCAGCATTTCAAATCTCAGCATGGGTAATCTCTTTTTATTAATGAGAAAACAGAGCTGAGCAATGAGCCGTAGTATGTGAGTCAAATGCCAAAGGCACATCCAAACAGATACCCAGCAGTAGCAAATGGAGGATTTTCAGAGGGAGTTTTCAAGATATGAAATGTAGCTTGAAGGTGATTACTGGCAGGCAATAACAGAGGGCGACAAGGTAGCATGGTAATCTCTCTTTCAGATTGGAGCTGGCTCGTGCCTGGCCTCCTTGGTAGGAGGCTGGGGGAAGCCCACATCTGCCTGCACAAGGTTGTGCATATACCCTCAGGTTAGCTAGCTTCCAGAGCTGTTGATAAGGATCTTTAAGCACGTATAAGATGCAGCTTCTCAAACTCCTTCACAGATTTCAGATAACTAGGAGTGATTTGAAATAAGCCCAAAGCAGAGGAATGCTAGTCTCGGATTTTCTCCCTGTCACATAAAGGGGAGAAATAAATGAGGAAATCTTTCTTTTGTGCATCATTGCTTCCCTTCTGGGAGTGCAATGAGGGCAGGGCTTCCCACCCAGCTGAAAGAAAACAGTCTTCCAGGGAGAAAATGTAATGAGATTAGTCAGGGGATCATTACACTAACAACAACAAATGGCAAGAGTGATTGTTTAGTTCAGATATAAGACATTAAGGGGCGAAAAAATTAATAAGAGCACCAAAAGACAAAGTGAACACATTCTTTAATTGCCTATAGACCAGCAGGAGAAATCTGAATAATAAACAAGAACAGTTAGACTCAGAAATACAGAATTGGTCTTCGTGGTGTTTCTGAAATTTTGCAGGAACACTTGGAAGTACTTAAGGTCAGATGGACAAGGTGGGCAAATGGGGAAGAAGGTGTCACTACACCAAAATAGCCTTAGGTATTTCAGGAGATGAGAACTTGGAAAGAACTGATCTTGATTTTTCTTCTGTGACTGTGTGCTAATGACTGGAGCACAAAATGAGATGGGAGACAGTGTCTGCTGCAGGCCACCAAATCACACTGCAGGGGAGGATGGTTGGCTCCCATAATGCAGATGTGTAACATGTAAGGGGAAGCGTGAGGTGTAACGGGGGCAGCCAGGCTGAGTGGTGGGTGTTTCAAGCCTCCAGCTGCCCAGCTGAAGCATCTGGAATACTCATGTATAGCATATTGAAAGGAAAAGGAACACTGATTGCACCAAAGTGTTAAATTCTACAAACTTCAGAGAAAAAATTACATGGGGTGGAAGTGTACACAGAGGTGAGGCAGAGCTGAGAACAACAGGAAGGAGGGCGCTTCATTGGGAGGTATAGAAACCTTAATGATATTGGTGCATTAGGTGAAGGTGACACCATTCAAAATCATTATGCCAGGAAGGCAATAAGTATTTCTCTTCTGTGCTTGTGAAAAAAACAAATTAAATACTTTCTGTGTAGTGGAGCTTAAATGGTAGCTACTAACATCAGACAGTTTCAAATCAGCAAATTCAAACAAATTTCACCCAGACATTTAAGAGAGTTTGCTGTGCAGCTTCCAAGATTTCTGTTTGCTGATTTGAGTCTTAGAACATTGGGCAGGTTTTAAAAAGATGATCAAAAAAATCTATTGTAAACCTAAAGACCAAAGTGAAGCTTCAGTGAAAGTTTTTCTTCCATCTTAATATATGGATGTAACAAGATGAAAGACTTAAAAAAATATAAACAGACATTTAACAATTTCAAAAGATATAACCATTAAAAAGGTCTACACCTGACTTTAACTATTTTATTGAAAAAAAAGTTATCATTGGGATTCCATGGAAACTTATAATCACTTCAGTGATTATAAAAAAATTGGTTCCCTTCCAATCCTACTACTTCCAATGAACTCAAAGAACAATTCGTAATATATTTGGAGTATTTTCACAGAATAGTATTGATACACAGATGCAGAGCTCTCTCTTTACAAAGTAAAGACCTGATGAAATGTTTTATGTGTGAAACAAAATAGCTGAATGTCTCTTTTCATATATAATTTTTTTTAAAAAAATCACTACAGTTTGATACAAATCAAATGCTACAGGAGGAACAGGTGGTGTGGTGAGTAAAAACTACAGCTGGCTCTTGAACTCCTCCACACCTTGTAAGATCTGGCTGCCAGCCCTGCCTCATGATCAGTTCCTTCTCCACTCCCAAACCCCTGCAATCTGCCAATATTTGCAAGGATAGGGAATTCAGCCACTGATTTCCAAGCTTATTTGGAAGGCATTACCAATTCAAGGGGTTGTATTCTCCTGTAGAATAATTCGTCATGCCTGCTGTGGTCAATGGGTGTTAACTTCAGCACAAAATGTAATATTACAAGCTCAAGTTATGGCATGCCAGCTTAAATGTTATGGAAAGGAATACATGCAAAGTTCAAGGAAGAATGGAGAAGTATGGATGAAAAAAAAGAAAATAAAGGAAGAAAAATTCATGATGAGAGATTTCCCGACAAGTTCCAAGCTGCGTTTAGTCACAGCTGGTAGAAATAGGTATAGGCTTCATTGACTGTAAAATATGTTTTGTCCTATACTGAATTGAACATTGCCAATTGAAAACAGGAGAGATTTTATATTATCAAGAAAGTTTTTAACAGAACAGTAGCAATAGCTAATGCCCTGAAAGATTCTGCCTTTGAAGAGCTCTGCTTTGCAGAGTTTTGCAAAGATCACAGAGCTCAGTCAAACTTTAGGTTTTGTTTCTCATGGCAAAAAAAAAAGCGGAAATATAAAATGCCTTTTCCTTTGTGTTAGTACAAACTACTTCCCTCACACCCACTCTCTATTAATGTCCCTTTCACAAAGAAAACAGAAGACATACGTTGATCTAAACTGTTTGCAACAGACATCTACACTTTTTTATTTATGGAAATTGCAGATGCACAGCATAATTGATGTGACTGTTCTAACAGGCTAAAGGCTAAATTGCAGCCAACTCCCAGTCCTTTGTGCTTTTTTACCAAAGGCAAATAATTCATTGAATGTGGACAGAATTTTTGTAAGAAAAATCAAAATCTGTCCCCAGATAACCCACCCTATTAATTCTTCACCTTCCTTTTCAAAGCACAGTCGAGATTCTTGCTTTCAATTTTGATAGTATTACAGTTCCTCCACAAAATAGTCCCAATTAACATATTTTTCATGTTTCTTTAAATTACCTACAAAACTCTTTACACAGAAATTCAGCTCGCTGCAGTTTTTTCTTCAGGCAAACAATTGACAAATCCCTGAGAACAAGATGTTTGGAAAAAGAGCCTAAGCATTTTGAATTCTTCAAATTTAGTCCAGAATTATAAAATACCAAGATCTCTCTAGGCTGAGATCCTCAATTTCCCTATTTTGCCCATTTGTCCTGTGATTTCATTCCTCCTTCTTGCCCGTACTCCTCTCTTGTGATTTTTGAAGAAACCTTTAAACTGACTGCTAATGAGGGAAAATATTTTTTTTAAATAAAAATATGTATGGTAATTGTATACCTTCACATTTTATCTTCTAAGTTGGGTTTTTCCTGATATTTAGGTCTGTCATAATTATGTATTTTATTGTTTGCGTTGTCAAGACAATGCATTATTTTTCCTGCCTTCTATTTAGCTTGAAGCACTTGGAAAGAAATGGGAATAAAGAGAAATTTATAAGATAAGTTGCAGTCTAAGCCTGTCATCTGAAGTAGACCAGCATTAAAATGGTCCAGGATTGATGAAGCAGAGCTGCATTAGATGAGAGTGGGAGGACTAAAAGTAATTTCTTTCACTGCGACTTCTACAGTAATTCAACTTTTTCCGAAAACTCCCAATAAGATTGATTCTTCTAGTTCAGTTTACCCTGGAAAATATCTTTCCCTTCCTGCACATGCAATCTGAAAATTTTAAAGGCAGATTAGATTTTTTTAAGTGATTTTAGCACACATCACGTGTCAGATGTATTATACCGGGAGCTGTAGCCGCGACACAGGTGATATACAGGTAGTATATCCTTTGTACTGTGTGTCCTGTGTGCAGCCTCTTGTAACTTGACTATATGGTCGCCCATAAAGATGTCAACGCACCTGAAACCCATCCTAGATCTTGGAAAGCAGAGCTCAGGGAGGTTTGCATGTCTGTCCCTCCGGCACACTAATTTAAAGTCCAGAGTAGTATCTTTTAGGTCTGTAGCTCTCTGTCATGGTAATGTTAATGGAAAACCAGTGATTGTTGCTCTCCTGAGTGATTTGGCACTCTTCTGCACTGAGAAAATGTGGATTGGGACCGAAAGAAAACTTCGGAAGGTTTTATCCCTGGGAACAAAATTGGGGAGAGTGAAGAGGTTTCTTAAGGTGAACTGTCATGGTGCAGGAAGTCTCTTTGCAAACAGTGCAATGGAACAAGACTGTGTCGCATTAAGTCTCCTAATAGATGCCAAAGAAATGATACCATGGCAGTAAAAGATCTCCTTTGATTTTTGTTTCTTTTCTTCTTCTGCTGGGAAATGTGGAGTACCCTGCCTGTACTGCTTAAAAGTCCTGCACCTGTGCAGTTGTGGTGTCAGCCCTGCTTTAGAAATGATGGGTTAAGAAGCCTCAGTGCAAGGATTGTTAGAGGAGTGAGGAATTATTTTGATATGTGTTTATTGTACATGTACTTAGATACAAGCTTTGTCCTCAAGCTTCATTTATTGACTGCTGATATACAAGGTACAGCTCTGAATTAGGAACAAGGCTTCACAAACACCTAGGTGAAATAAAAGCGCTCGGCCTAACCAGCATTCGTGGGGTTTAAAGTCTGTTTTTAACATGGGGTGGAAAAGGAGAAAGTAATAGTGAATAGTGGGGACAACCTTACCAAAGTATGGGAAAGCTGTATGGACAGTAGGGAATGCTGTGGCTGAGGGATCTGTACTGACTTCCATGCTCACTTGATGCACAGCGTCCTCGCTTGAACCAGAAAGCAGGTGTGTGAGTTTCAATGGTCCTCTCTCTTCTGACATTTAATTTCAGTTCAAAAATGTGGGAATTTAAGAGTTTTACTCATTAAGCTGAAAAATGAAAATGCAAGGATGCCCAAAAGATCATTGGCTTCTTGTCAGTCACACTACCCATTTCAATTAAGTATGAAGATTATCTGCAGGGATTGGCACCTGAAAGTTAAAAGGACAAACAGCCTTTTCTGATAAATTAATATAATTGTTCGCTCTTTTCATTTTATTAAGAAATCATTTTTAAATTAAGTATTTCAAAGATATTGCAAAAACTGTTGTAAAGTAGAAATACTCTATTAAAAATAATTTAAAATTTATGCAGCAGAGAAACCCAAGTCTTCAGATGTTGAAGTTAGTGTTCACCTTCAATAATCCTTAGACTGAAATAATATCTCCCAATCTGATCAGTAGATTCTTATTTCAGACAATTACATGGCATCTTGGAAATAGAAGAAAACTTATTTCCAGCTGTGTAGGTGTAACAGATTTTGTCTTTCAATTCTGGAATTCTCAAAAGGCAAAGGATTTCAGTGTTTATATACCAAAAGTATAAATGAATGGAGTCAATTGTTATTTCACATATGGTACAATTCCACATCACTGATGCAGGAAAAAAGTTTCAAATTTGTATGGCAATGCAGAGTTCCCAGTGTTTTGTATAGGTAAGAAAAATTCTGAATAAAGCAGTAAGAGGATCCTTAATAGACAACATTGATTAAATATCCAGTTTCTGTACATAAGTAAAAGTTATTTGTTCTTGGAATGGGAATAATTGTAATTTGTATTCCCTTAAACCTACTTGCTCTGGAAACATTAAGGAGTTTTTACAGAAGTAAAAAATAAACTACATACAGTTGATTGAATCGGTAACAAATTGCTTTTGCAAATCCCAGGCATTGTACCATCATAAGATTTTACATCTGAGAAAGCTACCTCAAAAATAATGTCAGCTTCCCAAATTGCTGAGTGTAGAGTGAGAGGAAAAGGGTGAACATCTTGAGCAGTTGACTGTGGGTGTTTGCTGCATTCACCTATCCCCCCCTTAGTTACTTGTAGCTGTGACAAAACATACTGCAGACAGAAGGGGATTTACAAAAAAAAAAAACATTTTCTTTCCTCTAAAAATCTGATATTCATATGTTTTTAACAGAAAGAGCTCTTGCAAATACTCCAAACTAGTGTGTTTTGGGGCAGCTATTTGAATAAAAACTACTGCTTCTCATGGCTTGCATTACTAGGCTCCTGTCACACAATCGATTGTGTGCAGCTCATCCTGGGAGGCTTAATTGCTGCTCGTGTTCTGTTTACATGGCAGTTGGATTTTAAAGGAAAGCAACCACAGAAATACAAAACAATGTTTGCTTTCTTCTTCAATATAGGTGATTTTTTTTTTCCTGCATGTCCAAGCTCACTTGCAGCGAGTTGTACCCACACATATGGTTCTCACAAGCATCTGCCTGCCTACAGAACTGTGAAAATTAATTGTGTTTTGATGGGATTTTTTGACTTTTTGTTCCCCAGAATGAAAGAAAAACTTAATTAAGGTTTGTAGAGAAGATCTCTAAGGAAAGAACATTGTAAGAATTTACTTTGGCTGCTTTTGTTCTGAGATCTAGAAGTCTATTTCCATTACTGGACAGGACTGGCAGACGAACTGCAATTAAAGGCACAATAGCAAAAGAGATTAAATACAGGAATGACAACTGACAGTGTGGGCTTCCGTCAGTGCTTTTTGTTGCATAGAAAGTGCAGCTCCAAATCCTGCTCGGTTTACTGAAGCACCGGGTTTTAATGAACTGCTTTCCGCTGTTAACCTTGGGGTCTCGTTATCCTGAGCGATGCATGAGCGTTCCTCTGCCAGATGAAAACTCTTGCTTTTCCTTCTTCCCCACAGGAGGAGAGGTTCCGTACACAACCCTGGCAACCCGACTGATGATGGGAGCCTGGTGGCTTTTTGCTTTGATTGTCATCTCCTCCTACACGGCCAACCTAGCAGCTTTCCTCACCATCACGCGCATTGAGAACTCCATCCAGTAAGTTGATAAAGAATGATTCAAGGGAAAGGAGGGCGAACATAAATATACATGTAGAGGGGTATAAATGTTCTACTTATATGTGAGAAAAGGAATCATTTTTTATCCACCTGAGGAGTAGTTAGAAAGTTAGAAAAATAACAATATACCATGGACTGTCTGTCTTCCTGGAGACACTTTGTTTTTAGATTTTGAATTGCTGGCCTCTAGCAGATACTTTTCCATGTGGCAGACATACATATGTAGGTTTGCACACATACATATTTTGAAAGAAGAGATTGAGTTTGAGATGACCAAACAGCATCTGTGTTTGAAATGGAAAGGTATAAATTGTTGCTGCGTTCTCCAGCTCTGCTTTCCATTCAGATGTATTCCACAAGACTTATGTTCTGACACTTTGGTCAGGAAGAACACAATGCTTCTTCAGTGTACGGGGAGCTGAAAGCTGATTTCACCTATTCTTGCCAAGGCAGAGATGTGTTAACAGCAACAAACAGTAAAAAACTCGGTCACTGGGAATATTTGCTCCTTCTGCTCCCGGGTGCTCTCTTACTACCTAAACAGATCACATCATTCTCTCTTTTCCATCTATTTGTTCTTTTGCTTCATGCCTCCCTAAAATGAATGTCCTGGTCTTCTCCTATCCCTTTTATGGTGAACTCTTTCTGTCACACCTTCCAGTCTTTTTTTGAACATTGTGTCATCTTTCCATACCACAGGAACCTTTCTAGGTCTCCTACCCCCTCTCTCTGCCCTTTTGCACTCCAGTATCCTCTCCTTCAGCAAGCTGCATGCTGAGTTATCCTTGCTCCCATGGCTCCAGTGGCATCCTTCACCTTCAAGCGCTCACTCATGTCAAAGCAGAGACTAGAAAATACAGTGAAACATTAGCTAGCCAAGCACTGTGAGGGGCAGCTGGCCATTTTTCCATAACAGGTTTATCTTGAGGCTGCAAGTCTGTGAAAGTATGTGAAAGTGACAAAATTACCCTTTCCTATATATCCTTTTTTGCAAAAATAATAGAGTGACTTTAAAAAAGAGAGGCACATTTCACTGTATTTCTTCCTTCAGAAAGGTAAGAACCTGACCTTCAAGTCAGGCTCAACACTGACCTTAGGGAAAACTCCATTTTCTCAGTCCAGTCTTTGATTCAAGTCCCTGACTTGTGTGTATCATCACCTAAGGTCTTTCTGCCTCTAGTTCAGCTGCATTCAAAATCTCTCTGAAATTCCCCTTGAGACAGTGAGCCACTATTACAGACTGAGCAGGGGGAGCCTTGGCCTCCTGTGAGTTCACAGGTCAGGATCAAGCACCGCTGAGTGCCAGCAGTCACTGTGCTCACACAGAGGCACTTCTCCTCTAGGTGAGGATTTTCTACGTGCTAAAAGCAGGCCAGGCTTTCACATATGCTGGTAAACATCTGCAATAGCAGGCAAATAAACATCTGTAATAGCAGACAAGTTTCATTTGCAGCTGAAGCCCAAGTTGGACCCAAGAGCAGAAGCACTACCTAACTTTGGGTGCATGGTTATGACTCTTGGGTGATGGAGGTGGAGGGAGAAATTGGTGTTCCATGGCCCAAATTGCCCAGGCTTTACCAGTCCTTATTCATTCCCAACTGGATTTTTTTTACAGCTGTGATCCTTCCTTTCTGAGGTAACAACCTTACCACTTTCATCTATTAAAGGGCTACATACTCTAAGATAGAGATATATAAAACAGACTAAAGTCACATGAGCAAATTATTCCCTTGATACAGTTTATTACCAGTTAAATCAAGTTATCATTTTCTTTTGTGTTCTAAATAACAGATTTTGAGATGATGCAATGCTGTTGGGGTATTTTGACACAACTCAACCATTTGACTCTGCAGTCTCAATTATAATCCCCTCAAAATTTGTACGGGAGTAAAATGATATCCTGTGTCAATGTTTGTCGACATTGACCTTGATATTTTGAGGAAAGTTGATTTAGTATTTAAACTTGAAATTTTTTAAGTTTAAAAAGATCTAAGTTTGACTAAGGACTGCGAAGAAACCACATGGGAATTTATACATGCAAAATAAATAATAATGATATATTCACTCATTCTATTTGTCCTTACAAGAATGAAATATGCTTCTGTGTTCTGCTTTGAAATCATGTCCCTTCTAGTTTTGAAGTAGTCCAGAAAAATGCTCAAATTACTGTGACAAATGTCTGTGTTTTCTTATGATGTGTAAAAAAGAATAAAATATACCCAAACTATAATTTAATACATCTTCAGCTTTTTCTTGCACTTTATTATGATGTCACTAGAAAAGCCTCGGTGGAATTTTGAGGTTATTATGCACAGTTGGGACTACATTGGTCTTTCTGCTGTATTATTTATGGGCAAAGTCACTGAGAATGTTTTATTCAGTAGAAAATGTTGCAGCTGGAAAGCTCCTGGAATGAAAGAACAGACATTTTTCAACAGCACTTCCAGCTCAAAAATAGAGTAATTAGATGTGTTTAGTATCCATTAGGGAATGAAGTTATCCTAACTATGGTGTGAGCATAAAACTTGAGTTTACAAAACTGCCAAAATTGGAACTTAAACCAGCGCATAAGAGAGGATGTTTGTTTACCATGCTGAATTACTGCAAAGTGAAAAACATGAATAAGCAATAAAGAAAAAAGCTGATGCTCCTTTTTTTCCTTTTTCCTTTTTTTTTTTTAACAGTTCAAATTGTACCTTGGGGAGCCTTCAAGGCCAGAATGGAAATGAGTATAAGCATTTTAAAAAAATAATCCAGATTCTGCTAGTAGTGCTTGTCAGCTTTAGACAAGCCAGAAAAAAGGAGAAATTGAAGTCATCGGGTTTGCACAGATATAAAAAAGTAGTTAATAGTTTTTCATTTCAGATTTCCAGCAGTGTGTTGTTGTAGGTATGGTTCTTGTGATATCTCTTACAAAAGATAGGAGGATCCAAGCAGCCCACAGCATGTTTCATTTCCATTAAACATTTGGTAGTTACTGCTTTTCAGCTTTTGGATATGAAACCAGTTTGTGTTCAGAGCCCTGGCAGCTTCCCTTCCTCAGCTGATGTGAAGACTGGGCCAGTCTTCCTAGTCAGTGCCTCATGGTATCCAGAACTCTACTTTGAGAAGCAAAGCATGCAAAATTTTATCAGCCCATCCACTAAGGAGGACCCTTAGAGAGATAAGTGTTGCCTTTCTCTATAGAGTCTCAAAGTAGATCTTTGCTGTATAATCTCACTTGGTGGCATTTGTGCTCTGCCTCAATGTTCAATTTGAATCAAATTTTTACAGTTTTTAAATTAATTTTGAGAAACTAGGAGAAAAAGAATGAGTGTTAAATCCGCTTTTCCAGAGAAATGGCTTCTCTTAATACCTTTGGGAGCTCAGCTTTTCATCTTCTGCCAACACGTAATATCAAGAGCAGAGGCACTCAAGTTCTAAAGTAGTTCCTGGATGCATCTTTTGTTCACACTTGACCCCCATTGCAGGTGACATTTAAATCAAGGCAGTCAGCATTTCAAATGCCAAAACACTGTGGCAGCAAAACATAATTTCTGTGTGTCTTAAATCTTTAGATCGCTTTCTCAAATGCAACACAAATTAATAGCAATTAGGAGTGGCTTTTCTTGGTAAATGCCAGATAAATTTGGAGGTCCTGAGCTATTTCTAATAGGTGCTCATGCTCTGCAGTTCATCACTGAGTCAGTGTTGGCATTACTATGTTTTGTGATTCCTTTAGGACCGAATTAGAGTCCTTTGCCAGAGATTGATTTTATTCAAATTACTGCACGGGTTTCTGAAACAGGAGAGGGTGTCACTACCTTCACATGGGCACTGACATTTTGCAAGAAGGTTGGGGGAGGGGGGTGAACAGAGAAGAAGTCAAAGGATTTGCCATCTGAAAGCCTGGTGTTAGGTGGTTTCAAGTTTAATCCACTTCTAAAAGTGTGGGAGCTTAAGAGTTTTGTACATATTGTGGGGGAAAGTGTGCCTCTTTTGTCTTCTGTAAAATCAGGAGTTCCTGTTATGTTCTCCATGTCATAACACTATTGTGTCTTGTTTGGTGGGCGAGACCTCTACCTCCAAAAATGGAGGCATAGTGGGAAAGCAGGTCTTTCTTTCTTCGTCATTCTTTTCACAACATTTTGCTACACCATAATTCACTTGAAGCTAAGAAGTCCCCAAGGCTTTATACAGCTCAGTGCAACTGACTACAGGATTTCTGCAAGGGGGTTGCACAGAACACAGTAATTAGATATTGCCCGATGCATGTCCATTAATCTTTTATTTAACATGGTTTCTGCCACAGCTGACTCTGACAACAGTCAAACCTCTTGGCTTAATGTGCCCTGTTCCTTAACCCTACGTCTGCTTGTGAATTAATCCTTATTGTCCTAGGAAAAAAAAACCAACCAACCAACCGACAAACGAACAGAAAAACCCTCAAAAGCACTGAAAAGCTTTATCTGAATTAGTCATAAATAAAGACTTCAGTGTAGGCCATGACACCAGTTGTTTTTTGCTGAAAATTCAGTAACTAGTGCTCTATGCAGCACTCAAGTCTAGCACAGCTAGCCTGAATTGATCTATAACCCAGGTCTACAAAGCTATGTTGATGCCCAACTCTCTGACCTCAGTGGTATTTTATCACCTAAAAAGGAATTTGGTTATTTATTTATGAAGATGACCTTTTGCTTTTCAGTGTTTTTCTGTGTACTTTTTCAATACTTTTGGCTGACATATGTGAACATGTTACCAGTTCTGAGTCTAGGATTTGAATTTATAGAAGAGGGTATGCTTTGGAGAAAGCAGCATATCCAAATCCTACTATGTTTTTCTTCTAGCTGGAGGCAGAGATAATTTTTTAAATTGCAAAGTAATTGATTTGCACTAAGCCATAAAATGAAAGTGACCTGACAACTGCTGCCTGATTAAGGGTGTAGAATACTAAACGAAATCAACAAATGCTGGAAAATACATCTATCTGTTAATAATTCTTCCTCAAATGGCTCAATTCCTCCTCTGAATAGCCCTATTAGCCTAGTTAATTTAGGATAATATTGATGCTGGGATAATATTGGTATTATCCCAGTAATTGCAATGAGAAAAAAATTTACCATAAAGGCCACACATAATATTTTTCCCCACAATGCTGCATGAGTGATAGACAAAAATAAGCTGAATTATGACCAGACTCTATGGTCACTTCCCTAGAAGTAGAATTTGTCTGTATAAAAACTCAGTTAAAGGTATCTTATTTTTTAGCAAATT
Source organism: Lycocorax pyrrhopterus obiensis (assembly GCA_014706295.1). Classification (NCBI taxonomy): domain Eukaryota; kingdom Metazoa; phylum Chordata; class Aves; order Passeriformes; family Paradisaeidae; genus Lycocorax; species Lycocorax pyrrhopterus. Next base: position 63,878,599 of record JACSVZ010000006.1, on the reverse strand, counting down.
TTTCAACTATATCTGCTTTTTTAAGTTCTTAAAAAAATGTTATCATTCATTACCTTATTGCTTCAAAATTAGAAATTCAAGGAGAAAAATGTTTTAAAATGTGAGATTATCATTTGCTTACTCACGCTAATGAGTGCTTTGCTTTACAGGTAGTTCAACTGAGAACTATCGAAAAATTTCATTTCAGTGTGGGTAATGGAATCAGAATTTGGGCATCAAAGGATTCCTTGTAAGAATTAATTAGCTTGACAAATGCTTTTTCCTTGTTTTGAGATCCGATGTGGCAGCTGTGTGGTGAGACAGGGTGACAGAGTGAGGCTGAGGATTTACGTGTCCATTAAATGCATTTGTCTGAAAAGAGAAGGAATTGTTTAATCCAGGAGCACAGGTGCACCAAACAATATGTAACCTATAAACCAGGCTGGAGGCAAAGCAGTTATAAGAGTTCTTTCTTCTGTAAGGGAACCTCGGTGGTTTAATAATTCTAGTAGTTCTCTCAAAGTTTGTCATTCCTCTTTGTTTTGCTGTACCGTAGCTTCTAGGTTCAATGTCTCAGCAGCAGTCTGCAGAGCTGTGGGTTATTAAACAAACAGCTTCTGAAGGAGGTCATATATATTATGATCCCATTTTACATGTTTGCATGAGGGGAGGGAGTCACTGACGTGTGATAGATCTTTACTGTATTTGCAGCTTGTCTATGCAGCAGAATATACACGTTTACACCTCCAAGGCTCCCAAAAGTCCTTCTTGCTCCTCAGCATATGGTCAGGTGAACCAGAACTTTGGGTTTACTGCCAACAGCAGCATTTAGTGCATCCATAGAGTTTGCACTTACATTTGTCTTGCTTTTGTCCTCTTGTCATCATTTTCTCAGCACGGAACCTCACCTGCGACTGTGAAAAGATGCAAGTAGGGCAGCTGAGAGGCATCCTGTGTTATAGGATAGCACATCTAACAGTGAGGCACTGCAGACTCTAGTTAATGCCAGACTTGGCAGCTGCAACATGCCTTCCTGAAGGCATCGACATAATTCTTCTCCTTGTTATTTCCCTGCTGGTGGTGCCTTTGTGTGTGATAGCACACTTGCTTCTCAGCCTGTTTGCTTCCCATACCTGACCGTAGTACACTTCAAGACTAATAGCTCATGTCTTGTGCTGGTTTGCCCTTCTGAAAATAACAAAGTTGCTTTTATAGCCACAAGATATACGCGGGAGCTCTTTTTCTTTTGTGATGTTTTTAACTGATTTGTGGCAGCAGCTACACCTGTCAATTGCGTACTGCTTAACAATAATATATCCAAAAAATGCTTTGATGCTTGTTATGTTAGAAATTATATGGCCACACAGAGTCTTGTAAAGTAATGATTGCAATTTTACTAAGTGTTGTCACTAGAAATTGGAGACTGGATAAATACTTTTTCTATACTTTTCTAGTATGACAAATAACAATTACAGGACGTTGCAGTCTGCATCCTGTGACAGCTCATTGCACTGCTGAGCACTGCCAGTTGATTACAGGAGCATACTGGCGGCAGCAGCAGTAACAGAATGGATGAATACAGTATGCTGTATTTATCTAGTGCCTTTCATCAGTGATGCTTTTGACAGATAGACAGACTGTCAGCACTTTGCACAACACTTTGCCTAATGGTAAAATGAGAAACTCTCAGCAAGGCCCACTGCTGCCTACCAGGGTGTCTTCCTGCGGAGCTGTGCTCAGCCTGGTTGTTGCAGGGTTTTATTCATCCCCAGGTACAGAGCTTTGTATTTGTCCTTGCTGAATTTCACACCCCGCTCCTCCAGCCTTTCTAGGCCCATCTGAATTTCAGCCTGTCCTTGAGCAGGCGGCTGGTCCCCCCATGTCATGTCATCTGCAAACTTCACAGGAGGGTGCTTGCTTACCTCCTCCAAGTTATTGGTAAAGACATGTCCCAGGTTAGACCCCTGGAGTACCTGTTAGCAGTCTGCAGGTGAGCTACCCTGTGAGCATGACAATCCCGTCGGGAATTTATCAAATCTGGTTTCCCACACAGCGGTACCTTATGACCTCATTTGGACACAAGAGTATTGTGAGATACAGATAGGTAGGCAGCTTACCTTAACTTGCTAAAGTTAAAAAGTTAAGGTAAACCATGTAAATATCTCTAGTCTTGTCCCCAAATGAAGTAATTTTAGTGTAGAAGGCAACCAAATTGGTCATTGACTTACCTTTGGTGAGTCAATGTTGAGTGCTGCCAGTCAGCTGCTTCTCCTTCTAGTGCTCAGAAATGTGCTTTGAGAGGACTCACTCCATGAGGTTGGACAACCAGCAGTAATTCCATGAATCATCTTATTTTAACTTTTTTAATATAGTCTGGACATTTTCTTTGTCCTGTAGCAAGGGATCTCCCTTAGCCTCTTTCACCCTGCAAAAATTAAAGCAGGTGGCCTTGCAAGGACTTGGGCCAGCTCTCTCAGCACACTCTGACTTCTATGGATCTAGTGATCCCAGTCAATCCCCTGCCTTGTCTGGTTGGGTTTTACCCCACCACCTACTGCTCGTTGTGCCTTGCTTTCTTGAACCCTGCCTGTAGTCACAAAGGCCTGGGAGACCTTGGTGAGGAACAGTGAGGCAATGCAGGCATTGAGCACCTCAGCTTTAGCTGCGACTGCTGTCCCCATCCACAGGGTCACACTCTTCTTGTTCAGCCTTTTAGTTCTGCAAAAGCTGTTCTTGTTACCCTTGAAATCCCTCCAGAGCATCCACTCCAACTGAGTATTTCTGATGCTACCCAGAGCTGCTAGGAAGTGTTCCTAAACTCCTGCTTTGAAGATTGCCATATTTCCACCATCTGTGTATTGTTTGGTGAGATGAAGTTCTTTTTGAAATTCTTAGGGTTGTTTTTAGTAATTTCAAAGTGTAATAGATGACTGAACTGCTTTCCCTGGAGAAACTTACCTGGTGGCTATGTCTAGACTTCAGGACTGATCTTTAAAATTACATCAATGCTTATTTCAGTATGTTTATTAAACTTAAACATATGACTTAAGTAGCTTACTTTTGTTGTTCCCCCAACTGCCACTTTTTAAAATATTTACTGCTTCTCTTTCGCTCACTGGCTGCAATGAGGGTTCACATTTTTGCTTACAGCTGAGCCACTCTACATTTAGTCTTTCAGAACTCATAGGTGTTTATCCGGACTCGATAATTTTTTTTTACTTTTCAGTTGCAAACTAACCACAGTACTTATTGTCCTGATGCCTTAGTCTACCAGAGTGACATATTTTTCCTCATAGAATAGGGCATGTCTTGGTCCTCTGGTAGAAGACCAGTAAAATTGGTTTCAGGAAATGTTACATGTAGCATCTCACCTTTGATGATTCCATATATGTACAGATTCTTTGCAGGTTCCCTGTTTAAAAGGAATGAGATCTTGTTGGAGAAAGTGAGATGATTTGAGGGGTTTTAATACCATTAGTTATTTACTCCTCACAATCACATTTATCCCTTCCCTGTAATTACTGTATGTTCTCTAACTAGAATTTAGCTCTTGGTCAATGTTTTTCTAAGTCCCTATGTCTAAATTTCAAAGGATTTCTTTTATACTTAGCTAACATCTAAACCCTTGCCATTGATCTCAATTGATTTCTTCCTTTCCTGCTTTCTGTTTTGCTCATAGCATACCTACCCTGTGAAATGTGATTACTGTTTTCTTCAGTGCCATCCTCACAACACATAAGAATTCCATTGTTTCCAACCCCTGCCCCATAGGGCCATTTTCATATTTACATTTTTCAGAAATACAGCTCGGAATTTGATGAGTTTCCTACATTGCTGTTTGCATTTTGTGTGTCTGCAGTAAGCTTTTACAATTTGCTATTGCCTTCTTTAAGACAGCATTGAGCTCCTTGATTGCCCTTATGTGTCATCCACTAGATTTGTGCAGTTTATACACAGTTAATTTGTGCTGGGAAAGCTGTAATGGGTTTTAAGCAGTAGACATATTGCAGTAGTCACTTTGAAACTTTAATGAGTGCCATTAAAGAATCAAAGGTACAGGAGAGCAATTCTACAGGAAAGGAAAATACAGGCCAAGACGTAAGGAAACTTTAAAGGGTTTTAATACACAATATTTAAGTCATAAGCAGGTTGACCAAACCGCATTTGGGATGCTTTAGAAACTTCTAAAATGGTTTATTTCTCTGGTTTATAGAGAAGGGTAAGACTACATAACATGTAAAGCAGAACAAATTTATTAGACTAAATAACATGAACCATGATAACATGAAAATGTGATGAAAAAACAGTTCATTAAAGTAAAGAAATCTTCTTATTGCTGAAAATAGTACAGGATGTGACCTATGTGATGGATGCACAGTTCAGTGCAGCAACACCCCCACCAAGCTGCCCTTCACAGTGGAGCCCAGGAGCACACAGAAGTGCTCAGCCCAGGTGCTCTGGGCTGGATTTCATAAGTCCTGGTGCTGACACCAGCTCCCCACAGCAGGGTGTGTGTTTGCACCATAGGCAGGTACCAAACCTCCGTAGGACTCCAATGCTCCCTGTCTCTCCCTTGCCCTTGGTCAAAGGAGCTTGGCATTTCCCAGGATCCTCTTACTCCTTCTGCTCTTTTTTCATCCGTTTTCACTTTTTCTACCCCTTCCTTTCACTTCATATTCCTCTTTGTGTCTTAAACCATAAAAACAAATTTTCAGCCTTGCATTATCTTATAAAAAAAAAAGAAAGAAAAGACCCACAGAAGAAAGTGTCTTGACAGCTGTCTTCCTCTGTGTTGCCCTTTGTTTGCCTGCAGCTCCTTCCTCTTGAAAAAGTGGATTAAAGTCTCCTGTGTCTCTTTTTCTCCCCCAACAATTAAGGTCTCTCCAGGATCTCTCGAGGCAGACGGATATTCCTTATGGCACGGTGCTGGACTCCGCAGTGTACGAGCACGTGCGAGTGAAAGGGATGAATCCCTTCGAGAGGGACGGCATGTATTCCCAGATGTGGCGGATGATCAACAGGAGTAACGGCTCGGAGAACAACGTCCTGGAGTCCACCGCAGGCATTCAGAAGGTACTGGCACACTTCCTTTATGCTTCCCATTGGAGATGCTCTGTGTAACACCACGTTTGTTTAGTTGTTGCTTTTAACTGCGAGGGATGCATTTGCGCCCTTGCAATGATCGCGCCTGGAACCAATTTCTGAAAGCCCATCGCACTGGCACGGAGGATTGGGACTTCTCAGGTTTGTGGCATTGAATAGCATTTTAATATGTAAGCACCTAGACTGTTTGCCCCAAAAAAGTATTTACAGGTGTATTTATAGGAGATGGGTGTGTTTGTAAGGGTGCAAAATGGGAATAGGATCACTGGACTTAGAACCCCAGAATACAAGACATTGATTATCTTATTTTTGTAGTCTCCTGACACTGAAAATCCTGGCTTTCTGTTGTAGCTCTGGGTCATGTTTGTTTTGAGAGAGGAAGGTAGGAATGAATGATTTGACTTTAAAGAAGAGTCTCACAACCACTTTGTGTAGTAGGTTTAGCAGTGGAAAAATACTTTGAGAGCTCTTTGTAGGCACATGTGTGAATGGAATAGTTCCCTCCCAAATTTTCAGCTGTGGCTGACAGCTACAGCTTTTATAGAAACACCAGTCCATGGAAGGATTCAGTATAAGAGTCAATATAGGTTAATGAGTGACTGTATACAAGCTTTTCACCTACCATTGTATCTTTATATACAGACTTCTAAATCAAATCAAAGAAGTATCATATTTTGCTGACTTCATTTTAAACTTCAAAATGTGAAGAATTCTTAGAGAAAATATCCATGAATTGTGTGTTCACTTTGTCACAATCTCGATTTAGAGACTGGTAAAAATCCAGATGAACTCTGTTTTTTGTCTCCACCAAAATCCATTGGCCAGGAAAATCTGTAATTTCTGGTGTTCTCACTCTAGATAGCAACAAGAGAAAAGAGTGTGTTAAGAAGAATGATGAAATCACTAGTGAGCTCTTGATAATAAAAGAACTACAAAATGACAAAGATTATTTGGAGTTTTAAAGATCACCAATCCAACCTCTGGATAACCAAGATCATATTTTCTCCTCTGAAGGACTAAACAGCATAAAAGAAGAGGCAGGAGAGGCCCTGGGGAACTGCACTTTTGAAACCCTTTTAGATAAAGTCATAAGCTGAAAGAGCAAGAAAAAGGGGCCTGAAGATTTATTGGCTAGAGGAAATTGCTTTTTTTGAGAAAACATATTTTAGCTCAGTTTGTAAGTGGCTGATAGAGCTGGGGTTTGCTTTTTGTATGTATAAAAAAAAACCAAAATCAAAAACCTTCCCTCCTTCTGGTTTCGCTTCCCAAGTTATAAAAAGAGTTTTGGAAGGATCAAAACCCAGAGTACATCAAACACAGCTGTGCTGACTAACAGCTTTGAGCTGAAAAAACCAAACAAATGGTGTATCCTGCTGGCAGGTAATTCCAGATTACAGTCATTGATTTCTCATTCCTGGAAACATGGCAAAACCTACAAAACCAGAAACATCCAAGTTCCTAATTTCTTGTGCTTCTGCTTCCCAGGAATAAGCAATTCACGATGTCAAAAAAATTAAGTTGTGTCAAGTGAGCAAGCCACCACCCTCCAGTTTTAAAAAATCAGAGTTCTTAGGCCTGATTCTAATGAACATACACATCTAACTGTGGGTGCACAGTTTCTCCCTTTCCTTCAATTTACAGGAAGAAATGACACAGAAAATTATTATTATTATTTGCCAGCTGCTGTTCACACAGAAGCTTTTGGGATGTTGTAGTTGGCCTGCTCAGGAAGAAAGCTGGATGAAGAAAGTGGTCTTAAAAGCTAATCTTAGGCCAGGAAAACTAATATTTTTAAAGATATCTGATAAAAGGCAGTGATTATAATCTCTGTAACACACTTCAAAAAATGAAAACATTTCAGAAAGAATTCATGGGTCCCCTTGGCCTGTTTATGTGCTTCACAATGCTCTTCAGGGTCTTTAATGAATTTAACTGGCTACATCAGAGCTATTAACCCAGTTATAACCCTGGGCAAGCTAAACCAACAGGTCTTCCTCTGTGCCTCGTTTTGTTTCCCCCACCCATCAGCACTGAAGCGTGACTGCACAGCAGTTTGTGCAGGCTCTGCGAGGCCAGCGCCTCAGCAAACCTTCCTGGAGTGCCAAGTGAGACATCAGAGACTTAATGAGTGCCTCCAAACGGGTACAGGGAAAGGGATTTCCACTCAGCTGAGCAGGGACCGTGAAGGGATTGGGATAGGAGGGACTACCATGGGAGAGAGGGGTGCAGGGATGCAGTGGACACTCCCATCTTTAACAACACCCCTTGCTGCACCACCTCAGAGGTTAAATGGGGTTTGCAAGGAACTTCACAGAAGACGCTTCCCCAAATATTCTTGTAAAATCTTAGAAGTTCTTTAGTTTTGTCTTGCTATTATTCTGACAGCTCTAGTGGAGCTGGCACCACTTTACTGTGAGGAAAGTAGCAGTCCAATGCTAATGTATATATAAACAGGGGGAAGGGGAGAGGGACCCACCACTGATTCACTCAGCACATCACCCCTCTCGCTCAGCAGGACTGCCTGCCTGCTGTACCAGTGGCTTCGTGGGGAATGGCACCTGTGTGAGTGCAAATACAATACAGCCAAATGACAATGATTGCACGGTCCCACTTTGCATCAGGCATTCTGCTGCTTTGACCTGCTTTTCCTGGCAGGAGGGCAGGGCAGGCAAGAGAAATAGGATGGGAAGATCATGCCATTGTAAGTTTTCAGGTTTTGATATTTATTGGTCCTGATCCTCTCATAAATCAGGTGCATACATATAACCGTGTGTGCTCCTGTTCCATCCATAGTGAACAGCTATAAATACCACAGGTCCAGCTAGAGAGCAGCTGGATAGATTTACCCTGAAGAGAGAGCAGCTTTAAATACCTCAAACAGGAGACAGCCTCAAAAGAACAGGCACTTTAGATATTTTCTTCCACTTATTGTCTCTTCCTTTCTCAAAAGGCAGCAAAAAGCTGTTGAAAGTGTGAATTTAAGGTAGGGAAGCACTCAGTTGTTTTTCTTCCTGCACCGTCAAATCAAAATGGATGGGGAGGTAGCTGTATTTTTATACAAGCCTGGATAATTCTGGAGAATATTCACTTTTATCTTCCCTTTTTCTTTATTATTCCTAAGTGTTTCATGTGTCTCAAATTGATTTTCCTTTTTTTGCATAGGTTATGAAATATGCATCTCATTCTGTCACAGGAATCTCTATTTTTGCGGAAGTTATTTATTCAGAGAGGATTTACAGAGGCCCAAGTCATGCCTGCTTAAACATTCATTGAGGACTCCAAGAAAAATCATTTAGGCTTAAACATATCACATTACATACCTCTTTATGTCTTCTTAAAAAGCACATTACCCTGCTTAATCCTTTACAAGCACCACAGGCTTTCCTATCCTTGGAACTATTCCCATTTAAAATATAATGAAGCGCTTCCATTGTGCCCCTGTCTGCTCTTTCTTCCCTGGAGTATAATAGTGCCTAATGCCCTATTCTACCCACCTTGTTCCTCTGAACACGATACCATAGCCTACAGCGTCTTCATTTTTCTCAGTAGTACAGAGTGGAAAATTCCTTTCCCAGGCGGAATCCAAATGCGTTTGAAACCTCTTCTGTCTGTTTAACTCTATCTGCAAAATATTTAGCTGCTAGGAAACTTGTGAATTATTGTCAGGTGAAAGATGGTGCATTAAGAGAAACTCCTTGTAGGCTCACAGTACTTCCTTTTCAACTTGCACACAGTATCAGAAGGAATTTGGTCTTGAGATGTGGATTTCCTTGTGATCCTAATTGCAATGCCAGTGGAAGCAAGCTAGCAACTGCTCAGCCCATTTGTTTTCCCTGGACTCTGTGGATGGCACTTTTGCCCTCCTGAAAATACTATAAGAGTAAAATATTTATGGGTAGACCATAACAAAGCTCTGCTAAGGTTATTTGTATGGGGAAGAAAGGGGTAATAACAATTTGTAATTCTGTGCTAGAACAAATTGTTAATAACTGACCACAGATATTCTTAATTTGTCTACAGCAGTAGCAACATCGTGAAGTTTTGTCTTGATGGGCCAAAACTCCTCCTGAATTCATTAATTATGCTGATATACTTAAAAATTCGCTATTGGAATTGCTGTTCTTGTGACAGATTCACTGATAGCACCACAAAACATCTACTTAATGTATGGAAGTCCACACATCTTTCCTGTGAGCATTTCTGGCTGTGGAGTAGCCCGATGAAAAGACACTGAAAACAAAAGAGAACCAAGACAGACTTTTGGAATACTAGATGTGCACCATGATTCCAGCAGTTTGGCAGTGGCTAAGAAAGGGACAGGAAGCAGAAGAGGTGAGAGCATATAACAGTGCTGGGACAGCTCTCCCGCATATTTCAGCTCACAACCAGGGGATCAGCTACCCTATGCAGCTGTTGGTTAGCAGGCTAATTATCAACGCAAACACCAGTTCCCTGGTTCCCCTCTGCCTCTGGAGCTGATGTTTCTTGGGCAGATGAGATGTTCTGTGACTGCTCTACAAGTGATAAGGTTAACAAGTACCCTTAAGACATTGATGTGTTCGGTCCCACAGCTGAAGGTGCAGTTTCTCTATTTTGCAATTACTGCCTCCTGTACAGTCCATGATTTGGAGCTGGCAGGTGCCTTGGAGTACCAAAGGCACCGACTACCCTTACTTTTGTATTATCATGGGTGGTCTGGCTATTTTTTTTTCCTATAATCCTGTGTATCTTTACTGCCGTATCTGGGGCTTTAAAAAACTTACAGCAGTGATAAAAATTGGAATCCCCACCAGAAAGCACTACAAACACAGTGTGGCGTTACTTTCAGGCATTATCAAACAGCTAATAGTTATCTGGGTTAGCTTAGGAGCTCAGTGTGTTTGGGAAGTACAATAACTGGTCTGTGACAGTTAACAGAGCATGAAGCAGATTTTGTGCATAGCCTTAAAAATTAAATGCAAAACTTTTCTTACTACCACATTTTCTCAGAATTCAGGCTATGTTTAATAAAAGGCTTGCTCTCCCTCACCAACACTTCTGAGTATATAATATAGTCTGATCTAACTTTGACTTTCTAGCGAGTTTACAAAGGTTTTATCTTGAGTAGAACACTTGTAAAAGTTATTTTCTGCAGAGTTGGGCTTTATTCAAATGAATAAGTCAAAATTTGAGTTAGCCTACATATCAAGAAATGGATCTACATGGACACATGTTCATCCAGCAACTAAGTAAGCCAACTGTTGCTGTGTTCCCTTTGTCTCCAATTTTTTCTGAAAAGTTTGTCTGAGTTCATCTGCTCCTGTTTCATCTTACATGCTACTGAATGTACCTCACCCTTTTTGCTCTCCCTGAAATGCCACCCAGGTTACTCCTGACTCCTGTTCAAAGGTCAGTCTGCGTATGCCTGACAGTCACTTTAACAACCTCAGATGTCACTGACTGCTGTCCTGCTGTGGTGCTGCGTCATTCTACCTTCAATGGCTCTTTGCTTGCTCTCTGTCTTATCTCTCAGTTCTTCTGGAGAACTTTCCAGACCTGTTCTGAAATTTTTGTGGGCCATCCTACAACCAAGACCATATTCTCTTCTATCTATAGCTTATCCCTGTCAATTAAGTCCAAACAAATTGGCTCCACAACGACAATTTGAAGTTTTGCTTCTCTTAAACTGGGCTGAGCTTCTTTCATCTGAAATAAAATTTGTTTGTTTTCCTCTGCTGTCTGTTCATGTCTGACCACTAACTTAGTTCAACTTAAAGCCTACAGAAGCTGACTTCATCCTTTTAAATTTTCTTTCCTATGGCTTTCTATTGCTGGTGTTATTTAAGTCTTGCCAATTTACTTTCCATGCCCTGTCTATGATTTACCCATACCACCTCCAGCCTGTCACTTCAGTAGTTTCCAGTGTTATTTTCTGGGGCCTCTATAAAGAATTGTTTTTGCATTTAGTTCCATTGAAAATGCTCCTGGGAAAAAAGAAAAAAAAAAAAAAAGAAAGGAAAAAAAAAGAAAAAAAAAAAGAAAAAAAAGTTGCCTTGACTTTCAAGGCCTTTCATGGTGAATTCTGACTCTCCCTGTAGCTTTCTCATTTCTGAATTGAAAATCATTTTTGTGAGCTTCCAGTGCAACTCCTTTTTCAAGCAGGCAACTTTATGCTTTCTCTAAGGACCCTTCTGTAAGGTATGTTTTCCTTCAAGACAGTAGTCGTGTCTTTCCTTCAAACTCCTGAGCGCTCCCCTTTGTTATTACAGTAACAAAAACCTTGACAACCAGGTCTCTGGTGTGCTATGATTGCCACCCATCAGCTGAGCAGCTGTTTTGTTGCTTCTTTATGCTTTCTCTCCCTTTGGTTTATTTTATAGCTGCCAAATCAGGGGGGGAGAGAGGAACACACAATATAATCATCTAAATACTGGCATAGATGGGATGTGGGGAAACCAAAGGACTGATGTACCCTCAGAATGAACTAAATTAATGAACACCACCATTATCAGATGAATAGTATCTTCTCTCAAAAAACAGCCTCTCTGTGCCTGACCTTTCAGCCTTCATCCTCAGAGGACAGCTACAGCCTAACTTCAAAAGATGAGCATGGGAACTAAAAGTTCCTAACAGTCTGATACAATATAAAAAAATAGGGGGGAAATAAGATTTTATTGAGCAATTTCTCCATGTTATTTCTCAGTTTCTCCAGATTCAGTGGTGCCAGCTACATATTTCTTTTGAATTTTCTCATTGATTAACAACATCATTGCATTAATCTCAGAGGCAGTTTCTAATCTTGAAGTTTTCTGCTTGTTTTTAGATGCTTGTTTGCCTGAAAACTTGGTTATTTAGGGCTCTCCCCACAGATATATCCCATCTTCTGCTCAAAGATAATTCTCACTTAAGACCTTGCTTCACCTTGATCTGTCTGGCTGTAAATATACCCCCATCATGTGTAACTTGAGGTGTCTAATTTAGGTGTCCAAGTTTCTTTCCTAGCTGTTGCAGACAGGCAATTTTCTTCTCTAGAGAGTGGTCAGAAGTGCCTAAGATGGCAACCTATTTTTCTTGGTGGCTTATTTTGTGCATTACCTATCAAACTAAGATCGTATTCCATGACTAGAAATGGCAAAAAAAATAGGAAACAGCAAAATATACTCTGAGGAACTAATTTTGCTTCAGTCCTGTAGAACTGCATTTTGCAGAGAGCTGATTCCAGACTTTTCAGCTGGAGAAAGGATAGATGACAGCCCTTTGAGGAGTGAGCATGGGATGGGGGAGTGGTACCCATCCTTCATGCTGATGGCCAAATGCAAAGCTTAGTACTTCACACCTTCGCCTGTGTCTAACCCTGGAGCCGTATTTTTACAGGCCAAAACAGTCCAGAGGGGAAAACTGATTCCTTTGTGAGCAGAGATTTCACTTGATGTTTCTCTTATGCAGAACTGGAGTAGTTAAGATGGACTTATGAGCAAAATGTCTGGAGTGCATCCCTGCCCTGATGGCAGGAGACCAGCTCTGTAAGAATGTAGGGGTAGCTGCCACTATCAGGCCCAGGGTGCACTGCCAGCCATTTGGTCTAAAATAATCCTTAATACACATGCAAAATGTAGAACTAATTTTGTGTTAATAGCCCCCAGTCTCTAGCTGTTGAGATAACAAGAGTTTCCTTTTTTGTTTTGTTGTTGGTTGGTTGGTTGGGGTTCTTTGTTATTTCTGGAGAACTTTGGATGTGTCTGATAGGTAGGGAAGAGGGGAACACTACACTCTCATGGGGCGTGTACCTCAACCACCACATGTGGAGTAACTGCTTGTGGCTTCGTGTGTGAGGACTTTGTATCTTCTGGTACCTTTTTCTGGTCCTGAGCACTTTGGGAATTGCTGCCAGACCAGTATGTATCCACATTTGTTTCCATGGCCCTATCACATCTGAATAGCATAATCCCAAGCATTACATATGGGAGACTTTAAATTAATGCATAACTAAGCAGTATGAATGCTGCTTTCATTTGCACTGGCAGGTGATTAATTGTAGAAATTCTGAGTTCTGTCTTGAAGCTGGGATTTTTATGGGAACAAATATTTCGGAAGGTATCAGGGAGTAAGAAAACTGACAATTAGGAAATAATTTAAGAAAAAGGGTGCATTTTTAGTCACTGGTTGTAAATGCTGAGCATGAGCATGTCAGGATAATGCTCACAGGAGTTTTTTTTTTGCTAGTATTATTTGTTGCCTAATTTTTCTGAGCTGGTCGCACTCAGTGTCCGGGAGGTACCTGTTAGAAAGGATGGTATAAACAGAAGAGGATGCTGAACCCACCCCTACAAATGAGTAGCTTATTTCTGCATATTTACATCTAACGGAGCAATGCTGTTGTCATATTCTATTAAAAAAAAAAAAAAAGGGTTGTGAGTATTTAGTAGGTGATGAGTGCATTTATTATGCATTAGCATGGGAAAGGTCTGAAAGAGAAAGAGCTCTCCTGGGTGCTGTTGCAAACCATCTCCTGAGTAGCACACAGGATTTGTTAAAGAGTACAAGACTGGAAATGTCTTTACAGATATATTTGTAGCAAAGTGGATTTCTGCTGCACGTTGCTCTCTCCATTAAAGCCAAAGTTTATTGGCTGCAGAGGCCAGGAACGGTTTGGGAGATGCAGATTCTTTGGGGCATAAAGATGCTGAGGGTTCAGTTTTGTAAGGTCTCAGATGTTATTTGGGCCCTGCTGCTACAGTGATGTTGGGCCTGGTGTGGCATCTTACAGTGAAAACATGTTAGATATATATAATGAAAAAGCAATGCAAGGAAACTTTTGCTAGATAATAAATGTTTGTAATTTTTTCCAACGCATAAATCTACCTCTAATGCTGTTGCTAAAATTTGATCCGCTACCTTCTCAGGCTCTTCAGTCTGTGACATTGCCTTGGAAAAAAAAAGGTTATGACCAACAGATTTAAATGACCAAAAACTGTATGATGAGGGATGAGCAAACTGTGCTGAGGTGCCTGCAGAGCAGTGAACCTCTTCCTGTGTCAGCAGCTTGTGGAGGGATTTTCCCTTTGGATTTTTGAGTAGCACGTTCATTGCTCTTTAGTAAACAAGAGGGACTCCTGATGGAAGTTACAAACTCCCAGGCATATGTTTTCCTAGTCTGGTCACATCAGATATGGGTTGTGTCCATGCAGCCTGTAGGGAAGCAAAGCTTGGGAAGAGCAAAATGTCCTACTCAAAGTAATTCTTCTACTTTTTCAGATCACTTCTTGCAGACATTTTCCTATGGGAGGGCGACAAAAGATTTGAATTTGTATAGTTTAGCAACCACAAATTTTCTTTTGTGCCCAAATCTGGTTCCAGATCCCTTTTTAAAAAGCATCAATGGAAAAGTTCTGTTGAAAATTTCTACCTCACTTTGCATTCTCGTTATCCTAAGAAAAAAAAAACTCTCCAAAATACCTGACAAAGAAGAGTAGCTTGGCATTTGGAGCACTCCTGTTTGGCTACAGGGAACACAAAAGTTATCAGGCATCTGTTATTCTGGTCCTGTGAGTTGTTATTCCTCCATTTTATCTCCATTAACTTAGTGCTTTTCCTGCAGAGGCTCTGTAACATTTCTAGGTTCATGAAGATTAATAACACCACCCTCCCGAGAGTGTCTGGGGACTACACTGACTCCTACGCAGCTCCAGCAGCCTCTGCTTGTTCTTTTCCTTCTGAATTCTCAATTCACTTTGTTTCCTCCCTCTTACTTTTCATTTGTCTGCTTTTTGACCCTCTGTCCCTTCTGTTTGGATAACAGCTACTCCAGCTTTTCCCCAGCTCTCTAATTCCTTTCTTCTTTCCACCCTTCACCTCTCCAGACTGTTACACAATCCCCTTTGTTATCTCCATCGCCTTACAATGTTTCACTGTTGATCTGTGCAACAATTTCCATTTGCAATCAGATGAAGCATTCCCAAACTCCGACTGTCACTTTGAAGCCCGGTTGCAGGCTCATGGTGTGGTGGGCTGCTCTGGGGGTGTATCACACACAGACGAGGGAGGTGCAGGCTCTGTCTAATGATCAATAGATGCAGGCAGGAGAGCACACTCTTGCTCCAGGCACAGAACTTGGTAATATATTCACTTTCTTGCTTAAATGTTTCCAGCTATCACTTTTGTGTATTAACATATTTTAATAATACCCAAATACTTCGTGATATATTAACAAATGCAAATGATGGGATTGAATGTAAGGTTGTCTAAAGGATATATGCAACAGAAAAGAGAGATGAACAGAAATAATGAGAAAGAGTGCATTTTATACATCTCCTACATTCCAGCGTTAAAGCATGACTTTGACTGTGAGGCTGGCAGTCTGAAATCATGAGAGAAGGATAAGAGGTAACAGAGGGATCTTGTTTCATGTTTTTGGAGCTGCTATACCAATCATTCATAAAACAGCTTTGATAGCTTTAGATAATTTCTGTTCAACAACTAAACAAAATACTGTTACTAAACAAAATATCTGTTCCAGAGATCAGCAAATGCAATTGCAGTGAGTAGATCTGTAGGAAGTCTCCCCTGTAAGACACTCAATAGTTCCTCATGAAATGATTCAGAATTTTTCCATTCTAATACTCTTACAGCTGGAAGTCACAGAAAAGAAAAAGTGGCTAGATGAGGAGAGCCTGCATCTGCTCTAACAGCAAATTTTTACAATATCATCCTGAAATAGTCAATGCATTAACAAACATATTGTAGGCGATGATGTGCTAGTGAAGTACTAAGAACGGTGCAGGAAAATTAAATAGCAAACTAAAAAGCACTAGCAGAATACTTGGGAAAATCAACCTTTCTAGTCTCTAACGTGTAAGTATCAAGACTCTAAGTATCAGAAGATACAATTAAAACAGGTGATTGCCTTTAAAGTCATCCTAGTCTCAGAACAGGAGAGTTTAAGATATCATGGAGAGAAATAAAACACAAAAAAGTGTAATTTTTCAAATACAAAAGAGGAACCCTATACATCCCCAAAATGGTGGTTGTTTTACAAACTCTGGTCTGTGCTTCTAAATACCTGTGTGCATTTAATTGCACATAGAAGTTTTACAGCCAGAGAGATCTCTACTATCTAATCTGAAAACACCTGGTCTGGGAGACTACAGACCGAGCAGACTTTTGCTGCTGGCTGCTTTTTGACAGTCATTTCATTATATGTAGTGGGAAATACTCTAGTAAACCGCATTTTGTTGGAATATATCATCTAATTGTTTTATTTCAGCCAATGCAATTTAATCATTTATTCACAGTGCTATGAGAAAAAGAAATGCTTATGTTTAAGGAGGGAGAGAGGAGAAGGAGGACCAGTTTGGAGCAGATCCGGTGGTTCAAACTAGATAGTTGTTACACAAAAGTAATTGCTGTCCTACTCTGCAGTGTGCCAGAACCTATGGTTAACATTTGTGGGCTTAACCCATATTCATGCCAACAAAATCCTGAGATTGGGAGGTAGGGGGTTATTGCTTTAAAGGATAATTGCAGTAAGCAGAAAGTCTCCTCTGCACATGTTGTCAGGCTGGACTACAGTCTGGTGTCACGACATGAGCAAAGGCTTTTGGGGGTGCTTTGCTTTTCCATTCTTATTGCCAGGTAGGCAAGTGGGCTTTCCTAAAGTGTGTCAACTGAAAATAAAGCTAAAATTCTTCTGTTAAATAAGCAAAATCTTTCCTTAGGCTGACGAGTAGTTATAATTGGATTTTTTCCACCATTTATTCTCTTTAGGTAAATTGCCATCAAGCAGTTTATGTCTCTTTGCATTTGAATTAGGTGGCAGAGTTGTCCAGTTTGAAAATGTGACTACAATAAACGAGTTTCTTTTCAAGAGCCAAGCTATGGGAGGAGATGATTAAAGTGCCATGTGGAGTATTTTAAGAAGCATTTTAACCAGGCTGTAATCACATATCATTCTTCTATTCTTTTGCATGAAATAACTGCTCTAGATAGGCTGCACAACTCCCTTCCTGAATTACAATGGCAGGAGAGAGTTGTTTACTATTCCCAGCTCTAAAGCTTTCCTGCTGCATGGGGGCTGATTGGTGTTTATGGTGTTTGCAGAAGGGCTATTTAATCAAATAAAACAGACCCCATTCCCTGCTGAATGTAAGAGAGGGAGAGATATCAATCCCAGGGGCTGTATCAAGATGGGTGGAAAACACAATGCATCTGTAACGAAAAACCCAGCAGATAAGCAGCTGCATTTTAAAAGTCTGTGAGGGTTCTGGTCATAGCATCAATCAAAGGGTAGAAGATTGCGTTGTTTTATCGCTCTGACCTCAGAGCAGGATTTCCTTGTAATGCAGTCATGGTTTAACCCCAGCTGGCATCAGCCCCACACAGCCACTCTGTCACTCCCCCTCATTTCAGGATGGGGGAGAGAATCAGCAGAGTAAAAGTGAGAAAACTCATGGCTTGAGATAAAGACAGTTTAATAAGTAAAGAGAAAGCCACACAAGCAATCAAAGCAAAACATGGAATCCATTCACCACTTCCCACAGGCAGGCAGGTGTTCAGCCATCCTCAGGAAAGCAGGGCTCACGTGTAACAGGTACTTGGGAAGACAAATGCCAGCACTCTGAATGTTCCCCCCTTCCTCCTTCTTCCCCTGGCTCTATATGCCAAGCATGATGTCACATGGTGTGGGATACACTGGGGTCAGCTGTACCAACTGTGACCCCTCCCAACTCCTCCTGCACCCCCAGCCTCCTCGCTGATGGGGTGGTGGGGGGAGCAGAAAGGCCTTGGCACTGTGCAAGCTCTGCTCAGCAATAATGAAAATATCCTTGTGCTATTGACACTGTTTCCAGCACAAATCCAAAACAGCCCATACTAGCTACTCTGAAGAAAATTAACCATCCCAGTCAAAACAAACACAAATACATTTCTAGCAAGAATTCTCAGCCTGTGAGTAAACAAATCTAGGACATGGCATCTTCCCATTAGTGAGTCTTGTCCCTGGCTGTCTCTAATACAAATCCCCAGGGAACCTCTAAATTTCTCTTCAATCTTCCATTCAGTCCTGGATGCAGTTCTTTAATACTCTGTTTTATAAGAGATTGAGGGCTAGGATATGTCCTGTGATTATCCAAGGTACTGCAACATAACTTGATTCCAAATGGTATGAATTTGTTACCACGGCAAGACATCGAAAACAATGATCTGTGTCCTGCAGCATGGAGAAGTGGCACGGGCTTGCTTCCTAAACTGCATGTAGTCAGAAAAATGTGACAAATCCAAGTTTTAAAATCTTTACATTTTGTTTCACACATGGCAGGAGTTCTGAGCATGGTTGTGGTTTATGTGACAGTTCAAGTACGCACTAGAAAGCTGCTGGACTGGGCCACTCAATGGGCACAAGTACCCTGTCACCTCATTCAGGGGTTTTCTCTGGGAATTGATACAGGAGAGGACACCAGTCTGCTCATCCCTCTTAGAGGGGAGGCCCACAGCTACTGCATGCTCCAAAGCAGAATTTGGCATGAAAAAAAATAGGTGGTTATAAGCAGCAATATCTTCAGGATCAAAATTTTGGCCTTAAGTGCTACAATTCTTCTCAAATCACGTCTTTATGCGCAAGTTGTTGCATGAATCTCTTGGAGTCCAAATGTTGTGGTTCACAGCATAGTCAGGAGGCAACACACAACAGTGTAGGTGCACACAGGGCAAGTGTAAACAGCAAAGGCAGCAATGTTTCCTCACAAAAAGAAAATGTGAGCATCGGTAAAGGAATGCTTGCAAAGTGCTTTCAGTCCTTCAGATTGTGCTATTATTAAACTGAACATCTTTGATTGTGCAATGGTTGTGCTGAAAGCTAAAAGGAGATGGTTTTCTTTAAACAGTATCTTATTCTTGATTAGAGTGATCATTAAATAGTTTCAGATCTAACAAAGTGAGCAGCAGATGGAATACAGCAAAGACAGCAGAACAATATGAGATTTTAGAAGAGAATCGAACTAGGCAAACCCAGAAGTAATTCAAAAGAGCTCATACCAAAATTCTGGCTAATGTAATGACATATAGCATATGTTTGTTAATTACAGCAGTTATGGAAAATACTCAGGGTATTATTTTGTCTTTTGATAGATGCCAATAGCAATCTTGAGTTAGAGAATTGTACTTCTGAATACATCCTCTCATGTGTGGTGTTGAGAGTCTCCCCACCTTATTAGACACTATAGCAATTTTGCAAAACTTAAATGAAGTTTAGTGGAGTGGAAATACCAGCCAAGCATGTAACTAAAGATCACATAAATTCATCATGTCTGATGGATTTTGCTACGCTTCTTGCAGTACCTCTCTCCTCCCAAAGTAATGTCCTGCTTTTCAAGATCTTGAATTGCCCAATTCAGCCTCTAATCAGCTGGCTTCTCCACCTTCACAGAATATCCCATCAAAGGTTTTCTCTGTCTTTCTACCACACCCTTTCTCATATCTTCAAAGTTAATTTCTCCCTACATCCAACATGAAAATTCTTTAGCTCAAATTTGGCATCCATTGAAAACAGTCAGTGGTAGACTTCAGCTCAATTTCTATTTCCATTCCCCAACTGGAAGCTGACTTGGCTGTTTCTGACCATGAACAGAGTAACGAAGGGGAAATCTCATGACAACAAGAATTACTTAACGTTATATCACATCCGGATCCATTCCTGGTCGAAGGAAGACAAATCACAACCAAATAACAGAGAAACTTGCAGAAGGTTTGTTTTGAATTTCTTTCTAATAGTAGTCCTAGGCCTGGTGGAGTTTCTTCAGTCCACAGAGTTTCACGTGGTACACTTTTGGACTGATACTGCATCAAATTGTACTGTATCCTTCAGGATTTATATTGCACACCTTCTATACAGCTTTCAGTTTATTTTAGCTATTTATTTTATTTATATTATTTATTTATATTATTTTAGTTATCACTACTCTATAAAATTTTTAAGCTATGAGGCATTTCTAACACTCCATAAGTTTTATGTAAATTTTGTAGCTGCAGTTTTGATCTCATCTTTATCACATTATTCTCAATTTCTAGATTTCTGTTCTTTATTATTTATTATGTTGTCATATTTTTGCAGTCTGTGATTTTTCTCAGTTCATTCAGCTCATACATTGCTAGACCTAAGTGTGTGCCCCATGTAGGTACAGAGTAAGCCCACTGAACTGACTATTAGTTATTCACTAGCTGCCAAATGTAGATGCCTGTATTGGGCCTCAGATTCCCATTGTACTTGCACTTTTCAGCTCTAAATAATTTGAAATATGACAAAAAGAATAAAAAGAATTTTAAAAGAGACAAGAGAAAATACTATTGTGGTTTTATCTTCTTCAGCCACAATATAATACGCTCTTCTTAGATATGTCATACATAAGATAAAGGAGGACATATTTTTCTGGCATTGTATTTACTCTGCTTTCTTATATACATCTTGTGAATTAAAGTTTTTCTAAAATTTAACATGAGTGATGTAGCAACAACGATACTATATTGGACTTGACACAGATGTCGATTTGTAGGAATTGTGCTTTCCCTTTGTGTCTGAAGGGATGATATTTTCAGAAGAAGAGCCCACGTGTGTGCAGAACAATGTTTTAATAGAAGTGCACACAGGAAGGAGCTGTATCTGCACCTTGAGCACTGCACAGCTGCAAGGCTGTTTGTACAGATGCAGGCATGCAGCTGCGTTTCCTGAAAACTTGGTCAGGCACTTATCACCAACGTGTCAGAAGCTGTGTAGAATCCTTCAGTATCTCCCTTAACAAGTAAATTTAAAAAATTGTGTTCATCGTTTTCCATTTAAAAATCCATACTGAAGGAACAAGGAGCATGCCAATAATACAGAACCGGGCAAGTAAACTATTATTTTTCTGCTTTGGCAGTCAGTTAAGGTCTTTTTCCACCCTTGCCACTGTGCTGGCAGCTCACATGTTCCTGTGCAATGAAGTACCTAATTTTTTGAAAGCCAGAGAAAAACTGCAGTTCTTCCCTGAATTTAGTATATATGTATCCAATACACTGTCCTTCTCATGGGAGAGTCCTGTAAGAGAAATTATTTTTAAGTTATGTTGCGATATAAATGTAACTAACAAGGAACAGCAGTTTAGATATTCCTTCTTTACGTAGACATAGTCCAGCTTGCTTTCCAGTGAAATAAATAAGACAACACTGATGAGATTACATTACCTAACAAGGTAGTGGCCTTTTTCAAGCCGTCAGATGCTGGGTGATACCTGCTACACTTTAGATGAAGCGCTAGAATATCAAGTTCATGATTCTAGGATTCTTTTCCCATTGTTTGGTGCTAACTAATGAAATTACTTCATTCACTCAAGTAAGATGTTTACTGATGCACATGATTAGCTGGGCACTTAGCTGCCCACACTGCGTGCACAAATACCTGATTTGCAAGTGAATTTTCTAACTAAGAAAATCTCAGTTGATGTTCCTAATTCCAGCTAAAATGCTACTTCATTTTAAGATGGCAAATAAGCTCTGATTACATTGTATCTTCATGATGAAATTTTTTTCCCTTACATAAGTACTTTACTTTTCTTGTGACTCCTCTCAAAGATACCTTGGCATTTTTATTAATGTGGTAGGACTAGAACAAGTACTTGATTTTAACCCAATTCTATTCTATTTGTGTACCCAGTGACACAGGGTATACACATCAAATTCAAATTAAGAAAATAAGTAAGACTGGGTGACTAATTATAATGTATGTTTACCAAAGAACTATCCTTGTTTATGATACAATGAGATTTCTAAGCATACTTTGTCCAAGTTTGAGTTTGAGAGGCTTGGGCAACATATAAAGAGGCGTAAGTTTCCATGATTTATTAGACTCGCAGGAAATCAATAGTGGAGCAGGAAATACAATTGCTTATTGTCTTAATGATTCTATTTATACATATTTAGGTTTTTATAAGATGCCTAAAAACATGGCTCAAGTAAACCAGAGTGAGCTATCATTAGGGATTTATTCTCTGGAATATAATCATATTTGAAACTGAAACTGTGTAAGGAAGGAGGTATTTTTATAAAATATTGTGTCGTTTCAAAAGCACTGAAATTATCAACATGTCATTATAGGGTATTGTCATATTCAACTACTACCTCTTTTTGATCAAAATGGTTTTTTTCATTTTGAAATGTTGATCCATTGCAGGGAAAGTAATTCGGATTGAAGGCAACTTTTTGGAGTAAAATATTCTCCAGTTTGGATTTTTTTTTACTGGTTTTGGTGATATTTTTCCTTAATTCAAAATCTTGAAAATCCTTGTGCACAAAGATAACTAATTCCTGTCCAGCTCGATCTATCACTTTCACCAAGCAAAAGGTCTGTGTTTAACATTACATCTCTGAGTTTGTGTCAAGTGTCCTGCCCAGGAATTTCTGTTGATTCCTGTTCCAGGAGAAAGAAGGGATTAAAAATCTTTCATGAAAAATACCAGTCCTGAATGACTCTTCCAGCACAAGTGATTGTTTTTCAGTAATTTATTTATTTTCAGTTGATGTTTGGCAGCTGTTTCTCAGTTCTGTCATCTGTAAACTGATTCCTGGCACCTGAGCTATGGTGTGGGCAGGTCAGGATGAATTGGAAACAAATATAAGGGAAGTGTGTGACTTGCACTTCATCTGTTATTTACAAAGGTGTGCCAAATGAATGTTGCAGCCCTGGATGAGCAGAAATGTCTGTAGCCAGAGATGAACTGTCTGTGTACATTTGAAGGCAAAGGCTGTAAGTATTTCACTCTGTAAAGGCACAAAAGCCCAGCTATCACCTGAAATTAGAGTGGCAGTAAACATAAAATCCCTAGTTGGCAATGAAGAGTGCTCAGGAGCTGTTACACTGTTTTGGGTGCTGCTTGAACTTGAAACTCCTTCTGGACACTGTTTACATCTTTATTTACCTTTCCACGTACAGAACTTGGGTGCCTGCTCCTTTACCTGGCCTTGCTCTGCCTGGCTATGCATTGTGAATGACTTTAACAGCACTCTTTGTATTCACTGTTTTATCTGAGGGGTTTGACTTCCTAGTTTGTGACTGCAAGCAGGGGCTGTAGGCTTGCTGCAGGGAGGGCAGCAGAGATGGGAACCAGCTTCAAGACTTACAGGGAACTTATGGGACAAGTTGTTCTCTTGTGTCACCTTCGCAGTTGTCTGCATGGTGATAGCAAGAAGGCAATCTGAACTGAATGAAAAATGTGACTGCACTGGTCTTCTTTCCCCTCCCACATCTCCTGGTGTCTTCCATGGGTCCTAAACTGCAAAAGAAGGAGAAAACCTTCATAGCTCAAATCTGTAACGTTCTCCTTTCCTGTGGGTTCAAAGCACCTTCTTGCACGAATCAAAATGCATTCAGCAGTGGGGTCTCCAAAGACCTGACAAGGCAGTGACAAGGGATGGTGTGGTGGTATTAGGAACCAGGCTGTGCAGCAGCCTGAACTCACAGTTTTCCAAAAGAAATACTCAGAGACACCCTGTGGTAGCCTTTATTGAGCTCTCAGGGAAAGGGGATGCCAGGTGTTGCTGAAAGGTAGAAACCTGAAGGGGTGGGGACAAATCTCAGTTTGCTTCTTTCCACTGCCACATGACCTGCTGCACTTAGGGGGAAGATTCACTGCCAGAGAAGATAAGTGGTTTCATGCAGGTTTTCCAGAGGAAGAGGAGGCTTTTGAGATAACTGAAGTATGCAAGCAAACTGATATGGAAGCACTGAGCTTCATGATCCAAACCTGTTCCTTCGTGCTCCAGCCCAAGCTTATGCAAGTTGCCAGCAGTTAGTGCTTCTTGTCTCCTGCAGGTCATCAAAATGAGGGGAAACATGCTAAAGTTCTGTGCAGTGTAATTTCAGAGAGGTGAAAAAGAGGGGCTGGGAAGCTTTTCTTTTGAAGCTTAAGATGCAGTGTTTCGACCAAGCTGGCTCCATCCAAATCTGGGCAGGAGATGCTTATCAAAAAGAGAAGAATACAATGGTTCAAAAGAAGATAGTTAAATTCTTTTGTGTGAGTAGTGGGACATCTTGAATCCTATTACCACTAGGAAAGTGGTCAGGGCTCATGTACAAGGAATATAAAAACCTGAATGATAAGTCAGTTTCTTTAAAATAAGTTTCTAAAATGAAACTGTTATTTCAAATGAGATTTTACTGAAGAATTTTTCAGTATCGCTGGTAGTTTTGCAAAGGTTTTTCTTGTGGTTACAGTTCTTTTTCAACTGATGAATGGTTTTGATGAGTAGTTTTTTGACTTTTAATGATTTTTATCTCGTAGCAGTTGGTATTCAGTAAGTGTGTCTTTGAAAAAGGAATGCTGCCCAAGAATTGCAGTTAGGCTTCTATTCTAAAGAAGGGGGACAAGAACGCTTCAGTGAGCATCATACTGGGTTGATTTAATATAAAGAGGAATGCTGCTTTTCTAAATTCACCTCTGTTTAACTTCTTCATGGTACTTTAATCCACAATTTCTTTTTTTCCACCCAAATGAGGAGTATTGACCCATGTACGTTTCCTCATTTAAATGTTCTTTTACTGGGAATTAACTGCCACAAAAATATTAATTTATCGGAAGAGGGGAATCCCTTTAGCAACATTTCGTTTAAATTTTCCGCATTATTGAGACTGCCACTTGGTTACCACAGATCTAATTTTCTGAAGTGCTTTGATATAATTTCTGTGTATGACCTTCACTAGTGATACTCTTAAAACGTATGTATTGCTATCTGCAATTGGTTGTCAAAGAATAAGTGAGAAGCTGGCATAACAAAAAAATATATTGTTCCTTACCTTTCAAAGGCCTGCTTTGCTGAGATTTGGTTTTTTCTGCTGTGTCTCTTCCATCTGAAATTAATGTTTGCTGTAGCGAACCTGTGGTTCAGCTGCATGTCAGTGATCAGCACGATCTGCTGGTTTTTTAGTGCTTTGCTGTGATCACCTGAAGAAGCAGCTGGCTCTGTTCTCCCACCACCCTCAGAACTGTACCTTCAATTGGCCTCCACTGCTTTGCTCTGCTTGTTATTGTCTTTCTTGTTAACTTACAAGATACCTTTAATTACAATGGCAAAATGTGAAGGCACTGAGCAGTGGGAAAGTTCTGACACTGTGGTGCCCTCTCATTACAGAGCTCTCATACGTGAGTAATTCTTATTCTGGATGAATTATTCAAGGTCTGCCCAGTGTAACAAGTGAACATGTGATCATGAGGCTTTTCTCAAGAAGTTGATGGCAGGTTGCATATGAGGGATTAATGCTTTTCCTCATTAAGTTTTATATGTAACAAATAGACCTGCCATTCCAGCTGATATGACACTGCAATGAAAGATAAACTTCATACTGAAGAGGAGGTGAGGCTGGGATTTCTAACCTCTTCTTTCTTCCCCTAAGCTTCCAGGTGTTTCATTTCCTGCTGCTCTTTGCTCCTTGGGCTCAGTGATGCTTTTAGACACTATTCTGCATTTTCTGTTTGAATAAATACAAAGAATACACTTCAATGTTTTTCAAACAGTGGCCCTTGAATTTAAATAATTTTCTATAGGCCCTGCAAAATTACATACTAAAGGTGCTGGTAGTCATAGTAGCTGGTTGCCTTGATGATTGAATAGAATTTTATATACATATATATAAATTTTTATTCTGTGCTCTAATACCACCATGGGAATCCAGCTCCTGTCGCACACAGCAGAGAGCTTCAGTCAGATTCTCTGATTGCATGACTGCATTTCACTCTTAAGTTATGCAGGTCAGCCACACATGCTGTCCTGCAAGGGAATGTGGGGCAAGAAGCTCCAAAATTGTAACTTGGATGTAGAGAAAGATTTCCTTTTGTAAATTATTGGGGTCTATTCAACAAAGTTGAAATGCAAGGTTTTATTTCACTGGAATCCAAATAGAAGTCAGCTAGATTCGTGCCCTTTGCGAACGAAACCAAGACTTGAAGCCTTGGTCCCCTGAGGAAAACAAATTAGCAAATGAGAATTTCTCGGAAGGCAGATCTGATAAACAGCAGTCTGATAAACAGCAACTTCATTGGCCTCTTGCAAGAGGATTATGGAAAGTGCTTCCATTCCCTTCTGCTGAAAAAAGCCCTCTCTTGTGAATGCCATCAACCTGTATGCCAACATCTGACAATCTGAAAATCTAGATTTAGGCTTCCACCTCAGATTTCATCTTTTCCTTTTCCCATTTTGGAGTACAATATCCACACTACATATACCAGCTTTCACTCACCTATTTGCAAATGTTCATTCAATTTTCTCCCTTCTCCTTCATTCCTTGTGTAATAGCAGTCTTGGTGAGGCTGTGCTGTAGAGAGGAGCTGCAAGCTGTAGGTGCTGCACACTTGCTGAACATGGCAAGAGTGTGTCAACAATTTAATTTATGTATTTATATATGCCAAAGTCTCAGATCTACGCTGATGGGCATAGGTCTAGCTAGCAGCACTGGATGGTGTTTTTTTCTCTGTGTAGTCAGTGCAGTGGAATGGTCCATCTTGGAGAGCAGGACCCTCAAAGTGCTGTATGGAGCAGGTGATTAATCAGTGTCCTTGACTGTGTTTAGGTCAGAGCTGGAACTGCTTCTGCTGTGCTGTGGAAGAGTCAGTTTGTAGTCTTAGCTAAAATACAACAAATTCTACAGCTGACAACTTCATAGGCAGGGAAAGGTGTTCAGCAGTTGGCACCTGACTGATAACTGAAAGGAGAAGAAAAAGCACCACCACTGTGTCTCTGGGGTGTAGGCACAGGGCGTTCAGAAAATGGGCTTCGTCAGCATTATCTAATAATTTTAAGATTTTCCTCTAGAAAATTAATATCATTTTAATCAGTTTAAACTTAAGACTTCCCTGGCCTTATGAGTTCCATTGTTTTTATAACAATTAACACATTTTATATACAATGACATATTTAAAAGAGGTCTGCAGGAAAAATAGTTGCCAGGTGTCTTTAACCTGCAATCTATTGTGTATTTTTTTTTTCTTTCACAAGTATTCTTTGTATTTCTTTTATAGAGGAATTCAAAATACAGAAAAGATATTATCCAAGAATACAAGTATGAAAAATTGCAGCAATTGGTTGTTGTTTACTTACAATTACTTTTTCTGAAATTTAACATTTGCTAGACCTAGAAATGTGATTTTAGAATGCCAGAGCTGTACACAAATACATTATTCAGCTTACTCTGCATGAGCGGGTTAGCTGTAGCAAGAAATACTACCCACATCCCTCTTGACGTAAAATATGTGCATATGCAACAGTGTAATGGCTTTAAATGTTTTCCTCTTGTAACTCAACTGGTTTTTGGTGGAATCATCCAGGATAAATTTTAGCTAATATCTACAGGCAAGGCTTCAGCAAAGAAAAATTTTGTAAGTGTTCGGTGACAGAAAATAGAAATATAACAGGCCTACAGAAATAGTTTTAACATCTATGTGCTGATGACCCCTGTTCTGTGTAACAACTCTTTTTACAGTAACTCCTTCAGAATTGCTCGCAGGACCGTGAAGTCAAGCCAAGCATTTCTGTGTGGTACCACACCTCCCAGTTTCACTTAATGACCACGGTGGTGCTTGAGTTCAAAATACCCTGATGAACAACTAACAGTTTCAATTTTGCCTGGTTTTGTTTTGGTTTTTCTTTCCCCTATGACAACAGATATCAGATACTCAGAAAGTCTTTTTAGCCTCTGCCATAGTGACAGGCGGGAAGCCACAGGGAGGGAGAGCAAAGTGTCAGTTCTCCATGCCCCGGTGGACTGGAGAGCTGGGTTTGCTGCAGAATGATAATGTGCTGTCCTCCTACAAACACTTCCCTGGTGATCCTGGGCTGCATGGCCATGTGTGAACAGCATTCTTGTCTGCCACCATCCTGGAATGTTCTTCTCTCTACACAGAAGGCCAATATAATGATGAGGAAATGTAGAATCAGGGATGCAGTTTTTCTGCGGGTGCTGAGTTACATGTGTTGCATGGATCCGTTTCTTTTTCCAAGGAGACTTTGCTTTCATTTATCTCCCATAATTGGCTGAATATAAGTTTCTTAACTTTTTCTCATAACACAGAGCTGGAATTTTTGCTGTTGATTTTGAGGCCCAAAGTAGAAGTCCTTCACATAGCTATTGGAGAGCTACAAAATATGTGCTTCCCATAGTAAGACGGAGAGAGAGAGAAGGACGTAAGTTTTTAATTGACATTTTGTTCTGAAATTTCCTTGTCCTTTTACAGAGAGCATCATCCCCTCTTTCCGTAGTGTAGGTGCAAATCTGTGAAATACCAGCAGTGTTCCAGGTAAACTATACTCTAGCAAGATTTTATTCCTAGTCCTTTAAGCTAAAACCAGTCTTGAGCTGTGTGAAAGATCCCTGGGCAGGGAGTTTAGACCAATTCTCAGAAGAAGAGTATTCTAAAAAGGAAATCCTGTAGCTCCAGAGCTGCTAGATGACTGATTCTCTCTTAGTGAAACAGGTGTTTCTCCCATGCATAAAAATTAAGAATTGGAGACAGTTCAAAAATAGTGTCACTGCTAATGGGAGGGCTGAACTGATAGAATTTCAAGGAAAGATGAAAGAAAGCCATATCCAGCTCAGCTAAGTAACAGAAAGATCCATCAATAATTGAAAGGTGTCAGCCCCAAAGTGTGACTGAGTATTTAGAACTGCAGAGCAAAAATACCTAAGAATGACATAAGAAAGTTATAGGTAAAAAAAAAAATAGGTAGTAAGACTAAATTGAAGCAACATAAAAATGTTAGACCAAGAAGTAGTTCTCTAAAGAGAGGGACTGCAAGCATGATAATTGCAACTTAGGTTTGCTCCATGGTTTTGAATTCCTCAGATTTGTAAGTGAATAGGGCAGAAATGCTGAAAAGGATGTATTTTAATGCATGGAGCAATCGTGTTGAAGGTGGATGATGGGAATGATCCCTTCTGGCTCTTCAATCTCTTTTGTGCCCCATGCACTCTAACTGAGGCTCACTGTGATGTTATCTATGAAAAGTAATATCTTCGTGGGAACCTGAACTGTGATATTATCAGCTCTGCTCTGAGGATCTTATATATACCACTTCATCACAGATATTATTGACAGTAAGTGCTTTTACCACTTTTATATATTCTCTTTGTGAGTTGTTTTACAGCAAGGCAGCTAAATCAAGAGAATTTTTTTCTGACCAGCTGAGCAGTTGGTAAGTCTCTTTACAAGCACTTAGGTGAATTCAATGCACTAGGATGATAAAAAGGTGGCTTAGGACAAAAGCCGGTGTCAAAACAGAACCCTCTGCTCTTTCCATCACCTCAAAGGTTATGTCCCACACGTAAAATTACTTGGGTTTTGAACCCCACTCTTCCTTAATTCTTTTGTTCAGAAAGTCCATCTGATCCTTTTCAGGATTCATTTGCCCACTTCTGATCTTCTGCTTTTGTCTCCTATATCGCTCCCTTGTTCTCTGCACATCATGGTCCTTTTTCAGGCTGAGTCATTATCCTTTTAAATTCTCCTAGGAAGGGCTTTTTTCTCAGTCATGCTATTTCTTACTCAAGTGGTGCTTGTAGGAAGATCAGAACAACCCATGCTAGGAAGAGCTCTGTGAGTGGTGGTGCCTATAGGACAAGCACACAAGTTGTATTGTTTGTTAATTTCAAATTCACTTCTATCCCTTACTCCCTGCCTGTTTAGATAGACCTAAACCTCCACTGGGATGAGCAAAAAACCATTCTTGACTATTTTCAGAGCCTGAAGATTAAAACTGACCCAGTCCTGCACGTGTGTGTGTGTGCACTTTAAAAAGAGTTTTCTTTATCCTGCGAACCCTGCAGAGTCCACAGATAATATGGCTCCCTTTCTGCCCCAAAATCTGCTCAAATCCTCCTGCTGCCATGCCTACAGATGGCAATAGGAAATATTCCCTTGCCAGGCCTGCAGTAAAAAGGAATGTGTCCCAAATGCAATCGTTCCTTGTGCACTACATCTTGTGAGCAAGCAGACGGTGTGGCTTGCTTCAGTAACTTTTATATGTAAACAGTCTTTAAAAACATAATCTACATTGTCAAAGCCTAATCTAAATGATGTACTGACATTGCTTACTTTGATATGCTGACTTGGTTTTGAATTCTCTCTGGATTGCCTGGCCCCACGTGGCCTTTCTGTGTTTTGTTTACTTTTCACTTAGCTGTCACGTATTTATTCCCATTAGATGTACAAAGGCAATGGATTCAGCCTAGTTTTACAGCTTAGTTGGCTAATACAGCACAGGGAAAGCGCTGAGTGAAGCCAAGCAGAGGGGCAGGAAAAGAACAGAGTGGTTCTTCTGGTCTGACATAGAGACCAATGAAACAGAAAACCTGTAAAAGATCTGGGTCTGGTAGAGCAGCTGGAGATTACTATTTTTTCAGAAAAACATGATTTGTCTGGAAAGCAGAAATTCATTTATTTGTATAGACTGAATTTCTGTTTTTAAAGGCTTGCTTCTGAATAAATGCTGAAATTTTGTATACATCACATATATTTAATTTTTTTTTTTAAATCTGGATTTGTTTCAAATGTGAATGGATGGGAAAATATTACTTTAAAAGCTTTTCAGTGAAATGAGCTGGTTGGATTTATCTTAGTCAAGCAGTTAAAAGGGCTTACAAGATCTTGTTCTGTGAAAGTCTTTGAAGATACGTGAAAATGCCTCATGCTGAGAAAAGTAATCCCGAAAAATCTACTTGGTGTGATCTTATCCACAGAACCCATAAGACAAATGGGTGTTTGTGAAGTCTGTCAGGACTTGAAGCATGACTGAAATGTGGACCATCCTGAACGGTGGTCTTCCCTCTGGATAGTCATGCCTACTCTCCCATGCTTCTCCCAATGGGAATACCGAACTTCCCTCTAAATGGTTGTTTTCACACCTCAAAATAAAAACAGAGCGAGATTTCATGTGGAATTTTGCATTGGTGGAGGGACTGTGGTGTTTCCTTTGTTCCCTGAGAAGGGATAGTCCAGATTTCCTCCATGGCACTTTGCCTCTGAGGGCGCATTTTCAGGTCATGTTTCTTCAGTTTCAGCCGAGGTGCTCAGGCCAAGCACCAGTGTCTGGGCACCTTTGATGCTGGCAGCAGCTGGGCACCCAAACTTCACTTCCTTTAAAAAACAGACTGTGCTGAAACTGCCCCATTTCCCGGTGCAGTGACCTCCTTTCGGACTTGGCCGTCCTCAGTTTGAGCTTTTCCTCTGTTTGCCGCAGGTGAAATACGGGAACTACGCCTTTGTGTGGGACGCAGCAGTGCTGGAGTACGTGGCCATCAACGACGCAGAGTGCTCCTTCTACACGGTCGGGAACGCTGTGGCGGACAGAGGATATGGGATCGCCCTGCAGCACGGCAGCCCCTACCGAGACGTCTTCTCACAAAGGTAAGGCTTTGGAGTAGGAGGAGCAGGTACGAAGGGAAGGTTTCTCTCAGCTCTGGACCCTTCTTTTAATTGAATTTTTGGTGAAGGGAAAAGATCTTGTATTTGCAATCCACTTCATTTCTTGTACAGGCATTCATTTTCTCTGAGGCATTGAATTATTCACTTTTCTAGAAGCTGCATTAAAAACACTTTGTGTTGCTCTTATTTGAATTGTTCTTGTTTCTTTTGAAAAACATTAATGAGATGAACTCAACTTCATTAGCAGGGAAAATGAGGGAAGAGTTGCTTCATTTGTTATAGAGAGTCAGCATAACTCAACCCTTATTATCACAGAAGCTGTTTCTTAAAGAAAAAGAAAGTGAATTTGGACACTGATGGGAAAACTAAAGGCGATGATCAAGAGCGTTTGATGTTTTGGTGGAAAGACCCCTATTAGAACCCAAAAGCATAGGTCCTTATCCCCATACTAATTGATCTCTTGCGTTACAAAAGTGACACCTCTAGAGATGCTATTGGTACTGTCTTTCTATTAGGGTTGGAAATACTCAATTAATTTTATGTGTTGTGCCTTTGCAGTACTTGTGCTTCACTCCAGTGCTGATTCCTAAATCAGGATGTGTGTGAAATGTAAAAAAAACTACCAAACTTTCTTAAAGTGTAATATCTGCAGTTTGGCACTTAGAAGAAGACATGGGCTAATCTCGTGATCCTTTTTTCATTCTGAATCTGGTCTCTCAACCTTGTTTCTGCTGGTTTGTGTTATGTGCATGAAGCAAAATTTTACAGTTGCTGCGATGGGATTTCTGTTGTGTGGCTGCCAGGTAAACGTACAAAATATGCTTAGTTTGGGCCTTTGCCTTTGTCCAAAGACTGTGGTCGGGGGAAAGTAGCCAGTAAGTAACACTGTGCAGATCCAGAGGAATCATTTTCTGCTCACACTTACAGCATGGGCAGAGAAGACTTGGATTCTTTGAATGTGTTCTGTGTTGGGAGTGATATTGCTGAATTTTGTACTTACGTAGCAGCAACATAATAAAAAATTTCACAGATCAGCGAAAAATTTAATTTTTGTGAAACATGATCTGCTTTGTGTATTAAAAAGAGTATTAGAGGAAAATATTTATCAAATACTGGAATACTCTCATATTCCAGCTGTGACCAGGCTGGCTCTGCTTAAAATCTCTGGCACTCTAAACAAAGGAGGCGAATTCCTTCCTGTAATCTTTCGAAGAAATTCTTCCACCTGTTAGAGTTCTCAGGTGCTTGTCAAGGTGCTAAGTCATCCTCTTCACAGTCTTATCCATGTAAGCTAGACTACAAAAATTGGAAGACATTAGGGAATTTCATAGCCTGTGTCTTTATTACTAAACACGGTGAAACCGCCAAGTGACGTGGCACGGCTCACGCCCGCATTCTTCATGCCCGCCACTGCTGCTCTGCGAGTCAAGGTGGATGCATCCAAACTGCCCTTAGAGACTGCTTGTGACAGGGTTTATATACTGGGTATAGCTCTTGGCATATGGGGAAAGAGGTTTTGGCTGGTTCTGGCAAGAGAGTTTCTTCTTCGCTGCAGTATTCGGCACAGGGAGAGGCTGGGTTGCAGCTTCTTCCGACACACTGCCTTCAGTGAGTCCTGGATCATGGGTCTGTGCAGGCCTGACATTTCCAAGTACAATTTTATTTCATATGAAAATTTCCACTTTTGAGTGTATTACTATATCTTGGAGCTATACGAAAGAGGAAAGAAGCATAAGAATTTGCACATATATAGGTATTTTTATCTGAGGATCTTCGAAGCAATACTTAAACATTAGCATCTCTCAGGAAAGCAAATGCCATTTCCACTTAGTGCTTAGGGAATCCAAGCATCAGG
This sequence comes from Lycocorax pyrrhopterus obiensis, assembly GCA_014706295.1. NCBI lineage: Eukaryota > Metazoa > Chordata > Aves > Passeriformes > Paradisaeidae > Lycocorax > Lycocorax pyrrhopterus. Next base: position 63,845,254 of record JACSVZ010000006.1, on the reverse strand, counting down.
AGACTTAAATGAAATACGAAGGTCATATATTGTCCCCTGGTGGAATCAGGGATCATAGGCACTCATTTTTGATTTCCTGCTAAAGTTGTCAGAGTTCAGGTAGATGAAGAAAGGGATTATTTGGCAGATATTGGGCCACAGGAGGATCCAGATGGATACGCAGAACTTAGCACTGGTGGGAAAATAACTCATTACATTAGCAGGAGTAATGGTTGAACAGAGAAACTGGAATTTGCTTTCAGTGATACTACCTCTTGGAGAATTTAGAGAGCCTGAGATACATGGTCTGAAAATGTGTGTGCTGCTGTGCTTATATTCTTATTCCTGTACTATGAGAGTGTATTATAGCATTTTTAATTATGTCCATAAATATAAATTTACAGTTTAAAGCAGTGAAAGACCAAATAAGAAACAAACGTATGGAAGAGAAATCATGCTTACAAGGTAGCTTACAAGGTTTTGTTCTTAACATGCTTCTGTACTGTTCCTTAAGTTTACATTCGTGTGGTTTTCACACACCATCCTTACATTTCTTCCTAATGAAAAGGCTCAACAACCTTCAGCAGCTGCAGCCTGCATGCTAAATAGAGAGAGGAGTAGATCCATTGTCTAGGATTAGCAAATGTTCACATGAATATTTCACATTTTTAATGCAGCAGGGAACTGGTTTAAAATATATTGGTACTTCTTGATCTTTCCCAAAATAAATATACTTATGTGAAAATACAGGTCTTCTCTTTTAAGAAATTTCCTATAAAGCCATAAGCTGCACGGTGTTAAATCCCTAGGGTGCAGCTGTAAAAGGTCTGGCAAGCTTACAGGAGATTTTGTTCTCTATGCAGGAAGCACAGGCACACGTTTAAAGCTTTTCTGAACATTCAGGTGATTCCCAGAGAAACAGGAAAAGACAGAGAGAAAAAACACTCACCCCTTCTCTCTAAAGCTACAGCGCGTGAGCTGCAGCCAAGGTAACACTGTGGTAAAGTTTACCAACAGGAAGCAGTGTAAAGAAGCTGGTCTTTGAGACCTTTCTTTTTCACACCCAAAAAAATCCCTTCTATGCCCAAACAAAGACAGGAGCAGCAGTGAATGGCCTGACTGCGGTGTCAGATTGGCTTTTTGCTGCACGGGGATGGCAAAGCAGCCAGCTGGGGTCCCACACAGCATCTGTGACCAGTCCCTGCCTAATGCTTTCTCTGAAAACAGGTGCTTTGGGTCCATCCTGAAAATAGGTGTGTGGCTGTAACACAGATAATACAGAAAATAATCTGGGTAATATCTGAAAGATAGACTTGTCATAGCCATCCTGATGACTTTGTTCATGTTGTTGCAAATGTTAACAAACACAACTGGCCATGCCACTAGGCAGCCAGGTGATGTGCTCAGGCAGATTGCTGTCCTCTCTTCTTTGCCACTAAGATTTAACCTTCTGAGCACCAGCAGCCTCCAGGCAGCGTGTCAGTTTTCCCTCTCTATATATTTTTCTTTCAAGGTAATGACAGGGGCTGTAATAATAGGAACTGCCAAATTTCATAGGAGAGCTTGAAAAGGATGCGTCTTTTGGTTCGTGAGGAACTGTGTGGTGACACTAAATTCGACACCTGTTAAGAATTCTTTTCAGCCCTAAACTTTAAAACTTCCACTGCACCCCTGGGAGGTATAAATATAATTGCAGACACTTTTCAGTGTTTCATAGGATGTCTGTTCTTCCTGCAGTGCTGCAGCAATGGCTCAGGCACTGCGCTGGTGGCTGGCTTTTGGTGGGGGTCAAGGAGGGGTGGCAGCAAAGTGCTGGAATGCTGTTCATGTCTCCCCTTTCTCTGCTGTTACACTCTTCTTCTGCACTGCAGTCCCAGCCACGCAGCACGCCAGAGGCAAAGGGAGGGGAAGCACTAATTTCGTGCTCAGCAGAGGCCAGCAGCCAGCTTTTCACTTGAGTAACTGGAACCTATCAGCACCCAAACCACTGAAAAATCAAGCTGTAGTTGTTCTTCACCCCTCATATCCCAAAGAGCAACCATGTGTGTTCTGCCCCTTTAGGTAAAAGAAAACAGTGACCATAGGAAGAATAAAAAAGAAAAGGCAAGCTTGCCCTCAGAGCCCACAGTGTGGAACTCTTGCTTGTTCATCAGCTGTGTTTCCACAAATGCACAAATCCCCAGCCAAGCACAAGCTCATGGACACCTGAAGTTGTCTGTATGCCAAAAGAAGCAGCAGCATTTCCATAATTCCTGGTGGTTGTCTGTGGGAGGTGAGGTGTGTGAGGGCAAAACGCGTGGAAGGTGCAACTACCATATGGCTTCTGCAGAAACCTCAGTCTGAATGTGACATTATTCACAAAAACTCACAGCAAGTTTGTGCTGCTGCTAGAGAAGCCAGTCATATCTTTTTGTCCTAAGAGGGGAAAAGAAATGGACACTTTATATAATGATTTCCTCATGGCAAGCCCAAAGACACCACCCTAGCAGCAAGTGGTGTGCTTTCAGATATCCAAAATTTGGGAGGGAAAGAAGAGAGCCATCGTATGGCATTTCAGACTGCCCCTCAGCAAATCATTACCCAGCTGCTTTAAAAAAATGGTATAGATATTTTCCTGTCCTTTTTACATCTCATCAGCAAAATCCTGAGTCTTAGAAAGTTCCTGCCCAGAGCCATAAATATGTGTTCTTCCTGTCTCCTCACCATTAATTCTCTCTCCTTACATTTTCATTCTGTGTCTTGGAGGTCACTTATGTCCAAAGACTCCAGTGCAAGGAAAATTACTTTATTCCTAACTACCTTGATTTCTTTTTCTCTGCCCTTTTCTTTGAGAAGACCCCCTCTTTTTATTTTTTTAATATTCTTTTAAGGAAAACCCAAGAAAGTGTCACTTATTCTCTGACTTATCTTTTACCAGCTATGTGGAAAATAAGAGTTTTGGATTAGACCCTAACCCTGCAGAGGACTGACAATAATGATGTAATTGGATTTTTCATTATTAAATACAGTGATCATCTGCAGAATAGTGGATGCCTTAGTAAGAGATGGACTTTGCTTTGTCTTGGTAGTTTGCTAAGAACTGAAATCCTATTCTGAACTGTATATATAACAGTCTCAAAAATATAGCAGACAAACTAGTAAAATCTACCTAAATCCAACCAAAGCACTTTTTTTTCCCTGATAATTTCAGAAAATTAAGAAACTCTGCAAATTGGGAGAAATACTTGACTTCAAGCAAACTCCTAAATTTAGATAGAAGAATTTAATTTTGAGAGTCTGCTCTCAGATCATGTCACAAGTTCATATAACTGAAATTACATTACTGAGAGGAAAAAAACCCCAAAATTAATTCCACATTTCTGAGGAGTCTGACATGAGAATCCAGTCTTAATTTATTCAGATATAGTCATTGTTAATAAAAGCCTTAACTTCAGAGTAGCACATAGTAACAAGGTAGTTTCTCAGATAACCAGGATACTAAATAAAAAACTTAAGTACCACACCAATGTAATACTTCTTGACCATCCAAAATAACCAGTCAATCCTTACTTTTTACTGTCTACATTAGACTTGTAGGGGTAAAACTGGGAATTGCACCAGGCCCCAGATCTCAAAACAGGTCCATCTTCCTTTTTGCAGAGCCAGGTCCTCCAAGGCAAACTGCAATTGCCCTTCATGCCAGGAAACTCACCTTGAGGAAGCGCTGCTCAGCCGGCCACTTGCCCCGCTGGGGCTGCAGGGTGCTCACACTCTGCACACCTCACTCTGGGCCACTGGATCCGGGCTGACGACCTGTAACCTCAAATGGATTATAAGAAAAGATATAGCTTCATTCTGATTTTTAAAAATGGCATCCATTACTTCATGAGAAAGCCCTAACAGAAAGCTTTTGTCCCTCTGCTATTCTCTCTTCTTTTTTCTACCAAGCCCACGAGCATCTGATCCAGGCTTACAGCACTCTGTAATCCTGTCTGAGCACATTGCTAATAGCTTTCCCCAGGGGCCAGATGATCTGACGCTGTCCCTTTGCATCCTCTTCCACTAACTGCCTGATGCAGAGCTGCAGGTTCTGAAGATTCCTGCACTGTCATCAGTAGAGTTTCCTGGCTTTATTACCCGTCCCCATCTCGCTTGCTTGCGGGGGCTGCTGGCTGTAGGACTGCAGAGAAACTGTGGCTCCCACACATCACGCTGCGAGAGCAGGAGAAATGGCTTTATTGATTCCTCATGGTGTGCATCTGGTGCTTGCAGGTCTCACCGTAAATTCATGATTAGGAGCTGAAAAGGGTGGAGACACCTACAGAAACACAGGCTTTGGCAACTTCTTAATCTCCCGTGATATTAACTGATGAGATGGGTTAAAGGATTCTGCAGCAGATCTGGAGTTTATTACATACATATAGTGAAAAATTACTCAATCAAAACAAATAAAGGCAGTGAGAAAATTAGTGGGATTTTTAAATATACCATAACATTAATTGATGGGGTAAGTTAAAGAATCATGAAGTAGCAGCACTGAGAAGAAGCATGAGAAAGAAAATCATAAGGAAAGGCATTAGATCTTCCTGCATTTACACAGCATAGAGCTATGAGCGCCAGAGAGCTGCCTGCCTGCTTCACCATGGGAAGGCACCTCTGCATCCAAGCAGTGCTGTGGTGAAGGAAAACTTTCCAATATTGCTGCATGCTGGAAAAAAAAAAGGCACCATGAAAAAAGGCAGCTTTATTCTTTCTCTTTTTCCTAATCAATGCTCACTTTCAGCAAGGGCCCTGCATTCAAAGTTTCACAAAGGCAAGCCAGGTAAGGGTATGCTTATGCATATTAATTCCTCATCATTACCCATGAACCACCCCAAAGAAAACAGTCTAATTGTAATGTGTTAAATTACCAGTAGATAGCACTTTGCAAGCTATTTCTTACTACTTTCTCTCCACTTCTCCAGCCTCAGGCACCTCAGACTTGGCGTGTAAAATGGCCAGGGATTACCCAGCGAGGTGTGCAGTACAGTCAGTGGAAACAGTGTTGCTCACCCAGCTATGTGGAAGCGACATTTATTGTCAGTTGAGTTGTTCATGTGTTTTAAAGTTTTATGGAGTGAGTAAGTGCATGGCTGCAGAATTTGAAACTGCTTGGTTATAAATCTGATGACAGTAAAGCTAAAAGAAGCCTCAGCGAGTGGCTTCCCTCCAAGAACTTGCCTTTTTATGAATTCCTGAAGCAGAGATTAGGTTTACCGTCAGTGCACACTGTCCCGTAGTACCTTTTTTTTCTTTTCTGGCTGCCTTCTCGTACGTTTGTGTGTGTCAGTCTTGAGAGGAACAGGTGTGACTACTCACTCTGACTCAGCTGAGCAGCAGCATTGCCTTTAAAGTGGGGTGGAAAATGAGTGCAAAGCTTTCCCTGGAAAAAGGAAGGATCTGGTCATGCAGCTGTCCTGATTGTGGGAATCCAGAGTGCAGAGAATATTTCTCTGCCTGTTTTGAAGGGTTCTACCCCCCTGGACAACACTGTCTTTGACCTTCGTCCGTGGAGAAAATTGCCTGCCCTCTGGGAAGAAGTAGAATCTACACTGGTGTGAACTAGGTGATAGAACATTATGTAAGATTGTCACAGGGTGAAAAACTTAGAGGTGTTGGGTTTGTTAATATAGTAAATAGATAAAAAGCAAAAACTTCAAAATGGAGGGTTGTTGTTCTCCAGACCTTCTTCTTCTATTACTCCATATTCTGAAGTAGAAGTAGTTTAGGGTGATTGGATAAAAAATTCCAAAGTTCCTCTTTACGTGACAAAGTGATTTATTGAACATTGATGGAAAAGTAAAAATATCTTTTAAGTTTTCATTGGGTGATTTACCTTTAAAAGACTGTGTAATCTTGATAATTTGGCTTTCTCTCGCATTCTCTGCTCTGTGCTGTGTCTGGGTCACGTCAGTGACTCTGTTTCTCTGATAAGACTTAATAAACAACTCTCTGAAAGCAGAGAACGTTGAAGGTCCCGTTAGTCTCCTGGATTTCTGGCAAGGACTCTAAAAAAATCTCCCCCATCCGGGAAGGCATAATTAAGGCACGGAAAAGTGTCAATTGGTGCCTCGTGTGAGGATCGAACTCACGACCTTCAGATCATGTCACTGATGACAGAGCCATAATAACCACAAGTAAGGGTTTAACCCATCTACCCCACACCAGCACTACCTGCCAAAGGCTCCTGGCTCTTGGCCTCATTTCTCAAAACACTGGTCAACCTATTTCAGTTAAAATGAGCAAGAGTAGCAAAAGAGCAAAGAATAATAGATCTTTGCTAACCCAGTCTGTTGCTTTAAAAAGTAATTAACCTTTAGCTGGACCATAAAGCTCGTTTTCAGCTAGCCCTGTTTCCCAGATAAAAATAAAAGGCCTGAAAACAAAGCTTCTTTTCAAGGCTGAAATGAACTTGATGGAATGACAACTGGAGGGATTTATCCATATCTGAAGTGAGAGTTTTGCTTCCACCAGTGCAACTTCTGCAACAGAGGCTACCTCAGCCTGCAGAGATTTGCTCTGCTGTAGAACACCGATCTGCTACTTGTCACCCATTCTTGAATCATCAGTAAGTGAAGAAGGTGCTAGCCTTGGTTTATGACTTCAGCCAAGTTCAGGGGTAGGGAAAGGGAAAAAGAGCATGTGGAAATTCTCCAGAATGTAGAGCCAAGGAAGAGTGGCAGCAGGTTTCCTAGCAGAGCTGTCTTTCCTTGCTGAAATAGGATATGAGGAAGAAGAAAGCTTGTTGCAGGAACAGAGGGAGTGACAGGACAGGTAGTGAGGACAGGGAGGAGCTGAGTGCTCCTCAGTGATTATGGAGGGCGGATAAAAGGAGGCTTCTTTATTGCTCAGCTCCATGCAGGAGGAGATTAGCAAAGTGAGAAATCTAAAAAAACTAGCCAGAGAAGTCTTCTGCTGGGTCTCAGAGCAATCCCATGGAGTAGGTTGCTCTAGGTTGCTCTCCAAGGAAATCATGAGGGAACTGGGAGGAGGAGCCAGACAGTTTCCCCAGCAGGGTCACCAGTACCTCAGAGTGCAGTGGTTAGAGAGGTCTGGATTAGGTGGAAGATGAAGATGGGGTGGGGAAGCCTTTACTCTCTGATTCCTCTGTAGTCTTGAGGAAAAAATGTTCCAGAGATGAGCTATCACGAAGTTGGGAAGACCTTTGGCCAAATCCCAGAGAAGACTTGGTGGTGCCAGAGAGGCTTTTCAGGGTCAATACAGATGCAAGCATTTGCTGACGTGAACCAGCCGGATAATGTTGGAGACTTTTGTTTGCACGATGTGCAACAGTGTGGTTTATATTCTGCTTTAGCACCAATTGGGTTAGGTTAGCCCAAAATAAAGCAGAGCCCTGATCTCAGCCATCATAGCTTTGTTCACTGTCCTAAAAACCAAAAGCCTTTCCAGACCCAAGTTTTCCACTTAAACACAGTGTGCAAGCAGACGAAAATGATGATACGGCCAAGGAAAAACTGTGTTTGTCGTTTTATTCGTAGAACGCTTCTGCAAAGTGCATTTAGTGATTTGCCATTGTAACCACCTGCACAGAGAGCTTTCAGGGCAGAGCTCTGACACTGTATTTAGTTCATACTTTGACTGCTCAGCTAAAACTTCCATTTCTATGCATTTATTCTGCTTCACACATTATGTTATCAGTCACTTTCAATATTTCAAAGTCACAGCAGTCCTTTTCTGACATGCATTTGTCAGAATGAACTGCCTTGACTGCTGTTATTACAGACTGCAGTTCCTGACTAAGGGAAAAGTCTTATATGGAACCAGAATTTTGAAATTTTTCAGAAAAAAAAAGAATAAAATTAGAGTCAATTAACAGAAATAGAAACTTTAAATGACCAGCCTTTTTTTTTTTTTTTTTTAAAGGAGGAGAGAATGGGAAGGCAGGATTTATAACCCAATATAAAAGAATTAATCAGGAAAAGTTTGATCTTTCAAGTTCATATGCAAGGTATTGATAATGGCCCTCTTCAGCTGTCTGGTAGTAAATCAGAAAAGTATGTCATACTTGGACTTTCTCTCAATCAAATACTTTATCATACTCCTCTAGCAATCACCCTGAAGAGAAGGATTTTAATAATAAGACTGTTGTAGTCACAGAAAAACATCACAAGGGGTTTTGGCCTATCTGGAATGTGTGCTTACACTCATGATTAAGTCCTAGTAGCACTAATTTGTCATGGCACCTGAGCACATCTCCCTCTTACATGTGCTTAACAGCACGCACAGGCTTTGCCAGTTCGCCCTAAAAGCCCTCACAGTTAAGGGCTGAGCCAGGGGAAGTGCACTTGTTTGGAAAGGTTATGATCCTTTCATTCTTACTGCAATTGAAAAATATTTTTTTTTCGTTGTATTTGCTGCTTTTGTCTTCAGCTAAAAGAATAGCCTAACAGCTGAATTTCCAAAGCAGTGAAGAAAAGCTGCCGCCTAATTACCTGGCTTTGTAGGTGAGTACATGCTCCAGCTGATCCCACCAAAGCAGAAAGGTTTCAGCTGATGACAAGCATTAAAAGGAAAAATAACTCTGTTGGCTGCAGTTTCATGGGTGGGATGCCTCTATAGGACCAAAGAGATCATCAGTATCTCAAAGACACCATATTCCTACAGAAAGCTGATAAGAAAGATAAGCTGTGTTAGGATTTGTTTGTTTATTTAATTAAAAATTCAAATGTTTCTTTAATTAAAAAAGAACAAAAAAAACTCCATTACAGTAATATTTGGAGAGAAAAGCAGCACTGTTTTGCAGCCTTGAGAGCAGGGATTAGAAGTTCCTGGCCCAGGATTGATTTGTTTTTGGCTTTGTCTGGGGTATTCCTACAGCAACATGTGAGAGAAACTGTGAAGAACTGAGCCGTGAGTTAACTGAGAAATAGATACTTTATTTTTAATATTGTTTGGTTGTATTAATTTCCTTGGGTTTGGGGGGGATTTAGTTAATTAGCAGTGGATCTTCAGATCATGGAATTACTCCAGATTTATACTGGTTTAGCTGACGGAAGAATTTAATCCTATAATATGCCTTTGGCATAATTTAGATGTAAGGCTCAAGATTAAGATCCCCATGAAACAGGGAATTTATGTTCATTTCTTTTTCTTACACTGTGAAGTGCTATGCAAAGCTACAGAAACGTGTCAGCTCTGACAGCCACACCTGGGCAGCAATCAGGGCTTTCAAAAAGCTATAGGGTTTCACCTGCAGCATCAAATTCCCCTGTGTTCTTCTGTTTTATATAAGTCTGGACGAAATTGTAAAATCCATAGAAGAAAAGCAATTGAAAAAGAAGCATGGTTAAAGCCCTGAGGAAGTGAAGGTTTGTTGATCTTCTTCATGTCCCTCTTAAGCTAAAAACACCTACAACACTCATTTTTAATTTATTTAAGCCTAGCAATCTTGCACCAGGTTAAACATACAAGGCGTCTTGAAAATACAGGGTTTCAGAAAGAACCACTGACGGGTGTTTAACACGAGGAGAACTATATCCATGGTTGTACATGTAAGTAAGCATAGGTAAGCTGTGCTGGCAGCAGTGGCTATATTTTATTCTCACCCCCAAAATGAAATATTTGCGTGTGTGGCTGGGCTGGCAGCAGAGAGCAGAGCAGCGTGTAGCGATACCCTCTCCTTCTGCTTGGCTTTGCAAGTGAAGGGTCTGTCACTCCAACTTGCTACAGGACACTCAGCTCAGGGGGGATGAGCGCTGCATCCAAGCTGACCCCACAAATCACTTGGATGCCTGGCAAAGCCCTTTGCATCTCCCACTAGCTGTTTTCTTCCCATTTTCTCAGCTTTTACCAGTGCAGGCCACATGATTTACTGCTTATTTGCTCTGAGGCCTTCTTTGATAGAAGAAATACAGGGTGGCTTTGGTGTTGGAGTGTTTTTAAGGGCTGAGTTTAGGAGAAGTAGACTCTGCTTTCATGGAGAGCTGCAATAGCTGAGATTAAAGGAGGCAGCAGGGCTGCAGAGCTGGCACAGCTGCGAGCAGTGCACAGACACAGCTTCCTTCCTCTCGCTCCTGCCAGCTTTATTTCAAATTACCTGGTGCCTTGGCGCCGCTGCCTGTTTCCTTTTTCCTGCCCAAAGTGTTTTCCTACTGCTGCTTCACTTAACACAGACCCTTCAGGCTGGTTCAGTGCCGTGCAGCAGCCTGTTGTCCCTTGCCCTGCCAAACAGGGGTAGTGGGCTGCAGGGGGATCTTGGGGTGAAGCCCCAGCTGGGTGCAAGGGAGTGACCCACGGGGTGGCTGGGCACAGTCTGCGTCCGGGCGGTGCCCCGAGGGCTGTAAATGCCTCTCTTCTTGGGGTAGTTCTCTCAAAACCTCCTCAAAACTGAAACTGCTGTTTGGGGTCAGTATTGTTGCTCATTGTGAAAAAGCGAGGATTTTTTATTTCCTTTTTTTTCCCCTCTTTCTCAGAGGTGTAAGCGGTTTGTCCGTTCACGGGGCTGAACTGTCGTCATCTTTCTGCTTGTGTTGAAAATAAAGCCTGGGTAAAGACTCTCACCAGGAGACTTCTGTCCTAGGCTGGCAGGACTGGGAGCAGACCATGCTGTGTGCCTTTCAGCCTGTTGCAATTTAAGATGATTCCCACAGTGCTGCATTTCAGGTTCAATTCTGAAGATTTGCTTGCTCACAGAGAAGCTTTCTCGTCCCCCACAGGCATTGCATACCCACTAGTATCTTTTTCTGAATTGAGGAAAAAGGAGAAATGCCAGTCCTTCATCTTGCCTAGGCAAGGATAAGCTCCTTGCTAAAATTTTAAATATTACATCCCTTTAGACCACTAATATACCTCTAGCCTATCCCATACAGCTGGAATTATCACAGGGCTGAATCTTAATAGTAATGGTGCAGGTTATCTCTGTGTAAATAGCGCCAGATCTTTATTCAGCAGGAGAAATGCTGCAGGTCTGCACTGATATATTGATCTGGATAAACAAGATAGTTTGTTCCTATCCGGAGGTGCCTTCTTAAAGTTCAGTTTGTGATGCTTGCAGGTAAAACTGATGATTTGATGTTCCTGGATATGGCGAAATACCTGGTGTGCTGCCTACAAACCAAAGGATTTTTCTCTGTAGGCCTGATGCTGGACTTCCTGAGCCTCTTGCTGTACTGCCAGCACTAATACAAACATTGCATCTGGGCAAAAAGGGTCCTTATTTCTGTTTGCTGTTCTCTGTAGCAGTCTGCATCGCTTCCATTTGGGCTTAGTTAGTGGTGCTTGCCTTGAGTCACAGCGCTCTGACAGCAGGGCTGCAGAAAGCTTTCTTGGCAACATTTGTTTTTCTAGAGAATTGTTTCCTAGCTGGGGGTTTATTGCCTGCTCTTAACTTGAGTTTTCTGAAACAAATTTCAGATCTGTTTCCAGGCTTGGTTTTAACGAAATGGAGCAATTTATGGTTGAAGGGGGGAATTGTATGATATTCAGGGATTATTTTTTGAGTCAAAATAGGGAACAAATTAAAAAATATGAGGAGCTAGCTTAAGGCCTTGTCAATCAGAACCACTGCTCTTAGCACACCACTTCTCCTGAGTTAGCCTGTCTGCTCCATGCTAACACAGTGGTTAACTAAATTAGCTGGAGTCAGCTGGATACTTGAAAGTCATTGGAAACTGAAATCTTTGTTAGAGTTGAAAGTGAAAACTTATTATTTGATAGAAAGAAATATAAAAGAATACTTATAATAATTCCAGAATCAGTCATCATAAAATGATGAAAGTCTGAATTAAAGTTCCACATCAAAGAAACCTGAAGGCAAGGGATGCAGTTAATTCAGTCATGCAACTCCAAATCAGCCTTATAATGATGCCATGCAGTTAACCTATGCTTATAATTAAGGCATTTCCTTAGTTATTAGAACTGGAGTAGATAAAAACAAGTGTGCTTTTTTCTTTTCCATTTTGTAAGAACTTGTTAGATTTTCATCTTCAGATGATGGGAAGGCCAGTAAGCTGCAAACTTAGGAAGTTGAAAATGCATGTGAGGAAGGTGCCTAATCCCGATTTGTGTTCTGAAGATCTGTCTCTGGCTTTTCCTACATCGGTGTCACATTCTGTGTAGGCCAGACTAAGTGTTATACTGGCCTTTCCAGCCCCACTGTCTGCAAATCTCCTCACTTCGTTTTAAACCACTCTTCCTCTGACATCACCCTGCTGCCTTTCTCCTCCAAGCTTATCATTTGCTCCTTTGCAGCATCTCTCCATCCCATCCAGGGCACTGAGGTCACCCTCAGCAGCATATGTGAATACTCCAGGCTGGGACACTGATAGCCCTGGGACACTCGAGGGATCCTCCAGATTGCTCATTCTCCATACCATGAAACCACAACTAACTTCCCGTGATGTGTTCAACTTCATTACGTTGCTTATTGAATTTTGCTGGCGGTATTGTCTTTTGTCCTCTTGGGACCAGCATCAGTTGTCATGACAATTACTGTCAGATGGTTGCAGCCTGTGTGCTTGGCGGAGTGTAGGAAAGCTGATGGCCAAAAGAAGTAGCAGTTCAAAGAAGCATAAAATGTCAGTTACTGCTTAGCGACCAAAATTTCGGGGGCTGCAGCAGTTGGTAGATAGTTTGATTTCAATCAATATCCTGTGTGTCTTTCAGTGTATCTCCTAGATGCATGTTATTGGTTTGGGGTTTAACAATCACGATGACATCTGAAATGACTGATGAAAGAGGTCATCCTCTGTGAAGTCATTCTTCGGGTTGCTGTAGTAGTCATACCTCTGCCCATCTTGCATGGAATTTGTCCATTTTATATAAGGAAGTAGTTTAGAAAGGAGCCCCAAGATGTGTTTGGAAAATAGAGGGAATCTTTTTAATGTTTCTTAGCCTGTGTTCCTGAGCCTGTGCTTAGCCCCAGCATCCCTGGTGCTCTGGGAAGGAAAGATGGCAGAAGTGGAACCCTGCATTTTCAGTGGCTAACTGTAAATCTCCTGTCACCTGACTGTGTTACTCTGTGGGCACTGCCCATGGGCTGAAATTTCCATCTCAGTGCTTTAGGACTTTGGGCCTGGCTATTGACACTTCTAATAAGGGTTGGTTGGGTTGGTTTGTTTTTCTTAATGAAGCAGAGGCAGAACTTAGTCTGAAAACGTCTTTGCATAAGCTTGAAGGAGATCCATGTGCAATGATTATGGAAATTTTTCTGTATTGACTGAGGAAGTTGAAGTCCTTGTAAACAGATATAAATTGGTAGACAAAATGCAAGATAAAGGAAATTATGTAAACACGCCAGGTGCTCATAAGAGTAATCTATCAATGCTCTTTTCTGTAAAACAATAACAGGAAATATCAGTAGAGTGGGGCCTTGGAGCAGTATCACCATATATCCACCAATCCAAATATGCTCTCCTGGGACCTTTTCTGAAAATGACTAAAATCCCCTTCCATGCAAAACAAGTCTGGAAAGAAGAAATGCGTATTAAATTTGCTCGGTTCATAGCTTCATGGATGGGATCAAATTAATTTCTTACAAAATTTGGAGAAAATGTTTTGCTGCCCTTTCAAGTCAGATATTCCTAATGGGAAAAACTTTGTCTCTGGCACGTCATGCTATTAATTTATCATTTTGCTGAGCAACTTGACAGAAGCAGAGATGTTTTGAAGTATCACAGACTGCTTGATGGTCAGTTTATGTTTACACAAAGAGGAGAAGAAGGATCTTTAGGTAGTTGATGAGCAAAAGTCTGGACAAGCATCGTCTGCTTCTCTATTGAGAGGGAAAAGTGGAGACTTTGCACTCATGGTTGTCACATATGGATGAGCTTTGAGGCCAGGAGGCTCTGTCACATCCTCCTGAAGTGACACAGCCACTTTTCCAGCCTCTTTCTCAACCACACGCTTTGGAAAGCCACAAAGGTTTTTGCAGTGTATTGGGTAGCGTTTTCAAGCCTCTCAACAGGGGATGTATCAATATTGATCTTGTGCTAGAGACTGCATTTCTTGATGCTTCACTCTTTTGTAACAGACCCCTTCAGAGGAGAAAATGGGCTAATAATACTCATTTCAGCAGGGTCTCTTGGGAATGGAAGCAGGTTTTTTGTCACACTTGAGCTGACGGTTTTCTGATTGATGGCATTTATGGGAAGTTGAAAGAGGATTAAAGTCTCATGATGCTGGTTTATTTCAAGAACATGACATGTTCAATATGATAATAAAGTGGGAATTTTTCTTCTGTGGCTTTTATGGGCTCGGGGTTGTTTAGGATGAAATTATGGCTAAAGCCGTAGCTGAAGTCAGCAGTACGTGTTTCTGAGGCCATCGGGTGCAAGGTGACAGGAGCCATTATAAAACCCTTGGCAGTTTTTTGCTACAGAGAACTTGACAGCAAAGCCAAAAGAAAACTTAATACTGAAATGATTCATTTCATGTGGGAGGCCAAAACTTTTAACAGTGTTGGAAGGCATTTTGCCATAATGTGCTTTAATTTCATAGTTGTGCTGACATTGTATATCAAGGATTATTATCACCAAAAGGCACTAGAGACTGGTTTGAGATTACAAGTATTTAGAGGGCTGGTGAAAAGAGAGTTAATCTTCTATTCCTTTGTGGACATGTAATGAGTGAAAGGAAAGAAATTGCTTCCCTGTATCACAAATTAGCACAGTAAAGAGTGTAAAATCTTTACAGAAAGGAGGGGTGAACCATTCATCCATAAAACACTTGAGTTCTACCTTCAAGCTCATTAGTATATGTGTTTTACCCACTAATTATATAGCCAGAGTAATAGTGTTATAAGTCCTCTGTACTAAAAGTAGGTTGCTGTAAATAAATCTCTGTTGGATCAATGTATTTTTACTAAGGAAACCTTAAGTTTTGAGTAGAGTCTTCAGGGTCTCACCGGAATGAAGTTATCATTATTAATATCCCCTGTGGAGGTCTGAAATACCTTTGCATTTACTTAGCTATTTATATGCTCATTTATGATAATATCTAAGTAAGCTTGGTTGGCATTAATAAAGTTATGGATCATTAATAGTACATGGACATTTTTATTTAGAAAGACCACTTACTCTGGGCCATTGAAAGTTCAAGTGTTTTCAAAAGCCAGCAGCTTTCAAAAGGCAGCTGTGCACCACACAAGGGTCTCCAGAGGTTGCTTTGCCTTAGGTGCTCCAAATTGCCTCAGATGTGGTCTTTGGGCAGAGATCCCTCTGGCTTCTTGGCTGTACAGGGAGCGAGGCTTGGGGTTTGCAGCTGGACAAGCCAGGTGCCCCACACCAGGTTTCCCAGGCAGGACCAGGGAAGGGGGGAGCACCAAGGGGCACTGGCAGGAGGAGGACAGTGCAGAGACAGGGAGGAGCAAGGGGATGAGAGGTCTGGTGCCCTTCATTCACCACACATCGCCCACAGCATTGGGGAGCACCAATGGGGCATGCCAAAACCTACTGCTGTTGCACTGGGGTGCTTGTTTCAGAGCTGCAGTCCAAGATCCTCATTTGTCTGATAGATGACCCAAGTGACAAAGCTACAGGCAATTTGCTTTATTGCTGTTATATGACCATAAGAATCAGAGGGGTCTGCTGGGTCACCGAATCCATTATCCTCCTATGATAGGCAAGCACACCACATGAGTCCTTTCATAGCTTCATCAAGAGCCATCTCAGTACCAGGCTGAGGGATTTTTATTCACTTGAGTGTTTTCCCCTGGGAGGTCTGTTGTTTTTCTGATGCTGTTCCTGCTGGGATGCTTTTCCTTCTCCCTATTACTCCCAGGGATATTCTTTGTAGTCCGGATTTCTTTATAGCCAGTGTGTAACTGTTAGCTTTTGTTGATATTGGCGTTTCCCTCACATTGCTCTTCTCTGTTTCTGCCTTCTGCCACTCTCAGTTCTCCTTTTCCATGCATGTCAGCAAGGCTTTTTACTTCCTGAGATAAGAGCTCTGTTCTCCTATTCATCCCTGTATCTCTTATCTGCACTGATTCTGGTTTCATGAAGGTGGGTAAGGCCAGCTGTGCGGAGTGTGTTGGATGAGATTGCTCATGTACTTGCCAGAATCTGAATCAGAAATACCTTGGCTGGTGCACTCTGGCACCATTTGCCCATTTTGCAACTTCATTGTGCTGGTGGCTATTGGCCACTATTACGCCTCAGCCTTTGCTGCCCTCGCTCACATCCAAGCAATGAATGCCTGGCTGGCATGGTGTGCTGTTCTTCATCAGCTGTGCTCTCCAGCCCTCAGAATGGGGTAAATAGTTCTTACGTAAACCTCAGTAAAAATGATAAACATAGAAGGCATAAATGTGGGGATATTATAATTTCTTTTTCCTTTATTTTTACTCTGAGGCTGAGGATGGCCCTACATAGAAAAATCCCCATGATGTGCTTAAGTAGCAATGTAGTAATTCCAGTTTGTTCATTTATGCAAGAAAAGACCTGGGGTAAATATAGTAATGCAGTTCAGGGAAAAAAACCCTTCATTTGGTTATTCAGGGGAGCTTTTTCTTAAGGGAGTTCTGTTCCATTGACTTTTCTCACACCCACACACCTTCAGCATAAAGGGAATGGTGGCACAGAAGAAAACTCCATTGTTGTAAACTAAGGCTTGCATTTCTTCCAAGCAAGTCTCTATTCTTTGCAAACCTGGAGAATAATGCAGATTGCGTCAGAGACGTAACTGATAATAATAATAACAAAATGTTTGGTCTCTGATTATTCATTGTAGTAGGACAATTACAAGAATCTTGAATTTTTCTATGGTGCCACTGAGACTTACTACGCTTTATTGCAAAATAAAGCTGAACAGCCTTGGTAAAATTTGAAAAAAGTCTGTTTTTCTCTTTTTCTTATAGTCAGATGTAGTATTTTTTCTTGCAACCAGGAGACTAGTTTCATATAAGAGCTGTGAGATGAAAAACAAATTGTCTCAGTGCTCTTCACCTGGGTCCTGAAGCTTAGAGCAAAACCAGGTGTGCTTTTGAGTCTCCAACAAAAGCCTAACTCCAGTGCGTTTCCCATGGATTGAAATTTTATTGCAATCATTTTGCACTAGTACTACTGTTATTTCTGCATGAGAGATAAATTTATTATGCTTTCTGATGGATTTTTACGTCTTAAATAACATAAAACACGGTTGTTATTTGACGGGGATAGGCTATTGGGAAGTAATAAATGAAGTCAAACAGGGACACTTTCTTCCCTAAACACTTTCTTTGGATCGACAGCTGTGTGTTTTCATTCCAATAATTGGAAGTTTCCAATGCAGGTATACTGCTATATCTGTAGGAGAGATTTGATCTGTGCACATTGAGACATAGTTCATTTTTGGCTAGTACTAGTAAAAATAATTGCAATGTCAGTTCTGTACCTGAATTACTTGTGATAGATAGACTTCTGGATTAGGTAGTCTGCACTCTGAAATAATGAGAAATGTCAGGTTTTGGTTAAAAAATGAGCAGTGAAATATCTCTGCAGGTTATTATCACTTTGAGGGATTGTGGTTCCTCTCCATTATTCCCTCCACTATTGTTGAATTGTCCAATTTAAGTGAATAACAGCACATTCTTTCTAGAAACTGTTGGTGGGAGCCAAGGAAATAAAATGTGTTAGAGGGATCTATTACATAAAGGATACCTGCATATAATAGCCATTGGCAAAGTTGAGAGACAATAGCTAGGAATCAAATTCACCAAATGCAGAAGGCTTTCTGCTTTGTTTTTCAAAAGTCTGAGCTACATATACTGAGCAACCCAGTCCTACTAGAAAATTCCTGCTTTTGTACCAACCCTGCCAGTATTCACAACAAAGCAGTCTCACAGGTTGGACACCTGCTTTCATTAAAACTCATAAAGCTGCTATTTGAATCTTTTGTAATCATGCATGAGCAGCTACAGAAGGCATTTAGCATCGTGCACTGTCACATTTGTAAAAAGGAGAGCTGT
This sequence comes from Lycocorax pyrrhopterus obiensis, assembly GCA_014706295.1. Classification (NCBI taxonomy): domain Eukaryota; kingdom Metazoa; phylum Chordata; class Aves; order Passeriformes; family Paradisaeidae; genus Lycocorax; species Lycocorax pyrrhopterus. The sequence goes on along the minus strand of JACSVZ010000006.1, from coordinate 63,827,352 downwards.
GTTGGAACTTTCCAGAATTCACAGTTATCCATATGTCCTGCAAAATCAGCTTTAATATCTTCTTCTTTTAGAAAAGAGTGTTTTAAAGCATGTCCTTCCAGACTGACTGGATAAAAGGCAGGGATAAATCAGAATTCTGCAAGTCTTTTCTCATCTGTTCTTATTGACTGGCTCCCTGAGAGGTTTGAGGTCTTGGTGCAGCACACTTTTTTTTTTTTTTGGTGCACTTTATTACTGAAGAAACTAAGTACTTGCTGAAATTTATACTTGACTTTGACAGCCAATTCTTCAGTGATTTTAAATATGCTCAATTCTCATTTTTAATTAGCAGTATGGAGGTTCTGGCCGTATTAAAACTGGAGCTTTTGTATTGGTCAGTCTGTACAGGGGATATTTGTAAAAAATCTTTGTTCTGGTTAGCCTATTCCTTCAAGATTTCTTGCCTTTTGGCATAGATCTGTTCCAGCTTGCCAAGCGTCCTTTCTGTGGGAAGAAAAAGGCCAGATCCTGCAAAAAGAATCTGTTGGGAAAGTAGACCACACAAAGACTGTCCTACCTGGAGGGATCTGTGGAACTCTTCTGTCTCAGCAACATCTCAGAGATTCCTCCCCTCACCCTGTGCTGCAAGGTCTGTTTGAGTTGAATTACCTACATGATCCAGTGGAAATACAAAACTCATAGTTTTACGGGCTTCAACAGCTTTAGGCCAGTTCTGATTACATATTTGGATGAAGGATAATAGGGAGATTAAAGACAGCAAACTCTCTTTTTAATTATATCTATTCTGTATGCTGTGGAACTTGTTTAAATACCTGGAGCAATTAATCACTTGCCAGGTTTCGTTGCTCAGGTTCCAGCTGCTATTGTGACACAGGAAGGCAGTATATTTCTAAATGAGGAACAACCTCCTTTTCTCTCTTTTATGTGTAAGACAGGCTAGACTGTCATGCTTAATTCATCTTTAATGAAAATATATTTATTTGTTCTCATTTTGTAAGTGAATTTAGGTCTTGGGTCTGTACAGGGAGAAGAAAGGAAAACAACAGTTTTTTGGGCTAAGATCGTCTTGTGCTGTCTGCCAAGTCTTATTATGAAGCTTTTTCTTTCTCCGTATGGCCGCATTTCAAAGCCTTGTGTAGCAGAGATGATAATAAAAAACATTCCAAGGGGTCTACGTGCATAACGGTCCTCAGTGTCACTACTGTATGGAATTTCATTTTCTCTCATCCGATTGCATATTGCTGCGGTGTGTTCTGTGTGTCTTCTTGATTCACATGAACAAATTTCAGAACAGCTGGACTATGCAGCCATGATGAGATGAACAGGAAATTTCATCCAGCACCTTTTATACTCTGCACTGTCTTTTTGTTGTTACGTCCTACAGGTATTGCTGCTGCTCTGCTAAATAGGCTTTCAGTCATTCCTAGTGCTTTTTCATTCTACTTTACTTAATGATCCATGTCAGCGAGTAGATCCTTGCTTAGAACAAAGCGAAATAAAATTGCTTTTCCTGCTTGTATTAAATTTCTTTTACAACATAAAAGTTACCAATTTGGCCCTTAGCTGGAGCAGCAAAGGCTGTGCTGGTACTTAGGTAGAAATGTTGCAGCTGAGACCCTCCGAGGTGAGGTAAGGGTGCAGGTTAGCAGACTCCTGTGCCTTTAGCCCTGCAAGAAAGAGGCCGGGAGATTTCCCCTACTGTGCTTTCTCCCATGTTGCCCTGACTGGGGAAGAAGCAGTTCTTCAAACTGAAGAAAATTCTTCCCTTTACATAAAACCAGGAGCTGGATATGGGAAAGGCTTGTTAGACCACTCAGTTAATTTCCCTGAAAAAGCAGATCTATCCTCTGTCTTTCCCAGTGCTTCATCTGTCCTCTAAATTTCCCTGTGCTTCTGCTGTCTTGGGTTTTGGTTTTTTTTTTTCCAAAGTGGAAAAAAACAAGTATTTTGTCTAGTCATTAATAAGAGAAACTTCACTCTTCTGCGGCTCTCCTCTCTTGCTTGCAGCAGAAAATATTATATGGTTTACCTAATATTATTGGTTTACCTAAGCTTCAGTGCATTGTACTCCCTAATGGTAGTCTTTTAGGCAACAACTACCTAATTTATATTAGATGAGCACTACCCATTTGTACGGTGCTCATCACTGTGCTGTCAAGCACCAAAGTGACAGCTTTCTTTTCGCTTTCTGTCTGCACAGTGAGCTGGCATGATTTATGACTGTCAGTATCTCTTAATACTTTACTGTTCTTAATACTTACGCTCATGCGTGGGGATGTGTCCATTTAAACAAGTTGCAGCGTTTTACAGAACTTTCTGATTTTAGCCTGAACCAGCATTTTTGGGTGTGAGATAAGACAGGCTTTTCTATGATTTCCCAAATTCCCAGGATTTTTTTTTTTAAAAAGCAAACGAGGAACAACTAACCCACCCACGTAAATGCAACTGGGCATTGTGGCTACAGAGAAACCCAGCCTTTGCCTGGTGCCAGCAGTTTTGCACCTGTGACTGCTCCTCGGTCTGCTCTGCGTCAGATCCCAGCAAGAGCAAAGCACCTGGGAGCTGGAACTTTCCTGTCCTGGAGGCCCCATAATTGAGGGTTTGTGGTGGGCTGGTGTGGCTTTGCCTGCCTCCCTGCTTGCTTCATCCCAGATGGAGGCTCCTGAGCCAGGGCGGAGATGATCGCTGCTGCATTTATTCTCTCTCGATTCTGCTTGTGGTTAGTAGGAACACCTTGGATTGCTAATGCTCTGCTTACTGCAGTCTAAATGTGTTTTCTTACTTCAGCTTTAATATCTTCACTGTTGAAAACCATCTCCAATTAGGGCAGGAGATTCTTCCAGCCTATAGAGGTTTGTTGGCATAATGTTTACTGTCAATATGCAGACTCCTTTGGCTCACAAAGTATATCGCATGTAAAAATGTCATCTCTGATTCCCTGCAAAATGTCTGTTTTCTGTGAGAAGTTAATTACTAATTTCAAACCAGCTGGAATGAGGCCTAATGATGGCCTTCTCTTAATTTTTGACAAGTGATAGCTTGATTGGAACTAACTTTACATGGCTTCAAATGTGAAATTCAGTTGCAATACAGTTTCATTTCTTCAATTCCTCTAAAGACAGTGCCAGAGACCAGTTTGTTTTCTGGACCTTTAACCACACAGAAATCACAAGGCCAGAAAAATGCAAAAAAGAGGTATTTTGAAAACTCTCAGTCTGCATCTGGAGCAGCAAGACTGTACGACAATAACCCTCACACCTACCATCCAGGTAAAAGCAGGGCAAGACAAGTGGGCCTGGTGTGTGGCAGGGCTGAAGCAAGCAGCAGGCTGGAGTGACACTGATGGGAAGCTGAGATTGCATACGTTAGCTAAGCCAAGCTTTCAAGGTGTTTTTTTTTCTTTTGTGGTTGCTGTTAAGACGACTGACCAACGGAAAAAAGGTCACTTTCCTTGCCCCGGTGCCTGGATAAGAGATGCATGACTGGTTGCATGAATTTGGAGTTGTTTCATCCCAGTGGGCACGCTTACACCTCCCCGAGCTCCCCAGGTCAGCAAAGAGCGAGCAGGGATTTATTCTGCCTCGTTCAGCACATCCCTGCGGTGCCCTCGCCTCGTCTCCCTCTAGCTGCACTTCGCGGGAGCTGCGCTGACGAGCTCCATCCTTCCTAAAGTGGAGGCACGTGGAGCTGATCCTGCATCCCTCCTCCCCTCTCTGCTTTTGGGGAGATTAGTGCTGCAGCCTTGTTCTTGCAGTTGCACCATTGTTCAGCGCTGCTGCTGCACGGTGAAGCATTTTACAGACTTGTCCATTTTCAGCAGCAGAGCTGTTTCCTGGTTTAAAGGGTCATTTCAGATGTTTCAGTTATTTTCTGGGCATAGCAGATATTTCTAGCCATTCATCCATGAAGCCATCACTTAGACTATTATTTCTTTGTCTTGCTTTCAGCCTCTTGATGGAAGGGTTGCATTTTATTTCATCTTTATTTTTGTTTTGCACATGACCTTAATACTTGATTAAATTAAACATCCTTTGTCTTACCAAGTTTTTTCAAACTCAACAGGATTAGGCCTTTAGTGAGTTATTACAGAAGCAAAGCCTTTACCTCGGAGTAAGTGATTTCCTGCCGTTCTATGTTTTCCTGCCAGAAGCAATGAAAAAAGCCACAAGAGACAGGAATAATGCAGTCATATTTAGTGAGCGTCAAATGTAGAGCCTGTGTTATTTACACTCTATCTTATTAAACTGAACTGAATGTTTGCTTGACATCTACCTTTGTGTACCAGGCCTTATTCTGACGGTAGAAAGCAAACAGAAAAACCCTGGAAATTCAGAGAACAGAGACTTACAAATTGGTTGGACCCGGGCATTAGTGCTTGTCCAGATCTTGCTTTTCTTCACTAAAACTTTGAGGGTGTCTTTGCACTGAGCTCTCTACAACACATATTTTGGGTTGAGTGAGAAAGATTTAAATGAGTGCAAACTTCTGTTTTTCGCCATCCCAAAAGTGTAGCTGCCCTTGGATTCAAAACCTGTGCTCTTTCTCCTCGCTTGGTCTCTGTAGCTGGGTTTTCCATCATCTACCCAATGTCTGCCAGTGGCCCAAAGAGTCATTTCTTCCTGAAGTTTCACAGCAGGTCATTTTTCTCTTCTACCTTCAGGAAAGTCCCAGCCCGCACCACTTCCCCCAGCAAGATTGCTTACCTGTAAATTAGAGGTGATGAAGTACATCTTGCCAAGCTAAGCTTGGTCCTTGCTCCTCTCCTTTACTATCCCAGCCTGCCCCCCAGCTGCCATTCCTCAAGCAGACTTCTCATGGCCACTGCTGCTACTGCTCTCCTGGGCTGCAGGAGGAGCAGGCAGAGTCCAGAGGATCAGGGAAGCAGAGTGCTTTTTTCACCTTGTAGCATTATAGGGGCACACTTAAAGTCATTTCCAGTCATCTGAAAAGGAACCAGGGAAGAGGAGCAGCAAAGACACAGACATGTCAAAGAAAGCTATACGTTTACCCTTCTAGCTCAAGCAGTAAGGTGAGGTGTTTGATCATGTTAGGTTATATTTAAATCAGAAGGTTATTGTAAAATGTTTTAGTGAGTGATGCCACTAGGAAAGTGTATACTTAATGTGAAATTCAGATTCTTAACGGAATTTTCCAATTTCACCGATTTTCCTTTTCATTTCAAAGGCTTGCTGTCTATCTTTTCACTGGGTGTTTACGTAATGCTTGAAATTCTGACATATCCTTATGCACTTGATCCATGAAGACACATTCTCTTCCCCATGCACAAAAACAGCTGTAAGCTGCCAGCTAGGAAGGCTCTGTCATGGATAAATTGGCAGATTTCCCTCCCATCTTGTCCTGCATGAAGACCTCCACTGAGAAAATCACCTCTAAATCAAAACTGACCACTCTCCCTATAGACTGCAGATGGAGACCACATCAGCTTTGCATCTCCCTGGTCGCCCTCAGAGGGAGATTTCCCAGGACCTCTCATGTCCCTGCACGCTGGTGAGCACTCTGCATCTGCATTGCAGTCCCTTCATTCCTGGGATGCTGCAGATCCCTGCAGTCACTGCTGGACGAGCAGCAGTGGGTCACCATCCCCCAGGATGGGAGCAGGAGGTCCAAGCAGGCTTTCCCACCTGTGAAGGAGCCACCAGAGCGAGCTTTTTGGACCAGACCCTTTTCGGTGCCTCTTCTGCACTGGCAAGGTGTTCCCACGTGGTAAACCACCACGAGTTCCCTCCTGGTCACCTGCTATTTAACTGCTCTTTCCTTCTTCCCTTTTCTGCAACTGGTAGATGTGCCAGGTCCCTGTCCCCCTCCAGACACATTTATGATTTTGGAGAGGTGGAACAGGGAGAGGGAAGCAGCAATCAAACTCCAGACAGGTCCTGCATTTGTGGGGCTGTTTCTCCTGGTTTCATCAGCCTCATGGCTGCTCACGTGTCCCTACCCTGCTGCCTCTCTACTCACAGTGGTTTGATATTTCCTGCTCTGGCCCAAGGGTTTTCTCTTTGTAATTCACTCTTTGCTTCAAACCTCGTGAAGGATAGACAGCATGCCTCTGAGCTGGATCTGAATGGTGCACAAGCCTTTGAATCTCTAACAAGCAGCGCTGACTGCAGCTCTGAATGTGATCTAATAGGGAGCAACATGCCCAGCAAACTCCTGCCACATTCACTTGGAGCAGGAGAGATTTGTACGTACATGCTCTTGCTGAAAGACTGTATTATGCAGAGCATGCAAAGTATCGACTGTTATCCATTTTTAGAGCCATTGTTAAACAGAAAATTAGCATTGCCGAAGAGACAGTGGGAGATTTTTCCTTCTCCCCTCCCCTCCCTCCCCTGGTACAGTGTCTTTATTCTGTTTTCTCTAGTTCCCTTTGTCTTACTGGCATACTGGTCTGCTAACCACCCTTTGTTTCATTTATATTGAAATCAGCTGGCAGAAGACAAAGTTCGCAGTGTATATTTAGAGCCCCTGTTTTTGAGACCCTTAATTATTATTTTCCTCCATCTTTCCTGGGAAGCCGCTAGTGATTTGTTTTCAGGTTCATTTCGTGAGTGTTTACTGTCATTTACTCTGAACTCTGGTCTTTTCCTTTCTCTGCCTGTCCCTCAAAATGTTGACCACATGCTGGCTCTGCTTTGCATTTCTGTATCTGAGTTTGTATTTTAATATTCATTAGGTATTTGTACTGACAGCCCATCAATACATTAAATTAGTATATATGCAGCTAACAAGTATGGTACATGCTTAACTGACTTATAACAACATTAAACCAGACAGACACAACAGATTGCCTCAGCAGGGTTTAATAAACTGTACTTATCCACAGTCCCTCTGAAAAACAGACACACAACTGCAATATGCAGTGCTCCCTGGAATAGTAAGATAAACAGCAAACACGCTAAGCTAAACGTGTTTTGTTCCTCTGATGAGAAAATTAAAGCTCACAGAAAGCTGCTTCTGTGGCTTCTATTCTTTCAAACAACTGGGCTTCCAGGTATCAAGTACCATGCATTTTCATTCCAGAAAATATTTAATGAGCATCAAATAATACTGCAGTTGATAAAAGGCATGCACAGTTATGCATTACTCTATTCATTCTCATGCAATGCTTTGAAGGTATTGAGATCTCTGCAAGCAATTAGTATCATCATTAGAATATCAAATTTTTCTGCTAATTAATGCTAATGTGATTAAAATGGGAGCTTTTTTGAATAAGAGGTATTATCTCTTCTCTATACAAGCAAGAAAGCTGCTCTTCTAAAACAGAAGAAAGCAGGCAGAAAATTATGTCAGGTGTTAGGAGAAGAGTTACTCAGTTTGTTCCTTTGCAAATGTGACTGTCTCCCAGCCAGAAACTTCCAGAAGAAATCTCCTGCCTTGCCTCTTGGAGAGAGAACAGATCCCCTATTGCATTACGTGCATCAGAGTTGTCTTTTTAATCATTTTAACATAAAATTGAATAGATGTGTAACAGATTTTAGTTATACAGCCTGTCTCTACTCAAAAACTTTGATTAAAAACACACAAAAGTACTATAATAGGCAATAGCCAGTTGAAAAAAAAACATGAGTGGAAGGGGTTTTCAAATGCAGTACTTATCTAATATTTTTCAGCTTTGTCCTGAAGCATGTGCTTGTGTAATTAAATTTTCTGCTGTGAATCCTTCTTTAGCACCAGCAGAGTTACTAAAGAAGCCTCTTCTCCTGCATTAGGGCATTAGAAGTGCTCACGCTCCCATCAATTAAACCACAACGGTCCCTCTCCAAGCACTTCATTTCCAGCTTGTTCATTGTTTAAAATATTCTAACTATTTTAACTTTTTCTCTCTGTTAATGAATAATATAAAGCTTATGGGAAACTGGCACTGGATGCAGCAGCAGCACCTCGGTAATGTCAGGTGACTCTTTAGCATCAGATTCTGCTCATTTTCGTGAGGAGGGAAAAATCAGCAGCGCCTGAGCTGTTCTCGCATAGGTAATGCCATTGTGAGCCGTTTGAGGCATTTTCTCTGATAGAGAGAGTGAAAAGCTGCCTCTTAGAAATCACAGGTAATTTCTCGTGGCATGACCAGACTTTATATTCCTTGCATTTACATTTATTTACAGTTTTTTGAAAGGAGACACGAGCCCCTAGCTGTTAACTTTCTCCCCAGATTTGTTTCTTTGGGGCCTCCTCCCAGCCCTGCATCATCTCTCCTTTCCAAGCCACATCCTGTCTTGCTGACACCCAAACCCAGAACTATGGAGGTGAGACACTTCCAATTGGATAGGAGGCCCCAAGAGAAAATTGCTAGCTTGTTAGAGATACCTGTGCTTTTTTACTGATACTGTTATCCCCACCCAAGAATATAAAGGTAAGTTGGGTGGTCTACGATTACCATTCCTTTTATGAACCTTGAAGAGCATTCCAGTTTGTTCTCCCCGTGGTTTTTATTTCCTGTGGATAGTCTGCAAATTTATAGGCAGGTAGCACCTAAGAGTCCAAGCTCTGGGCCAGGCAGTAATTTTCTTTCTCATAAACTGTCCCTTACAGTCCAACCTCCATAAAAGATGTACAGGTCTGGGAGTGCTGGGGATTTCAGTTCATTAGAAGATGGGTTTCACTTCTGATGTGGCATTAAAAATCACCCTGCAAGATAAAAGGGATTAAGAGATGGCTGTTCATTTATCTTATTAGCATTTACAAATGCTAGGATGTAAAGCTCAATGTAAAAACTTGCAACTAGGATATGTAAGTGGGGAAACTGAACTGGAGACGTCTGAAAGCCGAACAAAGCCAAGATACATTGCAGATATCTCTGGTTCAGGCTTTCTCCACGAGTTTGCACTGAAATGCAAACAAAGGGGCTTCAAACTGTTGTCATTAAGAGGTGATAGCTCCAGGAATAGTGTTATATCACAGAGCTGCCAGAACATGCCTTACTCGTTTCTATTAAGTACTTTGCCAACAGCCACCCAGGTAGTTTGGTACCTGCCCCATCTCAGCTGTCAGACAGCTATTGGGGAAGCAAATTCATTGAAAAATGATTTCAGGACCACCCATGGGTTGCCACACATTTCCGGGGTCCCTCTGAGCCAGCAGGAGGCTGGCTTTTCACACCTGCCCTTCATTTTCCTCATTTTCCTCTGCAGCAGTTCGGAGGCAGCAAACAAGCTGAGCAGTGCTCCCTCGAGCTGCGCCTGGCTCCACTGCAATTTTTCTGGTCTAGAAAGGTCTAAAACTTTCTCTAAAGGTGGGAAATGCCCATTCCTCATTTCCCAAGCAGAAGATGATGACAAACAGTAATGAAGTGTGTGTGCTGGAGGAGGCAGTGTGGACAGACATTTCCCTTTCCAGTGGTGTGGAAGCTTTGCCCGTCGGTGTTGTGTCCAGGTTGGCACACCGCTACAGAGGTGTCCTGTTCCTGAGGGGAAGTTTTCACTTGCAGTTTTTAGCCAGCCCCTAGAACTGATTTTTTTTTAATTGTTAACCCCAAACCTGTGTTCTTGCTCTCTTTCTATCTGCAGAATCAGAGCTGCTTTTTTCAATTATCTTTAAGCAAAACCTTGCATTGCTTCTATTATTGGTTTTAAAAACTGATAGTATCAGAAACCTGGGTTTACTATCCTCATTAATTTCCTTTCAATAGCTTTGGTGTTAGCCTTTCTGTCATATGCATATAGTGTATTTCACTCATGCTGTTTTTCTGCAGAGCTTTAATACATGATTTGGGAGGAAGAACCATATCCTGCCATTTAAGCAAATGTGGCTTTAGGGCTGCTGTATGTTCCTCCAGTGAGCTATAATCACCCTGACTGTGTCACAAAGCCTGTCTGATTGGGACTGGGGGGCTCACTAATGAATCATGAATTTTCTTTATCTTTGAATGAGTCCAGATGCTTTGTTAGATACCAGTCCTGTTCTCCCTCCTTTCCTTTTTTTTTTAAATCTTTTTTTTTTTTAATGTCAGAATGAATTGATCCCAGGCTGCTCCTCTGTACTCTGACACTCCTGAATATGGAAGTGTCACTGTAAAATGAACCATAGCAAATTGTTAATAAGCTACCTTCAGAGAGGGTTATAGTTTTTGACATTCAGTTATAGATTTATCCCTTGTGCAGGAAGCCTCATTCATTTCCTGCATGCTACCCATGGTAGGGAAAAGGCATTATTAAGTATTTTTCATACTTTGGTCTGTTGAACAGCCACATCGCATGCAGTGCCAGGCTCTAGCAGGCACCAAGAGCAGGAAATGGAAGGAAGGACAGAAGAAATGTCAGCACTGTGTGAAACCTATGGGCCAAAATCCTTTCAAACCGTAGTAGTTTTAGGGTGTCTGTCCCACGCTACTGATTTGTTATCAATGCTGCATATTCTGAAAGATGCTGTCAGTTATCAGGGCTGGTTGAGTCAGGTTAGAACATGGCTCTGCACTGACTTCCATGAAGCCAACCCTGATAGCAGCTATTTCTGCTGAAAATAAATAATAACCGTTATGCAATTTTTTTTAGTGTTTACATGTTATCTACTAAGTTAATTTGTTCATATAGTGCTTGTTATCATTTTAATAATAGTAAAAAAGAGGTAACATAATGATCGCTAATTATGAAATTTTGCACTTCAATTTGCTGATAGCGTCATTCTCACCTAAATATTCACTTAGAATAAATAAACAGAAACTATAAGCAAAATCCATTAGTTCATTTAGCAAATCTCAATTTTATTATAATGCTGAGATACTAAAATTCTGGTTATAAAACCCCAGTATTCTGCTTTCTGAGATAAATGCCTGGAAACAATACTGCTATGTTCACCCACTCTGTTTTTGAAGTGATACTGGGCACAGCGATTTTAGATTGATGCTTTGGACCTGACCAAAAAAAAACAAACCCTACTTATTATTTTGTTCCCTTTGGTGCCTCTAACACTAAATATATCATTGTAAGTAAAACCCATCTGAAAGGGGAAAGAGCTGCTCCTTGTCCAAGGATCATGATTGGAAAAATGTGTGACTATTTTCTCCCAGTAAGAAGCTTACAAATATGTTCAGAAGGTGCACTGCCCAGCCTAATGTTAGCTGCGCTCACATTTTGTTCTTAGCAGTGAGCAAATCTGACTTAGAAAATTGCAAAATCTCTCTTCCAACTTATGGTTAAGGAATGGCAGTGACTTCAGGTAATGATTTTTTATATATATATCAATTCTCTGCTCCAAAGATATTATCCTTTACTCTGGATTTTCAAAATCGGATGTAGCAGGGTATTTGCAGAAGTGGCACCAAGGCTCGTATAAAGCAATGCCTGGGTAAGATAAAATAATAACCCTGCAAAATGAGGGAGAGATCCAAAGCACACCAAAGTCAATTATTCCTCCCCAGGAATTTAGCAGACATTGGCTTAGTCCCCCATCACCTATGGCTTCTTTGCTGGTATTTTTTTCCCCTTTAGGAGAAAAACAAAGGTATTTTTGAAGATTAGGTGAGGGTAGCATTCTTGCCTGCTGGGGGCTGACCTCCCCTTTCAGCTCTGGTTTCCACCAGTGCAATTCTAGGTCTTGACCCCCATGTAGGCACATGAGTGGACAACATCATGACATGCAGAGAAACTGATTTTGGGATGCAGTCAGATCCATAGGTGTCCATCTAACACCTCCTGTGTTTGTGTGGCGGTGAAAATAACGTGCCTTGTGGTCACAATGATTTACACCTCCATGCCAGCCGGATGGCAAATGCCAAGGCCAAGCCATGGGTGCTGGGATGTGAGGGCAGGTTGGTGTGGAGGTACCTGGTGCTCTGCTCTGTGAGCAGCTGGAGAGGCTGGCTGCAATCCTGCAGACTGATAAACCCAGGTACCTGCCCTGCAGGAGCAAGCCTGGTGCCAAACACCTGCCAGGAGTGGCCTCGGCAGCATCAGAGTTTGAAAATCTAATCATAAAAGTTAAGTGGAGCTGTTACTCGTCTCCCCAGATAAAGATAACGTGCTGAAATACAAGGCTGAGTTGAATTTTAAAAAAGGGAAAAACTTCCTAATGGCATAATTAGACTTGCAGGAGATGAAAGGGCAATGCCAAACTAAGCATCGCTAAGCATAAAAAAAAAACTGCTTATCTACCTGAGAAATAAGATTGAAGGATCAGTGTGGTGCAGGGAAATACAAGTTTATTAGTACTAATAAAGACATAAACATTAATGTCATTGGATTAGGAAAAAATAAAGTATTGTCACCATCAGACTACATTTTTTAATGGTACTTTCTCAGTTTCTGTTGATGTCCTGGCATTAATTCCTCATTTTATCCCGTGAGTTAATTTCAGAAATTCTTTGTGACAGTTTGGAGTGGTTATAGTAATTTTCAGGTAGATACTAATTTTACTGACCTTTTGGGAAGTTCAGTCCAATTTCAACTAAAATCAGTTGCTAGGTATTTATCAACTTCAGTCAGAGCAGCTTCTTACCACATATGATCCTGATCACTGCTTATGTGTATTTATTGTACCCTAAATGAGGTTATTAAATAAACAGAGGTGCACGTAAGATAATGCTTGTCCTACATCTCACAGGAGTGTAGGTTCGAGCAAAACTTATTAGTTTAAGGGAAAGAGTTCTGCCAAGCTGCAGTGGAGGTTGCAGATGGACACTGAAGCTGTCTGGGGCCTGGATACATTAGGAAAATTCTCAGCAAAGAGAGAGATTTGGGGCTGGATTCTCTGAAGAGGTTAAAAAATCCATAAAAAATCAATTCATCTGAGTCTCTAGATTTTAATGCTACAGATGCAGGGTTATAACGGTGTTACACTTCACCTGGGCATGTGTAAGTATGCATATGCATTTTGGCCCAAGAAAAATACCTATGTTTTGCACAAAATAGGGGTTTTTTATTTAAGGATTTTAGTTAAGGCTGCTTCATTATTGTAACTAGAATTCTTAAGGGCATGTTTGATCCTGATACAAGGGTGTATTTGTCAAACCACGCAGCTTCCACCTCTCTTTTACAAGGTCAGATTTTTATCCTACCCTGCCTTTGTTTTACAAGCTGCTGGTAACCAAATCTTCTGAGTGTTCCCAGTAGTGTCCTGAGCAGCCTGAATGACTTCTGAAAACGTGTGGATTCTCCGCAGGTTTCTCCTGAGGTGATGGGTGGCAATGCAGGGTGTGTGTCTGTGTGTTCAGGCCACTTGCTATGTATTAGAAAAGTGAGAGTGCTCAGCTCCAGGGCACTCAGCCAAAATACAAAGTGGTGATTTTTGGCTCTAAAGGGGAGGAGGGGAAGGAGAAAAAGAGGTTTGGGGCAGTCCTTCCTTCTGGGGACTTCCATTCTTGCTGTCCCATTCTTATTCACCTCTTGTTTAAAAAAAACCATTTAGGTGTTAAAGTCATCTTTTACATACTTGAGGCCAGAGAGCCCCAAGTCTAGGGAAAGAAAACCGAAGCTTTTCAAACCAAGAAATCCCAGCTTTTCAACTGACAGGTAACAATAATGTTTTATTTAAAAATTGTGACCAAAAAACCTAAATGCTTTGTCAGAGGCATTCGTTAAAGAAGCTGTGTGTTTCCAGCTATGGAAATTGGGTGCTCACTGAAGTTGCCTTCCCTACCAGCCTGTGCAGACTGATGTCTTTCTCTCCCTCCTTAAAAGGCCTAATTATGCCAGAGCCGCCTTGCTCTGTTCAGTCCCGTAGTCTGCCACATTACCATTAGAAGCAGAAAGAACTAATTAAATAAGTATACTAAATGACTGTTTTCTCATTCATTTATTCTCTGTCCAACCTCATTGTGTATTCTCTTTTAGTCAGGGGATAGATAGAGGAAGGCAGGCCCTTTTTTTTCTGTCGGTTCTCAGGGGTTTAGGCTGCCATTAGGACTACTGCAGTTATATATAGGTTATTTTTCAATTCCTTCTACATTCTCAGATTGAAATTCACTCCCTTGGTATATACTATCTTCTGCATAAAGGCATCAGAGGAAACCGAAATGTAATCCTGCTTACCTCCTACTTTGTTTCAACACATCAAAATTTCAGATGTAAAAGAACACTGAGATTCTTTAATAAAGACATATGGGGTCAAACCACCCTCAGCAGCCTGTCCCTGGTGCTGGTCGTGCTTGCAGTTTACCAAGCATATTAAAAACCGGTGGCTGATGATTTGTGGATTTGTACTGCTTTTCTGCGGGAAGAAAAGGAGTTGTGAACAACAGCAGACATCCCTTTTCCCCCCTGCCTCCTGTTTCTCTCCTCAGCCCAGAGAGGGAGAATGAATGTCAGTCTGTGAAAGGAGAGTCCCTTTGGCAAGGAGAAGGCTTCCGTGAGCTCTCCCATGGGCATTCCCGTTCTGCCTCATGTCTGAGCAAAGGGCAGCTCATATTATTTTAGGCCTCCCTTGGGACGTCAGGAGCAGAAGGTAGATGATACCCATCAAGACATTAGGACCCAGGGCTCCATGCACTGTGTAAAACACAGTTCTGAAAACTATATAATTTATCAGGCAGATGTAATTCCATCAAGGGCTTCTGGAGATGGTGCAAACCACATCATCCAATTATAGCCTGGAAATTCAGTTACTGTGCCTGCAGGAGCAAATACTGCTCCTATATCCTATAGTGTGATTCTGCAAATCTTGTTTGGGGGGGAGCAATGCTGCCCTCCTCCCCCTTAGTGCTGTTCCGGAAGTATTTGTGGGATCCTTTTTGGTGGAATACAGGCCATATTAAAAATGCTACTGGTTTATGCCACAAAAGGCTGAGGTGAATGGAGTGCAATTTTTCCCTCGTGAGCCCTTCACTTAAATTTCATTGTCATGGGTTTAGTGCTCAGTTCAGTGCAATCCGAGCAATGTAGCCAGAAGAGCAGAAGGGTTAATTAGATACGATATGCTGGCTTTCGTACAAAATACACAGTTTGTCTAGTTTAAGTAAGCATTTGTGTTTGATTAGAGTCTGCATGTCCTAATACAGAGAGACTGTGTTGTAATAGAAAAGATGATAAAGATTGAATTTATGTCTTTTTTAATGGGAATGAGAAGTGCAGAATTATCCTAAGTCTGTCCTACCCTCTCTGTGGGTGAGAGTAGAGCTTGTTTTAGATTTGTTTTACAGTGTACTGTGAAGGGTTTTGCTGGATTTGCTGCTAATGTGCTATTCTAAAGGAAATATTAATGCTCTAAGGAGCAAGTTCTAAACATCTAATATGTAAAAACAACTCCCAAAGTACTCATTTGGCATTACACAAGAGTCATACTTAATCTCTAGAGCGTATGGCATTTTGTTATGATTCCACATGTTGACAAATGCTATCAAACCTGTAAAATATGAATTTATTTTGTAAGCAATATACTTATTTTTATTTCATTGAAGTAATCAACATCTGTCTGCATAGTCTGAGAAAATGCTGTGTCTGGCTTTTTAATATTAAAATTCCTTTGCTCTGGTCATAAACCTGTCAGTGCTGATAGCTGAACTGAAGGCAGTTTAACTGAGTTTTATAATATCTGTGTCTTCCTGTGAGCTGTCTTCACTCTGGTCAGGGTATAGAAAGTCCTTCAGTATTTGCCTTAAGTCCAGAAAATAGTCTAGAGGTCAAAACCAAATTTTCCCCTTATCTAGGAAGATGGATGCACTTCAGAAACCCCTACCATTCTGATTTTTATGGATATCCCAGAGTGCTTCCAGAAAAGAACAATAACAGCCTGGTTGCCATCTGTGGTACTAAGCCACAGCACAACACTTGGCCCATCAGGCCCCACGCAACTTTCTTACCTTGCCACTACATTTAGCTACGTAAGATAAATAAAATGGATGGGTTTTAGTTGTAACTGGCTTGTGTGTAGCTTTTTAGATGTCAGACTTTGCACTCCCCTACTGAGCTTGTACAGTTGTGTGTTGAGCTTTTAGAAGAAAACAATAACTTTTTTTCCTGAACTTCAATGTTCATGTTTCAATTGAAAATATTTGAGCGAGGCAATGAATGTTTGTTCTTAGCTTAGAAAACGTAGAAATGTTCTTGGCTGAAGTAATTTTAGAACTTTACAGGACTCCAAATCTAGTTTAAGGGTAGAGAGACTGCTGCTTCTGGAAAGCTATCCCAGGTGCTAAATGCCCTGTTAAAATACAAAGCTCCTCCCAAACAAAAGATTTAATAAAAGATTAGTTTTCTTTTATGGCATTTTTTACAACCACTGCAGTGTATGGCACCCTCCATGGTTTTACAGCCCCCTTGTCATTGCCTTGAGTTTACTGGCCATGGTAATATTTATGGACAGCGCAGACACTGTGCTCTGAACAGAGTCTGCTCGCCAGCATCAAGGACGATTCACAGGAACGATTTTTTTATGTGATGAGATTTTATAGTAAAACAGAACTCATATCGTTTATTAGTCACAATTTTTCACACTCTGAACCATTCCGGTTAGCCTCCTTTATGTCAATAAATCAGAATGATTATTACTTGTTGGTATTTCAGCTGTCCTGGTATTTTGAAATAGAGATTTTGGTTCATTTTTGCCTTTTACAAGGGTGTTTATCTCTCTGTAGCAGACGTAGTTCTCCCACCCCATCCTCCCACGGAAAAGTCTGCTCTGAAGATCTAAGATGAGGATGTGGGGAGAGGGAAGAAAACCAATGAATTTTATACGATAAGGCAAATAATTTAATAAACATCAATGTGGAGAGTAGCTGTCCCTGCTGTGCTATTTCAGACAGGCTGTCCACTCAGCTGGAGTTGGCAGGACGGATAGAAAGAAGTGTGCAGGAACAGAGGAGAGCTGTTGCACCAGGGGCTCCATCCCAAAGGACAGAAAGGAAGAGGGCTTCTCAGCAGTCTGTAAGTGCTGCAGTCCCATGCTCAGCATTTCACTCCTTTAAATTCTGCCCCAGTTAGCTTGGCCACCTCCATCTTCCCTGGCTTCTCTCTGCCTTTCCCCTTGTTAGCAGCCTGCGTTAGTGGCCAGGTGCAATTTCTGGAACAAAAGTGGAAGCAGCTGGGAAGAAAAGACGAAATCCTTTTTTCTTTTAGTTCTTCTGGTGCAGGGACACAAAATCTCACTTAGGCCCTGCCACATCCAGGCCTTTGCTCACCTGTTAGGCTTACTTTTAGTCTCATTGCCCTGTGGAGAGTGTAATGATCTCTTGCACGAGATTGCAGGAAACTCCACAGGTCAGGACCAACTCCACTTCTGCTTGTTTTGTTTCTGTGTATGGTTATTGCTTCTGGCCTGTATGGAAACCCCCAGTATGTCAGAAACAAGGTGTGGGCTTTCTCCAAACACACTTCAGATGTCGTTTAACTTCACTTTCACATTGATAAAATGGCGGAAACTCTTTCCATCCTTCCTTCCCACATCAAGCATCCCTCTGCTTCTGTCAAAACCTAATCACAAGTGAAGATGTCCCCCACAGAGGACCTCTTTATAACCATAGCAACTCCATCAGCAGCTCATGGTCACATTGCAGAGCTGCTTGTCGGGAAGGATGGGTTTTCTTGCTCAGAGGGGGCACCTGCAAGTGTATTTTCCTTCTCTGTAATGAAAGCAGGAGAAAAGCACATTCAAGGCTCATGCTTGCTGTTTCTTGAACACGTGATGACTTTAAAAAACAGACAGACTGGAAGAATGGTCAGAATAATGTGAATGAGTGGGGAAATGCAATTTCCAAACACAGCCGTTACATTGCAAAAGCAGCTGATGATTCATGAGCATTAGCAAGGAGTTTTGACCATCTTCTCAAATTACATTAATATTGTTATTGCTCTTGCAGTGGCTGAGAACCTTTTATTGCATTCATTACCCTTTTAAAAAGTAATACTAGGGCTGTTTTCTGGAATAGTAACCGTGTGTATCACAGCTGTGGTTCTGACAATAAATAGTTTCATGAGGTGTGTTGGATTATTCCAGCATTGACTGCTGTGTATTAGCTCTCTGAAAATTAACTACAAAATGACACCTCTGGGTCCAGAGTTCATAGTTTTCAAAATTTTCAAATCAGTGGCACTCACATTTCAAGCAGGTCTATTTCTTTGCTTCCCTAGCTGCCAGCTGCTGTGGCTCAGTGCTAACTTAGCATCACAGTTAATAAACTTTCTCTAGACTGCACCTTGCCTTGAGTGGCCCAGTGCACTCTCCTTTCTTTTGGCATTACTGGGACCCTGCTTTCAGGTTGCTACAATCCACCTCCATCTAAACAACTGTGTGTGTAAAGGTTATTTCTCAAAATGTTTTGTGTTCTTACTCGACTTGGTTCACCCCGAAGCGGAATAAAGTGCATAGAAATGAGACCTTTGTAGCCATTGTGGCTCGATTTTGCAGTTTGCCTTAACCCAAATTAGCCCTCATAGAAATTGTTTAGATGATTTCAGGAGGGAAAAGAGGAGAAGACAAAAAAAGCTGGGATGGTGACATAAACTTCCTTTTCATTCAGAAATTGGGCCCAAAAAGGAATGATAAATATTTACGTAAAAATGCGAATAACAATTTTTCTATTCAAAATTAATTTTAAACGTAGTTGTTTTTTATTTCACCTTAAAAACTGAAAGTCCTTTGGTGCTTAAATCTGTAAGAAAGCATTTTGCTCTAGGCCAGATTAAATATTTTGTTAGAAATTAAATTATCTTTTTCTATTACAAACAGGCCCTAAAATTAATTATTTGTAGAGTCCTGAGGAGAAATAATGGAAATTGAATACACAAGTTTGATGCTACTGTGCAGGAAAAAAAGGATTTGTTGTTTCTGTATGCAACACTGGTGGTATTTTTATTGGTGATTAATACTAAGTTCACTTCTGCTACAGACACATCATAAAAATTCAGAGCTACATAAGCAGTCTGGAATCTGAGAAACATGATTATCATGAACGATGCTAGAAACTCAAGCTATTCAGCTTATCAAAATGAGAGAGAAATGAGTGGGTTTAGGTTATTCTAGAACAGAAAGAAAGCAGGTAATTTATGTCAACTTTATACAGACCTAATTTTAGTTTCCAGAGTTTGAAACCAGATTTCTAGTATTGAGTGTCAGGGTTTGCAGTATCCCTTAGACAAAGGTTTCTTGCAGAAACACTTTCCATAATGATATTTATGGATCAAGACAGGAGAGTAGGTATAGCCCGTGTGGTTTTCCATTGTATCTGAATGAGGACATAGGAACTCTGGAAGGAATTAGATTTTTGTAGTGGAAATGCATTTTTCCCTGGTGGCACAATAAAAGATCGATTTGTACTTTGCATTATTTTGTCTCCTCTTCAACAAGGTTGCAAATCAGGTTCTCTATATGAGAGCACAGGATGGCTGTTCGCTGGCAAAGAACTGAATCTGTATTGGTTGGTTATTACTTCTGAGTCTTTAATAAGGAGACAGCTCTTCTACAGATGGTAAAGCTCAAAAATATTACAACTATCCCTAGAAAAAAATGTTGCAAGAAAGCCATGACTGGAAGTGCATGAAGAAAAATGGGAATTGCAAGTATGAGCAACTCTATTTGAACTAAAAAAGGAATTGCAAGCCTGAGCATTCTCATTTAAGTGATGTTCTACAAGCCACCACGATGAATAAAGTGTTGCATTAAAGTTATCAAAAATTCAGACAAACTCCCTTCTTGGAAATGGGCGATAATATAAGGTGGGTGCTGAAAATACAATTTGTATATTTGTACAATTTTTTTTTATTTTACCATTGCAACACTTTATTTTCAAGTGTTTTTTTAAAGTTCAGCTTGCATAGCTCAAATTTGGATTCACATTTGAGTGTAATTTTTCTACATAAAGTAGATCAGCTACTGGCAGCACTTGAATTAATGGTGGTTTATATATTTGGACCATGAGCAGTAAATCCTGCCTTCATTGTCACAGTTGACACTGTGCCTTGTGTAGGATCACAGTATTTAGAGTGTGTCTTGATATTTGCATGGAATATTTAGATTTCTTATTTATTTTGCACTCCATATAGCTTTCATCAAAAAGAATCTTGAACAGATGTTGAGCAGGTTTTTAAATAGGGTTTTTTAAGTAGATAAATTAAGAGAATTGCAACTAGTTTCCCAAGTGGTACTTAAGATCAAAAATAAATCCTGTTATGCTTTGTCCATATCAATAATGGGTCCATGGTGGGTGATGCATTCTTGACAGAAAAGGAAATATCTTTGTCATAAGTTGTCTTGTGAACTCGAAGTAGACCATTGAGAGAAAAACCTAATTAATGAAAATTGACTGGGAAAGTGCCTTTGGGCCTAACTTTTCTTGCTGGGTTCAGAGGAGCACTTTTTCAACACTTCTTCAAATTGTGTCTGCGCCTGGTGAAGGTGGAAATCCCGTTTGTGTTATCTCTGAGGGTCTGCCAGGGATGAGTGACTTGAGATTCTGGTATGGGATCTCTGCCCGTGACAGTGCAGTGGCCGTGCCTTTCATGTGCTCCTGTTGAGAAATGATTTTCCAAGCTAGGTGACTCTGCCTCAGATCTTCCATAAGTCTGAAAGCTGCCAGGATGTTCCCAAGAGTTCCAGTGTTCTTTCTTGATGATAGCTTCTGGCACCAATGTTGGGATCAGCCATCCAGCATCCTCGCACCAGCATAGCCCCAGAACATCAGATCTGTGCTTCAGCCCTCGCTGCGTTTTGACAGAGTTTTCAGGAGCTATTGGGACAAATAAAGAAATACTTTCCAGGTGCAAAGAGGAGTGACATCCTCCAGCTTCCTGGGATAAACACGTCCAAAGGAGGGCAACAAGGTGGGTGAAAGGCTTGGAACACAAGCCCTATGAGGAATGACTGAGGGAACTGGGGTTATTTAGCCTGAAGAAAGAAGACTCAGAGGTGACCTTATCACTCTCTTTCAGGTAGACCACCTTTTCAACTACCTTTCAGGTAGTTGTACTCATATGGAGCTTGGTCTCTTTTTCCAGGCAACAACTGACAGAACAAGAGGACACAGTCTCAAGCTGCGCCAAGGGAAATTTAGGTTGGGTGTTAGGAAAAACCTTTTTACTGAGAGAGTGATGAAGTTCTGGAATCGTCTGCCCCGGGAGGTGGTGGAGTCACCATCCCTGGATGTGTTTAAAAAAAGATTGGATGTGGCACTCGGTGCCATGGTTTAGTTGAGGTGGTGTTAGGGCATGGGTGATCTTGAAGGTCTTTTCCAATCTGGTGATTCTGTGAAGTTGTGGCTCTGTCCTTTAGCATTGGTGTTCCTTTCTGTCCTGTCTACGTGCAAGCAAGTAGATGGAATGTGTTCTGCGCCACCTAGTCTGTCGATATCTGAGAGCTTTTTGGTGATGTGGATTACCAGATTAAACTGGTGGCAACAAAATAGCTTTTCCAACCTGTGATGTGCTATGAATCTTCAAGTAGCTTCCTATTTTTAAGTCACTTCGGTGTTCTTCAGGAATATTCACGGCTGTCACATCTCATTCTAATCACGAACATGAGTTTTCTCACTGCTGACTGACAATGGGTTCCTTGAAGCTGTGGTTGTGCACTCCAGTCTTTATAAAAGAAACTGCCCTTGTGCCTTTGAAGAGCAAATGTTGATCAGGAGCACCTCCTGTGTAAAGACTTCAGTTTAAGGCTTGCATGAATCTTCCATCCTGTATCTCCTGTGTAAACTTTATGAGATGGCCTGAAGTCTCAGAATGAATCTGATGCTCTCCAAGCCTTGACTCCCACCCAGGAGAAGCCTGGTTTGTGTAAGATCAGAACAGGACAGGTTCTTCTTCTTCTAAGAGGATAACCCTGACAGAGAATTTGAGTATTTACAACACTGCAGGAAAAAAAATGTAGTAGACAAATGCTTTTAATGCTGTTTCTGTTAAGATACGTGCTGTGTAAAATAGGGCTATATCTTCAGAATCTGCTACAGATATCTGTGGCCAGACACACTTAAGCATCCAGCATGTTAGGATGCCCTTAATGGTTTTCTGAACATGCAAAGCAACAGCTTTTTTCTAAGTTACTGTTTTAAGTTCTGTGACTTCAGCTGGTGTGATTTTTCAGAATTAGCATCTTGATTCGTTGCCAGCTGGGGAGTGCAGTGCAATACCTAGTATTAGCAAAGGGAAGGTTACCTACAACAAAGGGGCTTTTTTTTTCCCTGTTTTGCTGGAGGCAAGAAGACAAAAGAGCCATCACAGAACAAAAAAGAGGTTATTTGCCAGAACTCCTTTCCAGCAGTCTCTTGTGGAGCAGACACCCACAGTAATTCAGCTTTACCTTGGAGATGGACAGAATAATAGGGGATGGGACAGAGTCATGAGACAGCGATGCCAGCCATAGCAAAAAAACAAAGACCAAACAACTGACCAAACAACTAACCAAACTACAACCCCACGAACCCACTGAGAAAAATGTCATATGTATTGATTTCTATTGTGGAATATCATGGGGTGTTTAGTTCCATTGATGCCTTGAGGTGGCCACCTAAAAACAGAGACTAGACAAAAGTACAAGAATAAAAGTAGTTATTTATTTGAAGGGCCTTCAAAGGTACACCCTGGGCAATCAAAAGGCTACCCCCAAGATGGACACCAGATCATGGGTTCTTCACACTTGTATAGGTTTGGTCCATTTGCATATCAGGGTTAATTCTCCAATTATAACTTCAGTTAATGTTGTAATTACCTCAAGTTTGCCCCCACTCAAGGCTTTAGTTTACACATTTTGGGGCCTGGGACAATCTAGGTGTCCTTGGAAAGCAAACCTAGAGAGGTTTGTTATGTCTAACTAGCATGAGAGAGCAGTAGTTAACAGGCCATACGAAACTTCAGAGTTACACACTAGGCAGGATTTGAAAAATATAAAAGTTAAAACCTAAGGCATCACATAATAGAGGAGAATGGCAAAATGAATCTGCAGTTCCGGGGGAAAACAAGTACAGATTGTGAGGGGTTAGAAGTTCATTGCTGTGTGCAAACCATAGTCCTATTTAAAGTGCATCTTCCATTAGAGCAATGCTGTCTTGTGGAAAAACTACCTTCCCTTTGGAGGACAAAGCTGCTGTATAATTAAGATAATTATTTTTTCTATAGTTGTCTTTTATCTTATTTTTCTAGCTAGTTGTGGGCTTTTTAACTTGGGAAATCTTTTAGAAGGTGCTAATAAGAAAAAATGGAGCAACTGTTGGCTGCTGAAATGAGTCAGCTGAGGGATGTTTTTGCTTAACTTGGCCCAGTGGGAACAGATAATAATCTAGTGAATAAGAAAGGCTCCATGTTCGAAAGGCCATGGTCTCCATTCTTAATGAAGTGTCTGTGCTGGAGACCTTTTCTGAACCAGGCTTTTATCAGATGCAAACCATAAAGGCACCAGCTAGGCAAAGTAGCTATGGCTGCACTACTTTTTATCTCTGCACAGTGAGTCCTGTGTTTTGGAGGAAAACCTGATGCTGTCAGTACAGCTTCACATGGCTCCTCTTCCCACCTGCCCCTTGTAACCAGGAGGGAGCTGGGGAGTCATTCTGTATTTTCTGTCAGGGTCAGTAATGTCCTGGAGCTCGTGTTGTATGAGCGCCACGAGACAGGGACCTCTCTTACAGTGTCTCAAAAGCTTCATGTGTGTTAAATTCTTCCTCTAAAGCACGGCAGCCTAATTAAGAGCTTTTTGTACCTTATCATATTTGATGGCTCCTGAGGTGAGGGCTTCACACCTCATAGCATTTCAGTGGGGTAAGGTGTGGAGGGGGGGCAGCGCTGTACAGGTTAAGAAGTGCTGTTGTAAGTAATTACAAGGAGGAAAATAGCTTTGCTGCTTGGCTGCCACGTGTGGCATTGCATGGTCCATAAAGATGATGGGATTTGCCTGCTGCTCTGTTCTAACAGAGCTCTGTGCGTGCCTCTGCTGCCCTCGGCACTGAGATCTCGTATCGTACCAGAGCAAAAAGCTCTTGTGCAGGAAATGTTCACCTCTCTCTGCACAACACCTCCACATGAGGAAATGTAACTCGTGCTCCTTGTGATCGAATCCTTTGAGGTGCTTGTGATCCCCAAACCTGCTGCCACTCCACTGGAATATTGCTGCAATATAGCGACGTACGAAATAGTCAGGGATTTGGTGACAGGCAGCACTTGTTCTGTAGTGGTTAGAGGTGGACTGGGTGCACCTTATAATGTGTCAAGGAAGGTAAAATTGCCCAAACTTATGGTGTATTTTTGCAAAATCCTGGCATGCTCATGTTATGTAGCTGCTTTGGAAAACATTGCCTGAAATTGTCCTTTTGGGAGATAATGTACTGTTGTTACATACTGTATGTCCGTATGAAAAGAAATTAAACTAATTACATTTTAAGGCCCAGTGACTAGCAAGTTTTGTGCCATTTTTCCATGTCTCTACGGAGCACATGAGCTCCTGTCTCTCCAGTGCCAGTTACCAGGTAACTCTGATTTTTTATCAGACTGTTATAAAAGCTCTCATCTGTGATTTACTGTGATAGGAGGCAGGGAGGCTAAAATTAGCCCATTTATTTCCCTCAGCCACTTACCCATATTGCCACTGCTCCCTCTCCAGTAAAATGAGGTCAATCAGCTCCACAGCCCCATCCCCTCCACTAAACCTTTAGTTGAGGAGAGCAGCTCCAACAAGGCACAGAGGGTGAAAATCTCCTTGAGGGAGAGTTAGGCACTAAATGTCCATGGGGCTGTGTGCCCTAGTTAGGGAAAGATTTGCTGTTGACTCTGCCAGCACCATATCTTAGTGCATCCACGCTTCCACCCTGGGGACATCTCCCTCAGTTAAGGGAAACTTTTCCTCCCGTGTTCTGGGTTAAACATCCAGTCTCAGCTCAGCCACCCTGTTATCTCTACCAGCCTGATCACATCACAATGGCTGTACTGCTTACCTGTCAGGTATTTACCATCTCCACTCATGTCCCATCTCTGCCTCTCTTCTTTAAGTGTACAATTGTTTGTCTTGGCCTCAGTTCATAACCCCTTATCTTCTAATCTTTCTTGCCTTTTTGTGTGTGATCTATTTTGCCTCCTTTTAAACCTGTGATCTATAAAGACGAAGTCAACTAGTATTATGAGGTAAACAGGAGTGTATTACATCCCCATGTTTGCAGGCTGAAAAGAAACGGTGATGGTCTAAAGCACTGCACAACCCAAAGTTGTGAATCAGAGCCCCCAAAACAAGATACTAGCTTTTCAAAAGGGATACATTTAAAGAAAAGGAAATGCATCTTTCATTTTCATCTCTGGTTTTCAAGCATCTCAGAGTTACACTCTGGGGTTCTACCCCACAGCAATGCACACTGTAAGCAATGAAGAGAACAGCTAAAAAAATGCAAACCTGAAATTTTCATTCGCCTTCCTCAGCACGTCCTTTAGGGAAAAGGCTTCATTACAGGAGTTGGAAATGTTGCCAATGCAAAAGATCAGCGTGTCCAAGGAGCATGTAGTTTTCTCCATGTGTTTTCTGGACACCAGACTTCATGCAACTGTGTGACCTTAATCTCTCTCTTGAAAGCAGAGCCCTCCTCCTGACTTAAAAAATCTAAGCAGGTAAACAAAGCTCAAGCATCCCAGAAGCCACTGTAATGTGGCCACTTTTCCAGTAAAGTCTCTTCCTAGCCCCAGGAGCATGCACAGGACTGGGAAGACAGGTAATAGAAGTAAATGTAAAACAGGTTCACGTCCTCTGAAGGAAAATTACAAAAGGGAAATCTTAAAAGTGTCCTAAAAATTATTATAAAATTAAATGTGAATTTCTGTTTCTACTGAACCTGCTCCAGCAGCTGGTGTGTCTTCACATGGCATTTATTCTTCTCTTTTTTTATTTAAGAAACAGAATCAAAAAGCAAGCAGTAATTTTGAACTTCATTCTTAACTGTAAAGGGTTTCACTTAAAACCTGGTTAGACTCAATGCTTGCACTAAAAATAAGCTTGGAAAAATCAAGTTTGCAATGTTAAATATTAATTCAATTTGCAAATATGTGCACAGTCTTAAGGAGCTTATCTATCGTGGACAAGACATAAAACCTGACTTCTCTTGTAGATGTGAAAAGAACCAGCAGTTTTGTCAGCATTACTGCTCTAAAGTAAAACAAGTATAAGAACAAAATCAGCCAGTATAAGTATCTTTTTGCCTGCAAAACTTTCTGTGCTGGGCTGCCTGGCCTGGCTTTCCTCTCTGCCAGCAGTGGCAATAAAACAAAACATGCCCCCCACCCCCATTACAGGAGTGGCTGCCCTGGGTTTCCAGCAAGGGGAAAATCTCTGCTGCCCTGTTCTGCAGCTGGCTCCATTTCCTTGGGTCCCATTCACCTGTAACTGGAACCACACAGTCAGAAGTGGCAGGCCCTGGTTGGAGGCTCCTTGGGCAGCAGGCACCGGGTCACTCCCACAGCGTGAGCATGGCCTTGTGCTCAACACGTTGCTGGTTGGGATGTCTCTGCTGCAGTGCTCTGCTCGTCTGAAGGGATGGGAATGGAGAGCAGGTGAGTGTCAGAGGGTTTGCTCTGACTTCTGCAAAGCAGGCAGTGCTGCTGCTGACCCCCCATCATTTTTTAACTGGTGCAAAGAGCTTTTCTTGAGCGGGCAGTGTGGGTGAGCTTTGACTTTTCACAGCCGCCTTTG
The DNA here is from genome assembly GCA_014706295.1 of Lycocorax pyrrhopterus obiensis. Taxonomy (NCBI): domain Eukaryota; kingdom Metazoa; phylum Chordata; class Aves; order Passeriformes; family Paradisaeidae; genus Lycocorax; species Lycocorax pyrrhopterus. Next base: position 63,800,817 of record JACSVZ010000006.1, on the reverse strand, counting down.
CCAGAGACGGTGGTGAGTGGCTGGTGCAGGCTCTGCTCCAACAGCACGACAGCTGAAGGTGCCCCTCTCCAACAGAGAAATGTTGTGCTGGGGATTTAATTCCAGTTTTTCAAAGAGCTGGCTGGAAAACAAGCATTCTGTTTCAAAGGGGGGAAAATAAGAAGAAGCCTAAGCTTCAGTATCCGATTTTTTCCAGCGGTTTACAGCTTTCCTTAATGCAGGCAGATTCCTATATCTGATTTTCCTGCCCCCTGCAGTAGCTTCCTAAAGTAAAGGTTTACTTGCAGGGGCAAGAGACTCTTATCTGTGTCTCTGGCATGACTTCTCTACCTGATAACCTCTGTTATAAAGGAGATCTCACTTTCAGTCCTTACTTTGAACTGGGCAAGGAGGATAGGAGCCCAGTCTGCCTACATCCTGCATGTGCATCTTGCTCTCTGAAAAATTTGGTCAGAATATCCAGTTTGATCTGAAACCCAACCAAAAAGAGAAGATTGGAAGGAAAAAAACACTAATCTTCTTAGTTTATCATTAAAATCAGAATTAGAACCTAGTCTTAAAAAAAAAAATAAATAATCCACGCAAACCTCACTGGAATCTGCCCAACCCTAAATATCCACAGAGCAATCTCCATGTAAACCTCCTTCTACCATCACAGTCTCCACTATCAATCACAGTCATATCTTTGTATCTGAACATTCCTAGTGTCTTTTTTAGGTTTTTTATAACCAATCGTCAGAGATTGAATACATCTTTATTGAAAAAAGGTATTTACAGAACTGGAAAAAGCCCCTGCTCCTACTTTTTGCTGAGCAGAAGAATTAATCTGACATTACCTTAGGATTTTATCTATTTAGCCCCACCTGCAAGCTGTGTCCATGAGGTGTGCAATACATGTCCTTGATGTCTCTCTTCAGTCAAGCGCTCCCAGGGAGAGAAATTTCCCCTGGAGTCTGTCTGACCCAAATAAGATGAAGAAATTGCAGTTCAGGACAGCTGTGTGATCCAAGGTGTGAATGGTACAGAGCTCAAGGTGCCAAGTGCTGCTGTAAAGGGCTGGGAAATGCTGCAGCTTTGCTGGCAGTGTAGAGAAGGATCTTGGTCCCTTCTTCCACCACCCCCTCGTGTCCCTGGCCACTGGTGCTGCTCTAATCCCCTCGGAGCTGGAGAGGGGCTGTGGTACTGCCCGGCTGCCACGAGGGCCATGTCCCTTCCAGTCCCCTAGGGATGATTGCTGTGGAGTTCCCCTCCAGGCCAATCCTGCCCAGAGCCTGGTCTTGCTGCCGAGGTTGTGCCTGTGTTTGGGAAATGCCTGTGGCCAGCAAGAGAGAGGCTGTGCTGCAGCACCAGCCTTCAGAGCTGTCAGTGATGTAGAGACTGAGCAATGGAGTCAGCCAGCTGCTTGCTTGGGAAGTCATGGCTAATACACTTCCAGGTCTTCAGCCTTTCCCACCCGTCATGTAGTCTGCCAAGCTGCTCTTTTCCCTTGCCTTCTCTTTTCTCCATGCTTCTCTTAGGAAAACAAGCAAATATCCCAGCTGCAGAAGGGAACAGAGAGACCAGGAATTGGGTTCAGACAGTGCTTTCACCACTTACCTGGGGTTTGATCTTTCCATTCTTGCTTCACGGCCTCTGATTCAGCTTTCTGCTCTGCACAAGCAGAGTAGTAATACTTGCTGTTAATGAAAATACTTTTAAGATTAGATACTTTTAGAGCATTAACACAGGGCATTCCTGGAATTTGTCAAAAGTTACGACAACTTCATATCGAAATTCTCCTGTGGAAGAAAAGAGACAAATATTTTGAGAGCCTTACAAGTTAATGTGATGATAAATGCCAGGATCTTATTTTCCAGACTGTTCTGTTTTACCTTCTCTCTGTTCCCTACCTGGGGGCTGCGTTACAGCTTTGCTGCCGGCACTTGCAGGCAGCTGCTGTTTGCAGGGGGGGAACTCCTGTGGCATTATTTATGGCAGCTCTCAGTGAGAGGACAGTGATTTACTGTGTGCCATCTTCTGCAGCTGTGAAAGTGCACCATGGCGACAGGGACCTTCAGTGGAATCCTGATTTTCAGTCTGACACAGAGGTAGAGAAAGGTGAACTCTCTGGGTAAAAATAAAAGCCTGCTAATATCCTCCTGTGTCCTCCCACAAATAAACTTTTACTTTCTGGAACTGGGAAATTAGGATTGGGCATACCCTGGCATTCATGCTTCCACCTCTCCTGCCAGACAACTTTTTCAAGAGAAGTCAGGATAGTCTTGATTCTTCCTCTAAACTTACGTGACATTTTTTTATATAGCTCCCCTTCTTTTGCCTCTCCTCAAACCCTACATCTGACTGCATCTACTCTGCATCTGACTCCCCTTACTAAGGAGACTCTCTGATGAGTTTGTCACCAAACTTGCCCCATGCTCTGAGCTGCACAACGTGCGGGGTGGCAGACACAGGAGCCCTCGCCCAGGAGCTCTCAGGTCTGCCTCTGCCTGCAAAAAGGAGCTCGCTTCTCTGTGCTGCAAAAAAGTGTTGTAGAATTTGACTTCATGCCCTTGATCTCGAAAAAGAGATGCACAGATCAACTGAGCAGGCTCATGGGCTTATCCAAATTGAATCTCAGTGCCAAGTCTCTTGGTTTTGACCTATGCTATAAAAGTGTTAAATTTCATACAAAGCCATTGGCATTCTGCACAGGGAAAATGACAGAATAGCGCCAGGGAATGCCTTGCATTTTATTTCTGGGGCTATTTCTTTCAACCACAGTTTATCTGGCACAGTGCACAGGGAAACGATGGGATGTGTTTTGTAACATTACACGGGAAATCCTGGCATTGCCTTCTGTCAGTAGTAGTGAACCATGCCAGTCCGTCGTGGCACGGTGTCACGGGACAATGAGCAAGCCCAGCTTAGTGGCCCCTGTGGGAAGCTGCATGAGAAGCTGCTTCATGAGCTGTGTCTGCTGGAGAGGGAGTAAAGGGAGAAGGAGGGAAAGGTTCATTTATTTGCTCCCAAGATTCCTCCTCTGAGGTTCGCATGGTAGAAATTGCAGAACTGCAAGTGGGATTGATAATTCTATAAAAGATGTGACTGTAGGTACAATAATGGAGGGCAAGCAAGCCCATTATCTGGTCTGGCTGACTATGAAAGATTTTTGCTCCAAGGCATCTGCTGTAATTGAAGATTTGGTTGGTCAAGCTGTAGAATACTTTTAGGATACAAGTGATGTGTGCTGTCATTGCTATGCAAGCTTATGTTTCCTTTCCCCTGTTCTCCTGAGCTGAATGGAATATAACCTTCAGGTTGGTAATCAATGTGTGTGAGTAATATGGACCTACATTTCAGGGGAAAAAAGGTATGAGGTGAAATGCAAAACTTCAGATCTTCCTGCTAGTTCCTTTCTGCTCTGCTTCCTCCAGCAAAAGTAATGGTAGGTCTTGATTGTTCTGCATTGTTCCAAAGCACTAAAATCCAGAGGCAAAAAAAAAAAAAAATTAACATTACACACATGAACAGGTACAGCCCTTGCTTATTGAAATGCAGAGGGGACCAGGGGACCTGATTAGGCAAATTTTGTGAGACAAGAATACAGCCAAACTCTTGAAAAACTGCAGCATTACCAGGGAGCTGCCTTTATTAACAGAATAAACACTCAGTCCTCCTGCAGATTGTTATCCAGACTGAATGGCACTTGATTCTTATCAAGACACTTCTTCACAACATGGAAATCTCAGGTAGTGTGATCCTTCAAGCAAACACCATGCTGCTTAAAGCCTGATTCCTATCATGCAAAGTAGCCTGCAGCCCCTGTGGACACACACTGCAGTGGAAGGTGGGCAATAAACCATCAGTTATTAACTTTCCTAAACACCAGTAGCTAGCAGGGTTTCTGTGCCAGGCTTTTTCACCTCTCTGCATTGCTGGTAGCCCTGGGGAGCACAGAAAGGGACTTTGATCACCAGGAAGTTCTCCCATTGGCAGAAAACCTGGGGACACAGAGGTTGCAGCCTGGCATGCTGATGCCTTCCTGAAAGTAATCACTCAGTCTTTTGAAGAAGAGCATCTTCCTGCCTTATCTCCCCATCCGTAAGAGCAGTAGGGTTGCAAAAGGCAGCAGCAGCAGCACAGCCCATGGGTTCATGCTGCGCACAGATTGAGCGGAGCGCTGCGCTCAGGCAGCTTCTTGCTCACAAAGTTGTACTACTTTATCTTTCATAATCTTCTTTTAGGAGAGGTTAAAACCCTCTTAGGGGAGATGTTAAAAGATCTGAACGCTCATGGAGGTAGAGACATTTATGATCTCCTGTCTTTGAGGAAGTCTTGCCTGATGCAGGTTGGAAGGGAAAGTAGGCAGAGCAAGCCCAAAACCCACCAAGGTGTCCCAAGCAATATTTCCAGGGTGTCCATCTCAGGCAGATCTGTTTGTAACCTGGGCCAGCCTTGTGTCAAAAGTGTGGTTTGACACACGTTTAGCTTTAACAGTAGGAGTAGAATTCCTCAAACCCCAAAGTGCAGAGTAAGAAATACCTTTTTTTTTAAGTGTAGTCCAATCCACTCTTCAGTGCCTCTGGTAAATTTGGTGGGAACTCTTACAAGTTCCAGGCAGAATTGTGACATTTCCTTAGGCTTCTCTGGATAGCCTCTACACTGCTGTGTGTATTTGAAAAGTATTCATTGGTATGATTTGAGAAAGGCTTTAAAGAAGAACATATTTCGGGGGTGTCTATAGAAATGGTTCCTCCATGAAATGCTTTTGCTTGGGAGAACACATCAAAGTAATTAATTAATTTTGAAGCAATAATATATCCTGTACAATAATCTTAAATGTTTTTACTTTCATTGTCCAAGGGATTGTCTGGAGAGGGCTGCCCTCAGTATAATGTAGATGTATAGTGTTGGTTATTGCAGTGTTCATGTACAGAAGTAGTGGTTTCAAACCTCAGTGTGTTTAAAACCCTGTATGGGAATGAATCTGGGAAGCTTTCACTCCTGTAACCTAGTATCAAGAAGATAAAAGCATTTGAGATATTTTTAAATGTCAGATTTCAGACACAAAGTGTATTACTGTGATTTGATCTTCAGACTCTGTATTTATCTGTCTAGCCTCTCCTATTCTATCAACAACTCTGTTCACCTTAGAGATAGCTATAAGCTGTTGATTTGGGGTCTCTAAAATCCAAATTCTTATATTTAGGTCAAGGTATGTAAATCATTCATTTAAACACTATCAAAATGGGAATTTTGAAGGTTTTAATTTTTAAGGGCTTAAAAAAAATCACTGTACAAGCAGTTTAAAACACGAGAGAATCATCAGCCAAATATTTTTGTCATTTTTGCTTAGGTAAATAGCAGATAAATGTCAAATATGCAAGGGCCACCTAGATCTCTTACTTTAAAAAAAGAGCTGTTCTAGACTGTCAGTTCAAGGGATTTAGTGTAGCTAACGTGTCTTCTGTTTCTCGAAATATAGATGTGGGTAGTTTGTATAAGAATGAGGCTTTGCACTGCCCGAAGCATGACTCCAAGCAAACACAATCATTTCCGGGTTCTTACACTGAAGTGAAAGATCTTTTCCTGCACCCACTAACGCAAATATCACTGTGTGCTTAAGGATGCTGCTGACATTTTCAAAGACCACCCAAGGTGTTGCCTTTCTGACTGCAGATATGCTCTGGGTCTCCATGGGACTCACTGTCTTTTCCTTTCCAACTCTCTTGCGTCTCTTTAGCTTGCTTTCATTCTGCCTCTTGTCAACTCATTGGAGCCCAATTTTGATATTAGCAAATACCATATTGTCATAGCTGGAATAAGTGCTTGACTTCTAAAGGCAGCATAAACATATACAATATATAAAAATTGACATTCATTAGTCACCATAACTCTTGGGATTAATCATGTTAATAATTTGATTTTTAATGTAATTGTTCCTTACCTGAAGACAAGGCTTGTGTGTTAATCCAGTGCTAGGTCAGGTTCAGTGAACTAGTTTATTTATCCTTCTCACAGCACATCAGCAGAGGCTCTAAACAGGTTAGTTGAAGTTATTCCTTATGGTCTAATTTAAAAATAATTCCTTAAAAGAAAAGACGATTATTTTAGTATTTCATTTTGGTATTTTCTGAATGAAAACTTTGGTGTTTGATTTATTGCTTTGTGCCCAAAAAGTCTGGGAATGCATTTTGAAATAGTAAATGAGCCTAATAACTGTTTGCATCTCACTCTTGGGAAAAAACAATAACAAAATTAAACTAAAGTGCTTTTTTCAATTGTTTTCTTTCTCCCGCTAAGCAGGGGAGCAGTTATTTACATGGCTTGTTAACCACAGGGCCTCTCAGGCAGGGGTCAGCTGACAAGTGACACAGGAGGAAATGTTTAGTGAGGTGAGATTTGAGGGAGAAGACACCTAAGAAGTATGCAGTGGCTGAGAGGGCAATTTCCAAGCCTTCCATTTTTGGTTAATCGAGGTATCCTGTAATGATTCAGAAAAATGCCACTTTTGTCACAGCCTATTCAGAAGGGTTGGGGCTCCCCGGTGTGCTCTGTATTGGGTTCTGCTGTCTGAAAGTTAAGGATGAAACTCCTGCTGACTTTGGACATTGGGGTTGCCTGATTTTGTGTGAAATTATCAGTTGCTTCAGTTCTGAGAGGAGCTCCTGATTTACTTACATACTGCTTGGGACCTGCAACTCAAGTCCTTGAGCTGTATGTCTGTAAGCATAAAATCTGCTCAAAGAGCCCCAACATCACTTTCGACTGCCCGCAGTGTTGCACAGGCATTGTCGCAGGGGACAGTGTGAAGAGAGTGTAAGTTTAGGAAGGAGTGCTGTCTCCGTTCTGCGGCAGTCCCGTGCATCACAGCTGATCTGTGGATCTTGGAGGAAACTTTGGAAGCACGGGCAGTTAGAAAGACACATTTCCCAGAGCAAACCGAGGACAGGGAGTGCAGAGCTGTCCCAGTGGAGGGGAGCACAGCAAAGTCTGCTCGGTTCTTCTGCAGAATCCATGAGCTGTCCCTGCTCTTGCTTTTGGCTTATGGTAATGAAAGCAAGAGGAAAATTACGTCCAGGGTGTTCATGTGGCCATGAAGTACTGAATTTTTTTATAAAGCTTAGTAACTGTCATTTTTCAAGTAATTTTCTAAAAGAGGGCTGGAATGTGGGTAGTGCACAGGAACCAATGTACCTTGAAAGAACATTTCTTTGTTTTAATAAGGCTGGCGGTGTACCGTGACTCGCCATAATGAATTAATTTGGTGTTTACCATAACAGCACTAAGCTTAATGAACTCATGATATTTATGCAACTGTCTGTAGATGTTCTCTTGTCATTTGGGATTTATAAGTAAGTGCTAATACTTTTATCACTGCTTTCTCCTGAGCAGGAAAGTTCTTCACAGTGAAAGGCCATTAAAGCTCACTTCTATTTTTCTATATAAAAAGTAAGCAGAAGATCTTTAGTAACTGGATTTTTATCTTTATGTAGGTTTCTGAATTGTTAGTATGTACTCAGCAAAGCTGTTCAGCTTGGACAAAACTATCGTAGAGCAGTCCTTATCAAATTCCACCAGTCATAAAATAAATAGAGTTAATATCTCATTTCTTATTACTGCAGATGCCATTTCATTTAAAGTTAGCCTTCTGTGTTTGAAAGGGAGTGTTCATGTAAGTTCAACAGATTTAGGCAAAAAGAAGTTCTCTAAATTGAACAAAGTGATACTAATTTGTGGGATCCGAGTGATGAGTGCTGCATCTTCAGAAGGTAGTGGTTTGTTGCTGAACAAGACAGAAGGTCAGCTGCTTTCTCTCTTTTAATATTGTTTGGTATGCAAATCCTTCAAGCTGAACAGCAGCTCTGGTTTACTACTGCTTTTTCTGTCATCTCTGGAAGGCAAGATGCTTATCCTTGTTTCTGTGCACTGACTTCCTGCTGACAGCAGTGTGGTGCTGAGCCCTGCTGGAGGGCAGATCAGAAGGCGGCCACCTGCCTGCCCTTGTGGGCCTCCAGTTAGTTGGGTTTAAATCTGCTTGGAGCCCCTGCCATAAAACAGGCTTTGCAGCTGGACCCAAGGGCACTCTTTTGCTGGGTTAAGTGGTGGGAATGGGTGCAGAGGGAGCACTGCTTCGTCTAATCTGGCAGCATTTGGCTGGCACACAAAATTTCCTCTTATGGAGCCCATGATTGGCAGCTCATTAAAAAGCTGGCTTAAAAAAAAAATCCACACAGAAAAACAGAAAACAGTCTCTTCAAAACCAAAAATTCTCGCAGATATCCAGATCAGTAGTAGAAGGAAGGGCTGATACAGCAATGATGTCTGCTTCCAGCTGCTTTGCTCATTTTGCAAGCTTTCCCAACATCACCTCATCCACTCAGGAGGAGGCACTGGCACTGCTCCCCTCTTCCTTTTATCTCAGGACAATGACTTCTGCCCTACACCTTCCCACATGTCCTTTTCTTGGATGAAATATGATGCTATAAATCTTATAAATATGATACAGGCCATCAAAGTCAAGGCCTCAAGGATGAGGGCAAAATATGAAAACTCGCCACATCTCAGTGAGACAGTGAGGTACCACTGGTGGGAGAGGAGATGAAAAGGACCCCTAGAGTCTCCTCTTTGCCTGTCTCCATTCTTATTTCCCTCTTCCTTCCCCCTGTCTGTCTCACGAGGCAGCAAGTCAGGCTGGGCAGCAGCCATCCCTCTCTGGCACCACAGCCCTGAGCCAGCCTTCCAGGTGGCACCAGTGAAAGCTGCTCTGCTGCCGAGAGAGGACCCTGCTTTGCCAAAACCTAAAGCTTGCTCGGGGAGATGCAATAGGAGCTGGCATCACTCCAGTTATTGCAGTGAATATGAAGGATTTAGGCGGTTGCTTCACTGAAATAAAAAACCCACAAACTCTCCTTGTGGGTCCCTACCTGTCTACTTTGATAATTGAAGGATGCTTACAAATCAGTTTAGTTTTATATCTTGCTTGAAGAGGAGAACCAAATTCTGCAAAGACTTTGTACCAGATTTTTGTTAGAAAAGTTCCAGCGAGAAGGTCTTGCCTGAGGAATTTGACTTTTGGCTAGTAGAAGTTACCAGAGGTCTTGTCCCTGCCTGATCCCATCTGCAAGCACCGAGTGCTCTCAAGGCGACCCATGTGAGCCCCCTGGGAGCCAGCACAAGGGCTGGGACCTTGGCTCAGGCTTCTGAGGCAGAGCCCACCAAGGCACACAACTATAGCATTTTTTTTTAAATTTATTTACTTTTTCCCCCCTCTTTGACAGTGGGCATTCATTACATTGGCTCTGCAAATCTGCTCTCTGCAGCAGTCTGATCTGCCGACTAGAGCCAAGCACCTCATCACATCCTTTTCCTTATCAGTGCCAATGGGGAAGTTATCCCTCTGGACAACATGTTCCTGGTGCAGGAAGCTGATATTCAGTCACGTTTGACATCTCAGGACATGCACTGGCATTTCCAGTATCATTGTAAATGATCTCTCATATCTCATGCTTGCTATTGATAGCTGAGAATAAAATTACATCAAAAAAGATGTTGTCACAGAGGTCAATTTTGGAGCATTTGTGACACCTTGCTATCATATTAAGTCGGGGGGTTTTTATCTGTGGGTATTTTGGAGGAATAATTACATTTCACTGCCAGCAGCAAAGTATGTAGTTACCAAGTGGAATCCAGCCCTATTCCCATTGATTCATTAGCATTTGCTCACATCCCTGTTAGATTTGGAAACCACAGACAGCTTAGTTTTCTGTGTTTACATCCACGAGACATCACGTGGCACTGTGAATTCAGAGCCAAATCAGTTAAAGTGCACACATTTTCTTTTGTTCAGCTCAATAACTTTACGTCACTGCCTTGAAAAATGTAACTCTAACAGTTTGCTTGCTAAAGAAAAATATATTAAGACCTGCACTCTATCCATAAGCAAGTTTTAAAGGTCATGTTTTTTGGACAAATCGGATTATGTCGATATATAGGCTTCTTTTGTAAGCTTTTTAAGACTATGGTATTTCAAAACATCAGGAACTCATGAACCCTGCTTATTACTTTCCGCCACTCTTCCCACTGGCTTATGGCTTGCTGTATGACTCTGTGCTAATAAGCAGGTTCGAAAGAGCCAAGGCCATTGAGGAAAAAGTTCAGTCGTAAAAATCTGGGACTAAGAAGGAGAGGCACTTGCTGGAATTACAGCATTAGAACATCATTATCATCCGGAGCATTTAGTTAATGTGTTATGACTTTACTCATTTATTAAATTTGAAAATCAAATAACAAACTGACTGTAGTGTCTGCCACCCAACAGGTACATCTGATTAGCGTATCGGGGAACCCACCAGGAGCTGCGGCAAATCCACGTATTTTTATGGAAAGAGTGCCATCGTGTGGGAGGCTCCTGCAGCACGCGGGGATAGCAGTGCCCGTGTGCGGCGTGCCTGCTTGCAAGGAACCTCCCCTCCTCCTCTGTTTTTCCTGGAATTTCCATAAAAGTGCAATTTTCTTTTCTGAAAATGACCTGCAAAGATAAGAAGTTTCATAACTAGGAACAGGTTAGAAGTGTTAAATCTCCTTAGTGTGTTAACTATTATTTTGGTTCCACAAATGGGTGAATTCTGAATCAGAGTGTTTCCAAAGCCTAACAGAAGCAGGATCCTCCTCTTTAGCAGTGTGACATTAATATAGTTAGATATCAGTGCTCTTATCATTTCTCTCAATATACATTTTATCCCTCAACTTCTGTTTGCAGCTGCAGTTTTACAAGGCTTCACTATAAGCTTTCCACTTCTTGAGCTTTCCCATGTAATGACACCATTACTATCCCCAATTTCTACTTCTTTTTTTTTACGTTTTCCTGTAAATAATTGAACTTATATGTTACATCCATAAAGAAAATTGCCAATAATTACCAAGAGCACAATTAGGAATAAATCTCCGTTAAGGAACAAGCCAAAACTCAGTGTCTTTATGCAAATGCCTTTTGTTAAAAAGATGTCTTGTGTAATCAGGAATTATACTGACAAGTGAAGAATCATTTAATTAATGAGAATAGAGCAATCATTTGGATGGTTCATTCTATTCCTGACTGAATAAAAGAGAGAAAATAGCCCTGCTCGGGGATTAGAGCCACTGCTGGAAGAAATAAACCCCATGGATGTAGTTCTGTTACTGCCTTGGGCAGATAGTACAGTAATTCCTAAATATAAAAACACATATGTTTGGATTAGGTATTGAAAATTAATTGACTATTACTCCACAAGAACTTATACAAAAGGGCTCTGTTTATGCTGGCTGTCTGCTCCTGCTAACCTGTCAGAATGGAATATTTGGGCCAAAATACTTGCCTTAATCCTAGTACAGGATTCCAGGGCAGTGAGAACCAGGATTATGGTGAGTTCTTTCCATAAGGACTGTATGCCATGACCGAGGGTAGTGTATGGACTCTGTTTGCAGTTGCAGAAGAGTAATCTGGTCTCCAGTTCAGTCCATTGTTTAGAGCAGGTCAGTTTGCTCTGCGTCTTTCTCAGCGGGTCTTCAAATTTCACCGAGAGCGATGATGCCATAAATTCTCTGTTCCAGTGTTTGACCTCTCCCGTTCTCCTCTTATCTGGTTGTAATTTCTTATCTTCCAGTTTATCCCAGTTGCATCTCCTCCTGTCACTGAGGGTCTAACCTGAGCTTCTCTACACACTCCCAACAGGCAGCAATGGCAGCAGTCCTGCCTGTGGTCCCCATCCCTCCAAAGCTTCTCTGAACATGGGTGGCTCATAACAGCTATTCTATCTCTTGCAACAAAACAGAGGATCCTCCCATCCTTGAAATATCTCTGCTCCATCAGGAAGCTTCAGGATGAGGCTTCCCTTCCCTAAGTTGTCTCTGGGTTTGGGAGAAGTTAAAATATAGTCCAGGCAACTCTGACCTTGAATACCCTTCCCCCAGGGCTGCACCTTGAGCGATGTACTGTCAGCAGGCACTGCACAGAATTTGTCCCACTTCTTACAAACTCAAAGCTACGTGAACAAGGTGATTCTGGCATCTCTAAGGACACGTGTATCACCTGTGATCTGTTCCTGGAGGGCACTGTTCCCTTTGGGACAGCACAGGGATGAACAAGCACTTCCCCTCTGAATAAGTCATGATCCCAGCCACCAGACATACTACCTAGGTGACAAGTGGGAGCTCCCTCCAGACCTGTGCAGGGATTTCAGCCACTGGTGGCTGTGTCAAGCCTCCCATTCCTGGCAAGACCACGGCACAAATGTATGGTCACTAGGATGTGCCTTAGCAGATTAAGTGGCCTCATGGACACAACTACCTGTTGAAGCAGCATCAGAGACTGAGTAACCTCTGTACAGAGCAGCTGCCCTGTGGTCCCCAGGTGCATTCAAGCTCCCTTTCGAGGCTGGTGTAGACCACTGCATTGAGCTGTTGTGGTAGCCCTGAGACAGAGGGACAGCTTTCCTTCCTGCTCCAGTGCAGTACAGTCTCTCTGGTAGCAACATCCCAGACCTCTGCTGGTTTGTGTGCGCTTAGATTTTTTGCCTGCTGTGTCAAATGATTGCAGTAGTAATTGTTTGCCTTCCAACACTGAAGCAAAAAACAAATTTACTACATGAAGGAAAACATCTCCCTTGTTTTATTCTCTTTTGGTTGGAATCATTGAATTTTTCATTTTGGATAACCAGAGGCACCCAGCTGTTACTCTAGTCATTTCTGGATGCTTTTTAAAAAAACAGTCCCCTCAGAATTAAATGGAGTAAATATGAAAATATTCTTCCAAACAAAATTCTCATTTTTCAAACATTTCATCCCACAGGAAGTTAAATACATTGTCCTTGCAAGCTGCCCAGTCAATATTTGGCTGCAGATCGTGTATGTAGGCCCAAGGACAAGTGAATTCCACAGCAAGGAACCTTCCTGTGGAATCACTTATCATCAGGTTGCATTCTGGCATTAGGCAAGACTAGTTTAGGTCATCACTGACTGCAATAAGATGGCTTTGCTCTCTCTCCAAAGCAGCAAAAGTAGGTAACCTGATAAAGATCAGTTTACAACAACGCCATGTGTAACGTGTGGTAGATCTGAAATGTACATTCCTTCTGATTTTTTTAATTGAAATGTCTCTTCTCCAGTAACTAGAATGCAAAATATTGTCAAATATCTAATGGACTATGAATGTCAGTTGACACAGACTGTAGTAAAAGCCAGCTGGGAAAATACAGTATATGAAGTAATGCATTTTCATTAAGGTAGTTAAAAGAAGGAAAGAGAGCCTTGTGTGTGCTTTCCTGTATCTGGAGCGCAACACAAATATCCATATGCTCAGTCTAAGAGGCAAGCCCATACTCAAGCTTTCTCTTCTGGCTAAATCAGTCTGTCCAGGTTCCTCTGCTGCTTGGCTTTCCTAGACACGTGGGAAGGTTGCAGGCAGTCAGATTTACATCCTCACACTCTCAGGTGCCGCTGCCCCGCTGTAACCCCTGACTCTGTGCTTTCTCCCCAAGGATTTTGGAGCTGCAGCAGAATGGCGACATGGACATACTGAAGCATAAGTGGTGGCCGAAGAACGGTCAGTGTGATCTTTACTCATCTGTGGATACCAAACAGAAAGGAGGTGCCCTGGACATAAAAAGTTTTGCAGGTGTTTTCTGCATCCTCGCTGCAGGGATTGTCCTATCCTGTTTCATTGCAATGTTGGAAACGTGGTGGAATAAAAGGAAAGGCTCCCGGGTTCCATCAAAAGAGGTATTAGACCCTCCATTTCTCCTGGGGAATTTTCATGCACCCTAAAGATTGCTGCTTTGACTTTATAGCACTAGAGAGGGCAGGGAATCAAATTCAGAGATACTTCATTAGCTTCCTGATTTTTTAAGGTAAATGATGCTCCTCAAAATCTTTTTAGCTATTCTTTCTAGAAAAGCTTGACTGAAAATAAATGTATATTGATGATGTATAAATATGCAACTATTCTGAGTAAAACACAACTGTTACTTGTAGAATAGTACATTATTAATACATCAATATTTAGTTCATTGTTCCCTTTAATGACAGCTAATTCTCACTAGGTGTCTTGGCTTCTTCTTGAAAAATACATCCCCTAAGCTCAGTGGCTGAGCCTTTCAAAATGCATTTTTTAAATTTACCCCTTTAATCAGCAGTTAGCTTCTTGAATAAGCTTGTCCCCATTTTCAGAAACATTAAGCTCTTGAGACTTCCATGAGCTTCGGTTCTTGTTATTTCATCTGAAGTCCAGGGAAGCAAGACTACGTTAGATTTTTCAGGTTCAGGCCAGATTTATTTCTGAAACCCGCTACAGTCTTGTTTCAGAAAATCTTGGACAGAGGCCACAGAGAAATATGTTATTTTACACCTGAGATGAGTTTGGTTCTACACCTGCATATGTAATGCTTTCCTTCCTGTGGTAATCCACCTGTCCCTCTACCAGCTATCTGAGCCTTATGCAACTTTGCACCAAATTGCTTATGTTCATAATTAAGTTTTTACCTCTGAAAAATGCTAAAAAGAAATTAGGGACAAAATGATTTATTAAAATGTCCTTGGAAGCAACACCCAAAGCTGAACCTAAATATGAGCTTTAATGTAGTACAATCAAATATAGCTTTTCTGTCTGTGTAGCTTAAGCACATCTGTGTAGCTTGTGGGGTATTGCTGTTAATTTCTGTGCAGTGGTCTTGCCTTCTCTGCAGTTTCTCCATTGTGTTTATTCCTGCTAATCTAATGCTGTCTAATCAGGCAGGATTAATTACACCACCTAATTAGACAACATTGGCACTGATGTTAAAATACATTTAATCTTTTCTTGCCTGTTTTAATTCCCAAGCTTTTTTTTTTTTTCTTTTTTTCTTTTTTGTTCAAGATCTGGACCGGACCATTATTAAAAGGAAAAAAAAAAAGGACTCTCTAGTCTTTAAATTGGGTTTCTCAGGAACGGAAACCATATAGTTTCACCTGGTAAATTATTTTAAAACCCTAAAATTTACTTGATTGTTGTTTACCCAAACTTTCAGAACTTCATACTTTATATTTATCTGGTGCAAAATATGAAAATCAATGACAAAGGAAAAGAAAAAAATGCCAACACAGATATTTTACGCAAGTATAAAATTTTCTATTTCAATTTTCAAATGCTGAGAAATTCAAGTGTGTACTTTCCACAAATGGTATAATTTGGCCTCCTTGATCTTTATTATATGGTCATTAGCTTAGCATTTAAACGCTCATCTCAACGTTGCATTGAAAAGCTTGGCTCAAAACTGAGTTTAACGTGGACGTATGTGCTGAATGTCCCCATTATCCTGGATGTGGGGGTCATTCGGCAAAGAAATACATCGTAACTAACTTTCTTAAAATTCATTTTAGCTTCCATGAAATCCATTGGCTCTTCCAGGCCACTAGTCCAGAATCGGGGGTCAGATTGGGCCAGTTTGTGGTCAGCAAGCCAACCCTTTTTCCTGGTGGCTGCCATCTTGTGCTCCAGAATGCAAGCATTTTTACTGAAAAAAATTGTCTAATGGTTGCGAAGATAACATTTCGGTCGCGTGCCAGAAGTAACCCATTCACTGATGTCTGCCTGAGTCTGCAGACAGCCTTAAACAGTAGCTCTGAGAGAAGTATGAACCGCCCCAGTAATCTCAATGGGATGTTGACTCTGAAGCCTGATGATAATTTAAATGTGAAAACTGCTGAATATTTCACTACTGATCACACAAGAGAGAAGAGGAAAGATCATATTATGGAGATGTGCACAATCTTACTGTGAGTGGGTCTCATTTTGGTGTATCGATTGGGTGGAGATTGGGTTGTGGGCTAAGCATGGGAGATTATCACCGCTTATATATTTTCACTGGTCTGACCCTAGCCCCAAATGCATCTCTGTAAAAGAAAGAGGACTATTTTGAGTAACTCTTAGAGGCTCAGAAACGATGTAATTCTGATCTTTTCCCGATTGGCATTTTAAATTACAAAGTGTTTGTATGTTTGTTTTTTTCAACATCAAAAACAAACAAACAAAAACCAAACCAGGAAAAAAAAGAAAAAAAAAAAAGAAAAAGGAAAAATATTTAGGACTGTCCCTCAGAGACATAGTCATGACTTGCACACACTAATGGAGCCTCTGTATATTTCTTTAGCTTCTGATGTGGCCTCAGTTCTCCTGCATCCATATGCAGCTCCAAATTTTTTAGGAGAGAGCGTTTGGTGAATGCGTTTGGATTTGATGTCACCTGTGTGGTTGTTATGTGCATCCATGTCTATGTCCACCTGTGAATAAATGATAGACAGAAATTTCGCTAAGTCCGAGAAATGAGCACTGCATTTTTTCCTTCCCATGATGAGCTCAAACTAAAGCCCTTGTGGTCAGTGATCATCCAGTCCCTGGGAGATCCCTGATGCCCTGTTCCCTTCCCATTTTCCCCTGGTTTGCCTCCCCGTCCCTGCCCTCAGAGGGTGCAGTCCTGGAGGGGAGCTGACCTCTCAGTCTCCTTCCAGTCGGGCTCTGTGTTCGGCATGGTGCCAGCGCAAATGTTCATTGATCCATTTTGCTAAGTAGATGAACTCCTGCAGTTTGTTCTAGGTGTGGACTTTGTAGGAATGAGTGCTTGACTTCATTCCTAGAGAAAGGAGGGATTTCAAGCCCATTTGGTATACTAGGAGTTTTGCCATTGATTCAGGGAGCTCTGGATCAAGCCAGTCAATGAATTTCAGTAATCAAGGCTGGAAGTCATCAGTGCACATCTGTTGGCTGCCTAATTATCCTCTGTGAGGTCCTAGAGTGTGAGATATTCCTAGTGGCCTGGAAGAGCTAGTAAATTTCACAGAGATTAAGGTAAATTTTAAGGTTAGTTGAAATTGATTTTTGTTCTGAATGAGCTGCACTACTTAGACTGAGGGAATACGTACGTGTGTACTTAATGCTACTTTGAATTAAGCTTTGCAGTTCAGCAGAAATACATATTTACAACACAGGTGATTTATTGGGTCACCTAGGACTTTCTCCTCTTTTTTAACTTCTGTGCATTTAAATTCTCAATTACAACAAACAAACCTGTTTAATTGAGTTCTCTGGGAAGAGAGATTTAAGGAAAGGGGACAGAGGTAAGAGGAGCTATGATATATTACAATAAATACATCAGGCTGCCTTCTCTTCTCACCCACAAAAGTATAATTCCATCAGAATAGACGGAATTGCTTCTTTGTAGGTAAGGAGATAATTAATCCCTCTGTCGGCATTGTAATTTAAAATTGCCTGGTGTACTCCTTTCTGTGTGATGTCAATGAGTCACCAGTGCTTGGGGTTTTTTCTCTGTATGTTCAGCTTTTCTATACTACAATTTATATTGTAAAGGCAAAAGGGAACCTGAGATGTTTCTAGCCCTTCCTTAAACCCTGAGAGGATGACAAAGATGGCAACCTGATCCCTCAGAGCCTCCCATGTTGACATCCAAATTTAGTTCTCATTGCGGAGTTGAAGAACTGGCATCATTCCAGGCATTTGAGATCATGCAGTTTGCTTTTATTCAGCTGTTGCTAGTCTAACCCACCTAGCTCCGAGCTTGGCTTTTCCTGAAAATCTACCAGTGGCGCTTTGAGTTTTGTTGTTTGGATCCAGGGTTTGAAGGTAGCTGTGGTGTAAGGGTCTGCCTAGATTTGGCTTCGCCCACCTGGCTTCAGGCAGTGGGGGAGTTCGCTGGTGACGTTCAGGACACCGTCAGCCAAGAGCCAGCTCTAGTCAATTGTGCCTTGTGCTCCCCGAGCAGTGCTGATCACCCTGTGAAACTTCAGCCCAGCACAAATGGCGATGGTGAGTGGTGCCTCTTGTTTTTCTCATTCCCCAGGATGACAAGGAGATCGACCTGGAACACCTCCACAGGCGCGTGAACAGCCTCTGCACAGACGACGACAGTCCCCATAAACAGTTCTCCACCTCCTCGATTGACTTGACCCCGCTGGACATTGACACTTTACCCACACGTCAGGCACTGGAGCAAATCAGTGACTTCAGGAACACTCACATCACCACAACCACCTTCATACCAGAGCAGATCCAGACTCTGAGCCGCACGCTGTCTGCTAAAGCCGCCTCGGGATTCTCCTTCGGCAGCGTGCCCGAGCACCGAACTGGCCCTTTCAGGCACAGGGCACCCAACGGGGGCTTTTTCAGAAGCCCCATCAAAACAATGTCGTCTATCCCTTACCAACCAACTCCTACCCTGGGCCTGAATATCGGTAGTGATCCAGACCGAGGCACCTCCATCTGAGCATCAGAACAAGTTTCTTCACTGTTTCTTATTTAGGACTCCCTTTGCAAGGAGCAGATGTAATATTGTGGGACTAACATGGATGTAACCTTTCTTCTTTTCCTTATTTTTTGGTTTTGAGGGTTGTGGTTTGGGTTTGGGGCTTTTTTTAATTTGTTTGGGGGTTATTTTCTGTTCAGGGGTTGTTTTGGGGGGTTTTTCTTTATTTTATTTAAGAATCAGAATTATTAGTAGCAACTCTTCCTCCTCCTCTTCTCTGCTTTCTCAGTCTGGTCTCTTCTGCCTCCCCTTATTCTCTGTACTACTTGAATCACTTATTCTTCAGTTTATCACCACAGTAGGTTTTGGTTACTTCAGGCTTTTCATATACTTTAAATATAGGAAACGAGCAGTGATTCATGCATAGGAAAACCCTGAGGATTACTTTACAGAAGGGCATTCGCTCCTCCTCCCCCACCGCCTTTTTTTACTATAATTGCAATAACTTAAGTATTTTTCATGTACTCTGCTGCATCCAGTCAGCGCTCCACTGCTGTGTGTCCTTTTAACTGTGGACCAAAGGCAAACCCTGCAGTTTAAGAAATGGAAAATTAAAAAAAAAAAAGGCAAAAAGACAAAAAGCAGAAAAAAAAAAGGAAAACAAATGAAGTTCAAAGATCATTCAGGCCCCATAATACAAGAATGCAATTTTGTAGGATTACAAAAAGCCATTACTATGCCAGTAAATACTACAGTTAAATCTACTTTTGCACTGCAACAGTGCATATGACCTTTATGTGATTGTACAGTGTTAAAAGTTTTTCTTATGTACAGTAAACTGTATCATATGGCAGAAGCCTCTGTTGTGTTAAATAAATTAGTATCTCATACATATATATATATACATATATACACACAGGTATGTGTATATATATATACATGTATATATAGCTACAAAATGACAGCTGTTGCTATTGCAATTCATTTAATAAAGCTTTAGTAAAAATGTGTTGTATACAGGAGAGATGTACAGTGCAGGGTGTCTTTTCATTTGGAAAAGACAGGTTGCTTTAATGTTATTCTGACTTGCATCGTTTGCCAACAGAGCGTATTTTATACTTTTCTATTAGAGCATCCAGGGCAATTTAACATTTGTACCTAGATGTAACTCCTTTGGTTAGGTTTTGCATTGGCTTTTGAGCATTCTATAAGGCTAATCTTAATAATTTTCCTTTTAATTAATTAGACAAATGGAACTGTCTCTTAGGTATACCATGTTCATGAACAACTAATATAGCTCTAGAGCAGTTAAACATGGATCAAAGGTCAATAAATCCTTTTCCAAGTCAGTACAGTTGATCAATACAATAATGGTGTTAATGGAGAAAATAAAAAAGCCCTCAAGACACACAGATGTGGCCTTAATTATAATCACGTATTGTTCTAAGGGGAAAAAATACGAACAGGCACTCAGTTTAACCCTTTCTATGTTAAGTTAGATTTAGAGGAGCTATGTATTTTTTACATTAGTGCCAACTGTATACAGCAAGAAAAAGAACAGCAGTGAGAGCAAAACCAGTGCCTACTTTGGCACCAGCTTTTTCAAGTAACACTGTTACCTGTTAGAAATGTAGGAAGAGCTTTCAATTTGTAATCCTTAAACTAAAAATGCGGTTAAGTAGAAAGCAAGCAGTTTATCCTGTGAGTTTTTTGGTTTGGTTTTCTTTTTGATGCAGCCATACACTTATTTTAATCTAACTCATTCTTTGGCTAAGATTAATAGGAATCAGCATATGTGATTTGCTTTAGGATAAAATAAAAAGTATATTCTTCAGATCTATTCTATTTTGATGCTAATTCTGTTCTGGGGGAGCATCTTGTACTGTCACTGTTTTTTGTACTAAATCTTCAAATATTGTCTACTGTGTAAGGCAGACCGAATTCTTATCGTGCAAAAGGCCATTTTGTTTCCAGGGTAGCAAGTGTCTAAAAGCATGCACAACTTGCTTCCCCCTTGTAACATTCATGAACTCATCCACACTTCTGAGTAAAAGAAAAAAAAAAAAGAAAAAAAAGAAGAAAAAAAAAAGAAGAAAATTTCTTTCCAACAAGCTACATAGGGACATACCAGATGTTGCAGTGATTTTAGCTATTAAAAAAACCTGTTAACCATGTACGATATTTAAAATAGGCCTATTTTGATGTGTTGCCTATTATACAGATACACGAAACACTTTTTGGAGGCCTCAGTTACAAGTGGCAGAGCTTTCTGTGTATAATTTGTCTAAATAATTTGTCTAATAAAATTGTTTTCTAAACTTGCGTTTCCTCCTGTTCAATTGCTGAGTGCAGTGGGATTTTCAGCCTATGACAAGGTAATGTACTCATGGTTTTGCTGCACTGCTGCTGAAGGGTTTTAGCCCATGGAGATGGGATGAGCTCCTCAGGCTGCTCTGACTCAGCTCAGTGAACAGCATCTATGGAAAACATCTATGGAAAAAGTGTTTACCATGTTTATCAATGTCAGTCTTAGATTTCAGAGAGCATTTACGAATAGCATTTTGGAGGATGAGTTTAGAGTTTCTTAGCACTGACACATATGGGACATGATTTTTAGAAATACTGCATCCCACTTTCATCTGTTTTAATATAATGTAGGAATTTTCTTGGAGCACGGCCGTTACTTTTATAGAATCACATTTTGCCATCTTTATTTGCACAGAGGTTAATCTTCTCTGATACTGGACATACACTGCCTAAAACAAAAGTTTTAGTGTGAGAGAAGGTAGCCCATATTTCATTCATGATGGCTTTCTCAATTTTTAAGTTTCAATAACATTTTAAACTTAATGACCTAGTCATTAGCAAGCTACGCAGAATGTACTACAATAACATCAGCCACGACAATTTAACTTGCAGCATCCAAAATTTGTCTGCTGGCTTTTCACATTCAGTGTATTTTATTCTCTTAATATTTCTGACCTCTTACAATTTTCTATTAAGCTTAGCAGGCATTCAGGGGATCATTTACCTAAACAGAGGCACTGTGTCCCTGTCCCACTCACAGACACGCCTCTCTAGAGCCAGGTAGTTTTACAGGTATGACATATGTACTCTCTATAATGGGCTACATCATGGTGAACCCTATGTGACACTTCACTTTCTTTACAACAAATTCCAGGGAAGTAATAGTGTTAAAGACTGTCAAGTGTTTCTGCTGCAGTAGCTCCCCTGGAGATACAAGCCAGCTGTTTGTAAAGATGAGTTGTTTGCATGGTATCTGCAGTTACATGACCTTTTTGAGATACCAGCTACAAACAAAAAGAGAGCAGTGGAAGAAAACATGTTTATCTGATTTCAAAGAATCACCTAGTAAGATGTTTCTATTGACCAACAGTGAAATACCTGGAGATAAATAGCTCTGCTGAGCCAACCAAGAGAATGATTGCAGCCCTGAGTGACACAGCTGCAGCATGACCAGTGCCAAAGTCCCCTTTGTTTCCCTCTTGTCTTCACCAAAAAAAAGTGCTAGGATCGTTTCTCTAAACAAATCAGATTTTTCAGAGTATCTTTTTCTTTCCTACTTATATAGGATGCTATGAAGTGAGGAGAACATAAAGCTGCCTTTCTGCAAACACTCGCTGGGTCAGTGCAGCTTGCTGGAGGTTAATGCCCCCAAAAAGTTTAATTTCTCAACTTTGCACAGAGTGATGACACAAAAAGTAAACCAGCTTCCTTTGTGCATGCTCGTGGCTGTAGCTAATGAAAAAAGTCTCCAAAACAACAAAGGCATCACACCAACACAGCCCTGCTTTAACCGTTTTTCTCTCAGTACTCATTAATGTTTCCTCTTCACTCTTTAGAGTTGTTTTGAAATAAATGTCAAAACCAAGTACTTCCTCCTTGATCTGAGTCACAGACAAAATTTTTGATAAACACTGGGCATGAACATGTATCCATGTGTCACATCAACAGCAGTGGGCAACTGTGAAGACATCATCACAATCTATCAGCTTGTCACGTCTCACCAAAGGCATCATTCATGAGGTCAGAAATAGAAGCCTCCAGAAGAAGGTCAGAGCAGGGGAAGTGATTCATAGTTCAACAAATTCCTTAACATAAAAATTGTACCAATGCCCCAATTGCAGGAACCAAGAACATAATTTAGAAAGAAAATACTTTTCAAGAGGTGTAGTTGTAAAAATAAATTTACTACCTGTCAAGACTTACAAAATCTGTGCTCCCCCCCCAATCCCATTCAGCACAGTGGTGTGATACTTTGCGTGTACTACAGAATGTATTTCTGCAAGATTTGTCAGAAGAAAAAAAAAATTACTGCTGGAAAACTGCACTGTCAAGTCATTGACTGCTGTACTCTGGGTCAGACAGGAAACTTGAGGCAGAAGGGAGAATTCAGCATCTCAGAACCAGTTCACTGCTGTAAGGGGAAAAAAATCTTTCCAGGATCAGTAACTGCCATGCCAGTGGAAAAAGAAAGCCACCTGAAGCCCAGCAAGCACAGGACACCCCTCCACCATGACATCACAGCTCAGTGCTTCTGTAGCTAATCATTCCTACCAGCACTAATAAGGCCAACATTTCTTTCAGTGCAAGATAATTTTTCCCCTTTCTTAAAAAAAAGTAAACGCTTGTGTCCCATTCTTTGTTCTAAGGGGCTGACGCGCCAACACAAGATGGGATAAGAGACCACTGCACAGTCCCAAAACAAAAGTTAACAACAGCTGTGTTTGCAAATCCAGCTATCATCTGTTATAAGACTGACCCTGCAAATCAAAATAAAGAGTTAAAAGGCAAACTCATTAATTAATAGAAGGTTTGGGGGGTACATGAGACAGTCATCCAGCTCCTGAAGTAACCATCCAGCTGCAGGTGCTTTCCTAGGTTGCTCTCCTGGCCCCAGCAGCAGCTGATGTGGCAGTAAAGTAAATGAGAGCTGTTTGGGATTTGTGTAGCCAGATTTTGGCAGTGGGGGGCTACAAGGATGGCTTCTGTGAGAAGCTGCCAGAAGTTTCCTCCATGTCCGAGAGACCCCAGCCAGCCCCACAAGACAACTAGATGGTGTTAGTGCCTCAGGGACAACAGAGTTAATAAGGGAAAAACATTACTGCCCAGGAGCAATTGCCACTGGGAGAGAGGGTGAGAACACGTGAGAGAAACAGCCCTGCAGAGCCCCAAGCCAGTGCAGAAGAAGGGAGAGGAGGCGCTCCAGCCGCTGGAGCAGAGATTCCCAGGGAGCCCGTGGTGAGGCCCATGGTGAGGCAGCTGTGCCCCTGCAGCCCGTGGAGGTCCGAGGTGGAGCAGAGATGCACCTGCAGCCCATGGAAAGACAGCACAGCAGAGCAGGTGCATGTCCAAAGGAATGCTGTGGGGAGCACATGCTGGAGCAGACTCCTGTCAGGTTCTGCCAGGAGAGAGGAGCCCATGCTGGAGCAGGTTTGCTGGCAGGACTTGTGACACTGTGGGGCACGCATGGGAGCGGTCTGTTCCTGGGGGACTGCACGCCATGGAAGGGATACATGCTGGAGCAGTTCATGAAGAACTGTCCCATGTGGGAGGGACTCTACACTGGAGTATGGGAAGAGTGTGAGGAGGCCTTCCCTGAGGAGGAAGGAGTAGCAGAGACAATGTGTGATGAACTGCCCCCAGCCCATACTCCTGGTCCCTCTGGGCTACTGAGGGACAGGAAGGTAGAGAAAATCAGGAGTAAAGTTAAGCCCAGGACTAAAGGGGGGGAGGAGGGAAAGCATTTTAAGATCTGGGCTTATTTCTCATTACCCTACTTTGATTTGATTGGTAATAAATCATACTTATCTTCCCCTGAGTCAAGTCTGTTTTGCCAACAATAGTAATGGGTGAGTGATTTTCCCTGTCCTTATCCCAACCCCTGAGCCTTTCACTGTATTTTCTCTCTCCGGTGCAGCTGAGGAAGGGGAGTGATGGAGCAGCTTTGGTGGGCACCTGGCACCCAGCCAGGGTCAGCACACACAGAGTTTAGGTGCAGCCTCTGCCGAGGTGTAGCAGGCAGGTTTGCTTTCACAGCCCCACAAGTGCCTCGTGTTACAGCCCCCCAGGGGAGTGCTCAGTGCTGGGCTCTCTGCTGCTGCTCTCTCTGCTTCAGTTGTTTGTGTGCCACCTCCACCTCCATTGGATGGGAAAAAATTCCTCAAGAGAAAAAAGAAAACAGAAGGGGAACTCCCAAAACTCCAACAGACCCCAGCACCAGAGCCCTGGTAGGCTATGGAGAATGGGAGGAGAAAGGAAACGGGGATTTATTTCAGGACAAAGATCTCACAAGACACACACACACATAATTTGAGGGTTCACACCTGGTTGCCCAGTAGGTCAGCTGAGCTTTGCCTGACTTTTCCCTCCTTGTGGGGCTGCAGCACCAGCTTTTCTACACAGGGTGCAGTATCCCAGTCCCCCACAACTGGAATGGAAATATCATACCCTCCTTCTACATACAGGAAAATGCTCCACACGAATCTAATTTTTGTTGCCACTCAAAAAAAGACTCAGAGGTGTCACTCCCCTTGATTGTGGAGAGACCCTCTTTTCCCACTTGGGACAGTCAGAAGCAGCCAGAAGATCCTGATGCAAGCATTTTGCCTGGGAGTGTGAAAGTGGTAAATATTGTACAACTGCTAGAAATTGAAAAGCATGGTTGTAAAAATAAAAAACCACTTTTTTGTGAGTTGTTTGTGTTACATTTGCTGCACTCTGCCAGTCTAGCTCATGTCCCTGTCAAATGCCAGGAGCAAAAAAAAAGGAGGAGGGAGCAGCTCTGTGAGTGCATTGTTGCCCTGCCACCGCTGGTAAGTTTGCCTTTCTCCCCCACTGGCCAGGGACATGCTTCTTCACACACACAGTGGGGAGGTCTTGTTTGGTTTTGAATATTCCCTGGATATGAATATTCACTGTGGACCACAGTAAGAGTAATCACAGCTGACCCATGTTGTTACTAATTAATTCTTTTGCTTACACACGGGGGAATGGGAGTAAGAAAGCAAATACTGTGAACAAAGCTAATAATGTGGTTACTTGCTACTCCTTCTATCTGACACGTTTTTAAGGAATGGTCTCTGCGGCATGACAGCTAACACAGCAAGAAATTGATGTAGTGTAACAGGAAAGTGTGTTACTTTATGAAATAGTGCTCAGGCAACACTGGAATGGTTTGTCTTGCTCTAACTTTTACCGACCTTTCTGAATCATATCTGCTGTTGCTTGGATTGGTTTTATGTCTCCCTAGGTTTAGGAGACTGCAGATGAAGTTTTCTTACCTCCTCCCCACCAACAAAACAATTCCCTGAACCCCTTTATATGCTTCAAAAGTTGTCCTGTCAGCCTATCTATACAATACAGAAAGCAGAGCTGATATAGGACACAGTGAACTTTGTTTTTCTTACATCAAGAGAAAAGATAGGTAGAAGTAGAGGGGATATACCTGGAAATCTGACTTTTGAAAGACACATTTATTGTCTTCAGTAAATTTCACTGTGGTCTTTACTTTTTAAGACTTTCTGACATCATCTGACAAACGTAGGTCTATCCATATGTATATTAAGTCTGCTGTGTCTTATATGAGTTGTTTGAAAAGGGAGAACATATCCATAAATATTGCTCAACATTTATTCCGTAAGTATTGACACATAGAAGCAGCTTTTCTTTCCAAAACTTACACCCAGTGCATTGGCATCACAGACAGAGAGTTATTATCCACGGCATACAGTAATTTGCTGGAGTGTATAAATAGAAGTTAACTTGGAGTAGAGACATGAATTTCTATTTCAAGGGGTGAAGCCACGTGAGAAACTGGTGGGTGTGGCGCACTTGCATGCAGATCTCCATCCATCGCCACAGACTTCTTCCTGAGTTAATGGTGGGCACTTGCAAAAGCATAGCCAAAAAAAACCAAAAAAAGATGGAAAGGAAAATCTGGGGGGAGAACACTGTTGTCACTGGTTAGAAGAGCAGAAGAGCTGCGATGAAGGAGCGGCGGTACCGGGCGGGTTTAGCGGCGGGCCCGGCCCAGCCCGGCCCTGCCCTGCTCGGCGCCGCCCGGGTGGTGGCGCTGCGGCACCGCCTCCGGCTCCCTCACGGCGGCGGCGGCCAGGCCGCGCTTCGTGCCGCCGGTGCCTCGACGGGGAGAGCGCCCGGGGGCGGCCCGGGGCGGGAGGCTCTTGTCCCCGAAAAGTGCCCCGGGGGCGCCGGTAGTGGCCTTGCGGCTCCCCCCCGCCAGGCGCTCGCCATCCCCCCTCCGCCGGGGCCGCCGTTCCGGGGCAGCGGAGGGGGGAGCGCGGAGCCGTGCGCGGCCGCGGTGGTCACGCGGGGGCCGGGGGAGCGCCATTTCCCGGGAAACGGGGCGGGCCGCGCCGCTATGCCGCCGGGATAATGGCGGGGGCCAGCGCCGTGTCACCTCTTGTGTGCGCTTTCCAAAGAGGAGCCCGGGCGTGGCGAATGGGACACAGACCGCCATTGTGCCGGCGACACTTTAATCGCCCACACCTACAATATTCAACCTGCTGCCGGCAGCGGGGCAGCACCGGGGCGCACACCCCACCCGAGGGGACCGAGTGGTGGCCTCGCCGCCGTGTCACCAGGGCCAGGCTTTTGGGGGCACCTTTAGTGGCGTGGTGTGGGCTCGGCCAGCCCGGCTGGGTTGCGGTGCTCGCCGAACACCAGCAGGGCAGGAGCCCCGAGCTGAGGGGACCCGGCTCGCTGGGAGAGGTAGAAGAGAAATGCCCTCGTGTCCATCCCAGGCGGCTGTGCGGGGCACTCGAGGACCCGTGGGGACACCAGGGTTTTGTTCAGCAAAGCAGCTTTGGCTGGACATTGCTTGTGTGCTGCCTTCCCATGGATGTCACCTCGTGCTCTCACAGGGGTGTGAAGGTACAGAGGCCCATGGCAAAGAGAACTCCTTCTAGCGTGGATGCAACACCTGTGCTGAAGCAAGAGGTGGGGTTTTCTGCCTCATGAACCAGGCAGGGTGGGATGCTGGTTACTCCTGCCATGGCTCCCTCCAGAGCTGAGCCACTCGGGTTCTCACTGAGCTCATCTGTGACCCCTGTCACATGAGGGCCATACACTCGGGCCTCTGCAAACTCTGGGTTCCTGATGAAAGCTCTCAAGCACCTGGCCTCAGCAGGCCATCAGCTGTGTCCAGCCTCATCTTCTGCTTCAACAGAGCTTTTGCTCACTGCAGATGAGCACGAGGTTTCACCCTTTGAGAATTTCTAAAACTTTTATGGAGGTCAAATCATCCTGCATGCCTCAAGAATAGAAATACTTACAAGTCCCTCTCCCTCTCCGGACCAATCAGCTCTGCAACTCAGGGATGTACCAGAGGTCTTGCTGCAGTCAGGATTTTGCAAGCCTACTGCCACAGGAAAACTGCTTCCCAAGAGCTACAGGACTCCAGCTGAGCATTGCTGCTTGAACAAAACCAACGAGGACACTGTCGCAGGCACTGCAAGCAATGCTCTGCTGAAGCTGTCTGATGTCTAACAGACTGGGAAGAGTTTTCTCGTTTTCTTTGCATGGCTCGGAATTTTGAGGTGCCCCTAAAGCTTAATCCTCTTTAATGCTTAATTTTTGTGTATTTCTTTCTCTCTTCACCCCATGAAGGGAATAAAAAAAATGGTTCTACTTTTTTAACAAGTAGAAATTCTTAAGACATCCTAATTTAGAAGATAGTGGACCAGCTGAAGATGTCTTCAGAAAGGTTTCTTTTCACAGCCTTTCACAGGGGTAGTTCCTGAAAGCTCTGTTTGTGCTGTGTTGTGTTGGAAATGGATTGTTCCTAGAAGCCCTGTACTCTTTGCTGTCGGGGATTAAATGAGAGGATTTCCCATGAATGGCAAGGTAGTAATTTTTCTTGGCTGACAAGGGTTTCTTGGGGAAATATTCTGCTCTTGGGGATTGATGTGAGCTGCTGATCAGCACCAGACTGGGTCCATTCACTTGATTTTCTCCCCTTAGAGGAACCACTGTTCTCCACGTTGTTTTGGCTTCTGTGACTGTAAATATTTACTCTTTACATTTTAGAGACCTTCCCTCTTCAGGAGACCCGCAAAGGTTCAGATTCCAGGCTGGCATTTCCACAGCTAAGAAACCTCCTTCAGGGACTGGGCTGCCTGATTGCCAAGAGCTTTGTGGGTGATAGATGTGAGAACAGCAGATCGAAGGCCCAGTACAATTGAAGCAGCCCCCTACGCTCCCAGGTTACTGCTCAAGTAGTGCTGCTGTTGAGAGGCAAGGCAGACTGTTTCAAATGTTGATTTTTTTTTTCCTCTTGCTTACATTGTCAGCTGTTATTTTTTCTCTCACTTGTTCACTTATATGTTACTACTATGCCACAGAGAGCCTGCAAGCTAGATTTTTCATTTATACACCAAGCCTATAACTAGAATGTTTTCCCAGAGCAAACCTTTGTAATGGTACTTCGTGCAATGGCTAAAGTGACAGTGGAAAAGGGAATGCTGAGGCGATCAGTTAAAAATAATAAATCTAGTGCCAGCAAATCTGGAGTACTTACACTTCCTGGGCTCTTGTGCAAGAGACCTTGAGAGCAAGAGGAGGTGACCAGATGTGATTTGAAGGAAATACGTTGTTTGTATGGATGGATTGATGCTAATTCTCTGATCTTAAATTAAATGAAGTATCAATCATATGCTGTAAAACTGTTGATCATAGTGATAATTTTCTTGCTTAAGTGATTTGTATTAGTAAAACATATCAACTAGCAGCCTAATGAAAGCATGTTAGAAAGCACTTGTTCATACAGCAGGGATGGTCATTAGTGTTCTCTTATTGCTCATTTCAAGAGTAACTAAAACGATGGACCTGTGGGTGGTGCCTGTGAGCATGCACAGACCCTGCAGAATTGTTCCTGCTGCAAAGGATGAACAAGCTACACCTGGAATAACATCATTGTTCAAAGTGTCCCATAGCTAAGAAGTGTCTCAGCTGTCCAAGACTTTGGTGGGACTGAAGGCATTTTGCAATTTTAGTGCGACCTCCTTACCAAGCTGAGTGTAAAACAAAAAAGTGTTTAAAACAAAATGACTAAAGGAAAATTATTATGAGTGATGTTTCCTTGAATATGAAGCTTTTTGTTTTTAAAATATGAGCATGAATTAACGTCTCAGTAACAGCTATAGCCGTTTAAATAAATGGGCAAAATGTATGTAGTACAAATTCCATAGATAAGATTTCCAACTATATCACCCAGCTGAATTCATTATGCCTTACAATGGCCCCAGGAGGTAGGCAAGTATTGTTATACCAATGCTTTGCATTTCTCTTGGAGGCAGTGGAGGTACTTGCACTGGAATTAACTGTACACAAGTGCAAGTGTCCACAGGGTTAGCCCCAGAGCATAGATCTTTATGGAGGTAAACGTCACCAAGAAATGGGAATTAGTTTTACAAGCCCTCCAAGAGCTGAAACAAATGACTTTGGGTAAGTGTAAAGATCTGCCCAGGAAGATTGCTCTGCAGAAATGAGGGCACATCTGCTTCGGCAGCAGCATGGTCCTGGTTGTCCTGAGCGGAAAGGAGCAGGTTTCAGAAAAGTGATTTCCCAGGTACCTGGGCTTTTGCATTCCTTGCAGTCATCACTTCTAATGTGTATTTCAAACACATTTGACAGTAAAGCATCAGACACTGGTCATAGGAGGAGCCTAAGAAACATTTGCTGCTGGACCCTCTTCTGCTTTGAGCAATCTTGCTCTGAATAATGTAAGTATGAACACTTTGAGTGAATAGCCTGATGATGTAGTCCATGAGACTGAAAATAATTCAGCTGTACATTGTCTTTTTGTGTGTGTGTTGTTGCTCACTGTAACAGCTTCTAGATGGGGTTTGCCATTCCAGGGTGCAAGTCAGCCACCGGGAGGGCAGAAATCCCCCTTCCCTCCTGCTGCAGGATGCCTGGGCAGGTTGCAGTTGAGATTCAGCGAGGATTACCTGATTTCAGTGAGCAAGACTCACACCTTGGTCTCTATCCACTTGTGGGTTTTACTGCCTGAAAACCAGGGGAAGTACAAAGAGGGCTATGTGTCCTCCCCATGCACTTTTCAAAAGGAAAGGAGGAAATGGGAGAACATGTGGGAAAAGCGGGGAAAGGGAAGAGAAGGAATAAAATACTTTCTGACTAGTGGTGATGCCTGCAGAGATGCCGTCTGATCTTGAAATGGGTTTGAATGCACAGTTAGACTGTTGAGTACAGTTAAACTGAGGACTGACCCATGTGCTTTGTGTGCTTTCAAAATGTCTCTGGCTGTAATGATAGAGGAGGCTTTTTGCAAATCTGCTCTCCCCCCTTTTGTAACACATTTTCTGTAACACTAATATGTGCCTGACCCCAAGTTGCTGCCTTGGCCCTTAACCAGGCTGAGGGGGGAGGAAAGGAGGATGGGGGAAAATATGCATAAAGATACGGGGGTAAGTTCAGTTTGTTTTCCTCTGAAAGCTTTGACACTTGCTTAGAGCAGATTCATTTTCAAGGCTTCCTACATTCCTGCTATTGTACAGTAAGTGTTTCAGACCGGTGTGCCTGTGTTTCCGACTCCTGTGAAGTCCCCTTTGCTGCAGGGCGTGCCTCGAACCGCTTCAAAAGAACCAACTTCTACAAAAGAAAAAAAGAAACTCAAGTAGGCTTGAACATACAAAGACAGGGAGAAAGGAAAGTGAAAAGGGCCGGGCAGTGTTGAATACAAAATGAGTTCAGCCAGCCCCAGGAGTTCTTCATCACTTACATTTATCTTATTCTGGGAGAACAGAGCTAAACCCAGTGCTAAACTCTTTGCCTTTGACTTTGACACTGAGTGTGTGTGCACACACAGCAGATACAGGCATACAGAGAGCACTGGCTTTCAATGAAACATTTTTGCCCCTCTGAGCAGTGGTGTTGGTGGGGAAAATGACTTTTTGTGTGTGTTCTTTCAAAGGCAAACTGTGGAGTGAATCTCAGATGCCTCCAGTTTCAAAGCGTGTATGCGCTCGGAAAATAAGCAGCTGTTAGTGTTTCCCAGCCGGGAAGTTTTCCCATCCAAAGGATCACGCTGAGGTGTTAGGCTGATCTCCCCAGTGCTCCATAAAGTTACTGAGGTACTGCTAAGGGAAGTCCCCAGCACCTGACAGCAGCCCTGGGGTATCCAGAGGCCTGGGCATCAGCCACCTTGCATCCACATGTGAGGCTAATGGCACGCTGCTCCGCTCTGTGCCCGGAGTCCAGTGGGTGGTTTGTGGGACAGAGGATTGGGCCTGCTGTCAAGGAGGCCCAACAGCCACACAGCCCACCAGCCTGGAGGGAGGTGTTTAAGACTTCAGCACTGCACCAGCCTGGCTCTCCCTATGATGGGAGCTTGCTAGGCTTCTGGAGAAGCGTGTCAGTGGCTACTGCTTAGCAAAGCTCCCGCTCATTTCCAAGCTTTGGCCCGCGGTCCTTGCATGGAACAGCTCACAGCTGTGGCACCCGCCGCCCAAACGGGGAACATGGAGGCTTAACCCTGGGGAGCAGAGGACAGCAGGGCTGCTGGCAAAGCACACCTGTGCCACGGGGACCCAGGAAGGGAGCACCTGGTGCCTGTGGACTGAAAGAGAAGCCGGGGGCTGAGAATTTAGCCGGCAAACAGCACCATGCAGCACAGTGCAGAGGACTTTTCCTCCTGTTAATGATGGAAGCATTTATTGAAGGGCGGGGGGCGGGCTGTCAGACAATAGGAGAGTATAAAAGTTGTCACCAGATACAAATAGATGGTCTGGCAACTTTGTGGATACTATACAGAAACGAGGTATTAACTTCTTTTCCTTACCACCTTTCTTACCGAGTAAACACTTTCATTTTGGCCAGAAATTGACAACTTGTTTTGGGGGAATCCAACAGCTTTTGCCTTTGAAGCATAATTGCCAGCAAAAAAAAAAAAAGAATAGCGAAGGTTTCCTTCAGTTTGTTTTTAAAGAAAGTAAACCATCAGCATCGTGTTTTCTCAATACCGTCCAGTTGTTTGTGGAAGGTGGGCCCCAGGAGCCCTCCTCGAGCCAGGCGTGCCCAGCCAGCTTCCTAAACTTGTGAGGCTGCTCATTCCATGTCACTGCCGCTCCGCTTTGAGCTGCTGGGCTCCCTCGCTCCCTCCTTGGCTTGCGAGTTATTCACTTTTGAAAAAACATATCTACCTCATACTGTGCCCATCACTTTGTTCTCCACACGCCTATTCACACGGGCAAACCTCCACTTCTCCTCTCCAGGCAGGCGGCGGTGGCGGGAGGGGAGGCAGCGCGGAAGGGAAGTTAAGATGCGTGCACGGAGCTATTTCCCTCTCCACCACCTTTGGCCAGCTATTGTTGGCCCAACAAAAGGACTCGCTCGCGGGGGATCGGGACCCTGCCGAAAACGTGGCAGCTTCGGGGGCAATGTGCTGTCCCGGCTGCAAACGCCACCGCTTCTCACCTACCGGGTCCTGCGTGGGCTCCCCGCGTGTCCTCGGCATTATCGCTCTAAAACCGAGGGCATTCCCTCAGCGGCTTCGCAGCCGAACCCCCGCACAGCGGCGCCGCGCTCCCTGCACCGCCGCCCGCACCGGCCCGGGCGGGCAGCGCTCCGCACCGACAGCTCGGGCAGGATCGCTGCGGCCGCAGTGAGAGCCGGACGGACCGACGGCTACTCCCGCCCGGCGCGGGGAGGCCAAGGCGGGCAATTACCGGAGCCTCCGAGGTTTGGCCAGCGGCGGCTATAAGGAAAAGCACGTTTCCCCAGGCGGGCGCGACGGAGCGTCCTCAGAGAACGCAGCGGCGGGGAGGGCCCGGTGCCACAGGGTGTCGGTTCCTTCTGTCGGCAGAGCCGCCCGCCGCTGCCCGGTGCGGGCCGCCGCGCCGTCGGGGCTCTTCCCGACACCCCCCCCCCCCGCCCCGTTCGGCAGGGCCGCTGCTGCCCGGCGCGGGGCGGACGCGCCGTCGGGGCGCTCCCCGGCGCCCCCACCCAGTTCCGCCCCGCCGCGCGCGGGGAGGCCGCCCGGCGCGCGCCTGCCCGGGGCGGGGCGGGGCGGGGCCGCGCGTGCCGCCGGCCCGGGCTCGCCCCCCCCGCTCCCGCCGCCGCCGGCAGCAGCCTCCGCTCCCCCCGCGCCCCGCGCGCCATTGGCTCCCCGCACGCGCCGGCCCCGCGCGCGCGCGCGCCATTGGCCGCGCCGACACGCGACCGGCGCGAGTGGAGGGCGTGCGGCGGGAGGGGTGGGGCGCGAGGGAGGGGAGGGCAGGGGAGGGGGGCGCGGGGGCGGGGGGGGGGACCCCGGCGCGTGCCGCTCCTTAAAGGGGGGCGCGGGCCCGGCCGACACCGGAGCCGTCGGGGCGCCACGCGCGAGGCGGGGGCTGCGCGCGGCCCCATGGGCGCGCGGCGATAGAGCCATGAGCTTGCCGTGGGCAGAGCGCGCCCGGGAGCCGCCGGGGCCGCCCGAGCCGCCGCCGGGCCCGGAGCAGAGCGGGTGCGGCGGCTTCGCGCCGGGCTCGTGGCTCGGCGTGTGCTGCGCCGCCCGCCTGCCCGCCGCCGCCTCGCCGCGCTACCTGCTGCCCGGGGAGGACGAGGAGGCGGCGGCGGCGGCGGAGGGCGGCGCGGCGCGGGGCGGCGGGAGCAGCCCCGGCGGGGCGCGGGGCGGCGGGCGGCCGCGGGGCGGCGGCGGCGGCCCCGGGCTGCGGGCGCAGGTGAGCGGCGTGCAGAAGCAGCGGCGGCTGGCGGCCAACGCGCGGGAGCGGCGGCGGATGCACGGGCTGAACCACGCCTTCGACCAGCTGCGCAATGTCATCCCCTCCTTCAACAACGACAAGAAGCTCTCCAAGTACGAGACGCTACAGATGGCGCAGATCTACATCAGCGCCCTGGCCGAGCTACTGCACGGCCCCGCCGCCCCTCCCGACGCCCCCGGCAAGGCCGCCCAGAGCGTCGCCCCCCGGGCACGGCAGGACTCGCTTCCCCCCTCCGCCGGCCGCGGGGGGCTACTCGGTGCAGCTCGACCCGCTGCACTTCTCCTTTGCGGAGGGCGCCCTGATGGGACAGAGAGCCCCTTCCCCCGCCCTCCTCATGCCGCAGCCTGGGCAGCCGCCGCAGGAGAGGAGCAAGACGTCGCCCCGGTCCCACAGGAGCGACGGGGAGTTCTCGCCCCGCTCCCACTACAGCGATTCGGATGAGGCCAGCTAAGGCAGAGGCGTCGTCCCTGGCACCCCCCCAAGGCAGCCCCTCGAAGCACAGACTCCGCCGTGGGGTGAGCAGCCGGACGCGGTGCCGCCACGGACGGCATCGGCTCCCCTCGGTCGCTTTGAAATCCACCCTCTCGTCTCCCACCCCGGCAGCCCCTGGTTTGTCCAGGGGGGATGGCTGTTAGCGAGTGACTGTACCCGCCCTGTCTGTCAGGGTCGGTTGGTTTGTTTTCATTTTTAGTTAACACTTCGAAAGTTTCTTTCGCCTAGAAGTCGTTGCCGTTCCCTCCTGCCAACACGCCACCTCGCAGCGCGGAGCCTAGCTCGCCCCGTCGGCGAGCAGGTGATGCGCAGGGAGAAAGCCTAGCCCCGCTGCCGGGGGTGCCGCGGTGCCGCCGGCGCCATCCCCACCCGGCCGTGAACCCGCCCTGACACCCCCGTCTTCCAGGACACCGATCCTGCCGTGGGTCGTATTGCTGTGGAAACACACACACACACACACACACAGACACCCACAAAGTCAATAACGCACCGTCTTAACCTGTAAATAGCGGAGAAAAATTGGATTTTCCTTAGAGCACCATGTCGGCGTCTTTTGTGGGGGAAACTTGGCGCAAGCACTTTATCAGCGGCTGGAGATGCAGTTTCAAGAGGAAAGCTACTAACTGCCAATTGGAGACCAATATTTAATTAAGCCACTTAATCCTAACGCTGTCTTAAAAACGAAAACAGTTTTGTCGTGTCAAACTTTTATGTCCTTTTTATTTTCCGTTTGTGGTAATAGGAAACGTATTTATTATGCAGTGTTTGCAATTCTTTCTGCTTCTCTCTTTTTTTAAAAAAAAAAATTCTTTTCTACGACGAGAATCGTTTATTTTGATTTTAGCAAAGCCAGCTGCCATTGTTTTATGTATTTTAATTTTAAAATTTTTTTTGAGATCAAATAAACGTGGGGAAAAAAACAAAAAAACCAACCAAAACAAAATCAGCCTCAAAGCGTGGTCGGGTTCAACTTCTCCCCTCGCCCTCCCCTCGCCGGGGTGGTGTCAAACTCCGCGGCGGTGGTGAGAGGTACAGAGGCGAGGGCGATGCTCCGGGGAGCCGATGGGGAGCCCCGGCTGCTTGCAGAGGGACGGGCGGACCCCGGGGCCGGGGCGGGCTCTGCCCCGTGTGGAGCCGCACTCCCTCCGCTCCCTGCACCGCCGGGACCGTGTCCCGTTTCCGTCCCGCAGTTCCCAGCGGAACCGGGATAATTGCAACAAGTGCAGGGTAAGGAGCTTATCGCTGCTCTGTAGCGCCTGTCCCCGCACCACCGCTCGGCTCACATCATTCCCTTCTTCCCCCCTCCTACTCTAGTCGGGGACGCGACCGGATCTCCCCACGGAGCCTCCTCTGTATAAGCCGAGAGCAAAGGGCTGGGAGCTGGCGGGGAAGCCGGCGGGGTTTGGGGACACGCGAGCAGCGCCGCGGGTCGCCGGGGGATCGGGATGTGGCCCCTGGGCTCGAGTTAAACCCGGACGGGAATGGGGAATTGGCTGATGCTTAGCCCAGCCTGCGCGTGACACCAGACCCGGGGCTAAACCGGAGCCGTGTCGGTGCCGGGGTCCCGCTGGGTTCAGCAGGTGACACTGGGAAGGGGGTGTCGGGGAGGTGATCAGTTAACCAGGCGCGGCCGGGGGAGCGGCTCCCGCGGGAGCGAAGCCCGTGAGGGTGTCGCCTTCCCCTGCAGAAACAGGGCACCTGCCCCCCCGGTAACCCCGGGCTGTCGCCCTGCCCTGCCCGCCGCCGGCACCCGCGGCTGCCGCCCGTACCTGCCGAAGCGGGGTACGGCCCCGCAGGGTGGAAAGTTTATCGGGAGGGTCATTTCCCTTCCTAATAAAACGCCTGCTTTGTCGGGGTAGGTCAGCTTTGGTTACCGGCACTGATTTCTGGGCTGTGGAAGCCGGTCTCGCATCTTAGGGGGCACGTGAGGTGTCCCATAACGGGAGTGATGCGGCGGAGCACAAAACCACCAACTTTGGGGGTGTTGTTTTCTTTATTTGGTTTAGTTTGGGGGTGTACCCAGCGCGGATGAAGCAGCGGCCGCCGCCGTGACTGTGGGGCAGCAACCGCGGAGGGGTCCCGGGGGTGCCGGCCGTGGGTTAAAGGGGTGCGTGCAGCCTCTCGCCGCCCCGCCGTACCGGGCGCTGCCTCTGCGGCTGCGAACACGCGAGGTGTTGGAAAAGAGAGCATCAAAATCTTCCCCGCTCCCTCGGTCGGGTCCCTTCCCCCGACAGACGAGCGCACCGCATGGCGCGGCTGGTGCTCGTAGCCGCAGCGCAGCACTCGCCGTCTGAGGGGCTTTTTCTTCTTCTTTTTTTTTCTTTTTTTTTTTTTTAACTCTTCTTTGAAAGAGATACCCAGCCGCATTCCCATTTTAAGGTTCAGCTATAGAGTTTGCATAACAACCGCTTGGCAGCCCCCCTCTCTTGCACTCCGTTAACAAGCTGTAACGTATAGCTGCAGGTTGCTATAATCTCATTAATATTTTGGAAACTTGAATATTGAGTATTTCAGACCGCTCATTCCCCATATGCCAGGCCACTCCCGCTATGCTGGCTGGTTCCTTTCTCTCCATTATTAGCAATTAGCTCCTACCTTCCAAAGTCAGCTCCAAGTATCCAAGATACTAGCAAAGGAATCAACTATGTGTTGCAAGCTAAGCATGCTTAATATCTCCCAAACAAACAAAGAGACAACATTTCTTTAAGTAATGAAGATGGATAAATCGCTTTATTGAGCTTGCGACAGTGTTTGTTTTGTATAGACTACCGCAAAGTTTTTTAACAAGAGCGGGGACGCGCACCAGCCCCTGGAAGCAGTCTCACCCGGTTTGCTTCGTGGGGTTTTATCATCCTAAACGGGCTTTTATTTGAAAAGGGCGAGTCAGAAGCGCACTATCCGAGCGTTAAATTTTGGCTGAGCGCTAACTGTCCTCCGGGGTGTGCGAAACGACCGCGGGGGCTCGGGGGGCTTGGGGAGGCGGTCGCCTTTGTGCGAGGCTCACGGCGGCTCCGTTCACTTTTGAGCCTGGGTCGCCGGATGAAGAGCGGCCGCGGGCTCCGGTGCAGCACTCTGCCCGGCCGTCCCGGCGGCGGGGATTTCGGGGGGACGGAGCGGAGCGAGGCGCGGTGGTGGCGGGGCCGGGGCGCATCTCTGCCGTGCAGCTCTCCGGCTGCTGTTTGCTCAACCTCTGGCCCCGGGGACGGAGGAGGAAGGGAAGGGGGAGAAAGGGTTAAACCCAGCGAGGGGAGACCAGAAAAGCGCAGGGACCACGGGGGAGGGTTAAGGGGGGAGCTGGCCGTGGGGCCAGTGTTTCTTAATTAGAGCGGGGCGGACAATGCTTTGGGGCGGACAATGGGGGGGACAGGGGGGCTGGAGGGCGGAGGGGGGGTCTGGCCTCGCTCCCGGCCGCGGTGCGCCGTGTCTGGAGCGGAGCACGCGTTGTCAGCTGGTGAGCGCAGCGGCCTTTCAGGCGGCTCCCCAGGGAGCTGCGCGCCCGCGGTGAGCTCCATCGTCACCCCCTCCCCTCCATCATCATCATCATCGGCCTCCTCCTCCTCGGCGGCCCCCCACCCCAGCCGAGCACAACAGCCAGCATTCAAGCCCCCTTCCCTCCCTCCCCTCGCACAACAGCAGAGCAGTGGCAGCCACGCCACCTCCCAGCAACCAGCAGCACGCGAGGGCACCGCCGGGGCACCTGAAAGAGTCAAAGCCAAAGAAAGGGAGACAAAGGAGGAGAAAAAGATACGCAGGAACGGCCCAGCGTGTCTGCTCCGACAGTGCGGAGAGGCAGGCGCCCACAGAGGGACGGGCGAGCCCACGCGGAGGCCGGCACGGCCGGGCGTGCACACGCGTGGCCGCCTGCACACACGTGCACTCGCTCACAGGGGCCCGAGCCGCTGTGGCAGCGATGGACACACGCAGAAATCCCTCGCTCCATGCAGGAGTAGAGGGAAGCACCCCGGAAACTTTCTGCCCCACAGCCACGTCCCCGCGTGGGGCACCTCCCGGCTTGTGATTCTCTGTGTGCCCCTGACTCCCGCGGCCCCACCTCTGACACTGCCACCCACGGGCACCGATGCCGGTACCCGGCGGGAGCCGACCTTGTGTCTGGTCACCCGTTGTCGCATGCGCCCGTGACGGGCTTATTCGGGACAGAAAAATGCGGGGAAAGCGGCTTGTGCGTGGGTGAGGGGGGACCCTGCCGGCCCCGCGTGGGGAGCATCCTCTGCGCGGGCAAGCCAGACTAGAGCGAGGAGCTGCCGGTGCACCCTGGGGGACAAGGGGACAAGTTTTCCGTCCCTAGCCAAGTCCTTGCAACGCGGAAGGGGCTTTGCTCGGAGCTATTTGTCCGCCGGGGCCGGGGCTGGGGCGCACGACCGGCTGCCCTCCCGGAGCTGGGCTGGGGCCTCGGAAAGCCACATGCTGCCCTGCCGCCACGCGCTGAACTTCAAGCGGACTCTCTGTAAGGACGTTTTCCAGAGCTGCTGCACCCCCGGCAGTGGATGGGAGCGCGGCTCCGCGGGCTGCGCTGCACCTGTGCTCTGGGTGCGCTGATCATGTGCGGTGTGTGCGCTGCCGCTGCCGCCGCTGGCCGTTTCCAGGCTGCCCAGAGCGGGGCAGACAGAGAGGCCTCTTCTGAAGCGCTATCGAATGGCTCGGGATGCCTTCGGGAGCCCAGCCAAAGCGTGTCAAAGGCGGTTTGAGCGGTGAAGCATTTAAACGCTACAATGGATGACTTTCTGGCGTGTGCTTTTCTCCCTCCCCGCTTAGGCCCGGGAGGAGGGAGCAGGCGTTTTTACTGAGCTGTTCCGGGGGTGGATGCGACACCCCCAGCCCCCCAGCCCGGTGCCGCAGCCGGGCTCTTCCCCGCGGGGCGCCAGCGGTGGAGCGGCCGCCTCTGCCCCGTCAGGCAGCGGGAAGCGGGGAGAGCTCGGATCTTCTGCCGCTCCCCGCAGCTTTTCGTTCCCAGCTCGGTTTAACCGAGGCTGCTCGGGATGGGGAGGTGCCGGCCCGTCGCACCCGCTGCAGCCAGGAGCGCAGCTGGAACTTGAGATAGGAGCTTGTGCAGCGCGGGGATGGGCTCTCAGTAGTACTGACAGGGGAGGCGAGATTTGGGGGTGAGAAAGCAAATCCCCTCCGTTTCTGAGGAGATTCCTTTTTGTATTTCATCCCGGTTTTTCCCCCGTTTGTTTTGTTGTTTGTTTTTTGGGGTTTTGTGGGTTTTTTTCTCCTTCTTCCCTTGCTCTCCCCTTTCTGATCTCATCTTTCTTTCCCGGTGTCTTGCGGCGGCCACCCCTTTTCCCCTGCTCAACGCCGAGGCGCGCTGCCGCCGCCGGGGTGCCCCGGAGAGAGGCGGGCGGTGGCGCGCACCCGCCGCGGGCGAGCGGGGCTGCAGCACTTTTGTGGGGCGGTTAATCAATGGCACATCAGCGAGACAGCGCATCAGCCCATCTGCTTGATATATATTCAGAAGGGCTCCAGCCCTTTTGAAGTCTAATTTCTTCCCCGGGAGAACGCGCCGGGTAATTTACCATCATTTCCCAGGCAGGGCGGCCAGCGGGTTAACCCTTTCCCCAAGCGCTGCCGCCGTGGGTTTTCCTCCCGAGCGAGCAGCTTTGAATGCCTCAGCGCCTCGCCGCAAACTTGTAAAAGTGCCTCTTTAATGGTACGTGACTCGCTGAAACAGGACACCCGGCCCACCGGCACGGTAAACCCCTCTCCGGCTTGTCAGATTGATGTTTGAAAGACCTGCTCGGGACAAGCAAATCCCTCGACCCTAGCGGGTCAGCTTGTATCATTTCAGCTCCAAACACCCACTGATATTTTTATGCTTCAACATCTTCGACCTTGGGGTTTTTTTTTGTTCCCATCCGATGCTCAGAAACGCAGTTTTATCCAGAGGCAGGAGCAAGGATGGGAAGCGAGCAGTGCATCACGTACGGGCTGAGGTGCAACACTGGGCTGTGCTGCAAAATCCTCTGGCTCAGAGGGTGGCAGAGCCCGGCAGGTGCGGGGGGACGGAACGGACACCAGGTCGCCCGCCGGCCTGCGAGACCCCAGCACGCGTGGGGGACGCGCGGGCAGCGCGGGACCCGTCACCGCTGCTGTGGCGGGACACGCCGGGAGGTGGCCCGTCCCTCTACCCCGTCCGGGGCCAGTGAGCCCGGGGACGATGCCGAGCCTGCACCCAGCACCCCGGCACCTCTGAGATGCGCCCCGCAACGAGCCGGCGGAGCTGTCGGAGTTGCGTTCCAGGACAGGGGAAAGCATTTGACTCTGCAAGTTTCTGAGCTTTTATTTGTTTTCTCTGCTCCCTTCCTCCTCCAAGGGCTCTGCCAAGCCGGGAGATGCCCGGACCGCCGACGTGCTCTGACTGAACTCTGGTTCAGGGGACACGTTGAATAAGCTCGAGACCGTTGAGCGGCATCACCTGCTTCCCATAAACCCCAAAAGCAAACCCCGGGGACCGGCAGGAGCCGCCGCCGTGCCCTCAGTCCCCACCTGCACCTCGCTTATCTACAGTCAACATTTTTATCCTTCCCGAGAAAGGTTCCTGCTCGCTCCCAGCTCCGGGGCGGCATCCGCGACCAGCAGCTACACCCCGGTCCCCCTTCCCTGCCAGCTGGGGCCTCCCCCACTTCTCCTGGGAGCAGTGCGAGGAGATCGGCTTATTTATTTATTTATTCATTTATTAAATCCAGCGTCCCAGCTTCTGAAAGAGCCGTGCATGACAATGTCTCCTGCGACATCTCTTCTCTGAAGTCTCCTTCAAAAAAGGAGGAGGGTGGTGCATTTATTTATTGGGGTTTTTTAACACAGAAAAGATAGTTCTGCCTAAACGTTTTGTGGCTGGAGAGGCTGGGAAAAGTCTTGCTGTTAGTTTCCACTGGAGAGGGAGTGGGCTGTGCACAGGGTCAGAGCAAAGCGGGGAGGCAGGGCAAGCAGGGATCCCTGTCAGAGCAGGCAGGGGGCTCTTTCATACTCCATTTTGGAAAGCAATGAAAAGGGGGATAAGTGCTTCCACACAGCTTGTCTGCTTTGGATTTCAGTTGCTGTGGGCAAAAGTATCACTTTAGTACTTGCTTTGTATTAGCCACAGTTTACATTATTTTATTTTTTGTCATGCCGGTACCAATGCTGAATTAAGGGCTGGTGTTACATGAAGGTCCCCCAAAATGCCGACTGTCAACAAGCTGTGATGATTTGTGGTAGGACTGCACAACCATCCTACAGACATGGTACAGCTGGGACCTTGTCTAAGGCTCATTTAGGCTCTGCTTACAGTTCTCAGTCCCTGATCTTCTCCTCTGGCCTGAGGAGGAATTACCCTGTCTGTGGAGAAGGACCTGAGGCCCAGCGATGTTAAGTGACTTGCTGTGGACGACAGGAGCCCAGGGCCATAGGTGGGGCATGAGTGCAGGATGTGTGCCACCACTTTCTCACGCAACACACTTTATTCCAGTTGCTTCAAAAGTATTTCCCGTTGCAAGACTTTGCTCAAAGCAAAGGACATTCAGCTAGGGGCTGTCTTTACACTTCCAGAGATGTTTCACCATGGTTTTTAGTAGTGTCATCCTTTCCAATGCCCGAGGAAGCAGTTTGTTTTACCCCCAGCTGTAGCCTGTTATTTAGGGTGGGTCAAGAGGGAGGGAGAGGTGAAATTTTCTGATATAGGATAAAGCTGAGCAGCATCTTGGGGAGGATGGTGATTGGATGCAGGCTTCTGCAAGCAAAGTGATTCTCCTGATTCATAGCTTGTTCCCTCATTAAGTTTGAATCTGCTTAATTTGTTCCTGCTGGAGCTTCCCCAGTGGGATGGGTGAGAATATGGCTCTGAGGTAGTTTTCCAGGGCATGTGAGACTCTAAGGCAGAGTCTGATGTGCAGAACATGCAGTACCTCCCAGCCTCAGTCACCTCTCAGGTAGGAAGAATATCTCTTATTTTTCTGAAGTTAGCAGTGCTGTGATGTTTGTAGTGAAGATATGATAAATACAGCCTTAATTACATTGTTATGTTTCATCACTTACCAGAATGTCTTGCAAAAACACTCTCTCAGCAAATTTTTTTGTGGTTCATCTTTGATTGTGGAAAGATTTCTGGATTAAATCAATTATGCTTCTATTTCTTGGCTATCAAGGCCTTCAATTAACTCTCTTCCCTGCCCTACAGTTTGGTGGCTTCTTTGCATTGCAGAATACCCTGAAAGCTTTTTCTTTAAAAAGGCTTGAAAAACAGAAGGCTGGTTCTGTGAGGACGGCAGTTGGGAAATAAAGGCTCTGAATTGCCATAGGATTCCCAGGGTTTTTGTGTTGGGAAAGAGTGGGAGCATTGCTGGTTGTAACTTTGGGGTTTGCAAGTAGTGGGGTTACACACACCAGTGAAGTAAGGGACATTAACCTTTGCATATCCCAGGCTAAACAAGAATTTACAAAGTAATTCATAGCTTTTCCTCTGGTATTCCCACCCCCCGCGGAAGTGATATCTGGAAAGGATATTTCTGTATTTGGTTTCCTTTCGTTTTTCTAAATAACTGAGAAATGTAAATAGAAGAGCACCTTCCAACTGAAAACAATGGGTCTAAACTTACCTTAGAGCTGCTGTGGTCATAGTTTCAAGTATTCTTAAACCAGGAACAAGAAAACATTATTCCCCAAAATAGAAATAAGAAAAATTAAAGTGTTTTGGTCTTCCAAAGCCAGGCTTTTGGTCTTCAAAAGCTGCTGAGTGTTCAGAGGTTTTCAGCTGTTTCTGAGGCAGTTGGGTGCTTAGCAGGGAAGGAAAACTTGGACTCTTGTTGGAATACTGAGTTGATATCTGTGGGTGCGTTTTGCATTTGTACTTATCCTTGCACACCTT